>OX465598.1:247357500-248607500 GCA_950022295.1 Bromus sterilis | reverse complement strand
GAAAATTTTCGATCTTACTGAACATTGTGTGAGTCTAAGATGTTCAGCTCACATCTCAATGCACAAAACCTTTTCTCGTCCAATGGCTTCGTGAATATGTCTGCCAATTGATCTTCAGTTCTTACATGACTAATCTCAATGTCTTCGCGCTGAACATGATCTCGAAGAAAATGATGACGAATATCAATATGCTTCGTTCGAGAGTGTTGCACCGGATTGTGAGCAATCTTGATGGCACTCTCATTGTTACAAAGCAGAGGGATTTTCTTCACATAAATACCATAATCTTTCAGCGTCTGCTTAAGCCAAAGTATTTGAGTGCAGCACGATCCAGCAGCAATGTATTCAACTTCAGCAGTAGATATTGAGACACAATTCTATTTCTTTGAAGCCCAACATACAAGAGATCTACCAAGAAAATGACAAGTGCCTGAGGTAGATTTCCTGTCAACCCTATCACCAGCCCAGTCTGAATCAGAATATCCAATCAAATCAAACTGAGTGCCTTTGGGATACCAAAGTCCCAAAGAAGGAGTATGTGCTAGATATCAAAGAATTCGCTTCACAGCTATATGATGCGATTCCTTCGGATTTGCCTGAAAACGAGCACAAATACAAACTGATAGCATGATGTCAGGTCTAGATGCACATAAGTATAAGAGTGAACCTATCATAGACCGAAACTTTTTCTGATCGAAGGGTTTCCCTTTCTCATCTGCATCAAGAAAACCATTAGTAGGCATGGGAGTTCTAATGGTCTTGCATCCAGCAAGATCAAACTTCTTCAGGCAATCCTTCAAGTATTTCTCTTGTGAAATAAAGGTGCCATTCTTCTGTTGTCGAATCTGAAGTCCAAGGAAAAACTTCAATTCTCCCATCATTGACATCTCATATTTCTTCGACATCATCCTTGCAAATTCTTCGCTGATCTCAGTGTTAGTACAGCCAAAAATAATATCATCTACATAAATCTGACACACAAATAGATCATTGTTATATGATCGAGTGAAAAGAGTGGGCTCAGTTGTTCCTGGTTTGAAGCCTTTCTTCAGGAGGAAATCCTTCAGTGTTTCATACCAAGCACGAGGTGCTTGTTTCAGTCCATACAAAGCTTTGTGAAGCCTGTACACCATATCAGGATTCTTCGAGTCTTCAAAACCTGGGGGCTGCATAACATACACTTCTTCTTCGGTTTCACCATTAAGAAACGCACTTTTGACATCCATTTGATATAGCAATATATTTTTGTGGTTAGCAAAAGCAAGCATGACACGAATGGATTCGAGACGGGCTACTGGAGCATAGGTTTCACCAAAGTCAATGCCTTCGATTTGGGTGTAACCTTGTGCTACCAATCTAGCCTTATTTATTACCACAATACCGTCTTCATCTTGCTTGTTGCGAAATATCCACTTGGTGCCAATAACGTTGTGCTTCGTGGGATCTGGCCTTTCAACAAGTGACCAGACCTTTTTCCTTTCAAATTGGTGAAGTTCTTCCATCATAGCCAATAACCAATCAGGGTCCTTCATGGCTTCATCATATTTTGAAGGCTCTAGCATGGAGACAAAGGAAAATTTCCACAGAAGTTAGCCAGACGAGTACGAGAACGAGTAGTGGGACGACCTGGTTGATTGATATCTTCAAGGATCGAATCCACATCAACTCTTCTTCGAACTCGGGATAACGCAGTATCATTTGCTTCAGGCTCAGCTTCTGCTTTAGGATCTGCATCAGCTTCGGGATCAGCTTCACCTTCAGCTTCAGCATTTCCTTCATGATTAGAATTTCCTTCGTTCCTTTGACCTTCTTCGTCCTGTTCATCATTTGCTTCAGTATGTTGATCTCCAGCGCCCCGGGCTATGTGTGGGAACATTGGACCATCATCATCCCTAACAACTTGACGTTGATTGGCTTCAACAGGGCGAATCTCACCAATAGCCATGGATCTTATTACTTCATCAAGGGGAGGTTCATCTAGATCATGAGGCAAATGCTCCTTTTGAGAGCCATTAGTTTCATCAAACTTTACATTCACAGTTTCCATAACTTTCCCAAAGTGAGAGTTATAGACTCTGTAAGTGTGAGAGTTTGAGCCATAACCTAAAAGAAAACCTTCATGTGCCTTAGGGGCAAATTTGGAGCTATGATTCATATCTCTAATAAATCATGGAGCACCAAATACCCTAAGATATGAGACATTTGGTTTGTTACCAGTGATAAGCTCATGTGAAGTTTTCTTCAAGAATTTGTGAAGGTAAACCTTGTTGATGATGTGACATGCAGTATTGATTGCTTCGGCTCAGAACCTAATAGGAGTCTTGTATTCAGCAAGCATAGTTCTGGCCATCTCAATAAGAGTTCTATTCTTCCTTTCAACTACACCATTCTGTTGAGGTGCATAAGCAGCAGAGAACTCATGAGTAAAACCATAATCATCAAGAAAATCTTCAATATTTGTATTTTTGAATTCAGTTCCATTATCACTTCGGATATGCTTCAGAGATAATTCATATTCTGTTTGAGCTCTCTTAGCGAATGACTTGAAGATTTCAACCACTTTGCTCTTGTCATCCAAAAAGAAAACCCAAGTATAACGTGAGAAGTCATCAACAATAACTAGACCATATTTGTTTCCTCCCAGGCTTGCATAATTTTGAGGACCAAAAAGATCCATATGAAGCAATTCAAGAGGACGAGTGGTAGTCATGATGGTCTTCGCTGAATGATGTTTCTTCGTAATTTTACCAGCTTCGCAAGCACTGCAGAGACGATCCTTATCGAATTTTACTTCGGTAAGACCAATAACATGATTCTTCTTCACTAAGTTATGAAGATTTCTCATCCCTGCATGACCAAGTCTTCGATGCCATAACCAGCCAGATGAAGCTTTTGCCATTAAGCAAGTGGAAACAGCAGGGCCCGAAGAAAAATCAACAATGTATAGATCTCCCTTTCGGTAACCCTCGAAGACAAATGAGTAGTCATCCTGTGAAAAGACAACACAACGCGAAGCAGAAAACAACACAAGCATACCCATATCGCATAACTTTGAAATGGACATAAGATTATATCCAAGAGATTGGACTAGCATAACCTTGTCAATGTGCTTATCCTTCGATATGGCAATCTTACCCAAACCTAACACTTTACCTTTGTTGTTATCACCGAAGGTAATGTACATCAGAGAAGATTGAGATAGTTTTTCTTCGGTGAACAACTCCTTGTCTCCGGTCATATGATTTGTACAACCACTATCCATGACCCATTTGGATCCACCGGAGACATAGCCCTGCAGAAGAATTAGTTCTTCTTAACCACCCACAAACGAGCAGGTGACTGAGAAGACGTTGAAGCACTGGTCGAAGCAATATTAAATCGAATAGGAGTGTATTGCTTCGGTGAACCATCAAGCACACCATAAATGTAAGTCCTCTGTGAACGGTTAGCATAAGTATGAGCATATGCAATCTTAGTATGATTATTATGAGGACGATACGTATGGCGACCAGTACGATAGTATTGCTTCTGCGGAACATTTGATTCGGTTACCAATGGATCATTTCTTGTCTCAAGAGAGTAGAAATGATTCGGTGGTACCGAAGACTTTCCCTGCATAGAATGGTTAGCAGGCAACTTTTCCACAAGTGCTTTCTGCACCCATATTTGCCTCTTGTAAAATCCATTCTTTGGTGGAGCACCTACATACTCAGCTGAAACTTTTCCCAGTTCATCTTTCATGAGTTTGTAGTCTGAATCAAGTGATTCATCCACAATGACTTTGTTCATTTTGCAGTCGAAACCTGAAAGGTTAGCAATATCAATGGGTTTCTCCTTAGCTAGAACCCAAACAGTCTTAGGATACTGTTCAGGCTCCCAGTATGTGCCATCAGGATTTATCTTTCTCTCGAAACCAACACCTTCATTCCTGGGATTCCTGTGAAGGAGGGCCTTCCTCAGGATATCACAGAGATATTGGTGTCCTTGCACACTTTTGAACATGCCTGTTTCAAATAAGTTTTTCAACCTGAGGAGTTCCTCGGTAACAGCAAGATTTTCCTCATCGGAGGCATTAGTATCATCAATAACAATAGGAGCTTTCCCTTTGGAAATAGTTTTGCTTCGTTCCAAACAATCCAAACAAGGTGATTCAGATTTATCAATTGCTTCAGAACCTTGTTGAGCCATGAGAGAGAGATTGACATTTTCCAATTCTTCATGAGCCTCTGTCAGTTTTTTGAGAGCCACTTTCCTCTGAAGAAATTCATAGGTAAGCTTCTCATAATCAACTGAAAGAAGATCATGCCGAGAGGATAATTCTTCAAACTTCTCCTTCAGAGCAGCATGCTCATTGGTTAAAGTTTGATTCTTCTCAATCTCATCGATCAACAACGTTTCTGACTTCTTAATGGTTTTGCTTAGTGAATCAAGTTCATCTTGTTGAATTGAAGCAATTTTAGCAAGTTTAGCATAGCTTATCCTAGTATCACTTTCACATGAGAAATAATCAGAAGTATCATAGGTTGACTTGGATGAAGATACCTTTTCCTTGGCCATGAAGCAATATGCTGGAGTTTCATCTTCACTACTGTTGTTGGTGAAGAATGAGCTCGAAGCATTGACTGAAGCATCTGCCGAAGCAAAAGCCAAACCAGCAACTCCATCTGATTCGGACCCTGAAGCAAACCTTGAGTCTTGTTCAGCTTCGGAACCAGAGGCTTCATCTTCTGAGTTCATCTCCTTTCCCAAATAGGCCTTGGCACGGTGAGAGCTGCTTCGACGAGACGAGTAAGTCTTCGATGAAGAACCCTCACGCTTCTTATGATACTTCTTCCTCTTATCATCATCAGAATCTTTCTTCTTTTCCCTTCTTGAACTGGAATCATGTTTCTTTGACTCATGACTTCTGGAGGATCTGTAAGGCTTCGATGAAGAGTCTCTGAGTGAATGCTTCGATTTGTTTTCAGCTTCCCACAGAGGGCAATCAGCAATGTAGTGTCCTGGTTTCTTGCACTTATAGCAGCAGTTGTCCTTCGATGGAGAGCTTTTTGAGGATGAACGGTGATAAGAATGACTTGAACTTCTTGAAGGATAAATCTTCTTGGGTGAAGAAAAACCTTTTCTTTGAAAGCGATTGAAGCGTCTCATGATCAGTGCTAAATCTTTTCCAATGCTTGAGGGATCATCTGATTCGACACCTGAAGCAGAACTGACTTCGGGTGAAGAATGACGCAAAGCTTTTGCTTTCAGGGCATGGGATCTCCTTCGAGAACCATTTATGTCACGTTTCTCTTCTTCTTCCATTTCAAAGGTAGTGAGTCTCTCAAGAACATCAGCAGCAACAAGACGTCTGTAATCAGTCCTTTCCTTGATCATCAGCACAATGTGATCAAACGAGTCATCCAATGAGCGAAGCAGAGTTCTCACAACAGAGTGAGGTGTAATTTCATCAGCACTGAGGGAAATCAATTCATTTGCAAGAGTTGTGAGTCTGCTGTAAATAGAACTGACTTTTTCACCCTCGTTTCTCTTGAAGCGATAGAATTTGCTTCGGAGAGTGTCAATTCTGGCATCTTTCTGGGTAGAAACACCTTCACCAATCTTCTCAAGATAGTCCCAGACACCTTTGGCAGTTGGAATATTCTTCACTTCATGATACTTTTCAGGTGTCAAGTGATTAGTGATGAAAACCCAAACTACAGAATCAAGATCAATCAGCGTTGCTTCTTCAGGGGTGATCTCCTTCTCATCAGCAACAGTGACTCCATACAAGACAACTTGCCAGGCAGTTGAGTTGATAGCCATGATATTTCTTTTCATCTTGTCCTTCCAGTACGGGTAGTCCTTCCCATTGAAAATAGGAATAGGTTCGCCAGAGCGAATAGCTGCGAAAGACATACTAGAAGACATACTTGAAAACACTCCAGGAGGTTAATCCAAATAAAGAGTGCCTAGATCTGATACCAATTGTTAGATCAAGTATGTGATCAGAGGGGGAGGGGGTGAATGATCACTTCAAAATTTTGCATGAAACTATGAAGTGAAGCATAACTCAGCAACCGAAGACATTCAACAGAAAGGTAAACATTGAAGCAGAACATGATCGAAGCAGAACATAGCGAATCAAAAGCATCGAATCAATTGCATTGAAGAAGATCACTGAAGCAATTGATAAACTGAATGTAAGTGTGGAAAGTAAAACGAACTCTTGACTCGGCGATGTTTGTTCGACCAGTTCACACTCTGCAAAGTGCTACGTCTGGTTGGAGGGACTTGTGATTGAACACAGGAGCTATCCTCTCTCCATCCGTTTCTCCACTGCACCAATCTCCTTGAGCTTGGTCAGTTCTTCACTCGTGGTTGATTATTGAGGAAATCACCGAAACCTTTGACAAACTGGACTTCGAGGCGACAATTACTCTTCGCTCTCTGAAGAACAACTCTCTAACCGTCTAGGAGAATTGCAGTTCTCCAAGATAAAAAGGCTAGCAAACTTCTTCCTAAGTCATAATGAATCAACTCAGATCAATAGGACTTATACTTCGGTGGATGGGTTCTTGAAATGCTTCGGTGGGGTTGCTCTCTCTCTCTCCTCTGTAGGGAATCAATCTTGGAGCAGCCTGCAGCCAATGAGGGCGGGGGTGGCGTATTTATAGGTGGCAATCCCTAGGTGCGAAATGACTGAAGTGACCCGATGTGACAGCTTGACACATGTCCCCAACGGTCATATTTCCAGTCACAGCGCAACTTTACTTGCGGTCCAAGTAAAGCTGACTCACGGACTTGGTTCTGCTTCAGGAGCCGAAAGAACAAAGTCTTCGCTGGTGAAGCATTACCTAGCTCACATGAGATTTCTTCAACTCTGGCTTCTCACTGGTTAAGATTCAATCTGAGTCTTTTCATCAAAACCTTCGGAGTACATTTTCTAAACCCCTCTTGATAGTACGGTTTTTCCTATGACTCAAAGAAGTAAGAAGAACTACGCAAAAACAACTAAGTCATGCGCCATCTTGATCATCTTCTTCGATGAGACGAGCTTCAGGATTCCTTATCTTTTTGGGGGTCGACCTCCGTGATGAGATTCACTCCAGAGGATGTGCTTCAGTAAAAGTATAAATCTTCGTTGAAGCTTTATCACCAACCTATAACTTCAGGAACCTAACCATATGATTCACACTAGAAAACTTGTTAGTTCCTCTACTGTTTTGACCAACAATATCCAAAACTCTTGAGGGCATAACTTTGCTCTTACACTTATTATGGTCCTTAGATCAATACCACATAGGATATCGGTTCTTTACCCCGTGCGCCTTATCTTACTAATAATCTGGCAATCTTCGACAAAGACGGACTATTAGTGAATTAGCTACTCGGAACTTTTCTCGAATAACTAATGAATACAAGATTTTCCGCTTGCTGCGTATTTTCAAATATGGCTGCATTCATGCATGTCACTTAGTCCCGAGTTTTATCGGGTTCGAAACTGTTTCATGCTTGAGGAATAGCTTCTCTCAAAATACTCCGAGTGACGACTTACTCGGTTTTGTTGAGTAATCGAGTGGTAACTTACTCGGTTTTGATTGGCTACCCACTGGGTGTATCCCAGTGATGCCTTACTCGACATGTCATTCTTCCGAGTGAAAATCTACTCGGGTTAATTTTCCTTCCAGTGGGAGCACGATCAGTGCACCCACTGGGTGTAGCCCCCAAGGCCCCGACTAACTACTGGTAGTTAGTTGGAGTCTTTTACTGGAGTTATCCGTAATTTCTTCGTCGTGCATGGACACGAAATATTTTCTCGAGTGTAGCCACTCGGAGTAAGTCTTTAGATGAAGAAAAACATCACCCGTCTTCCATGAGTACGGAATAAAACTAAAGATATTTCCTTCGTTGACCTAAAAGAAAAAATGAATAGATAGAAAGTGAAAGTGAAAGCAGAACTTTAAACTTTGCAGAAATAAAGTGTAGAACTCAAACTTTGCAGATAATAATATGTCTAACTTGGTTTATTGTTCTCTCGTGTTTAGCCATTTAGCGAGTCGGCAGACCATTAGCTTTTGCTCTTGCCAACCAGAAAGTCAGGTTGCGACCGGGTTGGAGACGAAGAGTAGGCGTTTAGGTACCGAACGTGTATAGGCGTTTGACGAAGAAAAGGAGAAAACCAAGTAAACAACTTGCCGATTGGCGGCGCAACTAATGGGTAGAGAAAAAAACCACCAGCGAAGGTAGATATGTTTCTAATCTAAGTTGTAGCCTCCGGGTGTGGCGTAGCCCCTGAGTGCGTTACAACCTTCGACGGAGGAGCGGCCGGAAAACATGGTATTTAATTTGTGTTTCATCGATATGAACTCGGGCAAAGGCGAGAAGCGGTTCCCGGGAAAAGCTCGGGAGGGACGAACTCGCTAAAAATGTGTAATATAAAGTTTGGTTGTATGAGAAACATAGCTGTATCCGTATGGTGATGCAGTTGGAGTCGATGAAGTCGTGACACGACGAAGAAGCATTCTCGTTTGAGTCATCGCAAATTTCATCACGGAAGGAGCGTCGTGGAAGGAGCGCATAGCTTCGAATGGCCACCGAGTCGGAGCAACACCAGGTCGTGGCGAAGAAACGTCCTCGGAGGGGTCCATTGGGTCGCTGCGGGAGGAGCACATAGCTCATTCGCATCGTCGCGATGGTTGTTGTGGAGGGAGCGCGTAGCTCGTCTTCTTGCTTCAACCGTTGCGGATGAAGCGTCACAGAACAAGTGTGTAGCTCGTCTGGATTGTCGATGTCAAGTCGATGTAGGGCCGAGTCGCGGAAGGAGCGCATAGCTCATCCGGGTCATGACGAAGGCGCGGCGTAGATCAAGTTGAAGCAGGTCGGGAAGCCGCCGAGTTGGAGCAGCTCGGGAAAAGCCACCGAGTTAGAGCAGTGGCTCCGAGTAGGCGCAACCCCAGTGTCCGTGTTCGTGCAGCCCCGGCATCCGCGTCCGAGTTCCCGCAGCCTGGCGTCCGAGTTGCAGCGGGAGGTGAAGCCGGCCGCTGCCGAGTTATTCGAGGAGTCCGAGCTGGAGAAGGCCCCGGTCCCCGAGTTGGAGTAGTGAGAGGCGCAGCTTCCGAGTTGGAGCGGATGAGGTGCAGCTTCCGAGTAGAGCTATTGGTTTGGTGAGATACTATCCATCCATCAGCTCAAAGAGCTAGCTTTGTACGTAGAAATTGCATCCATCAGTGTGCAATGGAAGGACACCGAGTTGCTGCAGGAGTCGTGGGCCCGAGTTGATGCAGAATCGGGGTCGCGAGCGGATGCAGTGTGGGAACTGAGTTGACGCTTGCTAGCTTTAGTTGAGTAGTGAGTATGGTTGATCCATCAGCCACTTTTCTTAGCTCGGTTGTGCTGGAGTCGACTCAGGGCACAGCGGCTGGAGCAGAGTGCATCGAACTGTAGGGGAGAAACAGTCGATGAAGGGCCTGACGTCGGTGACTGCAGCCGAGGCAAATAGAGCGGCGCTGGTGCGGAAGTTGGGGGCGGACGGAGCGGCGCCATCCGTGTGCATCGCCGGAGCGGAGGGAGGATGGCGAAGCAGAGCCGGCCGTGGGCGTCGCTGCAGTCCATCTCGTGTGAGACGATAGCGCTCATCCATCAGGGGTTGCTCGTATAATCTGTTGCTATGTCGAGGCAGTGTTGGAGCGAAGACGGCCATGCCGTGACTCATGTCCGAGTTGGAGCAGGCCAGGGAAGCGCGACCGAGCTGGAGTAGCTCGGAGAGGGCCGCCGAGTTGGAGTTGGTCGTCGAGGGTCGCCGAGATAGCGCAAGTCGGAGAGGGCCGTCGAGCTGGTCATCAGCCGGGACGCCTCACGTTGCAGGCGTACGTGAGCGAGGTCGGAGATGAGTAGAGGCGAGGTCAGGGTGGTCCTCCGGGTTGGAGCAGGGAATGAAGACCTTCTGAGTCGTGTGCAGCTCGCCGTTCGCGTGGCTCATGAGCCGCGTCTGAGGTCAAGCGGATCGTCGTTCGAGTAGATGTGTCAGCGCGTTTCGGTTTGCTCTGTACGCCTCCTCGAGTTGGAGCAGCTCAGAAGAGGCCACCATGTTGGAGCAGTTCGGAAGTGGCCACCGAGTTGTTGTATAGAAAAGTTAGCACATACCAACGCTGATGGATGAATAATGCATGCAAACTTAACGTGATGGTGTATGAAGTATACGGCTCATCCAAATCGCTGTGGTTGAAGCGCCGAGTAGTGGCCGTAGGTCGAGTTGGGATTGAGCTGATCCTGACCTCCGAGTTGAAGAAGAAGTCGGCGTCTGCGTGACTCATATCCGAGTTGGAGAGGGAGTCGTATCCGAGCTGTGCATGGGATGGAGCTGCTGAGTCGTCCAACGCAGGGGCTTCTCTCGAAGGAGGTTGGCGCCACGCGCCATGCAAGGGAGGCCGTCCGAGTCGCGATCAGATCGGGGAAGGCCACCGAGCTGGAGGAGTAGTCCTGCACTCGAGCTGGAAGAAAAAAAACACGTGTGAGACGTTGCTGCCGAGATAGCCGAGGCCGTACACTGTCCGAGTTATAGCGCTGGAAGTTGAGTCGCCTTGTCAGAAAAGTTGATGTCCGAGGAAGGAGTTGCCGAGTTGCGCGGGACTGCAGAAAGTCGGTGGGTTGGAGCGGCTCGGAGTTGGAACAGCTCGGGAAGGACTGCCGAGTTGGAGAAGCTCGGGGGAGGCCATTGAGTTTGAAGGAGGCGGGCGTCTAAGCATTGGAACGTGAGATGATGAGCCGAGTCCCCGCGTCCGAGTCGCTGGCTTGCTGCGAGCTGCTGCTTCCGAGATGCAGCTTGGCCACCATGCCCCTTAGTAGCTAGCTCAAGCTTGGCCGAGTCATGGAGGGAAACCTGCATGAGGAAGGAGATGCAGGGGCGTGACCACGTCACGAGACGTAGAAGTTATAGCCATGTCGATGCAGCGCAGGACACCGAGTTGATGTAGATCAAAACCAAGTTGACGCCACGTCGGGCCCAACGCAGAGTCGGACAGACATAGACGCTGGTAACGAGCTGAGGTTGAACCAAGGAGGCCGAGCTGGTGCAGTTTGGAGGGTGCTGTCGAGCTAGAGCAGCTCGGGAGAGGCCACAAACGAGCACGTAGCCTTGTAATGTACTATATTTACTGCATGCGGGTGCGTTTCCTTTTATCTCTCATACTTAAATGTAAGTTTTGATGGCTGACGTTACGCTGCAGCATTCACTACACAACGCTAATTAGTGCGGTCATAAATAGGTAAGTTAAGAAATGCAGGAAGGCGCGAAACGCGCAAATGCAGGAAGGCCGACGAGCTCGCCAGCGTAGGCGACGCCTGCCCGAACTTGACGCTGAAGATCGCGGTGGCTTGGATCTCCGCCGCACGCAGCCGGAGCCGCCTTGGCACCTTGGCGGGGTTCGCCAGCGGGACGGCTCAGGGACACGCACTGGGACGCGACCGTGAGGCTGAGGAGACGGACGACGGCGCGCTGACTAGCCGCGTCAGGTGCGCAGGCAGGATGGTTCGGCCCTTGCCGGTTCTACCGTCGCATCGCCTTTCATAGCCTCGTCGCACACCATGATGCCCGGCACCACGACCACTGATCGTGAATCTCCAGTGATGATAGTTCATCTCTGGGCGTGAAAGCAAAATCTCTCGAGAAATCCCTGCTCTTGGAAAAGAAGATATGCATCAAAAGCAAAAATGAAATATTCTAAGAATGAATACAAACCGTTCGCAACATGGATCGATAGACGCAATGCCCCACGGTGGGCGCCAACTGTCGTGGTATAATCCTGACAATAGAGAGAGGGGTATGAACGGAGCATGATCTATCGAAATGCAAACGGGTGACGCAGGCGATTTTATCGAGTTCGGGACTCTCGCGGAGGAGATAAAATCCCTACGTCTCGTCCTCCCGGAGGAGCTTTTCCTTATCTTTGTATGAACAAGATGTACATGTGTTTCTTTCCATGGAGGAGGAAGAATGAGGGAGAGGAAGAGAGTGTCTTTCCACCAACCCAATGTCCTCCCATGTCTTATATAGAGTGCGTCATGGGAGTTGTAAAGGCTGGTCATGGCACATTGATGATGTTTAATGTTACAAGTAATGCCTTATCATAAATACAGGAAACGGCTACTCATTAATCTACCTATTACTGCTCTTTAAATGGGAGGTAACGCCTTGGGATTCATTACTCGTCTTGGCGGTTGATTTCCTTTCTTCCGAGTAACAGTTGACTTGGTAGCTTCCTTTCCGAGTAACCCGTACTCCCGAGCTAGGTGCTACTCGGAAGTATGGTTCTGCTTTATCATTCTGGGTTAACTCTTTGCTTAGGATCATGTTAAGTTATTTCATTACATAACCCCGTGTATCAAGGGTACCCCATGGTTTATGTCCCTTAAGGGTATCCCCTTGGCATGACCACGACAGGCGGTGTAGTCGGCGGCAGCAGCAGGGTCTACCGGAGAATAAAGGGGGAAGAAACAGTAAATATAAAGCAAACATAGCAATCAAATGCATGACATGACAGATGAAATGTTATCGGTGCTCTAACTGTCACAACCCAAGTTTAGGTAAGTGCTAGGGTTTGTTTGTGCTCTTTGCATCATGCAAAAATTCAAATGAAATTCAAAAATGGGGAAAAGAAAAGCCCTGAGAAATTAATTCAAATGTCCAGATAAAAATCTTTTTCCAAAAATCATTTGAATATTTGGAAAATTCCTATAAATGATGGTGATCATTTTAAAAGTGGTTTGGGTATTTTTCCCATGCCCATGGAATATTCAAAAATTCAAAATGTGCCCTGGAAATTAAATTTGACCCCTATTTGAATTGAAATTCAAATTGATTGAATTTTAAAAATGCCCAAAAGTCACAAGTGGCTTGCTACTGGCCACCTAAGATTTATAAAAATATTTGGGCATTTTTATAAAATGCTATGGTAATTTTTTTACCAGAGCAAAACAAATAACAGAAATAAAAAGAAAAGAAGAAAAACAGAAAAGAGACCTACCTGGTTTGGGCCCAACTAGCAGAAGCCGGCCCAGGCCCACCCCCGGCGCCCTTGTCTTCTTCTCCAGGCAGCCAGGCAGCTGCGTGCCCGGCATGCCCGTGGTCGTGGCCACCTCCTCCTAGCCACGCAGCTGCTTGCCTCCCCCTGCCCTATCTTCTCGCCGCAGTGGACGACCGAAGACCCCGCGTTCCTTTCCCCTACCTCGCGCACGCTCTGCCCCTCTCTGTTTCTCCAATCTCGTGCACACCCGAAGCCACGCCGGAGCGCCGCCGCTGCGTGCTCGTGGCCAACGACGTCGAGGAGGCAAACCGGCGTGTCCATCCCGTTCCCCGTCGTCGACTTTGTCACCGTGCAGACGCCCGCGAGCTGGAGCGCTCTGAAGCCTGCGAATCGGACCAGCTCCCTCCGCTACGGCCGCCGCACGCCGGCGAGGAATTCGTCGCCTCCGGAGCTCCTACGACCCCGCCGTCTTCTCTGTTAGCACCGGGGTGAGCTTCCCCTTCTTTTGCCCGTTGCAGCGCTCCTCCCTGTGGACGAAATCGCCACGCCCGTCGAGCTCAACTCCGGCCGCCGCCCTCTTCGTCCTAGCCGTGGCCTCGACCCCCCCCCCCCCCCCGTGAACCCCCAGTAGCCCCAGAAGACGCGCGGCGTCGAGAGCTGCACGCCCATGCCACCCACGCCACTCCCCGTGCCCAAATCCCAAGTCCGGCGAAGTTCCGGCTGCACTCCAGCGACGTCCACCATTAGGCCCCCCCTAAACCTTGAGCTAATCACCCCCTAACCCCTCCCAGAGCCCATGACAGGTGGGGCCTCCAGCCCTAATAACCCCTCTGTTAAGTTAACAGAGAGGCGATTAACCCCACTGAGGCTTACAGGTGGGCCCCTGTTGTCAGCCCCCCCCCCCCTGTGACATCAACCCCACGTCACCATGACGCAATAAACAAAAAAACATTTTAAAATAATTAAAGAAAATCAGAAAATTCCAGAAAATGAATTAAACTTTGGAAATTCATAGAAAATTCATACTAACTCCAAATTAAACATATAATATATGAAAAATTATCAGAAAAATGCAAGGATTAAGAATATGCAATTTGTTTTTATGTTTGACCATTTTAAAATGGGTGAACAGAAGCAAATGTGTATATGGCTTAATTTGAATTTGAATTTGAAGTTTGAATTTGCATTTCAAATGCAATATACTTCAATTAAGATGAATATGCTACAAACCAGTACCACTCACATCATGGACAACCTTATCATGTGTATGTGCATTTTTACTTCAGAAGTTGTCCCCCCTTGTTGATGATTGCCTCCGATGACAAACGTTCCGAGACGGTGATCACCCCCGAAGGAAAGACCACCGTTAAGACCCGTGTATCGTCAGCAAGGCAAGCAAACCCCATTGATCATGTCTATAAAATCCTACTTCCCTCTCAGTCTCGCTTATGCATGTTTTTGAGATCACCGAGACACGTTCTTTCGCATAGTTGAATCCATTCCGATGCATGACCTATCATTTTGTCACCGTATTAAGAAAACCACAATCCTAGCAGATTTAGGAGTTGAATGATGAGCATGTAGCCCCTGCAACTGTTACTGCTTATTGCTGCTTAGTGATACAATGAGGATGTTATGATTGTGAGTCGGGATGGAATGAACACAGATATGTGGGTGGACCTGTGAGGCAGTGAAACCATCTGTCAAAGGTGGCGTCTCGGTAGCATTATCTGAGTCCGTTTCGTGGAACCGGCCGGATTCTCGAGCGGTGACAAACTCAGGTAGTCGACTCCTGGATTAGAGAAGGTGATGTGAGTGTAGTGCCTTGGTTTCATCCACGTCCGACACCCGCTTGAAGGGTGACAAGAACGAGGCGATAAGTGATGACACGCGTGTGAAGATGTACACCCCTGCAGGGTTAATGAACTATTCGAATAGCCGTGTCCGCGGTTATGGACTACTTGGAGACCTTTACTTGATCATAGACAACTTGAATGGATACTTATAAAACTCGCAAGATAAGTGTGAGTGCTATGGCGTGCTTTCTCGTGGGGAAGTCGAGGAAGTAACCATAGTGGTGTATTGGTTGGAGACTTGGTAGTGGACTCGTGTACGCTTCTTACCTCAAGTCCGGTACTCGTAGTACAGGACTAGCCAAGTCAAAGCTGGCACTTCTGCATGTTGAACCCCACCTCCTTTACCTTGATACTTGAGCATGAGTAGTTTAGTTCTGATGTAAGTCTTGCTGAGTACGACTTTGTACTCACGTTTGCTTATTCTATGTTTTAGATGAGAACCCGGACCCCGATGGAGTCACCGACCTGAAGCTCGACGTTGACCTTGGTAGTATAGTTCCAGACAACATTCTGGTCCCTCGTGGAAGGGCATGTATGTTTACAAGGCTTCTCTAAGCCATTTGTTAAACTTGTCTGTACTCAGACCTAATTTGCTTCCGTTGTATGATGTAATGTTGATCACAGACATGTGATCTTTGTATACTCTATGTGTAAGTCAATAAAGAAGTACTTTGTAGAGTTATGTGATGATACCTGCTGTTCATACTATACTTGTGTGCTCCGTGTATGTTATAACATTCATGTCTTGGTATGGGTTTTCGAGACCTTAGTTGTGTTCTGGCTGGCGGTCTTTTATACACCAAGTGGCCCTTAGATGTGCGTAGCTTGGGGCATCGTGATGCAATTGTTCGTGACTCTGTCACGTGCACACTTTGTTGTATGATCGAGCCCGCCCTAGACCCCGACTAAGTGATCGGGTTGGAGTAAGTCTATGTAAGAGTTAAGATTCAATCGATAACATGGTTTAGGCGACTTGTCTATGAGTATGGGATTCACCACCCATAAGCATCTAGACTTGTGAGCGGACAATGAGGACCCATCTTAGTTGATCATCCAGCCTGGATGGGATGCCCCTCATGTTCGATGCTTTCCGAGAGTGTTTTGTGCTTGGCCTTGTCTGCTTAGACAAGTGGGTACGGCTCTCGGCTCTCCATGTGATTGTATCGTGACTGAAATTACATACGCATATACCGGGTCCCGACAGACTTGGTATCAGAGCAGGACTGTCTGTAGGATTATTCAACCCTTGGTCGAAGTCGAGTCTAGCATTCTATAGTTATATAGTTACTTGGGTATAAAGGGAACAACGTAAGGCTTCTTTTTCTCCTTATCCTCATCGATCTGAGTTCTGAGTCACCTTATCTTTTCTACGGGATGATAGGACTAGGCTCATCTATGTCTTACTAGAACATCTCCCTGAGTGCTTCCTTTTAGCCGTAGGATTGTTGTGGTCGTCCAGAGTCTTCATGTTTTGAGTTCCTTGAGGAAGTTATGTCCAATCTCCTCGAGGTTGTCTTGTTTTCCATCCCGGTGTAGCCGTTATGCTGCCCGATTTATCCTGTGTTTCTTTGAATCATTGCCTTTACATTACAATCTTTCCGCCTAAATCATGTCCTCTTGTCTTTGATTCCATCCTACAACCTGTTCTGATTGTTGATTTTTATCACACAGGATGTCAGGTGGAACTCGTAGTGCTGTTCGTCGCAATCGAGACCGTGTTCGGAATAGAAATGATGATGCACCTCCACCACCACCTTCTGCGGAGGAAATCATGATGGAAGATGAGAAGAATCGACGTGATCAAACACGCCTTCTGGAGCTCATCGAGCAGAATACCTCGCGTCATTGCAATGTGGTTGTGAGCATTCAGGACTTCATCCTCCTCAAGCCACCGATATTCCGATATTCTTCTGAGCCCCTTGAAGCTGATGATTGGCTCCGTTCTATCGAGCGTAAGCTTGATGCTGCACATGTTCCTCCCGATGACCGAGTTATTTTCGCGGCATACTTTCTGGAAGGTGCTGCTGCTGAATGGTGGGAGAACTATGTTGCGATGCAGCCTGATGGTCACCTAGTGACTTGGCAGGAGTTTTGTGATGCCTTTCGAGGGTACCACCTTCTAGATGAGTTAATGGAGCGCAAGAAGGAAGAGTTCTGCAATTTGACTCAAGGAGAGATGTCCATTCATGAGTATGTGAGAGAGTTCAACCGTCTTGCTCGTTATGCCCAAGATGAGATCACCACCGATGCCAGAAAGCAGGCAAGGTTCCGTAAGGGACTTAGCCCCATCCTTCGTCATGATCTCAACCTCATCGAATTTGCCACCTTTGAGGATTTAGTCAACAGATCCTTCAGAGCTGAGCATGGCAATGAAGTGTTCGAAGAGTCCCGCAAGCATGCTCTTGAGCTTGCCCCTTCTTCTAGTTCAGCCCCTCAGAAACGCAGAATATGGATCCCAACTCGTGCCATACCTCAAAACTTTCTTCAGAGACCACCATCCAATACATGCCATCCACCTCAACACATTGTTCCTCCCAGGAATGATGGTGTGCAATCAAGTAATCCTGCTCCCAGCAATTCAGGCAGGATGTGTTTCATGTGTGGTCTGACAGGCCATTACTTCCGACAATGCCCTACAGCGTTGGTGGCACCACGTCGACCTAGTCATAAGCCTCCAAGGAAATCCACCACCAAAAACTTTCCAGCAAAGCTTTCAGTCACAAGTAGTGGATATGTGAACCAAATCTCAGTTGAGGAAACCACTGCTGCTTCCGACGTCATCCTTGGTACACTCCCAGTCAATCATGTTCCCGCCTCCGTTCTTTTCGATCCAGGAGCTTCTCATTCATTCATGTCGGAGAGTTATGCACTTCGTCATGAGTTCCCCTTTGAATAAATGTTTTCTCCAATGATCATTCAAACTCCTGGTTCCAAATGGAAAACTATTAGAGTAAGCCATGGCAATCAAATTGCAATTGAGGGTTTAGTATTCCTTGCTTCTCTTATAGCCCTCAAGTCTTCGGACATTGATGTCATCCTAGGAATGGATTGGTTATCAAGACAGAATGTTGTCCTTGATTGTAAAGCCAAATCAGTTAAACTCACCCATTCTTCAGGCCAGATCATTGAGTACACATCACCCAGCTCTAGAATCCAGATGCATACTTTGAATGTGCTTCCCCTTCCTAACCTTGAAGATATTCCGGTGGTTCGTGACTTCCCGGATGTCTTTCCTGAAGAGCTGCCGGGGATGCCACCCGACAGATGTGTAGAGTTCACAGTTGATCTTATACCAGGCACAGCCCCAATTTCCAGACGCCCATATAGAATGGCCCCACATGAGTTAGTTGAGATAAAAACCCAACTTCATGCTTCGTTGTCAAAAGGCTTCATCCGCCCTAGCTCATCGCCATGGGGTTTCCCCGTTTTGTTCGTAACGAAGAAAGATGGAACAGAAAGGATGTGCGTAGACTATCGCCTGCTAAATCTAGTGACAATAAAGAACAAGTACCCACTTCCCAGGATCAATGATCTTTATGATCAACTTGCAGGATCCTCTGTCTTCTCCAAGATGGATTTGAGATTAGGCTATCATCAAATCAAAATCCGAAACGAGGACATTCCAAAAACGGCTTTCACTACTCGTTATGGTCTTTACGAGTATACCTTCATGTCCTTTGGTTTAACCAATGCCCCCGCCACATTCTCGCGCTTGATGAATTCAATCTTCATGGAGTACCTAGATAAATTTGTTGTGGTTTATCTTGATGACATTCTCATCTACTCGAAGAACGAAGAAGAGCACGCAGAACATCTTAGGTTGGTATTGATGAAACTTAGGGAGCATCGCCTTTATGCCATGTTCTCCAAGTGTGAATTTTGGCTACCAGAAGTGACCTACTTAGGCCACGCGATTTCTGCGAAAGGTATTGCAGTCAATCCCGAGAGAGTTCAGGTTGTCCTTGACTGGACTCCACCTGAATCGGTTAAGCAAGTTCGGAGTTTTCTCGGCCTAGCAAGCTATTGTCGTCGCTTCGTAGAGAACTTCTCCAAAGTTGCAAAGCCTCTAACTAAACTCCTCAAGAAAGATAAGAAATTCCACTGGACCCCCAAGTGCGAGGAAAGCTTTCAAGAGCTAAAAAGAAGATTGACTTCTGCACCCGTACTTGCACCTCCAGACACCAAAAGGGATTTCGAGATCTATTGTGATGCTTCACGGCAAGGGTTAGGATGCATACTTATGCAAGATAGGCATGTGGTAGCTTATGCTTCACGCCAGTTGCATCCACATGAAGAAAACTATCCTACCCATGATCTTGAACTCGCTGCCGTAGTTCATGCCCTGAAGACTTGGCGACATTACCTCCTTGGTAATCGTTGTGAGATCTATTCTGATCACCAAAGCCTCAAATACATATTCACCCAGCCAGATATTAATCTCAGGAAAAGACGTTGGATAGAGTTGATAAAAGATTATGACTTAGGAATTTCTTACACCCCATGCAAAGCCAATGTCATGGCTGATGCACTAAGTCGTAAGTCGTATTGTAACAACCTCATGTTACAATAGTATCAACCACTTTTGCATGAGGAATTTCGCAAGCTCAATCTTGAGATAGTTCCTCATTGATTTCTTTCTACCTTGGTGGCGAAACTAACCCTTGAGGATCAAATCATAGCCGCCCAGAAACAAGATAGTAGTATTCAAGAGATCAAGCAGAACATTGTTAGCGGAGTTGCTAAATGTTTCTCTGTAAATGATCAAGGAACGATATTCTTTGAAAATCGTTTAGTAGTTCCTGCAAATGAAGACCTAAGGCAGCTGATCCTTAAGGAAGCTCATGACACTCCCCTCTCCATTCATCCCGGTAGCACAAAAATGTACCGAGATCTACGTCAGAGATTTTGGTGGACCCGGATGAAGAGAGACATTGCACAATTTGTTGCCGAATGTGATGTTTGTCGTCACATTAAGGCAGAACACCAAAGACCTGCTGGTACTCTTCAACCATTGTCTATTCCCGAGTGGAAATGGGACAAGGTCGGTATGGACTTCATCACCGGATTTCCAAAAACCCAGAAAGGAAATGATGCCATCTTCGTTGTCATTGACCGACTTTCAAAAGTTGCTCACTTCCTTCCAGTTCACGAGTCTATAACTGCTAGTCAGTTGGCGGACTTGTATGTCTCTAGGATTGTGTCTCTTCACGGTGTTCCTTTGGAAATCAATTCTGATCGTGGTAGCCTTTTCACCTCTAGATTCGGGGAAAGTTTTCAAAATTCTATGGGAACTCATCTCTCCTTTAGTACAGCTTTCCATCCTCAGTCTAGCGGTCAAGTTGAAAGGGTTAATCAAATCTTGGAAGACATGCTCAGAGCTTGTGTTATCTCTTTCGGAAAGAATTGGGAGAAATCTCTTCCCTTCGCCGAATTTGCTTATAACAATAGCTATCAATCTAGTCTGAACATGGCTCCCTTTGAATTCCTCTATGGCCGACGATGTCGAACACCCCTAAACTGGTCAGAAACCGGTGAAAGAAAATTATTTGGACCGGATATGATCAAGGAAGCAGAAGAGCAAGTTCGCATTGTTCGTGATCGATTGAAAGCCGCTCAGTCTCGTCAGAAAAGCTACTATGATCGTCATCATAGAGAAGAGAGCTACAATCTTGATGAGAAGGCTTACCTTCGGGTTACTCCTCTGAAGGGAACCCAAAGATTCGGTATCAAAGGCAAGTTGGCCCCACGTTACATCGGACCTTTCCTCATTTTTGCTAAACGTGGAGAAGTTGCCTACCAACTTGAACTACCTCCGCGCCTTTCCCGAGTACATGATGTATTCCATGTATCACAACTCAGGCGTTGCTTCAAGGACCCCATCCGCGAAGACGACCATGAAACGCTTGATCTCCAAGATGACCTTTCTTATCGAGAGTACCCTGTTCGTATTCTTGACTCAGCAGAGCGTGTCACTCGCCGTCAGATGATCAAGTTCCTCAAAGTGCAATGGTCACATCACTCCGAGAAAGAAGCAACCTGGGAAAGAGAAGACCGCCTCCGTGCCGAGTACCCCACCTTCCTCCCGACGACTTCTGAATCTCGGGACGAGATTCTTTTCAGTGGGGGCGAGTTGTCACAACCCAAGTTTAGATAAGTGCTAGGGTTTGTTTGTGCTCTTTGCATCACGCAAAAATTCAAATGAAATTCAAAAATGGGGAAAAGAAAAGCCCTGAGAAATTAATTCAAATGTCCAGATAAAAATCTTTTTCCAAAAATCATTTGAATATTTGGAAAATTCCTATAAATGATGGTGATCATTTTAAAAGTGGTTTGGGTATTTTCCCATGCCCATGGAATATTCAAAAATTCAAAATGTGCCCTGGAAATTAAATTTGACTCCTATTTGAATTGAAATTCAAATTGATTGAATTTCAAAAATGCCCAAAAGTCACAAGTGGCTTGCTACTGGCCACCTAAGATTTATAAAAATATTTGGGCATTTTTATAAAATGTTATGGTAATTTTTTTACCAGAGCAAAACAAATAACAGAAATAAAAAGAAAAGAAGAAAAACAGAAAAGAGACCTACCTGGTTTGGGCCCAACTAGCAGGAGTCGGCCCAGGCCCACCCCCGGCGCCCTTGTCTTCTTCTCCAGGCAGCCAGGCACCTGCGTGCCCGGCATGCCCGTGGCCGTGGACACCTCCTCCTAGCCACGCAGTTGCTTGCCTCCCCCTGCCCTATCTTCTCGCCGCCGTGGACGACCAAAGACCCCGTGTTCCTTTCCCCTACCTCGCGCACGCTCTGCCCCTCTCTGTTTCTCCAATCTCTCGCACACCCGAAGCCACGCCGGAGCGCCGCCGCTGCGTGCTCGTGGCCAACGACGTCGAGTAGGCAAACCGGCGTGTCCATCGCGTTCCCCGTCGTCGACAACGTCACCGCGCAGACGCCCGCGAGCTGGAGCGCTCTGAAGCCTGCGAATCGGACCAGCTCCCTCCGCTACGGCCGCCGCACGCCGGCGAGGAATTCGTCGCCTCCGGAGCTCCTGCGACCCCGCCGTCTTCTCTGTTAGCACCGGGGTGAGCTTCCCCTTCTTTTTCCCCTTCCAGCGCTCCTCCCCGTGGACGAAATCGCCGCGCCCGTCGAGCTCAACTCCGGCCGCCGCCCTCTTCGTCCTAGCCGTGGCCTCGAACCCCCCCCCCCCCTGTGAACCCCCAGTAGCCCCAGAAGACGCGCGGCGTCGAGAGCTACACGCCCATGCCACCCA
This sequence comes from Bromus sterilis, assembly GCA_950022295.1. NCBI lineage: Eukaryota > Viridiplantae > Streptophyta > Magnoliopsida > Poales > Poaceae > Bromus > Bromus sterilis. The sequence continues at coordinate 248,585,375 of OX465598.1, read as the reverse complement.
CGCCACTCCCCGTGCCCAAATCCCAAGTCCGGCGAAGTTCCGTCTGCACTCCGGCGACGTCCACCATTAGGCCCCCCCTAAACCTTGAGCTAATCACCCCCTAACCCCTCCCAGAGCCCATGACAGGTGGGGCCCCCAGCCTTAATAACCCCTCTGTTAAGTTAACAGAGAGGGGATTAACCCCACTGAGGCTTACAGGTGGGACCCTGTTGTCATCCCCCCCTGTGACATCAACCCCACGTCACCATGACGCAATAAACAGAAAAACATTTTAAAAGAATTAAAGAAAATCAGAAAATTCCAGAAAATGAATTAAACTTTGGAAATTCATAGAAAATTCATACTAACTCCAAATTAAACATATAATATATGAAAAATTATCAGAAAAATGCAAGGATTAAGAATATGCAATTTTTTTTTATGTTTGACCATTTTAAAATGGGTGAACAGAAGAAAATGTGTATATGGCTTAATTTGAATTTGAATTTGAAGTTTGAATTTGCATTTCAAATGCAATATACTTCAATTAAGATGAATATGCTACAAACCAGTACCACTCACATCATGGACAACCTTATCATGTGTATGTGCATTTTTACTTCCGAAGTTGTCCCCCCTTGTTGATTATTGCCTCCGACGACAGACGTTCCGAGACGGTGATCACCCCCGAAGGAGAAGACCACCGTTAAGACCCGTGTATCATTAGCAAGGCAAGCAAACCCCATTGATCATGTCTATAAAATCCTACTTCCCTCTCAGTCTCGCTTATGCATGTTTAGGAGATCACCAAGACACGTTCTTTCGCATAGTTGAACCCATTCCGATGCATGACCTATCATTTTGTCACCGTATTAAGCAAACCACAATCCTAGCAAATTTAGGAGTTGAATGATGAGCATGTGGCCCCTGCATCTTTTACTGCTTATTGTTGCTTAGTGATACAATGAGGATGTTATGATTGTGAGTCGGGATGGAATGAACAAAGTGGTGCTGATGATATCGTGTTGGTGAATCCACCCTAAACAAAGGTGAACGATGAGAGGTTGTGTAGGAGTACACAGTGGGTTGTCTCATTGAACACTATCCTAGGCCCCGAGTTCCTGTTTTGTGATCCAAGACAAAGAGTATGACCACATGTAGGGTTTATGGGAGCCCCGTTTGGCCTCTTTACGTACCTGATCCGGTCGAGGAGTCACACTAGATTCAGGCTTTCCATTTGACCTAACTATAGATATGTGGGTGGACCTGTGAGGCAATGAAACCATCTGTCAAAGGTGGCGTCTCGGTCCCTTGCATTATCTGAGTCCGTTTCGTGGAACCGGCCGGACTCTCGAGCGGTGACAAACTCAGGTAGTCGACTCCTGGATTAGAGAAGGTGATGTGAGGGTAGTGCCTTGGCTTCATCCACGTCCGACACCCGCTTGAAGGGTGACAAGAACGAGGCGATAAGTGATGACACGCGTGTGAAGATGTACACCCCTGCAGGGTTAATGAACTATTCGAATAGCCGTGTCCGCGGTTATGGACTACTTGGAGACCTTTACTTGATCATAGACAACTTGAATGGATACTTATAAAACTCGCAAGATAAGTCTGAGTGCTATGGCGTGCTTTCTCGTGGGGAACTCGAGGAAGTAACCATAGTGGTGTATTGGTTGGAGACTTGGTAGTGGACTCGTGTACGCTTCTTACCTCAAGTCTGGTACTCGTAGTACAGGACTAGCCAAGTCAAAGCTGGAACTTCTGCATGTTGAACCCCACCTCCTTTACCTTGATACTTGAGCATGAGTAGTTTAGTTCTGATGTAAGTCTTGCTGAGTACGACTTTGTACTCACGTTTGCTTATTCTATGTTTTAGATGAGAACCCGGACCCCGATGGAGTCACCGACCTGAAGCTCGACGTTGACCTTGGTAGTATAGTTCCAGACAGCAGTCTGGTCCCTCGTGAAAGGGCATGTTTGTTTACAAGGCTTCTCTAAGCCATTTGTTAAACTTGTCTGTACTCAGACCTAATTTGCTTCCGTTGTATGATGTAATGTTGATCACATACATGTGATCTTTGTATACTCTATGTGTAAGTCAATAAAGAAGTACTTTGTAGAGTTATGTGATGATACCTGCTGTTCATACTAGACATGTGTGTTGCGTGTATGTTATAACATGCATGTCTTGGTATGGGTTTTCGAGACCTTAGTTGTGATCTGGCTGGCGGTCTTTTATACACCAAGTGGCCCTTAGATGTGCGCAGCTTGGGGCATCGCGATGCGATTGTTCGTGACTCCGTCACGTGCACACTTTATTGTATGATCGAGCCCGCCCTAGACCCCGACTAAGTGATCGGGCTGGAGTAAGTCTATGTAAGAGTTAAGATTCAATCGATAACATGGTTGAGGCGACTTGTCTATGAGTATGGGATTCACCACCCATAAGCATCTAGACTTGTGAGCGGACGATGAGGACCCATCTCAGTTGATCATCCAGCCTGGATGGGATGCCCCTCATGTTCGATGCTTTCCGAGAGTGTTCTGTGCTTGGCCTTGTCTGCTTAGACAAGTGGGTACGGCTCTCGGCTCTCCATGTGATTGTATCGTGACTGAAATTACATACGCATATTCCGGGTCCCGATACTAACGTAGTACGATGCACTAAGCTTGGAGCGGGAACTCATCCGGGGATGAACTACCAGCTCTGGGTGATTACCGGATAGGGTGTCCGGAGGGGGGAGGTATCATGCCGGAGGTGTCGTGGACACCCGACAAACATAAGGGAGGTATATCCGGGTTAGTTGATCTATTCCGAACAACTTTCGTGTTCGAAATAAATTCATCCGGGTACTTTACAGTACCGGACAATTCATCGGACAAACGGTCAGGAGGGGGTAATGTCAATGTCCGTTGTGTTAGAGGGGGGTCGTTGACATACGGATAGCGTATTCATATTCATTATATTTTTCTGATCAATTTTGATGTATAAAGTTTTTGAATCTGACTTACGGTTTAAAAGATATTAATTTCTGAAGTTTAAATTATTTTTAAAAGAATTTCTGAATTTGTTTTATTATTTAATCTAACATTATCCAAAACATTATCCAGAACAGTGACACTGACATGGGGGACCCACATGTCATACACTGAGACAGAAACAAATTATTTTATTTAATTAAAAAGCAGATTGGCCCACATGTCATTCTCTATGTTAACAAATTGATTTAATTAAATCTAAATATTAGTGGGGCCTAGATGTAAGTGACTCAGTGGTAATTAACAGTTTGTTTAATTTAAACACAAGGTTAAGTGGGGGGCTGGCCCACATGTCATGGACTCAATTTATCTAAATTCCCTTTAATTATCAATCTGACAATAGGGCCTACATGTCATAGGCACATTATAATAATTGCAATTTTCTATTTAAACTAACTACAGTGGGGCACAGCTGTCAGTCTAACAGTTATTAACTAACATTTTTATTTAATCTAACAGGGGGTTAAGTGGGGCAGGCCCACCTGTAATCCTCACAGGGGGGTTATTTATTTAAGAAATAAGTTAACAGGGGGGTTCTTACGCCTAATGGACCATTAGCGCTAATGCTACATGGGAGGGCCCGCATGTCAGTGGCCTATGCCACATCCCGTGCACGCCGGCGACGAACCGTGGCACGGCGGCGAGCTCGCGAGGCAGCCCCGATGGCCATTTGGTGTGCCACCAGAGGGAATCGAACGCGGCGGGAACCGCGGGTTGGCTGGCACGAAGAAGACGAGTGGGGGCGACCTAAATCGGCGGCGGCGAGCAACCGCGGCGGCAGCCGAAGCGCGCGGTGTGGGGGGGCACCACCCGGGGCACGATTTCGAGCGTGAGAATCGGGGGATGAGGCGGAAGCTCACTGTGGAGCTCGATGGCACAGAATGGAGGTCCGGGGCGGAGCGTAGCCGAGGTAATCGACGGCGTCGTTCGCCGCGGTTGAGGTTGGGGAGGGCTCGATTCGCGGCGTTCGGTGGCCGAGCGCTCACGTTCGTCGTCGAGGGCGACGTAGACGGGCGTGGCGGAGCCCCTGGACGTGGTCTCGAGGTTGGGGAGGAGGTTGGCCGCGCAGGCCGCGGCGGCGCGTCGACAGGGAGCTCGAGATTCGGTGAAAATGGCGCGAGGAGAGAGGAGGGAGAAGGGCTAGGGCTCGATCCACAATTTGCGGGGGCTAGGGTTCCATCCCGGGGGCGAGGGGGGTGTGGCCGGCTTAACAACGCCGGCTAGCCGGCGGATGCGTGCCACGGCGGCGCGGATGCCGTGGATGGCCTCCACGCATGCGTTCTGACGGTCGTATAGGGGAAGAAGAAGGAGGGGTGGCTGGGCCGAGGTGGGCCGAGGTGGGCCTCGCCCAGGGCGAGTGATAGGTTTTTCTGTTTTCCTTATTCCTTTCTCTTTTCTTTTCTGCGTATTTTTTTTGTAGCTTTGGTATTTTTGTAAAATGTACAACTTGGCCCATAATTAGTAAGGAATATTCCTAGAGTGCCACAAAAAGTTTAGGGTTTTTCTAAACTCTTTTGATATTTAATTTTATTAAGCAATTGGCAGATAGTGTTGTTTTGGCTTGTGTATGAATTGTTTGAATTTTCCAGAGGCATAATAAATACTCCAAGTTAGTTTACCATGGTCCAGTGATTATTTTGTATCTAACAAAAGTGGTTCGCAATTTTTGGGGAAAGTTTAATTGTCACATGATTTTTGACATTAACCAAAAGCATTTTTGAATGTGACCAAAGGCAAGTATGATCATGGCATGATTGCAACAGTGATTAGCAATAGTGATTAGTCACCAGTACAAGTGATTATTGTTACAGACAATGAGGGTGTTACACCCTGTTACTCCTTGGTTTGGGATATCACATTATTATATTGTTGTTGATGATTTGATTATTATAATGTTGACTATACTCGACGAAGGATGGAAGGTCTAGGCTATCCCGCCCCGATGCTTTGTTCCATTCGAGTCACCTAGGATCCGAGTTCCGGTTATTGGTTTTAAGACTGAGCGTGCCTAACCGCGTGTGGGATTTTATGGGGTCCCTTTCTCTTACCTATCTAGCTTCAAACATTTCTAGAGGTGGCCCAAGCTGATTTACCATTTGAAACCATGCATATATGTTTGTCGGGTCGCTCCTAGCAGATATCCTTTAAAACAACCCGGGCCAGCGGAGACATGGTTTCTCTGTTGGTCCACAGTGGTGAGCTAGAGGGCTGCCCACATGTGAGGGGATCAGTTACCTCGACCTTGGCTAGACGGAAGAGTCTGATCCGAGAGCGTGGCCAACTTTTGGATTGGGTGTCGACTCCCCAGGGGCCGCCCGGATTTGTTCATTGTTAGCTAGAGGGACTTTTCATTTCGGATCTCTCGGAACTAAATCATAAAATGGTTGCCTATGATGGGTAGCAACTGAGAGAGATGGGCATGCGTGCGAAGCCTTGTAATGGGCAGTTGGTACACCCCTGCAGGGTTAAATCTTTTCAAGAAGCCGTGTCCACGGTAATGGACGACGTGGAACCTACGTCTTGCTCATAGATAACATCAACTGAACCATATTTAATAATTTAATCAACGTGTGTGTGCCTTGACTGCTTCTTCTTCGTCGGGATGCGAAGAGGAGGACAAGGACAGGATAGGTGTTATTTTTGCGTAAGTAGTTGATAGCAAGACTTGTTGGAGGCGATTCCTCATCGAATGGCTTGCCTTCTTATCTTACTCTCTAGATCTTTAGCCACTTCATAAATGCTAGCATGGCAGAAACCTCACCACTTACCCCATCCTTATCGTAAACTACTAGTTGCCTAGAATGACGAGTGATGAAGTCCTTGCTGGGTCAGATGACCACTACAGTTGGATGCTGACTACTTCTGTACTCATGATACTACCCCCCAAACTCTTTTCAGGGTTCTTGATCGACAACAGCTATGGTGATCGATGTTTCACGTGGAGACTCGACGACGACTAGTTAGGAGGATCCCGGCGGAGAGCCTGGACCCGTGTGGTTACGGGAATGGTGTGTTTTACCTTTGCTGCTAGGCATTTGATTGTAGTCTGTACTCAGACATGTATCTTCCGCTGATGTATTGTATTAAGGCAGTTGTATGCCGATTGTATGAGATGTTTTTTCCTTGTAGCTGTAATGTTGTGATATCATGTTGGAAATCCGGGGTATATGACATTGTCATATGTCACGGTGGGACCGATATGTGCTTCGTCCTCGGATCTGGATGGAAACATCTAGATCTGGAATAGTACCGCATATCGGGCCTTACACTTTTTGCATGTGGATCATGGTAACAATGCTTTATGTGATACTTATATTGTTGAGTTTATTCATGATCCCACTGGAAATTATTACGAGAAGGGAACACATGCTTATAGATATTTCAATAATATAAAGTTCCCTCTCTTTATGTTGAAGGTTTTGAAGCTGCACTTGTTTTGCCTTCCTATGCTTATTGCTTTGTGCTTCAATGAATTATTCTATTGCAATATTCCTATGCATAGGAAGCATGTTAGGCTTAAATGTGTTTTGTATTTGCTTCTTGATGCTCTCTTTTGTTCTTCAACTCTTATTCCTGCGAGAGCATCATTAAAGTCTTAAGCCTATCTTTATGGCTATAAAGAAAGAGCTCTAGGGAGACAACCCTTGTTATCTTTACTTTCAGTTTGTTCTTTTAGTTTTTAGTGGTCTTGATGTTTGTTACTACTGTAGCAACATCATTGTATCTTTATTTTTCAACTTTGTGCCAAGTTTAGCCTCTGATTGCAAGAAAGTTCAAAAGTTGTAACATGTTGTCCAGAAAACAGATTCTGTCCTTGGATAGAAAAATTCGAATAAAATCACCAGATCATCTTTTTAACCTGAATTGTTTTGAAAGCGTTCTCTATACAATTGGCTTTCGAGCGTTTGTTCTGAGTTTTTTGATTTGAGTTGCAGAAGTGCCCCAAAAAATTATTTACTACCTGCTGGTCTGTTTTTCACAGATTCTGCCATGTTTTGCCTTTTCTTCATTTTGCAAACCTTAAGCTTGCTTTTTCTTTGCAAAATTTTTTTGGCAATCTTGAGAAACAGTAGCCCTTAAATAATATCTTTGTTTCCAGTAGAGAAAAATTATTTTATTGTGGGTACTAACCTCTCTAATCAGATTATGATGAGTTATGTATGAAGAGAGTTTTGAAGTGTGCGAGGGAAGATGATAAAAGAAGATTCAGGAGTGTCAAACGCTCAAGCTTGGGGATGCCCCCAAGCACCCCCCCAAGAAATATCCAAGGAGACTCAAGCATCTAAGCTTGGGGATGCCCCGTGCATCCCCTTCTCCATCAACAATTATCAGTTCGTCCTTTGTTCCACTATATTTTTATCACTTCATGCGTTATGTGCTATGCTTGGAGAATCTTGCTCTTTTCTTTTTAGTTTATTTAGTTTTGCTTGCTGTTCTTAACAAGTTGGATCCTAGCCTTCATTGTTTGGGAGAGAAACACGCTCCACTCCACTGTAGAACACAACATAGGCTTGCATGCTTATCTTCTTGTGTGTGTTCTTTATCTTTTCTTAGCTGCTGTCATGCTTAGATCTTAGTTTTCATGCTTATCTTTTTAAGAGCTTTTATTTAGGTTGTTGATTCTGGAACTCTCTTGAGTTTTCATGCTTATCTTGTTAAGAGAGTTGGCTTCTGTGGCACTGGTTGATATGTCTATAATAAAAATGCTATGTGCATAATGTTGCTTAGTAGTTCATGTGAAAGGACGTGGATGTCGCCTAGAGGGGGGGGTGAATAGGCGTTTAAAATAATTACGGTTTCGGCTTGAACAAATGCGGAATAAAACTTAACGTTTAATTTGCCAAGCAAGAAACCTAAATAAGCTAGCCTCAACTAAGTGCACCAACAACTTATACTAAGCAAGATAAACTACTATGTGATAGCAAGATATATGACAAGAGCACTATGGCTATCACAAAGTAGGTGCACAAGTAAATAGGTTGTCTAGAAGAACAACCTATGGGACAAGCAATGTACAATAATATGAGCAAGCACAAGATAAACAATGTAATAAGCTTGCTCAAAGTAAAGGTAGAGATAACCGCAAGTGGAGCCGATGGAGACAAGGATTTGTTACCGAAGTTCCTTCCCTTGCGAGAAGTACGTCTCCGTTTGGAGAGGGTGAGGAGCACAATGCTCACACGAAGCCAACGAGGGCCACCCTATTTCTCCTCACGCTCTTACCAATGCAAGATGTCGTGATTCCACTATTAGGACACTTGAGGGCGGTCACCGAACCCGTACAAATGGCAACCCTTGGGGGCGGTCACCGAACCCGTACAAATGCTCGGGGCAATCTCCACAACCGAATTGGAGGCTCCCGTAGCGTCCCGAAGCTTTCCACCACAATGATTGAGCTCCGTAACAACAAGCCTCTAGGTGCCAACGCACCCACGAGGAACAAGCTCTAGAGTGCCAATGCACTCAAGAGTAGCTATCTTCACAACTTCACTCACTACAAAGAATCCTCGGAGAGAACTCAAACCGATGCACCAAATGCAATGGCAAGAGCACACGAAGTGCTCAAGTCCCCAACTCTCAAATCCCACCAAAGCAACAAAAGCTATGGAGCAATATGAGAGGAAGAACAAGGAGAACACCAAGAACTCCAAGATCTAGATCCACAAGGTTCCCCTCACTTAGAGGAGAGATGGCTTGGTGGATAATGTGGATCTAGACCTCGTCTCTCTTTTCCCTCAAAAAGGAGCAAGAATCATAGGAGGGGAAGAGAGTAAGCAAGCTCAAAGAGGTCAACAATGGGGGGAAGAACTTTCAAAGAACCGGTGGAGACAAAGGAGGAAGAAGACCCCCTTTTATAGTCTCCCACGAATCCAGCCGTTGGAACCCGTTGGCAGCCCACCAACCACGGTACTACCGCTCGGAGAGCGGTACTACCGTGGTGCGGTACTACCGCGCCTGAAGCGGTACTACCGCCCCACGGTACTACCGAAGCCCAGTGCCATGCCCACTACCGCAAAGTCCAGTGGACTTACGGTAGTGAGTGCGGTACTTGCCCGCGGTACTACCGCCCCACGGTACTACCGGGGGCCAGTACCGTGCCCACTACCGCAAAGTTCAGTGGACTTACGGTAGTGAGTGCGGTACTCGCCCACGGTACTACCGTGGCGCGGTACTACCGCTCCAAGAGCAGTACTACCGCCCTGGCAGAACCAGGGAGCCCAGGCCACACAACAGATGAACTCCAAATAAAACAGGCAAACCCTGAACTGCCACAACTTCTGCAAATGAACTCCGATTAAGGCAAACTCAAGCTTGATGGAAAGCTAAAGAACAGAGCTGCCTAATCACGACTGGAAATATTTAGAAGTGGCAGGGGAGAAATGTCAAACAAATAGAGGTGTGAAACCTCTAACCCAGACGACCCGACAAATCTCCCACATCGAAAAACATACGAGAAGACGCATACGAAATCCGTTTTCGATGAACAAGAGCTTGTCATGAAGAAGACCACAAGCTCCAAAACCCACAAAGAGAAAATCCAAACAAGAACCAATAAAGATGATGCCAAGGGTGAAAAGGGTATGAGCTGTCCACGAACGACTCGGCCAAGCCTATAACACGGTCTCCTAACTACTACCAAGAGACCGGTAAACTAGACACCTATCTAGTCAAACCTTTGTCTTGCGCATAATCCACTTGAGCTTGATGATGACGATCATGCCCGCCTCAAGTTGGAACATCTTCCTTGATTCCGCCGGCTCGATGAAGACTTGTAGATAGCTCCCCCATACTCCATTATGGGTGAGCCTCTTTTAGGCACATCTGCACACGACCATTATCACCAAATGGTCGGCAAGCTCCAAGCATACGATATCTTCGTGATGCTCCTCTTGAACTTGCACACATCTACTTGACCAATCTTTGGATAGCTCCATGAAGAACACCTTGGTCAACACGTAATCTTCATCTTACAACCTTGAAGCCACCATAATATCTTCAAGCGTTGCCTATGGACAAACCTTAAAGTATAACTCAAGGAAACCATTAGTCCATAAAGATTGTCATCAATTACCAAAACCAAACATAAGGGCACATGCCCTTTCATCATGTCTTCTTATGGTTAGTCTCAACTAGCTGGGGGTTCTTAATGTGTTATTGAAATACCAACATGATTTGTTTGCCTATGATGTGGTATGGTTTAGTGATATCTTCCTCCAAGAATTTATTTTGATTGACTTGGCATATGCTCATGCATATTTGGGACCGTAAAGAAAGTCTATCAAGCCTTGATGATCTTTAATTTCTGAGTAGTGATATAACTTCCATGCTCTATTCAATGGTGCTTTGTCGCTCTGCATGATTATGGCCGTCATTGCTCTCTTAGTTGGTCGCTCCCAGTCTTTTGCTAGCCTTCACCTATACTAAGCGGGCTGACTGCTTGTGCATCCAAAATCCTCGAAACCAGTTATGCCATATGAGTCCACCATACCTTCCTATATATGGTATTTACTTTCCATTCCTAACAAAGACTTTCATGTGCCATCTCAAAATTATTCAAAAGCACTTCTCTTTTGTGCCTCTGTCTTAGCTCATGAGGAAGTAGTAGGCAATTCATGATCTTCTTATGTTGGACAAGTTTTACCCTGGGATTGCATGTCTAATCTGCAAACCCTTAATACGAGGAGGGATTGGCATGAGTGCGCCCAGCTCACTAAAGATAATAGCAACAAACAAACCCTCCTTCAAGCTTTTTTCATGAGAAATCAGAAAACTTTAACAGTGATAAAAAAAGGAGATTAAGAGGATGTGATCGTCCCCGCGTGGGAGCCGTTCCACGAAACTTGTCCAGCATAAGAAGTAATTGGGTTATCTACTAGCATTCGTTGACGAATTATGCACCTCTCAAAATATTTTTATCTTTCTTTTCAAAACCACGAGCTCTGGTACTTGTTTAGTCTTTCCTTCCAGCCACGGGTTTTCAACCTTGCCATCAAAAGCCACGGTTTGAGAGTCTCCACCTTCAGTCTTCAAAGCACCAACTATTGAGAGCATGATTGTCATTCTGACTGTAATGTGCATTGTCCCAAAGTACCATTTTCTTCTGCATGATTGTGATATCGCTTATTCTGAAATCATTGTATCTAGTCGTCACTTAAACTTCGGAGGTGCTCCTGCATTTATGTTTTGCTTCACTAAAGGGGGCAAGCGAGGTATCACTATGTCATGTTTGCACACCATGCTCACTACAAATCTATTGGGTGTTTCAGTATCATATTGTAAACTTTTAGTTCTTTGTGATATTCTCATGAGGCAACTTAATTACTAAAGATTCATTATCTCAACAAGCATTTGTCATGTGATTGTGAAAGACTCTTTGGTAGCATGTCACCACAGAAACTATGCTTGTTATCATTTACCTACTCGAAGACGAGCAGGAATTAAGCTTGAGGATATTTATACGTCCAAAACGTATCTATAATTTCTGCCTGCTCCATGCATCTTTTGCTATGATATTGATGCACTTCCATACACTCTTGATCATATTTGAACTAACCTATTAACTCAGTGCACCCCAGTGCCAGTTCCTGTTTTCTGTTGTTTTTGTATTTCAGGTTTTCCCATTACTTAAAGTGCCAAAAAAATTCCGGGAAAAATATAGGAAAAATCAGCGTACAGGAAGCTTCGGGAAGAGCCAAAGTGGGGCCAGAGGGGAGCCAGGGGTGGCCCAGGCGGCCACCCCCTAGGCCGCGCCAGGGGAGCGCCTGGGGCCCCTGGTCCACCTCTGGCTGCCCCCCTTCGCCTATATATCTCTCTCGTCCCGAAACCCTCGAGGCCAAAACCCTTTTCTCCAGAAGCAATTCCGATCTCCGCCGCCATCGCCATCAAGTTTTGGGGGACCAGAATTCCTGTGGCGGCACCCTGCCGGGACGGGGAAGTGCCCCCGGATTCATCTCCATCGACGTTGCTTCCTCCCTCCATGATGCGGGAGTAGTTCCTCCTCAGGGCTGAGGTTTCTACCAGTAGCTATGTGGTCTTCTCTCTCTCCCATGATGTGATCTTCATTGTGATCATAGGCTATGTTAATCTAGGATGATCCCATGATGTTTCCCCTTCTTCTATGTATTGGATTGGTGTACTCACTTGATCTTATCTAGTATAATCCCCGAGACCATGGTGACAGCGGTCTATTGGACATGGGTTAGAAGAATATTTTGAGAGTGATTTCCTCTTTTGTGTGTGGATTGAAGATTGAGAGTCTCTTGGTGCTTGTCTTTGACTATCCTTTAGATATGTTGTGGTGATTGTGGTACTCTCTTTGGATGGCCGCGGTGACATTGGGAAATCCATAGATGAGAACTACGAACTCTGAGGTGTGCTTTTGTAGCCCTACACAATTCTCGTCCTCTCTTGACCACAAAGGAATGACCTCCGAGTACGTCCCCATTGCATGTTTTATGGGAAATATCATATGATTAGACTATGTTAATGTTGTTGGGAGTTGCCACTAGTGAAAGTATGAAGCCTAGGCCTTGTTTCCACCATTGCAATACCGTTTATGCTCACTTTTGTTTCTTGCTACCTTGCTGTTTTTATTTATTCATATTTATATTACCTTGCTTTGCCACCCCTATCACCCATACTTTACCATCTCTTCGCCGAACTAGTGCACCTATAAAATTTTCCATTGTATTAGGTGTGTTGTTGAAAAAAGAGACTTCTTGTATCTTAATTGCAGGGTTGCTTGACAGAGACCATCTTCAACCTCTAATTCCTTGAGTTCGATAAACCTTAGGTCATCCACTTGAGGGAAATTTCTGCTGTCCTACAAACCTCTGCGCTTGGAGGCCCAACATAGTCTACAAGAATAGAAGCATGCGTAGACATCATTTTTCCACCCATATCACTTGTATTTTACCATCTATTCGTCGTACTAGTGCACCTATACAATTTGTTGGTTTATTAGGTGTGTTGGGTACACAAGAACTTCTTATTTCTTAATTGCAGGGTTGTTTGAGAGAGACCATCTTCAATCTCTAATTTCTTAAATTCAATAAACCTTAGGTCATCCACTTGAGAGAAATTGTTGTTAACCTCTGGGCTTGAATGCCAACATAGTCTACAAGGAAAAGCGTGTGTAGACATCAGACGCAGACGAACTTACATGACATTGAAATCACCTAGAGGTCGCCTTTCGGCAAGAAAGTCGACGGCGTGGCCGCACGAAGCCTTCATTGAAGCGCCGCCGAGGATGAACTCCCTAAAGTTGCAACAAGAGAGAATTCTTGTGGATAAAACCAAGCTTGATCTGCACGCACCCAAGCCCCTCCTTTATCACCATGATGGACAGGAAGGAACTCGAGAGGAGCAGTTCGAGATCGATTATGCACCCAACACCAAAGCTTATTGAAGAAAAGAAAGTTTACCTTATTGAAGGAAGCGGTGGGTCTCTTCTTCACTTTCATCTCTAACCACTGGAGTAGTAGAATGAACAGAGGAAAACCAAGAACAAGCCAGATCCGTCCACCGAGACTCAACTTGCCACTCCATCTCCCCGGCATGACGCCACTACTAGCTAGCTACAGGCCTACATCACGCACCATCCACATCCCCTCGCCGACCAGCTATGCCGGCGGTGAAGGTCTGGGTCCGGCCTGGGCGGCTAGGTTTCTAAGGAGGAGCGCGCAAGGGGAAAGAGGAAGGGAAGGAGAGAAAGGGAAAGATGTTGCTCACTCGTTTTGCTATAATGTGCACACATGAGGATCGAACAAGCTACTTCCGGCTGAGCCGGCTATGAAGGTCTAGGTCCGGTCCAGGCGGCTAGGTTTCTGAGGAGCACACAAGGGTAAAGAGGAAGGGGAGGAGATAAAGGGAAAGAGGTTTCTCACTCGTAGTGCTATAATGTGCACACATGAGGATCCAACATGCAACTTCTTGATAAAGTGCACGGGGACCTAGCTAGTGTACTACTTTGAAGTCTCTTGTTCAGTATGGACATAGAGTGTGTATATTGTTTCTTCCTTAAACGAGCTACAGGACACATCTGCACTGCTATTTATTCCCTCCATTCCTTGATATAACATGTCTAAGCTTTTCGCACGAATATTAACACATAAGTATAATGCTAAAGTTTGATTGATCTGCCCCTACAAAAAATCAGAAAAAAAACAGTTCGAATCAGACAATAATAGGAAATAAATCCTATGTTCTATCTCTTTCCGTTGGTATATTTTCCTAGACGGATGGTATAATACCAATATGTCATATATTTTGGAATTTTTCTCAAAACCTTAGGCAGCTTATATCAAGGAACGGAGGGAGTATTTTTTTAATGAAAGAGTATAAATTATAATTGGGCGTTACAAATAATATATATAAATAATAAATAAAAATATAAAATATCCACATATTGATATACTATATAATTATATTCTTAAATTAAAAATACATATAATTAAATAATTAATTTCGAAATATAATTCTATTTATTATATGATATAAAATGTTTGTATTTTCTAAAATCATATTATTATAAAAATATTCATATAATTAGAAAATTAGAGCTAATTTATACGTATTTTACCACCTTATTGCATATTATTATAAACATATTCATATAACTTAGAAAATTGAAGCTAGTTTATAGTTGATTTCACTCTCTTGGCATATTTTTTGCAATCAATAATATAATTATATGTATTTTTAATGAGTATGTGAATTGTTTATTAATGTTATATATATTATGTATAACACACAATTATATTTTTTATATTTTTTATGATTTTTTCTAAAAAATAGCAGTATAAATTGGCCCTACAGCCTGTTAGATAAGAAATAATATAAAGATCTTGTATCCATATTGAACAACTAACGTGTACTGTTACAATTGCTCGAGCAACGTGGACTGAGCAGGGCTGGGTGGATGGGATGGAGGTGGTTGACGAAATCTGAAGACAAAAAAATTCAAAAACTTTTTATTTTATTTTTAGATAGTATAGAAAGACAATATAATGGGCTCTAGGCCCGAAGAAGAAATTCACTACTCGATCTATCTACGAGTTGCTTGAGAGACCTCTGTCGTGTTGCAACTTTGCTTGAATCTGGGGAGCCAAGCTCCCTTTGAAGATCCAGATTTTCTTGTGGAAACTCTTCCAGGATGTTGTGCTTACTCGCAATGTGATGAGTAGAAGAAATTGGAAGGCTAGACCTAGATGTTCTTTTTGTTCATGTAGATAAATCCTTGTCTATTTATTCTTTACTTGTCCTGTAGAAAAAGTGGTGTGGAGATCGGTTGGCTTTGTTCTGGGGACTGACTTGTGCCCTTCAAATATCTGGCAATTCTTTTCCTAGCTTTATGTTTGTCTTCTTGATGGTGAAAGGTTCTATACTACAGGATTGGTAGCTATCTTCTGGTCAATTTGAAATAGCAGGAATTGAGCAACCTTTGCATTCAAAAGCCTTAAATCTCCTTTTGAGATAGTTTATATGGTTTTGGTTTTTCTTACTTCTTGGGCAGGCTTACTTAAAAATGGAGACAGGAAGCTGCCGGAGAAGGGGGCGATGATGCTAAAAGAGAATGCGTCCAATTTGATGCGGATCTGCAACATGGCCCATGTCGACCAGCCATCGAGCTCCTAGGCTCCTTAAGGTGATCTAAGTCCATATTGTCATAGTTGTTTTGTGTCTTGCCTCTTTGTGTAGAGGATCGTACTTTTACCTTCTTCTGCGTAAGGCTTATGGCTTTTGGTGAATTTCTTGTTGGTTGTGGTTGATCTGTTTGAAACTCTCTCTTTTTTTGCAAAAAAAACAGTTTGAAACTTACTACTCCCTCCGATCCATATTAATGTACTTAAATTTGTCTAGATACACATGCATTTAGTCTAAATACTTAACTAGATACATACGAATCTAGACAAAGTTGAATACATTAATATGGGTCGGAGGTAATAGATGGGTCAGTGGGTTTTTATGCCGTGGCGAGGGTTTCAACTGCAGGCCCTCGTGGTAGGTTTCCCACTCTAGATCTGAACCTTGCTATTTTTTTCCTTTTCTTCCCTCCTTTTCACTAAGATTTGTGTATTTTCGTTATGTGAGTAATGAAAAGGGTCAATGTCCCGATTAAAAAAAAAGACAACACAGCAAGAAGATATCGTAACTCCGAGAAAGTCGGCCCAGCCTAGCCATAGCCCATACATATCGCAACGCCAGCCAACCGCCGACCTGAGAGGCCGATCGAGACCCCAAACCAATCTCCGTCATGCCGCGCCTGGAGACGGATCCCGGCGTCCCGTCGATCGCTGGCTGCGGCGCCGCTGCCCCTTGCCAAAACCGCCTCCATCGCCACGGCGAAGATGATGGCCAAGCCCATGGGGTGTCAAATTTAAGCGAGTCGGAGGGTTCCAGGACCAACAGGACGCACCAACACCGCCGTAAGGGACGTGGACGCAGCACAAGTGGCAAGGGAAGCCATCGCCGTCGCGATCGATCGCGTGGTAGCAGCAGCAGCGATAGCGATGTCCACTCTGAGACCTCCTACAAGAGCAGGAAGAGATCAAGGAGAAGTAGCCACAATTCCTCGAGTAGGAAGAAGAGCAAAGGATCCGATTCCAATGGCTCCGGTAAACAAGATCGCGCCGCCAAGGGCAATGGCAAGACCGGCGATAGGAAGAAGGAAGCGATCGAGTTCAAGAACATGATCGCCGCGAAGAGGCAGCCGCAGCAGGCCGCTCTGCACGATGACCCGGCGCCGCTGGTCGGGCCGCTGCCACTGCCTCGCGTCGACGTGCCGGTTACGTACGGCGGCGCGCTCCGGCCGGGGGAGGGCGATGCCATGGCGCAGTTCGTGCAGCAGGGGAAGCGGATCCCGCGGCGCGGCGAGGTGGGTCTGTCCGCGGAGGAGATCCAGAGGTTCGAGGAGGCTGGCTACGTGATGAGTGGGAGCAGGCACTCGAGGATCACCGCCGTGCGCCTCCGAAAGGAGAACCAGGTGTACAGCGCCGAGGAGAAGCGCGCGCTCGCAACCTTCAACTACGAGCAGAGGGCGTTGCGGGAGAACAAGGTGAGGGACGACCTCAGGCGCCTCGTGGACAAGACGCTCGGCAAACTCGCCGAGGCGGAGCATGACCCCTTCGCTATGCCTCCCTCGTGTTAGGTCCGAGATTTAGGAGAAACAATTTTATTTGAGTTCAATCAATTCAAAAATTAGAAGTGTTTTGATTGAATTTGTTGCACATCTCGCGCTTAAATGTTTGGTTTGGTAATAAAACACACTATCTGCAACATGTCAACCAAAACTGGTTGGTTAAGTTTTTCTTATTTATATTGCATCCAATATCTTTTGGTGTCTGTATATATAAATCATCGTCAGGTATTGATCATCTATTCAAAGCCAGACCAGTAAAATTTCAGTTTTATTTTCATAATAGGTACTCCCTCCGTTCCAAAATAACTGTCGTAGGAGAGTACTGATTTTTTGTCCGCACAGATAACACGACTCACGAAAAGAAGTCTTTGATACTACATACTCCTTTCGTATCGAAACGCCATTTTTCAAGTGGTGGCAGCATCGAGAGCTAGCGTCGTCTGTCTCCAGGAGACTAAGTTGGAAGTGGCTAATATGGACCTTGTAAGGCAATGTCTTGGGAATAAATTTGAGCACTTTTTTTATGTGCCGGCGGTTGGTACATGTGGTGGCATGCTCCTCGCTTGGGATGCACTGTCTATCTCCTTCTCGAACCCGCATATAACCTCAAACACCGTTACGGCCCTAGCCCAACAGCCCGGGGGCAACCCATGGTGGCTGACGACGGTATACGGGCCACAGGGGGACGCGGAAAAGATCGCATTCTTGGAGGAGATTAGTGATGTCCGGGACCTACATGTCGGGCCTTGGTCCTTGCTTGGCGATTTCAACTTGATGGTCAACCCGGAGGACAAGAAGGGATAGAATAAATAGGCGGATGATGAATCGCTTCCGCGCACTTCTAAAAAAATTGGAGCTCAAGGAGTTGTATCTCAACGTGTAAGAGCAAGTTTTGCCCCCAAAGGTTTTGGACATTGTTAGACAAAGCAGAAGTGGAACTAATATTGTTTTCGAGTATAAACAGATACTTAGGTTCCGAAAGAATGGAGTTTGCAAGTAGAAGGTCGAAGGACAACTCGCTGCAGTGAAGCTGCAGTTATCTACCGAAACCTTTGAAGGAAGACGACCCCTAAAAATGTTGTCGAAGAAGATGTTTCTCTCGAGCAAAAGCGCAACGAGGAGAAAGCTGAAGCTGATCGAAGACTTAGTCTTTTTGCTAGTTTCTCTTTATTTCTTGAGTCGTAGGAAAAACCGTACTATCAAGAGGGGTTTGCTAGTTGAGATCTTTGTCGAAGTGAATTTGCTCTGCTCAATCAAAACCCACAAAAGCCTACCGAGAGAAATCTCACCGAGTCGAGCGAATAGCTCGAAGGCAAAGTCATTGCACTTCGTGCCTTCGAGAGAGAACTCGTTCGGTGAGTCAGCTTACTTGTTCCTCAAGTAAAGTTGCGCAGTGATTGGAATCCGACCGTTGTGGACACGCGTCAAGCGGTTGCATCGGGTCACTTCAGTCATTTTACCCTTCGGGATCGCCAACTATAAATACCCCGCACCTACCCACCATTTCGGGTCGGCTGCTCCACTGAAGATTCTAAGACAGAAGTCTGAGAGCATCCCAAGAGAGATTCATCGAGAGAAAACCAAAATCCCAAGTCTGAGTTGAGTTGAGCAATTCACTATGACTTAGGTTGAGAATAGCCGATCTTTTTATCTTGGAGAACTGCAAGTCTCCTAGACGGTTAGGCGTCGCCTGTCAAGCAGTCGAAGAGTAATTGTCACTACTGAAGGAAGTTTGTAAAGGTCTCGGAGATGTCCTGAATCATCTACCACGAGTGAAAACTGGACAAGCTCGAGGAGTTTGTTGCAGTGGAGAATAGGACGGAGAGAGTTTTGCTCCAGGTGTTCAATCACCAGTCCCTCCAACCAGACGTAGCACTTTGCAGAGTGTGAACTGGTTTACCAAACATCGCTGTGTCAGGCTCGTTTTCCTTCTAGCATTTACTTCAAGTATTTACTCGTAGCCTGTTTGTCTTCGATGTTTTCCTTCGCTCCAAATCCTTTCGAGCCTTGCATTACTTTCGATACTGTATTTCCTTCGAGATGTCTTTAGTCCTACGATGTTTACATGATTTCCTTCTAAGTTCCTTAGAATTTTTAGAACTGATCATTCACCCCCTCCCCCTCTGATCATTCTTGAGCTTTCAATTGGTATCAGAGCTAGGCACTCCCTACGCTCTGCGTATTTTGGTCTAACAACCTGGAGTGTTGTCAAGAATGTCGTTTGCAGCTGTTCGCTCGGGGGAACCAATCCCTATTTTCAATGGGAAGGACTATCCCTATTGGAAGGACAAAATGAAGAGGAATATCATGGCTATCAACTCTGCCACTTGGGAAGTTGTCAAGAATGGTGTAACTGTCAAGGACACTGATGCCATCACTCCTGAAGAGACAAAGAAGATAGAGCTAGATGCTGAAGTCTGGGTATTCATCACAAATCATCTGACTGAAAAATATCATGAGGTCAAGAATATTCCTTCGGCCAAAGGTGTTTGGGATTATCTCGAGAAGATTGGTGAAGGTGTCTCTACTCAGACAGATGCTCGAATTGACACTCTTCGAAGCAAGTTCTATCGTTTCAAGAGGCACGAGGGAGAAAAAGTTTGTTCCATATACAGCAGACTCACTGCGCTGTCAAATGAACTGATTTCCCTCGGTGCAGATGACATTACCAATCGGATTATTGTCAGAACTTTGCTCCGTTCTCTTGATGATTCCTTCGACCACATTGTGCTGATGATTAAGGAAAGAACTGATTTCAAGGATATGGTTGCCGCTGATATTCTTGAAAGGCTTAATACTTTCGAGATGGAAGAAGATGAGAAACGTGACGTCAATGGGAGTCGAAGAAAAACTCATGCACTGAAAGCCAGAGCTTCACATCACTCCTCTCCTGAAGCTAGTTCTGAATCGGGTGGTGCCTCTGATGACCCCGAGAACATTGGAAAAGATCTGGCACTAATAATGAGAAGATTCAATCGCTTTCATAGACGGAACTCCTCTTCACCGAAGAAAAACTATTCTTCAAGACATTCTAGCAATTCATCTCAGCATCGGTCACCATCCAAAAACTCTTCAGCGAAAGATAACTGTTGCTATAAGTGCAAGAAGCCAGGTCACTTCATTGTTGATTGTCCTCTCTGGGAAATTGAACATAAATCAAAGCACTCTCACAGCAGCTCTTCGAGCAAGTCTTACAGATCGACCAAAAATCACGATTCGAAGAGATATGATTCAAGGTCCAGAAAAGACAAGAAAGATGGTTCTGATGATGACAAGAAAAAGAAGTATCACAAGCATCGAGAGGGTTCTTCATCAAAATCTCATTCCTCTCGTCGAAAGAATTCGCACCGAGCCAAAGCCTATCTGGGTAAAGAGATGAACTCTGAAGAAGAAGCATCCGGTTCTGAAGCAGGATCAAAGTCAAGATCAGGTTCTGGTTCTGGTTCTGAATCTGATGGTGTTGCTGGGATAGCATTCGCCTCGAACAAGAATTCAAGTTCATTCTTCTCCAACCAGAGCAGTGAAGATGAATCTCCAGCTTACTGCTTCATGGCCAAGGCTAAGGTATCCTCATCTAAGAAATCCTACGATACTTCTGATGGATCTGCTTATGAAAGTGACTCTAGGATAAGCTATGCTAAACTTGCTAAAATTGCTTCTATCCAACAAGATGAACTAGATTCTCTAAGTGAAACTATTCAAAAATCTGAGACTCTGTTGATCAATGAGATTGAGAAGGGTCAAACCTTGACTAACGAGCATGCAGCTCTGAAGGAAAAGTATCATGAAATTTCCTCTCGTCATGAACTTCTCTCAGTGGACTACGAGAAGCTAACCTACGAATTCCTTCAAAGGAAAATGGCTCTCGAGAAACTGAGAGAGGCTAATGAAGAGTTGGAAAGTGTAAATCTCACTCTCATGGCTCAACAGGGCTCAGAAGATAAAAATGAATCTGTTTCACCTTGCTTGACTTGTTTGGAACGAAGTAAAATTGATTCTATTTATGAGAGATCGAAAGGAAAGCAACCTATTGTTATTGATGATGCTAATCCCTCGGACGAGGAAACCATTACCGAGGAACTCCTCAGGTTGAGAAATTTGTTTGAAACAGGCATGTTCAAAAGTGTGCAGGGACACCATTATCTGTGTGATATCCTTCGAAAGGCTCTTCTTCACAGGAATCCTCGAAACGAAGGAGTTGGCTTCGAAAGGAAAATCAATCCTGATGGAACCTACTGGAAACCCGAACAGTATCCTAAAACTGTCTGGGTTCTTGCGAAAGAAAAGCCCATTGATATTGCTAACCTTTCAGGTTTCAGTTGCAAAATTGACAAAGCTATTGTTGATGAATCACTTGATTCTGACTACAAACTTGTTAAAGATCAGGAAGGAAAGGTGTCAGCTGAATTCGTTGGTACTCCTCCAAAGAATGGCTTTTATAAGCGACAGATTTGGGTTCGCAAATCTCTCGTAGAAAAACTGCCCCCTAACCATTCTTTGCAGGGAAAATCCTCGGTACCACCGAATCACTACTATTCTCTCGAGGATAGAAATGAACCCTTGGTGCCTGCTTCAAATGTTCCCCAGAAGGATTACTATCGTATAGATAGAACTGTTTATCGTCATCGTGACAATCGTACCAAAATTGCAATTACCCATCGTTACTCTAACCCCTCATCGAGGAATTATATTTATGGTGTGCTTGATGGTCCTGATCGACAATGCAATCCTGTTCGATATAATATTTCTGATCCATCTAGCTCTACCATGCCTTCTAAGTCACCTGCTCGTTTGTGGGTGGTTAAGAAGAACTAATTCTTCTGCAGGGCTATGTCTCCGGTGGATCCGAATGGGTCATGGATAGTGGATGTACAAATCATATGACCGGAGACAAAGATTTGTTCACCGAAGAAAAACTGTCTGAATCTTCACAGAAATACATTACCTTCGGTGACAACAACAAAGGGAAAGTACTTGGTTTGGGTAATGTTGCTATATCGAAAGACAAGCACATTGATAAGGTTTTGCTTGTACAATCTCTAGGATATAATCTTATGTCTATATCGAAACTTTGTGATATGGATATGCTTGTTCTGTTTTCTGCGTCTCGTTGTGTTGTCTTTTCACAGGATGATTATTCCTTCGTGTTCGAAGGATATCGCAAGGGTGATCTTTACGTCGTTGATTTTTCCTCGGGACCTGCTGTGTCCACATGTTTAATGGCCAAAGCCACATCTGGTTGGTTATGGCACCGAAGACTTGGTCATGCAGGGATGAAAAATCTTCAAACTCTTATCTCGAAGAAGAACATCGTTGGAATTGATAATGTAAAATTCGATAAAGATCGTCTATGCAGTGCCTGTGAAGCAGGAAAGATTGCCAAGAAACATCACTCTGCAAAAACCGTCATGACTACTACTCGTCCTCTTGAATTACTTCATATGGATTTATTCGGTCCTCAAAATTATGCTAGTCTTGGAGGTAACAAGTATGGTCTGGTTATTGTTGATGATTTCTCTCGATATACCTGGGTTTTCTTTCTAGATGACAAGAGCAAGGTTGTTGAAATTTTCAAAACTTTCGCAAAGAGAGCTCAAACTGAATATGAATTATCTCTCAAGCATATCAGAAGTGATAATGGTACAGAATTCAAAAATACTCATATCGAAGATTTTCTTGATGAATATGGCTTTACTCATGAATTCTCGGCTGCTTATACACCGCAACAAAATGGTGTGGTCGAGAGAAAGAATCGAACACTTATTGAAATGGCCAGAACAATGCTTGCTGAATACAAGACTCCTCTCAGGTTTTGGGCCGAAGCTATCAACACTGCATGTCATATCATCAACAAGGTTTATCTGCATAAGTTTCTGAAGAAAACTTCACATGAACTCATCACTGGTAAAAAGCCAAATGTGTCTTATCTCAGGGTTTTTGGTGCTCCATGTTATATCAGAGACATGAATCACAGCTCCAAGTTTGCCCCAAAGGCACACGAAGGTTTTCTCCTAGGTTATGGTTCAAAGTCTCACACTTACAGAGTTTACAACTCACATCTTGGAAAAGTTGTAGAAACTGTAAATGTTCGATTTGATGAAACTAACGGCTCTCAAAAGGAGCAATTACCTCTTAACCTGGATGAACCTCCTTTGGATGAAGTTATCAGGTACATGGCTATTAGAGATATTCGACCTGTCGATGGAAATGCTCAACAAGCAAACAGGGATGATGATGGTCCAATGTTCCCACACATAGCCCGGGGCGCTGGAGATCAACATCCTGAAGAATTTGATGCACAGGTCGAAGGAGAACGCATAAACGAAGAATATGTTGATCCCGAAGGACAAGCTGAACCCGAAGGAAATGATCCCGAAGGACAAGCTGATCCCGAAGATCAACCTGATCCACAAGATGAAGAATCTTTTCCTCGTGTTCGAAGAAGAGTGAATGTCGACTCAATTCTCGAAGAGATTCGTTTACCAGGTCATCCCACCACTCGTTCTCGTACTCCATTAGCTAACTTCTGTGGAAATTTCTCGTTTGTATCCATGCTAGAACCTTCAAAATTTGATGAAGCCATGAGAGACTCAGACTGGATGACTGCTATGCTCGAAGAACTTAACCAGTTCGAGAGAAATAAAGTCTGGTCTCTTGTCGATAGACCTGATCCCACGAAGCATAATATCATTGGTACGAAGTGGATTTTTCGCAACAAGCAAGATGAAGATGGTATAGTGGTAAGGAATAAAGCTCGACTGGTTGCACAAGGCTACACCCAAATCGAAGGTATTGATTTTGGTGAGACTTATGCACCAGTTGCTCGTCTTGAATCCATTCGCGTCATGCTTGCTTTTGCCAATTACTATGGTATATTGCTATATCAAATGGATGTCAAAAGTGCATTTCTTAACGGTGAGATCGAAGAAGAAGTGTATGTTATGCAGCCACCAGGTTTTGAAGACCCGAAGAATCCTGATAAGGTGTACAGATTGCACAAGGCCCTATACGGGTTAAAGCAAGCACCTCGTGCTTGGTATGAAACGCTGAAGGATTTTCTTCTTAAGAAGGGCTTCAAACCAGGAACAACTGATCGGACTCTTTTTACTCGTGCATACAAAAATGATCTTTTTGTGTGTCAAATTTATGTCGATGACATTATTTTTGGCTGTACTAACCCTGATATTAGCGAAGAATTTGCTCGTATGATGTCGAAGAAATATGAAATGTCAATGATGGGTGAATTGAAGTTCTTTCTCGGGCTTCAAATCCGTCAACAGAAGAATGGTACTTTCATTTCACAAGAGAAGTATCTCAGAGATTGCCTGAAGAAGTTTGATCTTGTCGGTTGCAAAACTATCAAGACTCCAATGCCTACGAATGTTCATCTAGATGCAGATGAGAAGGGCAAACCTTTCGATCAGAAGAAATATCGCTCGATGATCGGTTCGCTTCTTTACCTTTGTGCATCTAGACCTGACATTATGCTATCAGTATGTATGTGTGCTCGTTTTCAGGCAAATCCGAAGGAATCTCATCATATTGCTGTCAAGCGAATCCTTCGATATCTGGCACACACACCAACCTTGGGTATTTGGTATCCCAAGGGTGCCCAGTTTGATCTCGTTGGTTATTCAGATTCTGACTGGGCTGGTGATCGAGTCGACAGGAAATCTACCTCAGGCACATGTCATTTTCTCGGTAGATCTCTTGTCTGTTGGGCCTCGAAGAAACAGAATTGTGTATCTATTTCTACGGCTGAAGCCGAGTATATTGCTGCCGGTTCATGCTGTACTCAGATTCTGTGGCTCAAGCAAACGCTGAAAGATTATGGTATTCTTGTGAAGAAAATTCCATTGCTTTGTGATAACGAGAGTGCAATCAAAATTGCTCATAATCCAGTGCAACACTCTCGAACGAAGCATATTGATATTCGTCATCATTTTCTTCGAGATCATGTTCAGCGAGAAGATATTGTTATCAGTCATGTTCGCACCGAAGAACAATTGGCTGATATATTCACAAAGCCCTTGGATGAAAAGAGGTTCTGTACACTGAGGTGTGAGTTGAACATCTTGGACTCACGCAATGTGCAGTAAGATCATAACTATTGGTACTATGTATAATACCTTATTATTGTAGTTTACTTTCGTTAATTTTCTGTCGTATTTCTTTTTCGTTTATTTTGTTCGTTTGGTGTTGTCCTATACACTTATCACTCCGAGTTTTTATCGCTGTTTTTAACCTCGGATTGACTAAGCATCGGACCCCGTTTTCCCTCTATTCTATCCCTACCTATTCTGTGCCTTTCTCTCGTGAACATGTACATATTGTACTCGATCAAGATTCCCCTCGAATGTCATTGATTCCGAAGGAAAATCTATCGAAGTTTTATCTACTTTTATACTCGATGTTCGATGAGTTTGGTCTCGGACGTGGAGAAACTTTCTTTTGGTTCGTTGGGATTTCCCGCGATTACCGCCACAAAATCCGTCCGTTGAATGCGGAGAGACGCGAAATCTGCGCCGTTGGATCAGATCTGACAGCTCGGTCAGAACCTCCCTTATAAATACTGATCCACTCCACCGGCTTAGACATCGCTATTCCTTCGACTTCGTCTCTTCGCCTCCAGAAGCTCTCTCTCTCGCGCGCCGCCGTGCTGTCTCGTCGCCGTCGACTCCCTCGCCGCTTAACTGCCGGAAGGAAGCCGCCGGAGGCATTCCCGTCGACGAAGATCATCATCCGCGTCGCCGTAGTCGCCTCACATCACCAAGTTAGGGTATGTGTGGCTCTGGAGTCGATTCATCTCGTTCTGTTCATCGTTTCCAGCTTTTGTGTTAATTTTTCTTCTGATTTCTTTTAGGTCTGTTTGATCCGTTTGGATCTTTGAAACTTGGGAAATCTGTTTCTAGCTTTTCTGTCGATTCCCCATCTGTCCTTGGTAAGAAATCCCTCGGATTCTCTCACTTAGGCAAATCCTACAGTATCGTTTCGATAGATTTAATCTTGTGCGATTTATTCATACAAGTTCTTCGTTAGATTTCCACCCGATGAAAATCTAGCCTAGCACTTTCATGAAAACTTGCGATAAGACAAATCTCTCGAAAAGATTGCTGCATTCAAAATGTTTTTCCTCGAAATTGTTGGTACTTGTTCACAACTTTCCTATATTCCCTCGTATCCTTCTTTTTCGCAGGAAAAAGGCTGGTAACGAAGGAAATATTAGAGTTCCCAAGCGTGTGGGAGGCCGAACAAGAATCACCAATAACTCTGAAGGTTTGTCTGAGGAAGTGATCATTGAAAAGAATTTGAGAACGCCGTCTGGTTCTGAGGATGATCGTACAAGAGAAAATCGTCTGCAAGAGATTCGAAGACTTCAAGCTCTTCGTTGGTATGAATACAAGTCTCTTCTTCCTCGTTGGGAGAGGCTGTTTGCTATGAAGAATCCTTGGGTTGATGTCAAAGCTCTAAGGCCAAAGTGGACGAAATTTAATCGACCACCTCCTCCAGCTGATGCTCACCCTTCTGCCCTCAAAACTCCTGATGATTTTAAAGAGCTCGTTGAAGCACGTGAACTTCGAGCACAAAAGGGGAAAGAAGCTAAAGCTCGAAAGGAAGCAGCTGCTGCTAAAGCTGTCAAAGAAGTTGGCCCTAGCGCCAAACCGAAGGGTGGCAAGAAGTCAGCCAAGAGACAGAAAAAGGTTGTAATAGTTTCACCTCCTGATGCAAGCTCCGAAGGAGAAGCTAATTCAGATGATCAAGACCCTGGTACAGAGGCTGATGTCGAGGACTTACCTCTGAAGAAAAAGCCGAGCAGTAGAGGCATAAGGATCCAGGAGCCAGCTCCACAGGCTCCTCGAGGAAATATTGACTTGACCAACTTGGTCACAGATCCACCTATTTCATCTGCTCCACCTGTTCCTGCTCGCCAACCAAAACCTTCGGCTCCATCGAAGGGAAAGCAAGCTCAAGTTGGTGAAGATGATGAAACGCTTATTCAGCGAAAGGAAAGACTGGCCAAGCAAAAGGAACAAGAGGAAAAAGACTTGATTAATTCTAAGCTCCTAAACTTTCACAGTCAGCCTGAGCATAAAAAGGCTCTGGTTGCTCAACAACTGGGCATTCTTCACTTGGTCAGTGAAAAATATCGACGACAGATTTCTGCAGGCACTATCCCTAGTGACCCGAAAGAAAAGGTCACCGAGAAAGTTGTGACTCTCACTGTCACGAAAGAAAAGGTAATAGCCCCTAGTGCTTCGAAGAAGAAGGCTGAGGCCCCTAGTGCCTCGAAGGATAAAGCAGTGGTCTCAAAACCCATTGCTGCTGCCAAAGCCACCAAGGAAGCCGAAAAGAAAGCCAAGGAGGCAAGACAAAAGGCTCGAGCAGCTCCAGTTCCTCGAGCTGCACCAGCCCCTGCCCCTGTTGCACCTGCTGTTTCCGGCCCTCGTGCCGATGAAGAAAGTTCCAATGAAGGAGAATCTAATGCAAATGCTCCTTGGGATGCTGCACACATTTCACACATTCTCTGGAAGATGGCTACTACACCGAGCAAAGTCATTGCCGAGGATGATGTTCCTGTTGAAATCCAAGAGCATGTTGCTCGATACATGATCCGATGGGAAAGTTATATCACCCAGGATCGAAAGGATAAAGAGCAAGTCAGGTTTTACACCAGGCAACTCCAAGAGGAAACCGAGGACATTGAGTCCCGAAATTTTTTCAAGTCCAAGATTGCATCTGCTGAAGCTTCGAGGAGGACTCAGAAGGAAAATTTAACTGCTGTGTTTGACAAGGTAAAACAAGTTGTGTCTGCTGTTTGCAAAGAGCATAATGATGCTCTGTTCCAAAGACAATCTCGAAAGAGAAAGTCTGCTGCCCAACCTCTGAGCGTGGGACGCCAGAGATCGAGAAGAACGCCAAGAAGGCCAAGTCCACCGAGGTCGTTGCTACCACAGAACGACAAGAAACTGAACCAAACCCCACCAAGCAACCCACTCCTCCCCGTAAGAAAACTCCACCACCTCGCCAAACAAGTTCACCG
Organism: Bromus sterilis; assembly: GCA_950022295.1. Classification (NCBI taxonomy): domain Eukaryota; kingdom Viridiplantae; phylum Streptophyta; class Magnoliopsida; order Poales; family Poaceae; genus Bromus; species Bromus sterilis. Next base: position 248,557,173 of record OX465598.1, on the reverse strand, counting down.
CCTCGACAAACAACTCCACCCCCTCGTCAAGCTACACCTCCACCCCGACAACAATCACCTACACCTCCACCCCGACAACAAACACCTCCACCTCCATCTCCACCCCGTCAACCCTCACCACCAAAAGCCTCGCCACCACCTCCAAACCCACCATCTCCACCTCATGTCATTCCATCGACCACCCCCGCCACTGAAATCCAAGCTCATGCAGAGACCGAGCAAGTTGCTCATGTCGAGCAAGAAACTCAAGTCCAGAAAGATTACTCTTCTGCCCGGACTATGCCTGAAGGAGAAGATGTTGATGTTGACATCACGACAGTTTCCTCTCGACGAGATCCTGTCGTAAGAAATAGTTCTGGAGATAACAGTTCAAGTGATAATTCTTCATCCTCCTCATCCATTTCTTCGAACGAAGAAATGGTTGATGCGTTTGCTCAATTTGATGAAGACTTGGAGGCCATGGAAATTGAAGAGGCCGCACAAAATGCTCAAACCGACGAAGGAGATGCCGTCGTAGCTCAGGCCGAGGAGAATGCTCCTGCAGTCACTCCGGCTCAGGATATTGTCAACATCCCATCATCTATCTCTCGACCTGCTGAACCAGAGTTCCAGATGCCAGATAACGCTGCTGAGGTTTTTCCCATTGATGAGCTGCTTCACTCTGCTCATCCGAGAGAAATGCTGCCTTTGTTCCGCTCAGATGTTCCTCGAGGAGGTCCCATCTTCAAAAGGCGCGAACACAAGCCATTTTTCTTCGGTACCAATCCCTACGAGAAGCCCAGAAGTGCTTATTCTCTTCGGTTTTGGACCCAAGAGCAAGCTATCTACTATACTCGTGTGTTGTACAACAAGGCACGAGTTTTCCAGCATCAATATCTTGATATGCCTTCGGTGTACTCCACTACTTGTTTCGAGAACATTGCCGAGACAATTGATAGCCTGCATGCTCACAAGATGTTTGCTCTCGATTGTGGTTACAATCCCGAGCTTATCAAACAGTTTTATGCAACACTTTATGTCTCTGGAGATCCTGAGAACTCGAAGACATGGAAATTTGACTATATGATTCAAGGCCAAGTTTTTCACATGACTGTCGACCAATTTCTGGCTATCATCAATTTACCTCGGTTCGAAGGATTACCTCACAAACTTCATGACTTACCTGCTGCAACTCCTGCTGAATTCTCTACGCTGATGGATCCAGAAGTCGTAGGAGATCACTACCCCACTGAGCCGAAGCCAAGACACTTGGTATTTGAAGCAAAGGCATGGTTTTATATTCTCTCGAAGACTTTGATGCCAATGCTTGATGTGCACGATAATTTTCCAATTCCAAATGATGTGCAACTTGCTCTGTTGAAGTTAGTCCACGGTCATCCCTTCGATTTTGAAGACTACTTCCTCAGAACTTTGGTGTCTTGTGCTGACGACCACAATTCCCACAAGCCATATGCACCATGGCTGATGGCAATCTGCAATTACTCTCGGGACGTGCCATTCCCCGTATCTATTTACCCGAAGATTTTCACTCCACCTGTTCGAGAAGTATTGCAGGTTGTTGCTCGACCCAATGACCCTTTTGCTGAGCACACTGGCATCCGCGCCCACTTAACTGAGCGCAATATTCGCTCGAAGTTTATCAAGCCAGTGCATCATATGGAAGTTTCTCTTCGGTCCCAGCAAATGCTTCAACATCACATTGATCAAGATTTTATTCAGAAGCAAGCTCTGATGGATGAGATCAATCACTTGCGTAACATTACCATGAACAACAATCAAATGCTGCGTGAATGCCTTCGCCGTGATTGGAAAGGTCTTCGGAAGTTCAATTCCCTCGGTCAACTTCAACGTTGCGGGTTCGAAGAATATCCTCCCCATCTGAACAGGAATTGGACCAATGATGATCGAGTAGATCGACCGGATCCCAATATCCCTCGTCTACCGAAGAACAGAGATGTGCTAAGTGTCGATGATTATTATCATATCACTTTGGACAATTTATCCTCTGACTCCGAGCAAGAAGAAGAAGCCCCTCCTCAACGTCAACCCAGAGTACACTCGCCACTTCCTCGAAGCCCCAGGACCCCGCCGGAATCGCAGCTGGAATCTTCAGGAGATCAACATTCATTCCGCACGAAGATCACTCCTCCAGGCGCTCGTCCAATTCGTCGTGCTCCAACGCTCGCCGAATCTTCTCGTCGTCGCCGGAGCCAGCGTCGCGAGTAGGGATTTCTTTCGACCCTATTCTCTCGATCTTTTTGTACGTTGTGACAAAAAGGGGGAGATGTAGTGGCATCGAAGAAATTAGTTTGCCTACGGGGTTAAGGGTTTTGCTTTCCATTCGATAAACTCTTGATTTTGAGGTTTCTGAGTAGTTTCAACAAACTTTCGATTCACATTCGATCTGGTTGTAACTAACTCTAAGTAGGACTGTGAACTGCTACTTTTTCGTAAGATATCTATCTGCTGCCTGCTATTCTTAACCATTTTTTGCAGGAAGTTATCTTTCATATAAGTTCACAGGTCATTCAAGGAGATTGCATATTTCTCATTGGATACTATCTGGAATGCAATTTCTCTCACTAAGTTTTTTGATGTTTTTCCCTCGACACTACTTGTCAAATATGCACTTCACAGGAAATCTTTATCTTTCGTGCATACATCAAGGGGGAGTACTTCATCGATCTCAGCACTGGTTTATCATCGAAAACTCAAACCTTTTCAAATTATTTATCGATGCCTGTTTTGTCAACAATCGTCCAAAAAGGGGGAGATTGTAAGAGCAAGTTTTGCCCCCGAAGGTTTTGGACATTGTTAGACAAAGCAGAAGTGGAACTAATATTGTTTTCGAGTATAAACAGATACTTAGGTTCCGAAAGAATGGAGTTTGCAAGTAGAAGGTCGAAGGACAACTCGCTGCAGTGAAGCTGCAGTTATCTACCGAAACCTTTGAAGGAAGACGACCCCTAAAAATGTTGTCGAAGAAGATGTTTCTCTCGAGCAAAAGCGCAACGAGGAGAAAGCTGAAGCTGATCGAAGACTTAGTCTTTTTGCTAGTTTCTCTTTATTTCTTGAGTCGTAGGAAAAACCGTACTATCAAGAGGGGTTTGCTAGTTGAGATCTTTGTCGAAGTGAATTTTCTCTGCTCAATCAAAACCCACAAAAGCCTACCGAGAGAAATCTCACCGAGTCGAGCGAATAGCTCGAAGGCAAAGTCATTGCACTTCGTGCCTTCGAGAGAGAACTCGTTCGGTGAGTCAGCTTACTTGTTCCTCAAGTAAAGTTGCGCAGTGATTGGAATCCGACCGTTGTGGACACGCGTCAAGCGGTTGCATCGGGTCACTTCAGTCATTTTACCCTTCGGGATCGCCAACTATAAATACCCCGCACCTACCCACCATTTCGGGTCGGCTGCTCCACTGAAGATTCTAAGACAGAAGTCTGAGAGCATCCCAAGAGAGATTCATCGAGAGAAAACCAAAATCCCAAGTCTGAGTTGAGTTGAGCAATTCACTATGACTTAGGTTGAGAATAGCCGATCTTTTTATCTTGGAGAACTGCAAGTCCCCTAGACGGTTAGGCGTCGCCTGTCAAGCAGTCGAAGAGTAATTGTCACTGCTGAAGGAAGTTTGTAAAGGTCTCGGAGATGTCCTGAATCATCTACCACAAGTGAAAACTGGACAAGCTCGAGGAGTTTGTTGCAGTGGAGAATAGGACGGAGAGAGTTTTTCTCCAGGTGTTCAATCACCAGTCCCTCCAACCAGACGTAGCACTTTGCAGAGTGTGAACTGGTTTACCAAACATCGCTGTGTCAGGCTCGTTTTCCTTCTAGCATTTACTTCAAGTATTTACTCGTAGCCTGTTTGTCTTCGATGTTTTCCTTCGCTCCAAATCCTTTCGAGCCTTGCATTACTTTCGATACTGTATTTCCTTCGAGATGTCTTTAGTCCTACGATGTTTACATGATTTCCTTCTAAGTTCCTTAGAATTTTTAGAAGTGATCATTCACCCCCTCCCCCTCTGATCATTCTTGAGCTTTCACAACGGCCGGAGGTACACGTGGTCGAATGAACGCCGTGAACCCACTTTGGAGAAGATCGACCACGTCTTCATCACCAACTCGTGGGAGGATCTGTACCCCGCGAGCATGCTCACGGCCCTGGGATCTGTCGTGTCGAACCACTGCCCGCTTCTGGTGGATTTGGATGCTTAGTTTAGGGTGGGTAGGCGCTTCATCTTCGAGAGCTTCTGGCCCAAGGTCGACGGGTTCCGGGAGACGGTGGAGGAGGCCTGGCGCTCGGTGCCCGCGGGGGGGGACCCATTCACTGTGCTGGATGACAAGCTGCATGCGACGGCCAAGGCACTTCAACGGTGGGGCGATAGGTGGATCGGCAACGTGCGCCTCCAGCTCTCCATCGCCATGGAGGTGATTGTGCGTCTCGATGTGGCGTTGGAGTCAAGGAGCCTCTCGGATCAGGAGCTCAGCCTTCGGAAGCTCCTCAAGCGCAAGCTTCTTGGTTTGGCATCGCTTGAGCGCACGATCGCCCGACAGCGCTCTCGGGTCCTCCACCTACGGGAGGGCGATGCGAACACGGAGTTCTTTCATCGGCACGCGCGACAGAGGCAGCGGCAGAACATCATCACCACACTCCAACATAATGGAGAAGTGGCCACCGGGCAGGACGAGATCATGGACGCAGTGGACAGCTACTACGCGGACCTTCTCGGATGGGCGTCGGCCAGGGTGGGCGCGTTAAACCTTGATGTGCTGGATCTTCCTTCTTACGATCTCAGTCATCTGGAGGCACCGTTCACGGTTGAGGAGATAGAGCGGACGATTAAGACCATGCCGCTCGACAAAGCCCCGGGCCCGGACGGGTTCACGGGGCGGTTTTATGTGACTTGCTGGCCAATCATTAGGGATGATTTCATGCGGGCGCTGGAGCACTTCCACCGTGGTGACATGAGGGGGCTAGCGGCAATAAATAAGGCGCTGGTGACGTTGCTTCCCAAAAAAGATGGTGCGGTGGATATCAAGGATTTCCGCCTGGTGAGCCTTGTGTATAGTGCGATCAAGATCTTCAATTAGGCCATGGCTACTCGGCTCACGGAGGATTTTCCTAGGATAGTAGGGCATCACCAGAGCGCCTTTGTGAGGGGACGCTCGCTACATGACAACTTCATGTTGGTCCAGTGCACGGTGCGGCGGCTGCATGCGCTTAAGGAGCCCACAGTCATGCTCAAACTCGATATCTCAAAGGCTTTCGACTCGATTCGGTGGCCATTTGTGCTGGAGGTTATGCAGAGAATGGGCTTTGGGGAGAGATGGATTTCATGGATTTGTGGCTTGCGTGCCTCCTCCTCCACTAGGATCATGACGAACGGCGTGCCGGGCAAGCCTATCCTCAATTGTCGTGGCCTGCGGCAAGGGGACCCTCTCTCTCCCATGATCTTCATATTATGCATGGAGCCACTGCACCGCCTCTTTGAGTACGGAATCTTCGCCCCACTGGCGAACGTCGGGCTCCATCAGCGGGTCTCCATGTTCGCGGATGATGTCATGTTGTTCTTCAAGCCATCAGCGACCGAGGCAAGGGCGTGTGGGACAATACTAGGGTTGTTTGCGGATGCCTCGGGGCTGGCAGTGAACATGGCTAAAAGAGCGACCATTCCCATTAGGTGCGCTTCGGAGGACATCACCAGTGTGAGTACGTTGCTTGGTTGTGCCGTGTCGGGATTCCCATGCACTTACCTGGGACTTCCCCTGGCGCTCAGAAAGCAAACGGCGGCCCAGCTTCAAGGACTGGTAGACAAGCTCGCAGGCCGCCTGCCGAGTTGGAGGGCGGCGATGTTACCCAAGAGCAGGCGCCTCATCCTCATCACTTATGTGCTCTGCGCCATCCCGGTACATTCCATGCTTGCACTAAACATTCCAAAGAAAACTATTGCTGCAATGGAGAGGATCTGTCGGGGTTTCCTGTGGTGCGGAAGGAAGGATGCTAAAGGTGGCAACTGTAAGGTGGCGTGGTGTAACAGCCCAGTTTTCACAAAAATTAAAAATTTTGTTTTCGGTGTGAATTGTTTGATTGTCTGATTTGTTTGCGGTGTTTGCATCCCCGATTTATCGATCGGCGATTATTTTTCCCCCTCTTATCTCGTACCGGACGGAGACTGACCCTTGCCACCCTGACACTCGACCTTTGCGACACCGGGTTTCACCCGATCACCGTCGCGAAAACCGCACAAGACCAGCCGAAGCCAACGGAACGAAAAACCCTGTTTAATAAATGAACGAGTCATTTTTATAGCGCACCGGAAAATGTTGTCGGAATGTCACCGCATTGAGGTACGATCGACGAGCTCGACGCGCTGAGCGCGTGGTTCGAGATTTCTTCGGAATCGGAGTTCGTACGGAGTCTCGGCGGTCACGAACGCGATCACCGGACGCGCGAGAGAGGTACCGGGGACGTTTGCGCAAACTAGCCAGCCAACCTGCCTATATAAAGACCACCACCCTCCCATCACCCAATTAGGGTTTACCCTAATGGAAAATTGCAGCCACCCCCCTCTTTTCGCACAAAATTTTTCCCAAAATCCACCCTAAACCGAAACCCTAGCTTCCCAGCCGGATCTGCCCGTCGGATCGCCAGATCCACGGCCAGGGAGCCTCCACGTCGCCCCCAGCCGCGCCCGGGCCACGCAGGGCCCGCTCCTCCGCCGCCAGGCCCGCCCGGGTCCCATCTGGACGCCACCACCATCGTGCCTCGCCTCCACAGCCGAACGCCGCCGCGCCGCCCGTCTCCGGCTGCCCGCACCGGCCGCCGCGCCACGTCTCCCCTGCCGCGCCTTCCCTCCTCCTCTCCCTTCTCGTGCTCCTCTCATCTCCCTCTGTCTCCTCTCCTCGCAGATCGCAGCCCGGAGCTGCAGCCGCGCCATGGTCATGGCTGGAGCTCGAGGGGCTCCTCGGCCGCTGCCCATGGAGATGACCGTGCCGGCCTGCGCCTCTTGGATCCGGCGGGATCCGCCCGGCCCCGCCTCCTCGTGCCTCCCCCACACCGGATCCGCACCGAGCCGCCTCCCCCATTCCGCCGGAGTCCGGCCGGCGCCGCCGCCTGCCTCGCCAGGGTCGGGAGCGACCCCGAACCGGCTGGCCTCCCGTCGCCACCGCGTGGGCCGGCGCCCCAGAGCGGCCCAACTGCCAGTCCAGGCCGGCCTCCTCCCCACTCAAGCCAGTGGGCCGAGCCCATGGTGAGGCTGCCCCTTTTTTATTTTTTTTATTAGTTCTGTTTTTTTTTCTGTGTTGGGCCGTCCAAGTAGATTTTGGCCCAGTAGACTTTTTTTTCTTTTCTCTCTGGTTTATAAATAAAATTGCAGATTGTATTGTTTTTATTGCGGTAGCTATATCTTTTCACCGGTAGCTCCGATGGAGACACTTTCTACATGAAAGTTGCTCCGTTTTGCGCGTAGATTACCAAAATGTTGCTTGTTGCCATGTTTGACTTGTTTACATGTTGTTTATCTGCTAATTACAACTGCTTGCCACTGTAAACTGTAATTGCAATAACTTTTTAACCGCTGCTCCGATAAAAGTGGTTTTTATATGTAACTTGACTAGAATTGCATGTAGATTGTGTTTATGCTGTTCTTGCTTGCTAAATAAAATAATAAAATATTGTTTAGGGGAAAACAGTATCAAATTCCATTTTTATCGTGGGGTCCGCAATAGTTTGCCATGTCTAGGATTTCACCCCACTTAAATTGACTAGCTTAGGTAGTTTATTTATGCTTCATCTCTTGCCATGTTTGTGGGATATGCCATGCTGGAGTGATATGCCATGTTAACAACCTTTGTTGATCACTTGTAGCTAAACAACTCGAAACACTTCAAACGTGCAGTATCGTCGTGTGTGACGAATACCTCACTTAACCTGCTAGTAACCGCTCTCGACGTTAGGTCTGTATCGTGTTGCCGTGCCTTGTGTTGTTTCTTTGATCTTGTATTGCTCCGTAGTAATAGTGGTGCACCGTTGATTGCTTTCCAGTGTTTCCTTCTTGTGTGCTTCCACGGGTAGCTCTCGGAGACGATGCGAGATTGCGATCAACTACACCTTCGGAACCCTACTTATCAACAGGCAAGGACTATACATTACTTATGATCCATTCTATTTTAACCAGCGGTTTGCATGCTAGTATAGGTTAGGTTCGATGTTTGATTCTACCACATGTTTACAGCCTCTTTCAAACCGATACAGCCATGTCCCTTCCCAGCAAACCTTGTACTGCTATGTTACTATTGCTCGTTGCTCAGCCCCTGCTTAGTATGCATGCTTAGGATGCTACGATGTTACCCTGTTACTCCTTGGTTTGGGATATCACATTATTATATTGTTGTTGATGATATGATTACTATAATGTTGACTATATTCGACGAAGGATGGAAGGTCTAGGCTATCCCGCCCCGACGCTTTGTTCCATTCGAGTCACCTAGGATCCGAGTTCCGGGTATTGGTTTTAAGACTGAGCGTGCCTAACCGCGTGTGGGATTTTATGGGGTCCCCCTTTCTTACTTATCTAGCTTCAAACATTTCAAGTGGTGGCCTAAGCTGGTTTTACCTTTTGCAACGTGTGTGTGTTGGTGGGCGCCCCAGCTGTTTTCGAAACAACTCGGGCCAGCGGAGACATAGTTTTTCTGTTGGTCCAAACCTGGAAGCTAGGGGGCTGCCCACATCTGTTTGGGTAGCTAACCCGACCTCGTCCAGACGGTAGAGGCCGATTCGAGAGCGCGGTCGGCTTTTGAGTTGGATGTCGACTCACCGGGGGCCACCCGGATTTGTGCGTTGTTAGTTAGAGGGACCTGTCGTTTCAGATCTCTTGAAACTAAATCATAAAATGGTTGCTTGTGATGGGTAGCAACTGAGAGAGATGGATGTGCGTGCGGAGCCTTGTAATGGGCAGTTGGTACACCCCTGCAGGGTTAAATCTTTTCGAGAAGCCGTGTCCACGGTTATGGACGACTTGAGACCTACTCCTTGTTCATAGACAACAACAACTGAGATAATCTTAACAACTTGATCAACGTGTGTGTGTGCCTTGACTGCTTCTTCTTCGTCGGGATGCGAAGAGGAGGACAAGGATAGGATAGGTGTTATGTTTGCGTAAGTAGTTGATAGCAAGACTTGTTGGAGGCGATTCCTCATCGAATGCTTGGCTTCTTATCTTACTCTCTAGATCGTTAGCCACTTCATAAATGCTAGTGCGGCAGCAACCTCACCACTTACCCCTTCCTTACCGTAAACTACTAGTTGTCCTAGAATGACGAGTGATGAAGTCCTTGCTGGGTCAGATGAACACTACAGTTGGATGCTGAGTACCTCTGTACTCATGATACTACCCCCAAACTCTTTTCAGGGTTCTTGATCGTCAACAGGTATGGTGATCGACGTTTCACGTGGAGACTCGACGACGACTAGTTAGGCGGATCCCGGCGGAGGGCCAGGACCCGTGTGGTTATGGGATCGATGTTTTCCCTTTGCAAGTAGGCATTTGATTGTAGTCTGTACTCAGACATATATCTTCCGCTGTTGTATTGTATTAAGGCAGTTGTATGGCGATTGAATGAGATGTTGTATCCTTGTATCTGTAATGTTGTGATATCATGTTGGAAATCCGGGGCATATGGCTTTGTCATATGTCGCGGTGGGACCGATATGTGCTTCATCCCCGGGTCTGGATGGAAACATCTTGATCTGGAACAGTACCGCATATCGGGCCTTACAACTTGGTATCAGAGCCTTACCGACCGTAGGATCCCCTCTCTGGACGAAGTCGAGTCTAGACAAAAACTATTTTGTAGTTACTAAGTTAGTTATCGGAGAGTAGGAATCTTTTACTCCTTACCCTTGCTATGGTCAGGACAAGTGTCATAAGTGTTTTAATCTTGACTTATCCCCTTTCAAACTTTTGGATCTCGAGTGAGTCGAGTATCGGAACTGTTACAATGCCTTGCTTGCAGCGTATTGTCTCGATTCCGATCTCAGGTTTGGGAATTCCTGTAGTACCTTTACCTTCTCCAGTTTCGGATATCATCTGGGTCATCCATTGCCATCCCTACTTTACCGGTGATTTTACGACTTGCGTCGAAAATCGCTATCCCTTGATCTGGTTTTCGCGGTCGTTCTTCCTCTTGACATCGACGGTTCGTATTTTCGACGATGTCGTATCCCTGCGGAAAGTTTCTCGACCGAACTTCGACGTCGACATGGAGCAGAGTCCCTTGTTGGTGGTGTTGAAGATTGTCGAATCTATTTTCTCTCCCCCCTCTCCCCCGGATCGTCCTGGATCTCGGGACGAGATCCCTTGTTGGTGGTGTTGTATTGTAACAGCCCAGTTTTCACAAAAATAAAAAAATTTGTTTTCGGTGTGAATTGTTTGATTGTCTGATTTGTTTGCGGTGTTTGCATCCCCGATTTATCGATCGGCGATTATTTTTCCCCCTCTTATCTCGTACCGGACGGAGACTGACCCTTGCCACCCTGACACTCAACCTTTGCGACACCGGGTTTCACCCGATCACCGTCGCGAAAACCGCACAAGACCAGTCGAAGCCAACGGAACGAAAAACCCCGTTTAATAATTAAACGAGTTATTTTTATAGCGCGCCGGAAAATGTTGTCGGAATGTCACCGCAGTGAGGTACGATTGACGGGCTCGACGCGCTGAGCGTGTGGTTCGAGATTTCGTCAGAATCGGAGTCCGTGCGGAGTCTCGGCGGTCACGAACGCGATCACCGGACGCGCGAGAGAGGTACCGGGGACGTTTGCGTAAACTAGCCAGCCAACCTGCCTATATAAAGACCACCAGCCTCCCACCACCCAATTAGGGTTTGCCCTAATGGAAAATTGCAGCCACCCCCCTCTTTTCGCACAAAATTTCTCCCAAAATCCCCCCTAAACCGAAACCCTAGCTTCCCAGCCGGATCTGGCCGTCGGATCGCCAGATCCACGGCCAGGGAGCCTCCACGTCGCCCCCAGCCGCGCCCGGGCCCCGCAGGTCCCGCTCCTCCGCCGCCAGGCCCGCCCGGGTCCCATCTGGACGCCGCCACCATCGTGCCTCGCCTCCACAGCCGAACGCCGCCGCGCCGCCCGTCTCCGGCCGCCGCCCCACCTCTCCCCTGCCGCGCCTTCCCTCCTCCTCTCCCTTCTCGTGCTCCTCTCATCTCCCTCTGTCTCCTCTCCTCGCAGATCGCAGCCCGGAGCTGCAGCCGCGCCATGGTCATGGCTGGAGCTCGAGGGGCTCCTCGGCCGCTGCCCATGGAGATGCCCATGCCGGCCTGCGCCTCTTGGATCCGGCGGGATCCGCCCGGCCCCGCCTCCTCGTGCCTCCCCCACACCGGATCCGCACCAAGCCGCCTCCCCCATTCCGCCGGAGTCCGGCCGGCGCCGCCGCCTGCCTCGCCAGGGTCGGGAGCGACCCCGAACCGGCTGGCCTCCCGTCGCCACCGCATGGGCCAGCGCGCCAGAGCGGCCCAGCTGCCAGCCCAGGCCGGCCTCCTCCCCACTCCAGCCAGTGGGCCGAGCCCATGGTGAGGCTGCCCCTTTTTTATTTTTTTATTAGTTCTGTTTTTTTTCTGTGTTGGGCCGTCCTAGTAGATTTTGGCCCAGTAGACTTTTTTTTCTTTTCTCTCTGGTTTATAAATAAAATTGCAGATTGTATTGTTTTTATTGCGGTAGCTATATCTTTTCACCGGTAGCTCCGATGGAGAAGCTTTCTACATGAAAGTTGCTCCGTTTTGCGTGTAGATTATTAAAATGTTGCTTGTTTCCATGTTTGACTTGTTTACATGTTGTTTATCTGCTAATTACAACTGCTTGCCACTGTAAACTGTAATTGCAATAACTTTTTAACCGCTGCTCCGATAAAAGTGTTTTTTATATGTAAATTGACTAGAGTTGCATGTAGATTGTGTTTATGCTGTTCTTGCTTGCTAAATAAAATAATAAAATATTGTTTAGGGGAAAACAGTACCAAATTCCATTTTTATCGTGGGGTCCGCAATAGTTTGCCATGTCTAGGATTTCACCCCACTTAAATTGACTAGCTTAGGTAGTTTATTTATGCTTCATCTCTTGCCATGTTTGTGTGATATGCCATGCTGGAGTGATATGCCATGTTAACAACCTTTGTTGATCACCTGTAGCTAAGCAACTTGAACCACCGTAAACGTGCGGTATTCGTCGTATGTGACCGATACCCCACTTAAACTGTTAGTTACCGTTCTCAACGATAGATCCGTATCGCGTTGCCTTGTCGTGTGATGTCTTCTTGATCTTGTGTTGCCCCGTAGTAATAGAGTGCTTTCTCGTTGATTGCTTTCCAGTGTTTATCGTCTTGTGTGCTTCCGCGGGTACCTTCGGAGACGATGCGAGCTCGCGATCAACTACACCTTCGGAACCCGACTTATCAACAGGCAAGGACTATACATTACTTATGATCCATTCTATTTCAACCAGCAGTTTGCATGCTAGTATAGGTTAGGTTCGATGTTTGATCCTACCACATGTTTACAGCCTCTTTCAAACCGATACAGCCATGTCCCTTCCCAGCAAACCTTGTACTGCTATGTTACTATTGCTCGTTGCTCAGCCCCTGCTTAGTATGCATGCTTAGGATGCTACGATGTTACCCTGTTACTCCTTGGTTTGGGATATCACATTATTATATTGTTGTTGATGATATGATTATTATAATGTTGACTATATTCGACGAAGGATGGAAGGTCTAGGCTATCCCTCCCCGACGCTTTGTTCCATTCGAGTCACCTAGGATCCGAGTTCCGGGTATTGGTTTTAAGACTGAGCGTGCCTAACCGCGTGTGGGATTTTATGGGGTCCCCCTTTCTTACCTATCTAGCTTCAAACATTTCTAGTGGTGGCCCAAGCTGGTTTTACCTTTTGCAACGTGTGTGTGTTGGTTGGCGCCCCAGCTGTTTTCGAAAAAACTCGGGCCAGCGGAGACATAGTTTTTTTGTTGGTCCAAACCTGGAAGCTAGGGGGCTGCCCACATCTGTTTGGGTAGTTAACCCGACCTCGTCCAGACGGTAGAGGCCGATTCGAGAGCTGGGTCGGCTTTTGAGTTGGATGTCGACTCACCGGGGGCCACCCGGATTTGTGCGTTGTCAGTTAGAGGGACCTGTCGTTTCGGATCTCTTGGAACTAAATCATAAAATGGTTGCCTGTGATGGGTAGCAACTGAGAGAGATGGACGTGCATGCAGAGCCTTGTAATGGGCAGTTGGTACACCCCTGCAGGGTTAAATCTTTTCGAGAAGCCGTGTCCACGGTTATGGACGACTTGAGACCTACTCCTTGTTCATAGACAACAACAACTGAGATAATCTTAACAACTTGATCAACGTGTGTGTGTGCCTTGACTGCTTCTTCTTCGTCGGGATGCGAAGAGGAGGACAAGGATAGGATAGGTGTTATGTTTGCGTAAGTAGTTGATAGCAAGACTTGTTGGAGGCGAATCCTCATCGAATGCTTGGCTTCTTATCTTACTCTCTAGATCGTTAGCCACTTCATAAATGCTAGTGCGGCAGTAACCTCACCACTTACCCCATCCTTACCGTAAACTACTAGTTTTCCTAGAATGACGAGTGATGAAGTCCTTGCTGGGTCAGTTGACCACTACAGTTGGATGCTGAGTACCTCTGTACTCATGATACTACCCCCAAACTCTTTTCAGGGTTCTTGATCGACAACAGGTATGGTGATCGACGTTTCACGTGGAGACTCGACGACGACTAGTTAGGCGGATCCCGGCGGAGGGCCAGGACCCGTGTGGTTATGGGATCGATGTTTTCTCTTTGCCAGTAGGCATTTGATTGTAGTCTGTACTCAGACATATATCTTCCGCTGTTGTATTGTATTAAGGCATTTGTATGCCGATTGTATGAGATGTTGTATCCGTGTATCTGTAATGTTGTGATATCATGTTGGAAATCCGGGGCATATGGCTTTGTCATATGTCGCGGTGGGACCGATATGTGCTTCGTCCCTGGGTCTGGATGGAAACATCTAGATCTGAAACAGTACCGCATATCGGGCCTTACACGTGGGACGCCGTCTGTAGGCCCAAGTGGGCAGGCGGTCTGGGAATCCCGAACCTTCGGTGGCTTAACACGGCACTTCAGACAAGATGGCCATGGTTCCAGCGTACGGATAGGGAGCGACCTTGGGCAGAGTTCGAGATACAGGTGTCGGATGACTCTTTGGCACTGTTTAGGGCGGCAGCCATGGTTACGCTGGGAGATGGCAGGGGCACGCTATTCTGGGAGGATAGGTGGATTGATGGGTACATGATTTGCGAGATTGCGCCGTCCATATATGCGAGGATCCCAAGGCAGAAGAGGCAGATGTACCTGGTCTTTGAGGCGATCACCATCGGCGGGTGGGCCTGAGACGTAGGACCTAATCTGACCGCTGGTGAATTAGATGAGTTCATGAGCCTGTGGGTTCGCACCTCCCGGATCCAGCTTGCCGCGGGCCGGGATGACGCGATCATGTGGGCCTGGGAGAAGGATGGATGCTTTTCGGCTCGATCCGTTTACGCGGCAAGGTTCATGGGCATGGAGGTGTCGCCGACGGCAGCCTTCACCTGGAAGTCTAGTGCCCCTCTTCGGTGTCGCTTCTTTGCGTGGCTTGCTCTATTGGACAGGTGTTGGACGTCCGACAGATTGGCCCGCCGGGATCTGCCGCACCAGGTCGCCTGCCCCCTTTGTGATCGGCACGAGGAGACGATGCACCACCTCATGCTTGGTTGTGTGCTTGCGAGACAGGTATGGCGGTGGTTCCAGGAGGGTACTGGCTGCGAGGCGTTTGAGCCTCTGGGTGAGGACTCGGTTCGGTCTTGGTGTATCCGCCAGGAGCAAGACCCGGGAGACACGCGGACCGTGCGTACCCTATGCCTGCTAGGGATGTGGATGATCTGGAAACACAAAAACGATGTGGTTTTCGACGGTGCTACACCATCCGTGGAGACTTGTCTTAGACAGATTGAGGAGGAGGGCAAAGTGTGGGTAATCGCCGGCCTCCTTCAAGATAGTGGGCGCTTGCCGTGGAGCAGTCGGGAGTAGTTCGCTTAGGGTAGGGCGCCGGGTGGTGTTGGCTGCCGTAACCAGCGTGTAAGAGGTGGATGTAATTAACTTGGGGAGTCTTCCCCCTTCTCCTGTAATGAATGATACGCATGCTTGTGCGTATTCGAGAAAAAAAAGATGCGCGCACATCAAAATTGAAATTTGATCATAAATTTAGAACGCCGATATGTACCGAACTCATGTGTCAGCGCCGTTCTGACCGCAGCCTCGTTTGGTCAGGAACTGCCCGAATGAAATCGTTCGGACCAAATCTCAAAAAATAGAAAAATCGTTCGGACCACATATCGAAGCTATCAAACGATCATTCCGTTCCGCAGCGCGGGAGAACTCAAACCTAGTGTGGGACCCCGTCACATTGCTTGCCATGTGTATACATAGTAAGTTGTCATGACATACTAACTGTATTTGCCATGTGGATGTAAATTTGTCATGTTACATTATCTGTTATTGCCATGCTCCATTCATGTGATGTTTTGACACAACAACAAAACACAAGTCGGAATTAAAACTTGCCATGCGTTATCTGCCATTGATGTTGTGTATTTTTTTTGTGTGAGAAACATTCATGTTGTGTAGCTGTAAAATTGCCATGTGCATCATGCAAAAATTATCAACGAGGGTTTGCTACAAGATTTGCCATGTGTACAATACAATAGATTGCCACGTGTACACTTGCATATTGCTGCGGGAATCGATTGAAATATATTTTGGATGATTTGATTGTTTGAAACATGAATAATTTAATTAATAATACATAAACTAAAAGTAAAAAATACATGTTATACTACATGTGTTTTATTTTATTATTGTGAAGTTGGAAATATTTATTTAATATAATGGAAAAAAACATGCATGTTGAGTGAAGTGGCATGTGTCATGAAATGGATGTGTGCATGAAAAAACTAATAATAAACAGTTTGTTCTTATGCATATTGTGGTGGACCATTTAATATAATGGAAAACTTTTTCATGCATGTTAAGTGAGGTGGCATGTGTTATGAAATGGATGTGTGCATGAAAAGAACTAATAATAAATAGCTCGTTCTCATGCATATTGCGGTGGACCTTTGATGAAATGGCATGTGTGTATGTTAAAATAATAGAAGTAGTGGAGAGCAACTTCTTAAGAATAGTAGATTCTGTCCTTTACATTAACTCAATTCCGGTGAAAAGCTTGACATATGAGATTCGTTAAAAGTACCTATGGTTAGGCTGAAGAAAGCTACAAAAGGAAAGTCATATGTTGGCTCTATCTTCACTATTGACCCATAGGACAGTAGCGGTGCTAGGATCTAGTAACGCCCCAGGCAGGCTTCGTAAAATAACAGTGCTACAGTGTAAAATAGTGCTACAGTTAACAAATGACATAGCAGCCACGCCCCAGGCAGGCCGGGCTGCCTGGGGCCTGACGCCAACTTTTACAAGACGTTTTAGCACACTTAAATAGCAACCTACAACATCTTATAAAAGTTTGCGAAGGGAGTAGATTAGAAGTTTTCTTCACAGAAAAAAGTGTGCTAAGTCTTTTGTTGTGTTGAAGATACGTTTTGCATTATAAAGGCTGATTTTGCAAGGTTTTGTGTTTGTTACGTATTTCACCTTTCACTTGTGTGGCACATATTTAATCTATTTTAACCTTATAGTACATAATAATTTAAAGTATCCCGGCCAAGCCAACCATGGTATTCATATTCGACTGACGGTAACCATGATGTACCACACACCGACTAAAAGCATAGCCACGTCAAGGTTTGACACAAATGCGGCTATTAACTAAATTTTAGGACAGAAGATTAAATATTTCCACTGTTAAAACTCGCCATCATTGACATGTTCAAAGAAAGCTCAAAGTTTGGAAACTTCTGATGACACGGTCACTTTGGCCGCAGTTGGAGACGACCTACTGCATCTGAAACCGCTTTGCAATTATCATGCTCATGTCGAGGTACCTCTGAGCGCAATTCGTCAGGCAAGTAGTTTCACCAGAGCTGAACTTGCTTCCAGGGGTGCTGGTTATGCATTTGTCCCAGCACACATTCGTCAGCTTGCCTACCATCTCGCTCATCATCATCTTCTGCTTCTCTTGCTGCAGAGTTAAAGAAATCCACATGAGTCTAGTTTTACTCAGTTACAGAATATAACCAACATAGCACGCTAGAGAGCAACTCAACATACTAAAGAGTTTCCGGATGTAGCATGGTAATCAGCTGGAAAAGCATGGGCATGTGGTTATGGGGCTTGTATAGTCATATAGAGCAAAACTTATGGACGCTAAAAGAAATTGAAAGGGACACAGATGGAAATTTATGCACAATAGGGGAGTTCAGAAGGATTGGGGGTATGTAATTATAAAGAATGATCGAATGGACAGGTTTGGGATATATTTTCTACCCTTCAAAGTAAAATGTGCTAAGAGTGCAAAATCAATGGTTGCTTTGACACGGAGGTTGATGCCCTTACATATTTCGATGTATGGGCATTTGATCAATATGTGCAACAGGATTGAGTTTCTATTAACATGTGAAAGTAGAAATACACAAGTACTCCCTCCGTTCTGAAATACATAACATGGTTTTAGTTCAGAACTAAAACCACATTATGTATTTCCGAAAGGAGGTAGTAGCTTTCTATTATATATTGCAATTTGCAAGTAACTACAGGTGCATCTTTTACAGTCCTGAGAACTGTGGAATGAGTAAATGCCGCAACAACAGAAGGAAATTTATTCTACATAGCAACAGAAAAATTTCCAGCTTGTGATATTGTTTGTTCTATTATGATGGGGGAAATAGAAGCATATCAAAGTAATGTAAGCACATAGGAAGTTCACAACAAAGCTAGTAAGCTACCAAGAAAAAATTAAGCAAGTATGTCAAGTAAAAGTGTAAGTTCTCCTTTTAATGAGAACCAGAACATATAAATTGTAACAGAAGACTACCTCAGCACACATACAAGCCTATATATTCTTTCCATAACACACTACACAGCAATGATTTAGAGCAGTTGAGTTAACTTCAGCATGAAGAGGAGGACCTAAGATCAGATGATGACAAGCGGATGCCTAAATCTTCATCTGCACAGAACTCAATAGTAAACAGATAACCATATTCCTTGCAAACTAACAGCTGCACTAGGAAATGGAACAAAATACACTTGGGAATCATTATTTGCAGGCAAACATCTTGAGAATCACCACAAGATCCTTGGGAATCATGTAAACTAACATCTTGATGTTAATATATGGATACAAAATAAAGACCAAATTCTTATGTTGATAATGAAGCAAGATACCAATTTGGGATATTCCGGAGCAATTCAAAAACCTCCTCATGTTAAATCCCGTTGTTAATTTACATCCAATATGAATTTCTGGAAATTTAGAACCAGGCACACAATGACACAATGGCTTACAATGCACTCTAAAGCATCGGACCTTAAACGCTGAACTATTTTATCTCTGATTCATATTGCAAACCTGCAGCTAGATTAATAATAAAAACAGTTCTTTTGATTTCACACACACCAACCGAACGATTCAAAGCTTAGCAAAATTCACTCACCGAATCATAGACCCATGCTCAGTCCAAATTAAACTACATCCCTACATCCACATCACACCGCCCGTACGCTTCCTCAAAGAGAAACTTCAGATCCACTCCCCCACTGAACGCACCAACAGAGACCACAAACCCTACGAACTAATCCCCATCCTCCTCCACTGTCCACGGATCCGCAACACAGGGGAGAAAACACACAGATACAGCAGAACCTAAGCAATCGGCGCCAGCGTTCGACGATTTTATTACATATGCTCGCGCCCAAATATAGCACGAGATGGGGGGTGGTAGCACCACACAAACCCAAAACAGCATATTACAATCAACATCGAGAAGCTCCCGTCTTACCTCGAGGAACTGCTGCAGCTCGGGGGAGTTGTCCATGGCTGCCTCTCGCCGACTCGTTGATTCTAGAAAACCCTAAAACCCTTCTGATTTTTGCTTGGAGAAGGAGGAGAACTGCCGAATCGGGAGATTGGAGGATGCGGCCGCCGGGGTTATGTATGGAGCGAGTATTGGGTTTGGAGTCAAAGGTGCCGTCCTGTGGTTTGGGGGTCGCACTTAGGAAAACTTGGACCGGGCTAGAGGGACATCTCTGGGCCACCTTGCTCCAGGCCAACTTTCTTTTACATTACTGTTTGGCCAGTGCTACGCAGTGCAGTCGGATCATCATCTCAAGTGATGCAAAAAACGTTATTGGAGACATCGAGGCTGAAGCTGGTGGCAAGTTTGGCGTGATTACATCCGAGATTGTTGCTAATAGGAGTATCTTCGAGGAGTGTGGTTTTGTTTTTGAGGGGAGAAATTATAACCCCGACGCTCATAGGTTAGTTAAGTTTGTTTCAAGTCTTAATCCTGGTAGGCACTTATGGTTGATGGGACCACCAGATCCGATTTGTATTCCGGTATTGTTGGATTTGAATGAATGAGAAGTGTCTTACCCCTCAAAAAAAACGCATCTGCCGGCTGATCTTTTAAAGGATCCGCCGGTTTAACTGCCGTCTGATTAGCATTCAAGATGCGTATATCCAAAAGATACTCAAGGAATATTCTTTTGCAACAGGTTGTTTGTTGCGAAGCTCCTTTGCAACAGCATACTTGTTGCGAAGCTTTTTTTGTACACAGAGATTTTTTACACGCGTCGTTAAATTTAGCGTATCACGTAGAACATTATTTGCAACACGATGCTTGTTGCCAAGCTCTTTTGCAACATGATGCTTGTTGCAAAACTTTATTTAAGCATTTTTTGTACGCATAGATTTTTTACACGCGTCGTTAAATTTAG
The DNA here is from genome assembly GCA_950022295.1 of Bromus sterilis. Classification (NCBI taxonomy): domain Eukaryota; kingdom Viridiplantae; phylum Streptophyta; class Magnoliopsida; order Poales; family Poaceae; genus Bromus; species Bromus sterilis. The sequence continues at coordinate 248,537,178 of OX465598.1, read as the reverse complement.
CGTATCACGTAGAACATTCTTTGCAACACGACGCTTGTTGCGAAGCTCTTTTGCAACATGATGCTTGTTGCGAAACTTTATTTATACGCACATTTTTTTTGCAATCCGGTGCTTGTACGACGAACAATGGTTTGAAGCCTCTTTGCAACACAAATAACATTGTGAAGCTTCTTTGCAACAACATCCTTGTCGCATTCGATAAATTTACAACACACACCTCATTGTAAAAGAATTTAAGTCATTCAAAAACGTTTGCAACATCTACCTTGTTGCGCTCAAAAGTTTTGTAACAAAGTATTTTGTTGCAAATATCTATGTAATGTGTACTCAGCGCAGAAGAAGAAATCGAATGGCATGCATCATACGAAGAAAAAAAGAAACGCATTTGATGTCACCACAGACGCGTGCTGAGGCAGCAACTTGTCCCCACCTGGACACGTGGTTGGTGGGCAAGGCGGTCGACACCGGCTACTTATCAACCGGCGGGAGCAATCGTTTCCCTTACTGTTTTGCATGTTCTAAAAAAAATTGTTTTGGAAAAAAAAACGAGTACTGCGTTACCCCTAAGTCCCCTCTCGTTACTGTTTGCATCTCGCTGACAAGGGCGTCAATTGTTTTCGTCCTGCGCGATACTACATCCCGATTTGAGTTGCTGGCTAGACCTCTTTCGCCGCCTAGCTTCCGATCGGATCAGATTAACGTTGCCTCGTCACGGGGTGTTCACTTGGTACTGTTCTTGCAAGCTTCGCCTGTGATGGCTTCTGTACCCGAGAAACCAACGACTGAAGGGAGGCAGGAGGGGGACCTTGACGACGTTGTCTTTGAAGAGATTGTGGCAAATGCGACAGAAGTAGTTCATTGGCTTGCTGTGGTTAGGGTTTTTACGGATAAAAAATACAGCCAAACCGCCTTCTTCAGGATCATGCGGACTGCGTGGTGATGTCTACGCACGCTTCTATTCTTGTAGACTATGTTGGGCCTCCAAGCGCAGAGGTTTGTAGGACAGCAGCAATTTCCCTCAAGTGGATGACCTAAGGTTTATCGAACTCAGGGAAGTAGAGGTTGAAGATGGTCTCTCTCAAGCAACCCTGCAATTAAGATACAAGAAGTCTCTTGTGTCCCCAACACACCTAATACAACTAGGAGTTGTATAGGTGCACTAGTTCGGCGAAGAGATGGTAAAATATAGGTGATAGGTGTGGCAAAACGAAGTAATATAAATCTGTAATAAAAAGTGCAGCAAGCAAACATGTGACAAAAGTGAGCACAAACGGTGTAACAATGGTGGAAACAAGGTCTAGGCTTCATACTTTCACTAGTGGCAACTTTCAACAACATTAACATAGTCTAATCACATGATATTTCCCATAAAACATGCAATGGAGACGCACTCGGAGGTCATTCCTTTGTGGTCAAGAGAGGACGAGAATTATGTAGGGCTACAAAAGCACACCTCAAAGTTCGTAGTTCTCAATCTATGGATTTCCCAATGTCACCGCGGCTATCCAAAGAGAGTACCACAATCACCACAACATATCTATAGGATAGTCAAAGACAAGCACCAAGAGACTCTCAATCTTCAATCCACACACAAAAGAGGAAATCACTCATGATAATATTCTTCTAACCCATGTCGAATAGACCGCTGTCACCTTGGTCTCGGGGATTGTACTAGATAAGATCAATTGAGTACATCAATCCAATACATAGAGGAAGGGGAAATATCATGGGATCACCCTAGATTAACATAGCCTATGATCACAACGAAGATCACATCATGGGAGAGAGAGAGAAGAACACATAGCTACTGGTAGAAACCTCAGCCCCGAGGGAGAACTACTGCCGCTTCATGGAGGGAGGAAGCAACGTCGATGGAGATGAATCCGGGGGCACTTCCCCGTCCCGGCAGGGTGCCGGCACAGGAATTCTGTCCCCCCGAAACTTGATGGCGATGGCGGCAGAGATCGGAATTGCTTCTGGAGAAAAGGGGTCTGTCCTCGAGGGTTTCACGTCACGGGGAATATATAGGCGAAGGGGGCAGCCAGAGGTGGACCAGGGGCCCCAGGCGCCCCCCTGGCGCGGCCTAGGGGTTGGCCGCGCCGGGTGGCCGCCTGGGCCACCACTGGCTCCCCTCTGGCCCCACTCGGTCTCTTCGCGAAGCTTCCTGTACGCTGTTTTTTCCTATATTTTTCCCAGAATTTTTCTGGCACTTTTTATATGGGGGAAAACTGAAATAGAAAAACAGCAGAAAACAGGAACTGGCACTGTGGTGCACTGAGTTAATAGGTTAGTCCAAATATGATCAAAAGTGTATGAAAGTGTATCTAGATAATAGCAATATCACACAGAACATGCATGGAGCAAGCAGAAATTATAGATACGTTTTGGACGTATCAACATCCCCAAGCTTAATTCCTGCTCGTCCTCGAGTAGGTAAATGATAACGGTATAATTTCTGTGGTGACATGCTAGCAACCATATAAGAACTTTGAAAAGTAAAGCAATCAAGGTTAGAGATTCAATTCAAGTCATAACATGCAAGAGTCTATATTAGCATTGAAACAAGTAACAAAAGGACATTAGGTGCAAGAGCTCTCGCTGTCCGTGACTCGAATGTCTCCAAATGGTGTTTGCGTGCAAGAAGGGGGATAGGGAATACGAGAAAAACATTTATTTGTTGAGAACTCAATCTACTAAAGTTTCACACTTGGTCTTTTTCTGGAATCTTATCTTGACTCTTCCCCAGACCACTAGCCAGGTACAAGTCAATTTGATCCACTCCTTTTTCAATATTTTGAGCACTCATGCAATGGATGAGCGTAAGCACGAGAGTTGACACTTTGGATGGCAAAGAGAGAAATAGTGTGGAGGAGGAAGACAAAAAGGGTGAGAAAGGCTCACATCAATGAGGACAATCATAGGCAAGAGATGTCAAATGATAGATATGATGTGAGGAGTAGGGATTGCCATGCAACGGATGCACATACGAGCTAGGAAGCTCTCCAATGGAACTAGTGGGGGTGCATCTAACTTGCTCACTCATGAAGACCTAGAGCTTGTTTGAGGAGGCTCATCCTTGGAATATGCAAGCCAAGTTCTATAGTGTGAAGGTCCCCACATAGCTATATGCATAATGATCATCTCTATGGAGTACAAGGATATAAACGGAGTACTAGTGTGGATCTCTCAAAAGGATAGTACTGTTGCCCCTTTCTCTCTTTTTATTTCTTTTTCTCTTTTTTCTATTTTTTTGTATTTTTTTGTGGCCTCAATGGCTCTTTCTATTTAACTCTCATTTGTCCTCTTTGGGATCTTTTATTGTGTCCACTTTGGGATCTTTTCCTCACTTAAGGGCAGCACTCTATTTTACAAGAAGGTAAAGGAGATCTTTCACACTTTACAAGGTACTCAAAATCATAAAGAAGATGTAACTATCATGATGTATGCAATGTATGTCGCTACTAGTGTAGCAGGAACATGTATGACATGAAGATCAAGTCATGAAGAGGTGGATGTTGCATGGCAATATATCTCGGAAAGGCTATGGAAATGCCTTGATAGGTAGGTATGGTGGATGTTTTGAGGAAAGATATAAGGAGGTTTATGATGACAGAGCGTATCATGCCAAGGGTTTGGATGTACCGGCGAAGGTGGACGCCAACTCTCGGAGTGAGAAGAAAGCAATGCACGGCACAGGAGAGGCTAGCAAATATGAGGAGGTGGAAGTGTCAACTTTCAATACTTACATTAGTCCGAAGAACTCATGCACTTATTATCGGTAACTCTCAATCTAGTAAGGAGGTTCACAAAGAGATAGGTACCCCGAGGAGGAGTGTATGGGGGTTTGGTTATCCTTGTGCATCCTCGACGCATGGTAAGTGAGTGTACTCTAATATCCGACCCCTCAGAAGAGTAGTGATCCATCTAGTAGCTAGAGTTCTCAACTAGTTTTGTAGGTTTTGAAAATAAACACGGATTTCCCAAAATACGACACCTATCACTAATAGGCTAGAGCTCTTGACACCAAAAGTTCAAACATTACTCACATCAATACCTCAAAACCATTGCAAGTTACTACTAAAATTAAATAGCAACCTCAATTACCTACTTTCAAGACAAGACACAACTCAGTGCAACAACCAACTCTCTTAACAAGATAAACATGAAAACTAAAGAGAGTTCCAGCAACAAACTAAACAAAATCCAAGGCTCTTGCTAAAGACAAACTAAGACTAAAACTAGACATGGCAGTAGCTACGAAAATATAAAGAACACACAACAGCAAAAAGATAGGCATGAAGAATCCTATGATGTGTTCTAGATTTTAAAAAAATGGAGCGTGTTTCTCTCCCATACAAAGTAAGACGGGATCTAACTTGTTATGAACAGCAAGCAAAGCTAAAGAAAACTAAAAATAAAACCTAAGAGCGGGACGCTCCAAGCATAGCACATAACGCATGAAGTGATAAAAATATAGTGAGACGAAGGACGAACTGATGATTGTTGATGGAGAAGGGGATGCACGGGGGCATCCCCAAGCTTAGACGCTTGAGTCTCCTTGAATATTTGTTGGGGATGCATGGGGCATCCCTAGGCTTGAGCGCTTGAGACTCCCGAATTTTCTTTCATTATCCTCCATCGCACACTTGAAAACTCCCTTCATACATAACTCATCATAAGCTGATTAGATAAGTTAGTACCCTTAATAAATAATTTTTCCCCACTGGATATAAAGATATTCTTGAAGAGCTACTGTTTCTCAAGATTGCCAAAAGGTTTTTGCAAAGAAAAAGCAAGCTTAAGGTTTGCAAAGGTTAGGAGAGACAAGACATGGCAGAATCTGTGAAAAACAGAACAGCAGGTAGTAAATAATTTTTTAGGGGTACTTCTGCAACTTGAATCAAAAAACTCAGAACATACGCTCGAAAGTCAATTGTATGGAGCACGCTTTCAAAAATATTCAGATCAAAAAGATGATCTGGTGATTTTAGGCTAATTTTTCCGTCCAAGGACAGAATCTGTTTTCTGGACAGCATGTCACAACTTTTGAACTTTCTTGCAATCGGAGGCTAAACTTGGCACAAAGATTAAAAATAAAGATACAATGATGTTGCTACAGTAGTACCAATCATCAAGACCACTAAAAACAGAAAGTAAAAACTCAAAGTAAAGATAACAAGGGTTGTCTCCCTAGAGCTCTTTCTTTATAGCCATAAAGATAGGCTTAAGATTTTAATGATGCTCTCGTAGGAATAAGAGTTGAAGAACAGAAGAGAGCATCAAGAAGGAAATATGAAACAAATTTAAGCCTAACATGCTTCCTATGCATAGGAATATTGCAATGAAATAATTTATTGAAGCACAAATCAATAAGCATAGGAAGGCAAAACAAGTGCAACCTCAAAACCTTCAACATAAAGAGAGGGAACTTGATATTATTGAAATATCTATAAGAATATGTTTCCCTCTCATAATAATTTTCAGTGGGATCATGAAGAAACTCAACAATATAAGTATCACATAAAAAATTCTTATCATGATCCACAAGCATAGAAAATTTGTTACTCTCCACATAAGTAAAATTCTTCTCATTAGTAATAGTGGGAGCAAACTCAAAAAAATAGCTATCACATGAATCATTATTATCAGGATACACTTCCAAACATTTATTCTTTATAGCATAAGTGTCATCACAATAATCATCATAGATAGGAGGCAAAGTATCATCAAAATAAATTTCCTCATCAAAACTTGGGGGGCTAAAAAGATCATCTTCATCAAACGTAGCATCCCCAAGCTTATAGCTTTGCATATCATTAGCATCAAAGGTATTCAAAGAAGACATGCAAATAACATTACTACTATCATGAGTGTTGTGCGAATAATAAAGCTCCATAGGCTTTTTGATCTCCTCCTCAAACACTTCATGTCCTAACTCAAGATAGAGCTCATAAATCTCTCTCATAATTTTGTTGTTGTTTTCCATAAAGCCTAACTAGTGAAAATAAAAACAAGAAACGAAAAGATTTAATTGCAAGATCTAAAGATATACCTTCAACGCTTACCTCCCCGGCAACGGCGCCAGAAATAGCTTGATGTCTACGCACGCTTCTATTCTTGTAGACTATGTTGGGCCTCCAAGCGCAGAGGTTTGTAGGACAACAGCAATTTCCCTCAAGTGGATGACCTAAGGTTTATCGAACTCAGGGAAGTAGAGGTTGAAGATGGTCTCTCTCAAGCAACCCTGCAATTAAGATACAAGAAGTCTCTTGTGTCCCCAACACACCTAATACAACTAGGAGTTGTATAGGTGCACTAGTTCGGCGAAGAGATGGTAAAATATAGGTGATAGGTGTGGCAAAACGAAGTAATATAAATCTGTAATAAAAAGTGCAGCAAGCAAACATGTGACAAAAGTGAGCACAAACGGTGTAACAATGGTGGAAACAAGGCCTAGGCTTCATACTTTCACTAGTGGCAACTCTCAACAACATTAACATAGTCTAATCACATGATATTTCCCATAAAACATGCAATGGAGACGCACTCGGAGGTCATTCCTTTGTGGTCAAGAGAGGATGAGAATTATGTAGGGCTACAAAAGCACACCTCAAAGTTCGTAGTTCTCAATCTATGGATTTCCCAATGTCACCGTGGCTATCCAAAGAGAGTACCACAATCACCACAACATATCTAAAGGATAGTCAAAGACAAGCACCAAGAGACTCTCAATCTTCAATCCACACACAAAAGAGGAAATCACTCATGATAATATTCTTCTAACCCATGTCCAATAGACCGCTGTCACCTTGTTCTCGGGGATTGTACTAGATAAGATCAATTGAGTACATCAATCCAATACATAGAGGAAGGGGAAATATCATGGGATCACCCTAGATTAACATAGCCTATGATCACAACGAAGATCACATCATGGGAGAGAGAGAAGAACACATAGCTACTGGTAGAAACCTCATCCCCGAGGGAGAACTACTCCCGCTTCATGGAGGGAGGAAGCAACGTTGATGGAGATGAATCCGGGGGCACTTCCCCGTCCCGGCAGGGTCCCGACACAGGAATTCTGTCCCCCCGAAACTTGATGGCGATGGCGGCGGAGATCGGAATTGCTTCTGGAGAAAAGGGGTCTGTCCTCGAGGGTTTCACGTCACGGGGAATATATAGGCGAAGGGGGAAGCCAGAGGTGGACCAGGGGCCCCAGGCGCCCCCCCTGGCGCGGCCCAGGGGGTGGCCGCACCGGGTGGCCTCCTGGGCCACCCCTGGCCCCCCTATGGCCCCACTCGGGCTCTTCGCGAAGCTTCCTGTACGCTGATTTTTCCTATATTTTTCCCGGAATTTTTCTGGCACTTTTTATATGGGGGAAAACTGAAATAGAAAAACAGCAGAAAACAGGAACTGGCACTGTGGTGCACTGAGTTAATAGGTTAGTACAAATATGATCAAAAATGTATGAAAGTGTATCTAGATCATAGTAATATCACACAAAACATGCATGGAGCAAGAAGAAATTATAGATATATTTTGGACGTATCACGTGGTATTTGGTGCAGGAAACTAGATGCAGGCCACTCGAAAATAACCTCTACTCGATCCAATTCAAGTGTCTTGCGAAATGGGAGAGGGCAATGAAGGGTGGACCTTGGAACTTCAGAGGGAACCCAGTGCTTCTAGAAGAGTACGATAGCTTGACCAAACCATCAATGATTAACCTTGACACCTTTATATATTTGGATGCAAATTCACAACCTCCCAAATGGGTACTATCCTTTGAGCAAGGCATTGGCTTCCAAGGCGGGGAAATTCATCTCGGCGGAGCCAACATCACAAGATTTCGCAGGCAAAATTTCAGAGTTAATATCAAACTGGATGTTCAGAATCCTTTAAAGAATCATGTTTCTATCAGTCGAGGAGGAAAACGTGAAATCTTCTTGGAGAAATATAAGAAGCTTCCTGGCTCGTGCATTGTGTGCGGCTTTTTTGGGCATGTATACAAGGAACATGGAACCAACCTACATCCTCCCTCAGCGCTTGTTTTCAAAAAACTTGCGTGCGAATTATTTTTTCAAACCGAGGGGCCCCTCGGCTGGATCATTTCTTCAAACTGGTTTTGGTATCGGCGGTACTAGTGGGAATGCATCAACTCAAACTAGTGATGATCGGCTGGATGATGGCAAACTTGATTCTGAGATGGCAGATGCTGATTTGAATAGGAAAAGAGGTACAGTGGACAAATACTACCCTCTGGGACTGTTGCTCCGATATGAACTGTTATTATTGTCCCTGAGATTGCTTTCTCGCAGGGTTGTCGAGAAAAGATCTCGTGGCTTGTTGATATCACTGCTATACACTATTATCACAGCCATATTATAAACTATTATAGTTGTTCTCTTCTGATGCTGCAAAAATGCTTGAAGATGGTAGTCTTCGATAGGCCTAGCTTCTCCCCCTTACTCTGGCATTTTGTAGTTCAGTCCACTATATAGCCTCCCCTTTCCATTTGATACAAATGCATAAATGCTTAGAATGCCTGGGCATAAGTCTCGCGAGTATGCTAGATACTCACCCCCTTGCTTTTCTATCTTTGTTTTTCTATACCCGGTTGCTGCGACGATCAGACGTTGGAACGCCGGAGTTCTGGAGCCGGAGATTCCAGGAGGTATTTACTACGTCGTCGAGATCCCCGATGGCCAGGAGTAGTTTGGAGGCTCCCGGGCAGGAGACCTCGCCTTTTTTTATCGATGTTGTTATTTGTGCTAGCCTTCTTAAGGCAACATGTTTATTCATGTGTGTACTCAGATACTATTGCTTCCCTAACTTTGTGCATTTCGAGGCATTGTATTCGAGCCCTCGTGGCCCCTGACTTGTAATATAAAAGCTTGTATTATTTTATTTATAGAGTTGTGTTGCGATTACCTTACCGTAAGTCCCTGATGACCCTCAACTGTAGGGGATCGTTTGTAGCGTTTTTGATAAATAAGAGTGTCGAACCCAATGAGGAGCAGAAGGTATTGGTAAGTGACTTTGGTAAAGAAGTAGCTGCAGGAACTGAAATATGACTTTTTAGGAGTTTTCGATATAAGCAACAAAAAGGTAAAAGCGAGTAAAGTGAAAGGCACTGAGGAGTAACAAGTGGCCCGATCCTTCTGAGCAAAGGATAGGCCTAGCAACTGAACTTATAAAGGCTAAAGCGTTCTTGATATACACGGGAGAAATTGTCACGTGCTTTCGCCATATTCCGTATCGGTATTATGTGTTGTGTTGATAAGTGTTGAGTGGGTGGATCTATGCTAGTGCACCCTCTAGACTAAGATAAGTGCACTCTTATGATTAAACACCTTGCAAGCATCCGCAAATACAAGATATTAATTAAGGCAAAATCCTAACCATAGCAATACGATCGATGATCCATTGTTCCCTTGTGCAAAAGCGTGCGAACTGGGGTTCAGGTTTCTATCACTCCGACAACCCACCGTAAGCATTCTTTATACACAATGCATTCCCCTAGGTCCTTAATAAGGCGAAGTGTTGAGTGTTCGACTCACACAACACCACTAGGAAAATAACAACACAACTTAAATATCAGACAACACATATTACTTCAACATCATATGACTACTAGCAACTAGACTTCTCCCATGTCCTCAAGAACTAAAGTAACTACTCACAAGACATAAAAGAGATCATGATCAGTGGGGATAAATAGATGATAAACAATCTAGACACAATGATATTTCTCCAACAAAACTCAATAGCATTTCATCACACGGTAGTAATCAACACCGGTAGAGTAGAGAGGATAGATAGTACGGATTACAACACAAGTTGGACTTGTGAGGTGAGATTGGATGAAGATGAAGATGGTGCTGATGTTGGGGATGATGTTGATGATGATCTCGATGATTCCCGTGACGATGGTGATGACGATGGCGACGATCTCCCCTTACGGGAGGTGTTCTCCCCGGCGGAATCTTCCCGCCGAAGATGTCTTTTCTCCTCTGTAGGTTTCCGCCGCGGACCGGCGGCGGAACTCTGAAAACTCTCCCCTCTTTAGGGTTTTTGGACGACAAGTGATATATAGGCCAGAGGGGGGAGCCGGGAGTGGCCCCAGGGGTCCAGGCGCCCTCCCGGCACGGCCAGGGTGGGGGCCGCTCCAGGTGGCCGCCTGGGCACCCTGTGGCCCCCCTCTGGCCCCTCTTCGGCGTGTCTTCGTCATTCTTCTAAAAAACACCCTCCGTTGATTTTCAGGTAATTTGGAGGTGTTCTTCTTCAGCAACTCGGCATCCACTTTTTACCGCTGAATCCTACGTCTGCTGCTTCGGCATCGGAAAGTTTCAAACTGTGTAAACAACATAAGAATAGCATCATAACATGAAATATATCGATGAATAAGAAATAATTACTATATAAAATAGTGATGCATTTTGGACATTTCAGTCCCCACCCTGAATCGTGGGCGCCACAAGCTGCGAGGAGAAGGAGCGCACCTCCAGGACGATACTTCTAAGAAATACCGCGACACTTGCGGGCGTCGTGGTCGCCGGCTTTGATGAAGGCTTGAACAAGGATTTCTCCCGAAGATGTGTTGACTAACTATCGCCACCGACCGCCAACACACCTATCGAGGCCGACCTCACTCTGGTTGTGGTACCCCATGATCCACTACACCCAGAAACGCACCCCTGGTTGAAGCCACTGTCGACCATCGCAGCACCACCACGACCACCACCATTGCAGCAACTAATCCTGCACACATCGGAGAACCAGCTTGCACCAGATCTAGATCGAAGCCGCTCAAACCGAAGAAGCAAATTAGACGAGCTGACGCTCCGCCCACATGACACCTCGCGCTCCGAAGAAAGCACGCCCACCACGCCCAGCTAGTCGCCACGCTCGACTGTCGATGCACCCCCACATGCAAAGTTGAGGCCGATGTAGGGACACCGCCACACACTTTGTCCACACCCAGGCCACGCTGTGAGCGCACCGCCCCGGCACAACATCGCACCTCACTATGCATTTTCCGCAGGCCACCAATCATCGCACGTTGTCACAAGCTCACCCTCGCGCGCGCTCGGGATCCAACGAAAGAGGGCCCGTCGCCACTAGATCCGCGCGGGCTTCATTTGTCAAAACCACGAGGGAGGGAGGCGCGGTCTAAGGGCGGTTGAACCGCTGCCCATATCGCCCCAAGGAGGAAGCAACACGAGGGCAATCTATATTGTACTTTAGTTAGTCACCGCTCCACATTTTTTCATGTATAATACTCCACCTCGGAAAAAAAATCATCCGAAGCGGCACAAAGGACTGATTTTTTTCGGATTTGAAAGCTGAGGGACAAAGATTTCCTTGTTTTAGAGTTGACTAGCAAACATGCCCGTGCGTTGCAATGGAAGAAAAAAATTACATTCCTTTATCCCAATGCATCAAGACATAGATGTGTGCGAACCGTCGACGCGTGAAATTTCCTCGCCATGCGCTGCCTCATTCCGCCTTCGCATCGACTGATTTCGACGGTCGCCGCCTCTCCCGTCGCCACCCCGCCTCTCAGGGTCGACAACCACAACACCGTGACTGCCGATGAACTCACCTCACCACCGAGTTCACTCCTCCATCGCTCGATTCTGGCTATCTGATACGTCCCAAATGTATCTATAATTCATGCTTTCTCCATGCATGTTTGTTGTGATATTGCTATGATTTATATACACTTTAATATACTTTTGACCATATTTGGACTAACCTATTAACTCAGTGCACCCCAGTGCCAGTTCCTGTTTTCTGCTGATTTTCTATTTCAGGTTTCCCCCATGTTAAAAATGCTCCAAATATTCCGGAAAAATACAAACCAAAGTGGTGCCAGAGGGCCACACCAGGGCCCCAGGCGCCCTCCCGGTGCGCCCTAGGGTGGGGCCGCGCCAGGGGGCCGCCTGGACCCCTGGTGCCCCCTCTGGCCGCCCCCTTCTCCTATATATTCTCCGCGACGAGAAACCTCGGAATACAGAACCCTTTTCGCGATCTTGCATCTGTTCCGCCGCCGCCGCGCTTCCAAGATCGGGAGCGCCGGCAAGCCTCTTCCCGGCACCCTGCCGGAGGGAGGATTGACCTCCTGGAGCTTCTCCTCCACTATGGACGCTTCCCGGATGATCCGTGAGTAATCTACCTTGGACCATGGGTCCATGATCAGTAGCTATGTGATGTTCTCCTCCCCTCTTTTTTCTTCATGGATTAGATCTTGTGAGCTGCCCTACATGATCAAGGCACATATGTAATTCTTTCTACTGTTGCTATGCTGAGTTTGCTGGGATCTGATGGATTATGAGACTATGTTCAGATTGTGATTGAGTAATATATTTGGTTCTTATCTTTTATATTTTTGTTCTTGAGTAATTCTTACATGTTCTCCGTTGCTATTTATTTCTTTGGAAAAATAGTAGGTAGTGACTCCAAGAGGGAACGTTATGCTCGATTGTGGGTTCATGCCCCCTGATGACTAGCTTGAGTGACAGTAACATGAGTCTAGGGGATGCGATGTTGCCACAAGAGGGAAACAACGGTGCTTGTAACCACGGTTACAAGGATTGTTTACTTTACGCAAAGTTCTTTTAATGCAGTTGTCTGTTTCTTTGGGTTTACACTTTGGGTGGGGCTCACTATCATAAGTACTATCCTTTTGAAAGATCCACACTAGTACTCCCTCTTATCCTTGTACTCCATAGAGATGATCATTCATGCATATAGCTATGTGGGGACCTTCACACTATAGAACTTGTCTTGCATATTCCAAGGATGAGCCTCCTCAAAAGAGCTCTAGGTCTTCATGAGTGAGCAAGTTAGATGCACCCCCACTAGTTCCATTGGAGAGCTTTTCAGCTCATATGTGCATTTGTTGCATGGCAATCCCTACTCCTCACAGCATATCTATCATTTCGCCTTCTCGCCTATGATTGTCCTCATTGATGTGAGTCCTTCTCACCCTTTTTGTATTCCTCCTCCACCATATTTCTCTCTTTTCCATCCTAAGTGTCAACTCTCGTGCTTACGCTCATCCATTGCATGAGTGCTCAAAATATCGAAAAGGAGTGGATCAAATTGACTTGTGCCTGGCTAGTGGTCTGGGGGCGAGTCAATATAAGATTCCAAAGAAGACCAAGTGTGAAACTTTAGTAGATTGAGTTCTCAACAAATAAATGTTTTTCTCGTATTCCCTATCCCCCATCTTGCACGCAAACACCATTTGGAGACATTCGAGTCACGGACAGCGAGAGCTCTTGCACCTAATGTTCTTTTGTTACTTGTTTCAATGCTAATATAGACTCTTGCATGTTATGACTTGAATTGAATCTCTAACCTTGATTGCTTTACTTTTCAAAGTTCTTATATGGTTGCTAGCATGTCACCAGAGAAATTATGCTTGTTATCATTTACCTACTCGAGGACGAGCAGGAATTAAGCTTGGGGATGTTGTTACGTCCCAAACATATCGATAATTTTTGCTCGCTCCATCCATGTTTTGTGTGATATTGCTATGATCTAGATACACTTTCATAAACTTTTGATCATATTTGGACTAACCTATTAACTCAGTGCACCCCAGTACCAGTTTCTGTTTTCTGCTGTTTTCTATTTCAGTTTTTCCCCATAAAAAAGTGCTCCAAAAATCCGGGAAAAATCAGATAAAAAATCAGCGTACCGGAAGCTTCCAGAGCCCCGAAGGAGGGCCAGGGGGCCACCACGAGGTGCCCAGGCGGCCACCTGGCGCGGACAGGGGCCTGGCCGCGCCAGGGGGGGCGCCTGGATTCCTGGTGGCCCCCCTGGCTGCCCCCCTTCGCCTATTTAATCTCCGTCACGGGAAACCTTCGAAGAAAGAACCCTTTTTCGTGATCTCACCTCTGTTCCGCCGCCGCCGCGCTTCGAAGATAGGGAGCACCGTCAGGACCCTTACTGGCACCCTACCGAAGGGAGGATCGACCTCCGGGAGCTTCTCCTCCACCATGGATGCTTCCCGGATGTGCCGTGAGTAGTTTCCTTTGGACCATGGGTCCGTGATCAGTAGCTATGTGATGTTCTCCTCCCTTCTTTGTTCTTCATGGTTTAGACCTCGTGAGCTGCCCTACATGATCGAGGCACATATGTAATCTTTCTACTTTTGCTATGCTGAGTTTGATGGGATCTGATGGATTATGAGATTATGTTCAGATTGTGATAGAGTAATATAATTGGTTCTTATCTTTTGTATTTTTGTTTCGAAGTAATTCTTGCATGTTCTCCGGTACTGTTTATTGCTTTGGCCAAGTGGTAGGTAGTAACTCCAAGAGGGAATGTTATGCTTGATTGTGGGTACATGCCCCCTGATGACACGCTTGAGTGACAGAAACATGAGTCTAGGGGGTGTGATGTGGCCACAAGGGGAAAAAACGGTGCTTGTAACCGCGGTTGCAAGGATTGTTTACTTTACGCAAAGTTCTTTTTAATGCAGTTGTCTGTTGCTTTGGGTTTACACTTTGGGTGGGGCTCGCAACTTAATACCAGCGAGATATTCTGGATAGATATCTCAAGGTGGATGATTAGTAGTAGATGCAAATGGATTTCGGTCTACTTATTTTGGCGTACTGCCCATGGTTTTGAGCCTCTTCCTTTCTTTAGTAGCATAGTTAGCATTGCGGTGTGTTTATAATCCTGTCAATTGCCCGTCTGTAATTTGTTTATCTCGCATAGCAGTTTTATCGTCTTTTGGGAGAGAGACATCACTAGTGAACATCACGGTACCCCGGTCCATATTCTCATCATTGTTTACACGCTCATTTATTTTCTAGATTTTACTTTTGGTTGCTATCATTATCATTATCCCTTGTGTTTGATCCTTTGTAAAAAACAAGACCGGAGATATTGACAACCTCTCTGAACTTTGTTGGGAGCGACATTATTTGTGTCGTGTGCAGGTCCAGGAGAAGCAAGTGATTCTTTTCAGACGGCGCATCACTTGTCGAACCACCTACTTATCATTTTCGTAGTCCTACGGGAGACAAACCCTATCCTCTACATAGGGAAAATTTGCTGCCATCCTACATCTCACCTTCCACTTGGGGTAACCAACGAAGGGAGAGAAGCCATTATCACTTCCACGCCATCAAGTAAATTTCTGGCGCCGTTGCCGGGAACTCCGAGTGATAAGATAGGGGAGTTTCCCACTACCTTTTACCTTTACTTTTTTGTCTTGTTAGTTTACCTTTCTGTTTTTATCTTTGTGTCTTATATAAAAAATTGCAAAATAATCTGCCACACTTGCTGCTACTATGGGTTCGACTGAAAACACCAAGTTGTGGGACTTCACCAGTCACAACAACAAAGACTTTATCTGCACTCCTATTGCCACACCTGCCACTTCAGCTATCTCTTATGAAATTAAACCTGCTTTGCTAAACCTTGTTATAAGAGATCAATTCTCTGGTGCTGGAGATGATGTTGCTTTACACTTGAATAATTTTGTTGAATTATGTGATATGCAAAAGTATACAGAAGTAGAAGGTGATGTTGTTAAGCTCAAGCTTTTTCCTTTCTGTTTGATGGACGGAGCTAAAATATGGTTTCAATCTTTGCCTAGGAATAGCATATATTCTTGGGATAAGTGCAAAGATGCTTTTATTGGGAAGTACTACCCTCCTGCTAAAATTATCCAATTGAGGAGTAACATTATGAATTTTAGGCAATTGGATAATGAACACGTTGCCCAAGATTGGGAACGTATGAATCTCTTGTTAAGAAATTCCCTACACATGGTTTGACTACTTGGACGGTTATCCAGATTTTTTATGTAGGCTTGAACTTTACCTCGCGGAACCTGTTAGATTCGGCCGCGGGAGGAACCTTTATGTCAACTACACTTGGTGCTTCCACAAAGCTTCTCGATGAGATGATGACCAATTATTCCCAATGGCACACCGAACGCGCTCGAACAGGTAGGAAGGTAAATTCTGTCAAGTAAATTACCTCCCTCAATGAAAAATTTGACTTGATTATGTCTCTACTTACCAAGCAACCCTCTATTGATCCTCATGATGTTCCTTTAAATTCTTTGGTTGTTCAGGAACAAGTAGATGTGAACTTCATTGCTAGAAACAACTTTAATAATAATGCTTATAGGGGCAGCTTTGCTAGTAATCCTAGACCGTTTCCATCCAACTATGGGAACAACAACACTTACCCTAGCAACAAGAACCCCACTTCTGAATTAGAAAGCATGCTTAGAGACTTTATCACTACCCAAAAATCCTTCAACAAGAATGTAGAATAAAAGTTAGCTAAATTAGATAATCTTTGTTTGAAGGTAGACAACTTAGCCCTTGATGTTGAGATGTTAAAAATTAGAACCTCTCCCCTTGAGGAGAGCAAGGCCACTCCTATTAATGCTATCCAATTACAAATTAATGAAAATATTAGGATGATGGCTAAACTTAAAGAAAGATGGGCTAGAGAAAAAGAGGAAGAGGATAGAATTAAGAGCCTTCCTACACACCACACAGTTGCCACTATCCAAATTGTTGAGGATACCGAAACTATTAGCACCCAATGCACTCCTCGTCCCATTGGACCTATTAATGGTGATGCTAATACCTCAACCGTAGAAGAAGAAACTCATATGAATATAGAGGGTTTCAAACAAGTGAACCTAGATGACACTACTACCACCTTTGATAGTAGTGATATTGATTTTTATAGTTGCGCCCTCTCAGAAGTTATTAGCTTACTACACAAAATGTCTAGAGACCCCCACACTAGCACACTCAATCTTGCCTTCACGGAGCATATCACAAATGCTCTCATCAAAGATAGGGAGGAGAAGCTTAGGATAGAAGCCTCCATACCTAGGAAGCTAGGTGATGGTTGGGACCCTATGATCAAAATTAAATTAAATAACTTCTCTTGCTATGCTTTATGTGACGTTGGAGCTAGTACCTCCGTCATGCCCAAAAGAATGTATGATATGTTTGAATTGAAACCTTTTGATTCTTGTTCTTTTGGTGTTCGTCTTGTCGATTCTTCCGTAAAGAAACCTTTGGGGAAGATCGATGATGTTCTTATCATTGTCAATGAAAACTATGTTCCCGTTGATTTTATTATTATGGATATAGAGTGTGAACCTTTATGTCCAATTATTTTGGGACGTCCTTTTCTCCGCACCGTTGGTGCTATCATTGACATGAAAGAGGGGAATATAAAATTGCAATTCCCTCTCAAAAAGGGGATGGAACACTTCCCTAGAAATAAAATCAAGTTACCTTTTGAGTTCGTTACACGGGCTAGCTATTCTCTTTCTCTTGATAAAACTTGATTCTTCTTTTGCCTTATGCCTAGCTTAAAGGCGTAAAAGAAAGCGCTTGTTGGGAGGCAACCAAGATATTTTTACTTCTGTTTTTTGTGGTCTTGATGATTTTTACTACTGTAGCAACATCATTGTATCTTTATTTTCAAGCTTTGTACCAAATTATAGCCTCATATGACAAGTGAAGCGAAAGTTGTGACATGCTGTCCAGAAACCAGCTTCTGTCCTCGTGACGGGAAAAATTGGATCAAATCACCAGTTCATCTTTTTGAGCTGAATTTTTTACACCGCATGCTATATACAATCGCGGAACTATCGTATGTTCTGAGTTTTTTGATTTGAGTTGCAGAAGTACTCCAAAAAAAATCTCTACTACCTGCTGTCCTGTTTTTCACAGATTCTGCCACGTTTTGTCTCTCCTTACTTTTGCAAACCTTAAGCTTGTTTTTTCTTTGAAAAAACCTTTTGGAAGTCTTGAGAGACAGTAGATCTTCAAGAATATATTTATATCCAGTGGGGAAATTTTATTTTATTAAGGGTACTAACCTCTCTAATCAGCTTATGATGAGTTATGTATGAAGGGAGTTTTCAAGTGTGCGATGGAAGATGATGAAAGAAGATTCGGGAGTGTCAAGCGCTCAAGCTTGGGGATGCCCCCATGCATCCCCAACAAATATTCAAGGAGAATCAATCGTCTAAGCTTGGGTATGCCCCCGTGCATCCCCTTCTCCATCAACAATCGTCAGTTCATCCTTCGTCTCACTATATTTTTATCACTTCATGCGTTATGTGCTATGCTTGGAGCGTCTCGCTCTTAGGTTTTATTTTTAGTTTTCTTTAGCTTTGCTTGCTGTTCATATCAAGTTAGACCCCGTCTTACTTTGTGTAGGATAGAAACACGCTTCACTCCAATCTAGAACACATCATAGGATTTTTCATGTCTATCTTTTTACTGTTGTGTTCTTTATCTTTTCGTAGCTACTGCCATGTTTAGTTTTAGTTTGTCTTTAGCAAGAGCCTTGGCTTTTGTTTAGTTTGTTGCTGGAACTCTCTTTA
Organism: Bromus sterilis; assembly: GCA_950022295.1. Taxonomy (NCBI): domain Eukaryota; kingdom Viridiplantae; phylum Streptophyta; class Magnoliopsida; order Poales; family Poaceae; genus Bromus; species Bromus sterilis. The sequence goes on along the minus strand of OX465598.1, from coordinate 248,518,784 downwards.
GTTTTCATGTTTATCTTGTTAAGAGAGTTTGTTGTTGCACTAAGTTGTGTCTTGGCTTGAAAGTAGGTAATTGAGGTTGCTATTTAATTTTAGTAGTAACTTGCAATAGTTTTGAGGTATTGATTTGAGTATTGTTTGAACTTTTGGTGTCAAGAGTTCTAGACTATTAGTGATAGGTGTCGTATTTTGGGAAATCTGTGTTTATTTTCAAAAACCTACAAAACTAGTTGAGAACTCTAGCTACTAGATGGATCGCTAATCTTTGGAGGGATCGAATATTAGAGTACACTCCCGTACCATGAGTCGAGGATGCGCAAGGATAACCAAACCCCCATATAGTCCTCCTCGGGGTACTTGTCTCTTTTTGAACCTCCTTATTAGATTGAGAGTTACCGATAATAAGTGCATGAGTTCTTCGGACTAATGTAAGTATTGAAAGTTGACACTTCCACCTCCTCATATTTGCTAGCCCCTCCTGTGCCGTGCATTGCTTTCTACTCACTCCGAGAGTTGGAGTCCACCTTCGCTGGTACATCCAAACCCTTGGCATGATACGCTCTATAATCATAAACCTTCTTATATCCTTCCTCAAAACAACCACCATACCTACCTATCAAGGCATTTCCATAGCCTTTCTGAGATATATTGCCATGCAACATCCACCTTTTCATGACTTGATCTTCATGTCATACATGTTCCTGCTACACTGGCAGCGGCATAGTTTGCATACATCATGATAGCTACATCTTCTTTATGTTTTGAATACCTTGTAAAGTGTGAAAGATCTTCTATACACTCTTGTAAATTAGAGTGTTGCCCTTAAGTGAGGAAAAGATCCCAAAGTGGACAAAATAAAAGATCCCAAAAAGGACAAATGAGAATTAAATAGAAAGAGCCATTGAGGCCACAAAAAAATACAAAAAAATAGAAAAAAGAGAGAAAGGGGCAGCACTACTATCCTTTTGAAAGGTCCACACTAGTACTCCCTCTTATCCTTGTACTCCATAGAGATGATCATTCATGCATATAGCTATGTGGGGACCTTCACACTATAGAACTTGGCTTGCATATTCCAAGGATGAGCCTCCTCAAAAGATCTCTAGGTCTTCATGAGCGAGCAAGTTAGATGCACCCCCACTAGTTCCATTGGAGAGTTTTTCAGCTCATATGTGCATTCGTTGCATGGCAATCCCTACTCCTCACATCATATCTATCATTTGGCCTTCTCGCCTATGATTGTCCTCATTGATGTGAGCCCTTCTCACCCTTTTTGTATTCCTCCTCCACCATATTTCTCTCTTTGCCATCCTAAGTGTCAACTCTCGTGCTTACGCTCATCCATTGCATGAGTGCTCAAAATATCGAAAAGGAGTGGATCAAATTGACTTGTACCTGACTAGTGGTCTGGGGGCGAGTCAAGATAAGATTCCAAAGAAGACCAAGTGTGAAACTTTAGTATATTGAGTTCTCAACACAAAAATACTCTTTTCTCATATTCCCTATCCCCCTTCTTGCACGCAAACACCATTTGGAGAAATTCGAGTCACGGACAGCGAGAGCTCTCGCACCTAATGTTCTTTCGTTGCTTGTTTCAATGCTAATATAGACTCTTGCATGTTATGACTTGAATTGAATCACATACCTTGATTGCTTTACTTTTCAAAGTTCTTATATGGTTGCTAGCATGTCACCACAGAAATTATGCTTGTTATCATTTACCTACTCGAGGACGAGCAGAAATTAAGCTTGGGGATGTTGATACGTCCCAAACGTATCGATAATTTCTGCTTGCTCCATGCATGTTTTGTGTGATATTGCTATGATCTAGATACACTTTCATGCACTTTTGATCATATTTGGACTAACCTATTAACTCAGTGCACCCCAGTTCAAGTTTCTGTTTTCTGTTGTTTTCTATTTCAGTTTTTTCCCATAAAAAAGTGCTCCAAAAATCCGGGAAAAATCAGATAAAAATCAGCGTACCGGAAAAGTCCAGAGCCCCGAAGGAGGGCCGAGGAGGGCACCACCAGGTGCCCAGGCGGCCACCTGGCGCGGCCAGGGGCGTGGCCGCGCCAGGGGGGGTGCCTGGACCCCTGGTGTCCCCCTGGCTGCCCCCCTTCGCCTATTTAATCTCCGTCGCGGGAAACCTCCGAAGAAAGAACCCTTTTTCGTGATCTCGCCTCTGTTCCGCCGCCGCCGCGCTTCGAAGATCGGGAGCACCGTCAGGACCCTTACCGGCACCCTGCCGGAGGGAGGATCGACCTCCGGGAGCTTCTCCTCCACCATCGATGCTTCCCGGATGTGCCGTGAGTAGTTTCCTTTGGACCATGGGCCCATGATCAGTAGCTATGTGATGTTCTCCTCCCTTCTTTGTTCTTCATGGTTTAGACCTCGTGAGCTGCCCTACATGATCGAGGCACATATGTAATCTTTCTGCTCTTGCTATGCTGAGTTTGATGGGATCTGATGGATTATGAGATTATGTTCAGATTGTGATAGAGTAATATAATTGGTTCTTATCTTTTGTATTTTTGTTTCGAAGTAATTCTTGCATGTTCTCCATTACTGTTTATTGCTTTGGCCAAGTGGTAGGTAGTCACTCCAAGAGGGAACATTATGCTCGATTGTGGGTACATGCTTGTATAATCCCAAAATTTTCCAAATTTTGGAATGTTAATAAATAATATAATATTGATTGAATTCTTTTGATTTTTGGGGTAAATGAAAACTTTTTGAGTTCTTGTTTAAAACTTTACAAAATCATCTATTACAAAAATTTGATAATCATTTATCCAAAAATGAAAAGTTTGGTTTTCAAGTTTATTAAAAATTCAAAGAATGATATTCTTTCTTTTGTCTTTTTGAAATTTGGTAGGATCCACAATTTAATATTCTAGAGTGAGAATAAAATGACTTTTTCAAAATTATTGTGGTTCCATAATCATTCTTGAATTCTTATTTTAAATTTGGAGTTTATTTGATATCGCGTTTAGGTGATGTTTTAATATTTCCAATTATTCAATGAGAGGAGATAATATGACTTCTCCAAAGATAGTATTGGAAATATTTAATAATGCCTTCAATAGATTTTGGTTGAAAAAACTTATATTTATAAAATTTATTCAGAGAGGGAAATATATTCCTATACTCTCTATATTTTATTTAGTCTATATATAAGTTTTACCATTTGGAGGGATTTGATAATCCAGAATATTAGTGTTGTTAGATATTAGAAAATATAAATCCTAGATCATATGAGCCGAGCCCATATTTCTCAATTATTTCCCCTCTGTCTTTTTCCCTCTTGCACCTAATTTACCACTAAGACTCATATCTTCTTCTTCTTTCTCACGTTCATGAACGAACGAGTCACTCGTTACAGAAAGAACGAGGTATATGGCACCTGGACTCCTTCCTCCCCTCCTTCTACTTAATTCTTTGACCGATTTCATATGAAGTCTATATTCGTAGAACATTATAAGGAATTCATTCGGGCAATTAAAACCCCACTTTAATGCTTTTAATGCCCATTATTTCACCATAAATGCCATTAACTCCATTTCCAAAACCTCACTTTTAATGCCCATTATTTGTCCATGAATGTCATTAACTCCATTTCCAAAAACTCTCTCACTCTCCTTCTATGGACCTCCCATGACCCTATAAATACCGCCCCTAGGACCCCTTTGAACCACACATCCCCACGCAGAAAGTCCCTCTCCAAAACCCTCCCATTCGGTAGCAATTCATCGTCGGAGTTAGGATACATCCACACTTCCGATGAAGATTGCGTCACCATGGAAGGTACCTATGACATATTTCTTCCTCTAGTTTCTTCTCCGGTCCTTTGCGCACCATTGTGACATATTTTTCCTCTCGATTGCAAGGCCGGAGCACGCCGTCTGTGTCATCGTGCTCTTCATGCGTTCTTCTCTACTCCGACGGAACTTCTCGGCTATCCGAAGGCGAACATGGAGTTATAACCTTGTCCATCGAGTCGCCGAAATCATCATATACCCCGTTCGGCTGTTCGTTGACGCCGGAGACCTTTTTCCAAAATTCCGGCGAGATCTCCGGTAAGATTTTCTCCCCTTTGTTCATCATTTTTTTTGTAAAAAAATGAATAGATGAGGACCTATCAGAACTCGCCACGTGGCATCCTTTTATTAATCCCGTAATTCATTTTAGCAAAAATATCCAAACTTAAAAAATTCATATCTTCTAGCCCGTAAGTCGGATTTCGACAAATTTTATATCCCCGGATTCCTTGGAAAATGTAGTTTATTATTTTCCAGTAATATTCCACTTTTGATAATTCGAAATTTAACTCAAATTTATTTTTATAATTTGAGTATATTTGATATACATCTTATTCTATAATTTATTTGGAATATTTTCTTCATCAAATTTGATCCTTAAAATCAAATCTTTCTGTTTGGACAATTGTCACATTCTTTCCATCATATAACTACACTATTTTGACCTCAAACCTTCGTCTTAGCTTCCATTTAGTTATATCTCTTTTTTATATAAATTTGGCTACAAAAATTCAATGTTCTCAACAAGATCATCACGATTTCTATCGGATCTTTTTGAATCCAATCCAAGAATTGATTTCCTTTTCAAATATTCATACGGACAAACCAACTGAGTTTGACATACTCTCCATTCAATTGATTTTATAATCAACCTCAAACATATCCAATTGATTTTACAATCCTCGGATATATGATTTCCATCCTATTTCCATCCAATCCAACTTGATCCTATCTCAACCTATCCATGCCATAGTAATTAGTTTATTAATAGTAATAACTAAATATTTATGTTGTAATTGTATCTTATTTGGATCTTCACTTTGGATTGAGTTGTGTGTTGAAGTGTTTCTCTTTTACTGTTAGATATATTGTAACGAGATGGAGAGATGACTACGAGTAGAATATTTCATCGTCAGGATCCAGACAAGTTACTCTTTTGATCATGCTCCAGTATTACCTATATTTTTGATATGCATTGTAGTCCAACTTAAATATTATGCATTGATAGGATTATATATTATGTTATGCTATTACACCCAGTAGTTCATTGAGTTAGGTCCGAACCTTATATCATTGTCTCCATCGTGTAGAATTATACTGCTTTGCTAAGTAGACGTGGATTGGGAAGTGATCCATTATGAGGTATGAGCGACTAAGTAGTAAACAGGACCAAGATAGTCTTAATGAACCACCTGGGTGGAATGGTTGGGGGCACCCTGGAGGAACCAGTGGATTTGGCTGAGTGACCTGGAGATGGCCAGTAATCACTGCGGAATGCCACCCAGGCTTAAAGGGATCAATTATATTTTTCATAACTAGAAGCTTACGTGTGCAGCCACAAGCTATTATGGGCTCTGGCTTGGTTGATTAGTTGTAGTGACTCTTACTAGGTGGTGCTACGAACGTAGTTATGAGTAGGTGGGATGGGCACCGCCAGATTGAGGGAAAATCTTCTAAAAGACCATGTCTCGACCTTCCGGTTCCCATACAAAATGCAGTGTGATGAACTAAAAAGGAGGTGGTCGAGTCTTGTGGGGAAAAGTGCACAAACCTCTGCAGAGTGTACAAACTGATCATGATTAGCCGTGTCCACGGTTACGGACGACTTTGAGCATCTAGAAGTGGGAATGTTGACGGATCTCATCATCTTTAATTAATCAAATTAGGATTAATCAACTTTGGGAATAGATTGACTTGGAGAAACCAATTCAATCATATTATGAGCTTTGTAGTACTATTATGATACTCTTTGAGTAGGACAAAATCAGCTTTATGCAAACTGAAACTCTTAGAGCTTTTCCACCAGCCAAATTGCATGTAGAAGATATGTCTGTTATATATTCTTTTGGGAGTAACTTGCCGTACATTCAAAGTACTGACCCATTTTGGGCTGTAACCTTCGGTGTTGCAGGATTGTATATGACGAGTAAATGATGCGATGTAGGGTTACGATGTCTACACTCAACTTTGTCGTTGGTGTTTATGGGACTCCACTTATGTATTGTTTGTTTCCGCGGTGTATTCTAGCCCAAAGGCTATAAGGTAATAAATACCATGTATTTATGTTACTTTTTGACATGTGATTCATGGTATTTCATCGAGTACTGTGTGTGCTAGCATACTGATCCAGGGATAGCACAGAAGCACAGTAGACTTGGTTCCTTTCGGGACCAGTTCGTTACAATGCCCCCTGATGACACGCTTGAGTGACATAAACAAGAGTCTAGGGGGTGTGCTGTGGCCACAAGGGGGAAAACAACGGTGCTTGTAACTGCAGTTGCAAGGATTGTTTACTTTAAGCAAAGTTCTTTTTAATGCAGTTGTCTGTTGCTTTGGGTTTAAACTTTGGGTGGGGCTCGCAACTTAATACCAGCGAGATATTCTGGATAGATATCTCAAGGTGGATGATTAGTAGTAGATGCAGATGGATTTCGGTCTACTTATTTTGGCGTACTGCCCATGGTTTTGAGCCTCTTCCTTTATTTTGTAGCATAGTTAGCATTGCGGTGTGTTTATAATCCTGTCAATTGCCCGTCTGTAATTTTTTTACCTCGCATAGCAGTTTTATCGTCTTTTGGGAGAGAGACATCACTAGTGAACATCACGGTACCCCGGTCCATATTCTCATCATTGTTTACACGCTCATTTATTTTCTAGATTTTACTTTTGGTTGCTATCATTATCATTATCCCTTGTGTTTGATCCTTTGTAAAAAACAAGACCGGAGATATTGACAACCTCTCTGAACTTTGTTGGGAGCGACATTATTTGTGTCGTGTGCAGGTCCAGGAGAAGCAAGTGATTCTTTTCAGACGGCGCATCACTTGTCGAACCACCTACTTATCATTTTCGTAGTCCTACGGGAGACAAACCCTATCCTCTACATAGGGAAAATTTGCTGCCATCCTACATCTCACCTTCCACTTGGGGTAACCAACGAAGGGAGAGAAGCCATTATCACTTCCACGCCATCAAGTAAATTTCTGGCGCCGTTGCCGGGAACTCCGAGTGATAAGATAGGGGAGTTTCCCACTACCTTTTACCTTTACTTTTTTGTCTTGTTAGTTTACCTTTCTGTTTTTATCTTTGTGTCTTATATAAAAAATTGCAAAATAATCTGCCACACTTGCTGCTACTATGGGTTCGACTGAAAACACCAAGTTGTGGGACTTCACCAGTCACAACAACAAAGACTTTATCTGCACTCCTATTGCCACACCTGCCACTTCAGCTATCTCTTATGAAATTAAACCTGCTTTGCTAAACCTTGTTATAAGAGATCAATTCTCTGGTGCTGGAGATGATGTTGCTTTACACTTGAATAATTTTGTTGAATTTTGTGATATGCAAAAGTATAAAGAAGTAGAAGGTGATGTTGTTTAGCTCAAGCTTTTTTCCTTTCCGTTTGAGGGATGGAGCTAAAATCTGGTTTCAATATTTGCCTAGGAATAGCATATATTCTTGGGATAAGTGCAAAGATGCTTTTATTGGGAAGTACTACCTGCGTGCTAAAATTATCCAATTGAGGAGTAACATTAGGAATTTTAGGCAATTGGATAATGAACACGTTGCCCAAGATTGGGAACGTATGAAATCGCTTGTTAAGAAATGCCCTACACATGGTTTGACTACTTGGATGGTTATCCAGACTTTTTATGAAGGCTTGAACTTTACCTCGCGGAACCTGTTAGATTTGGCCGCGGGAGGAACCTTTATGTCAACTACACTTGGTGATGCTGATACGTCCAAAACGTATATATAATTTCTGCTTGCTCCATGCCTCTTTTGTGTGATATTGCTATGATATTGATGAACTTCCATACACTTTTGATCATATTTGGACTAACCTATTAACTCAGTGCACCCCAGTGCCAGTTCCTGTTTTCTATTGTTTTTCTATTTCAGGTTTCCCCCTTATTAAAAGTACCAGAAAAATTCCGGGAAAATATAGGAAAAATCAGCGTACCGGAAGCTTTGCGAAGAGCCCAGGAGGGGCCAGAGGGGAGCCAGGGGGCCCAGGCGGCCAGAGGGCGCGGCCAGGCCCCTGGCCGCGCCAGGGGGGGCGCCTGGAGCCCCTGGCCCACCTCTGGCTGCCCCCTTTCGCCTATTTATTCCCCGTGACGAGAAACCCTTGGGGACAAAACCCTTTTCGCGATCTCTCCTCTATTCCTCCGCCGTCGCGCTTCCAAGATCGGGAGCACCAGAAGACCTCTTCCCGGCACCCTTCCGGAGGGAGGAATCACCTCCGGGAGCTTCTCCACCACCATGGATGCTTCCCGGATGAACCGTGAGTAGTCCACCTTGGACCATAGGTCCATGATTAGTAGCTATGTGATGTTCTCCTCCCCTCTTTGTTCTTCATGGATTAGACCTCGTGAGCTGCCCTACATGATCGAGGCACATATGTAATCTTTTCTGCTATTGCTATGCTGAGTTTGCTGGGATCCGATGGATTATGAGATTATGTTCAGATTGTGATTGAGTTATATATTTGATTCTTTTCTTTTATATTGATGTTCTTGAGTAACTCTTGCATGTTCTCCATTGCTGTTTATTTGTTTGGCCAAGTAGTAGGTAGTGACTCCAAGAGGGAGCGTTATGCATGATTGTGGGTTCATGCCCCCCGATGACTAGCTTGAGTGACAGAAACATGAGTCTAGGGGATGTGTTGTTGCCACAAGGGGGAAAACAACGGTGCTTGTACTTGTGGGTGCAAGGATTGTTTACTTTACGCAAAGTTCTTTAATGCAGTTGTCCGTTGCTTTGAGTTTACACTTTGGGTGGGATTCGCAACTTAATACCAGCGAGATGTTCTGGATAGATATCTCAAGGTGGATGATTAGTGGGTAGATACAGATGGATTTCGGTCTACTTTTCTTGGCGTACCACCCGTGCTTTTGAGCCTCTCCCTTTCTGTTTTGCATAATTAGCATTGGTTTGCGCACATAATCCTGTCAATTGCCCAGCTGTAATTTGTTTACCTCGCATGGCTATTTTATCGTATTTTGGGAGAGAGACATCACTAGTGAACATCATGAGATCCCGGTCCATACTTCCACCACTTTTTACACTATCAATTTACTTCCAATATTTACTTTTCAGTTGCTATCACTATCATTATTATCCCGTGCGTTTTATCCTTTGTAAACAACAAGGCCGGAGGAATTGACAACTCATCTGTACTCGTTGGGAGCAAAGCTATCTGTGTGTGTGCAGGTACAGGTGAAGTTAGCAATCCTTAGATTGTCAACGGCGCCAGTTGTTCACTTCACCACCTACTTGTTGACCCAGGAGTCCTACGGGTTTGATACTTTAAACCTTAGCATCTTTGCTAAAGGAAACTTGCTGCTACGCTACATCTCACCTTCCACTTGGGGTAACCAATGAGGGATGAGAAGTTATCTCGTGTATCAAGAAAATTTCTGGCGCCGTTGCCGGGGACTCCACTCTTCAAGATAGGGGAGTTGCACACTATCTTTTATCTTTGATTTTTAGTCTTGTTAGTTTACCTTTCAGTTTTTGCTTTAGTTTCTTTTATCAAAAATAAAAAAATAGTTATCTTTCCTGCTGCTATGGGTTCCTCTGAGAACACCAAGTTGTGTGACTTCACTAGTCACAACAACAGTGACTTTATCTGCACTCATATTGCTACACCTGCTACTTCAGCACCTTCTTATGAGATTAAACCTGCTTTGCTGAATCTTGTTATGAAAGATCAATTCTCTGGTGCTAGAGATGATGCTGCTTTGCATTTAAATAATTTTATTGAGCTTTGTGATATGCAAAAGTACAAAGAAGTAGATGGTGATATTGTTAAGCTTAAGCTTTTTCCTTTCTCCTTGAGGGATGAAGCTAAAATCTGGTTTCAATCCTTGCCTAAGAATAGCATAGATTCTTGGGATAAGTGCAAAGATGCTTTTATCGGGAAGTACTAACCCCCTGCTAAGATTATCCAGTTGAGGAGCTTTTTATGAATTTTAAGCAATTGGATAATGAACACGTTGCCCAAGCTTGGGAACGCATGAAATCTCTTGTTAAGAATTGCCCTACGCATGGTTTGACTACTTGGATGGTTATCCAGACTTTTTATGCAGGCTTGAACTTTACCTCACGGAACTTGCTAGATTCGGCCGCGGGAGGAACCTTTATGTCAACTACACTTGGTGCTGCCACAAAACTTCTCGATGAGATGATGACCAATTATTCCCAATGGCACACCGAAAGAGCTCCAACAGGTAGGAAGGTAAACTCTGTCGAGGAGATCTCCTCCCTAAATGAAAAAGTTGACTTGATCATGTCTCTACTTACCAAGCAATCTCCTATTTATCCTCAAAATGTTCCTTTAAATTCTTTGATTGCTCAGGATCAAGTAGATGTGAACTTTATCTCTAGAAACAACTTCAACAACAATTCTTATATGAGTAACTTTGGTACCAATCCTAGACCATTCCCCTCCAACAACTATGGGAACAACAACACTTATCCTAGCACCAAAAACTCCACTTCTGAATTAGAGAGTATGCTTAAAGACTTTATCACTACCCAAAAAGCCTTCAACAAGAGTGTAGAGGAAAAACTAGACAAACTAGATACCCTCTCGTCGAAGGTCGACAATTTAGCCCATTAAATAGAATTGCTTAAAATTAGAACTTCTCCCCTTGAGGAGAGGAAGGTCACTCCTATGAATGCTATCCAATTACAAATTAATGAAAACATTAGGATGATGGCTAAACTCAAAGAGATATGGGCTAGAGAAAAGGAGGAAGAAGATAGAATTAAGAGCCTTCCTACACACCATACTGTTGCTACTATCCAAGTGGTTGAGGATATCCAAACTCTTAGCACCCAATGCACCCCTAGCCCCATAGGACCTATTAATGGTGATGCTATGACCTCAACCATAGAAGAAGAAATTCCTATGACTATAGAAGCTACCAAACAAGTGAGCCTAGAGGACACCACCACTACTCTACTTGATAGTAGTGACCTTGATTTTGATAATTGCACTCTTTCTGAAGTTATTCTTTTCCTTCACAAGATGTCTAGAGACCCCCACACTAGCACACTTAATCTTGCCTTCACGGAGCATATCACTAATGCTCTCATCAAAGCTAGGGAGGAGAAGCTTAGGGTAGAAGCCTCCATACCTAGAAAGCTACAAGATGGTTTGGATCCTATGATTAAAATTAAGTTGAATAACTTTTCTTGTTATGCTTTATGTGATGTTGGAGCTAGTACCTCTGTTATGCCCAAAAGAATGTATGATATATGTAAGAGCAAGTTTTTCCCCCGAAGGTTTTGGACATTGTTAGACAAAGCAGAAGTGGAACTAATATTGTTTTCGAGTATAAACAGATACTTCGGTTCCGAAAGGATGGAGTTTGCAAGTAGAAGGTCGAAGGACAACTCGCTGCAGTGAAACTGCAGTTATCTACCGAAACCTTTGAAGGAAGACGACCCCTAAAATGTCGTCGAAGAAAAAGTATCTCTCGAGCAAAAGCGCAACGAGGAGAAAGCTGAAGCTGGTCAAAGACTTAGTCTTTTTGATAGTTTCTCTTTATTTCTTGAGTCGTAGGAAAAACCGTACTATCAAGAGGGGTTTGCTAGTTGAGATCTTTGTCGAAGTGAATTTGCTCTGCTCAACCAAAACCCACAAAAGCCTACCGAGAGAAATCTCACCGAGTCGAACGAATAGCTCGAAGGAAAAGTCATTGCACTTCGTGCCTTCGAGAGAGAACTCGTTCGGTGAGTCAGCTTACTTGTTCCTCAAGTAAAGTTGCGCAGTGATTGGAATCCGACCGTTGTGGACACGCGTCAAGCGGTTACATCGGGTCACTTCAGTCATTTTACCCTTCGGGATCGCCAACTATAAATACCCCGCACCTACCCGCCATTTCGGGTGGGCTACTCCACTGAAGATTCTAAGACAGAAGTCTGTGAGCATCCCAAAGAGATCCATCGAGAGAAAACCTACACCCAAGTCTGAACTGAGTTGAGCAATTCACTATGACTTAGGTTGAGATTAGCCGATCTTTTTATCTTGGAGAACTGCAAGTCTCCTAGACGGTTAGGTGTCGCATGTCAAGCAGTCGAAGAGTAATTGTCACTGCTGAAGGAAGTTTGTAAAGGTCTCGGAGATGTCCTGAATCATCTACCACGAGTGAAAACTGGACAAGCTCGAGGAGTTTGTTGCAGTGGAGAATAGGACGGAGAGAGTTTTGCTCCAGGTGTTCAATCACCAGTCCCTCCAACCAGACGTAGCACTTTGCAGAGTGTGAACTGGTTTACCAAACATCGTCGTGTCAGGCTCGTTTTCCTTCATGCTTTTATATTAAGTATTTACTCGTTGCCTGTTTGTCTTCGATGTTTTCCTTCGCTCCCAATCCTTTCGAGCTATGCATTACCTTCGATACTGTATTTCCTTCGAGATGTGCTTAGTTCTTTGCAGTTTGTATGAATTCCTTCTAACTTCCTTAGAATTTTTAGAAGTGATCATTCACCCCCTCCCCCTCTGATCATTCTTGAGCTTTCAATTGGTATCAGAGCTAGGCACTCCCTACGCTCTGCGTATTTTGGTCTAACAACCTGGAGTGTTGTCAAGAATGTCGTTTGCAGCTGTTCGCTCGGGGGAACCAATCCCTATTTTCAATGGGAAGGACTATCCCTATTGGAAGGACAAAATGAAGAGGAATATCATGGCTATCAACTCTACCGCTTGGGAAGTTGTCAAGAATGGTGTAACTGTCAAGGACACTGATGCCATCACTCCTGAAGAGGCAAAGAAGATAGAGCTAGATGCTGAAGTCTGGGTATTCATCACAAATCATCTGATTCCTGAAAAATATCATGAGGTCAAGAATATTCCTTCGGCCAAAGGTGTTTGGGATTATCTCGAGAAGATTGGTGAAGGTGTCTCTACTCAGAAAGATGCTCGAATTGACACCCTTCGAAGCAAGTTCTATCGGTTCAAGAGGCACGAGGGAGAAAAAGTTTGTTCCATATACAGCAGACTCACTGCGCTGTCAAATGAACTGATTTCCCTCGGTGCAGATGACATTACCAATCGGATTATTGTCAGAACTTTGCTCCGTTCTCTTGATGATTCCTTCGATCACATTGTGCTGATGATTAAGGAAAGAACTGATTTCAAGGATATGGTTGCCGCTGATATTCTTGAAAGGCTTAATACTTTCGAGATGGAAGAAGATGAGAAACATGACGCCAATGGGAGTCGAAGAAAATCTCATGCACTGAAAGCCAGAGCTTCACATCATTCCTCTCCTGAAGCTAGTTCTGAATCGGGTTGTGCCTCAGATGACCCCGAGAACATTGGAAAAGATCTGGCACTAATAATGAGAAGATTCAATCGCTTTCAGAGAAGGAACTCCTCTTCACCGAAGAAAAACTTTTCTTCAAGACATTCAAATAATTCATCTCAACATCGATCATCATCCAGAAACTCTTCAGCGAAAGATAACTGTTGCTATAAGTGCAAGAAGCCAGGTCACTTCATTGCTGATTGTCCTCTCTAGGAAATTGAACATAAATCAAAGCACTCTCACAGCAGCTCTTCGAGCAAGTCTTACAGATCGAGCAAAAACCATGATTCGAAGAAATATGATTCAAGGTCCAGAAAAGACAAGAAAGATGGTTCTGATGATGACAAAAAGAAGAAATATCACAAGCATCGAGAGGGTTCTTCATCAAAATCTCATTCCTCTCGTCGAAAGAATTCGCACCGAGCCAAAGCCTATCTGGGTAAAGAAATGAACTCTGAAGAAGAAGCATCCGGTTCTGAAGCAGGATCAAAGTCAAGATCAGGTTCTGGTTCTGGTTCTGAATCTGATGGTGTTGCTGGAATAGCATTCGCCTCGAACAAGAATTCAAGTTCATTCTTCTCCAACCAGAGCATTGAAGATGAATCTCCCGCTTACTGCTTCATGGCCAAGGCTAAGGTATCCTCATCTAAGAAATCCTACGATACTTCTGATGGATCTGCTTATGAAAGTGACTCTAGGATAAGCTATGCTAAACTTGCTAAAATTGCTTCTATCCAACAAGATGAGCTAGATTCTCTAAGTGAAACCATTCAAAAATCTGAGACCTTGTTGATCGATGAGATTGAGAAGGGTCAAACTTTGACAAATGAGCATGTTGCTCTGAAGGAAAAGTATGATGAGCTTTCCTCTCGGCATGATCTTCTCTCAGTGGACTACGAGAAGCTAACCTATGAATTACTTCAAGGGAAAATGGCTCTCGAGAAACTGAGAGAGGCTAATGAAGAGTTGGAAAGTGTCAATCTCACGCTCATGGCTCAACAAGGCTCAGAAACTAAAAATGAATCTACTTCACCTTGCTTAACCTGTTTGGAACGAAGTAAAATTGAGTCTATTTCTGAGAGATCGAAAGGAAAGCAACCTATTGTTATCGATGATACTAACCCCTCGAACGAGGAAACCATTGCCGAGGAACTCCTCAGGTTGAAAATTTTATTTGAAACAGGCATGTTCAAAAGTGTGCAGGGACACCAGTACTTATGTGACATCCTACGAAAGGCTCTTCTTCACAGAAATCCCCGAAACGAAGGAGTTGGCTTCGAAAGGAAAATCAATCCTGATGGAACCTACTGGGAACCCAAGCAGTATCCTAAAACTGTCTGGGTTCTTGCGAAAGAAAAGCCCATTGATATTGCTAACCTTTCAGGTTTCAGTTGCAAAATTGACAAAGCTATTGTTGATGAATCACTTGATTCTGACTACAAGCTTGTCAAAGATCAGGAAGGAAAGGTGTCGGCTGAGTTCGTTGGTACTCCTCCAAAGAATGGCTTTTATAAGCGACAGATTTGGGTTCGCAAATCTCTCGTAGAAAAACTTCCCCCTAATCATTCTTTGCAGGGAAAATCCTCGGTACCACCGAATCACTACTATTCTCTCGAGGATAGAAATGAACCCTTGGTGCCTGCTTCAAATGTTCCCCAAAAGGATTACTATCGTATAGATAGAAATGTTTATCGCCATCGTGACAATCGCACCAAAATTGCAATTACCCATCGTTAATCTAACCCCTCATCGAGGAATTATATTTATGGTGTGCTTGATGGTCCTGATCGACAATGCAATCCTGTTCGATATAATATTTCTGATCCATCTAGCTCTACCATGCCTTCTAAGTCACCTGCTCGTTTGTGGGTGGTTAAGAAGAACTAATTCTTCTGCAGGGCTATGTCTCCGGTGGATCCGAATGGGTCATGGATAGTGGATGTACAAATCATATGACCGGAGACAAAGATTTGTTCACCGAAGAAAAACTGTCTGAATCTTCACAGAAATACATTACCTTCGGTGACAACAACAAAGGAAAAGTACTTGGTTTGGGTAAGGTTGCCATATCGAAAGACAAGCATATTGATAAGGTTTTGCTTGTACAATCTCTAGGATATAATCTTATGTCTATATCAAAACTTTGTGATATGGGTATGCTTGTACTGTTTTCTGCGTCTCGCTGTGTTGTCTTTTCACAGGATGATTATTCCTTCGTGTTCGAAGGATATCGCAAGGGTGATCTTTACGTCGTTGATTGTTCTTCGGGACCTATAGTGTCCACATGTTTAATGGCCAAAGCCACTTCTGGTTGGTTATGGCACCGAAGACTTGGTCATGCAGGGATGAAAAATCTTCAAACTCTTATCTCGAAGAAGAACATCGTTGGAATTGATAATGTGAAATTCGATAAAGATCGTCTATGCAGTGCCTGTGAAGCAGGAAAGAGTGCCAAGAAACATCACTCTGCAAAAACCATCATGACTACTACTCGTCCTCTTGAATTACTTCATATGGATTTATTCGGTCCTCAAAATTATGCTAGTCTTGGAGGAAACAAGTATGGTCTGGTTATTGTTGATGATTTCTCTCGATATACTTGGGTTTTCTTTCTAGATGACAAGAGCAAGGTTGTTGAAATTTTCAAAACTTTCGCAAAGAGAGCTCAAACTGAATATGAATTATCTCTCAAGCATATCAGAAGTGATAATGGTACTGATTTCAAAAATACTCATATCGAAGATTTTCTTGATGAATATGGCTTTACACATGAATTCTCGGCTGCTTATACACCGCAACAAAATGGTGTGGTCGAGAGAAAGAACCGAACACTTATTGAAATGGCCAGAACAATGCTTGCTGAATACAAGACTCCTATCAGGTTCTAGGCCGAAGCTATCAACACTGCATGTCATATCATCAACAAGGTTTATCTGCATAAGTTTCTGAAGAAAACTTCACATGAACTCATCACTGGTAAAAAGCCAAATGTGTCTTATCTCAGGGTTTTTGGTGCTCCATGTTATATCAGAGACATGAATCACAGCCCCAAGTTTGCCCCAAAGGCACACGAAGGTTTTCTCCTAGGTTATGGTTCAAATTCTCACACTTACAGAGTTTACAACTCACATCTTGGAAAAGTTGTAGAAACTGTAAATGTTCGATTTGATGAAACTAACGGCTCTCAAAAGGAGAAATTACCTCTTAACCTGGATGAACCTCCTTTGGATGAAGTTATCAGGTTCATGGCTATTGGAGATATTCGACCTGTCGAAGGAAATGCTCAACAAGTAAACAGGGATGATGATGGTCCAATGTTCCCACACATAGCCCGGGGCGCTGGAGATCAACATCCTGAAGAAATTGATGCACAGGTCGAAGGAGAGCGCATAAACGAAGAATATGTTGATGCCTAAGGACAAGCTGTTCCCGAAGATCAACCTGATCCACAAGATGAAGAATCTTTTCCTCGTGTTCGAAGAAGAGTGAATGTCGACTCAATTCTCGAAGAGATTCGTTTACCAGGTCGTCCCACCACTCGTTCTCGTACTCGATTAGCTAACTTATGTGGAAATTTCTCGTTTGTATCCATGCTAGAACCTTCAAAATTTGATGAAGCCATGAGAGACTCAGACTGGATGACTGCCATGCTCGAAGAACTTAACCAGTTCGAGAGAAATAAAGTCTGGTCCCTTGTCGATAGACCTGATTCCACGAAGCATAATATCATTGGTACGAAGTGGATTTTTCGCAACAAGCAAGATGAAGATGGCATAGTGGTAAGAAATAAAGCTCGACTGGTTGCACAAGGCTATACCCAAATCGAAGGTATTGATTTTGGTGAGACTTATGCCCCAGTTGCTCGTCTTGAATCCATTCGTGTCATGCTTGCTTTTGCCAATTACAATGGTATATTGCTATATCAAATGGATGTCAAAAGTGCATTTCTTAACGGTGAAATCGAAGAAGAAGTGTATGTTATGCAGCCACCAGGCTTTGAAGACCCGAAGAATCCTGATAAGGTGTACAGATTGCACAAGGCCCTATATGGGTTAAAGCAAGCACCTCGTGCTTGGTATGAAACACTGAAGGATTTTCTTCTTAAGAAGGGCTTCAAACCAGGAACAACTGATCCGACTCTTTTTACTCGTGCATACAAAAATGATCTCTTTGTGTGTCAAATTTATGTCGATGATATTATTTTTGGCTGCACTAACCCTGATATTAGCGAAGAATTTGCTCGTATGATGTCGAAGAAATATGAAATGTCAATGATGGGAGAATTGAAGTTCTTTCTCGGGCTTCAAATCCGTCAACAGAAGAATGGTACTTTCATTTCTGAAGAGAAGTATCTCAGAGATTGCCTGAAGAAGTTTGATCTTGTCAGTTGCAAAACTGTCAAGACTCCAATGCCTACGAATGTTCATCTAGATGCAGATGAGAAGGGCAAACCTTTCGATCAGAAGAAATATCGCTCGATGATTGGTTCGCTTCTTTACCTTTGTGCATCTAGACCTGACATTATGCTATCAGTATGTATGTGTGCTCGTTTTCAGGCAAACCCGAAGGAATCTCATCATATTGCTGTCAAGCGAATCCTTCGATATCTGGCACACACACCAACCTTGGGTCTTTGGTATCCCAAGGGTGCACAGTTTGATCTCGTTGGTTATTCAGATTCTGACTGGGCTGGTGATCGAGTCGACAGGAAATCTACCTCTGGCACATGTCATTTTCTCGGTAGATCTCTTGTCTGTTGGGCCTCGAAGAAACAGAATTGTGTATCTATTTCTACGGCTGAAGCCGAGTATATTGCTGCCGGTTCATGCTGCACTCAGATTCTGTGGCTCAAGCAAACGCTGAAAGATTATGGTATTCTTGTGAAGAAAATTCCATTGCTTTGTGATAATGAGAGTGCAATCAAAATTGCTCATAATCCAGTGCAACACTCTCGAACGAAGCATATTGATATTCGTCATCATTTTCTTCGAGATCATGTTCAGCGAGAAGATATTGTTATCAGTCATGTTCGCACCGAAGATCAATTGGCTGATATATTCACAAAGCCCTTGGATGAAAAGAGGTTCTGTACACTGAGGTGTGAGTTGAACATCTTGGACTCACGCAATGTGCAGTAAGATCATAACTATCGGTACTATGTATAATACCTTATTATTGTAGTTTACTTTCGTTAATTTTCTGTCGTATTTCTTTTTCGTTTATTTTGTTCGTTTGGTGTTGTCCTATACACTTATCACTCCGAGTCTTTATCGTTGTTTTTAATCTCGGATTGACTAAGTATCGGACCCTGTTTTCCCTCTATTCTATCCCTACCCTATTCTGTGCTTTTCTCTCGTGAACATGTACATATTGTACTCGATCAAGATTCCCCTCGAATGTCATTGATTCCGAAGGAAAATCTATCAAAGTTTTATCTACTTTTATACTCGATGTTCGATGAGTTTGGTCTCGGACGTGGAGCAACTTTCTTTCGGTTCGTTGGGATTTCCCGCGATTACCGCCACAAAATCCGTCCGTTGAATGCGGAGAGACGCGAAATCTGCGCCGTTGGATCAGATCTGACAGCTCGGTCAGAACCTCCCTTATAAATACTGATCCACTCCACCGTCTTAGACATCGCTATTCCTTCGACTTCGTCTCTTCGCCTCCAGAAACTCTCTCTCTCGCGCGCCGCCGTGCTATCTCGTCGCCGTCGACTCCCTCGCCGCTTAACTGCCGGAAGGAAGCCGCCGGAGGCATTCCCGTCGACGAAGATCATCATCCGCGTCGCCGTAGTCGCCTCACATCACCAAGTTAGGGTATGTGTGGCTCTGGAGTCGATTCATCTCATTCTGTTCATCGTTTCCAGCTTTTGTGTTGTTTTTTTTCTGATTTCTCTTAGGTCTGTTTGATCCGTTTGGATCTTTGAAACTTGGGAAATCTGTTTCTAGCTTTTCTGTCGATTCCCCATCTGTCCTTGGTAAGAAATCCATCGGATTCTCTCACTTAGGCAAATCCTACAGTATCGTTTCGATAGATTTAATCTTGTGCGATTTATTCATACAAGTTCTTCGTTAGATTTCCACCCGATGAAAATCTAGCCTAGCACTTTCATGAAAATTTGCGATAAGACAAATCTCTCGATAAGATTGCTGCATTCAAAATGTTTTTCCTCGAAAGTGTTGGTACTTGTTCACAACTTTCCTATATTCCCTCGTATCCTTCTTTTTCGCAGGAAAATGTCTGGTAACGAAGGAAATATTAGAGTTCCCAAGCGTGTGGGAGGCCGAACAAGAATCACCAATAACTCTGAAGGTTTGTCTGAGGAAGTGATCATTGAAAATAATTTGAGAACGCCGTCTGGTTCTGAGGATGATCGTACAAGAGAAAATCGTCTGCAAGAGATTCGAAGACTTCAAGCTCTTCGTTGGTATGAATACAAGTCTCTTATTCCTCGTTGGGAGAGGCTGTTTGCTATGAAGAATCCTTGGGTTGATGTCAAAGCTCTAAGGCCAAAGTGGACGAAATTTAATCGACCACCTCCTCCAGCTGATGCTCACCCTTCTGCCCTCAAAACTCCTGATGATTTTAAAGAGCTCGTTGAAGCACGTGAACTTCGAGCACAAAAGAGGAAAGAAGCTAAAGCTCGAAAGGAAGCAGCTGCTGCTAAAGCTGCCGAAGAAGTTGGCCCTAGCGCCAAACCGAAGAGTGGCAAGAAGTCAGCCAAGAGACAGAAAAAGGTTGTAATAGTTTCACCTCCTGATGCAAGCTCCGAAGGAGAAGCTAATTCAGATGATCAAGACCCTGGTACAGAGGCTGATGTCGAGGACTTACCTCTGAAGAAAAAGCCGAGCAGTAGAGGCATAAGGATCCAGGAGCCAGCTCCACAGGCTCCTCGAGGAAATATTGACTTAACCAACTTGGTCACAGATCCACCTATTTCGTCTGCTCCACCTGTTCCTGCTCGCCAACCAAAACCTTCGGCTCCATCGAAGGGAAATCAAGCTCAAGTTGGTGAAGATGATGAAACGCTTATTCAGCGAAAGGAAAGACTGGCCAAGCAAAAGGAACAAGAAGAAAAAGACTTGATTAATTCTAAGCTCCTAAACTTTCACAGTCAGCCCGAGCATAAAAAGGCTCTGGTTGCTCAGCAACTGGGCATTCTTCACTTGGTCAGTGAAAAATATCGACGACAGATTTCTGCAGGCACTATCCCTAGTGACCCGAAAGAAAAGGTCACCGAGAAAGTTGTGACTCCCACAGTCACGAAAGAAAAGGTAATAGCCCCTAGTGCTTCGAAGAAGAATGCTGAGGCCCCTAGTGCCTCGAAGGATAAAGCAGTGGTCTCAAAACCCATTGCTGCTGCCAAAGCCACCAAGAAAGCCGAAAAGAAAGCCAAAGAGGCAAGGCAGAAGGCTCAAGCAGCTCCAGTTCCTCGAGCTGCACCAGCTCCTGCCCCTGTTGCACCAGCTGTTTCCGGTCCTCGTGCCGATGAAGAAAGTTACAATGAAGGAGAATCTAATGCAAATGCTCCTTGGGATGCTGCACACATTTCACACATTCTCTGGAAGATGGCTACTACACCGAGCAAAGTCACTGCCGAGGATGATGTTCCTGCTGAAATCCAAGAGCATGTTGCTCGATACATGATCCGCTGGGAAAGTTATATCACCCAGGATCGAAAGGATAAAGAGCAAGTCAGGTTTTACACCAGGCAACTCCAAGAGGAAACCGAGGACATTGAGTCCCGAAATTTTTTCAAGTCCAAGATTGCATCTGCTGAAGCTTCGAGGAGGACTCAGAAGGAAAATTTAACTGCTGTGTTTGACAAGGTAAAACAAGTTGTGTCTGTTGTTTGCAAAGAGCATAATGATGCTCTGTTCCAAAGACAATCTCGAAAGAGAAAGTCTGCTGCCCCAACCTCTGAGCATGGGACGCCAGAGATCGAGAAGAAGGCCAAGTCCACCGAGGTCGTTGCTACCACAGAACGACAAGAAACTGAACCAAACCCCACCAAGCAACCCACTCCTCCCCGTAAGAAAACTCCACCACCTCGCCAAACAAGTTCACCGCCTCGACAAACAACTCCACCCCCTCGTCAAGCTACACCTCCACCCCGACAACAATCACCTACACC
Source organism: Bromus sterilis (assembly GCA_950022295.1). NCBI lineage: Eukaryota > Viridiplantae > Streptophyta > Magnoliopsida > Poales > Poaceae > Bromus > Bromus sterilis. The sequence goes on along the minus strand of OX465598.1, from coordinate 248,497,290 downwards.
TCCACCCCGACAACAAACACCTCCACCTCCATCTCCACCCCGTCAACCCTCACCACCAAAAGCCTCGCCACCACCTCCAAACCCACCATCTCCACCTCATGTCATTCCATCGACCACCCCCGCCACTGAAATCCAAGCTCATGCAGAGACCGAGCAAGTTGCTCATGTCGAGCAAGAAACTCAAGTCCAGAAAGATTACTCTTCTGCCCGGACTATGCCTGAAGGAGAAGATGTTGATGTTGACATCACGACAGTTTCCTCTCGACGAGATCCTGTCGTAAGCAATAGTTCTGGAGATAACAGTTCAAGTGATAATTCTTCATCCTCCTCATCCAGTTCTTCGAACGAAGAAATGGTTGATGCGTTTGCTCAATTTGATGAAGACTTGGAGGCCATGGAAATTGAAGAGGCCGCACAAAATGCTCAAACCGACGAAGGAGATGCCGTCGTAGCTCAGGCCGAGGAGAATGCTCCTGCAGTCACTCCGGCTCAGGATATTGTCAACATCCCATCATCTATCTCTCGACCTGCTGAACCAGAGTTCCAGATGCCAGATAACGCTGCTGAGGTTTTTCCCATTGATGAGCTGCTTCACTCTGCTCATCCGAGAGAAATGCTGCCTTTGTTCCGCTCAGATGTTCCTCGAGGAGGTCCCATCTTCAAAAGGCGCGAACACAAGCCATTTTTCTTCGGTACCAATCCCTACGAGAAGCCCAGAAGTTCTTATTCTCTTCGGTTTTGGACCCAAGAGCAAGCTATCTACTATACTCGTGTGTTGTACAACAAGGCAAGAGTTTTCCAGCATCAATATCTTAATATGCCTTCGGTGTACTCCACTACTTGTTTCGAGAACATTGCCGAGACAATTGATAGCCTGCATGCTCACAAGATGTTTGCTCTCGATTGTGGTTACAATCCCGAGCTTATCAAACAGTTTTATGCAACACTTTATGTCTCTGGAGATCCGGAGAACTCGAAGACATGGAAATTTGACTATATGATTCAAGGCCAAGTTTTTCACATGACTGTCGACCAACTTCTGGCTATCATAAATTTACCTCGGTTCGAAGGATTACCTCACAAACTTCATGACTTACCTGCTGCAACTCCTGCTGAATTCTCTACGCTGATGGATCCAGAAGTCGTAGGAGATCACTACCCCACTGAGCCGAAGCCAAGACACTTGGTATTTGAAGCAAAGGCATGGTTTTATATTCTCTCGAAGACCTTGATGCCAATGCTTGATGTGCACGATAATTTTCCAATTCCAAATGATGTGCAACTTGCCCTGTTGAAGTTAGTCCACGGTCATCCCTTCGATTTTGAAGACTACTTCCTCAGAACTTTGGTGTCTTGTGCTGATGACCACAATTCCCACAAGCCATATGCACCATGGCTGATGGCAATCTGCAATTACTCTCGGGACGTGCCATTCCCCGTATCTATTTACCCGAAGATTTTCACTCCACCTGTTCGAGAAGTATTGCAGGTTGTTGCTCGACCCAACGACCCTTTTGCTGAGCACACTGGCATCCGCGCCCACTTAACTGAGCGCAATATTCGCTCGAAGTTTATCAAGCCAGTGCATCATATGGAAGTTTCTCTTCGGTCCCAGCAAATGCTTCAACATCACATTGATCAAGATTTTATTCAGAAGCAAGCTCTGATGGATGAGATCAATCACTTGCGTAACATTACCATGAACAACAATCAGATGCTGCGTGAATGCCTTCGCCGTGATTGGAAAGGTCTTCGGAAGTTCAATTCCCTCGGTCAACTTCAACGTTGCGGGTTCGAAGAATATCCTCCCCATCTGAACAGGAATTGGACCAATGATGATCGAGTAGATCGACCGGATCCCAATATCCCTCGCCTACCGAAGAACAGAGATGTGCTAAGTGTCGATGATTATTATCATATCACTTTGGACAATTTATCCTCTGACTCCGAGCAAGAAGAAGAAGCTCCTCCTCAACGTCAACCCAGAGCTCACTCGCCACTTCCTCGAAGCCCCAGGACCCCGCCGGAATCGCAGCTGGAATCTTCAGGAGATCAACATTCTTTCCGCACGAAGATCACTCCTCCAGGCGCTCGTCCAATTCGTCGTGCTCCAACGCTCGCCGAATCTTCTCGTCGTCACCGGAGCCAGCGTCGCGAGTAGGGATTTCTTTCGACCCTATTCTCTCGATCTTTTTGTACGTTGTGACAAATAGGGGGAGATGTAGTGGCATCGAAGAAATTAGTTTGCCTACGGGGTTAAGGGATTTTGTTCGATAAACTCTTGATGTTGAGGCCTCTAAGTAGGACTGTGAACTGCTACTCTTTTCGTAAGATATCTATCTGCTGCTTGCCATACTTAACCTTTTGCAGGAAGTTATCTTTCATATAAGTTCACAGGTCATTCGAGGAGATTGCATATTACGAATTGGATGCTATCTGGAATGCAATTTCTCTCGCTAAGGTTTTTGATGTTTTTCCCTCGACACTACTTGTCAAATATGCACTTCACAGGAAATCTTTATCTTCCGTGCATACATCAAGGGGGAGTACTTCATCGATCTAAGCACTGGTTTATCATCGAAAACTCAAACCTTTTCAAATTATTGATCGATGCCTGTTTTGTCAACAATCGTCCAAAAAGGGGGAGATTGTAAGAGCAAGTTTTGCCCCCGAAGGTTTTGGACATTGTTAGACAAAGCAGAAGTGGAACTAATATTGTTTTCGAGTATAAACAGATACTTCGGTTCCGAAAGAATGGAGTTTGCAAGTAGAAGGTCGAAGGACAACTCGCTGCAGTGAAACTGCAGTTATCTACCGAAACCTTTGAAGGAAGACGACCCCTAAAATGTCGTCGAAGAAAAAGTATCTCTCGAGCAAAAGCGCAACGAGGAGAAAGCTGAAGCTGGTCAAAGACTTAGTCTTTTTGATAGTTTCTCTTTATTTCTTGAGTCGTAGGAAAAACCGTACTATCAAGAGGGGTTTGCTAGTTGAGATCTTTGTCGAAGTGAATTTGCTCTGCTCAACCAAAACCCACAAAAGCCTACCGAGAGAAATCTCACCGAGTCGAACGAATAGCTCGAAGGCAAAGTCATTGCACTTCGTGCCTTCGAGAGAGAACTCGTTCGGTGAGTCAGCTTACTTGTTCCTCAAGTAAAGTTGCGCAGTGATTGGAATCCGACCGTTGTGGACACGCGTCAAGCGGTTACATCGGGTCACTTCAGTCATTTTACCCTTCGGGATCGCCAACTAAAAATACCCCGCACCTACCCGCCATTTCGGGTGGGCTGCTCCACTGAAGATTCTAAGACAGAAGTCTGTGAGCATCCCAAAGAGATCCATCGAGAGAAAACCTACACCCAAGTCTGAACTGAGTTGAGCAATTCACTATGACTTAGGTTGAGATTAGCCGATCTTTTTATCTTGGAGAACTGCAAGTCTCCTAGACGGTTAGGCGTCGCATGTCAAGCAGTCGAAGAGTAATTGTCACTGCTGAAGGAAGTTTGTAAAGGTCTCGGAGATGTCCTGAATCATCTACCACGAGTGAAAACTGGACAAGCTCGAGGAGTTTGTTGCAGTGGAGAATAGGACGGAGAGAGTTTTGCTCCAGGTGTTCAATCACCAGTCCCTCCAACCAGACGTAGCACTTTGCAGAGTGTGAACTGGTTTACCAAACATCGTCGTGTCAGGCTCGTTTTGCTTCATGCTTTTATATTAAGTATTTACTCGTTGCCTGTTTGTCTTCGATGTTTTCCTTCGCTCCCAATCCTTTCGAGCTATGCATTACCTTCGATACTGTATTTCCTTCGAGATGTGCTTCGTTCTTTGCAGTTTGTATGAATTCCTTCTAACTTCCTTAGAATTTTTAGAAGTGATCATTCACCCCCTCCCCCTCTGATCATTCTTGAGCTTTCATAGTACCTCTGTTATGCCCAAAAGAATGTATGATATATTTGAGTTGAAACCTTTTGATGCTTGTTCTTTTGGTGTTCGTCTCGTCGATTCTTCTGTAAAGAAACCTTTGGGGAAGATAGATAATGTTCTTATCATTGTCAATGACAATTATGTTCCCGTTGATTTTACTATTATGGACATTGAATGTGAACCTTCTTGTCCAATTATTTTGGGACGTCCTTTTCTTCGCACCGTTGGTGCCATTATTGATATGAAAGAAGGGATTATAAAATTCCAATTCCCTCTCAAGAAAGGGATGGAACACTTCCCTAGGAAAAGGATTAAGTTGCCTTTTGAGTCCGTTACACGGGCTAGTTATTTTACTTGAAAAGACTTGATCTATTTGCATTAAGCCTAGCTAATGGCTTTAAAGAAGCGCTTTCGGGAGGCTGCCCGCAACGAATTTAGGTTTTCATTTTTGTTTTTCTTCTGTTTTTAGTGGTCTTGATGATTGTTACTACTGTAGCAACATCATTGTATCTTTACTTTTCAAGCTTTGTGCCTTTTATAGCCTCATACGACAAGGGAAGTGAAAGTTGTGACATGCTGTCCAGAAAACAGATTCTGTCCTCGTGACTAGAAAAATCAGCGAACAATCCCAGTTCATCTTTTTGAGATGAATTTTTTACACAGCGTGCTCTATACAATTACGAAACTTTCTTATGTTCTGAGTTTTTTTTATTTGAGTTCCAGAAGTACCCCTAAAAAATTCTTTATTACCTTCTGGTCTATTTTTCACAGATTATGTCCTGTTTGCCTTTTCTTCATTTTGCAAATCTTAAGCTTGCTTTTTCTTTGCAAAAACTTTTTGGCAATCTTGAGAAATAGTAGCTCTTCAAGGTTATCCTTATTTCCAGTAGAGAAAATATTATTTTATTATGGGTACTAACCTCGCTAATTAGATTATGATGAGTTATGTATGAAGGGAGTTTTCAAGTGTGCGAGGGAAGATGATGAAAGAAGATTAAGAAGTGTCAAGCGTTCAAGCTTGGGGATGCCCCCATGCATCCCCAAGAAATATTCAAGGAGACTCAAGCGTCTAAGCTTGGGGATGCCCCCGTGCATCCCCTTCTCCATCGACAATTATCAGTTCGTCTCTCGTTTCACTATATTTTTATCACTTCATGCGTTATGTGATATTCTTGGAGCGTCTCGCTCTTAGGTTTTGTTTTTAGTTTTCTTTAGCTTTGTTTGTTGTTCATAACAAGTTAGAACCCAACTTTCTTTGTGTGGGAGAGAAACACGCACCACTTCCAAAATTTAGAACACAACATAGGACTTTTCCTGCTTGTCTTTGCTGTGTTTGTTCTTTATCTTTCTGTAGCTGCTGTCATGCTTTGCTCTTAGCTTTCATGTTTATCTTTTAAAAGAGCTTTTGTTTAGTTTGTTTCTGGAATTCTCTTGAGTTTTCATGTTTATCTTTTTTAGAGAGTTTGCCTGTTGCACTGAGTTTTGTGTCTTGACTTGAAGTAGGTAATTGAGGTTGCTATTCTTTTTGTAGTAGTAACTTGCAAAAGTTTTGAGGTATTGTTTTGAGTAATGTTTGGACTTTTGGTGTCAAGAGCTTTAGCCTATTAGTGATAGATGTCGTATTTTGGGTAATCCGTGTTTATTTCCAAAACCTACAAATTAGTTGAGAACTTTAGCTACTAGTTGGATCACTACTCTTCTGAGGGGTCGAATATTAGAGTACACTCACGTACCATGAGTCGAGGATGCGCAAGGATAACCAAACCCCCATACACTCCTCCTCGGGGTACTTGTCTCTTTGTGAACCTCCTTATTAGATTGAGAGTTACCGATAATAAGTGCATGAGTTCTTCTGACTAATGTGAGTATTCGAAAGTTGACACTTCCACCTTCCCATATTTTGCTAGCCTTCCCTGTGCAGTGCATTGCTTTCTTCTCACTCCGAGAGTTAGCGTCCACTTTCTCCGGTACATCCAAACCCGTGGCACGATATGCTCTGTCATCATAAGCCTCCTTATATCCTTCCTCAAAACAGCCACCATACCTACCTATCAAGGCATTTCCATAGCCTTTCCGAGATATATTGCCATGCAACATCCATCTTCTCATGACTTGATCTTCATGTCATACATGTTACTTGCTTGATCGATGAGCCGCATGCTAGTTGGGCCTTTCCCTAATCATTGCTACATGACGCGCTAGTATCATTGCATATCCTGCTACACTGGCAGAGGCATACATTTGCATACATCATGATAGTTACATCTTCTTTATGATTTGAGTACATTGTAAAGTGTGAAAGATCTTCTATACTTTTTGTAATATATAGAGTGTTGCCCCTAAAGTGAGGAAAAGATCCCAAAGTGGACAAAATTAAAAGATCCCAAAGAGGACAAATGAGGGTTAAATAGAAAGAGCCATTGAGGCCACCAAAAAATACAAAAAAAGGAGAAATAGAAAAAAATAAAAGAGAGAAGGGGGCACACTACTATCCTTTTTGAGAAGATCCACACTCGTACTCCATCTTGTATCTTGTACTCCATAGAGATTATCATTCATGCATATAACTATGTGGGGACCTTCACACTAAAGAACATGGCTTGTATATTCCAATGATGAGCCTCCTCAAATGAGCTCTAGGTCTTCTTGAGCAAGAAAGTTGGATGCATCCCCACTAGTTCCATTGGAGAGCTTTTAGCTCATATGTGCATCTGTTGCATGGCAATCCCTACCCCTCACATCATATCTATCATTTGGATTTCTCTCGCCTATGATTGTCCTCATTGATGTGAGCCTTTCACACCTTTTTGTCTTCATCCTCCACCTTATTCTCTCTTTTCCATCCTAAGTGACAACTTTCTTGCTTACGCTCATCCATTGCATGAGTGCTCAAAATATCGAAAAGGAGTGGATCATTTTGACTTGTACCTGGCTAGTGGTCTGGGGATGAGTCAAGATAAGATTCCAAAGAAGACCAAGTGTGACACTTTAGTAGATTGAGTTCTCAACTTAAAAATACTTTTTCTCGTATATCCCTATCCCCTTTCTTGCACGCAAACACCATTTGGAGACATTCGAGTCACGGACAACGAGAGCTCTTGGACCTTTATGTTCTTATGTTGCTTATTTCAATGCTAGATATAGACTCTTGCCTGTTATGACTTGAATTGAATTGCATGCTTTACTTACAAAGTTCTTATATGGTTCTTAGCATGTCACCACAGAAATTATGCTTGTTATAATTTACCTACTCGAGGACGAGTAGGAATTAAGCTAGGGGATGTTGATACATCCAAAACGTATCTATAATTTCTGCTTGCTCCATACCTCTTTTGTGTGATATTGCTATGATATTGATGAACTTCCATACACTTTTGATCATATTTGGACTAACCTATTAACTCAGTGCACCCCAGTGCCAGTTCCTGTTTGGACACACCTGCCACTTCAGCTACCTCTTATGAAATTAAACCTGCTTTGCTAAACCTTGTTATAAGAGATCAATTCTCTGGTGCTAGGGATGATGTTGCTTTACACTTGAATAATTTTGTTGAATTATGTGATATGCAAAAGTATAAAGAAGTAGAAGGTGATGTTGTTAAGCTCAAGCTTTTTCCTTTCTGTTTGAGGGACGGAGCTAAAATCTGGTTTCAATCTTTGCCTAGGAATAGCATATATTCTTGGGATAAGTGCAAAGATGCTTTTATTGGAAGTACTACCCGCTTGCTAAAATTATTCAATTGAGGAGTAACATTATGAATTTTAGGCAATTGGATAATGAACACGTTGCCCAAGATTGGGAACGTATGAATCTCTTGTTAAGAAATGCCCTACACATGGTTTGACTACTTGGATGGTTATCCAGATTTTTTATGCAGGCTTGAACTTTACCTCGCGGAACCTGTTAGATTCGGCCGCGGGAGGAACCTTTATGTCAACTACACTTGGTGCTTCCACAAAGCTTCTCGATGAGATGATGACCAATTATTCCCAATGGCACACCGAACGCGCTCCAACAGGTAGGAAGGTAAATTCTGTCGAGGAAATTACCTCCCTCAATGAAAAAGTTGACTTGATTATGTCTCTACTTATCAAGCAACCCTCTATTGATCCTCATGATGTTCCTTTAGATTCTTTGGTTGCTCAGGAACAAGTAGATGTGAACTTCATTGCTAGAAACAACTTTAATAATAATGCTTATAGGGGCAGCTTTGCTAGTAATCCTAGACCATTTCCATCCAACTATGGGAACAACAACACTTACCCTAGCAACAAGAACCCCACTTCTGAATTAGAAAGCATGCTTAGAGACTTTATCACTACCCAAAAATCCTTCAACAAGAATGTAGAAGAAAAGTTAGCTAAATTAGATAATCTTTGTTTGAAGGTACACAACTTAGCCCTTGATGTTGAGATGTTAAAAATTAGAACCTCTCCCCTTGAGGAGAGCAAGGCCACTCCTATTAATGTTATCCAATTACAAATTAATGAAAATATTAGGATGATGGCTAAACTTAAAGAAATATGGGCTAGAGAAAAAGAGGAAGAGGACAGAATTAAGAGCCTTCATACACACCACACAGTTGCCACTATCCAAATTGTTGAGGATACCGAAACTATTAGCACCCAATGCACTCCTCGTCCCATTGGACCTATTAATGGTGATGCTATTACCTCAACCGTAGAAGAAGAAACTCCTATGAAAAACATAGAGGGTTTCAAACAAGTGAGCCTAGATGACACTACTACCACCTTTGATAGTAGTGATATTGATTTTTATAGTTGCACCCTCTCAGAAGTTATTAGCTTAATACACAAAATGTCTAGAGACCCCCACACTAGCACACTCAATCTTGACTTCACGGAGCATATCACAAATGCTCTCATCAAAGCTAGGGAGGAGAAGCTTAGGATAGAAGCCTACATACCTAGGAAGCTAGATGATGGTTGGGACCCTATGATAAAAATTAAATTAAATAACTTCTCTTGCTATGCTTTATGTGACGTTGGAGCTAGTACCTCCGTCATTCCCAAAAGAATGTATGATATGTTTGAATTGAAACCTTTTGATTCTTGTTCTTTTGGTGTTCGTCTTGTCGATTATTCCGTAAAGAAACCTTTAGGGGAAGATCGACGATGTTCTTATCATCGTCAATGAAAACTATGTTCCCGTTGATTTTATTATTATGGATATAGAGTGTGAACCTTTATGTCCAATTATTTTGGGACGTCCTTTTCTCCGCATCGTTGGTGCTATCATTGACATGAAAGAGGGGAATATAAAATTTCAATTCCCTCTCAAAAAGGGGATGGAACACTTCCCTAGAAATAAAATCAAGTTACCTTTTGAGTCCGTTACACGGGCTAGCTATTCTCTTTCTCTTGATAAAACTTGATTCTTCTTTTTCCTTATGCCTAGCTTAAAGGCGTAAAAGAAAGCGCTTGTTGGGAGGCAACCCAAGATGTCTTTACTTCTGGTTTTAGTGGTCTTGATGATTTTTACTACTGTAGCAACATCATTGTATCTTTATTTTCAAGTTTTGTGCCAAGTTATAGCCTCATATGACAAGTGAAGCGAAAGTTGTGACATGCTGTCCAGAAACCAGATTCTGTCCTCGTGACGGGAAAAATTGGATCAAATCACCAGTTCATCTTTTTGAGCTGAATTTTTTACACCGCATGATATATACAAACACGGAACTTTCATATGTTCTGAGTTTTTTGATTTGAGTTGCAGAAGTACTCCAAAAAATTCTCTACTACTTGCTGTCCTGTTTTTCACAGATTCTGCCACGTTTTATCTCTCCTTACTTTTGCAAACCTTAAGCTTGCTTTTTCTTTGCAAAAACCTTTTGGAAATTTTGAGAAACATTAGATCTTCAAGAATATATTTATATCCAGTGGGGAAATTTTATTTTATTAAGGGTACTAACCTCTCTAATCAGCTTATGATGAGTTATGTATGAAGGGAGTTTTCAAGTGTGCGATGGAAGATGATGAAAGAAGATTCGGGAGTGTCAAGCGCTCAAGCTTGGGGATGCCCCCATGCATCCCCAACAAATATTCAAGGAGACTCAAGCGTCTAAGCTTGGGTATGCCCCCGTGCATCCCCTTCTCCATCAACAATCATCAGTTCGTCCTTCGTCTCACTATATTTTTATCACTTCATGCGTTATGTGCTATGCTTGGAGCGTCTCGCTGTTAGGTTTTATTTTTAGTTTTCTTTAGCTTTTCTTGCTGTTCATAACAAGTTAGACCCCGTATTACTTTGTGTAGGAGAGAAACACGCTCCACTCCAATCTAGAACACATCATAGCATTTTTCATGTCTATCTTTTTACTGTTGTGTGTTCTTTATCTTTTCGTAGCTACTGCCATGTTTAGTTTTAGTTTGTCTTTAGCAAGAGCCTTGGTGACGATGGGGTGACCCCACGACTCCTCTACGAGAGGGTACCTGGTGCGTGTCATGGTTGGCGGCCCACCAGAGGCCCACTTGTGGACACCGACATGATGGAATAAGACGTGAAGACAAAGACTTGAGGCGCAAGACAAGGACTCTTACTTATAGTCGACTAGGACTCTTGTAAACCCCTACCTGGCTATCTATATAAAGCGAGGCAGGGGCACCTCTCTAGACATCAGGTCACAAGCTCTCAATCCCCACGCATAGGAGTAGACAGATCTTTCTCCACCAAAGCCCTCACGGCACCTCTGTACATCATCATCAATACAAGATCAGACAAGCAGCATGTAGGGTTTTCCCTCTGGGGGCCTGAAGCTGGGTAAATCGTGCCCCATGTGTCGCTTGTCCGCCGTCCGAGGACAAGCAACACACAATCTGTGAACTAGCCTTGCGTGCACTAGCCTCGGCTTCCCTGTAATTGCCATCTCCAATCAATAATATCGAGCAGAAATGTATCCTCCTGTTAGCCGACGAGCTTTTCGTCCAACCTGTGCCTCTCATGACTAACCCAGGGTCCCTGACCATGGGATTTTCCGGGGTACATCCCCGACACTTGGCTTTTGTTTAGTTTGTTGCTGGAACTCTCTTTAGTTTTCATGTTTATCTTGTTAAGAGAGTTGGTTGTTGCATTGAGTTGTGTCTTGTCTTGAAAGTAGGTAATTGAGGTTGCTATTTAATTTTAGTAGTAACTTGCAATAGTTTTGAGGTATTGATGTGAGTATTGTTTGAACTTTTGGTGTCAAGAGTTCTAGACTATTAGTGATAGGTGTCGTATTTTGGGCAATCTGTGTTTATTTTCAAAAACCTACAAAACTAGTTGAGAACTCTAGCTACTAGATGGATCGCTAATCTTTGGAGGGATCGAATATTAGAGTACACTCACGTACCATGAGTCGAGGATGCGCAAGGATAACCAAACCCCCATACACTCCTCCTCGGGGTACTTGTCTCTTTGTAAACCTCCTTATTAGATTGAGAGTTAACGATAATAAGTGCATGAATTCTTCAGACTAATGTAAGTATTGAAAGTTGACACTCCCACCTCCTCATATTTGCTAGCCTCTCATGTGTCGTGCATTGCTTTCTTCTCACTCCGAGAGTTGGCGTCCACCTTCGCCGGTACATCCAAACCCTTTGCATGATACGCTCTATCATCATAAACCTCCTTATATCCTTCCTCAAAACAACCACCATACCTACCTATCAACGCATTTCCATAGCCTTTCCGAGATATATTGCCATGCAACATCCACCTTTTCATGACTTGATCTTCATGCCATACATGTTCCTGCTACACTGGCAGCGGCATAGTTTGCATACATCATGATAGCTACATCTTCTTTATGTTTTGAATACCATGTAAAGTGTGAAAGATCTTCTATACCCTCTTGTAAATTAGAGTGTTGCTCTTAAGTGAGGAAAAGATCCCAAAGTGGACAAAATAAAAGATCCCAAAGAGGACAAATGAGAGTTAAATAGAAAGAGCCATTGAGGCCACCAAATTTTTTACAAAAAATAGAAAAAAGAGAAAAAGAAAATAAAAAGAGAGAAAGGGGCAACACTACTATCCTTTTGAAAGATCCACACTAGTACTCCCTCTTATCCTTGTACTCCATACAGATGATCATTCATGCATATAGCTATGTGGGGACCTTCACACTATAGAACTTGGCTTGCATATTCCAAGAATGAGCCTCCTCAAAAGAGGTCTAGGTCTTCATGAGCGAGCAAGTTAGATGCACCCCCACTAGTTCCATTTGAGAGCTTTTCAGCTCATATGTGCATCCGTTGCATGGCAATCCCTACTCCTCACATCATATCTATCATTTGGACTTCTCACCTATGATTGTCCTCATTGATGTGATCCCTTCTCACCCTTTTTGTCTTCCTCCTCCGCCATATTTCTCTCTTTGCCATCCTAAGTGTCAACTCTCGTGCTTACGCTCATCCATTGCGTGAGTGCTCAAAATATCAAAAAGGAGTGGATCAAATTGACTTGTACCTGGCTAGTGGTCTGGGGGCGAGTCAAGATAAGATTCCAAAGAAGACCAAGTGTGAAACTTTAGTAGATTGAGTTCTCAACACAAAAATACTTTTTTCTCGTATTCCCTATCCCCCTTGTTGCACACAAACACCATTTGGAGACATTCGAGTCACGGACAGCGAGAGCTCTTGCACCTAATGTTCTTTCATTGCTTGTGTCAATGCTAATATAGACTCTTGCATGTTATGGCTTGAATTGAATCACATACCTTGATTGCTTTACTTTTCAAAGTTCTTATATGGTTGCTAGCATGTCACCACAGAAATTATGCTTGTTATCATTTACCTACTCGAAGACGAGAATGAATTAAGCTTGGGGATGTTGATACGTCCCAAACGTATCTATAATTTCTTCTTGCTCCATGCATGTTTTGTGTGATATTCCTATGATCTAGATACACTTTCGTACACTTTTGATCATATTTGGACTAACCTATTAACTCAGTGCACCCCAGTGCCAGTTTCTGTTTTCTGCTGTTTTTCTATTTCAGTTTTCCCCATATAAAAAGTGCTCCAAAAATCTGGGAAAAATCAGATAAAAAATCAGCGCACCGAAAGCTTTCAGAGCCCCTAAGGAGGGTCGGGGGGGCACCACAAGGTGCCCAGGCAGCCACCTGGCGCGGCCAGGGGCCTGGCCGCGCCAGGGGGGCGCCTGGACTCCTGGTGGACCCCTGGCTGCCCCCCTTCGCCTATTTAATCTCCGTCACGGGAAACCTCCGAAGACAAAACCACTTTTCGCGATCTCGCCTCTGTTCTGCCGCTGCCGCGCTTCGAAGATCGGGAGCACCGTCAGGACCCTTCCCGGCACGCTGCCGGAGGGAGGATCGACGTCCGGGAGCTTCTCGTCCACCATGGACGCTTCCCGGATGTTCCGTGAGTAGTTTCCTTTGGACCATGGGTCCGTAATCAGTAGCTATGTGATGTTCTCCTCCCCTCTTTGTTCTTCATGGTTTAGACCTCGTGAGCTTCCCTACATGATCGAGGCACATATGTAATCTTTCTGATTTTGCTGTGCTGAGTTTAATGGGATCTGATGGATTATGAGATTATGTTTAGATTGTGATAGAGTAATATAATTGGTTCTTATCTTTTGTATTTTTGTTTCGAAGTAATTCTTGCATGTTCTCCGTTACTGTTTATTGCTTTGGCCAAGTGTTAGGTAGTAACTCCAAGAGGGAACGTTATGCTCGATTGTGGGTACATGCCCTCTGATGACATGCTTGAGTGACAGAAACATGAGTCTAGGGGATGTGCTGTGGACACAAGGGGGAAAACAACGGTGCTTGTAACCGCGATTGCAAAGATTGTTTACTTTACGCAAAGTTCTTTTTAATGCAGTTGTCTGTTGCTTTGGGTTTACACTTTGGGTGGGGCTCGCAACTTAATACCAGTGAGATGTTCTGGATAGATATCTCAAGGTGGATGATTAGTAGTAGATGCAGATGGATTTCGGTCTACTTATTTTGGCGTACTGCCCATGCTTTTGAGCCTCTTCCTTTCTTTTGTAGCTTAGTTAGCATTGCGGTGGGTTTATAATCCTGTCAATTGCCCATTTGTAATTTGTTTACCTCTCATAGCAGTTTTATCGTCTTTAGGGAGAGAGACATCACTAGTGAACATCACGGGACCCCGGTCCATATTCTCATCATTGTTTACATGCTCATTTATTTTCTAGCTTTTAGCTCCTTGTGTTTGATCCTTTGTAAACAACAAGACCGGAGAGATTGACAACCTCTCTGAACTTCGTTGGGAGCAAAGTTATTTGTGTCGTGTGCAGGTCCAGGAGAAGCAAGTGATTCTTTTCATACGACGCATCACTTGCCGAACCACCTACTTATCATTGAAGGAGTCCTACGGGAGACAAACCCTATCCTCTACATAGGGGAAATTTGCTGCTATCCTACATCTCACCTTCCACTTGGGGCAACCAACGAAGGGCGAGAATCCATTATCACTTCCACGTCATCAGCATTGCGGTGCGTTTTTAATCATGTCAATTGCCCAGTTGTGATTTGTTTACCTCGCATAGCAGTTTTATCGTCTTTTGGGAGAAAGACATCACTACTGAACATCATGAGACCCCGACCCATATTCTCATCATTGTTTACACGCTCAATTATTTCCTGCTTTTACTTTCAGTTGCAGTCACTATTATCCTTTATCCCTTGCTTTTGATCCTTTGTAAACAACAAGGACGAAGAGATTGACAACCTCTCTGAACTTCGTTGGTAGCAAAGTTACTTGTGTGTGTGCAGGTCCAGGTTAAGGGAGCAATATATCAGACGGTGCGTTGCTCGCTTCACCACCCACTTGTAGTTATCGGAGTCCTACTGGTTCGAATTCAACCTTGGTATCTTTGCCAAGGGAAATTTGTTGTTATCCTACATCTCACCTTCCACTTGGGGTAACCAACGAAGGGCGAGAAGCCATTATCATCTCTCGCGCATCACTATCCAACGGCTCCCCATCGTTAGATCTTTCCTAGTGTCCTCCGAAGCTCTCAACCACTCCGCCACCGCCTTGAGCATCCTATCCTCCGCAACATCATACCCCCCCCCCCCCGCCTAACCTCTTCACTATCGTATGTTTACATTTTTAAGTGGTTACAAAAATGTGGGGAACCACTTTCAGGTATGTTGTAAAAGCAAGATTATATTTTCTATCTAAATCTCTTCTCTTTTCTACCTAAAATGTATTTGGGTAACCCAAAATTTGAATCTACTATTTTAGATGATATTAATGCCCGATCTATGCAATGCATATTCTTACAAAATCCAGAGCCAACAATGGATCATGTATCCCTCCTTTAATTATGCACCAAACATATCACCAATTTCATTTAATTTGGTCACCACACATATACTACGGTTAATTAGCTAATCATGTAAAGAGGCGTGGGTGCTTGCAAAGCGGAATTTATTCAAGTCTTTCTCTTTGCATTGGTCCATACATGCTAACCATTGCTCAGGTGATGACTCTTCTCTTTTGTATATATAGAACAAATGCTTGTGCGTTGCAACGGGAGAAATTATCAATATCTATAAATCAGGGTTGATTGAATGGAGAAATTGTTTGGCAAAATAGTCAACATCAAATTTAATAATAATTAAGTGTTAGGTAAGTTTATGAATACAAACGTAGATCAAAGAGAGATGCGAGAGATGCATATATCCGTGCGTTGCAATGGGGGTGTTGTTGTCTGAACCATGGGGTGTAGATGTAAATCGTACTCATGCCCTCCGACGGCACCTCCTTTAGCTACACACTACTCTCGAGTAGAAGATGAGTAACACATAGAATAGTTTTTTAATGGGTCAAACAAACAGGGAATGTCAGTGGTTAGAGAGAGAGGGACTCACAAAGGACTTTCATCCAGTGAATTCTTCTGTAAACTTTTAAGCTTATTCTTCAAGAGTTCAATTATTAATTTAAAGGGTTCATTTATTATAAAAAAAACTAAGAGCATGGGTATACATTTGATGATAATTTTCGTCTGGCTTCAGTGCAACGTTGCAGATCAGACTGTTGATGCTTACTGATAAAGCGTATCACACCAACATATTTCCCATCATACGGATAATAAAAATATCATACATCAATCACTAATATTTGTATTAACCGTGAAGCCTTCATCATATAGATGTACATTTTCAGGAATGTTAAGCATGGCATCCTTTTGCTGATCTTGTACAACAACTTAAATACTATGGCCATGATATATAAATGTCCATGCCTTTGCGTTAGTGGTTTATTAGTTATTATAAATTTGTATAAAACAGGATCAACATTTCCTTGAGACAAAAAAATATTTTCTTTTGCTGGGTCCAAACACATTGATGTGTAGGCAAAGATTACCTAATTATGAAAATTCTAGCAACAATAATCATGCTGCATAAACTTTGATTTGCGGCGCGGTCGTGGATTTCACCCGTAACTGCAAAAATGTTGCTTCCTGGTCCATTTGTAGTTAGCCCACATCAGAAGAGAGTGCATGCATGCACTTGTTACATTTAACGTTGAAGAGCTGCTTCCTGGTCCATTTGTAGTTAGCCCACATCAGAAAAGAGTGCATGTATGCACTTTTTTTTTCGAGGGTACGCCAAAGGCGTACCAAAGCTTTATAGAAGGGGAGAGAAACAAGTTACAAGAGCATTACAACCAGAGCCAGGCCAACCTTGCCTAAAACCCACACTCCACTCCTACAGAAAACTATACTCTACTCCTCGCGATGTCTGGGAAGACTCTGGGCTCCAGCTGCAATCCATAGGCGCCATTCATTGTTGATCCTATCTACCAGCTCCCTCTCATTGAGGCGCTCGTTGTTCCCGAACACGCGTCCATTTCTTTGTTTCCAAAGATTCTAGCAGCATAAGATGATTAGAGAGTCAAAGCCCTTACGGTCACATTTAGGGGTGCGCTTTCGCACCGCGTGCCACCAGTCATCCAGGCGGTCTCCACTGTCCGGGCAGAATGCAATGGGGAAACCAAACCACCCAAGACCACGGGTGCAAACTTGTCGGGCATAGATGCATTGGACAAGAATGTGGTCGACTGTATCCCGTCCTTGATCGCAGAGTACGCAAACAGAGAGAGCGTCCTGCAGGCCATGCCGTACGCGCTGATCCGAGGTCCACAACTTGTTCTGTGTAGCCAGCCACATGAAGAGACGACACGAAAGAGGGGCCCAGCATTTCCAAATACCAGAAGCCGGCTGGAACTTTATGGATCCGACGTGCAACATCTTGTACGCCGAGGAGGAAGAGTAGGACTCCGAGCCGGACCAGCGCCAGATGGCCTGGTCATATTCCCCATGCCTCAAATGGAGGGTACCCAGCGCCTCCCAGAGGTCGATGAATTGGGCGAGCTCCTCCGAATCCAGATCATCCGGTAGGTCTGCCATTCATTTATGGCCAGACAACCCCTCTTTAGCCGATCTCCTATTCGCCACTCTAGTGGGGACGCATCGGCGGAGCAAGGGAGCAAGATCCTCGATCCTGGCACCATGAACCCAGCGATCCTGCCAGAATAGAATCTGCGCACCGTCCCCCAGCCGCCAGTGCACCAGGCTCCGAAAGGCAGCGAGCATCTTGGTGTCACCGATCGCTGCTAGCCCTTGCCAAGGCCTAGTAGGATCAGTCCTCCGGAGCCATTCCCATCGCAATCGAAGTGTGATACCTTGCTTCTCAAGGTCAATCACGCCGAGCCCTCCTAACTCCTTAGGTCTACAGACACGCCGCCAAGCCATGAGGCATTTTCCACCATGCAGATCCTCAGAACCCGCCCAGAAGAAAGAACGGCAGCCCTTGTCGATACGATCAATAGCCCAACGAGGAGCACCTGCCACAATGAGGTGGTGGGTAGGCCGCGCCCGAACCACGCTGTTAATGAGAACCAGCCGGCCCGGCCTAGTGATCAGGCCCCGTGCCCAACCGGGAAAAAACTTTAGCGTGCCATCGATGATAGGCTGCCACTCCGATCGCGTGAGCTACTTGATCGAGAGCTGGAGGCCCAGGTACTTGCACGGAAACTTATCCAACTTCCAAGGCAGCGCTGCCTGCACTCGCGTCTCATCCTCCTCATCTGTCCTGATAAGGATGGCAGAAGATTTCTGGAAATTGACACGCAAACCAGAGGCCTCGCCAAAAATCTGGAGTGCAGACGCAATGAATCCAAGATCGCTGACCGACGGCTTGATGAAGATGACCACGTCGTCAGCATAAATCGAGATCCTCTGGATGGGCGAGCAGCCATTCATGCTGCTAAGAACCCCAGTCTGCCGCGCCTTGATGAGAAGGGCAGAAAGCACGTCCATGGCGATAACGAAGAGGAGAGGCGAGAGCGGATCGCCTTGTCGCAAGCCCCTAGCATGGGCAAACTTCCTTCCCAGGAAACCATTAACGGCGACACGTGAGCTGGCCGAGGTCAGAAGCGAGGCGATCCAGGCGCACCATGTTGCCGAGAAGCCCTTGGCACGCAAAACCTCAAAGAGGAAAGGCCAGGACAAGGTGTCAAAGGCACGGGAGATGTCGACTTTAACAAGCACACCTTTCGCCTTGCGTCGGTGAAGATTCCGCGCCACTTGCCTGACAGGCATAAAATTATCGCCGCCCTTTAATGAACGCCGACTGATTGGAGAGCACAAGGTCCGGCATGCGGCGACCAAGTCGAGTCGCAAGGAGCTTGGAAGCGATCTTAGGTATGCTGTGAACCAAGCTAATAGGCCGGAAATCTCCAATTGCGCATGCATCTGGCTTCTTGGGAAGGAGGGTAATGATCGCCTGGTTAAGCCTGCCAAAACCACGCCTATTATCCAAGAAGAACTTCTGGAGGGCCGACATCACATCACGCCGAATCGTGGCCCAGGCCTTCTGGAAGAATAGGCCGATGAAGCCATCCAGCCCCGGCGCCCTATCCCCAGGCATAGACTTGATCACCTCCCAAACCTCCTCCTCCGTGAAGATCACATCCTGATCATAAAGATCAACAGGGGCCAGGTTGAGGAAATCGAGGTCAATCGAGTGCGCCCTGGCCGCGGCCGAGCCGAGAAGCCCATGGAACGCCTCGAAAAAAGCCTCTTCCTTGCCAAACTGGTCGGTAATCGTGCGCCCTTGGAAGCTGATCGCCGAGATGTAGTTCTTGGCCCGCCTACCATTGGCAATGATCTGGAAGAACTTGGTATTGGCATCTCCCTCCGCAAGCCAGCACACGCGGGATCGTTGCCTAGCGATCGTCCTTTCAAGCGAGCTCAGACCCAGCAACGCCTTCTTCAGCTCCTGGCGTAGCCAACTCTCCTGAGCGGAGAGACGCCGCCTCTCCATGGCGCTGTCAAACATCCTGATAACACAGGTCGCAATGGCTATCGACAACTTGATGTTCCCGGTCTTCTTTTGGCTCCAGGAAGAGAGAAATCTCGCGGTATTCCGGAGGAGCACATCAAGATGTTCGAAAGGTTCAGAGATCTCCGGGTCACAGGCCCAAGCTTCCTGGACGGCAGCTTCGAAACCATCCAGCCTGGTCCAGAACATTTCAAACCGGAACCGTCTGTGGGCCAGGGGGATCTCCTCGAGGGAGAGGTGGGGCGGGAAGTGATCAGAGAACGCAGTGGATAGAGATTGTAACATACAGTTAGGGTATTGCAGCTCCCAATCAATGGACACAAAATCACGATCGATCTTCGTGAGGGTGGCCTCCGAGCGCTCATTGCTCCAGGTGAATTGGCGCCCATGAAGATAGAGCTCCTTGAGACCTAGGTCGTCGACCATTCTCCTGAAACGGGACATCAGCTGCCTATTGAGATTCGAGTTGCTCTTGTCCGCTGCCGTAAGGATGAGATTGAAATCTCCGATGGCCAGCCAAGGGCCAGGGCAGAGATCACGTCTAGCCGCCAAATCCTCGAGGAACGCCACCTTGTCACTCTTGTCCTGCGGACCGTAAACAGTGGACATCCACCAGCCTTGCTCCACTCCAGCAAGTGGAACCACGTAGCCCGTCATGAAGTTGGTATCCAACACCAGGTTAGAGATCTGCACTACCGTAGAAACCCAAGCAAGAATAATCCCTCCACGGGTGCCCGACGCAGGTAAGTAAGAAAACCCGTCGAAGGACGGGCCAAAGCATTGCAGAATAGTATAGCGATCAACACGTTCAAGTTTCGATTCCAGTACACAAAAGATACACGCTCGCAACGAGCCAACCACCTCCCTAAGTGACTTGCGTCGTGCCGGGCAGTTCAGGCCCCGCACATTCCAGCACACCAACTCCAGGTATGGAGCAGCCATCAAAGGCCGTGCTCCAATACCACAGGGACGAGGTCTATGCCTCTCCCTCCAAGCCCTCCAATGGTAGGTCAAAGGGAACCACCTTCCCGAAAATGGCCGCAATTGCCTTGAGGTGCGACTCTTGTAGAGGCGAGTCAAACAGCTCCCTGAGCTGTGAGAGCGCGCCATCCGCCACCGCAAGCTCATCGCAATCAAAGTCAAGGGCCTTGAGGAGGGCGGTCTCCGCCGCCGTGGCCCTGTACCTATTCTTTCCTGAGATCGAGCCTGCCCGAGTTTGGCGGCGCGGCGTGAATGGGTCTTGGCCAGCACGTACTCCTTTGACTACCTCGATCTCCTTTAGGAGGGGGGAGCAAGTTTCTTGAGCAGCCCAGCGCAGAAGGTCTTGAGGTTGAGCATGGCAAGGGCCTCTTTGGACTTAAGATTCTCGCCGACATTAGACACCACCAAAGCCAGGGACGTGGCCGGATCCCCGCCGCTGCATGGCGCAGTCACCTCCAAAGGGACGGTTGAGATGTGATTACCCAAGCCCAGGATTTCCGGGACAGGTGCCCATCTAGCAGCCGTGGCTGACACCATGGGCCCAGCCAGCACTTCCGTGACAGGCGCCTGCTCGAAGACAGCCTCGAATCCCCCAACTACCAGTCCCACCTCCAAAGATCCTGGCGACGCGTCCATCTTCTCAGAGTCTGCAGGCCTAGGAGACCGCGCCGAGGTCCCGACCAGGTCCTGATGCACCGCGGCCAACAGCCCAGACGATTCCAGGATCGCGGGGCGCATAGGATCAGACTCCTCGGGATCCGAGACAGGCAGCAAAGCGGCTCCAGGGGCCCGTGCTGTCTCTGTCCGGATGGGATCAACCTCAGAAGCTGGGGCCGGGTCTGTCGTGGCGTTGGGAGTGGTGTCCGCCTCACATGCCAATGTCGAGGCCAGCTGGGCACCCGCACCATCTACAGAGGGCACCAAACCAATTCCACCAAGGTCGCGCTCGGAGGAATTCTAAATTTGAACTCCCAGCCGCGACGCCAAAGCCAGCCGACGCTCGGTCAAAGGCTGCCCGCCCGACGCCATGGGGGCCCCAGACTGTGGGCCAAGCCCCGCCATCTGATCCGCATGCCCCACCTTCCAGGCTTGAGCCAGTGGAGGCAGCCTCCACCGCAAAGGTCCCACCCTCCCAGCGAGCACCGGACAGTACGACCGCCCGCCGCTCGCCGGAGCACCACCGCCGCCAGCAGAACGGCCATCACGGATTCCGCGTGTCCACGGGCAGGTTGTCACCTCCCCGAAGTCAGCACCCGCACTGGGAGAGCTTCCCGGCAGACCGCTCTGATCGCTGCCATCGGAGCTAGGAGGGCGCCCCCAGTTCTCCGATGGGGTGAAGTTGCGCATCCTACCCACATGGATCAGCGTCTCATAGGCGAGCACCTGGAGCTCCGACGGCTGCCTGGACTGGGGAGTGTCGTCCACGGGCGGCTCCGGCACCCAAATCACCTTGCCATCCGGATCTCCGCCGGGTCGGCACACCAAGCACGGAACTTGAAGAGAGAGAGGTCTCCGCGACTGGCAGTCTCCGGCGCCAGCTTGACCACCGCGCACGAGGAGCCCAGGATGCTCTCCGCCATCTCGCGGCTCCATGCGTGCGGGGGGATGCCCTCGATCAAGAGGTCAACCTGCACTTTCAGCGTCCGCGACGCAGCTTGCGCCTGCCGCAACCAAGGTTTGAAGAAGATCGTGGCGCCAGCATGCTCCATGGAGCTGGCGTCCAGGACCTGACGGCGCAACTCCGGAGTGGCAAAAACCACCAGGAAGTCCTCGGGGAAGAACTTGTGAACCGAAAACCAATGCCTCTGCAACTTGAAACGTTCCGCGATCGCCTCCGCCGCTTCGATGGACGACACCGGGGGCGAGGGCCACCCACAACAGCCAGGACCGCGAGCTGCAGCCGATTTTCCACATCCTGGAGCGTCGGGGAGCGCGGCATGATGCACGGAGTCAGACGCACCAGGCTTCGCAGGAGCCGCTGGCACCAAGATGGGCCCAGGCACCGACAGCCTGGCGGAGACCCGGCCACGATCCGCCGACCTGGCCGGCGGCTGGGGAGAGGCGCGCCGTGCCACCTTGGCCACCGCCGCCCGGCAGAGCTCCACCGCCGGAACGGGGCTACGCGGCCTCTTGCACTGGCCCGTCACATGCCCGTCGACGCCGCAACGGATGCAGACCGGATCGAACTCGCAGTCGCTCTTGTTGTGGCCTTCCCGGAAGCAGCGGAAGTAGAGACCGAGCAGATCCGGGGGGATCTCACCGCGGTCAGGAGAAGCGGCCGGAGAACGCCGCGCAGACACGCCTGCCCGGGCCTTGCCCTCCTGGATCTGGCGCCGCAGCGCCCTCCGCTGCCGCCAGAGCGCCTTGCGCGAGGGACCCTTCCGCACCCAACCCTTTGCCGGAGGAGCCGCCTCGCCGGCAGCCGAGGCTGCGAACGGCGGAGCAACTTCTCCCTCAGAGGAGCCGGGCGAGGGGGAGGAGGAGGACAGACCAAGGCCGGAGACCATAGGTTGGGGGCGGGGAAACACAGAGGACACGAACTCAGGGCTACCAGGGGCGTCCATGACAGGGGGTTGGCCACCGGAGCCGGAGCGGCCACCGGCGGAGGGGGGGGGGGGAGGGGGTAGGCGCCGGTGCCAGAGTGGCAGCCGGCGAGGAGGCTCTCTCACGCGCTCACCGCAGCAAGGAGTCTAGTTTAAACTAGAAGAAGAAGAAGAAGGGGTTGGCCAACAAGGCTCTTGGTTGTTACATTTAACATTGAAGAGCTGCTTCCTGGTCCATTTGTAGTTAGCCCACATTAGAAGAGAGTGCATGTATGCACTTGTTACAAGTAGTCTTTGTGTCATCCTGCATTAACCCACATCAGAAGAGAATGCATGCATACACGTCAATGCTCTCTTGGCAACTCGTCTGTTAAAGACTCATTTTCTTCCTTCTTTTGCTCAACTCGTCTGATTCCTAAGCCAGCTTTGTTGAATTGATTGGTACAAAGAAAAGTCAGAAATATATAAATCAGTGGGGTTCTGTGTAAAGAACCAATATGATACTAATTAAAAAGTATCAGCCGTGACAGCTTAGTTGGCCACAACCTGTGTTCACATGTACAAGTTTTCACGCCTGCATATGTTTTGGCCGACGCTAGGCGTCATCCGACAAAATAAGTCGGGTTGGTGGCCGTTTGATCTGCTCCATGCAGCCGTTAGATGATGGGCATCATCGATTTCTTCCTCCCTGAGTCAGCAAACTCAACAACACAAATCTAGATCTGTATCGCTTTGTCACAACAGACTTTGCAGCAGCAGCCCGACATAGACTCGGGAGCGGCTTCTACCTGCAACCCAGCACCGGCGGTCGCCGACGAATGTTCCGACGCAGCACACAACGGTGGTGATGCTTCATTGCAGCATGTCGGCCATTGCTGGAGGTGGCTTCCCGTTGCCACGCCTCGACGACGATGTTTCTTTGCAGCAGGTGGTCCGTTGCAAACGCGTCTGCCATGGACGGAGGTGCTTCATTGCAGCAGGAGACCCTGCTGACCAGGGCGACGACGATGCTACGTTGCCGCAGATCGTCCGGTCAAGCACCAGTAAGGTGGCCCTCCATCGCGGCACCCGACGTTGTTGGCGATGCATCACTGCAGCGGTACACCGGCGTGGCGGCGCTCCATCACAACGCCGCTTCATTGCAGCAGCACACCCGCGCGGTGGCGCTCCATCATAGCACCTGACGTCGTTGACGGTGCTTCACTGCGGCGGCACAACGATGCTGCGAACCCCGGTGAAGCTTCAGTGCACTCGCGGCGCTTCAATGCACTTTCGATAGTGATTCAATGCAACTCCGGTGACCGTCGTTGGTGGTCCTCTCGGCTCCCAGCTATGATGGTTAGTGGTGCTCGCCTGGATTGACAACCTCTCCTCTGATGAGGAATGGGAAAAGAGAGAAAAACGAGTGGGGAAAAAATTGCGAGGAGATAAGGCTGTTGGAGCGGTGGGTGGTCTTTCACCGGACACATGTCGCACATAGGAGCCGGTTTAAAAAAGAAAGAAATCATCCGGTTGAAAGCAAAGCTTTTCCATATGTTTTTGCTGCTTCTCGTCGAACTTTGAGCAGGGGCCCAAATCCATCAGTGCAATGTCAACGGCCTGGCCCAAAGCATCGAGCAAGCGACGGGGCGGCACAAAGCGAACGAAAGCGCAACAAATCATTTTTCTATGACTTGAATATGTACTGCGGGATGATTAACTAAAAAAGATGGGCTTTTTAACAAAAATGCTAAAACAGACTAAGAAAGCCATCTCTCTTTATTATTAGGAATAGATAACCATTTTTATAATTTTGAAAAAGTTGAGGGACGAAAATTTTACTTTGTCCTTTAAAAAAAAAAGAAACGCCTCACCGAATATGCCAACGGAATATCCATATCCACCGAATGATGCCCACCGTGCCGTGTCGCCGCTGCTCCTCCGTCCCCGTCCGTCTTCGGGGGTTGCGTTTGCGTGTCTAAAAATATTCAAATTCTTTCTGTACCAACCAACCCGCAAGTGGCAAAGCACAAGAAAAGAGGGGGAAAGAGGCGAGACCACGTTCTAAATGGCGCTCCCGGCGATGACTCCGCGCGCGGCGGCGCGCTACCGGATCGCGGCGTGCGCTTCCACGGCCCCGGCGATGGCTGGAGGGAGGCCGCGGGAGCTGCCGTTCCCTCTGCTGGCAGAGCGGGGGATGGTGGTGGGGGGCCACCGCGGGATGGGGATGAACGCGGTGGGGGCGCCGCCGGGGGCGCGGGTAGGCGCGGCGAGGGAGCGGGAGAACACGCTGCTATCCTTTGGCCGCGCCGCCGAGCACGGTGCCGTCGCCTTCGTGGAGTTCGACGTCCAGGTATATATATTTATTTGTATACACATGTTGCTAGCCATCTGCTTCCATTACCCATCATTAGTTCGCAATTGATACGGTGCTAGATTGTTTAAGCTTAGAATCGGCGCCCAGCATCACGACTCACGAGAGTGTGGTTGATTGAGCAATGTGTGCTCTGCTCTAGTTGGTACAACCGTACAACTAATTTTGTTGGGATCCTCGAGGACAATCTTTTTGTGGAACTTGGATGTAATAATCATATGGTTGGATGAGGACATGAATTGAAATGTGCCATACGCATGTTAGTATTTCTCTCTCTGAACTAACCAAGCAGCACGCATGTGAGTCACATTGATTCATTTGTGTCCCAATGTACTTCCTCCGTCCCACATTATTTGATTCGGATTTGTCTAGATATCGGTGTATCTAGACTTAAGATAAATCTAGATACATCCGTCTCTAAATAGTTCCGAGTCAAGTAATTTCGAACGGAAGGAGTAATATGCAATGCAGTTATGTTATAGCCTGTAAGCTAATTACAGATGCGTATGACCAGACTAGGTACAGCAGACGCTGTGAGGGTGACTGTAGTTGATCTTTTGTAGTGCTAAAGTTTTGCATTGCAAGATCCTGGATTTGAAGTTGCCGTTGTATGATATGAAAGAAGTACTTGATTGTATCAGTTGCCATTCATCCACTGCAAGGAGTCATTCGCAGACCGAAGCATCAGTGAAATCGGCAGTGGCAACCATAGGAAGCATACATGTAAGCTAGGTTGATGAAAACTGGCCGTTCTCTTGGAGCATTCTGCAACTCCCTGGCTTTATTCATTATCCCTCCCTTTTAAGCTGACTACAGTACCACACATATCTCCTGAAGTAATGATCCTACCATTTTAGCTTGCAGGTTACGAAAGATGGCTGCCCAGTTATCTTCCACGATGACTTTATCCTCACCCAAAAAACTGTATGTTTTTTTCATCCATTCTTATAGTCTCATCTTTTGCGTATGCACTAGCCTATTCATCCAATGCAAGAAAAACTCGCGAGTTACCCCCCCCTGTCCATGAATAAGTGCTTCTAGCTTCTGTACTAAGTCAAAGTTTTAAAATTTTAACTAACTTTATAGGGAAAAATAATACTCCCTCCGTTCCAAATTACATGACTTCCATTTGTCCACATGTGTATGTTGACATGTACAGAAAAGAAAGTCATCTAATTTGGAAGCAGGGAATAGCATTTATGGCACTAAATAA
This sequence comes from Bromus sterilis, assembly GCA_950022295.1. Classification (NCBI taxonomy): domain Eukaryota; kingdom Viridiplantae; phylum Streptophyta; class Magnoliopsida; order Poales; family Poaceae; genus Bromus; species Bromus sterilis. The sequence goes on along the minus strand of OX465598.1, from coordinate 248,470,938 downwards.
TATCACTAGATCCGTTTTGAAATGTACTCTACTTCATAATGTGCCAATTTTAACTCATATATGTTACTACTCTTTTCTATAAAATTAGTCTATTTTGTAAACCTTTGACTTAGAACAAAAGGTGGAAGAACACTTATTCACGGATGGAGGGAGTAATCTTCTATTATTGAAAGGTGTGCAGGAGGTTTTGTATGAAAGGCGTGTGACCGATCTTCTACTTGAAGAATTCCTTTCATATGGGGTACAAAAAGAACCTCACAAGGTACTTCGTCTCTTCTATCTGTTGGATTTTGCTGCGCAGGATTCATTAGCATGTGCTTAAAACGGCATTATGTTCACTTCATAATTTCCGTTCAGTTCTCGAAGCCCTTACTTAGACGAATGGAAGATGGCAGAGTCTTTGCTTGGAGTACAGAAGAAGATGATTATCTCTGCACATTGCAGGAAGTCTTCGAACATGTCAGTCCCCATCTGGGATTTAACATCGAACTAAAATTTGATGACAACATTATCTATTCGGGTGTGAACCTTAACCGCGCTCTTCAAGCTGTACTGCAAGTATGGATAGCTCTTGCTCATTTAATGTGATATCACTTAATTCCCATACAACCATTTCGTCACTATGAAGTGATGGCCATAATGCCTTTAAATGGTCTGGTAGGTTGTTTTTCAGTATGCTGGCAACAGGCCACTTTTTTTCTCAACATTCCAACCTGATGCCGCACGGATAACACGGGAACTCCAAAGTGTATATCCTGTAAGTATGCCTTCAAATATTTTGTGTTCCTGGTATGTTTTTTGTAAGTTTCCTCACCTTTGCCCCTGTTGAGTAAAAAGAATGTTTCTGAACACTCTAGATAGTTAATAGTATTTCACCGATTACTTCTATGAGTTACTCCCTCCGTCCCACGATATAAGGCGTATTTGCAAGCTATGTTAGCTTGCAAAAATGTCTTATATATGGGATGGAGGGAGCACCACATTGCAGTGGGGAAGATCATGGTAGTAACGTGTGGTTCACTTGCATTCGAGTATTGAGGATGTTTTCTTGCTCCCTAGGTACAGTAAGTAGGAATGCCTTCAAAGTTTTTATCATTTACTTGCGTAAATTGAAAAAAGTGCAAGAAGTTCTGTAAAGGGACGCGCAAATTCTTTAAAATTAGCATGATTAGTATTTGCAACCTCATACTCCGGCAACAAGAAAAGTATTCAAAATCTTATAATGCATAGGTTATTGTGCTTAATGTATATACAATTCAGTGACTGGATCAATGATAATAGGTATGAATATGCAGACAACTTCAGTCCAAACAAGTATCTTATTTGTTATTTTAACTCGCATGTGATATGAAATTACACGATTTTGATGCGCGTCTGTAATTTCTGATTTGAATAAATTGTTGCCATCCATTCAAGTAATACATGCATACTTGAGCACTTATCATTTTCAACTTTTTACCTTTCATTAGGTACTGTTCTTAACAGAAGGCGGAACAGCCAAACACGTTGACAAGAGAAGGAACTCACTTGACGATGCTATCCAAGTGTGCCAAGAGTATGACTTGCATGGGGTTGTGTCAGAAGTGAGGGGAGTTCTGAAAAATCCCTCTGCAATCCAAAAAGCACAAGAATCCAATCTTTCGGTTCTCACCTATGGGCAGCTCAAGTAAGCAGTGCATCGTTACCCCGCATTCATGTTTCTCGGGTATGTGTTCTCAGTAATCTTACAGATTTCTTGGATTTATTGGTTGTATCTGCAGTAATGTGTGGGAGGCTGTTTACTTCCAGTATCTGATGGGTGTGAATGGCGTCATTGTTGATCTAGTGGAGGAGATCTCGAATGCCGTGGCAGATTTCAGTAAACCAGACCTCGGCCAGAGTACTTTCAGTAACAATGTTGGCATAGGCAGGAAGCACGAGTCCTTCTCACAGCAGCAGCTACGGTTCCTGCTCCGGCTTATACCTGAACTGATTCAGCAACCACACTGAACATAGATACTCCCTCCGTAAACTAATATAAGATGTTTTAGATCACTATTTTAATACAGTAAAGTTGGTACTAATATGCGCACACTGACTTTGTTAACGACAAGTACATCAATGCATTGCCAGAATATTTTGGAAACTTACTAGATTGTAATCTCAGCTATTAGCTCTTGAATGATATGCGTATAGCGAGTTAACTTTATTGATTATTAGATTAAAGAAAGGAAACCTGGAGTGGTGGCATCCATGTTTTTTGGTGGGTGGGGTTGTTTGTGGATTAGAAGAAGAAACTTGAAACTTAGAGCCTGTTCGTTGTCCCTCCGGATTTTCAGCTCCACTCCAAAGCCTCGGTTTGATTTGTTCGGTGCGGCTGTGCTTGTTTCGGGAGCAGAGTTGTGAAGCGGAGAGAATTCATACACGCTCTTAGAACCTGTTCTGCAATCCTCCACTCCTCTCACTTCTTCGGAGGCAACCGGAAAAAGATGGCTTCCGGGCTTCTCAGCTCCGGATGAGGAAAGCGCGGAGCTGTTAGCGAAAAGGCTCCTAGTCTACCTGAAACTATGTGAACATGCTGCTGTGAGGGTCCGTGTGCAGGACATGTGCTTCCTCGTATAGCATCTACTCCCAGTTAGCTCAAAAAATGTTACTATATTATGGGACGGAGGGAGTACATGACATCCTTTTGGATCGCAATAGCTCTCCCTTCTCTTAACTCCTAAGGAACTAGACTAGAAATGCATGGTTCTGCTTCTGTTTGCAAGTCCCACAATGACAAGCACTAGCTCTGCAAAAGAAAAACCAGATTTATTTGCACATGGTGCATTGCCCATTGCCCCCTTTACCGATGTGAACCGAATCACTGACGCGCCACCAACTCTTCCAATTCAAGAAATTCGTCTTTCATGTGACCCTTCTCCATCTATATGCCTGCACAGGAAAATGCTATCCTGCAGGTGACTCACTCCGCAGCCTTTTTTCAATAAAAAGGGTGACCCAATTCATGTATGCTTGGTCAGAAGAAAAGAAAGAAAGCTGATGCTCATGGTGCTGCACTTTATTTTCTTCCCTCTCCTAGTGATGGCCATTAAAGAAAGACAATTAGGAGCCTCAAAATAGCTGACCTCAATCAAAACTCACAAGAGGCAACCTATCGCCACCTGTCCAATCTGTTTTGGTTAGTCTGGCTCTGGCCTAGAATATAGGAGTATTACATATATATAATCCCAGGGTGACCAGAATGTCGGCGACCTAACCGCGTGCCTATTGGCGGGTGAGGAGGGGGGTTTCCCTCATGACAAAGCCATCTTTGCAATATTGCCTGGATTCTTGATGCGGTCTTGGCTCCTTTCAGCTGTCAATGATTTACTGCTAGCCATAGGCCACCGTGTGCACCATGTAGATCAGATAGATTATAGATTGGGTGAGGGTGGCGGAGTTGCTTCGTGGACAAGGTCACCCCAGACAGATTAGTCAGAGGCATGCAACCCCACTCCAAAGGCATTGACAAAGGCATATAACCCTAAAAGAAAGCAACCTGAAAAGAGGAATTGTATAGGTGTGGTGCAAGTGTGGTGCACCACGCTTTGAAGAGAAAAATGGTACGCATCGTAGGCTTTTATTTAGCTTTCACTGATGGGTGTGTGCTCAATTCTGATGTTCACATTGCTATCTATTGTTATACCCTTGTACTCCTTTTGTTCTGCTGATCTAGATCTCGGATCTGGTGTTGTGAAGAGAGACATGCCATGAACGTGCAAGGTATCAAGATCTTTGAGGTCACTCTCATTTTTCCTGAATCATTTGTTTCCCGGGATCTTTGTCTGTACGGTACTCTCACGTACTCCCATGAGTGATGCCATCTTGCTTTGGACGGTATGAGTATTTGTTATGGTACAAATGTGATTCATCATGTTATTTGGAAGAAAAATGGTACAGTACACATTTGAGGATTTAGCTTTCACTAATGGGGGTTAACAAATTCTAATGTTCACATTGCTAGTGTTCTTATGAGTAACACGTGATGTCGAGCTGTTGCATCATACTGTCACTTTTCACATTTAAAGGCTTTGGTTGTCAGAGATGGCTTCTCATGGGGGAAATGCTGAAGGTTTCTTGCTCTTCCTATGATTGGTCTTCACCTAACTGCTGATGGGTAGTAGCTTGCTTGCCTGCTTATTCTCTGCAAGGATTGCTTTTTGTTCAAGGAAAATCTGACATCACATATCACTAAGTTTGATTGGATTTGATGGAACGACCCCCTCCTAATTCATTAACAGAACAAGATCTCAATCCACATGTTCTCACTAGTCCAACCTTCCAAAACATGCCAACCGAAAATCTGGCGATGGGATCCTGTGTTGTTGAACCGATACCGGTGACAACGAATCAACGGAAAACATATTATGGATTGCTGGTTTTTCTGGCACTCGCCTTTTGTTGTCAACGACGGTCAAATTGTAGGATTTGTCAACAAATATGGCCTAGTCACTGGTTGAAGTGCTTGATGGTGACATGTTACTTGGCCAAGTCAACCTCTGCCCAACCCTGTCCCCTTTTGCAAACTGAAGTTCAAGAGATTCATACATCATGTAAATTTCATTCATTTGGTGAATTTATTTTCCTGTTATTCGCATTTGCTATTTGTTTCTGAAATGAATTATCAGATTACATCCCTAAAGCTATTAAATTCTTTGTTTCCTTGATATGTTCAAAGATAATATATAGGATAGAGATGGTTTGGTACAATATTCTCCAGTTGACCACGAGAAGATTGTTGTTTACATGTTCTGTTCTGTGTGTAAACATCTAATATAAAGTAGGCAAGAAGACCACGGCATCTTCAGCATAATTTTAGGCAGTGTGACTCACTTGCAAAGTATCTTTTTTAAAACGTTTGACCAATGTTTTCAACTATGTGCAGGAACAGCTGAAGGAGTTCTAGGTTTAGACGTGAAGGAAAAGGCTGCCTTTCCCAACTTTAATCCTAATTAACTAAGAACTAAGTTGACATGATACTGCATGGTTGTCAAGTATATATACCCTCCTCTGTTTTTTCTTTAATAGTCTGTTGATATTTTCCTTATAGAAAAATTCACCCTGCTCCCTAAAAGAGTTGTTTTTTCATCCAATATTTTTGGTTTAAACAGGATGGGTGCAAGGAAGTAGCCAGTTTGGTACTGAAGTGGATATATGGCCTTTGCTTCTTCAAGCACACAAGCAGCTCACATAACATAAGCTTAGCTGCTTACTTTATGATGCTTCAAGCTAAGTAGTAGCTTCTCACGTTGTATAATTGACTTTTCACAACGTTGATCACTTGCAGTGCAGGGACTAATAAACTTCACCAGGTTTGTGTGATTGGTTAGTTATAAAGCTTGAAAAAACCCACTCCTTAAAGTCCTGATCAGCCCAAGAAAACAAGCCATCTAGGTCTATTTTGTAAAGCAGAATGAGAATCGCATCCAGTATGTGCCTTGCAACTGTCCTAGACTTGAGCCTGAGCGATTGCAACTCTTAACTATTAATCACGGAAAAGAAAGCAAGACGACTAAGTCCCTGGCCTGGGTCATCTAGGTCATGACATATGCTTGCACGTAAGCAGTTGCTTGTTGGATTTTTTTAATCAACGGACGGCAGGAGCTCCTCCTTATTCTCATCAAGATGGAAAAATATTGTCCCAAATTGTGATTCACGCGTCCCAGGTAGACTGCATGCTTCTTTGTATATTGGACAAGCAGGATTGAAACGGCAACGAGGTAGGAAGAATATTTGAGGAGCAGGGCAAAGAATGAATGGGACTAGTTGCAAAAGAAAGATGGAAAGATAACTGAACTTTCTCCAGTTGTCACCACCGTATGTATGTCCTACTCTCAATCAGAAGCAATCCCTTTGACCAATCCAATCACCACATGCATGCATGTACGCGGCCTGCAGTCTTGCACTGTCCTGGCTAGACTAGACTGGAGGACTAGATTGCCCAACCTTTGTGTAAAATGTGTGAGAAGACCTGATCAAAAAGGCAAAGGGAGAGAACATGCAGCTGGCTGGCACCACGTATGAACACAGGATGAACCAAAGGCAGCCGTAATTTCCTTCTTCTTTATTTCCTTTCAGTTTCAGCTATGAGGGAGAATGGACAGAGTTTGTACTCCTGTACTCGTACTCCCTGTCATCCAAGGTACTTTTCTTGCTCCACTTGCATTGCTTCAAGTAACAAGAAGCATCCTTGTCAAAAATAGATAAAGAGTAATGAAGGTAACGAGCCCGATCGCTTAAGATTCGTGGATCTGGAACGTCAGGCCAAACCTAATATAATGGAGATCCTGGCCGTTCATGTCGAATCCAATGCTTCAAATAAATTTAGCATTGTGATAGCTTGAATATTTTTAGGCCTTGTACAATGCAAGTTACGTAGGAGAGATGCTTAGAAAATTAAACCAATTTTTCTTCAAACACCGATGCTTAGTTATAGAGGGTAGACGCTTAATTAGATACCCATCCTGTAAAAATAAATACTAATGCTTCATACAAAATCGGTTTATTTTATTAAGCACTTTGCATGGTACAAAGCCTTGGGATCTTAGCCATTGTGTTGAATCCAAAGGGGGTTTGAATAAACTTCATTTTTTTCCTAAACTGGACACACTAGTAATCAAATCAAACTTAAGTGTCCTCGTCAGTCGAGAATAATCAGTGATGCAAGAATAGTCCGCTAGACTAGCAGGAATCGTCCAGTTTCTTCTGAAATCCTTGTATAATTCATGTGAAATTTCTGTGCTCCAAAGCTGGGCCACGGAGGGAAGCCAGACAATAAGTTCAGTATGCATATATGCCTTGCTTGCCGGGGAATTCAAGTTGCTCCCATTTGCCGGGGAATCTCGACGTGCTAAAGTAAAATTTGTTTGCGAGGGAGATAACAATACTAATTTTTTTCATTTGATTGCAAATGGAAAGCGGAGGAAAAAAAATGATATATCAACTGGAACAAGATGAAGGGACTATTGTGGGTCAGGATTTGCTGAAAGCATATATTACCAACTATTATAAGCGACTGTTTGGGCCGCCGACCTCTAACTTCGTTACTATGGACGAAGAGGTGGTCCAGGACATTATCCAACTTTCTCCTGAGGAAAATGCTATCTTGACAGCACCTTTCTTAGAGAAAGAGATTTTTTATGCCATTAATCAAATGGAAAGGAATAAAGCTTCGGGACCAGATGGGTTCCCAGCTGAATTCTACCAGAAATGTTGGGGGACTATTAAAGGCGACCTCCTACCCATGTTTGAAGATCTTTTTAATGATGACCTTTCCTTGTTTCGCCCCAATTTTTGGATTATCACTTTGCTCCCAAAGAAGGAGGATGCAATTCGAATTGAGCAATTTAGACCTATATGTTTGTTGAATGTCAGCTTTAAAATATTCACGAAGGTTGGTACTAATAGGCTATCCACTATTGCACATTCAGTGGTTCAACCTACGCAAACTGCTTTCATGCCAGGACGCAATATCCTAGAGGGGGTAGTTGTCCTTCATGAGACTATTCATGAGCTTCACAAAAAGAAACTTGATGGAGTTATCTTTAAAGTGGACTTTGAAAAGGCATATGATAAAATCAAATGGACTTTTCTTCAGCAAGCTTTGCGTATGAAGGGCTTTGCCGCTGAATGGCGTCAACAAGTTGATTCCTTCGTCAAAGGAGGGAGTGTCGGCATCAAGGTTAATGATGACATTGGTCATTATTTCCAAACCTTAAAGGGATTAAGACAGGGGGATCCTATGTCTCCAATCCTTTTTAATATTGTGGCGGATATGTTGGCAATTCTCATCACACGTGCCAAGGAGGATGGTCAGGTTGGTGGACTCATCCCACACCTAGTGCAAGGGGGGTGTCTATCCTACAATATGCCGATGATACAATTATTTTATGGAAAATGATTTGCAAAAGGCTGCTAATATGAAGCTAATACTTTGCCTTTTTGAACAACTTTCGGGTCTAAAGATAAACTTCCATAAGAGTGAATTGTTTTGCTTTGGTAAGGCCAAAGAAACAGAGCACCAATATAGACAATTATTCGGTTGTGAAGTTGGCTCTCTTCCGTTTACCTACCTTGGAATTCCCATTCATCACCGTAAACTTTCTAATAAAGAATGGAAAATCATTGAAGACCGGTTCGAAAAAAAAATTGAGTTGTTGGAAGGGTAAACTCATGTCATATGGGGCAAGATTAATCCTTATCAACGCTGTTCTCACAAGCCTTCCCATGTTTATGTTGTCTTTCTTTGAAATACCAAAAGGGGTGTTGAAAAGATTAGATTTCTATAGGTCCAGATTCTTCTGGCAATGTGATGAACACAAACGAAAATATAGATTGGCTAAATGGGATATCTTGTGCAGACCTAAAGATCAAGGAGGTCTGAGCATCGAAAATTTGGAAATTAAGAACTTGTGCTTGCTTAGTAAGTGGCTATTCAAGTTACAAAACGAGGGGGGTGTTTGGCAAGAATTACTTCATAATAAATATCTATATTCCAAGACTTTGTCTCAGGTGGAGGCAAAATCTTTGGATTCACCTTTTTGGAAAGGCTTGATGAAGGTCAAGAATGCGTTCTTCATGCGAGGCTCATTTGTGATTGGGAATGGCCAATCTACAAATTTTTGGGAAGGCACCTGGCTTGGTGACTCTCCTCTTGCGGTACAATATTCCTCGCTTTATAATGTTGTGCTTAGAAAAGATTCTACGGTTCAATCTGTTCTTGGATCAACTCCTTTGAACATCCAATTTAGGAGGGCCTTGATTGGAGATAAATGGTCGTCATGGTTACACTTAGTTCGAAGATTGATGATGATTAATCTTTCTCATTCTTCAGATGTATTTAGATGGAGACTAAATACTAACGGGGTCTTTACTGTCAAGTCTATGTATGCGTATCTCATTAATACGGGGCCGAGGTTCCGTAGAAAACATATTTGGAAAATTAAAGTTCCATTAAAGATAAAATTTTTCATGTGGTTTGTTCAACGAGAAGTGATTCTCACTAAGGATAACCTGGCTAGAAGAAACTGGAAAGGATGTAAAAAATGTTGTTTTTGTGATCAAGAGGAAACAATTCAACATCTTTTTATATCTTGCCCTTTTACTGTGTTGATCTGGCGTATTATTCATGTGGCTTATAATTTATCACCTCCAACTAGTATCACTAATTTGTTTGGGAACTGGTTGGCTGGCATTAATAAAAAACTTAAGGGTCATATCCGTGTAGGGGTTTATGCCTTACTTTGGGCAATTTTGAATTGCCGGAATGATTGTGTTTTTAATAGATCTCGATCTCCTAATTTTTGCAGGTTATCTTCAGAACTACTTCTTCAATACGTACGTGGTCCTTACTACAGCGTGGGGACACTATGGAGCTCATGGCCTCTGGGTGCAGCCATTTGGAGATGGTCGCACATGCATTGTTCAACCGATTTGGGTGGCATCACACTAGTAGATTATGTGCTTGATGAGTCATGTAATCTTTTGTTTTGTTACCGACCGATTGTGTTCTTTTTGCTTCACATTTAGTTTACGTTGTTGGACTACTTGAGCTACTTTTGATGCTTTTAATAAATTGGCTGTGTGCATCAATTGATGCAGAGGCCGGGACACCCCTTTTCAAAAAAAAACATCCAGCGTAGGCTACCAGCATTCAGTGGCACAAGAAAAAAGCTTTGTAAATTGAACGCCGCAGATTCCCACGAAAGGCGAGCGTCCTTTGCAGGATGTGAGGGGGGAGTAAATAAATTTCACAATTGCTGCTTTTTCATGGGATCACGCGTGCTTAAGATACAGAAAGAAAATTTTCGTGCTTTACGTGATGGGATGTGTTTGGAACCGAGGAGATTTTATGTCAGGGTTCAGAAACGTAAAGTTTGGAGTAACCGTGGTCCATGTGAACGGAATGTCTCAGTTACCTGTAAGGGAGTGTTGCCCGTTTGTTGTTTCGAACGGTACAACTTTTCAACCAGATCGAAAAATGTAACAAGACTTCCCATAATATTCTAGTAAAGTGAAAAACATAAACGGTTGAAGATAGAGGAAGGAGGGACACAATCTTAAAGGAACAAGTTGTGTTTTGGGGTTACCCCTCCCCTCTATTTATAATAGGCCAGGTGGCGACTTAGGATAGGGGGCGCAGCCCTAGGGCTGGTCGAACAAAGGGGTAGACAGTCCTCCCCTTCCTTCCCTTGAACCCAAACTTCGGAAGGGATCCGGGGATCCCCTCCTTAATTTCCATTAATTGCCCCTAGTGGATTGATCCTCAAGATAGGGAGAAGTGGGGCGCACCACATGGCCTATGTGGCCCAAGCGGTAGATGACGTTGCAGAAAATCGACAGATATCCCGATAGGGAGGATAGATGGATTGAAAATACTAGAGAGGAGAGCTCGCAGAGGATTTACCTAGGTTCGGGTCCTCATGGTTGATGAGTGAATTTTATGCGCAATTTTCATAGCATATCTTAGTGCTAAAATCCATGATGCATAGTTTTCCATATTTTCATGTTTTACAAAGTTCATTGCACAACTTTAATTTTTTATTTGTTTTCCTTGGTTTTGTTATCTTTGTAGATATGTTGGCATGTGCATGCACATCAAAGGGGACAAAGTTGGGGTCAATCCGGAGGACCTGTGGTGCCAGACTTAACCATTTGGAAAGTGTCAAATTGGTATTTTTCAAACTGCTACAAATGAAGATCAATGGCACCAACATGAGTGCAACAAGCCCAAGAATGTCAAAATCAGAGTTCATATAAGTTGGTGGTCGTTTTAAGGAGGCATAAGTTGGAAACGACATCAGGTATGATCGTACTAACAATCGCACCAGCTTCCCAATGCTTGGTATTTTCGGCCATGACTTTTTGTGATTTTTCTTTGATTTGTTCCTATGCGATCCTTACCAATTAAGGTAATGATTTTGGGGATGATTTGACTCCCTAGGTCCCTTGGATGAAGGATGGGGGAGTATCTACAAAAATGAAGGAGACCGTAGGAGGATTCCTATATACACCCCTTCAATCCTAGCCGCGCGGGTTGGGAGGGGGGGGGGAGAGATCATCCATCATCCAACACAACTCTCCATCATCCATAACTCCCATATTTAGCCGTCACCATCACCATTGCTGCAACTCCAACATTGAGGAAGTGATAAGACAAAGGAGAAGAAAGAGGAGGCGCCATCGGCATCCTGCGCCGGCCGGAGGGCTAGTTCCATCTTCATCAACATCATCGGCGCCACCATCTCCCTCTCCTCCACCCACCATGGTGGATTGTAACATGTCTCTACCCTCTATGTTATTTATCTCCTTGTTTGAGTAATTTATTAGTTCTCTGGGAATAAAGAAGAATTGATGTTATGATTTTGGATCCTCTTCATATGCTTATGTTTATAGTCTTTCCGATGTTGGGTGAATTAGACCATCCAACACTTTACGCTTTTGGATGGAAAGGTTATTTCATGCCCGTGATGGTTGGTAGTGGAGGTCTGTAGTGACAATGCATATATTCCTTCTTCTTTGATCGTTGTAATATGGGACATATAGAGACCAAAGTTGGTTGCGTCCATGGGGAAACGCTTAATCACCGATTGATAACCAGAGTGCAGAATAACAATAGTGGCGTACGAGACACGAAAGACTACATGTAGCACCTATGTATGTACCCAGCTCCCCCCACAAATAAAAACATACAAAAGTGGTTTGTGACTTTGATTACCATAGATTGCGTTAGAAACATACTTGCGATGAGGATTATGACCCCCCTGAGAACGTTCTTATTAATCAAGCTCCGCCCTTTTTATTTTATTTACTATTTTTACCTTCTCTTAGTTGTTAGATGAAAAGCACAATTACTATCATTTTGTTAGCAACTTAAAAAATATACTATCACTAGATAACATTCTGGGTGTACACGTATTTGCGTAAGTGACGATGTAGCTGTGGGGTTGGTAGTTACCTGCTGGTGGCAAGAGAGTGTTAATACTCTTCAAGCTCTCGTTGATTACCCCAAGTGCAGGGTTGGATATAGTGCAGCGGCAAGTTTTCCCTTGGCAAAGATTCCAAGGTTTGTCTCCCGTAGGACTCCGAAGGATACAAGAAGGTGGTAAAGTGAACAATGGCGCCGAGGTTGCTACTTCACCTGGACCTGCACACAGATACAAATAACTTTGCTCCCAACGAGTATAGAGGAGTTGTCAATTCCTCCGGCCTTGCCGTTTACAAAGGATCAACGCAAGAGATAATGATAGTGGCAAATGAAAATAAAGACTGAAAGTAAATTGAGGGTGTAAACAATGATATGAAGATGGACCGGGGTCCCGTGATTTTCACTAGTGATGTCTCTCTCCCAAAAGACGATAAAAGTACTAGCGAGATAAACAAATCACAGTTGGGAAATTGACAGGATTATGAAGACACCGCAATGCTAACTATGCTGCAAAGAAAGGAAGGGCTCAAAAGAAATGGGCGGTACGCCAAGGTAAGTAGACCGAAATCCATCTGCATCTACTACGAATCATCCATCTTGAGATATCTATCCAGAACATCTCGCTGGTATTAAGTTGCGAATCCCACCCAAAGTGTAAACTCAAAGCAACAGACAACTGCATTAAAAGACCTTTGCGTAAAGTAAACAATCCTTGCACCCGCAAGTACAAGCACCGTTGTTTTATCCCTGGTGGCAACAACACATCCCCTAGTCTCATGTTTCTGTCACTCAAGCTAGACATCAGGGGGCTGAACCCACAATCGATCATAACGCTCTCTCTTGGAGTTGCAAATAAAATACTTGGCCAAAGCAAATACCGCAACGGAGAACATGCAAGAATTTACTCAAGAACAAATAATAAAAGAGAAGAACCAAATATATTACTCATCACAATCTGAACATAGTCTCATAATCCATTAGATCCCAACAAACTCAGCATAGCAACAGCAGAAATTACATAGGTGCCTCGATCATGTGAAACAGCTCACGAGGACTCGAAAGTGGAAGCACAAAAGAGGGAGAGATAGATCACATAGCTACTGGTCACGGACCCATGGTCCAAGGGAAACTACTCACGGTACATACGGGAGGCGTCCATGGCTATGGATGGTCTCCCGGAGGGGGTAGCTTCTTCCGGCAGGGTGCCGGAGCAGCTTCTCCAGGCAGCCCCGATCTTGAAACGGCGGCGGCGGCAGAACAGAGGCGAGATCGCGAAAGAGGAGTCCATCTTAGGGGTTTCCACCCCGAGGGGTAAATATAGGCGAAGGGGGGTGTCGAGGGGACCAACCAGGCAGCCAGGAGGCCTCCTGGCGCGACCTAGGGTGGGGCCGCGCCAGGGACCCTCCTGGCCTCCTGGTGGTGGCCCCCTTCGCTGCTTTGGTGTTTCCGGAAGCTTCCGTGACGCTGATTTTTTATCTGATTTTCCTGGATTTTTTGGAGCACTTTTAATGGCTGGAAAACCTGAAATACAAAAACAGCAATTGGCAGCTGGGTGCACTGGGTTAATAGATTAGTCCAAATATGCTCAAAAGTGTATGAAAGTTCAAGTAAAACATGGCAAAGTCACACAAAACATGCATGGAGCAAGCAAAAATTATAGATACATTTGGGACGTATCACCTGCGCATCGCTATCTATGGGATCGATAAATCTTACTCCCTACGTTCCAAATTAGATGACATTCATTTGTGTATATGTCTAGATACACATGTGAACAAATGAAAGTCATCTAATTTGGAACGGAGGGAGTACTTATCACGAGTTGCAACATCACTGTGCACTTACATACCATCAAGCTTTTCTGGGGTCATTGTTGGAGAGCAAAGTGCTCGGTTATTCCCTTCCCATTTTGCACTATTTTTTTTTTGTTATTTATATTTTAAGATATTATTCAAAAATAAAAAATAAACATATCTTCCAAGATGACCATCCGGGAACATACAAAATTTGTAATGAAGAAGAGGAGATACACGAGTCTACCATTTCTGGCTACTGATGAAACAAAGATAAAAAGATGGATTGAATTGGTGAACCAAAACTCATCTCTATTACGTCCTTAATATCAGGTATCATGCACTTATTATGGACCCAAAGAGCACCAAGTATATCAATGCGAGTTCAATGTTGATCATGTATCAGTAAATTATAATAGTGGTAACAAATTTAATGCTAGCATGGAGGTCTTACAATTTATACTTTTTATGGGTGTCGATGAGGTTATACACCAATTCTTAGATATGAATATAAGAGATGATATTCTTGATATATTTATATGTTATTGCAACCTATTCACACGTTTTGTCTATGTAATTTCTGTGATAATGCATTAGTTATCAATGAGCAAGAGCGGATTGCATCCGCCCTGAAAGTGGTGAATCATTGCAGGACCCATAGAAAGATGAAGGAAAGGATGCAAACAACAAAGAGCAAACAACCCCCACTGATACATGGATGCAAGAATTGGTAAGAGAACTTGAATTGAATATTTTACAAGCTACCTTGTAGTAATATAATAAGGATCACGAAAAACAAATTACCACAGATGAATAAGTATGCCAAGAAGAGAAAGAGAGCAATGAGGAGGAAGAAAAAGAGGAACACTCACCCTCACCTCCGAATTTAGAGAGTCATCTTTCACACACACTTAATAATTTCTTTGATGACACAAATCTCAACAAGAACATAATTAACATGGATGCACATGAATTACAAGATATTTTAAATAGGGCTTTCTATTTCTGTGCCCTTGGTTGCTTAGTTCTGCTTAATTTTGTCCATGATCTTTGTCATTTCTCACTTTTCCCCTCCACCTTGTGGCCCATCCTTAAAAAAGCACAAACGGGGGTTTACCATCGGGTCAAAGTGTTTGACTATTACTAACACACAGGTCAACCCCTGCGAGCCGGTCATAGACACCCCTGTGGGTCCATATGTTGGGTTTTGAGGTTGAAGACGGGGTTGCACAGTGCTGGGCTGCTAGATAAGTTTTATTCTCTTTCTCTCTCTATTTTTTTCCTTTTTGTTTGAATCTATTTTAATCCCACCTCACCGGTCGAGGGGCTCACGACCGTCTTAAATAGTTGAGCCGTCCAAAGGTGGTAAGCTTCTAGCTATCATAGTAAGGCTATCAATGCTAACTCTATGAAGGAGATGAAAAAAATCATAGGCAGTAGGCCTCCAATAAGGTCTAGGTTTTGTAAACAATGTAAACGTCAAAATTTCTATCTTATTCATGGTACTTGATTAAAAAAAATTGGCATTTAAAAATGGAAAATCATTTTTGAACATGAAAAGTTGGAAACTCCCTTCATACACATGCTTAGAATGGAAACACCCTTGTTTATGCCAAAATTGGTCATGTTATCAAGGATTGTGCCTTGAAAATACCGGGAGATTTGATGATAACCCTCCCAGGTCACTTAAACCCCACATGTCAGTGACTCAGAAAAGGGGCCTCTTAGCAAGGATCAGCAAACAAAGGGGGTTATTGTCAATTATCCCGAAAATACCAATGGGAATGGCCATTATGCTTGAAATACATTGATCTTCATATGAGATATGCCATTGTGTTAAGATTTTTATAAGTTTGTGGTATTACTAGTTCATCATTTTTCACACAAACTAGTGCACATAAAAGGCCCCCATGCAAATGGATTTAATATTCCGAGGCAATTTAATTTTCTTTAATTCTTGTAGATAGTTGTCAAAATAGCATGGATTACTAACCAATTCAAGTGGTTGCAAATTTAATTTTCTACAATTTATGTTGCCTACAATCACAATGTACAACCTTGAAAATATTTTTCACAATTTATAGGACAAAATTAGAACACACTTGTAAGCAATTTTGAATTACTGTATGAAAATCTATATAAATTTAGTAAATTAATGAAATATATATTAAAAACATGCTTAAATTCATGAAAATGTGGTAGTTGGAATCCCTTGTGGTATACTTTCAGTGAAAATTGATATGGCATAATTTACAATATTATTTCTGCTAATTGCTTCACACAAAAAAGTCATATTCGACACTAGGAAAATCTAAACATATTTGTTTTTGATAAAACTTCAAACTTTTTTTGGAAATATCTAGAATGACAACACTAGTGGACATAAAAGGGCACCATGCAAAAGGATTTCAATTTTGTAGGCTTTTCATTTCCTTTAATTTCTTCAAGATACTTGTCAAAACTCATTGTTACAAAACATTTTGTTTGTGTGTTCAATATGTACCATTCAAAACTCCAAACTTTTATGTGTTCAATATGTACCATTCAAAGCCACATCCTCAAATGTCAACATGTTTTGACTTCATTTGCTATTTTTCCTGCATTTAACGATTTTTGAGCTAAATGACCCCAAAATTGAAAACACTACAAATGCAATTTGAAAAGTTTGAAACTTTGCATGATATCATCATTTTACTCCCATAGCATGTGATAAAAAGTTGAGAGGGTTACAACAAAAACTGGATACACTTCGTGTACAAATTGGACCATCTCTAATGAAGTATCAGGGTTTTGGACAAAAACTTAAGTGTTACCAGGACATTTCATTTTTTAAATCCATTTGAAGTCCAAACTTTTTATGTCTTTAATATGTACCATTCAAAGCCACATCCTCAAATTTCAAACTATTCCAACTTCATTTGCTATTTTTATGCATTTAATGATTTTTGAGCTAAATAATCCTGAAATTGAAAAGCACTACAGATGAACTCTGAAAAGGTGGAAATTTGGCATAGTATCATGTGCTAAAAAGTTGAGAGAGTCACGGAAAAAACTGGATGTATTTCGTGTACAAACTGGACCATCTCTGACGAAGTATCAAGGTTTCAGACAAAAAATTAACTGTCACATAGACATTTCATCTTTTAAACCCATCTCAACTCCAAATTTTCTATGTTTTCAATATGTACCATTCAAATCCATAGCCTCAAATTTTAAACTGTCCTGACATCATTTGCTAGTTTTCATGCATTTAATGATTTTTATTAAGCTAAATGACCTTAAAATTGAAAAGCACTACAAATGAACTCTAAAAATATTTAAACTTGGCATGGTATTATCATTTCACTCACATATAATGTGATTAAAAGTTGAGAAGGTTACGACAAAAACTGAGTGTACTTTATGTACAAACTAGACCATCTCTTACAAAGTATCATGAAAATTCAAGTGTTAAAAAGATACTATTTCATTTTCAAAATTCATTTCAACTGCAAACTTTCTATGTGTTCAATATGTACCATTAAAAGCCACATACTCAAATTTCAACTTGTTTTGATTTCATTTGCTATTTTTCATGAATTAATGATTTTGAGCTAAATGACCTTGAAATTGAAAAGCACTACATGTGAACTCTGAAAAGAATGAAACTTGGAATGATATCATAATTTCACTCACATAGAATGCGCTAAAAAGTTGAGAGCGTTGCCGAAAAAACTTGATGCACTTCGTGTATAAATTGGACCATCTCTTACGAAGTATCAGTGTTTCAAACGAAAATTCAAGTGTTACAAAGAAAATTTATTTTTTCAATCAATTTAAACTCTAAACTTTTTTATGTGTTCAATACGTACCATTGAAAGCCACATCCTCAAATTTCAAACTGTTCTAACTTCATTTGCTGTTTTTCCTGCATTCTAAATGACCCTAAAATTAAAAGGCATGGTCTAACTTCGTATGGCGAGCTTAGCCACATTTTCCACAGATGAAGATACTTATCTCCAAAGGACTTCGTAAGGAAGCACTGTCTGTCTGCCAATAATATCGTGTGAGCCAAACCACATGTTGTGGGGTGGTGATGGCTCCGCTGCTCTCCCCTTCCCCTCCTCTCTCCCCCGCCCCCTCTCCCCTCGCCCCCGTCCGACCGCCCTCCTCCCTGCCGCCGGCGTCCGTGCCTGGTTCTTGGCCTGTTGGCCCCCCTTCTTCCCCCCTTCCCCAGGTTTCTCTTTCTGCCTCCTCTGTGGTTGGGGAGGGGCCTGTCGGGGCTCCGTGCGGCGGCTCGGGCAAGAACAAGTTCTGGGCTTTGGATGGTGTGTCTTCGTCTGACTCGGAGGGGGAGGAGCCTGTGTTGCCCCAGGCTTCCTCCTCATTGGAGTTGGGTAGGGCTCGCCGGAAGTTTGCCCCGGGTGGGCGGAGCCGGAGCTTTGCTTG
Organism: Bromus sterilis; assembly: GCA_950022295.1. NCBI lineage: Eukaryota > Viridiplantae > Streptophyta > Magnoliopsida > Poales > Poaceae > Bromus > Bromus sterilis. The sequence continues at coordinate 248,452,770 of OX465598.1, read as the reverse complement.
TGTGTGGGAGCCGCTGCAGCCGGGCTGGACTCGTGTTCGTCGCCGTGGAGCCAAGCGGGCTCCTCCTCCTTCTCCTCTTCCCAGCATCCTCGGGTTCCGCTCTCCGAGCTGTCCGCGGAGTCTTTGCCGACCTCGTCGTTCCCTTCTGGATCTCTGTGTCTGGGGTGGGGAGGGGAGACGGCGTCCCCTCCCCGGCTGGCGGAGGCGCCGGTGGGGCTGGAAACCCTAGGTCGGGGCGTGTTGCGGCCGCCTGTTTCTCCCGCTGGTGGGCTGGCCTTTTCCTCTGGGCCGGCTGCTGGGCCATCTGGCCCGAGCCTCTTCTCTTTTTTTCTCATGATTTCCATCCTCTGGCTGACACCTCATCTTCCAGGCTTGGGCCCATTGCGCGGGCCCCGTCTGGCTCACCTCCTTCTGGTCCCTCGCGGCCCACCCCCCTCGGGTACTTATGGATCAGGCGCGGGTCCTCTGACCTAACCCTAGGTGTCCCCGCTGCCTCCCGTGACCTTCTCCGCTCCCTCCTCTCCCCCTCTCCGTCGTGCCGCATAGTGCTTGCTCCCCCACCTCCCCTCCTCCCCCCTTCGCTGCGGTGGTCTCCATGGATCGTTCCGGATCTGCTTCGCCTCAGGCCGGCCCCGGCCTTGAGGCCTCTGTTGATGGTGCTGAGATGGAGGCTTCCCTTCGTGCCCGGATGGAGCGGGAGAAGGCGGCCAGGGACGCCGCTTCCAAGGGCTCGGCGGATTGGGGAGCCCCGCCTCCCTGGTTCGTTTAGGAGCAGCGCCGTAAGGCGATGGCGGCGGCGGATCCCTGGGAGGTCGCTGCGGCTGCTGCGCGTCCTCGCGCTCCTGCGGATCAGGAGGGTGGCTCCTCGGGATCGGTCGGGTCGGATTCGCTCCCCCCGCCGCCCCCGCCGCCGCTCCCTCGCCTTCCCGTCGCTGGTTCTGGGGTGCGTCCCGGCCCCTCTCAGTCTGGCGCATCCTTTGGCCGTAACTTTGGTGGTAACAGGTGCTCCTCTGGTTTTGGTTTTCCGAACAAGCGCAAGTTTGGAGACCGTGATGGTGGGGCAGTTCGTTCGCCAGCCATGGTATTCTTCCTCCTCCGGCTAGCTCCTCTGGTGGCGGATCCGGGCCTTCGGGGGGCAAGAAGGGCGGCTTTCTCACCTGCTTCTCTTGTCACAAACCAGACCACTTCCAATCCCAATGCCAATCCCCCTTCTGCCTGATTTGTCGTAAGGATGGGCACCTGACCGCTGAGTGTTCTTCCCGCTACCCTCCCCCGGTGGTCAAACACTATGGTCGGGGGCTCCCGGGGTGTGGTTTCTTTGGTATGGAAGGAGGCGGGGAAGCAGTGGTGGCTGCCCCCAAGATTCTCAACGCTGCTGTCATATCCATCCTGGAGAGGGAGGTGTCTTTGGAGGGCTTGGCTGAGGAGCTCCGGGAATGGGGGACTGAAGAGTGGGACTGTCAACTGGAGCAGATCTCGGAGAAGGAGTTTGGTGCGGTCTTCCCCTCCAAGGAGTGCCTCCGCATGGTGTCCAAGAGCGCATCTTTCACCCTGCCTATCCACCGCCTCGTCATTTCTGTGAAGGAAGCTACAGATGTGGACCGATCCTTTGGCTCGTTGGTCGAAGCTATTGTGTTGCTTGATGATGTTCCGCCTGAGATGCGCTTTGTGGCTGGTATTCTTGCGTTTTCTGAGCTTGTTGGTAAGCCCATGGCTGTGGATGAAGGTTCTCTTTGCCGCTAGGGTCCTGTGCGTGTTTCTGTCTGGGTTCGCAACCCGTATTTGGTGCATGCCTTTGTGGAGTTCATCCCCGGGATTAAGGCCTACCGGATCAAAGTCAGAGTGGAGGGTGCGCCTGTGGCTCCTCCTCCCCCTCCCCCTGCTCCCCCCGCGGACAGTGATGATGACCCCAAGGATGATGATCCCAAGGATGGCAGCCAGGAGGGCAGTGGCCCGAGTGGCCCTCCTTTTACTTCGCAAGAGTGGGAGGCGCTGGGGACTAGGATCCAGAAGCGGTACCCGAATCGGCCCCCCTGGTTACGACGGGCACACGCGCTGCTTTAAAGATGCCATGGAATCTATCCTTGAAGAGGACCTCTCCCCTGCACCTGCCCCTGTGCTTTCCAGGTCTGAGGACCCCGCTGCCTCTCCTGGTTCGGCCGTGTGCTCCAATCGCCCGAGGAGGGCGGGGTCTCCTTCGCTTTCGGGCATCGTGGACTCGCCTCCCCGCGCGGCGGCTCAGGATGCCGTGCTCCCGGCTTCCCGGAAGCGCAAGACGGTCCGCAAGACCTCTGCTCGGGACAAAGCCAGAGCAGCGGAGGCCGCGGCGCTCTCCAAATCCTCTTAGGCGGGCCTCTTCCGCAACCTCGAGCATGACCTGGGGACTGCGGCGGAGGATTTCACTACCCCCCTGCCGGTCCGTCTCGTGTGGTCAAAACACCTGTGTCTACGGCGAGGAAGAGCAAGCGGATCTCCGGTGGTGGGCTTTCGGTGATCGAGCGTGCTGAGCAGCGGAAGGCTGCGCGTGATGCTCCGATTGGTACGTCCCCTACACCTCTCGCCCCCCCTGGTTTCGCCTGTGCGTCTGGTTTTGGATTCCCTTCCTGATTCGCACTTTCTCAATGTGGCTTCGGATTCTGGTATTGTTTTGGGTGATTTGGGTCTTTCTCCCCGTGCGGTGCTCTCGGTTCTTCGTGCTAATGAGATGGCTCAGGCTGCCATTGCTAAGGCCAGGTCGGCGGCGGTGCGGCCCTCCCCTGGAAATGCGGAGGTTGCTGCGCCTGCGCCGGTGCGGGACGCCGGGTTGGGTAGTGGCCCAGCTCGATCGGCCTTCCGGGGTAGGAAGCGCGCCTTAAATCTTGTTTCTTGTCCGGTGGTTCGGAGGACAAGCCTTCGCATTAAAAACCTTTCTAAATGAACGCCCTCTTTTGGAATATCCGTGGGATCGGTGCTAGGGGGCGCCGAGACTAATTGCAGGATTATATTCGCTCCCACTCTTTTAACATCCTTTGCCTCCTTGAAACTAAAAAAGAATCTTTCTCGGTTCCGAAGCTGGATTCGATTGGTGGTGTCGATCATTTTGTGTGGAACTGGCTGTTGGCCATGGGGTCGGCTGGTGGAATTTTGGTAGGGGCTGCGTGTGATGACTTTTATGTTAACAATGTATGCCTGGGCACCTATTTTATTAGTGTTGAACTCACCTCTGTGGTGTCGCGTTGGTCTTGGGAGCTTGTCGTGGTTTATGGGCCGTCTGATCACTCTTTTGCCCCAGCTTTTCTAGCGGAGTTATCCGCTAAGCTGGCTTCCTCCACTCTCCCTGTTGCCATTGGTGGGGACTTCAATTTGCTTAGGCATCCTTCGGAGAAGAGCTCACCTAATTTTTGCTGGTCCAGGGCGGCGTTATTCAATGATTTTATCGCTGAGGAGGCCCTTCGTGAACTTCCCCGTTTGGGAGCTCGTTATACTTGGTCCAATCATCAGAGCTCACATATTCGTTCGGTTCTTGATCGGGTTCTCATTTCCCATGAATGGGATGGGTTGTTTCTGAGGGCTTCCCTGATCGCGCTCCCTCATGTGGGTTCTGACCACTCTCCTCTGCTTCTTTCCTCGGTGCCCCCGGTAGTGGCCAGGCCCAGACGTTTCCGGTTTGATTCTTCCTGGCTTTTGGTGGAGGGCTTTGTCCCTTGGCTCTCGTCTAAAATCCTGTCCTTTTTCCTCGATGGCCACCGGTCTTTTGGCCCTGTGGACGATTGGAGGCATTGTGCGAGGCTGTTGCACCAATTCCTTAGGGGTTGGGCGGCCAATCGTGCGGCTGCCGACCGGAAGGCTAAGGGTGATCTTCTGGCCCGCATCTCTTCCCTCGACGTAGTGGCTGATTCGGTGGGCCTCGATGATGTCGGGTGGCAGCATCGTTATTCTCTAGAAGATTCGCTGATGCAGTTGCACCTGATTAAAGAGGAATTCTGGAGACAACGTGGGCGCGTGTCCTGGCTGTTGAAAGGGGATCGCCTCATGAGCTACTTTCTGGCCATTGCTAATGGGCGTCGGCGTAGGTGTACGATCTGTCGTTTGGTGATTGATGGTGTTGTGGTAGAGGACCCGACAGTTATTAAAGAGCACATCTTCAATTTTTATGCGTCGCTTCTCAGCGCCAAACCGGAGGCTGCTATCACTCTTGACCCAGCCTTTTGGGCTGATCCTGTCTGCATTTCGGCTGAGGAGAATGTGTCTCTTCTGTCCACCCTCTCCTGCGAGGAGATTGATGTTGCGGTCTCCTCCTCCAACTCTAATTCTTCTCCTGGCCCGGATGGGTTCTCGAATGCCTTCTTCTAGAAATTCTGGCCGGTTCTCAAGCATCTGGTTTATGCCATTGTTCAGGGCTTCTGTCTTGGCACTGTCGATATCTCGAGGCTGAACTTTGCGGTCCTGTCCCTGATCCCGAAAGTTAAAGGGGCTGACTCTGTTCGCCAGTTCAGGCCAATTGCCCTGGTTAACAAAATTGCCAAATTCCCTGCTAAGGCTTTTGTGTCCAGGCTCTCCCCGGTTGCTCATCGGGTGATTACTCCGACCCAATCTGCTTTCATTAAGGGGAGATTCATCTTGGACGACATCGTGGTGCTTCACGAGCTGGTCCATGATCTTAAGCGGCGCAAGTCTGACGCTATTATTCTTAAGTTGGATTTTGAAAAGGCGTATGATTCGGTCAGTTGGCCGTTTCTTCGTTTTGTTCTTCTCTCCCGTGGTTTTGACGGGGCGTATGTTCATCGGATTATGCAGCTTGTTGGTGGGGGCCAGACGGCTGTGTCCATTAACGGGGAGCAGACCACGTTCTTTCATAATGGCCGAGGCCTTAGACAAGGTGACCCGATTTCCCCTCTCTTGTTTAACTTTGCGATTGATGCGTTGGCAAACATTCTGTCTCATGCTGTCGCCCATGGGCATATCAAGCCGGTGGCTTCCCATCTGATTCCCAATGGTGTCACTCACCTCCAGTACGCGGATGATACGATTATCCTGATGGAGAACAATAGTTTGGGGCTTTCTAACCTTAAATTCATCCTCTTGTGCTTCGAGGCGATGTCTGGTCTTAAGATCAACTTTGCCAAAAGCGAGCTCCTTTGTTTGGGGTGCTCCGGTGTGGAATCTCGCAGAATTGCTGATTTAATGAACTGCCAGTTAGGCTCTTTCCCCTTCAAGTACTTGGGGATCCCCATCTCTACTTCCTCTATTACTTCCAAAGACTTGGCCCCGGTTGTCTCAAAAGTTGGCAATAGGGTGATGCCGTGGCGAGGACGGCATCATTCTCAAGCGGATAAAATTTGCCTCATAAACGCTTGCTTGTCCTCCCTTCCTATGTACATGATGGGTTTCTATAGGATGCCTGGCATCTCCCACTCGAACATGGACAAAAACTGGCGGAATTTTTTCTGGAATGCAGCCGATAATAAAAAGAAATATCGCATGGTTAAGTGGAGTTTGATCTGCCGCCCTCGGAAGGCTGGGGGCTTGGGCATTCTTAATACTTCTGTTATGAACGAGTGTCTGTTAGTTAAGTGGTGGTGGCGGATCTCCCGAGGTGTTCGCGGATCCGAGCCCCAAACCTCTTTGGTTCTCTTGTCTCAAGGGCAAATATTTCCCCTCTTCGGCCCCTCTGCTGGCTACGGCCTCGGGTGGCTCCCAGTTTTGGCGATCTATTTGCAAAGTTAGGGAGTTGTTTCTCTCCCATGTTAAATTCTCAGTGAGGAATGGACGCTCTGTTCGGTTTTGGATTGATCTGTGGCACCCTGCTGGTAGACTGTCGGAGGTGTTCCCAGTCCTTTTCTCTTACGTTTCTTCCCAGAATATTTCTATTGCGGACCTTGCGGGTAACAATTGGGATTTTGAGTTTCGGCGTGCCCTTTCTCCTATTGAGCTTGAAAATTGGCAACGTCTTGTTGAAATGTTTCTGGTGCTCTCAGAGGGTGAGGACTCCGTCTCGTGGACCTTTTCTGCCTCTTTTAAATTTTCGGTTAAGTCTTTGTACGCGACACTTGTGGGGGGCAGCCGCTCTGGACGGTTCTCCCCGGTTTGGAAGGCTAGGGTGCCTCCCAAATTCAAGGTGTTCCTCTGGCAAGCGTTTAGGGGCAAGCTCCCGGCCTCGGATCAGATCCTGAAGCGGAACAGCATTTCGTCTGATGCTTGTTGCCTGTGTGGGGCCTCTGAGGATACTAGGCATATCTTCTTCCATTGTCAGTTAGCTCTTTTCATGTGGAGTTGTGTTCGGTCCTGGTTGGGGGTCTCCTGGAACCCGTCTTCCTTTGGGGAGGTGCGGGCATTGGCTAAAGTGTTGCCTTCTTCTTCCCGAAGAATATTTTGGATTTTTTTCCCTGTGTTTTGTTGGATCCTGTGGACTACTCGCAACAAATTTACCATTGAGAAGGCTTTTCCTAGATGTCCTGCTGATTGCTTCTTTATATTGGTCGCCCTTATACAGAGCTGGACTCCGATGAGTAAGCCGGAAGACGAGGAAGAACTGAAGGCCATCTCCCTGCGCATTAAACTCCTGGCGGCTCAGCTTCTCCCTCGGCAACCTCCTCGGACGCCTTCGATCCCTGGTGGCGTTTGAGTCGTGGCTCCTCTGCTTAGCGTCGGGGTGGCTCCTGTGCAAGTTTCTTCTTTCAGACTTTCCCTTTCGCGTTTTTCCCCGGGGGCCTGCGTGCCGTGTTGCCGCCTGTGGCTTTTGATGGTGGTCATCTGCTACTCTGTTATGTGACTTGGATCCGTTTCAGTGCCGTATGGCTTTAGCAATAAAGTCGGGCCTAGCCTTTTATCTAAAAAAATAAAATTAAAAGGCATTACAGATGGTCTCTGAAAAGGATGAAACTTAACCAATAAACTTGTTCTGACTAATTTTCAATAATTTCAGAGTAATGTTGCTATATGTCATCCATTTAGTAGATTTCTAGTGAATTATTAGCACTTTCTCAAATTTAAACTATAAGCGTGATGTATTTTGGCCCAAATATTGGAGGTGGATGCACCTAGGACAACTAAAGTTCAAATTTCAAAACATTTGATATGAATGGTTAACCTTGCTAGTTTGAACTCATTTTGAATTTTTTTTCATAAAATTGCAGTACCACAAATATAAAAAAACAAACCTTCACAAAAATGAAATAAGTAGCAACAAGGGAAATATTTGGACATTCAAGCATGCAAACAACACACATTCCAATTAAAGTTTATAATTTTAAATTTCAAACCCTAAACATAGCTACTAGTTTAAACCCTAGCATTTCAAATCTCATCGTCCACGTTGGAATCAAAGCCGAGGGAGTCGCCGTTGTCCTCGTCGGTCATGAGGTCGATGGCGACGTCGTCCACCGCAGTGACGACTGCTTGCTTCAACCCCGACGTGTCAACCGGGTCATTGCGGCGCTACGGCCCCTCTGCCCATTCTTGCATCGCCCGGAGCATCCCTAGAAAATCTTAAGGGTCATCAGCTTCGCTAACCACCACCCCTCTGTACTCTGCCAGTAGAGGCGGCTCCGAGTCCGGCTTCAGCATGAGCAGGGGCCGCGCGATGTCATCCCAGGCTCAGGCTTAGGCACGAGGAGCTCGTTCCCGGCTCATGAATGTGAAGTCCACCGTGTGAGCTCATCCGCGGCCCAGGCTTAGGGATGCGCAAGCCTGCGCGGCACGCAACATGCAACCATTACATCGATGAAGGTACATCCTTCCCATATAGCGTACCGCGCATCGAGGGTCAAGATATATACACCGTCAAATTACACACACACACACATATATATATATATACTATGTATATACATATATATATATATACTATGTATATACATATATATATATATACATCCGGTCTATTCTGACATCGATGTCAGAATAAATATTCTGACAACATTCCGAACTGCATCGTATCACAAAGAGAACCGCATTGTTGTATTCGAAGCACTTCAGCTCGGGTTAAAACGAACCACATGCAGTATTTTCGCGATAACTTTTTAACCGTTGGTCGGAATTGAGCGTATGATACACCGTTCGATTCGTATGGAAAATGAGCATCTTCCATATGTTGAACACTTCCTCCGATTCTTCACGGATTAAGAGCAGTTTCGAAAATGGTGCGGAAACCCACTTTCACAGCTGCAGTTTTTTTCGCGATTTCTCTTAAACCGTTCATCGGAATGATGCAAATGATATACCGTTGGAAAGATATCAATCAGGAGCTCCATCCATATGTATAACACTTTGTCTAATTCGCTACGGATTTGAGAGAAATCTAGCCGCAAAAAACGCGCACACTCTATTTTTCGCCGGCGGATCTTGTAGAGAGTAGAACTTTTTAACCGCTTGTCCGATCGATGTGTATGATACACTGTTGGATTCGTCTGTAGTAGTAGATTAACCCATATGTTGAACACTTTTCCATATTCCACACGGTTTTGAAGTAATTTGAATAACGGTATTTCTGCCCTCTTTTGGACAGCGGGAGTTTTTGCTAAAATTCGTTAGATTCGTTCGTCCGATTGATGCAATTGATACACCATTGGATAGCTATCGTCGAGGCGCTCCATTTTTATGTAAAACACATCCTCTAATTCCTTACGGTTTAAAAGTTGCGTCGATTTTAGTAAACCGCGGAACTCCGTTCTTCGCGGACCCAGAATCGACGATGTGAACTGCATTCGCCGGGCAACCGCACCACATCCAACGGGCAAGCGCACTGCATTATCGCCAAACAGAACACACGTGTTTTTCGCGGATCCGGAATCGGTGAAGTGAACTGCATTTGATTGCATCCGACATGCAAGCGCACTGCATTCTCGGCAAACTGAAAATGCACGTGTTTTTCTCTTATCCGGTATTGGCGAAGTGAACTGCATCTAACGGGCAACCGATTGCACTTGTGAACAAAGAGAACTGCATATAATTTTTTCAACTTATCGGAATTGCAATTTATCAGAACTGCAATTTTCAACTTATGAGAATTGCAACTTATCAGAACTTTGCGGTTCGCTTTGGTGCAATGAACGATGGAGATAAAACAAAGTAAATTGCGTTTTTTTATCTTTTTATATTATTATTATATATAGAGCACACCGCGACTGCACTGCTTTAGACAAAAAACCGCATTGCATCTAGTGCAAGTAAACATCATCACACTCAAGAGTAAATCACATCAGCTGTTTTTCTTAATGATCAAATAGAAAGTTCTTCTTCTACAGTGCACTGCATCTGTTCTTGTTTGAACTACACAACTCGCGTGAACAAAATATACCCACACAAAAACCGCAACCGAACTACATGATTACACATGCTTCAATGCATGAATAAAAAAGAGGGGATAAGGGGTGGCGAAAGCAAGTGGCCGCCCGTGGGAGGGGACGCAGACGGCCGTCCAACCTGTGGCGCCCAGGACGCTGCCGGCTGGATCGACCGGGGCGGCTCGAGTGGCTGAACAGAGGGTAGGAGGGGAGGCGGAGGCAGCAGCCGGACCTAGCGCCGGAATTCTCCACCGGGGGACCTCCCTCGCGTTGCGGCACCAGGGGGAGGGAGCAGTGGAGGCGAATGCGGTGGCCTCCTTCCCGTCCGTCCCCGCATCGGCTCGCCTATGGCTGGCGGAAGCAGCAGCCGTTAGGAGGCGGGGGTTAGCAGATCCGGCCAGGGGATCCGTCGGCGCCGCCATGTCATTAGCACCGGCAGCACGACACCTTCGCCCCCCGGCGTCCGGGCGTGGCGCGGGCAGGCGGTGGCTGCAATAGCCGGCGGCGCACGGCCGACTAGCAGTGGCCGCTTCTCTCCGGTGGTGGCTTCATTGACCGGTCGCGACTGGAAGGGGATCCAGATGAGGCGCATCTCGCGGGCCGCCGTTGGCCGGGAGGGGGGCTGGGACGGAGAGGTGGTTGTGGTGGGGCGGACCGGCGGCGCCTTGGGGAGTGGGGGCGCGCCGACGAGGAAGCTGGAGAGAGAGGGCATGGGGGCGCGCCGGCGAGGAAGCTGGACAGAGAGGGCATCGTGCGTGAGGTGGGGATGAGAATGGAAGTAGTGGGGGTAGGTGGAACATGGGGGTGGGGATGGTGCTTAATTTTTACTGCAATAGAGATCGGGACGCGGAACGTTTTTCTAGTGTTGTTAGAATAAGCCCGGTGTTGTTAGAATAAGGTCTTAACGGGTGTTGTTAGAATAGACCCATCCTATATATATGATGCATGCGGTCATAATTCTTTTTCATGGTACCACCGGAAAAGAACAAATCAAACAAAAAACTGTGTAAGCGAAAAAAGAAACAAGGAACCCTATTTTTGCAAAAGTAAATAAAAACCTAGAAGAAGAAAAGTAAATAACATTCAAAAGGAGATCTCATGCCCTGGAAAGGTGATACTACACATATGAAATTATGAACTAAAAGGTTCTATAACCATGCGAACGAAGTACTGTTTAATGATGACAACACATCTGGTCTTTTTCTTGTTTCCTCCATTCTTTTAGACCAGTCTCATCATCTTGGTCATTCGGTGTGATATTCGGCAGCAGATCGATGGATCATGGCCGAATGATTTTCCTGCTCGGAAGCCCGAAAAGGTATGGCTGATTGATGCCAATCATGTGGGCGGCGAGTTCTCTACGAATCATGATCTGATAATCACTCGGATCATGTAGTAAGTAGCTTACAGTGTAAGCGCCGACGTTGCTTTGGTTGTCTCGTCCAAGAGTTGAGGACACCAATATTGGCACTCTCCCCATTTTTTTGCCTTTTGGGCAAAATGCTTGGCTCTTGTAGAAAATACGTCCACGTGATTTGAGGGTAGGGATACGTTGAGATTGCACTGTAAGTGAGAGGGTGGGCTTTTGAATAGATATTTTTGGTATTACTGAATCTTACAAAATTGTGGTACACCCCTGCTTTATCGTTAGCTGTAGGAAGGCTAGACAAAAAATAATAGACACAGCACATCATTAGGTATATGAGTGCCCACCCCCAAAGAAAGAAGGTGATTGAGTGCCCTAGGAAATCATGAAGTTTGTGAAAAGAACATGAAGCAGCACGGACAATTGTGTAGAGTAGCTCACTCCTTGATTTCAGGCATGAGCACCATCAGACCAGCCAAAGAGGCCGGATAGAAGGATAAGCAACTAATGATTGCCACCCTTTTTGCTCATTCTCTTTAGAGAAACCAGTGACACAAAAGATAAAAGAAGAGAGAGAGTCTCAAGAACCAAAACCAAAGCACTCATGTGTGGATGCAACGTGTGGATGTCGGTCCCACAAACGAGCACTAGGCCACTAGCAGTCGTTTGTGCCGCGTCATTTTCAAGTACTGTTGTGCTTCTCTCGATCTAGAGGCCAGGTGCTGGATGGATATGCTGAGGTTGATCTTGTGTAAGCGTGTCATCATCATCTTTCCTTTCTTGTTTTAGCTTACTCCTTCGATTCTCTATTTATAGAATGGAAAATTTGATACTAATGATCGTGCAAACGAAAGGTTTTCAAACATGGATAATTTCGTAGGAACAGGGTGTATGGCATAGTAACAATATATACGTGTAACGTATCCGTACGCAAACAGGTAAACATGTGATTGGAGTGGAAGTTTGAGTTTTTTATGAAATTGTAGGAAAGCAGCAATAATCTTATAAAAATTTAAGAATTGTTCCTTGATTTCCTCCAAAAAATCAGATTAGAATTGCCTTAGAGGCTCTTATTGTTTCCTTCAAAGGATTCAACTTCATTAACTATAGATAACCTCCGTGAGTAGAAAAAGTTAGGACCCTCCTTCTGTATCCTTAATTTATTTATGTATAAGTTTGTCCCACTTGAAGAATAAAGGAAGTTTTTGGAAAGCATCTCTTATTTGGTAAGTCAAGTGCTGTGAGAGCTTTCTTGTATTGTATTTTATATAGGTACACCTTTATATGTTGGATGAAATGGAACGCATGACTGCGCAGACATAGCGATCGATGCGTGCTTTTCAACAAGAGATAAATGGTTGACATTGAACAAAGATTTTGTGGTTGTTTCCACGACAAGTTTGTCGACAAAAGTCATATAAAACATAGAAGAAAAAGAAGAGGAACTTCCAATCCAAAGAAACTACGGGGAAGAAGTTACCTTTAGAAAAAACAAGGCTGATCTTGACCTCACCAACAATGCTTACTATATCATGAAAAGACTGTGCACAAGAAGATTTTGTCAACAAATTCTCATTAAAATTTATAACAGACAATATGTCATGAATCTTTCTAAATTACCGCACAACAAAAACTAGTGTCATACTTCCATTGTATGTTGAAATCATTTGGCATTTTTTAAGGATGTTGTGTTGATTATCCTTCTTACATGTAACATTAATGCTTTGATTATTGAGACTAGGTGGTTAAAGCGAGCAATCTCAGTGGATTGTTGCAATTTTGAGTTAGCACTAAACTTAAAATCTTAACCACGTGCATGTGCAATTAATCCATTTTACTTTACTTGGGCTTGGTCTTATATGCTCTCGTGGTCACTTTTGTGGTAATAATTGGTTTAACATATATATTAAACTTTTTTAAGTTACCATTACCTGTAGTAGAGTCCATTTTTTGAAAATTAATAAAAGCCCACACAGAGTCCTGCAGTTTTATTCTATAAAGTTACCATTACCTCAAAGGCTATCATGATCTGTGTACTTAATTTAATATATCAAATTGTATTGTATTTTTTTTCCAGTAAGACAAGAATGCCCTTGACCTTGTATCGACTAATGCACACATTATTTTATTAATTATTTCAAATTCAACATCCGAGTTCAATGCATTTTAAGAAATAAAAGTCATCAAAGTCTGCCCAAGGGCAAAAGAAAAGGAATGCAAATTTGAAGACAAATTAAATTTCGCCTAGCCTCTGCACCAACTAAAAATGCACACAACCTTTTTTTTATAAGTATCATGACCTGTACATTGATTTTTAGTCCCACTCACACCAAAGTGGCCTCACCAGGCACCAAGCCTGATCCTCAAAGAAATATTAGGGAGACCCTCTATACATCTGACGTCGGTTTTTAGAATTGGATCCGTATGGATAGGCTACATAACCGCATGTGAAACCATTGAGCCAAGCCTTCCTTTGCATTATGGTTTTAACAACTCAACCACTAAAACTCCATGCTCATGTGAGATGATGATGTCCAACAATGCCACCATACAAAAAGGAAAATTGAGTAACAAGTAGGGCCACTTCCTTTCAATTAGCAGTGGAATAAAATGGTTTACAAATTATAATAACTGGTTTGGACGTTCCAAGACTAGCATAACCCAAGCAACATATAGGTTCCCTGAAAACATGATTACAAGACATGATAGTGAATGTGTGTAAGAGCCAACACCAACACCTCACTAACTCTCTGGATAATTGGTTAGAATGATAAAAATCATATGGTGTTGTCCTAGTATAATTTCATGGGTTTCCTGAGGTGACATTGGGGGTGTATCAATAGATTGCGCACCTACATGAACTCTTTCTACTTTGATGCGGTAAAAAAGAAATTTAGAGAACCTTTTGAGATTATCAAGTTGTTTAACTATATTAATGATGTTGAGAGTTGGTAGGTTAGTCCAAGCATTGAAACACCGTTTTTATTCACTTTTGTTATTTGCTACCTTGTCGTTTGTAGTATTTATTAAGGTTACACAAAGCTATTTTTACCATCAATATTACACATATATCATCATATCTTTGTTGAACTAGTGCACCTGCGCAATTGATAATTATATTAGGTGTGTTGGGGATACAATGGACTTTTTTTAATCTTGATTGTGGGGTTGTTTGGGGGGGGGGTCACTTTCAACACCTCCTATGGCTTGATAAAGCTTAGATAATCCACTTGAAGAAAATCTGATGTTTTCATACAATCCTCTTTGCTTGAAGGCCTAATAGAGTCTATACAAATAGAAGTGCATAGTAGACATCAAAATATTTCTAACACCGTTGCTGAGGAGATATGTGCTTGAAAGTATCTTATTTACATCTTGTAATTGTATATTTATTTTATCATTTTTATTCAACTAGTTTTTATTTTAAGTGAACGCCGATAAGATACAAGATCTTTAAAATATGACGTGCTAATTATTTATCTTGAATGATTTGTAAGTTCGACAACACAACATCTTGCCTTTATGGAAATGAAGGATGTTCCTATCTTTGTGATGGTAGGATGAGGAGGTATAGATGTGACAATAACTACCTCCTTTCCCTCCCTAACCTTTTTGATAGGGAATAACGGAGATCGCCTACAGTTGCATCCACACAGAGAGCCTTATTCACTATTGTTGAAATTTGAATCTGGGAAGGAATGGTAGTGGCGTATGTGACACGAGCTAAACATGTATGCACGTACCTATACTTTAGTCTATCCATATTTAACACATATACCATGTCTTTGATATGTGGACCTAGAATAGTGACTTTGCAGAATTAGAGAGACGATCATACTAGTAGTGATGAATCTAAAACCCTTGAAAACAATTTATTGGCTTAGTCCTTTTATTAATTGTTTGTATCTTCTTGTTTAGATAAATTCTTTTTGTTATCACTTGCCTCGCAATCAATAGAATAGTATATTTAAACTATGGTTTGTTTGCGAACTTATCTGCATAAATGACAACATAATTGTGGGGCTGATAGTGCTTTTTTTAGCTTCATGTAAGATTCAACATTTATGTGACGCCCCCAAAATCAGACCGTGTACAGTAATCATACACGCAAGGTACACGATCAAGATTAGGGACTCACGGTGAGATATCACAACACAACTCTACAAATAAAATAATACAAGTTGTTTAATACAAGCCAGGGGCCATGAGGGCTCGAATATAACAACTCGAGAGCACAAAGTCAGCGCAAGCAAAAGTATCTGAGTACAGACACAAGGATACAAGGTTGCCTTAAGAAGGCTAGCACAAATCACAACTGATCGAAAAGGCGAGGCCTCCTGCCTGGGAACCTCCAAACTACTCCTGGTCAAAGGGGAACTCGACGTCGTAGAAAGCATCGGGGATCTTCATGATTGCGGTGGTCGGCATCGGGGATCTCCTGCTCCTGGACTCCAAGGCTCCAACGTCGACTGCAGCGGCCGATCAGGCAAAAACAAAAAGGGGGAAATAAAGCAAAGGTGAGTATTTAGCATACCCGCGAGTCTTACGTCCGCTACTAAGCATTATGCATTGTATCAACGGAAAGAAGAGACTGTATATAGTGGACTGGAAGTCATAAATCCAGAGCAAAGGTAAGAGGCTAGGCCTAACGAAGACTAGCATCTTCCAACGAGTCTTGCAGCATGAGGTAAGAATCAGCCAACAGTTAATATAACAGTAATGAAAGTAACAATGCAACAGAAGTTGCTGCAGCATTGTATAATAATAAGTTGTAATCATTAGCAATGCCTCCGAGTTCACCTCCTCGACATCCCCGCGAGGAAGAAAACCCGGAACCATACAGTTTAATAATAATAGTTTTTAGTGGTAAGATCTAGCTTCAGCATAAAGCGTCCTGTTACCGTGGACACGGCTAGTCGAATAGATTAATCTTCCCTGCAGGGGTGCACTTGTGTTACGCTACACGTACGGATCTCCAGGGTGGCGGGCACCTTGTTAGGGAACTCTCCACCGAGGCTATCCGACACTTCATAGCCCATCTTTCAAACTCAACAGAGAGGTCATCCGCCGGACTATATCCTATGTACGTGGGGCTTTGGACCCTAACCCCGACGTACTCCTGCACGGTGCGAGGCTAGCCGGTGAAGTTAAAGCAAATCCAAATAAGACACCACCGCGCGAGAAAATAAGACAACACCACTTCCCGGCGCAGGCCGCGGTACTGCTGACGTCTGAAGAGTCCTCGGACGACACTACGAAGCAGAGGAGCCCATAACTCATAATTCCCACAGGTAGGTAGTGCGTACATGGCATATAGCCAACTCAAGACATTCACTGAACCATTTAGCATTTTAATTAACCTGCGTGACAACCGTTATCGTTGCCTCGACTTAACTGACCCGCGGACAACGACAGCAGCCAGGACCACCAGTACATCGGTGCCTGCCCCGTCGTCCCACCAAGTCACTGCAGTTACGAACAAGGTGAACCGTCTCCTTACCTTGTCTCGCGTGTGCTCCTGGAGGAGCTCGACTTTCGTGGTTTGGTAACTCTCGCGGACAACGATCAGGGGCCAAGCACACCGGTACACTGGTCGTACCCTCCCTGTCGTCCCGTCGCAATACCACTCGCGGGCACCGTTGGGTCGCCCGACTTCTTACCTTTAAGGACACCAGTTGGTTCGAGTGCCTACCATTAAGTGAAACCAGGAGGTATCAGCCTCGATGGCACACTTAAAGAGGTTTGACAGAGATATCAGCGGAATGAACTAAAGAGGTAAACCTCGTATCATCCCGGTGATGCTACGCTACTGAGCCGACGAGAGTGAAATACGAGTCCATTCCACTCGTAAGCCAAACTCGAAGCGACTCGGCAGAGTCTCGCCGTTGTAGGTTCCCTAGGGCGTCTGCATTGGTCTGTACCTGTTGCAGTTGTAATATATCGTTCCCGCGATCACTCCCAGAGTGATCACGACCCTCTATTCTAAACCTAGCTAACAATGCACAGGGTTTACTGCTGAATAATGCATAAGTAATAATAGGCAGCATAGGATTAAAGGAAGGCACATCAAGGGGCGACAAAAACAGGCTATGCAATTGAATAGGATTGTAATCGTAGCAGCAGCAGTAACAATGCCTAGTGCAAGAAATGTACGGAAAGATAGGCGATATCTGGGGAAGAGAATGGCTCTGCTTGCCTGGAAGCTCGACGGTAGGGGTGCACGGTCGTCGACGACGTAGTCGATCACAAGGGCATCGGCAGCGGTCGTCGGGACTACCGGACAATAAGAGAGGGGGGAAGAAACAATAAATACACAACAATAATAGCAATACAAATACAAGACATGGCAAAAGCAATGTTAAGGGTGTTCTTAACGCAGTGCAATGCACGTTGCTCGGAGCAGAAATTCATCCGGGGATGAACGACCAGCTCCGGATGATTATCGGATAAGGTGTCCGGAGGGGGGAGATATCTTGCCGGAGGTGTCGTGGACATCCGACACATGTGTGGGTGGTGTATCCGGGTTAGTTGATCTATTCCGAACAACTTTCGTGTTCGAAATAAATTCATCCGGGTACTTCAGCAATACCGGACAAATCATCGAACAGACGGTCCGGAGGGGGGGGGGGACGGTTCGACGTTTGGCATGTTAGAGGGGTGTGGTGGGAGTATGAGTAACGTATTCGTAATCGTGGATCCGTTCTGAGTAACTTTCGTATACAAAAGTTTTTCATCCGGACAACTTTTATCGGTACCGGGAATTTTTGACAGACGGCCCGAAGGGGGGGAATGTCGATGTTCAGTAAGTTAGAGGGGGGTGGTAGACATACGGATAGCGTATCTGTATTCGTTATATTTTTCTGATCAATTTTCATGTATAAAGTTTTTGAATCTGAGTTACGGTTTAAAAGTTATTGAATTTCAAAGTTTTAAATCATTTAAATGATTTTTTGAATTTCTTTTATTATTAAATTCCAACATTATCCAAAACCTTATCCACAACAGTGCTGACAGGGTGGACCCACATGTCATACATAGAGGCATTTAACTAATTTTATTTAAATCAAAAATATCAGAGGGCCCACATGTCATTGACTCTAGTGTTAAATATGATTAAAATCAATCTAGTGGTTAATTAAATGGGATGGCCCCACATGTAAGTCTCACAGGGATAAATATCTCCAGCAGTTTATCTCTCAAATTTTAAATATCTGACCTTGGGCCCACTTGTCATACACATAGGGGGTTATCTGCTTTTCTAATTCCTTTATTCCTTTTTTTAAATGGGCTAGCCCCCACTGGACAGTGGCTTAGCCACAACATGGGCACGGCGTGCACGCCGGCGGCGAGGCCCATGGCCGTGAGGCCGTTCCGGCGAGGGGAAGCGAGGGTGTGTGGCCAGGGAGGCACGTGGGGCGCAGGCAGTGGAGCTCGGGCGTGGCCGAACGCAAAGCAGAGCGCGGCCAAGGCGCGCTCGTGGCCATGGCGGGCGGCAGTGGCTGCCGGAGCGCGGTCCGATGGGGAGGGCGACACAACACACAACAGCGGGTGTGGCGAGAGAGGACCCGAGGAGAGGCTCACCGCAAGCAGTAGGGTGTGGCAATGGGCTCGAGGAGGCTCTGGTGGCGACGAAATCGACGGAGAAGACAACGGCGGCCGGCGGGAGTTGCAGGCGCGATTCGCGGTGTCTGACGCGGCTCGGCGTCGGAAGATCGCTTGGGTTGACGAGGACGAAGGCTCGACAGCTCTTGGACATCACGGCTGGGCCGGAGATGGCTGTTGGGTGTGCAGGCATGGCGACGCGCGCCGACAGCGGAGCTCGGGCAGGGCGGGGAAGAAGAGGGAGGGCACGAGGGGGAGGAATGGAGGATGGGCGAGGAGGTAGGGTCCTCGGACGCCTTTATCTCTACTGGGGGGGAGCAGGTAGAGGGGTGGTCAGGGGGCATGTGGGGGTGAGGGGCCGACGGCGTGCTCTCTGCCCCCCCCCCCCCCCCCCCCCCGTCCATGGCGACAGTGGCGGGGTGGGGGAAGGGAGTTGGTGGGAGGGAGAAAGAGGGGAGAGGGGTGGGCCTGGGTTGTGGGCTTTGCCCAGGCGCGTTTTAGTCTTCTTTTTTTTATATATATATTTTGTTTTTTACATTTCCATTTTCTGTTTTTTCTTTAATTTGTTTGGCCAACAAGGGATTTTATAAAATTGTGCCAATGGTCCTAATATTCATATTAAAATATTTTACATTACCCAAAATGTTTTGGATCTAAACAAAAGCAATTGAATATTATATAAAATATAAAGAATTAATTAGGGCTCCCTTAGCTACTGTTTTAGTTATTTTAAATACTCAAACATTTAATAAATTTCCACTTCATTTCTAACATGACCTACTGATTTTTAAACATTTTATAAAATTGTCTTTGCATTCTATTGGTTAACTTTAATTTCTACTTGTTTATTAAAAATTCAAGGCAAAGTAATAATTCTCAAGCTATTATTATTAATATTATTATAATTTTCTTTACTTCAGATTATTCCTAAAACACTTTAACTAAAATAACTAGTGCTATGATAACCATGGCCTAATGATTGCTAGGCATTATATAAATAGATTTCATCATAAAGGTCCCACTATAGTTTTCATTTTAATTTTAAATTCCATAAAAATTTCGATAACCCAACATTGGTTTCATAATCATCATTGCCTTGGGATTACTCTAATGTCTAAGGATGAATTGGTTTAACCCAGATCAAGGTGATTGACATGCCTCCAAAATTCATGGAGCAAAGTTTTTATAACTTACCCAATTTGAAAATTTTATCAAGGTTGAAAATTGTCAGAGCTATGATCAAAGGTGATCATGGCTTGATCATCAACAGTAATGATCACTAACAGTGGATCACTGTAGTGATTACTGTTACTGATTCTGAGGGTGTTATAATTTACTTATCATGAATTATGTTACATAGCCTTGTGCATTATAGGACATCAAGTTTCAAACAAAATCATGCACATTGTTTATATGTAATTTGAGGATGCCGTGCCATAGCCAAGCACCGTGGGCCCACGCACCTCGGGTGTGGGCCCCACCACGTCCCAAATTTTGTGCTACAAAGGAAGTGATCAAATATAGGAGGGGAAAAGCATGAGGAGAAAGCTAGGCGTTGCAGCTGCTCCTAAGCAAAGGGCGCATGCAAAGGGAGAGAAAAGTTAGGGAACAAGGTATCACTAGCACGTTTGCAGCCAAGGGAAAAAGACCACCAAATTGATGAATACGATGCGCTCTAAATTCCAATCTGATCCTCAAGATCGAGCATCGCCACTAAGTAATGAACACTAGACTATTAGCCTGATTACTTTGCACGGTTCCGGTGGAACTATCCGTTAATCATACATATATCGAGAGATGCTGCACACTGCGTGCGTCCATGGATTAAGAAAATTAGCATAGCCTAGTGGAGGGCTGTTGTAAATGCATGTTTGGTTCTTGATTAATCAAGGGGCTTATGACAGCAAGAACCTGCACTAGCTAGTTGCTAGCGCCAAATCTGCCGGACAGATTGGCGAATGTACAACATGCATGTCTGTGTTGATGAATTAATTAGGTCGTGTCTCACGAGTATGTAGCATCAGATTCGGCTTTGGCGATGCTTTTGCTACCGTAGGTTACCCACTTTGTTAAGAAATGTATGCGCATAATTTACACTGTGGCAGTTCAGGGTCTGTATTCGTTTTTTTTTTCATTTGGTTTATACAGTTTTTGATTTTATACGGTTCATATCGGTTTATAGAGTTTTATATGCAATACGGTTCGATTTCAACAATAACCACTTAATTTCGGTTTGGTTTTGGTTATAATTAAATTAACTAAAGTTGGCACGAATTTTTGAGTCAACACATGAATTTTCCACGTGTAAATACATCTTACATATCATAACAAGGAAACCAATTAGAAAATGGATAAAGAAGAGACGTCGGATAAGCTATTCAGCTACTCAAGTATACTGAAGCAATAAATGGGCTAGAAAGTATCAAGCCTAGCAGCTGATTACCCTTTTGAACACAAGCCATGTGTGCCTGAAGTGGAAGGTCGCATAACAACTTCGTTTTTTTTAGTACCACATCGCTTAGCTGAAGAAAATGATGAGAGTGAGGGTCATATATAAGCTGATGTGTGTTCATCGTTCAACCACAACTGATAGAGTGGAGTTATTTTGGTAAATTCGGTTTAACCAAATGGTTTTCGGTTTCTAACTGAAAAAACCAAAGGGAAAATGGTTTTTTGGTTTCAAAACTAAAACTAAAATCGAAACCTGGAAAAACAAAAAATTATCTGGCCAAGGATAAGCATGCCTCCATTGAGAAGAAGAATGGCCGAAAGACCTTTTTATTGGGCAAGCCCCCCCCCCCCCCAACTCCACAAAGATGACAACACCGAGAACACACCACGTCGTCCCGAGCTCACTACGAATAGATAAGCAACCCGATCAAGCAAGCCAAAGGCACAATATTAGGAGCATCAATGACACAACCATCAAATCAATGAACAAGCCTCGACTCCTGTAAGTATCCCCATTAGGGTACCCCCATGTACCCACCAAAATGAAATCTCAGTTTCTACTTATCTCACCATGCCATGGTTGTCAAAGGAGATGAGGAGAACGGATGAAAGGGGTGAAGACTAGACGTAGGATTTCTGGTGCATATTTCATCTGGGTGAGGAGGAAATAAAGGACACAATTCATATTCTACCAAGATTTTTTTGAATAGTCAACCACCTTAGTTTTGTACCCATTGTATTGAATGTTACCATATCACAATTTAAGTACATCCCTTAACATTTGTATCTACCGCTTATACCGTACGTGGTACCCTATCGGCTCATTCCACATGGCCACCAACTTCATCAGATCAACAAGCATAATTCACATGTGCATCTCACACGATCGTACCCCATGTGATTTGCTTGGTCAAACACTATGTAGTCGTTAACTCCGCGAGCCACACAATTGTGAGCACAAATATGAACCAACATCAGCAAGGATCGAGGAGCAACTAGTTAATGGCATTAGTATTCACTTTCATCCAAGCATGATCACCACTATAGTGGTCACCCTCGCAACTGCAATCATATGTTCTCATGTCACCCCTCTTGCCGGTACACAGAACCTTGACGATCAAGAGAAGAATGGAAATCGATTCGTTGTGGGGTAGATTGGGTTGGCTATGTCGATAATGTGACGACCAGTTCCCTGATAACAAAAGTTTGTGCTTATTGTACCAGTGTATGGATCAATAGCTGGCATACATTATTCATAATGAAATACCAAATTAAATCCCATTGGCATAGTATTACCTTGATGATCGATCTCTTATTACAACACATACCTACATAGCTCAGTGCCAGCTAGCTCATGTATAATCATATTACATTGCAATGGATAATAACTATTATCTTGTGGCTTTCATCCAGCCACAAGAAAATTTTGACTATAACACTCTAACCATATTGATATGGAATTACACACACCTGATGATACGAATCACCGATGGAATCCTTTTGAGTTTGTCCCGATCTTTCACGTCGAGCAACCCGAATATAAATCCTTCCAATAACGCGATGAACGTCACCTGAAGAAGAGGAACGAATCCAACAAGCCACGTAATGGAGATCACCACACCTCAAGCCCTAGCACGATAATCCTTGATGAACACAAAAACCTCTGCGGCAATCTTTATTGGATAAACGACATCGCCAACTCCGAAGGAAAACTTCACCAAAGAAACACAACTTGGTAGTCTTTAATATCAAATTCTAAGCTAACCCTGAAACGAGCTGGAGGCTAGGTATTTATAAGCTAGGGGTAAAAAACGTGATACATGGGCCGCAACCCTAAAATTTGCGCGCAGGCAGTGTCGAACATCCGGTATGCATCGGATATCTGTCGGGACCTGAAGACTTCCCGTGTCATCCTGGCAGCTTCCTGCGCCGGGGTCTTCGGATGTCCGGACGGCATCGGACATCCGTTACGTCAGATACATCAGACATCCGTCGGGCTTCAGATTTCCGGTAATATGACGCCGAAGCGTACTGACCTCGATGCACCCTATTTCGGACAAGTGACGGACTTCGGATATGTTGGACGTCTGATGGGACACGGACGTCCGATTCCTGGAATTGATCAATCTTCCCTTCCTCCGTCGTGCTCATATCACCCCCCTTCAAAAAGCATTGTCCCCAACACGTGAGGTTCTACTCGAAAGGGTGGCGTGATATCAACAACATCTCACGTCTTCGCCACTGGACTTGATACAACACTGAGCGCCTCCTTTCTTCTCCACATGAGTTTGGACTTTGGCGCCACCACCTTCTTCTTCTCAACTCTGGATGGAGCCCTTTCTTGCTGAACATGAACCTTGTGTGTACGACCCTGCAAAGTGGTAATGCCCGAGCCACACAACTGACGAACACGTCCATCCTTGCCTTTGTGCACACGCACGGCTACTCCAACAAAACATCGTAGGGGTGTTCGAACAAAACTGCGATCGTCGAACCTCGTCGCCATATGCAGCGAGTCACGAACATCACCACTGTCATCGGTCTGAACACCTTTGTCAAGACAAACTGAAAGTGTATCACATACTGCATTTTCCTTCCTGTCATCAACAGGAGGCTTGACTTCAAACGACTTGTCACCAATAAGTACAACTGGCTTGTCGGCTGAATTAGTTTCGGTACTGACGCTCCTAGCATCATACTCCTCAGGCTACAACTTAGCTAAACTTGGTTGTGGTTTAGCCTTGTGCAACTTCACCTTGCGAACCACCAACACCGCATCGGACTTGATTTGATCATCTCCCATAGGCTTCAAAGTCCGCTGTTTGCCATCATGCATAAAAGAATATGTATTTGCGCCCCCCGCATGTATAGCATTACGATCATACTGCCATGGACGTCCAAGTAACTGCCCACACACCTCCAATGGCAACACATCACACTCTACCTCATCAACATAGTCACCAACTGTAAATGGCACACAGACCTTATGAGTAACCTTCAGCATACCGCAACTATTCAACCACTCTAGATGCTTCGGTTCAGGAATACGCCATGTGGACAACCCCAATGATGCCACCATCGCCTTGCTAATGCCATTTATACAGCTACCGCCATCAATCATCAACTTGCATGCTTTGCCTTTA
This sequence comes from Bromus sterilis, assembly GCA_950022295.1. NCBI lineage: Eukaryota > Viridiplantae > Streptophyta > Magnoliopsida > Poales > Poaceae > Bromus > Bromus sterilis. The sequence continues at coordinate 248,428,945 of OX465598.1, read as the reverse complement.
ATCATACAGTCCTCCTGAAATAAATTCCATCGCTGACATCTATCCACTGGCATACAAGTATCATTATGTACTCTCTTGAGTTGCACATTCAGCCCACTAAATGGTACAACATCCTCCACAACATCCTTGCCAACAACAACCATGAAAACATCAACCGTCGACACTTCAGAAATCATTGATGTTGCCTTAGCAACTTTCTGCAGGGGGACAACCATCTTAACAATCTCAACAGAATTCAGAATCAACTTATTTTGAGAGCGAGCAGTAAAATCTGAGATTGTCTTGGACATAGCTTGCACATTCGTCTCAGCCTCTGCTAACAATTGCAAAATCTTTGATACAGTATCCAACTCTGCAAAATATTGACCAACCCCATTATTTTTTGCATCATTGCGGCTAAACTGCTGCGAATCGGGAGCAGTGGCCATACAATCTGGAAAGCACACGAGACGTGCATTCCAAGTTGTGCTTACACGCCTTATTTGGAGCACTGACGCGGATTTTGCACCTATATCAATTTTGGGACTCCTGACAACCAAATCCAAGTATGGAATTTCTTTTCTTCAACCTCTAGCAACTTCCTCGCAAAGCAATCTGACGGAAACAAATCAACACAAACACATCAGCAAATTTGCAGCCTCTATGCACAATCTCGTCCAAACAAATCAATCTGAACAAGAAATCCTCCAAGCAAACTCCTCCGAACAAACCAATCTAGATGCGATCGATCAACACAACCTCGTCGTGATCAACCTTTCCATGATATGGAATTACACACACCGGATGATACAAACCACCGGGGGAATCCTCTTGAGTTTGTCTCGATCTTTCACAGCGAGCAACCCGGATATAAATCCTTCCAATAACGCGATGAACGTCACCTGAAGAAGAGGAACGAATCCAGCAAGCAACGTGATGGAGATCACCACACCTCAAGCCCTAGCACGATAATCCTTGATGAACACAAGAACCTCCGCGACAATCTTTATTGGATAAACGACATCACCAACCCCGAAGGGAAGCTTCACCAAAGAAACACAACTTGGTAGTCTTTAATCTCAAATTCTAATCTAACCCTAAAACGAGCTGGAGGCTAGGTATTTATAAGCTAGGGGGCAAAAACGTGATACATGGGCCGCAACCCTAAAATCTGCGTGCAGGCAGTGTTGGACATCCGGTATGCATCGGACGTCCGTCGGGATCTGAAGACTTCCCATGTCGTCCTGGCGGCTTCCTGCGTCGGGGTCGTCGGATATCCGGACGACATCGGACGTCCGTCGGGCTTCAGATTTCCCGTAATATGACGCCGAAGTGTACTGAACTCGATGCACCCTATTTCCGACAAGTGACGAACTTCCGATACGTCAGACGTCCTATGGGAAACGGAGGTACGATTCCTTAAATGGATCAATCTTCCCTTCCTCCGTCGTGCCCATATCACATATTTTGTATATCTCCCTAGCAATACAGTCAACCTGCAACATAATACGGTATAGCCACAACGGTCAATACATTTCAATGTGTTGATAAGTTTATTTGCACAAGTATAACATATTTCCTATCCCAAGTTTGAACTACATGCCTTTTTTGGTAGGTGGAGTTTCAGGATTTTACAGAAAGAAGATTTCCCTTATGTTTATATATAGGTGGACTACTCTATGCATAGGATTCTTATCTGGCTCGCCAGGAAATTCGTAGCAATACTGAGACACTTACGGCTTCCAATCTCTTGTTATCTTGTACACAAGGGTAATTCCGAGTTAAAAACCAACAAGTTTTAATTAATTAGAGATGATGATACCTTCAGAAGGTTCTAGGATAAGTTGCTCAAAATTGTCCATAATCGAGGACTTGGCTAATCATGATCAATTTATACACTTTGCAAAGGTTTGTGTACTTTATCCATGAGACTTAGTCGCACTATATTTCTACTAAAATCAACTGTAGAGTAGACAGAGAGACCAAGGTGATACTTTTAGGTAGAAGTCACCCATAACCACATTGTGATTTGTTACAACCTATACTAACTACATTTGCTGACTCACTGGGTTGGTCTCCGCAACTTACTTGGTGAAGTCAGAGCCCATATTGACTCGAGGTTACACATGAAACTACTTAACTTGGAACTTTTCAACCTCTTTGATAACTTGGGTGGTCGGTCATAGGTTATGAGTCCAGATTCAATAGGAATGATATACTACTTGAGAGGAGAGGATCCACAAAGACGAAGATGAGAGGAGAAGATTGATGTCGTTTCATCACTCACAATCAACTCAGTGGGGGTGAGTTGCTTAGTTTCTTCTTCAGAGGACGAGACTTAGGATTGCTAATATCTATATCAATGGTGAATATCGATACGATGATTCCATGTTTAGCCAAAGGATTAGGTCCAATGATGCTAAGACGAACCACCTCTGCGATATAGACTTCCGGCACGTGAGGACTACGTCCGAGTGCCATTTGTGACCCATCTAACAAGAACCAATCTCGTCGGCCATGTCATGGTATGTTATCTAAATTCATTAATTTGTTTAGTGTGGAATCTCATTGATATACTTAGTATAGAAATTATTTAAGGTAGATTCTGATTGATTATCTTATTGTATGATATGTGTTTGCGGTAGTATGTATGTGCAAAACTTGTTATTTGGCATCTTTGATATAAGTTGGTTTAAGAAAATGCCTTAGAGCTAAGGTCAAAGTTGTGGCCTCGAGGCGGATAAAGAAGGCCTTGCTGGAGTACGCCTTAGAGCAAGGAGTTCCCTCACCACGTGTGCCTACAAGGTGGACATGATGGTCGTATTGTCTTAGGCGCGCATGGCGGGTAGAGGGAGTTCCTCGTTGGGAAAATCTGTAGGTTGGGCATGACATCCTAACCACTATCAGGAACACGAGACGCCCCAACTTGAAGATGATCATCATCATTGACATCTTCTAAAAGTGAGGTGGTGTGTTTATCAAGTGTTGAATAATATGTTGGTTGCAGGTGTTGGTTATTTATGAATAATATGTGTTGGTTATCGTTGAACAAAATGTTGTTTGGTGTTGAACAATATATGTTATTTCAAATGTGCCGCTGTCATGCGGGTTGCAAAATGTTATACTGCTATTTTTTTAAAACACATTGCTGGTGTTCATATATCAAATGGTGTTGCTAAATAAGGATATATACTGGTGGCTTTTGAATGTGTGGCACGCCATCACTATTAGAAATAGTGTTGACATGGGCATCCATTGCGAGCAATATTTTTTATCACTAACGCTATATTTATGGCGTTGGGTTCTCATGCCAAAGTATTTTGTTTATTCACGCTATAGATAGCATTTTCTCTACTAGTGGAGTCGGGTAGCTTGTGGGGCATGGGTATATTTTCCTTTTCCTTCTTCATTTCCTTTTTTGCTTTTTTGTTTCTTATTTTTCTATTATTTATTTTTTCTTACTTTATTTTTGAATAAAAAAATGGTTTCAAACAAAATTTGATCGAAACTCATATTGCAAATAAATACAGTGGCCCACATATTAAATTGGCTAATATAAATATATATTTTCTTGCCAATTTAAATGAAAATTTTCATTTGATTTAAATTTATTAATAAAAAACATCTTTAACTTTTGGAAATAATTTTAGTGAATGAAATCATTATTTGGACTTATAGAAATTATTAATTCTTGCCAAATAATAATTATAGGAATATATTTATTTATTTTTTCCTTTTGATTTTAAATTGATTTATGAATCAATTATGTAAACCTTGTTGGGAAATCAAAATGATAAATTGAATAATAATTGAGACATATATTATTAATAATTTATCACAATTTAAATAAATAAACAAATTATCTATTAGTTGGAAATGTAATTATTCCCTAAAACTTTTCTAGGGTTTAATTAAATAAAAAATTAATTTAGTATTTTATTTAATTTGTAGGATATAAAAAATATATTTTCACTCAACTTATTGAATAGGACAAGGCAATTTGTGACTTTAATTTGGTATTTAATAATATTCCTAGAACAACAATTTAGGGTTTTGAAAACATCCAAATTTTAATTAAGTGCCATTTTCAAAAAATTCAATCAAATCCTAGTCAAAATCTAGGTAAAACCAAACAATTATAACGATTTTGCAAAGTTTTTAACCACTTCAAAATCTATTATCAAATTTCTGAATTTAAAAAATTTGTGGGATGTGACCGATAATGTGCAGAATGCGTTCTGGTGCAATGTATGGGTTAGGTTGTGGTCATGTTTGTGGGGGTTTGATGTCACATACAGTGTATTAGGTAACTTTTGGGAATTAGATGAGGAATTTAAAGGAGAGATTTGTGGAGAGATTAGACGTGAGAAGTATCTTTTTATTCAGTCCTCTGTTTGATGTTGAATGAGTATTACACATGAAAATTTAAAATATGTTAATTTTCTTATTTAAATAGTGGAAATCATGGGGATTAGCCGAGAGATGAGAACATTAGTTATAATGAAGGATCAAAATGTTCTTCATAAATAAATTTCCTTCCATTTTCCACCCCCTCCATATAGGGGTGGGAAAATAAACCGAGAACCGAAAATCGACACCGAATAAACCGACACCGAAGCCGAATAGACCGAAGACCGAAAATTCAGTGTACTTTACGGTCCCAAGATGTGAAAACCCAAATTTTATTCGGTGAACTCGGTTTCCACCCCAGGCTGACCGAAGTGACCGAAAACACCGAATGCATTGACCCAAAGACTAGCCAAAACCATTCTTGCCCAACAACATTGTAATTCACAGTACATACACACTATGGAGTATTAAAAAAGAATGCACAGCCCAACCCACCCTTCCTGCCCCACACGAGGGCAACCTCCGATTCCCAGTCGGCCATTCCTAACCTAGCCGCCACAGGTGTTTCTCTCCCCTAGTCCGGATCTATGCGGCGTACTGTGCCACAGTGGTAGGCTGGTAGCCTGTGGCCAGCGAGGCACCGACGCCCACACGCTCACCTGCCGCTGCCGCCCACGCGCCCACCTGCCGCCGGCGCTGGTTCTCCAGGACTCGCGGTGACGTTCGTCATGGCGGACGGCAGCCTGCGTGCAATGATTTGTGGCGGCAGCTCTTTCCTCCTGCCGTTCTTCCCCATCCCATATGAATGCATGATTCATTCTTATGTACGTACTTTTACCGACGTTTTTTCCTTCAATATTTGGCACCTAATTTCCTCCTTCCAACACAGATCGGCTCTGTTCGGTTGTAACCGAGCAACGAACTGAAATCACGCCGGACCGAAGCCTCGGTTATCAATTTCTCAGGGAACCATTCGGTCAGCAATATCAAACAACCGAAATTCCAAGTAACCCGAAGCACCGAACCGAATGGATCGGTCTAACCGAACGCCCAGGCCTACCTCCATAGTTAATAAAATGGTGAGAGTTACATAGTAAAATCCTAAACTAAATTCATTTTTATTTCACATTCCCTCTAATCAAAGAAGTCACTTTATATCTTAGAACCCTTAAACTCTTATTTCTCCACTTTAGTTACCTCAAACGAAACCTCGTTTATCATCCAAACATTAAGCACATGGACCGACACGTGGGACCAATCATTTAAAGCGAGGGCGCAAGGAGAGTTAAATGATAAAACCTATCACAAATTTCTCAAAAAAAATGGGGTCATGAATTAACTGAAGCCTTTGTTGGATTTTTAGTATTTTTTTGGAATAAAAGCCCCCCCCCCCCAGTTTCACCTTTTTATTGATGAAACCCACGACAACCAGTCATTTCTACAAATTTCTAGATGACAGGGCAAATTGAGAGAAAGGGAAAGCAGTCTAAGCTAAATCCACTAAGAAGCCTTTGGAGATCAGGAACTGCCTCTTGTCCTCTTCAGTCGGCCCCTGAGGAAGAATCATCGCCAAGCTACCCTCCGCAGCTCGCCACGGCACCGATCTAGAAAGAGCAGACATCGCCGCAGGAGTCTTGATTGTTGAGAGTCGCATAACACCTTCTAGCTGTTCAAATGAGCCACCAGCTTGTCCAACACGCATGTTGCAGCTTTCCTGCACCTTCCCTGAAAACATATTTCATTCCTTAGTGTCCAGATGCTCCACAAGGAGGCATCACAGACTAAGTTATACACCGAATGGTTCTTGTTACTAAAATCATTACACAACTGATCAAATTATCTAATCATGGGTTTCTCAAAAAAATCAGCAACACAAGACTAGAGAATTTGAGAAACTATGCAGTCAAACAACGGATGTTGCACTGAATCCAATTCAGAACAGAACACACATGAAGTGTCAAGCACAGGTCGTCCCTGGTGAGGATCTTGTTAAAATAAGCCAGCCAAAGAAAGACATGGATTTTTGGGGGAACTAAAACTTTCCAAATCTTGTCGCCAATGGGCTGGGTGACACCCTCAAAATTAATTAAATCATAGAACGACTTAGTGGAGTAAATCCCAGAGGCCTCTAGAGTCCACACAGGGACATCAGCCTCTGAAGTCAAACACACACTTCTCACTAACCCAACCAGAGCAGCCCAAACCGCAAATAAATTCTCATAAAAAATCTTCTAAAAGTGAGTTTGAGATTGAAACCATCAAACACTTTATCAACAGAAGTTTTTTGCTGGTTGCAAATGCAAAAAAGATCCCAAAATTGAGTTTTAAGAGAACAATCTCCCACCCACCAGTCATGCCAGAAATCAATTTTACTCCCATTGCCAATCTTCCACCTATAAAAGCATCTGGCGGCAGACAAAGCCCAAGTTAAACCTTTCCAAAATGGAGAGCCACACCCTGTCTTGGACCAGAGAAGGTTAGGTTTAGCATTCTGATACTTATAGTCTAATTTTTTTTCTAGTCTTTATCAGTGTTATCAAAATACCTCTTACCCCAAGAGGCAAGCAAGGCCATGTTAAAATCTCTGAGGTTATGAACCCCAAGACCACCAAAACTTTATTTTCCTGGAAACAAGTCCCCAATGGGCTAAATGATACTTATGAACACCCCCTAGATTGCCCCACAGAAAGTGAGTCATCTGAGAATTGATAACATTAATTGCCCATTTTGGAAATTTGATCAAAGACATAAGATAAGTAGAAATACTGGCAACACAAGTATTAAAAAAAATAAGTTTGCCTCTATAAGTAAGGAGTTTACCAGCCCAGCCAGGAATCCTTTTAATGACTCTATCCACAATGGGTTGGATGTCCTCTCTTCTTAGTTTATTGTAATGAAGAGGGACAACCAAGTATTTCATTGGAAAAGCACCCAAGTATTTCCTGAAAATGAAAATAGAAACTCGGCCTACAATGCGAAGCTGGAAAACCGAATATGGTTTAAAATTTAATAGAGATTTTTAGATGGAGAAAAACCTATCACAAATTTCTCAATAAAAGGACAGGTAAAAAGTGAAATCCACACTTGCACAGTTGACGAATTAACGGAAACCTTTGTTGGATTTTCTGTATTTCCTGAAAATGAAAATAGAAACTCTGGCAAGGCGAAACTGAAAACCGAAGAAACAACGAATCGCTCTCCAGTGCCGGGCGCTATTTGAGGAGAAAACGAAGTTGGCGGAATTAAGGTGGTTGCTTGCGTTGCCGCGTAACAGGGGCACAGGCACTGTAACTTGCTGAAGAATTTCCGGAAGGAATCCATGGAAAGGTGCCGGGCCGGAAAATGAACAGCAGCAGCAAGCAGCAAGCAGGGGCTTGTCAAATCGGACAAGGCACCGAGCTAAGCCACACGTACGCCAGCAGGCGACGACGACGAACAATGGAGTAAACTTCACGCCTCCTCCTGCGTCTCATCTCCTATATATAAACCCACCATGCCCTTTTCCCCACTCCCCCTCACTACTACAATCCCATCTCTCTCTACCCTCTCCCTCCCTCTCTCTCTCTGTTTCTCTGGAGGCCGCCATGAACATTCCAAGCAAATGCACGGCTCATGGGCGTCACTTTGCACTTGCAAAGTGAGCGAGGAAACTGCGACCTGCCTTTACCACAACTACCGTACAAAGACGTCCCTGTGAACTACAAGCTACTACCTACTTAGCTAGCTAGTGCGGCTGTTAGTACGTGCTCGCGCCACTGAGCTGAGCTTGTTACCAGCTGTTGTGCGGTCAGGGCCAGCTAACGATGGAGAGGACGCCGGTGATGGTGAGGCAGGGCGGCCAGGAGGTACTCAGGCAGCTGCCTCCGGGGTTCCGCTTCCGCCCTACGGACGAGGAGCTGGTTGTGCAGTACCTCCGCCGCAAGGCCCTCGCCCTCCCGCTCCCCGCTGCCGTCATCCCCGACGTCCACAACCTCTACAACCTCGACCCATGGGACATCCCCGGTACGCCCGCCACAAACACCACCACCGCCGCCGGCGAGGGCGAAGATGATATAGCTAACTAGCTATGCCTATACGTCGTGTTACATACATGTATACTGAAAGCTTCCGTTGACACGTTTCCAGGCGCAAGCGAGGGGGAGAAGTACTACTTTGCGGTCCGGCCTGCCGCCGGCGCCAAGAAGGGTGGCAGGACCACGACGGCGAGCGGTTGCTGGAAGCCCATGAGCTCGCGGGAGAGGCCGGTGGTTGTGTCCCGGTGCGGACGGAACCACCTCGTCGGCGTCAAGAAGTCCATGGCGTTCGTCCCCCGACGTGGCAAGGGCAACAAGGGCTCCAAGGCCCCGCCGGAGCCAGCGCAGACCGGCTGGGTGATGCACGAGTATCGCCTTGCCCTGCCGCATCACCACAAGAATGTGAGTACTAACCAATCCCTCCTTGATTGATGAATTATTAGACGCAACTTGATTGATTGATTGCCATTAATTTGTTCTTACTGCATGTACTGTGTCCATTAGTTTTTGTAGCGAACTAGAGATCCCTTCTGAATAATGTTCCTGTACTTCTTCAACTGCACTTGTGCAGCTGTGCGAGTGCGCTCCAGCCCTTAGCTTTGGATGACAGGACAGCTCAATATATGTTGCACCTGCAAAGAATAAACTCGACTGCAATTAAGCTAATACTGTTAATTGAAGCTGCTACAAACAAATAAAATCTGTTTAGGCTTGTCAGTATCCATACCTCAGGTTTTGTTTAGATTATTATAGGTCAGTTTTTTCAGACTACTGATGTACTGTACTGAATTGGATAGTTTTACTTGCTCCGGTAAATTCCTGAGTTTTGAACGGCGTTTTTTTTTTCCTGTGTATTTTACTTAGCTAGCTAGCTAGCAAGATCATGCCTGCATGTTTAACCTTGGCACGGAGCTGCCTTTTCAGCTTACTTGGATGATATCGATCTACTTAACCTATATATACGGCTTTCATGCATGATGTCAAAAACTCAAAATTAGTAGGATGAAGTAATTAATAAGCAGCTTAACTATTAGGTATACGTAAACTTCACAGCAGACATAACAACTGTTGCTGAAATTAATGAATAACAGTGTCCAGTTAAGCTAGTTGCACATAGTGGCTAGCTACATATGTATGTAGGGCACATAAGCTTCTCCGCTAGTTATATGGCAACAAGAGAGTTCATCAAACTGTGACAACTTGCAAAATTGCCAATTAATTGACCCTGACCGACGGAAGGATGGATGGATCGATCCTGTTCAAATTAAATTGCTTGGGAAGGTAGTGGTAGCCGTTGCAATTTATGCTGATACGGAGAGGTGGTTGGTTGTACTTAACGCAGTACTAGATGCTCTCGGCCTGTTCAAGGATCCCTTCAGATCTTATTGTTGGGTTTAATTAAGTAGCCTGCAAATATATACATGTAGTTAGAAGATCTCAACCAGTAGTTGCTCTTATTTACATAATACATACACCATCCACCACCGCTTACTGGTCACTGATAGTGAAAGCTAGGTAGCTAAGAGAAGATTTTCTATTTGGCATCCGCGTCTTTCTTCTAACACCGGGAATATAAGAAAGGCTGGCTAGCTATAGCTATCAAACTGTGCACAACAATTCCATGGAGACTACTGTTGCAAGAGATGTTTCGTCAAATAACTTTTGCATGTTCTGCTTGATCAACATGCATGCCCTACTGTCCATGTTCATCTACATGAAGAAAGTCCTGTTTGCTAATGGAATGAGATTGGTTTTTAACTGAAAAAAGTGTCAGCGGACACCCATTTGATCACTTGCAGTTTGTTCACAAGTCGTACCTGAACCTGAACAGTGAGTGTCGGAGCCAGAGGGTCAATCCATTCAAAATCTGCTCTGGTTCCAGTGTGTAGCGCAACAATCTGGAGTGTTGTGTTAGTAAGGAATGTAAGATCGCCGATGTAACTAGATTCCGTTAGTTCGTCGGATTAGGATTCCATTCAAAATAGGTTGCTATCAGTGAGCGTTTGGTTTATGTACTACTCCCTCCGTCTCATAATATAGTAACGTTTTGAAAACTATACTAGCTAGCTAGGATTGCTGGCAAGTTAGGATTCCCAACAATCTAAGCCATAGGAAAGGAATACGGAACACCTTTCCTGGTAAATACAGTTTAGTTAAGGGTAGTACCAGTCGTATTGGAGTACTTTGCATCTTTTTTCCTTATGCTGCTTGCATTGCATCTCTGCCATTAACTGTTGTTGCTGGAATGGAAAAGTTGCACCTACTTAACTAAGATGCTCATGACAACTTGCAGGGATGCTGCTTGGCTGAGGCTGGAACCGAAGAATGGGTAGTGTGCCGGATCTTCCAAAAGGACAGGTCGTCGTCGTCGTCCAGGCGACAAACGCCGCGCGGCCACGGCACCGACGCGCACCGCACGATGCCGATGCCGGCGTCGCCATCATCGACGACGTCTTCTTCCAGCAGCTGCGTCACAAGCGGCGGCAGCTCCTCGGACCTGCAGGAAGAGGTCAGCAGCTGAGAAGCGAAGCAAGCAAGCTGCTGCCTGCCTGCCTGCCTCTCCAAGAGACACTGACTAGCTATAGCTTAGCTAGGCAGATTACGAACAAACCAGGGGAAATGATGTGTCCTTTTCTTGCTCTAAAAATTTGTTTTTCTCTCTCCCTTCCTTCTCTTTCTCCGTGTAATGAAATGCGCAGTGTGATGTGATGTGATGTAATGAGAAAGCAAGTCAGCATTGTAGGCAGTAAATGTTTAGTTAACGTACGTAGTACGTATATCCTTTCCTTGAGGTTAATTAAGAAAGTTTCTTCTGATTAGCACATGTATCTATTACTATGAATATGTAGTGCTCTGTACGTAGCAGATATATGCAGCAGGGGCCTCTCTGCATGGATGATCCATCTGTAACGTGAAACCCTGTATAATCTCTTCAAGGAAGAAATGAATGAAAGCTTTTTTAATTAAATATTTCTGCTTCGAACTAGAAAAATGTTTTTCCATAAAAGCTGTCGCTTGGCCAAAAGGGGTTGCTGTCATACATGTGCAATGGTCGGCTATATTTTTATCAGGGTCTACGTACAGATGTATATGTAAGCTGGAGAACATACATACCGCTTACATACGCTCAAATTAAAGAAAGCTACACGGTACCTAATAACGTCACGTGTCACATACATCCATTATTTTTAACACTTGTCACATACATGATATAATACTCTTATTGGAACATACAGATAAATATGGTACCGTAAGATTTACAGAGAGTTCAGAAGAGTTAGGTTTAAAGTTTAAACACGATGTGGATGAACCGCTAAGTTGCAGCATTAAGTCCAAAGAGATACTCCCTCCGTTTCAAAATACTCCCTCCGACCCATATTAATGGGCACACACTTAGTACAACTTTGTACTAGAGTTGTACTAAGTATGTGCCCATTAGTACAATTTTGTGCTAGAGCTAGTACAAAGTTAAGTCAGTTATTTTGAAACGGAGAGAGTAGCTAGTAGTGAGGATTGAGAAAATGAGTTTTACATACTAAAAGTTAAGTATGAAAGAGTCATTCACTTTTACATGTATTGTGGTCGTATAGGACATGGCCAATGTGATTGTAAGCTACCTCAGAATCACAAAGTGTCTTTATTCCTGGAAGAATAATAAAAGACAATGCAATTATAGTCTTTGAATCCTTCCCCGAGATAAAACACAGAAAAAATTAGAGAGAAAATCATTGTGCATACAAACTCGATTTAGCTAAGGTATATGATCGTGTGGATTGGAGATTTCTTGAAGCGCCTCCAAGAAGCTGGTTTTTGATCTGAAGGATCATATGGGTAATGACATGTGTGTGCTCGGTCAGATTCTTAGTTAGATGCAATGGGGAACTTCTCGATCCTTTCCCCCCATCCAAAGGCTTACGACAGGAAGACCCACCGAGTCCCTATCTATTCCTAATCATGGAGGATGGACTCTCCATCTTCCTTATGAAGGAGGTGGTAGTAGGCTCTATATCATCGCTAAAGATAGGTTGCAAAAGTTCAGGAATATCTAACGACAGTCTCCTTTAATTTATTTCAAAGCCTCGAGAGGCCAAGCCGAGAAAAGCAGAGAGTAGTTGAATTAGTTTAGAGAATGAGAGATAGCTCTATTTTGTTTAGAGAAGCTTGCCATCCCCAAGTCAATGAAGAAATAAAAAATATTTTGGTTGTTGAATCTTCCACTTTTGATATCAAACAATTAGGGCTCACCACCCATGATGGAAGAATGAAAAATGATAATTTCGACCAATAATGGAAAAATTTGTAACAAGATGCAATGATGGGAATAAGAGGCTCATGTCTTAGGGAGCGAAGGAAGTTCAGATCAATTAGTTGTTCAATCCTTGCTGATGTATGTCATGGGAGTTTTCAAATTAAACCAAGTTTTTTTTTGCAAAAGTATGAGAAACTTATTAGATAACTCTGGTGGAGACATAAAGATGATCGTTGGAAGGTCCTCTTCCAACGGATGGCATGTGAATATATGACAAATACCAAGAGAGACGGGCTATCGGATTTCGGGACATACATTTATTCAATCAACTCAGGATCGATAATAATCCAGAAACCAGATAGGGTTCTCTAGAGTGCTAAAATTAAAGTATTATCTGCACAGAAACCATCTGGTACAATGTTTTCCTCTGATGCATCCCCGGTATAGAGAGTTATTGACTTCGTCTTAGAACTCCTCAAATGGGGATTAATATGTAGGGTAGGAATATGAGGGACCATATAGATCCAACGAGATCAATGGAATAAGATCTCAAGTCAATGTACTTCGTAAGGAGATCGAGGCTAAGATGGTTAAATCGTCTTAAGAAATAAGATGAAAAGGAACAGAACAACAAGCTGATTAAATAAATATCCACACTTTTGATAACGAAGAGATATTTAGATTGTAAATCCTCTCTAACAATGTGGATAAGTGTGTTGCCTAGCACTATAAGAAGACATGCCTTTTTTTACATCTAACAGTGCATACAAAGTTGTAGATACAATAAAAAGAAAACTTAATCTCTAGATATGTAGGCGATCAGGATACACTACTGCGATACTGTTTGTTAGTAATGGGCACGGAAACCCTATCAATGGTGGGTGATGCAGAAAGGGGCGCCCGCCACTAACCTTCCCCCACTGGTAGCACATAATTAGTGTCGGGTGGAGCACCCCTCCCCCCTCCCCCCCCCACACACACTTCTGTCACGTAATATATGATGAGAAAAAGCATAATAATAAATTAGCTTTAGTGGCAGGCTCTCTGATTTACCCACCACAACTCAGATGCCCGAGGCTCGCATGTTTTTTGGACCCGCCACTGATATAATTTTCTAGAATAAAAATACATTTTATTTTATTTTATTTTATTGAATTTAATATCCAATTACGTTGTTAATGGCAACTTCAATAATGTTTACTCACAATGTGCATACATAACCAAATAAAGCTAGGTACATAAGTGAAGGTCGACTCTTGAAAGAACTACTCACAGACTGAATTCGGTGGTGGTGGTGGGGGCGTCCTTGACGACATTAGCCCAATCATACATCCTCATCAAGATCTCTGAACTCGGATAGGATATTTCCTCTCATGCAACACCCATTTTAAGATCAATGTTGTTATGCCCCGACACGACATCCGAGCATGCTCTGCATCAGTAGCCTCGCGCTTGATATGACATATGTGGCAATATGCAATATTGTCTCCATGCAACTTTCGCAAACCTGTAAGGCAACTGGATTCACTTCATCGGGGTTCTCGCATGTAGTGCGGTCATCTTATTCAGCTCCTACATGCACTTCCACTATCTATTTTTCAGGTGGTTATTCTTTAAGTTCATAGGTCATTCAAGGAGATTGAAAATTATCATTGAATTTCTTTTCGGAAATCCAATCTCGCTCTCTAAGTTGATGATATTCAACTTCCAACGAAATAACTCCTCATTGTGCATATATCTCAATTTTTTATCTTCGATGCATACATTCAGGGGGAGTAAATTCCTCATCTTAGAGTTTGGTTCTCCATCCTACTACAAACCTTTCTATGTTTTTATAGATGTCTGTTTTGTCAACAATCGTCGAAAAAGAGGGAGATTGTAAGAGCAAGTTTTGCCCCTTTAGGTTTTGGAGATTGATGGAAAACACAGTAGATGAACTAACATTGTTTACAAGTGTAAAACAGACGATTAGGTTCCTGTAAAACTGACCAAATTGGTAGATCTTTGAAGGCTAACTCAAGGAATAGAAGACTATCCTTGGATCTGAAACAAAATTAAGGAAGGTGTCCCCTAAAAATACTCTTGAGGAATACAATGCCATCTAAGTAAATCAAGTGCCAAAGAGAATGGTGAAGGTGGATCAAGACGTGCTCCTTTTCATAATTTTTGTTACTTCTTTAGGTCATAGGAAAAATCGTACTATCAAGAAGGGTTAACCCATCAAGATTAGGTCAAAGTGAAAATTCTCATCAAAACCCAGAGAGATTTTCAGAGGAGAAATCTTATTGTGTTGAGTTATTACTCGAAGAAAAAGTCTTAGTACTTTCCATCTTCGAGGGAGAACTCAAAAAGTGGGTCAACATTTCTTGTCCCTCTAGAAATGTTGTGACTTGATGACAAATTCTGACCATTGTGGAATGATGGCTTCTCGCCCCTCGTTGGTTACCCCAAGTGGAAGGTTAAGAAGTAGATAGCAGCAAATTTCCCTCGGTGAAGATACCAAGGTTATCAATCCAGTAGGACTTCAAGTACTGCATGTAGGTGACAACGGCGCCAGAAGTTTGCCTGATCTTAAGAGGTTGACGTGGACCTGCACAAAGCAACACATAACTTTGCTCCCAACGAGTTCAGAGAGGTTGTCAATCTCTCCGGTCTTGTTGTTCACAAAGGATCAAACACAAGCGGGAAATAGTAGTGGTGATTGCAACAAAAAGGGAATAAAAGCGGTAAAAGGTGAAGGTGTAAACAAAGGTAGAAATATGGACCGGGGTCCCATGATGTTCACTAGTGATGTCTCTCCCAAAAGACGATAAAACAGCTATGCCGATTCAACAAATTATAGCTAGGCAATTGACAAAATTATAAACGCATTGCAATGCTAATTATGCTACAAGAAAGTCAGAGGCTCAATCGTATGGGTAGTACGCCAAGACAAGTAGAAAGTTTATTCATCAACATCTACTCACTAATCATCCACCTTGAGATATCTATCCAGAACATCTCGCTGGTATTAAGTTGAGAGCTCCACCCAAAGTGTAAACCCAAAAAAAGACAACTGCATTAAAAAACTTTACGTAAGGTAAACAATCCTTTCAACCGCGGTTACAAGCACCGTTGTTTTCTCCCTGGTGGCAACAACACATCCCCTAGTCTCATGTTTCTGACACTCAAGCTAGACATCGGGGGGCATGAACCCACAAGCAAGCATAATGCTCCCTCTTGGAGTTACTATCTACTACTTTGCCAAAGCAATAAAAAGCAACATAGAAAATGCAAGAATTACTCAAGAAAAAAATATAAAAGGAGAACCAAATATATAACTCATCACGATCTGAACATAATCTCATAATCCATCGGATCCCAGCAAACACAACATAGCAACAGCAGAAACATTACATAGATGCCTTGATCATGTAGGGCAGATCAGAAGAGCTAAGAATTGAAGCACAAGATTGGAGAGAAGACATCACATAGCTACTGGTCATGGACCCATGGTTCAAGGAGGACTACTCACGGCACATCCAGGAAGCGCTCATGGTGGTGGAGAAGCTCCCGGAGATCAAACCTCCCTCCGGAAGGGTGCCAGGACGAGGTCTTCTTGCGATCCCAATCTCGGGATCGCGGCGGCGGCGAGAGAGTGGAGAATTTCGCGATGCGGGGTATTTTTTTCAGGGTTTCTGTGTCGAGGAGTACATATAGGAGGAAGGAGGTGCAGAGGGGAGGCCCCACCCCTCTAGGAGCCCTCTTGGCGCGGTGAGGAGTGGGGCCGCCCCCTGGCCGCCTGGGAGGGGGATGGCCCCACTCCGGCTCCCCTTCGGTCTTCCAGAGTCTTCTGGAATGCTGATTTTTTATATATTTTCTTGGAATTTTTGGGCACTGTAAATATGGGTAGAAACCTGCAATTCACAAACATCAGCAGTTTGAAACTAGCACTGGGTGCACTGAGTTAATAGGTTAGTCCAAATATGTGTAAAAAGGTATGGAAGTGTAGCAAAACACATAACAATGTCACCTACATAAGCGTGGAACAAGCAGAAATTATAGATACGTTTGGGACACACATCAAGCTGTCACCTCAGGTCATTTCGGTCTTTTTGCCATTGGGATTGCCACCTACATATACCCTGCACCCGCCCGACAGTTCAGGTTGGCCGCTCTTGATTATTGTCAGAGAAGACAGAAGAGTGAAGTGAGCATCCCAAGAAAGATTCTGAGAGAAAACCTTTGAGACAGTTTCCATTTGCTAAGTCCAATTGAGTTGAGAAAATTCACCTAGACTTAGATTGAGATTAGCTAGCCTTTTTATCTTATATCATGGGGTCCTGCAAGCTATCTAGACTGTTAGAGGTTTTCGTTCATTGGTCGAAGAGTAATTGTTGCTGCAAAGAGAAAGTATGTCAAGGATTTTGGAGATCGCCTGAGGTATCTACAACGAGTGAAAGCAACACAAGCTCGACGATTTTTCTATTATGGAAATAGGATGGAGAGAGGATTGCTCCTCTGTTCAATCACAAGTCCCCCCAAATAAGACATAGCACTTTTGCAGAGTGTCAAATGGTTTACCAAACATCATCGCGTCAAAACCCTTGTTCTACTTCCAGTAATTTGTGTTATGTACTAGTGTAGTTTGCATGTTTCCCTGGCTTGCTTTCGATGTTTTCTTTCCACTTGAGTAAAATCTCCAGGTTTCCCTTCGTTTTTCCTTTTGGTTCCAATCTATATGCATCCTTTCGGCCTTGTTGTTTGTTTTGTTCCTCTACTGTGACTCGTCTCGGTCAAATTTCCTTGGAAAATTTGAAGAGACCATTCACCCCTCCCCCTCTGGTCACGTCTTGTTTGTTCAATAATGCATATATAACAGTCTGAACAGATAGCTTTCTAAGGTTGATTAATGTTATGAAGTCTAATCAGTTCTAACTAACGATACAACAAGCTAGTGAGAGAAATAAAAGTCACATACGTTGATATCCTCATCATCGTTGGGCATCTTGTTGATCCCTCCACAGTAGGGATCGGCCTTGCCATCTTCGTTGGTCGGCCGACCTAACAACTTCTCCTACTCCAAAGACTCAAAAATCATCATAATCAATATCAACATCATTGTCCTTGTCATCATGCACGGCCTCCTCCTCCTTCTTGCTCGCGCCGTCTAACAACTGATGGTTCAAGGCGAGGAGTTCATGATCGTCTTTCAGCATAATTGAAACTAATGGATTTGTACCACATCGGGCGTATAGAACACCTCAGCCTTGATGTTATCGTTCTCCTCGGCCTTGGAAACCACCCACAAATTGTCTGACGCATTCTCCATCGCGTGGTAGGCGTTAGAGGGGAAGTTGAGTATCACCCTATAGCTCTGGTACTAGACAACCATAGCGTCATATGCACGTGTCGCCTCCTCATTTGTAGTGAGTGTGCCTAGCCACTATTTTTTTAAGTTTTTGGATTGTTGATTTGCGCTGATCACTTGCCTCAAGGTCATCGATAAACACCATGATAATTCCCAAGTGGCATGTTACCAAACATGCCTGACATAAGCATAAAAAGTTAAATACTAAACAAAAAATCAGAATGATCTTTGCTGGAAAATGAAAATATTGAACGCCAAAATTTTAGTAAAACAAAAACTAATCAACGTTTTTCAAAAACATTGGCATTCATTTTTAATCCTGCAAACATTGAAAATATTGAGCAAAATAAAATTCTAGCTGGCTAGGCTTGGAAACATTGTATCATTCTGTTTTTTGATCTGTATATTTTTTGTTGGATAAATGACGGACACAACCAAAGTTCTATCCAACAGGTGATCCCTCATGGTTACTCTTTTTTTCTATTCTAAAAGAGAAACAATACACCATGGTAGACCCATGCATCTAGAGATGATGCACCCTGCATCTCATCTTCTTTTTATTTTGTAAAAGAGACCAAATTTGCCTTGCTTTGTCCATTTGATCGATCGAATACACAACAACATAATCAGTTATCAAACTCCTTTTCTTTGTTGTCTCAATTTTGGTCGGCGAGATAGAGACGAGGGGCGAGAGTGGGACATTGCCGCGGGACAGAGGGGAGGCGAGACAGGACATAGGGATGGAAAGAACAAAGAAGGGGGGGGGTGATGGAGGGACAGAGAAGGGGTGATGTCGGGAGATGGGGGATGGGGTTGACGGTGAAGATGGTACAAATGTGGGGGACATGGTGACAGTGACTTTGGTACAGAGGGGCGACGGTGATGACTATAGTTTAGAGGGGGCGGTATAGAGGGGGCAACTGCAGGAGACGGAGGGGATGGGGGCGATGACAATGGCGATGGAGAGAGAGGGAGATAAGGGGAGGGGCTATGGTGGGAGAGGGAGGGGAAGCGACGGTGGGGGAGGGAATGAGAGACGACAATGACAACGTATCCGCAACGGCGCGGCGGAGACGACGGTGTCACAAAGAAGATTGCGACGATGGATAAGGGAGAGGGAGGCGAGACGGCGAATAGAGATTTGAGGTTCTTTGGGACAGATTTGTGATTGGGCAGCAGCAAGAGCCAATTAGGCCCCACCTAGCAGTAACACTTATGGTGGGTGAAGGGAGGTACGTCAAAAATACATTACTATTTCATATCATAATTTACCTTTTTTCATTAATATATTTCACATTATGATGCATGTCTTATGAAGTTTTGTCCTGTTTCACACAGTTTACTGTTTTTCCGGAGCTAGCCAGCAGAGTCAGGAAAACACCCAAAAAAGCACACGTCAAGAGGACATACTTACACAACTCCAAACAAGATGAAACTTTGGGAAAAGTGTTTTTGGGAAAATGATGAAGGAGGCCAGAAGGAGCCCTGGATGGGGGGACACCCTCTGGCCGCCTGGAGGAATAGGGACATGATACGTCTCAAACGTATCGATAATTTCTGCTCGCTCCATGCATGTTTTCTGTGATATTGCTATGATCTAGATACACTTTCATACACTTTTGCTCATATTTGGACTAACCTACTAACTCAGTGCACTCCAGTGCCAGTTCCTGTTTTCTGCTGTTTTTCTATTTCAGTTTTCCCCATATAAAAAGTGCTCCAAAAATCCGGGAAAATCAGATAAGAAATCAGCGTGTCGGAAGAGTCCCGAAGCCCGAAGGAGGGCCACCTGGTGGCCCCCTGGCTTCCCCCCTTCGCCTATTTATTCTCCATCATGGGAAACTTCTGAAGACAGAACCCTATTTCGAAAATTCTCCTCTGTTCCACCGCCGCCGCGCTTCCAAGATCGGGAGCACCGTCACGGCCCTTACCACACCCTTCCAGAGGGAGGATCGACCTCCGGGAGCTTCCCCTCCACCATGGACGCTTCCCGGATGTGTCGTGAGTAGTCTACCTTGGACCATGGGTCCGTGATCAGTAGCTATGTGATGTTCTCCTCCCCTCTTTTGTTCTTCATGGTTTAGACCAGGTGAGTTACCCTACATGATTGAGGCACTTATGTAATTCTTCTGCTGTTGCTATGCCGGGTTTGATGGGATCTGATGGATTATGAGATTATGTTCAGATCGTGATAGAGTAATATATTTGGTTTTGATCTCTTATATTTTTGTTCCTAAGTAATTCTTGCATGTTCTCCATTGCTGTTTATTGCTTTGGCCAAGTGGTAGGTAGTAACTCCAAGAGGGAACGTGATGCTCGATTGTGGGTACATGCCCCTGATGACACGCTTGAGTGACAGAAACATGAGTCTAGGGGATGTGTTGTGGCCACAAGGGGGAAAACAACGGTGCTTGTAACCGCGGTTGCAAGGATTGTTTACTTTAAGCAAAGTTCTTTTTAATGCAGTTGTTTGTTGCTTTGGGTTTACACTTTGGGTGGGACTCACAACTTAATACCAGCGAGATGTTCTGGTTAGATATCTCAAGGTGGATGATTAATAGTAGATGCATATGGATTTCGGTCTACTTATTTTGGCGTACTGCCCATGCTTATGAGCCTCTTCCTTTCTTTTGTAGCATAGTTAGCATTGCGTTGCGTTTATAATCGTGTCAATTGCCCATCTGTAATTTGTTTACCTCGCATAGCAGTTTTATCGTCTTTTGGGAGAGAGACATCACTAGTGAACATCACGGGACCCCGGTCCATATTCTCATCACTGTTTACAAGCTCATTTATTTTCTCGCATTTACTTTCAGTTGCTACCATTATCATTATCATTATCCCTTGTGTGTTTGACCCTTTGTAAACAACAAGACCAGAGAGATTGACAAACTTTCTGAACTTTGTTGGGAGCAAAGTTACTTGTATTGTGTGGAGGTCCGCGTCAGGTGCGCCGCTGACACCTACTTATCATCGCCGGAGTCCTACGGGAGACAAACCATATCCTCTACATAGGGGAAATTTTCTGCTATCCTACATCTCACCTTCCACTTGGGGTAACCAACGAAGGGCGAGAAGCCATTACCACTTCCACGCCATCAAGAAAATTTCTGGCGCCGTTACCGGGGACTCCGAGTGATAAGATAGGGGAGTTGCCCACTATCCTTTACCTTTACTTTTTAGTCTTATTAGTTTACCTTTCTGTTTTTATCTTTGTGTCTTATATCGAAAATCACAAAAAATTATTTATCTTGCTAGTAGCTGTCATTATGTCTGGTCCTTTTGCCTTTGTTGAGACAGAGGTTCTCACCTTTAAACAAAAAGGTGGTGAAAGTTTAAAAGATGCTTGGTATAGAATTAATGATTCTCAAAAAAGAGACACCAAGAAGCAACCCACTACTATCCTGCTTAGAAATATTTATGTTGGGATTACTCCTTGGAATAGGTTCATATTAGATACTGCTATCAGTGGGAATTTCCTAGAAGCCCCAATTTGGGAGTCTCTTAATGTTATTGAAAACCTCGTTGGAAACCTCCCTATTGCTAGCATACAAGAAGATATAACTCTAGCTCACATTATGAAGAAACTTGAAAAGATAGAGTTAGAAATACCAAGTATAACTAGGATAAATGAGTTGGATCGCAAGATTCAAGGGAATTTGAATAGGCTTGATAGCTCCATGCAAAAAATTATTAAAACTTTGGAGACCATCAAATTCCATGATATGGATCCTTCTAGGATTGATAAGATTGAGGAAATCATCAATACTCTAGGAACTACCTTCTCCTCAATCAAACCAAAAAAGTTAGAGACTCCGACAAGAAGGGAACCTAAGTTCAACTATGTCCCTAAGGTTCCCCGACGTAAAAATAATCCACCCTTTGCCGAGGAAGTTGAAACCGTGAAAACTTTGGAAGAAATACCTCTCTTTGATAAATTTATAAATGAAACTCCCATTGATTTTCCGCCTTTTGGTTTTATCCCTAGAAGTATTTTCATTAGGCCTTTATTTGAAAGACATCGTAAGACTAGTTGTACAATTGAAGAGCTTTTTGATGATCTTGATGATGGTTCGACTGATACAACTTGATCTTCTGCCTTATGCCTAGCTTACAGGCGTAAAAGAAAGCGCTTGTTGGGACACAACCCAAGATGCTTTTACTTCTATTTTTAGTGGTCTTGATGATTTTTACTACTGTAGCAACATCATTGTATCTTTATTTTAAAGCTTTGTGCCAAGTTATAGCCTCATATGACAAGTGAAGTGAAAGTTGTGGCATGCTGTCCAGAAAACAGATTATGTCCTCGTGACGGGAAAAATCAGATAAAATCACCAGTTCATCGTTTTAATCTGAATTTTCTACAGAGTGTGCTCTATACAATCACGGAACTTTCGTATGTTCTGAGTTTTTTGATTTGAGTTGCAAAAGTACCGCTAAAAAATTCTTTACTACCTGCTGTTCTGTTTTTCACAGATTCTGCCACGTTTTGTCTCTCCTAACTTTTGCAAACCTTAATCTTGCTTTTTCTTTGAAAAAACCTTTTGGAAATCTTGAGAAACAGTAGCTTTTCAAGAATATCTTTATGTGCAGTGGGGAAAAATATTTATTAAGGGTACTAACCTCTCTAATCAGCTTATGATGAGTTATGTATGAAGGGAGTTTTCAAGTGTGCGATGGAAGATGATGAAAGAAGATCTGGGAGTGTCAAGCGCTCAAGCTTGGGGATGCCCCCATGCATCCTCAAAAAATATTCAAGGAGACTCAAGCGTCTAAGCTTGGGCATGCCTCCGTGCATTCCCTTCTCCATCAACAATCATCAGTTCGTCCTTCGTCTCACTATATTTTTATCACTTCACGAGTTATGTGCTATGCTTGGAGCGTCTCGCTCTTAGGTTTTATTTTTAGTTTTCTTTAGCTTTGCTTGCTGTTCATAACAAGTTAGATCCTGTCTTACTTTGTGTGGGAGAGAAACACGCTCCACTTTCAAAATCTTGAACACATCATAGGATTCTTCATGCCTATCTTCTTGCTCTCGTGTGTTCTTTATCTTTTCATAGCTATTGCCATGTTTAGTTTTAGTTTTAGTTTGTCTTTAGCAAGAGCCTTGGATTTTTTTTAGTTTGTTGCTGGAACTCTCTTTAGTTTTCATGTTTATCTTGTTAAGAGAGTTGGTTGTTGCACTGAGTTGTGTCTTGTCTTGAGAGTAGGTAATTGAAGTTGCTATTTAATTTTAGTAGTAACTCGCAATAGTTTTGAGGTATTGATGTGAGTAATGGTATTGGTGTGAGTAATGTTTGAACTTTTGGTGTCAAGAGCTCTATCCTATTAGTGATAGGTGTCGTATTTTGGGCAATCCGTGTTTATTTTCAAAAACCTACAAAACTAGTTGAGAACTCTAGCTACTAGATGGATCACTACTCTTCTGAGGGGTCGAATATTAGAGTACACTCATGTACCATGAGTTGAGGATGCGCAAGGATAACCAAACCCCCATACACTCCTCCTCGAGGTACTTGTCTATTTGTGAACCTCCTCATTAGATTGAGAGTTACCGATAATAAGTTCATGAGTTATTCAGACTAATGTAAGTATTGAAAGTTGACACTTCCACCTCCTCATATTTGCTAGCCTCTCCTATGCCGTGCATTGCCTACTTCTCACTCCGAGAGTTGGCGTCCACCTTCGCCGGTACATCCAAACCCTTGGCATGATATGCTCTGTCATCATAAGCCTCCTCATACCCTTCCTCAAAACAGCCACCATACTTACCTATCAAGGAATTTCCATAGCCTTTCCGAGATATATTGCCATGCAACATCCACCTCTTCATGACTTGATCTTCATGTCATAAATGTTCCTGCTACACTGGCAGCGGCATACATTGCATACATCATGATAGCTACATCTTCTTTATGATTTGAGTACCTTGTAAAGTGTGAAAGATCTTATATACCCTCTTGTAAATTAGAGTGTTGCCCTTAAGTGAGGAAAAGATCCCAAAGTGGACAAAATAAAAGATCCCAAAGAGGACAAATGAGAGTTAAATAGAAAGAGCCATTGAGGCCACCAAAAAATACAAAAAAATAGAAAAAAGAGAAAAAAAAAGAAATAAAAAGAGAGAAAGGGGCAACACTACTATCCTTTTGAAAGATCCACACTAGTACTCCCTCTTATCCTTGTACTCCATAGAGATGATCATGCATATAGCTATGTGGGGACCTTCACACTATAGAACTTGGCTTGCATATTCCAAGGATGAGCCTCCTCAAAAGAGCTCGAGGTCTTCATGAGCGAGCAAGTTAGATGCACCCCCACTAGTTCCATTGGAGAGCTTTTCATCTCATATGTGCATCTGTTGCATGGCAATCCCTACTCCTCACATCATATCTATCATTTGGCCTTCTCTCCTATGATTGTCCTCATTGATATGAGTATTTATCACCATTTTTTGTCTTCCTCCTCCACCATATTCTCTCTTTGCCATCCTAAGTTTCAACTCTTGTGCTTACGCTCATTCATTGCATGAGTGCTGAAAATATCGAAAAGGAGTGGGTTGTCTGGGGACGAGTCAAGATAAGATTCCAAAGAAGACCAAGTGTGAAACTTTAGTAGATTGAGTTCTCAACACAAAAATACTTTTTCTTCTCGTATTCCTTATCCCCCTTCTTGCACGCAAACACCATTTGGAGACATTCGAGTCACGGACAGAGAGAGCTCTTGCACCTAATGTTCTTTTGTTTCTTGTTTCAATGCTAATATAGACTTGCATGTTATGAATTGAATTGAATTACATACCTTAATTGCTTTACTTTTCAAAGTTATTATATGGTTGATAGCATGTCACCACAGAAATTATGCCTGTTATCATTTAGCTACTCGAGGACGAGCAGGAATTAAGCTTGGGGATGTTGATATGTCTCAAACGTATCGATAATTTCTGCTCGCTCCATGCATGCTTTGTGTGATATTGTTATGATATAGATAAACTTTCATACATTTTGATCATATTTGGACTAACCTACTAACTCAGTGCACCCCAGTGCTAGTTCCTTTTTTCTGCTGTTTTTCTATTTCAGTTTTCCCCATATAAAAAGTGCTCCAAAAATCCGGGAAAAATCAGATAAAAAATCAGCGTGTCGGAAGACTCCCGAAGCCCGAAGGAGGGCCAGGGGCCACCACCAGAAACCCATGCGTCCACCTGGAGCGGCCAGGGGCCTAGCCGCGTCAGGGGGATCCTGGGCCCCTGGTGGCCCCCTGGCTGCCCCCCTTCGCGAATTTATTCTCCATCACGGTAAACTTCCGAAGACAAAACCCTATTTCACAAATTCACCTCTGTTCTGCCGCCGCCACGCTTCCAAGATCGGGAGCACCGTCAGGACCCTTCCCGGCACCCTGCCGGAGGGAGGATCAACCTCCGGGAGCTTCCCCTCCACCATGGACGCTTCGCGGATGTGTCGTGATTAGTCTACCTTGGACCATGGGTCCGTGATCATTAGCTATGTGATGTTCTCCTCCCCTCTTTGTTCTTCATGGTTTATACCTCGTGAGCTGCCCTACATGATCGAGGCACTTATGTAATTCTTCTTCTGTTGCTATGCTGAGTTTGATGGGATCTGATGGATTATGAGATTATGTTCAGATCGTGATAGAGTAATACATTTGGTTTTGATCTCTTATATTTTTGTTCCTAAGTAATTCTTGCATGTTCTCCGTTGCTGTTTATTGCTTTCGCCAAGTGGTAGGTAGTAACTCCAAGAGGGAACGTTATGCTCAATTGTGGGTACATGCCCCCTGATGACATGCTTGAGTAACAGAAACATGAGTCTAGGGGATGTGTTGTGGCCACAAGGGGGAAAACAATGGTGCTTGTAACCGCGGTTGCAAGGATTGTTTACTTTACACAAAGTTCTTTTTAATGCAGTTGTCTGTTTCTTTGGGTTTACACTTTGGGTGGGACTCGCAACTTAAAACCAGCGAGATGTTCTGGATAGATATCTCAAGGTGGATGATTAGTAGTAGATGCAGCTGGATTTCGGTCTACTTATTTTGGCGTAGTGCCCATGGTTATGAGCCTCTTTCTTTCTTTTGTAGCATAGTTAGCATTGCGTTGCGTTTATAATCGTGTCAATTGCCCATCTGTAATTTGTTTACCTCGCATAGCAGTTTTATCGTCTTTTGGGAGAGAGACATCACTAGTGAACATCACGGGACCCCGGTCCATATTCTCATCACTGTTTACAAGCTCATTTATTTTCTCGCATTTAATTTCAGTTGCTACCATTATCATTATCATTATCCCTTGTGTGTTTGACCCTTTGTAAACAACAAGACCGGAGAAATTGACAAACTCTCTGAACTTCGTTGGGAGCAAAGTTAATTGTATTGTGTGCAAGTCCGCGTCAGGTGCACCGCTGGCAGCTACTTATCATCACTGGAGTCCTATGGGAGACAAACGCTATCCTCTACATAGGGGAAATTTGTTGCTACCCTACATCTCACCTTCCACTTGGGGTAACCATCGAAGGGCGAGAGGCCATTACCACTTCCACGCCATCAGGAAACCCCTGATGCCTCCCTTTGGCCTATATTTAGATCTTTCTCCGAAAACCCTCTAGGAGGACCTCGTAACGCGAAATACCCTACTATTTGACCGCCGCCACAATTCCGAGATCGGGACCAGCAGAAGTTTCTGTCCCAGCACCCTGCCGAAGGGAGGATTGATCTCTGGAAGCTGCTCCATCACCATGATCACTTTCGGAATGTGCCATGAGTAGTCCCATTTGGACCATTGGTCTGTGATCATCAAGCTAGTAGATGTCTTCTCTCCATTTTTGTGCTTCAATGCTTAGACCTTCTAAGCTGCCTGTTGGGAATGTGCCCTAGAGGAAAATAAAATATGTTTATTAGCATATTCATTAGTTCATAATATGTTTTATACTTTGCTATAACTGCATTAAGCGGAAACCTTAATACCCGTGTGGTATACAAATAACAAGGTCCCTAGTTAACTCTAGTATACTAGTCCATTGGGCAATAGATAATCAAGGTTTCCTGATCATGAGATGTGAACATTCTGTTGACAATGGGGTCATATCATTAGGTGAATGATATGATGGACACACACCCAGCTAAAGTGTTTCAATGTGATCCAGTCACATACTTCAACATTGCGACAACTTAATAATGTAGTGACCCGATTCTTAAGACCGTGATGATCATACATAATTGCTATCTACCAGGATGCTTTGAGTGCATTAACCATTACACTGAAACATGGTAACCATAAAGGTGTATCTTGGGTATTCCTAAGTATATATGTTGATGAGTATGAAAATAGATGAAAACAGAATTTGTCCATCTGAGTGACGGATAAGTACTCTGGGCCCACTCGATGATATTACATCATAAGGATTGAAATCATGTGACTAGGTCACGGAGTTGTAATATCACGGGAACGAGTAAACATGTTTTTCGGAGACGAGGATGAACTAGGTATATAGGATACCGACGATCAAACCTCGGACAAACAAAGTACCGTATGACAAAGGGATCAGGACTCAATGTTAACGGTTCAACGATGAAGTTAATTCGATGGAAGTGCAGGGGCACATCAAGGATTGTAACCATATACCACAGGATGGTCATTGGTCAGAGAGCGTCTGATCATGTTTGTTGTTTCCCGAACATAGGGTGTCACGCTTAAGGGTATTCGACGCATTAAGGATAGATTCGGGATCATCGGTGAAATAAGAGAGAACACCAGAATTGTTCCGGTGGAGGCTAGAAATGGTTCTCGAGATTTTGAATTGTTCAAAATATTGTTTAAATATATTTTAGTATTTAATTACAGAATTAAATATTAAAAATGTGATTTAAATAATAAAAAATGAATTAAAAAGGCACATTGGCCTCTAAGGGCCCAATAGGGGAAGGAAGAGCCTCCCCCTTGCGCCACGCACCAATGGAGGGGCCTGATACGTCCCAAACGTATCTATAATTTCTGCGTGCTCCATGCATGTTTTGTGTGATATTTCTATGATATTGGTACACTTTCATACACTTTTGATCATATTTGGACTAACCTATTAACTCAGTGCACCACAGTGCCAGTTTCTGTTTTCCGCTGTTTTTGTATTTCAGGTTTTCCCATTACTTAAAGTGCCAGAAAAATTCCTGAAAAAATATATAAAAAATCAGCGTTCCAGAAGCTTCCTTATGCCCGAAGGAGAGCCAGAGGGGCCCCACCAGTCGTCGAGGCGGCCTGTGGGCGCGGCCTAGGGGTAGGCCGCGCCGGGTACCCGCCTGGACCCCCTAGGCACCACCTCAGACTCCCCCTTGGCCCTTATTTTTCCTCGCGTCGCGAAAACCCTGATTCCAGAACCCTTTTCTCTAGAAGCAATTCCGATCTCCGCCGCCATCGCCACCAAGTTTCGGGGGACCAGAATTCCTGTGCCGGCACCCTGTCGGGACGGGGAAGTGCCCCCGGATTCATCTCCATCGATGTTGCTTCCTCCTTCCATGATGCGGGAGTCGTTCCTCCTCGGGGCTGAGGTTTCTACCAGTAGCTATGTGGTCTTCTCTCTCTCCCATGATGTGATCTTGATTGTGATCATAGGCGATGTTAATCTAGGATGATCCCATGATGTTTCCCCTTCTTCTATGTATTGGATTGATGTACTCACTTGATCTTATCTAGTATAATCCCCGAGACCATGGTGACAGCGGTCTATTGGACTTGGGTTAGAAGAATATTTTCATGAGTGATTTCCTCTTTTGTGTGTGGATTGAAGATTGAGAGTCTCTTGGTGCTTGTATTTGACTATCCTTTAGATATGTTGTGGTGATTGTGGTACTCTCTTTGGATGGCCGCGGTGACATTGGGAAATCCATAGATGCGAACTACGAACTCTGAGGTGTGCTTTTGTAGCCCTACACAATTCTCTTCCTGTCTTGACCACAAAGGAATGACCTCCGAGTACGTCTCCATTGCATGTTTTATGGGAAATATCATGTGATTAGACTATGTTAATGTTGTTGGGAGTTGCCACTAGTGAAAGTATGAAGCCTAGGCCTTGTTTCCACCATTGGAATACCGTTTGCGCTCACGTTTACTACTTGTTTTCTTGCTGCACTTTTTATTACAAATTTATATTACCTTGCTTTGCTACACCTATCACCCATATTTTACCATCTCTTCGCCGAACTAGTGCACCTATACAACTCCTAGTAGTATTAGGTGTGTTGGGGACACAAGAGACTTCTTGTATCTTAATTGCAGGGTTGCTTGAGAGAGACCATCTTCGACCTCTACTTCCCTGAGTTCGATAAACCTTAGGTCATCCAATTCAAGGAAATTGCTGCTGTCGTACAAACCTCTGCGCTTGGAGGCCCAACATAGTCTAGAAGAATAGAAGCGTGCGTAGACGTCAAGCTATTTCTGGCGCCGTTGCCGGGGAAGTAAGTGTTTGAAGGTATATCTTTAGATCTTGAAATTAAATCTTTTCGTTTCTTGTTTTTATTTTCACTAGTTATGTTTATGGAAAACTGCTCTCTTAGTTCGCTGCTTGGGGAGGCCATTTTGCCACACCTGTGGTAGAGAATTATCCGCCACCTACTGAATGTATCCCGTTCCAAATACCACTTGGGATAATTGAAATAATTAGAAATGGTTGTTATGATTGGACAATCAATCCTAGTATTCATTTGTTGAAACTTACAGAACTTTGTGAGTTGTTTAAGATTTCAGGTTTGACAAGAGATGGAGTCATGAGGAAATTATTTGCCTTGTCACTAAAAGGAAAAGCATTGGAATGGTATAGGCTACTAGATGATACTTACCTGCTGGATTGGGAAGAGATCCGGTCTCTCTTTTACTCCAAGTTTTATCCTCTTCATGAAGTCCATGAGAATAGGAATTATGTTTATCATTTCTATCCTCATGACGGAGAGAGCATAGCTCAAGCTTGAGGGAGACTGAAAACTTTAATGCAAAAATGTGCTAACCATGGGCTCCACAAAGATATCATTATTACTAATTTTTATGCAAGGATCTCTCGACAGGATAAAGACTTGCTCGATGCTTCCTCTATGGGTTCTCTCACAAACGAAAAGATTGATGCTAAATGGGAACTCCTTGAAAGAATTCAACGTAACACTGAAGATTGGGAGATCGACAAAGGTAAAGAGTCAGGTATAAATTATGAGTATGATTGCATTAAGTCCTTTGTTGAAACTGCAAATTTTAATAAGTTTAGTGCTAAGTTTGGGCTTGATTCTCAACTCCTTGTTGATTTCCTCAAATCTTTTGCTTCACATCTTAATATGCCTAAGGAGGATTGGATCGAGCATCATGAACCTTGTAAAGAGATTTGCAAAGAAAATGAAATTGTTCATGATGATTGCAACATGCATGGTCCAATTCCTAAAAATGAAGTTTTATATAAGCATGTTAATTTTTGTGGGGTGGATAGACCTTCTGAAAGGCCTACGATTGAAGAAGAGAAGTATTGTAAGCAACATAAGCATGAAAGAACAAT
Organism: Bromus sterilis; assembly: GCA_950022295.1. Classification (NCBI taxonomy): domain Eukaryota; kingdom Viridiplantae; phylum Streptophyta; class Magnoliopsida; order Poales; family Poaceae; genus Bromus; species Bromus sterilis. The sequence goes on along the minus strand of OX465598.1, from coordinate 248,398,465 downwards.
CACTTGGGTTAAATATTTAAATAAAATTGCTAGAGAATTGTGTGACCTTTATCCTTTTACTTGTGAACTTTGTGGTATAGAGGGTCACTTTAATTTTCAATGCATGAACTTTCAAAACATAATTGTTAACCAGTTGTGTGATAACATGATCACCCCTGATCTTTATGATGAACTTATGTTGTTTTTGATGTGTGAAGAGTTATCAGAAAAGACTTCTTGGCTAGATGTTAATGCCTTATGAATAAACAACAATTTGCAAAATTTCAATCTCTATTGTGGTGTTAATTCCTTAGGAATAAACAACAATTTGCAAACAAGTAAGATTAGAAAGGAGGGAACTTTACCAAAGTATAAAATTGTCTCTTATATTTCTACTAATAAAAGGATAGTTTCTCCCAAGTCTCCCCTATTGTTTCTAATGATAAACCAGGATATGTGGAGCAACTTCATCTCCAACCACTCCCTCCTAAGGTGAAGAAAAAGAAAAAGAAGAGGAGGAGGAAGAGGAGCAAGAAGGAAGAAGAATGGGTATCAACCTGGCCTGAGCATATTCCTCGCATCAATTTTTATCCTAACTGACATAACTTTATGGAGGATGGTGAGCTTGATTGCATTCATTATTATCCTGATGTTAAGTCCATAGGCACTATTGAAGATGATTTTGATTATGATATGCATGCTACTTATTGTGATTGGGAAGATGATGATAATGCCACTTATGATCTTGAAAATATTTTTGGTGCCAACTCTGAAAATGATGATATGGAAAGCTCTAAGCTTGGGGATGATAGGATTGCAAATCCTTTACCCATTAGTGATGTGATAATTGATAATTCTTTTGCTAGTAAGAATAAAGACAACATGTTTACAAATACAGTTTCTAGCAATGATAATGCTCTTCTATACTATGATAATGTTATAACTCCTATCTATAGTGATTGTAAAGGTACCTATGACATAAGGAGAAATTATCCTTATGAAACTTGTCATAATCATGGAGGGAATTACTCCCTTTCTGAACACCATCTTCCTAATAAACAATTAATCTATAGTGTTCAAGTTATTTATGATAGTCCTACTCCCACTATTGCCAATGAGAAAGATTATGCTTATGTGGAGAGTAAGAGTACCTTTTTGCATGTGGATGATGGTAACAATGCTTTATGTGATACTTATATTGTTGAGTTTATTCATGATCCCACTAAAAATTATTATGAGAAGGGAACACACGCTTATAGATATTTCAATAATATCAAGTTCCCTCTCTTTATGTTGAAGGTTTTGAAGCTGCACTTATTTTGCCTTCCTATGCTTATTGCTTTGTGCTTCAATGAATTATTCTATTGCAATATTCCTATGCATAGGAAGCATGTTAGGCTTAAATTTGTTTGGTATTTGCTTCTTGATGCTCTCTTTTGTTCTTCAACTCTTATTCTTATGAGAGCATCATTAAAGTCTTAAGCCTATCTTTATGGCTATAAAGAAAGAGCTCTAGGGAGACAACCCTTGTTATCTTTACTTTCAGTTTGTTCTTTCAGTTTTTAGTGGTCTTGATGTTTGTTACTACTGTAGCAACATCATTGTATCTTTATTTTCAAGCTTTGTGCCAAGTTTGAGCCTCCGATTACAAGAAAGTTCAAAAGTTGTGACATGCTGTCCAGAAACAGATTCTGTCCTTGACGGAAAATTTTGAATAAAATCACTAGGTCATCTTTTTGATCTAATTTTTTTGACAGCGTGCTCTATACAATTGGATTTCGAGCGTCTGTTCTGAGTTTTTTTATTTGAGTTGCATAAGTGCCCCAAAAAAATTATTTACTACCTGCTGGTCTGTTTTTCATAGATTCTGCCACGTTTTGCCTTTTCTTCATTTTGGAATCCTTAAGCTTGCTTTTTCTTTGCAAAAACTTGTTGGAAATCTTGAGAAACAGTAGCTCTTCAAGAATATCTTTGTTTCCAGTAGAGAAAAATTATTTTATTGTGGGTACTAACCTCTCTAATCAGATTATGATGAGTTTTGTATGAAGGGAGTTTTCAAGTGTGCGAGGGAAGATGATAAAAGAAGATTCAGGAGTTTCAAACGCTCAAGCTTGGGGATTCCCCCATGCACCCCAAGAACTATCCAAGGAGACTCGAGCATCGAAGCTTGGGTATGCCCCCGTGCATCCCCTTCTCCATCAACAATTATCAGTTCGTCTTTCGTTCCACTATATTTTTATCACTTCATGCGTTATGTGCTATGCTTGGAGCGTCTTGCTCTTTATATTTTTAGTTTGTTTTAGTTTTGCTTGCTGTTCATAACAAGTTGGATCCTATCCTTCATTGTTTGGGAGAGAAACACGCTCCACTCCACCGTAGAACACAACATCGGCTTGCATGCTTATCTTCTTGTGTGTGTTCTTTATCTTTTCATAGCTGCTGTCATGCTTAGCTCTTAGTTTTCATGCTTATCTTTTTAAGAGCTTTTATTTAGGTTGTTGCTTCTGGAACTCTCTTGAGTTATCATGCTTATCTTGTTAAGAGAGTTGGCTTCTGTGGCACTGGTTGATATGTCTATGATAAAAATGCTATGTGCATAATGTTGCTTAGTAGTTCATGTTTTCTTATGGTTAGTCTCAAATAGCTGGGGGTTATTAATGTGTTATTGAAATACCAGCATGATTTGTTTGCCTATGATGTGGTATGGTTTAGTGATATCTTCCTCCAATAATTTATTTTGATTGACTTGGCATATGCTCATGCATATTTGAGACTGTAAAGAAAGTCTATCAAGCCTTGATGATCTTTAATATCTGAGTAGTGATATAACTTCCATGCCCGATTCAATGTTGCTTTGTCGCTCTACATGATTATGGCCGTCATTGCTCTCTTAGTTGGTCGCTCCCAGTATTATGCTAGCCTTCACCTGTACCAAGCAGACTGACTGCTTGTGCATCCAAAATGCTCGAAACCAGTTATGCCATATGAGTCCACCATACCTTCCTATATATGGTATTTACTTGCCATTCCTATCGAAGACTTTCATGTGCTATCTCAAAATTATTCAAAAGCACTTCTCTTTTGTGCCTCTGTTTTAGCTCATGAGGAAGTAGTAGGTAATTCATGATCTTCTTATGTTGGACAAGTTTTACCCCGCAATTGCATGTCTAATCTGTAAACCCCTAATAAGAGGAGGGACTGGCATGAGTGCACCCAGCTCACAAAAGATAATAGCAACAAACAAACCCTCCTTCACGCTTTGTTCATGAGAAATCAGAAAACTTTGGCAGTGATAAACAAAGGAGATTAAGGGGATGTGATCGTCCCCGCGTGGGAGCCGTTCCTCGAAACTTGTCCAGCATAAGAAGTAATTGGGTTATCTACTAGCATTCGTTGATGAATTATGCACCCCCAAAAGCTTTTTATCTCTGTTTTTAGAACCACGAGCTCTGGTACTTGTTTATTCTTTGCTTCCAGCCACGGGTTTTCAACCTTGCCATCAAAATCCATGGTTCGAGAGTCTCCACCTCCTGTATTCAAAGCACCAACTATTGAGAGCATGATTGTCATTCTGAGTGTAATGTGCATTGTCCCAAAGTACCATTGTCTTCTTGATGATTGTGATATCGCTTATTCTGAAATCATTGTATCTAGTAATCACTTAAACTTCGGAGGTGCTCCTGCATTTATGTTTTGCTTCACTAAAGGGGCAAGCGAGGTATCACTTTGTCATGTTTGCACACCATGCTCACTACAAATCTATTGGGTGTTTCAGTATCATATTGTAAACTTTTAGTTCTTTGTGATATTCTCATGAGGCAACTTAATTACTAAAGATTCATTATCTCAATAAGCATTTGTCATGTGCTTGTGAAAGACTCTTTGGTAGCATGTCACCACAGAAATTATGCTTGTTATCATTTACCTACTCGAGGACGAGCAGGAATTAAGCTTGGGGATGTTGATACATCCCAAACGTATCTATAATTTCTGCTTGCTCCATGCATGTTTTGTGTGATATTGCTATGATATTGATACACTTTCATACTCTTTTGTTCATATTTGGACTAACCTATTAACTCAGTGCATCACCATGTCAGTTTCAGTTTTCTGTTGTTTTTGTATTTCAGGTTTTCCCATTACTTAAAGTGCCAGAAATATTCCGGAAAAAACAAATAAAAAATCAGCGTTCCAGAAGCTTCCTTACGCCCGAAGGAAAGCCAGAGGGGCCCCACCAGTCGTCGAGGCGGCCTGTGGGCGCGGCCTATGGGTAGGTCACGCCGGGTACCTGCCTGGACCCCCTGGGCACCGCCTTGGACTCCCTCTTGGCCCTTATTTTTACCCGCTCGCGAAAACCCTGATTCTAGAACCCTTTTCTTCAGAAGCAATTCCGATCTCCGCTGCCATCGCCACCAAATTTCGGGGGACCAGAATTCCTTTGCCGGCACCCTGCCGGGACGGGGAAGTGCCCCCGGATTCATCTCCATCGACGTTGCTTCCTCCTTCCATGATGCGGGAGTAGTTCCTCCTCGGGGCTGAGGTTTCTACCAGTAGCTATGTGGTCTTCTCTCTCCCATGATGTGATCTTGATTGTGATCATAGGCTATGTTAATCTAGGATGATCCGATGATGTTTCCCCTTCTTCTATGTATTGGATTGATGTACTCACTTGATCTTATCTAGTATAATCCCCGAGACCATGGTGACAGCGGTCTATTGGACTTGGGTTAGAAGAATATTTTCATGAGTGATTTCCTCTTTTGTGTGTGGATTGAAGATTGAGAGTATCTTGGTGCTTGTCTTTGACTATCCTTTAGATATGTTGTGGTGATTGTGGTGCTCTCTTTGGATGGCCGCGGTGACATTGGAAAATCCATAGATGCGAACTACGAACTCTGAGGTGTGATTTTGTAGCATTACACAATTCTCGTCCTCTCTTGACGACAAAGGAATGACCTCCGAGTACGTCTCCATTGCATGATTTATGGGAAATATCATGTGATTAGATTATGTTAATGTTGTTGGGAGTTGACACTAGTGAAAGCATGAAGCCTAGGCCTTGTTTCCTCCATTGGAATACCGTTTGCGCTCACGTTTACTACTTGTTTGCTTGCTGCACTTTTTATTACAAATTTATATTACCTTGCTTTGCTACACCTATCACCCATATTTTACCATCTCTTCGCCGAACTAGTGCACCTATACAACTCCTAGTTGTATTAGGTGTGTTGGGGACACAAGAGACTTCTTGTATCTTAATTGTAGGGTTCCTTGAGAGAGATCATCTTCAACCTCTACTTCCCTGAGTTCGATAAACCTTAGGTCATCCACTTGAGGAAAATTTCTGCTGTCCTACAAACCTCTGCGCTTGGAGGCCCAACATAGTCTACAAGAATAGAAGCGTGCGTAGACATCAAGCTATTTCTGGCGCCGTTGCCGGGGAAGTAAGTGTTTGAAGGTATATCTTTAGATCTTGCAAACCTCTGCGCTTGGAGGCCCAACATAGTCTACAAGAATAGAAGCCTGCGTAGACATCAAGGCCCCACTCCCCCCTAGCCGACGCACTCCCGCCTCCAAGGGTTTTAGTCCCGCATGGGAAGGGGAGGGAGGTGTGCACCCCTCCTTGGCCTATATAAGGAGGGGGTAGAGTGCCCTTTTTTCCTTCATCCAATTGAGTTCTCTTCGCTCTCTTTCTCCTTCCTCGAGCGGACTCCCCTTGTTTGGAGTCTGCACTTGGTTGGGGGTTTCTCCACCATACGCACGCTGTCATGCTGCTGGAATCGGGATCCGAATACATCTTATTTCCGCTGATATTCTGATTCGGAGCCCGAAGGGAACATTAACGTCGGGTACACCGTATGCGTGTAATCCCGCGAGGTGCTACACTTGTGGTACTCCTTCATCGTCGAGGTCGTGGCGCGACCTCTTCACCGACAACATTCCGACGGAGACGTAATCCCGTCATCGGTCTACAAGGACCGGGTGGCCTCAGGAGTCATCGTGGATATTCGCGGCATTGGGGATTTCCGTGTACGACTACACCAACCACGTTCACGCGGGAACGTTTCCCGCTTAACGGACTACATACTGGTATGTGACTTATCTGCAACTATTACATACATCGCCATAACATAGGTCTTGGGTTTGGGACGCGTAGGTTATGAAAAATTATTGTTTTCTGCCCCGTTCTCCAACAGTGGTTTCATGATCAAGGCTATGCGTAGATGTATTGTACGGATAGAACACATCTAGGATGTGGGCATCAATTCTCCAATTGTTACCCTGCCACGTATACTTGTTTAGCGTTGCGGCAATTACCTGATGAAGTGGCCCCGACCGACCTTGCGCGTTTACGCGAGACTAGTTCCACGCTTAACATATGACTTCTACCATATAAGTGGCAGGGGGTGTCTGTCTCTCTAACATTAGCGACGCTTATATGTTTGCAACGGAGGGCCCCGATAGGGGTGTAATAGAGATGATTGCAGGATTAGTGTTGCGGCTTGTTTTCGGAGGATAGAAAGCGGCTCTCTCTTGAAAGCCCTACGAACCACGTAAAACTTGCAAAATATAAAGTAGAGGCGTCTAAACTTTAATTTGCAGGGGGGGAATCATAGTTAGTATGATTTATACTGTTGCATCATGTTTTGCTTGTATTAGATATACGACGTTAGTATTATAGGATGATCTCTCGCTAATCCAACAAAGTGTCCTTCGTTAGTGAAGCACCATCTGGAAAGATCCTCATTATGAAGGCATCACGTGTCACACGTGTGTCAAACATATTAACACTCGAGTGAGATGGGGGGAGCAAGCCTACATGTCTAGAAACATGGCCTTGCATATGCGACATATAATCACTAAGGTTATTGTGGTGAGCCTGGAATATGTCAATGATATGGCCTCAGGACACAATGACCGAAAGATCGAGCATGAGTCACATGGTTGATGTGATTGGCATGATGTCCTACCTTGAGAATATACTGATGGCCATGACGATCGGGGGAGGTATAGTTCTCAAGGATTGTGTAATCACTTAGAATAAACTATGAGGGATGTTTGTCTGAGTGGGAGTTCCAGAATTTTACTAAAACATGAACTCCTATTATGAACTTAGTCTTCCTGCCTTAGCAAATATCATTATAGATACTGTCATACCCAAATGTTTGTAACTATGGATTTTTTATGCGTGATGAAGAACATAAGGTAGATGGGTTGTACTTCATTGATTGGTACCAACACCATTAGAGACATACTCATTAGTAATGACTTGCTAAAACATAATACGAGAACTGCTAGGTGATACAACTGATAACTCCGTAATTGAGGAAGATGATGATGAGTATCGTATTCATCGTCTCTTGTTCATGATTATCCAATACACCATAATTGTGAATGCATGTTAACGACACAAACATGTATGACGTGCTAGGTGATCTTAAAAGCACTAAGTCACAAATAAGAGTAATGGAATATGAGTATACGGACGGGGTTTCTTTCAACTATGGTGGAAGTAACAACCTTCTGAGAAAGTCACTTGGAAAATGTATAAGATACATGGACACCTTGTGTACAACTTGGACTACTAAATGACTGGTTACTTTGCGATAACTTGGGAGTTGCATCCGCTTCCTCCCAGCTACAAATTGTTCACTGTTCATGAGGTCATGGTTAAAGTTGTAAACTTTAAAGGTAGAACTAATGCAGGAATAGTCATCGACGGAGAAACTATATTTGATATACGGGTTATAAATGTCTTTCCCCAGAAAACACTAATTGCGGTTGATTAAGTATTCGATGCTTGAACTTACTGCTTAAGGAGTGGCTTGAAAGGGATGAGGTGACAATGTGTGTTGTCGGTAATCAAGATAGTTCATGGTCGACAACACTCTCCCTCTACATCTATCATTTGATTAATTATATGAATAAATTTATGATAGTTTGAGTGTGGACTTTATTAGTGTGTCTTGCATCTCGCGAAGACAATTATTCATATTAGTGAGAAACAAGTCAGTTGTTCTCCTTTTATGAATGATATATTTAATGGTCACATTATGGTTATGAATGTTTATTCTTGTATTGATGATAGTACTTTGATCATTTATAAGAAATATTGTAATGCCAAGAATTATCCAAAGTTAATAATGGCACTACCATTTCAAGTCACGAGTAGGATGATGAAGTCTTGAGACACTTGATCTCTTGACACATGCAAACCAATTCTCTTTAGGTGAGATGACTGAAACCTCGCATTCTTCTAATACAAAGTTTGCACTGATTGTTGTATATCATACATAGTGATGTATCATATTTCAACATGTAGTGAATTTCATTATTTCGTAAACTTCATAAGTGTACTTAGATGAATATGTGTATTCACTAATGAAGTAATAAAACATGAGTCTGAAACAATTTGATGTGATCAAAGGGATTTCAGAATGAACATGGGTATTAAATTAACAAGAAAGACAAGTATCTATGATTTGATCAAAGTGACAAATGTTTTGAGTTAGCCTTCGGCATACAGACTTGGGTGAAAGTTGTTCCACAAATTACATTGCTTGGAACAATTCAATATTGTCGATGTGCCTGAACATCATAATCATACTCTTCTGGATAGTGTATGGTGTAATTTATCTCTTACCGAGTTATGTTATTATTGTTTAGAGCTATTAATTTAATATGCAAACACTCACTTCAGTGTAAGGAACCATCTAAGTTCGTGGAAACCGACACCATATAAGTCATGGTGTGTCGTGGTTTCTAGGAAAGTGAGTTATGTGATAAATTATCTTTGTAGTGTATCCTTAGATACCTATGGATGTATCTTCCACAACTAGAACCAAAAGAGAAAAACTTGTGTTGCTAAGTTTGGTGTTTGTCAAGAAGTGTTCTTGATAAATGTGTTAATGGAAGATAGTGAAAGTTCAACCAAGGTAATTGACCATGCCTCCAGATGTCAGAGTAGCACAACGGAATGTGTGTCGAAACCAAAGCTCTACCATTAGAGGAGAAAATGATGATAATGATCATGGCGTTTCGGTTGAAGCTTTTACTAAACAAAGTAGGATTCAAGAATACATGTTTGCCCTTCTGCGAAATAATATTCATGATTCACTTGTCATGTTGATGAAACAAGACATACCTACGAACTACAAATAAGTGATGGTGGACCTAAGTATGAGAAATGACTATGAGTCATGAAATCATATGTTGAGTTACATATAAGATTACTTGTATCTTATCAAGGAAAGAGGTTACTTGATATTCTCAAAAACTGCAAGGTTATAAGGAAGAATGTAAAAATCAAAGGAAGACATCAAGATCGATTTGTCATAAAGGATGTTTCTGAAAAATTCGAAAGGTTCACTACAATATGTAGAGATGCTTGAGTCAATAGGACATTCACTATGATTAATCCAAAATTTTATCAATACCGTGACTTCCTCAAATCCAGCAGTTGAAGAAGTGTTGTAATTGGTACAACAAGAAGAGTTTTGAAAAAATATGGATACTAGTGTCTCGTGACCTGAATTATCAATTTGATGGATGATCAAAGTGATTTTGGACTTAGCCAAAATATTGAGAAACATACATTTGCATGAAACTGAGTGGGAGAAAAATAGATTCCGAAAAGTTAATATGTGGACGACATATTTTAAGTCGGAGTATTATATTATCCAGAACTTAATATGTGTACGACATATTTTGAGTGGGATCTATGGGAGTATTATCCTTAACTTAATATGTAGATGACATATTTGAGTGGGAGCTATGTGAATGTTGTTGTAGTCTTATATGTGATACGTCTCAAATGTATCTATAATTTTTTCTTGTTCCATGCTTGTTATGGTGATATTGTTATATGTTTTTCTACACTTTCACATCTTTTTATAACATATTTTGGAACTAACCTATTAATGGTTGCAAGAGTGCATAAGTTCTTTTTTTGTACTTTATGTGTAGAAACTATTTGCATAAAGGAAAAATCATAAAAAGGAGCCTTGTTGGAGTTGGACTCTAATTCTCCTGAAATATGTCCCCATCAGAAAGGTTTAAAAGATTGCGTCAGCAACGCCAGAAGATGACATCAAATTGAAAAACATACAACTACAAAGTTGTAGAGAACTTTTTCTCTTGCTTCTGGATATAAAATTCAGCCCAATCGGAGTTCGTATGCTCCCTCTAAGCCCGTCTTACCGAAGACCTAATCTGGATGACGGGAATCTGAGAGTCTTTATAAAGAGAGGAAACATAGGTCAAAGGGCACCACGAAATTCTCCCCCCCCTTGGAAGCCGTCTTGAGGGGGGGGGGAGATCCATCTAAATACAAGCACCATCTGCAAAGAAGAAGAAGGGGACAAGGGCCGCTTCCCCCAAGGGCCAGGGTCGCCGCCGTGGCCGTGGTAGAGGCCGTCGCCGCCGCTCTCGCCACTGCCATCTCCTTCATCTCCTCCGGGCTGCACCTCTCCATCAACAACTCTCTCTCTCTCTCTCACCATATCCATGTGTGAGTAGTTACCCCTCGGGGCTAAGGCTTGTACCTTTATCTATGTGGTTATCTCTCTCCCATGATGTGATCTTTGTTGTGATGATTGGCTATGTTACTCTAGGGTGATCCCATGATGTTTCCCCTTTTTCTATGTATTGGATTTGATGTTCTCACTTGTTTTTATCTAGTATAATCTCCGAGATGATGATGGCAGCGCTCTATTGGACATAGATTAGAAGAATATTTTCATGACTGATTTCTTCTATTGTGAATTGATTGAAGATTGAGAGTCTCTTGGTGCTTGTCTTTGACTATCCTCAAGGTATATTGTGGTGATTGTGGTACTCTCTTCGGATGGCCGCGGTGACATTGGGAAATCCATAGATGAGAACTACAAACTCTGAGCTGTGCTTTTGTAGCCCTACATAATTCTCTTCCTCTCTTGATCACAAAGGAATGACCTTCGATTACGTCTCCATTGCTTGTTTTAGTGGAAATATCATGTGATTAGACTATGTTAATGTTGTTGGTAGTTGCCACTAGTGAAAGTATGAAGCCTAGGCCTTGTTTCTCTCCATTGTTACACCGTTTCTGCTCACTTTTGTCACTTGCTACCTTTCTGTAATTTTTATTATAGATTTATATTAACTTGCTTTGACACACCTATCACCCATATTTTACCATCTCTTCGCCGAACTATTTCACCTATGCAACCCCTAGTTGTATTAGGTGTGTTGGGGACACAAGAGACTTCTTGTTTCTTAATTGCAGGGTTGCTCGAGAGAGACCATCTTCCACCTCTACTTCCCTGAGTTCGATAAACCTTAGGTCATCCACTTGAGGGAAATTTCTGTTATCCTACAAACCTCTACGCTCGGAGGCCCAACATAGTCTACAAGAATAGAAGCGTGTATAGACACCAAGCTATTTCTGGTGCCATTGCCAGGGAGGTGAGTGCTTGAAGGTATATCTTTAGATTCTGCAATTAAATCTTTTTGTTTCTGGTTTTAATTTTCACTAGTTAGGCTTATGGAAAAAATGAGAGAGCTTTATGAGATCCTTGAATTGGGAAATGAAGTGTTTGAAGAGAAAATGAAAAAACCTATGGAACTTTATTTGAATACTCTTCATGATTGCAATGTTACTAGTATGTCTTATTTGAATACCTTTGATCCTAATGATATGCAAAGCCATAAGCTTGGGGATTCTATGTTTTATGAAGATGATCTTTTTAGCCCCCAAGTTTAGATGAGAACATTTATTTTGATGATACTTTGCCTCCTATCTATCATGATTATTGTGATGACACTTTTGATATAAAGAATAAAATTTTGCAAGTGTATCATGATAAGAATGATTCATGTGATAGCTATTTTATTGAGTTTGGTTCCACTACTATTGATGATTTTGATTATGTGGGGAGTAATAAAAAATTTATGCTTGTGGATCATGATAAGAAATTTTTATGTGATACTTATATTGTTGAGTTTAACATGATCCCACTAAAAATCATTATGACAGGGAAACATATGCATATAGATATTTCAATAATATCAAGTTCACTCTCTTTATGTTGAAGGTTTTGAAGTTGCACATGTTTTGCCTTCCTATGTTTATTGCTTTGTGCGTAAGTAAATGATTTCGTTGCAATATTCCTATGCATAGGAAGCATGTTAGACTTAAATGTGGTTTGTATTTTCTACTTGATGCTCTCTTTTGTGCTACAACTCTTATTCTTATGAGAGCTTCATTCAAATTTAAGCCTGTCTTTATGGATATAAAGAAAGAGCTCTTGGGAGGCCCCCCATGTTATCTTTACTTTTAGTTTGTTCTTTCAGTTTTAGCGGTCTTGATGCTTTTTACTACTATAGCAAGATCATTGTATCTTTATTTTCAAGCTTTGTGCCAAGTTTTAGCCTCAGATTGCAAGAAAATCAAAAGTTGTGACATGCTATCCAAAAAACAGATTTTGTCTGCTTGACGGAAAAAATCGCCTAAAATCACCAGATCATCTTGTTTATCTGAATTTTTTGAGAGTATGATCTATAAAGTTGACTTTTGGCAGCCTGTTCTGAGTTTTCTGATTTGAGTTGCATAAGTGCCCCTAAAAAATTAGTTACTACCTGCTGGTATGTTTTTCACAGATTCTGCCACGTTTTGTGTTTTCTCCGTTTTGCAAATCTTAAGCTTTCCTTTTCTTTGCAATTTTTTTTGACAATCTTGAGAAACAGTAGCTCTTCATGAAAATCTTTATTTCCAGTAGAGGAAAATTATTTATTTATGGGTACTAACCACTCTAATCAGCTTATGATGAGTTTCGTATGAAGGGAGTTTTTAAGTGTGCGAAGGAAGATGATGAAAGAAGATCCTGGAGTGTCAAAAGCTCAAGCTTGGTGATGCCCCCATGCACCCCCAAGAATATCCAAGGATACTCAAGCGTCTAAGATTCGGGATGCCCCCGTGCATCCCCTTCTCCATCAACAATCATCAGTTCGTCCTTCTCCACGCTATATTTTTATCACTTCCTGTGTTATGTGGTATGCTTGGAGCGTCTCGCTCTTTACTTTTTAGTTTGTTTTAGTTTTGTTTGCTGTTCATAACAAGTTGCACCCTAGCCTACATTGTTTGGGAGAGAAACACACTCCACTCCACCCTAGAACAAAACATAGGTTGCATGCTTATCTTTGTTTGTGTGTGTTCTTTATCTTTTCTTAGCTGCTACATGCTTAGCTCTTAGTTTTCATGCTTATCTCGTTTAGAGAGTTGGTCTGTTGCACTGACTTGTGTGTCTTGACATGAGTAGGTAATTGAGGTTTCTATTATAAGTATAGTAGTAACTTGCAATAGTGTTGAGGTATTGATTTGAGTAATGTTTGGACTTTTGGTGCCAAGAACTTGAGCCTATTAGTGATAGGTTGTAACACCCTCAGTGTCAGACAACAGTAAAACTTTTTTTATTGATAAATCTCTATGATTAGCAAGTCACTAATCACCTTTGATCATGCCTTATCCTTTTCAACCAAATTGATTTGCCAAAAATTTAAGTGGAAATAAAACATTGTCCAAAAATTGTGCAACCAATTTTGTTAAATAACTAAAAATCAGTAATCCTCGTACCTACACTCGTTGCTGACTCTGTATAGCCTCTCTAGGTACCTGAGCCCCGGTTGTCCTTAAGGTAAGAAGTCGGGCGACCCAACGGTGCCCGCGAGCGGTATTGCGTCGGGAACAACAGGGAGGGTACGATCGACATTACTGGCGTGCTTGGCCCATTCTCGTATCTCGCGAGAGTTACCAAACCACGAAAGTCGAGCTCTACCCAGAGCACATGCGAGACAAGGTAAGGAGACGGTTCACCTTGTTGGTTACCGCAGAGACTTGGTGGGACGACAGGGCAGGCACCGATGTACTGGTGGTCCTGACTGCTGTCGTTGTCCGCGGGTCAGTTAAGTCGAGGCAACGATAACGGTTGTCACGCAGGTTAATTAAAATGCTAAATGGTTCGGTGGATGACTTGAGAGGCCCGTTGGTCTGTACGCACTACCTACAGGTGGGATTACGGTGTGGGCCCTCCGCGTCGTAGTTCGTCTGAAAGCTCTTCAGACGTCAGCAGTACCACGGGCTGATTGCCGGGAAGCGGTCTTGTCTTCTTTGCTGTAGCAGGTGTGTTTGGATTTGCTTTTGCTTCACCGGCCAGTCTCGTACCGTGCAGGAGCGTGCAAGGGTGAGGGACCTAGACCCCTTGGCGCATAGGATATAGTCCGGTGGATGGCCTCTCTGCTGAGCCTAGGATGAACTGCGATGTGTCGGATAGCCTCGGTGGGGCATTCCCAAACAAGGTGTACGCCACCCTGGAGATCCGAGCGTGCAGGCTGAACATTAGTGCACCCCAGCAGGGAGTTTAATCTATTCGAATAGTCCTGTCCACGGTAACAGGAAGCTTTATGCTGAAGATGGACCTTACTACTACAAACTACTACTATTAAACTGTATGGTTCTGGGTTTTCTTCCTCGCAGGGAAGTCGAGGAGGGGAACTCGGAGGCATTATTATTATTAATTATTACAACTTACTATTATACAATGTTGTAGCAACTTTTGCTTCATTGTTACTTTATTGCTTTATATAAACTGTTGGCTGATTCTCTCCTTGTGCTGCAAGACTTGTCAGAAGATGCTAGTCTTCGATAGGCCTAGCTTCTTACCCTTATTCCGATTTCTACCTTGCAGTCCACTAAATACAACCTCCCCTTTCCATTTGATATAATGCATAATTCTTAGTAGAGGACGTAAGACTCGCGGGTATACTAGATACTCACCTTTGCTTTATTTCCCCCTTTTTGTTTTGCCTGATCGGCCGCTGCAGTCGACGTTGGAGCCTTGGAGTCCAGGAGCCGGAGATCCCCGATATCGACCACCGCAACATGAAGATCCCCGATGCCTTCTACGACGTCGAGTTCCCTGTTGACCAGGAGTAGTTTGGAGGTTCCCAGGCAGGAGGCCTCACCTTTTCGATCTATTTTCATTTGTGCTAGCCTTCTTAAGGCAACCTTGTATTCTTGTGTATGTACTCAGATACTGTTGCTTCCGCTAACTTTGTGCTATCGAGCTGTTGTATTCGAGCCCTCGTGGCCCTTGGCTTGTATTAAATAGGTTGTATTATTTTATTTGTAGATTTTTGTTGTGATATCTCACCGTGGCACCCTGATCTTGATCGTTTACCTTGCGTGTATGATTACTGTACACGGTCTGATTTTGGGGGCGTCACAAGTTGGTATCAGAGCCGACTACCTGTAGGACACCCCCTTCCCACTCCTTGGTCGAAGTCGAGTCTAGTCGTTGCGAAACTACTTTACTAACAGTGTCGTGTGGCTTATCGTCCCACGTCACAAATTGGGTGGTATTAGGATCCTTTTCTCCGTACCTTTACTCTGGGACTCTCTCTCTCTCATCCTTTCGGGTTAAAGATTTTGCTAACTCTGACATTAGATTCTCGTGACTACTTTCCTTCCGGAGAGCCCTGCATTCCAGATGGTCGCTTACTTCTTCTAAAGATGTCGAAGATACTTGCCGATAAATTTTCGAGACCCTATGTGCCGATCACCTTTACAATTCCCTGCCACCGATAAGGCCGTATATATAACCACATACACCTTCTGTTCATCCATTCAATCACAGTTGCTCTTGTGTTCACAAGATGCATCGTAATACTTTTCGTTGATTCGGGAATCCTTTGAGCCTACTACCTTGCAGCTTCTTTTCGTTCTGCGGATAACTCCTCCTGTTTATCGAGGATCTGTTCATCCTCAGTGGTTCACGTGATTCCCATAATACTTTGAAATACTATCCGATCTCGGGCCAATCCTCGGCAGCCTACTGCTTTTGAGATTCTTCTTACCTGCTTGCACTTGATTAATCCCATTTGTCTTGTGGTCTTCGGCGACCTCCCTTGGAATTGCCATTCTGATCTTTTGAATCGTCGTGTGTGCTAATGCACGCAATCATCCGTTAATCCCTATGAATTCATTCTTCTGGCTGAGACGTCATTCCGGACATGAGCTGGTTCTCGGTAAATCAAACCTTAATTGATTAACCGTCAAGCTTCTATCCAACTTATTCATGTTTGATCGATGTATCTGAATTTAATACACCGATATGGAAGTCATAATTCCTTTTGAAACTAAGCATCGAAATATTTAGCTGCTTCTGTCACCTAATGCCTTTGTGTACTTTCTCCTTATGGTTGAGTACCGATACCCGCTCCAGACTCTCTGTACGCCGCCTGACCTTTTTGGTGGATTACTACCTACCGTCCCCTTGTGCCCTAAATCGTTGACGAGCTTCCCTTGATACGAAATGCCTTTGGCGAACGGTATCATCTACTCCGTGTCATCAGCCTTCTGCTTTCAAACTGGTCCCCTTACTCTTGTTGTTTGTTGTATAGATTCGTAAAATGTCTATTTGGGTTGCATCTATGCTTCATCCATCCGTGTGAACCCATGAACTTCTACGGGTCATACCCTACTGGTGTTATGCCAGATAAATTTTTAACGCTAAAAATTCATCGACTGCGAGAAGTGAATGAAAGGCTATGCATTGAAGAAGTGGGAGTCGACCTTGAACTTGTGTTCATGCCCATGGATACTATGTAGAACTTATCATGAAAGCTTCTTGTAAAAGTAATTTCCCCCTTGGTATAAATCCTTCTGCACCTATGATCCTCCATTCTATCTTCGAGTATTACCCCTGGTATCTCGAGGATATCATGCCTTTGCACTGCATCTTATGAATTGTGATGAAACAATGCCTATCCCTGTCATAGCCATTTCATGGTTCTGGGTTGTCGTCAACCGAGAACACCGCTTACCTTTTGTTCCACCACCCCTTTTGTTTGGTGAAGTTGCTATTCGATTGCATTCTCTTGAAACCTCTCGACATAAAGTGTCGTTGTCATCATCAGCATTTTTGCTTCTTCCATGTGTCTATTGAATTCATTGTGGGAAATACCATTCTTGCCCCTCGATGATTTGTGTCACCATTGACAACCCCCTTTGACTCCCTGCCAATACAAAATTGGTCATGTATATCTTCCTCTACTTTCCCTTGGGAAAGATATACACCTGTTACTTGTGTATCATCAAATTTTCCTTTCCATTGGTCTGTTTAACCTTTCTTTGAATATAAATTATCTGAGCAGTGATAATTCCCTGCTGATGTAAACACTTCCGTGTACTACTTTCTCCGTACAACCTGTTACTACTGTTGATAACATTTCGGTAACCATCGATGGACAAGGACTTTGACAATGGGTCCGCCTCGTCTTAAGGAGCAGGAAAATGGTTCTCTTCGTCCCTCGCCCTTGGTACCGACGTTGTTGCTGATGTCTACGCACGCTTCTATTCTTGTAGCTTATGTTGGGCCTCCAAGCGCAGAGGTTTGTAGGACAACAACAATTTCCCTCAATTGGATGACCTAAGGTTTATCGAACTCAGGGAAGTAGAGGTTGAAGATGGTCTCTCTCAAGCAACCCTGCAATTAAGATACAAGAAGTCTCTTGTGTCCCCAACACACCTAATACAACTAGGAGTTGTATAGGTGCACTAGTTCGGCGAAGAGATGGTAAAATATAGGTGATAGTTGTGGCAAAACAAAATAATATAAATCTGCAATAAAAAGTGCAGCAAGGAAACAAGTGGTAAACGTGAGCACAAACGGTATTTCAATGGTGGAAACAAGGCCTAGGCTTCATACTTTCACTAGTGGAAACTCCCAACAACATTAACATAGTCTAATCACATGATATTTCCCATAAAACATGCAATGGAGACGCACTCGGAGGTCATTCGTTTGTGGTCAAGAGAGGATGAGAATTATGTAGGGCTACAAAAGCACACCTCAAAGTTCGTAGTTCTCAATCTATGGATTTCCCAATGTCACCGCGGCCATCCAAAGAGAGTACCACAATAACCACAACATATCTCAAGGATAGTCTAAGACAAGCACCAAGAGACTCTCAATCTTCAATCAACACACAAAAGAGGAAATCACTCATGATAATATTCTTCTAACCCATGTCCAATAGACCGCTGTCACCTTGGTCTCGGGGATTATACTAGATAAGATCAATTGAGTACATCAATCCAATACATAGAGGAAGGGGAAATATCATGGGATCACCCTAGATTAACATAGCCTATGATCACAACGAATATCACATCATGGGACAGAGAGAAGAACACATAGCTATTGGTAGAAACATCAGCCCCGTGGAGGGACTACTCCCGCATCATGGAGGGAGGAAGCAACGTCGATGGAGATGAATCCGAGGGCACTTCCCCGTCTCGGCAGGGTGCCGGCACAGGAATTCTGTCCCCCCGAAACTTGTTTTCGATGGCGGCGGAGATCGGAATTGCTTCTGGAGAAAAGGGGCCTGGAATCAGGGTTTCCGCGATGGGAGAATAAATAGGAGCAAAAGGGGGCACCGAGGGAGGCCACAGGGCAGCCAGGAGGGCAGGTGGCGGTGGGGCCGCGCCAGGAAACCTCCTGGGCCCCTGGTGGTGGCCCTCCTGCCATGTCTTGGTTATTCCGGAAGCTTCCGGAGCGCTGATTTTTTATATAATTTTTCCGGGATTTATTGGGCACTTTAATTATTGGAAAACCTGAAATACAAAAACAGCAGAAAACAGGAACTGGCAACTAGGTGCACTGGGTTAATAGATTAGTCCAAATATGCTCAAAAGTTTATGAAAGTTCAAGCAAAACATGGCAAAGTCACACAAAACATGCATGGAGCAAGCAGAAATTGTAGATACGTTTGGGACGTATCAGTTGCCGACATAGCTAACAAGTTGTTCTCTTCCTTACCTTTCAACTTGATCACATTGTTTGTCACCACCCTTCTTATTCAATGTGGACCCATAACCCACAGTTCCACAAGATCGAAACCTGACTCTCTTGTACTTTTTGTTCTCGAGGTTATTCCTCTTGCTTGACTTCGTCTGCAATTCACGAGTCCCCTACCTTGTGTTGTTCAGTTCGATATCAGACTCAGTGCTTATGCCTGATGCTCTGGACCCCTTTTATTCTCCGTTATCATCGTCGAATGCTTGCATATCCACATGGAAAAATTCTCATGCCTTCTTTTGTTTCTCTCGATGTATCTCCCTGAGTTTAACTCGTGAGATACTTTGTACCCCATTCCCTCGGACAACCTCGGTTGATCAACTGGGTACCGATCCGTCCCCCTTAAGTTTTATCTCCTAGCCTATTCGTAAGTACGATGAAGACCCCGAAGGAAGGATGACAACTCGTCAAGATGCACTGATGCAGAGAATTGAAGACATCAATGAGAAGGATCAACTACTTCAAGAAGGACAACAAGCACCAGAAGAATCGTTAGAATACGAAACCAAAGCTTTACCCGTTTCACTACCTTTAATTCTCGGGACGAGAATTCTTTTTAGTGGGGGAGATTTGTAACACCCTTAGTGTCAGACAACAGTAAAACTTTTGTTATTGATAAATCTCTGTGATTAGCAAGTCACTAATCACCTTTGATCATGCCTTGTCCTTTTCAATCAAATTGATTTGCCAAAAAATTAAGTGTAAATAAAACATTGTCCAAAAATTGTATAACCAATTTTGTTAAATAACGAAAAATTATGGGCCATGTTAAACTAACTTTGGGCATTTATTAGTTTGATTAAAAATAATAAACAATTCAAACGGTAGCTCAATCAGTCCAATTTAATAAGTTATTATTTAAATAAATACTAAATGATTTTATTTAGAGCTCTAACTTTTTGTAGCACTGTATAATATGTTGCACTAATATTGGTGCTTGTTTTGCATTTAAAAAAATCAAATGGAGAACAAATAAAATACAAATAGAAAAAGAAAAAGAAAGAAAAGAAAAATTTAGAAAACTAAAGTACGCCCAGGTGAACCCCCTCCCCCTAGTGGCCCAACCCACCCTCTCTCTCTCCCCCGGTTGTCTTCTACCTCCAACTACAGGAGCCGACCGAGGGCACCGTCGCCACCACACCCGTTGGCCCCTGCGTCGCTACAGTGTCGTCGAGGGGATACGATCCCACCCACGCCCCCTTCCCTACTCAACGAACCCTAGATCGAGCACAAGTTTTCCCCGCCCTCTGTTCGTCCCGCTCACCTCGCCCCGAGCGCGCCCATGGCCATGGCCGTGGACTCACGCGGCTATCCTGCCTCCCATGCCAAGCCAAGGTGTCCTGGAGCCTCTTCGCTGTCGACCTCGTGCCCCAGTGAAGCCAGCCGTCGCCCGGAGCCACCACAACTCGCGAATCACGGTCGTCTTCAACCTCAGGCCGCTGGATGCCTCGGCCAAATTCGCCACCACAGGACCCTCTCCGGCCTCCCCGAGCACGTCCTCACGCTCATAGTGAGCTCCTCTGCCCGTTCCCCCTCCTTCCCCATCGAAATTGGTCGCCGTTTGCCGCTGCTCCATGGTGCCCGTGGGCACACCCGCCATGGTCGGGTCCGCGCTCGCCGCGGCTCTGCCTCGTGCTCTAGCCACACCAGGCCGCACCCTACAACGTCCGCGTGCGCGCCCGCTCGCCCTGCTCGCTGTACCCCGGCCGCACTCGCTGCTCCCCAGCTGCACCCGCCCGCGCTCTCCATTGCCCTGTCTCCGGCAGCTATTGCACGCCTCCGCCCGTCCGCGTGTGGCCAAGTCCCCTCTCGCACGCACGCCTCCCCGGCCACACCCTCACCACGCCTGCCGCCGGTCGCCCCCTCTCTCGTCAGCGCTGGCCGGAATGGCCTCCGCCGCTGCTCTAGCCATGGCCGACCATAGCTGCCCATGGGGTGGGTGGCTAGCCACTGCCTGGTGGGCCAACACAGTGGGATTAGCCCCTAATCCCACTTAGTGGTTAACCCCCCGGTAATTAAAACAAAGAAACCCCTCTTTTAGTTAAAAGGGTCATTGACACATGGGCCCAACCCTTCTAATAAATCTGCTAATAAACTAGATAGAAATAACCCCTTTTTTTAATACACTGACCCAATGACATGTAGGCCACTTCTATTTTTAGGTAAATAAAATGCTTTGTACTGCTGCTGTGTATGACATGTAGGTCCCACCTGTAGGGTTGACCAGTCAACTCTCAGGTTCTGGATAATGTTTAATTTATTAATAAAAGAAATAAAAGAAATGCTTTTAAATGAATAAAACTTCAGAAAATCATATAAAATAAACCGTAAGTCAGATAGAAAAACTTTATACATCAAAATTGATCAAAAAAATGTAACGAATACAGATACGTGCTTGCGCGAGGTGATGATAGTTATTTCTCGCCCTTCGTTGGTAAACCCCAAGAGGAAGGCATGATGTAGCACATCAGAAAATTTCCCTCAGTAAAGATACCAAGGTTTGTCTCCAGTAGGACTCCGGAGATGATAAGTAGGTGTCAGCGGCGCAACTGACGCGGACCTGCACACAGACACAAATAACTTTGTTCCCAACGAAGTTCAGAGAGGTTGTCAATCTCTCCGGTCTTGTTTCTCACAAAGGATCAAACACAAGGGATAATGATAGCAGCTGAAAGTAAAAACATAAAAGTAAATGAGTGTGGAAACAGTAATGAGGATATGGACCAGGATACGTGATGTTCACTAGTGATGTCTCTCTCCCAAAAGACGATAAAATTGCTATGCGAGGTGAACAAATTACAGAAGGGCAATTGACAGGATTATAAACGCACCACAATGCTAACTATGCTACAAAATAAAGGAAGATGCTCAAAAGGATGGGCAGAACGCCAAAATAAGTAGACCGAAATCCAACTGCATCTACTACTAATCATCCACCTTGAGATATCTATCCAGAACATCTCGCTGGTATTAAGTTGCGAGCCCCACCCAAAGTGTAAACCCAAAGCAACAGACAACTGCATTAAAAAGCACCTTGCGTAAAGTAAACAATCCTTGTAACCGCGGTTACAAGCACCGTTGTTTTCCCCCTTGTGGCAAAAGCACATCCCCTAGACTCATGTTTCTGTCACTCAAGCGTGTCATCAGGGGGCATGAACCCACAATCGAGCATAACATTCCCTCTTGGGGTTACTACCTACTACTTGGCCAAAGCAATAAACAGAAACGGAGAACATGCAAGAATTACTTAAGAACAAAAATATAAAAGATAAGAACCAAATATATTACTCTATCACAATCTGAACATAATCTCATAATCCATCAGATCCCATCAAACTCAGCATAGCAACAGCAGAAAGATTACAAAGTGCCTCGATCATGTAGGGCAGCTCACGAGGTCTAAACCATGAAGAACAAAGAGGGGAGGAGAACATCACATAGCTACTGATCACGGACCCATGGTCCAAAAGAAACTACTCACGGCACATCCGGGAAGCATCCATGGTGGAGAGGAGACTCCCGGAGGTCAGCCCTCCCTCCGGCAGGGTGCCGGGAAGAGGTCTGCTGCTGCTCCCGATCTCGGAAGCGCGGCGGCGGCGGAACAAAGGAGAGATCGAGAAAAAGGGTTCTTCTTCTGAGGGTTTCTCGTCACGGAGAATATATAGGAGAAGGGGGGCAGCCAGGGGGGCCACCAGGGGTCTAGGCAGCCCCCTGGCGCGGCCAGCCCCTAGGGCGCGCCACCAGGGCGCCTGGGCCCCTGGTGGTGGCCCTCTGGCCCCACTCAGGTCCTTCCGGAAGGTTATTCTGCGCTGATTTTTTATCTGATTTTCCCGAATTTTTGGAGCACTTTTTATAAGGGGGAAAACTGAAATAGAAAAACAGCAGAAAACAGGAACTGGCACTGTGGTGCACTGAGTTAATAGGTTAGTCCAAATATGATCAAAAGTGTATGAAAGTGTATCTAGATCATAGCAATATCACACAAAACATGCATGGAGAAAGCAGAAATTATAGATACGTTTTGGACGTATCAATACGCTATCCGTATACCAACCACACCCCTATAACACAACGAACATCGACATCCCCCTCCGGGCCGTCTGTCCGATGATTTGTCCAGTACTGTTAAAGTATACAGATGAATTTATTCTGAACACGAAGGTTGTTCGGAGTGTTTCAACTAGCACGGTTACACCATCCCCACGTTTGTCGGATGTCCACGACACCTCCAGCATGAACCCTTGCCCCTCCGGTCACCCTGTCCGGTAATCACCCGGAGCCGGTATTTCATCCCCGGATGAATTCCCGCTTCGAGCAACGTGCATTGCACTATGTTAGAACCCCGTTAACATTGCGTTTGCCACGTCTTGTATTTGTATTGCTATTATTATGTGTATTTACTGTTCCCCCCTTATTCTCCGATAGACCCCGCTGCTACCGCCGACTACGCTGCTGCCGGGTACGACTACTTCGTCGACGACCCTACCCCTACCGTCGAGCTACCAGGCAAGCAGAGCCATTCTTTTCCCCATATATCGCCTATCTTTTCAGTACTTTCTTGCACTAGGCATTGTTACTGCTGTTGCTACGTTACAATCCTATTCAATTGCATAGCCTGATTTTGTCGCCCCTTGATGTACCTTCCTTATCCTATGCTGCCTATTATAACTATGCATTATTCAGCAGTGAGCCCTGCGCATTGTTAGCTAGGATTAGATAGAGGGTCCTGATCACTCTGGTGAGTGAACACGGATACGTTATATATAACTGCACCGGTACGGTACAATGCAGACACCGCCTAAGGCCCCCTAGCTTGGCTCTGGCGAGCCACCATGAAGTGTGAGCTATCGAGGAGTAATCCTGGTACCTCCACTCGTTGTTGACTCTGTATAGCCTCTCTAGGTACCTGAGACCCGGTTGTCCTTAAGGCAAGAATTCGGGCGACCCAACGTTGCCCGCGAGCGGTATTGCGTCGGGAACGACAGGGAGGGTACGACCGACGTTACTGGCGTGCTTGGCCCCTGCTCGTATCTCGCGATAGTTACCAAACCACGAAATTCGAGCTCTACCCAGAGCACACGCGAGACAAGGTGAGGAGACGGTTCACCTTGTTGGTAACCGCAGAGACTTGGTGGGACGACAGGGCAGGCACCGATGTACTGGTGGTCCTGACTGCTGTCGTTGTCCGCGGGTCAGTTAAGTCGAGGCAACGATAACGGTTGTCACGCAGGTTAATTAAAATTCTAAATGGTTCAGTGGATGACTTGAGAGGCCCGTTGGTCTGTACACACTACCTACACGTGGGATTACGGTGTGGGCCCTCCGCGTCGTAGTTCGTCCGAAAGCTCTTCAGAAGTCAGCAGTACCACGGGCTGATTGCCGGGAAGCGATCTTGTCTTCTTTGCTGCAGCAGGTGTGTTTGGATTTGCTTTTGCTTCACCAGCCAGTCTCGTACCGTGCAGGATCATGCAAGGGTGAGGGACCTAGACCCCTTGGCGCATAGGATATAGTCCGGCGGATGGCCTCTCTGCTGAGCCTAGGATGAACTGCGATGTGTCGGATAGCCTCGGTGGGGCATCCCCTAACAAGGTGTACGCCCCCCTGGAGATCCGAGCGTGCAGGCTCAACAGTAGTGCACCCCTGCAGAGAGTTTAATCTATTCGAATAGCCGTGTCCACGGTAACAGGACGCTTGATGCTGAAGCTGGACCTTACCACTACAAACTACTACTATTAAACTGTATGGTTCCGGGTTTTCTTCCTCGCAGGGAAGTCGAGGAGGGGAACTCGGAGGCATTATTATTATTAATTATTACAACTTAATATTATACAATGTTGCATCAACTTCTGCTTCATTGTTACTTTATTGCTTTATATAAATTGTTGGCTGATTCTCTCCTTGTGCTGCAAGACTCGTCAGAAGATGCTAGTCTTCGATAGGCCTAGCTTCTTACCCTTATTCCGATTTCTACCTTGCAGTCCACTATATACAGCCTCCCCTTTCCATTTGATACAATGCATAATGCTTAGTAGCGGACGTAAGACTCGCGGGTATACTAGATACTCACCTTTGCTTTATTTCCCCCTTTTTGTTTTTCCTGATCGGCCGCTGCAGTCGACGTTGGAGCCTTGGAGTCCAGGAGCAAGAGATCTCCGATGTCGACCACCGCAACATGAAGATCCCCGATGCCTTCTACGACGTCGAGTTCCCCGTTGACCAGGAGTAGTTTGGAGGTTCCCAGGAAGGAGGCCTCGCCTTTTCGATCTGTTGTCATTTGTGCTAGCCTTCTTAAGGCAACCTTGTATTCTTGTGTCTGTACTTAGATACTGTTGCTTCCGCTAACTTTGTGCTATAGAGCTGTTGTATTCGAGCCCTCGTGGCCTCTGGCTTGTATTAAACAACTTGTATTATTTTATTTGTAGAGTTGTGTTGTGATATCTCACCGTGGCACCCTGATCTCGATCGTGTACCTTGCGTGTATGATTACTATACACGGTCTGATTTTTGGGGCGTCACATAGGTGTCGTATTTTGGGCAATCCGTGTTTATTTTCAAAAACTACAAAAAATTAGTTGAGAACTCTAGCTACTAGATGGATCGCTAACCTCTGGAGGGGATGGAATATATAGAGTACCCTCGCGTACCATGGGTCGAGGATGTGCAAGGATAATCAAACCCCCATACAGTCCTCCTCGAGGCACTTGTCTCTTTGTGAACGTCCCGATTAAATGGAGATTTACCTATAATAAGTGCACGAGTTCCTTTGACTAAAGAGAGTATTCGATTGTTGGAACTTCCACCATCCATATTTTGCTAGCCTCTTCGGTTTCGCGCATTGCCCTTTCTCATCTTGAGAGTTGGTGCAAACTTCGCCGGTTCATCAAAACCCTTGGCATGATACGCTCTTTCGTCATAAACCTCCTTATATCCTTCCTCAAAACATCCACCATACCTACCTATCAAGGAATTTCCATAGCCTTTCCGAGATACATTGCCATGAAACATCCATCATCTCATGACTTGATCTTCATGTCATACATGATTTTTCTTGATCGAGGAGCTGCGTGTTAGTTGGACCTTGCCCTTATGATACACTGGCGGAGGCATACAATTTCATACATCATGATAGTTTTAAGTTTTCTTTATGTTGAGTACTTCTTGTAAAGTGCGTGGTCTTCTATACCCTTGTAAAATATAGAGTGTTTCCCTTAAAGTGAGGAAAAGATCCCAAAGAGGACAAATGATAGATAAATAGAAAGGGCCAATGAGGACACAAAAATACAAAAAAATGGAAAAAAGAAAGAAAAAAAAAAAGAAAAAGAGAGAAGGGGCAACACTACTATTCCTTTTAAAAGGTCCACACTCGTACTCCAAAGTAATATTTGTACTCCTTAGAGATTTTCATACCATTCATGCATAACTATGTGGGGATCCTTACACTATAGAACTTGGCTTGAATATTTCAAGGATGAGCCTCCTCAAATGGCTCTAGGTCTTTGTGAGCAAGCAAGTTGGATGCACCCCCACTAGTTCCATTAGAGAGCTTTCTATAGCTCATATGTGCATCCGTTGCATGGAAATCCCTACTCCTCACATCATATCTATCATTTGACTATGATTGTCCTCAATGACGTGAGTCTTTCACACCTTTTTTGTCTTCCTTCCCATCATTATTCTATTTTCCATCCTAATTGCCAACATATCTTCCTTGCGCTCATTGATTGCATGAGTGCTCAATGTCGAAAGGGAGAGGATCAGTTTGACTTGTTCCTGACTAGTGGTCTAGGGACGAGTCAAAATAATATTTCGACGGAGACCAAGTGTGAAGTTTTAGTAGTTTGAGTTCTCAATTAAACTATATAGTATTTTTATTCTATAAACCCATTTCCCACTTCTTGCACGCCAACACCATTTGGAGACATTCGAGTCACGGACAACGAGTGCTCTTGCACCTTTATGTTCTTATGTTGCTAGTTTCAATACTAGATATAGACTCTTGCTTGATATTGTCTTACCTTGAATTGCATATCTTTCTTGATTTACTATAAAGTTCTTATGTGTTGGTAGCATGTCACCACAAAAATTATCTTGGTTATCATTTACTTACTCGAGGACGAGCAGGAATTAAGCTTGGGGATGTTGATACGTCCCATTCGTATTTCTAATTTTTGTTTCTTCCATGCTTGTTATGGTGATATTGTTATATGTTTTGCTACATTTTAATATATTTTTATAACATATCTTGGAACTAACCTATTAATGGTTGCAAGAGTGCACAAGTTCTTGTTTTTGTACTTTATGTGTATAAATTACTTGGATAAAGGAAAAATCACAAAAATGAGGTTTGTTGGAGTTGGACTCTAACTCTCCCGAAATCTGTCCCCACCAAATAGGTTTTGAAGATTGCGTCGGCAATGCCAGAAGACGACCTCAAATGGAAAAACTTACAACTACAAAGTTGTAGAGAATTGTTTTCTCCTACTTCTGGATATAAACTTTAACCCAATCGGAGTTTGTATGCTCCCTCTAAGCCCGTTTTACCAAAGACCTAATCTGGTACGGGAAAACAGAAGTCTTTATAAAGAGAGGAAACCTAGGTCAAAGTTCATCACAAAATTTCCTCCCGCTTGGCAGTCGTCTTGAGGGGGAGATCCATATAAAGACCAACATCATCTCCAAGGAAGAATAAGGGGCTAAGGACAGCTTCCCCTAAGGGCCGTGGCCGTCGCCATCTCCTTCATCTCCTCTGGCTGCACCTCTCCATCAACAACTCTCTCTCTATCTCTCTCTCTCTATCTCTCTCTCACCATGTCCATGTGTGAGTAGTTCCCCTCGGGACTAAGTCTTGTAACTTGATCTATGTGGTTATCTCTCTCTCCCATGATGTGATCTTTGTTGTGATCATTGGCTATGTTAATCTAGGGTGATCCCATGATGTTTCCCCTTCTTCTATGTATTCGATTTGATGTACTCACTTGTCTTTATCTAGTATAATCTCCGAGACCATGGTGACAGCGGTCTATTGGACATATATTAGAAGAATATTTTCATGAGTGATTTCTTCTATTGTGAACTGATTGAAGATTGAGAGTCTCTTGGTGCTTGTCTTTGACTATCCTTAAGATATATTGTGGTGATTGTGGTACTCTCTTTGGATGGCCACGGTGACATTGGGAAATCCATAATTCTCGCCCTCTCTTGATCACAAAGGAATGACCTCCGATTACGTCTCCATTGCATGTTTTAGTGGAAATATCATGTGATTAGACTATGTTAATTGTTTTGGGATTTACCACTAGTGAAAGTATGAAGCCTAGGCCTTGTTTCTCACCATTGTTACACCGTTTGTGCTCACTTTCACTACAAAATCGATGATATTTTTTGATATAAACCCTCGTGACAGAGGGATAAACATCACTGAAGTATGCTTTTCTTTGACGGATACCTACACAAGGTAATCACCCTCCCGTCCCAGCGCTCGGGCCAATTTCGGTGACAGTCCCGCCTGATTTTAGAGGACATGTTTGGCTGTCACCAGGTCTTCTTATTTTCCGCGACAGTTTTACGTGTCATGAAACATGGTTTAACTCATCAACACGATTGTATTTCGATTTTCGGCAAATAAAAAAAATGTCTTAGTGTTCAAAATAAGTATGTTCGTCGAGTTGAAGATAGGAAAATTAAAAGAGAAATAGTAGAAAAATAGCAGTCTTCGAGATCCGAACCCCGGAACCTCACGCTTTCATACGCATTCGCCTCAGTGATTTACCAATAGGCTACTGTTCGACTTGTGAAACTTTTAATTAGGACAGTTATTTTCTAGTGCATGTAACAATCATTTTGTATGATTTAGCCCAATGGCTCCATCAATTAAAAAACAATACATGCTCACATATTAGTACATAACCACCATGCATTTGTACGTCAACACAACACTTTGTCTTTGCATACAACAATTAAATACAAACACTTATTTTTCTACATAATTTAGTAATGCAATACATACAACATGAATGATATAGTAAGATCCTAGTAATAACATAGGACGGCTCAATCTAGCAATTCACCACCGTTAGATGTTCCCCTTCTGGCGCTTCCAGCCGCTCGAAGATCCCTCGTCTATCTTCTCACGAGGGCGGAGCCGTTGGCACAATTATGATGGTTCGAGAAGGTGACGTAGACCATGCTTAATGATTATGATCCTACGGTACAACTCGTAGCTCACGTACCCGTCTCTTGCTGCGTAATCGAGGTGCAACGGTGATAGTGGCTTCCACTCCTAGTAGTCGTGCTTCTCCTTTGGGAATGATGTCTTCATGGTCTTGTAAGAATGGTCGATGATGGCTTCTGCAAGGTCGGCCATGGAGTCCCTTTTACCGTTACCTTTGATACGGAACTCCCTTTGGATGTCAATGTGGTGCTCGTCTAGAATTAGGATCCATTCATTGCCGAGAATGGTCTTATCTCTCCTGGTGTCCACGCTAGCAAACGTTATCCCTTTGCGTTGCAGGAAATGATCCAACGCCTGGCACCGCTCCGACCTACAGAAGTGGTACACGAGAACGTGATTGCGCATGGCGAGTTGCAGGACGGAGACGCGTTGCGGTTTGTAAAAGACCCAACGGGTGTACTCGATGTCGAGGCCCACGAAATTGTACTTCTCCTTCTTGAGCCATTGCTAATACATGGCGATGATTCGCTCCAAGGTCTCCGGCATGTTGGTGTACGCTATCTCCAACACGGTGGTGCTATGGGCAGTGACTGTTTGGGTCTCCGTTGTTAGTTTATTGTCATCCATAGCTTGCAATGAGGGAATGGGCCCGACGAAAAGGAAAGAGCGAGGAAGAAGAGAGAAATGGGAGTCCAAGAATGCAATCGATATTTTGCGCTGCACAATATGGGAACCGCGATGAAATGCAGTTACCAGGAAGATCTCGCGGTTCTAGGAATCAGGCACATGTTTGTTTTTTTGGCGGTTCCCGAAATCACGCTTCTGTTTGTTTTTTGGCGGTTCCACGAACCAGGCGCCTGATTGTTTTTGTTTTTAATTATAGCTTCCTCAGTGTTGGACGAAAAAAGTGGTAACTGAGTATCGAACGATAGACGTCGATATGCCGTACATATTGCATTGCCAGTGCAGTATAGTTATCACTTTTTGTCATACTTATCTTCTCTGCATGAGTGGTTCATATCGTTTCCTGTCAATGGCATGGAGGCATGCCACATTTCAATAGCGCAGAGTTTCATTAAATGTGGACAAGCTTCTAGCCAACTGCCCACATCCATTAACTCCCCCAAGTCACCACCCTTTGCTATAAGGTTGCCGTTGCCATGACCAAATAGCTCATCCTCATATCCCACACCCCCTCCACATTGGCATGGTGCAACAGTTCAGCCCTTTTCCCCCACATCGACCACATCTCTCCCCATTGCCCTGGCCATGGACAAATATCTCCCTTCAGCTTCGCCACCTTATAAGTGGATGGACTAGGCGCCGGTCTCGGAGGAGATGTCCGCGAAGGAGGATCATCTCACCTTCTTGCAGCATCTTCAGGAGAGAGCTCGCCCACGCAGCTCGTGGGCAACACCACCAGCTTGCCTGTTGGACCGCGTAATGGAGCCAAATGAGGTGGACACACCGTGTCATTTGGCTCCATTACGCGAAGCAACAGACATGTTTGGTGCAATACAAGGATGACATGCCCTATCCTGGTGTACTTTTCAATATTTCTAAAAAGAAAGTCTTGAAGCGCTTGTAGTATTTATCAATGAATGCAAATTTGTTTAGAAAGTGCTCAAAAGAAACATACATTAAATATCAACACATATGTTTAAATAAAAATGTTGTTTCTGGAGTTATATGCATTCTGTATGTTGTACCTACTTTGAAGAAATGTTGCTTGGATCATCATCTTTTTCCCGAGTGATTCAAAATACAATTGGAGAGAAAGTTGTAGTACATAGAACATAACCGTGAAGCGTATAAAAGGAAGGCCAAATAATTTACACATATTAAATCCTCTACTACATCTAGATGTCCAATTCAAAAAAATATCAACAATGGAAACTTCGCTCTTAATAATCTGCTTATTAGATTTACCTATCTCAAGACAAACTACTGTCCTATGTGGATCCCCAAACTGTGCAAATCTACCTCTTCTCCTTCTATATAAGTGAATACGTACATCAAATTAACACCACTTAGAAACTTGGAATGAGTTACAAAGATAAATCTATTTGCTTGTGATCCCCAAAACGCTTTCCCAAAGCCAAGTATTTTATCTGTGTATAAGGGTACCCTTCTCTAGCAAAGACCCCTAGCTGCCACACCTGAGAGATATTGTATGGGCTTCACTTGTTTCTTCTAGTTATTTTATGGAGGTTAACTAATCATGTAATGCGGCACTGGCGCCATGCTGCCAGAGAGCGGTCAAATGTGCATGAAAGGTCCTCACAAAAGAGGAATACCATTATGCACATATCGATCTTGGCTTTGGGGAAACCATTTTGAGGAGGCATGTTTCTGGAAGGTGTCAATCTGATGTATTTATTCACAGCTGTGGAAGGAGGAAACATATATTTGCACAGGTTGGGATCCATATGAGGACCGTAGTTTCTATTCATATAGCCAAATATAATAAGTCAAAATATAAGATCGGTGCTACATTTTCAAGATACAGAGTGTAATTTTGCATTATTGATATATTTTTTGGAAACAACATCTAAAGAAAATTGAATATTTAAGATGGGTGAATTTTTCTGGGGTATCTTTATATATCTTGCACTAATATGTTCTATTTGTACTTTTCTCTCCAGTTGTATTACGAATATCTCGGGCTACCTTGTATATCTTCCACTCTCGCAGGCTCACTGCAATAGACCAGAGGAATATTGTCATAACTACGTTGCTAGATCTGTTAACAGATAAGACATTAGGTAATGGAAGGTTCAATACATAGCGAGGTAAGCTCACCGAGATCTGGTCGACGGTGGAGGCGGAAAAGGTCCGGCGGGTGAGGAAGCGCCATCATCATCTGCGGCGGCCCGAAGGATTTGATGGGGGCGGAGATTGATGTCAGCCATGGTGCCGCCGGGGAAAGATGATATGCTCTAGGACGGGGCGGCGTCGAGGGCGGAGTCGATGCCGACGTTGACAATGACGCATGACGTCCCAATCTACGGCGGCGAGGGTGGCGGCAAGAGGGAGGGGGCGAGGTGAGGTTCACGGATAAGACTGTCCTGTCCTCCGGCCCTCCAAAAACCAAGATCGGTTGGGCAAACAACACACAAGACATCCATCTTGCATCGAAGGGCCATGAATGAAAACATTTGTTTAAGAACTATGGATATGGAAATATTAACATGTTCCTGTTCAAGAACTATGGATATGGAAATATTAACATGTTCTTTACAAATTGCACCTATTTTTGAACTATATTTTTGTTGGATTCATTTTCTTTAATGAAAGATATAAAGAAAAACCAAATGGTGATATTGTAATAGTACTCTCAAGCACTGTTCAAGATATCTTCCGATATTCACATAAATCGTCTAGTTTATCCCTTCTCCATGTCTGACCCGATAAGATAAATCGGCCGATAAATCATCGATATGCCGATAATTCACCCGATATGCCGATAAATAGCTCGATTTACCCCTTACCTCTGGTCCACCGATCAGCTCCCGATAAGAGATATCCCCAACATTGCTCTCAAGAGATCTTGGAAAAGATCTCAGACATATATTTACAAATGAGTTGTTCAAAGAGTGAATATACCACATTGAAGCATTTGTGATAGTTTAAAATGGAAGTGATAATTTCGTACACATTGAAGTACTGTACATGACATTGGAGTGCTATTCTCTCATCAATGTCGGGGATATCACTTGAAGGACATATCAGTTGACCCAAGATCATGGGTGTAAACCAGACAATTAATTTATCGGCGTATTGGCAATCTATCGGTCGATTTATCGATCGGGATGAGACACCCATAAGAGATGATAAATTGAATATTTATTTGTTCAAATGTCAGAAGATATCTTAAATAGTGACTCTCATAAAGTGACTATTAATAATTGATGTAATGGGGATGTAAACACATCTGCAGTTTTTCGAAATGGATATAATATGTGTTGCCTACACAATAGATAACTAGGGTGTACATAACAGTGCAATGCTTCTCACATGGTGACAATGTTGAGCTAAATGAGATTTAACCACACTGGATAACTAGTGTTTACATGTCAGTGTAAATCTTCTCACATGATGACAAGGTTGAGCTAAATGACCACATTGGAGAACTTGGGTGTACATGTCAGTGGAATGCTTCTCACAAGGTGACAAGGTTGAGCTAAATGAGATGTAAACACATTGCAGAACTAGGGTGTACATGTGAGTGGAATGCTTCACAAGGTGGCAAGCTTGAGCTAAATTAAATGATATCGATGTAAACACATTGAAGAACTAGTGGAATGCTAAAATTCAAAATGAGACTCTTGGTTGGATGTAATTAATTAATTTTGTTACGTAACAATGGAGAACTACTGTACATCAAAACGCATGATATATTCTTAAAACGTGACTATAGACATGTGAAACTAGTGAAATGACGTTGAAATGATATATTCTTATTAGAAGGTGGCTATAGATTAAGACTAGACAATTGTAATTAATGTGTGCTATAAACATTAGAAAACCAGTGTACATTATGACTGATTTTTTTATAGAAAATGTGACTCTAGATTGAGCCAAAATGAGTTTTGAACACTTGAGTTGGTGTGCAAAACGATTATTAATTGATGTATTTCCTATACACATAAATTGGATAAAAGTGGTGCAAATGACATTGGGAATAAGAATGATGTTCTAACAAGGTGACTATATACACTGAGGAACTACATAGATCGAAACACACTAGCACGTGTGCGAAAAATCTTATAATCAATTAATGTGTCGTGTACATCTGATCGGTGTTAATTAGCTCGTTGGCTACCCCAAGTGGAAGGTTGAGATATAGCGGAGTGGTAATTTCCCTCGGTGAAGA
The DNA here is from genome assembly GCA_950022295.1 of Bromus sterilis. Taxonomy (NCBI): domain Eukaryota; kingdom Viridiplantae; phylum Streptophyta; class Magnoliopsida; order Poales; family Poaceae; genus Bromus; species Bromus sterilis. Next base: position 248,364,546 of record OX465598.1, on the reverse strand, counting down.
TACAAATGGTTGTCTCCAGTAGGACTCCGACGACGACAAGTAGGTGGTAAAGTGAACAATGGCGTCGTTCACAACTCAAGGTTGATTAATTTACCTGGACCTGCACACACAATAAATAACTTTGCTCCCAAAAAGTACAGAGAGGTTGTCAATCTCTCCAGCCTTGTCGTTTACAAAGGGTCAAACCCAAGAGATAAAAGGTAATGATAACCGCAACTAGAAAGTAAAACAAGAAGTAAATTAAAGGTGTAAACAGTGGTGGAAATAGGGATCAGGGTCCCATGAAGTTCACTAGTGATGTCTCTCCCCCAAAAGACGATAAATAGCTATGCGAGGTGAACAAATTACAGCTGGGAAATTGACAGGATTAAAAACGCACCGCAATACAAACTATGCTACAAAAGAAAGGAAGAGGCTCAAAAGCATGGGCAGTACGCCAAGACAAGTAGACCGAAATCCATCTGCATCTAGTCACTAATTATCCACCTTGAGATATCTATCCAGAACATCTCGCTGGTATTAAGTTGCGAGCCCCATCCAAAGTGTAAACCCAAAGCAACACACAACTGCATTAAAAGAATTTTGTGTAAAGTAAACAATCCTTGCAACCGCGGTTACACGAACCGTTGTTTTCCCCTTGTGGCAACAACACATCCCCTAGACTCATGTTTCTGTCACTCAAGCTAGTCATCAAGGGGAATGAACCCACAATCATGCATAACGCTCCCTCTTGGAGTTGCTACCTACTACTTGGCCAAAGCAAATAAACAACAACGGAGAACATGCAAGAATTACTCAAGAACATAAATATAAAAGGAGAAGAAGTAAATATATTACTCATCACAATCTGAACATAATCGCATAATCCATCAGATCCCAGCAAACTCAACATAACAACAGCAGAAAGAATTACATATGTGCCTTAATCATGTAGGGAAGCTCACAAGGTCTAATCCATGAAGAATAAAGAGGGGGAGAGGACATCACATAGCTACTGATCATGGACCCATGGTCCAAGGTGGACTACTCACGGCTCATCTGGGAAGCGTCCATGGTGGTGGAGAAGCTCCCGGAGGCCAATCCTCCCTCCGGCAGGGTGCCGGGAAGAGGTCTTCTGGTGCTCCCGATCCTGGAAGCGCAGCGGCGGCAGACCAGATGCGGGATCATGAAAAAGGGTTCTGTCTTCGGGGGTTTCGTGACTAGTGGTAAATATAGGCGAAGGGGGGCAGCCAGAGGGCCACCGGGGAATGCAGGCGGCCTCTCGGCGCGACCCCACCCAAGGCCGCGCCCCCTGGCCGCATGGACTCTTGGTGGGGCCCCTCTGGCCCCACTTCGGGAGTCTTGAAGCTTCTGGGTCTCTGATTTTTTATATAATTTTCCTGGAATTTTTCTGTCACTTTAAGTAATGGGAAAACCTGAAATATAAAAACAGCAGAAAATAAGAACTGGCACTATGGTGCACTGAGTTAATAGGTTAGTCAAAATATGATCAAAAGTGTATGAAAGTGCATCAAATGTATATCAATATCACCCAAAACATGCATGGATCAAGCAGAAATTATAGATACGTTTGGGACGTATCAACATTCTAATGACATTCTTAATTACAATGTGACTCTAGATTGAGCCAAAATGCGATGTAACCACATAAGTTGGTGTGCAAAACGTATATATATATAAAATATGTGTTGCCTACACATTGAAGATCTATTGTGCATGACAACATGGAGTCTTGCGTCCTATCATGGAGACTCAAAACCTTTTCAAAATCTATCGTCAATAAAACACATGATCTCAATAGCTAGTACACCCCTGATAAACACAACTCGAACTATTTTCCAACTAAATTTGTGTTGGATTCAATTTTCTTTCCCTCAAATTTTCGCCGCCGAAAATTTCCTTCCCCCGCGCCAAAGTTCACGCTCCCTCCATCCTCACTTTGCTTCCCTCAATTTTTGGCACCAAAATATCCCTTCCCTCCCTCCGCACTTTGCTTCCCTCAAATTTTTCATTCCCACCAACTAATTTAAGCGAGGCGCCCATTCCCACCCCCACCCGCATACACGTCATATAAAACTAATATTTGGTTAAGCTAATTAACCCATAACCTCAGTGGTGTTGTCCCCCCACATACCTCTTCTTCCCCAGATCTAGTCCCCTTGGCGCTGAAATGCATCCATACCTGACGTCCGTCTTGGACGGTCATCTGCGAAGCAGCAAAGTCCGGATTATTCACCTCCATGGTCCAAAACCTAATCCTAAAGGTAACAACTCTACCCCTGTGCCACCTCATGCCACACCCTTTGTTCTTTCTCGGAAGGAATCAAATTGCATGTTTGTGTGAGGATCCATACCGCATATATGTAGGGTTACATCAATTTAGTATGTCCTTTCTTATTAAGTTACTCATACTAGCGCATTTCCAATGCGGCGCAAAAGAATTTATAGGTTTGCTTTAGGGTTTGGATTAGGATCTGTAGGGCAAGTAAATCTTCGGGTGATTTTCATGGCTCACGGCATCAAGGCCAGCTTGACTTGCCGTCGCATGCCTTGATCGGCTTTGGTAAATTTCATCTGATGTATCATTATATATTGTTCTAACAAGTTGCATGTTTTTTAGCAGATTTTTGCTACAAGATTAAGAAAGAAAAAACTGACGATGATGCTCCTATAGATTTTGTATCTGTACCACAAAAACGTCTGTATGGCGGAGGACAAAAAAATGCAGCCTGCGTAATCGATCTGGATTCTAAGGATTCAGATGATGCCTACCAGGGTCTTAAAGATGAAGATGATGTAAGCCTTAAAAAAACAATACCGAGGTACAAATTCTGTGTACATCGGATTAGTACCACTTCTACATTGTTGTTTACAAGCTAATCTATTCGAGTGCATTCCATCAGGTAATGTATGGTTTTACCGTGGCACTATAGAAGAAGCGGACCACAGTTGATGTACCTTCGTCTTCAAATGCCACAAGATCTACAGTGACTGACATGGTAAACGTGTCTTTGGTAATTTCTAATGAATCTGTAGCATAGATGAAAACTTGTTATGAATATGTTACATTGTAAATGTCTATATGATTTTTGCAGGGGAAGCCAACTATTGACCTGAAGGATACATTTTCCTCAGAAATGTGCATTGCTTTTTTGAGGAAATGTGGTGGCGACCATGAATTTAGGAACACTTACTGGAACAAGGTAAAAAAACGTACTCGCGAACATGCTATTTTGTTGAAGCCCAGCTATTTAAATGAGGAAAATTGGACAATACTTGGTGACCAGAGGTGTGACGATCAATCCAATGTATGTAATACATTATGTTTTCTTTTCAAGTTGTCAATATGTACTTTTGAACACTTAATACTTAAATTCAGATTCATATTTTAGGAAGTATGTGCCAGCAAAGAAGCATAAGAAGTTGTTTTGAAGACAAATAATAACACTGGAGGTACAAGATTTGATCTGCACTACAGAGATACGGTGTGTATTTGAACTACTTCTTCACAAATGCTTTGTTTAGGATTATTATATCACTTGCAGTATTAATGTGTATTGTACCAGTTCATATATCTACTTTTGCTTAAGTAAAAACATTGAGTAATTATCTACTGCTGACTTGTTTGGATGAACGACAGTCCAAAGCACGATCGTAGATTTAGTCTGACACAAAAAACATATCTAAGTATTGCCTATATATTACGTAAACTATGAATGCACTGCCGAACCAAAATTATGCAAACAATCAAAAAAATATTCTAAAAGCACTGTTTATCATATTGCAGAAGAGGATGAAAAAGACAACACCAGAACTACATGATGTTACAACATTACCTAATCTGGATGTACAGATTATTGAGTAAAAGAGCTCATCAAGCACGTTATGTAACGCCCCGGCCACCACTGGTTCCCGGCGTACGCCTGGCGGGATCTAGACTGTCCCCACAGACCAACACTAGTCTTTCCTGCGCACTTTGTCCTCACTCGTGCGCACCCGGGAACAACTTCCCGGTCGGTCACCCATCCTCAAATCGGTCCAAGCCAAGCACGCTTAACTTTGGAGTTCTTTGGATCTGGGCTCCCGGAAAAGAAGGTGCACCTTGTTGATATGAGTAGTCTATCATTCCTATTAAGCCAGGATGTCACATACACCCCCACTGAAAGGAACCGATGTCCTCATCGGCCCACAGGAACGTTCCCTCTTGGCACACGTCTGTGCGTCCAGTGCCGACACATGTCCCACATGTTCGCGCACTGACCCAAACACGCCCGTATGACCGCAAGGGTCGGCTCTGATACCATTTGTAACGACCCGGTCCCGAAGGGAACCAAGTCTACTGTGCTTCTGTGCTATCCCTGGATCAGTATGCTAGCATACACAGGTACTCGATGAAATACCATGTATTTACGTTAATTTATGACATGTGATACTATGGTATTTCATCGAGTACCTGTGTGTGCTAGCATACTGATCCAGGGATAGCACAGAAGCACAGTAGACTTGGTTCCCTTCGGGACCGGGTCGTTACACGTTACTATCAAGCATGGGTGTCTCAGATGCCTCCATCAAGAATTCAACCTCCCATGATTGCATCACTGAGCTAGAACACATCATTGCAACTCAGGAGACGGATGCAAAGAATGCCAAAGATGAATTCGAGAAAAACTTGATGTTAACAATTCTTGTCCAGAAGTAAGAAATGATACAACTCAGAAACAAATAGCAAAAAGAGATCAAAGGTCTCAGCAATGATCATCGAATAAATCTTGTTGCCACTAATAAAAGGCAAATGTATATGGAGGCAATGTTGAGTCACCTATTAAGGAAGTCCATGGAGTCATCATAGGACAGCCTTTGAATCTTATTTGTAGTGTTCTATCCCATGGTTCTCATTGTAATATTCAGATTCCAATATTAATGAAACTTCTATTAGCAATGCTTGATTGCTCATATTATAGAGATTTCAATTTTTTCCTGAAATTTGAAATATATTTCAAGTTCTGCTAGAAAATGTAATTATGCAGAAATTATGGCTTATTTATCGGGGTTTGTAATTGTGACAGAAACTAATCATGTCACACTTCTCTAGTCCCACATGTAAGCTAACGTTGACCGTTTTCAGTACCTGACGGCGAGTTTAGTGCTGACGTGTCCACCCAAAATTACGGTCAATAGGACCCACATGGAAGAAGCCACGTCAGCATCAAGGCGCCCATACGGCAGCACCTTTTACCAGAAAAACCAATGAAACGCTTATTGTCGACGGCATTATCGTCAACTAAAACACACAGTCGTGACAAGAGGAAGCATAGTACGTGACAAGTTTACCCCGTCATCGAAGATTAACATAGTTGACGAACTAGATAACGACACCTAAAAACGATCTTAGATGAAAAAAAAGGTGGTATCGTCAATATTTACATTTTTTGATGGCGCGTCAGTGATGGGTTGATTGACGGAGGCAACCTGTAGTTAACGTATCATTATTGACGAAAAATGCTTTACCATGACACAAATGGCCCGTCCACTGATATCGTTGATTCTGTAGTGTTTGTCACTTGCTACCTTGCTGTAATTTTTATTACATATTTATATTACCTTGATTTGACACACTTATCACCCATATTTTACCATCTCTTCGCCGAACTATTGCACCTATACAACTCCTAGTTTTATTAGGTGTGTTGGGGACACAAGAGACTTCTCGTTTCTTAATTGCAGGGTTGCTCGAGAGAGACCATCTCCGTCCTCTACTTCCCTGTGTTCGACAAACCTTAGGTCATCCACTTGAGGAAAATTGCTGATGTCCTACAAACCTCTGCGCTTGGAGGCCCAACATACTCTCCAAGAATAGAAGCGTGTGTAGACATAAATATGTGACTGACATATTTGAGTAGGAGCATGCCAACATTCTCATATATGGATAACATATTGTGAATGGTGTAGTTGGCATTAATGATTATTGAAATCATTCATGAATGAAGTTAAGCATTGAAAATCTATTAAGATAGATTAATGCGTTTAATAACATTGAGTCGGAAAACTTTCCTGGATAAGATTCTGAAGAAGTTCAGAATGGGACAAGTCAAGAAGGCAGTTCTTACTTGTATATCCAAGAGAAGTATCGAGTTAATCTCAGTACAAGAACAATGGTTAAATGATGGTTATATGAAATAAATGGATGTGATACATCCTCTATGCCTCTGCCATAGGTTCTTTCATATAAAACCTGAGTTTTGTACTCGACGTAATGTGACCCAAGTTCTTAGTAAGAAGAACATGTTGTGATATGATTTATGAGTAAATCGTACAACAAAGAGTTAACTTTATCCTTTGGTGTTTGAAGAGAACTGAGGATACATCTATAATTTGTAAAGGATAGTGAACTTGACCATAAATGTTCTGGTTCAAAGTTCTGGCACTAACCTAGAAAATTGAGATATCATGCTAATAAATGCCTAAGATGAAAGAAACATGGTTAGACAATCGAAGATGCATACAATGCACTAAGGATTAAATCTACATTGCTAAGGCTACTTTAGAAGTGGCATGAGCTATATTCTAGCTTAAGAAGTTCGACTACTGAGTGAGTGAGTTTCAGTGTTCATGACTAAGGGAAAGTCTGCGTGACCCAACGGACGTCATTGATGAAACACAACAAACGAAGTCTCACTCTACCGCCAAATATATACCTCATCATTATATTGGGATAATGAAATGAATGTCAAACTAGGTGAAATTAATGATTTGTAAAAGACATACGGATCTGAATGGTACAAACCGTTGATGCAACCTTTTCCACAAGCAAGCATGATCAATAACCATATAAGTGATATGGAGTTATTATCCACAGAAAAATGCAACTAGATTATTTATACTCTAGTGCAAGTGGGAGACTGTTGAGAATGTGACCTAGAGGCAAATAAAATATGTTTACTAGCATATTCCATTAGTTCATAATACGTTTTATACTGTGCTATAATTTTATTAAGCGGAAACCTTAATACATGTGTGGTATACAAACAACCAGGTCCCTAGTTAACTCTAGTATACTAGTCAATTGGGCAATAGATGATCAAGGTTTCCTAATCATGAGATATGAACATCCTGTTGAAAATGGGGTCATATCAATAGGTGAATGATATGATGGATACACACCCACCTAAAGTGTTGCAATGTGATCCAGTCACATAGTTCAACATTGCGACAACTTAATAACGTAGTGACCCGATCCTTAAGACCGTGATGATCATACATAATTGCTATCTACTAGGATGCTTTGAATACATTAACCATTACACTGAAACATGGTAACCATTAAGGTGTCTCTTGGGTATTCCGAAGTAAATATCACTACTGGAATTCATCAGTTTTCCATGTGTCAACCTCTTTGCCATCTGTTTTTCATCGGGGCAGACGACAAAGAGGTTATATGCCGTCTGTTGACCTAAACACAGACGGCAAACCTCTGATAGATGGAAAATATGCGGGATGCTGTCTGCTTCCACTCAGGCTGACGGCAACAGACTCTTTTCCATCTGCGTGAAGACGAAAAAGAAGTTGTGGGCCCAGCCAGGCCCTCCCACTCGGCCTGGCTAACGGCCCCGAGGTATGCCGTCTGTCAGCAGACGGCAAAGAGGCGTGTGCCGTCTGCTGACAGACGGCATACCTCATGTGCCGTTAACTGTCGGACACACGCCCCCGAGCCCCTATCCCCACTCGCGCCCTCTCTCTCTATCTGACACACCCAGCGCCGCCGCCCCCCGCAGGTCGCCGCCGGGCCCGCCGCCACGCCCGCCGCCGGTGAGCCTCGCCGCCCGCCCATCCTCCTCCCTAAACTCCCTCCTCTCTCTCCTCTAACCGCCGCCCGCCACCCTGTTGCAGCCCCCGCCGTCGTTCACCCCGACCCGGCTGGCCTCCTCCAGCACCGTCCTCCTCCAGCACCGCCTCCTCCACCACCATCGCCAGCCTCCACGTCCTCTACTCCGTGAGCCCCCTTTCCCCTCTTTTTTTCTCTGTGTTAGTAATTTTTGTTAGCTTTTTCTCTGTTTTAGTAATTTTAGTATTGTAGTTAGTCCTTGCATTGTAGTTAGTTAGGTTAGAAGAAGAAAAAAATAATTAAAAGAAGAGGAAAAATAGAAAGAAGAGAAAAAACAATTAGTTAGGTTATTGTATTGTAGTTATTTCTTTTAGTAATTTTATTAGTGTTATTTTGTAATAGTATTGTTAGCAATTAGTTTTATTTTGTTTTAATTAGATGCAATTTTAGTTAGCAATTAGATAGATTTAGTTTTAATTAGTTTTCGTTAGAAAAAGAAGTGAAAGAAATAAGAGGAGGAGAGAAGGAGGTCGAGGAGGAGGTTAGGAGGAGGAGGAGAGATGGAGAAGGAGGAGAGGAGGAGGCCCGAGAGAAGGATGAGGAGGTCAGAGAGATGGAGGAGGAGGTCGGAGAGATGGAGGAGGAGGCTGCAGAGAAGGAGGAGAGGAGGAGGCCTGAGAGAAGGAGGAGGAGGTCAGAGAGATGGAGGAGGAGGAGGAAGTTAGGAGTAGGAGGAGAGATGGAGAAGGAGGAGAGGAGGAGACTGGAGAGAACGAGGAGAGGAGAACGCCGTAGTATAGATCGCAACCCAGAGGCGAGGACGAGCGAAGAAGAAGAACAAGGAAGTAGATAACGTAGTTAGTAATTAGATGTTAGTATTACTTTAGCTTAACTACCGGTAATAGTGTTTGTGTTGATTTTTTGAAATTTAATGTGCAATTATTTCCCCTTCACTCCGAGCACTATCGTCGAGGGTCTCATGTTCGACGACCTCCCCTCCTATCGAGGGTGAGTAAAAAAACTCTGATATCCTCCCCCTCGTGTTTTGTTCCGGCCTACGTGCCGATGACACTAGCTAGGTCAGTCGCGTAACCAGTATGCGTCTCCCGTTCGATAGGATTACAATATAAATATGCATTCATCTGCATATTTATAATAGTAATTCTTTCGAATTGTCCAACGTTATCCCTGGACAGCCCGAGTATGTGTAGATTGAGTCATTTTTCCATGCTCTGTTCCTGATCCGACGTGGAATTTCGTCAGCGCCTCCCTGTTGTCCTCCGGATACACAACCTCTCGGCTTGTTGTCGAGACGTGTATTAGGAGAACAGCGGGCAGGTGCTGCCGAAATTCTGCGTCAGGTCGGGAGCAGAGCATGGGAAAACGAACCCAATCTACACATACTCGGGTGGGATTAGGACCTATCTTTACCTATTATTGTGTAGGTTAATTAATTGCATATGCCGTAGCTATGTATAAAAGCAATAAAAAGTGGACGTAATAAAATTGACAAACTTGTATATTTGTTGTTTAGTAGCTAGCTAGTGACAAGATGAGCGATGATCGTGCTTGGATGTACACCGGTCGCCCTAATCAGAAAGAGATCAGCACTGAATGGGCAATGAAAACCAAGGACTTTCTGAGAGCAGCGTTTGCAAATGGTCAGAGAAAAACCTGGTGCCACTGTGTTAGGTGCGACAACTATAAACAGGCGACATAGGTGGATATGGGTAAACACTTGCAGAAGTGGGGTTTTAAGCCTGATTATACGGTGTGGACTTTCCATGGCGAGTCTGCCAGACGTAGGAGAGAGGAGGTGGTCCGCCAGCGCACGGACGAGTACGGAACCGGGATCGAAGACATGGTGCAGGACTTTGACGATGCGCGGGATGAGGACGATGAGATGGAGGAAACTGTGAAGGCCTTCTATGAGATGTTGGAGTCCTCAAAACGTCCTCTCCACGCTCACACTGAGCTTTGTCAGCTCGATGCCATCGCACAAGTGATGGCTCTGAAGGCACAATTCAACTTGGGCACAGAATGCTACAATGCAATCATGACCCTATTTGGGCGGTTTCTACCAAAATATCATGTTATGCCTGCAAACCTGTACCATTCGGATAAGATCCTCAAGGTACTTAAGATGCCCTATGAGCAGATACATGCTTGTGAGAATGGATGTGCTTTATTTAGGAAAGAGTATGCGCAGGAAGACTATTGTCCCAAATGTAAGTCATCCAGGTATGTTGTGGTAGACAATGGTTAAGGTGAGAAGACGCAGACCAAAATACCCGTAAATGTTCTTCGGTATCTTCCAGTGATACCAAGAATTCAACACCTTTACATGATGGAAGAGACAGCCAGACAGATGACATGGCACAAATATGGGAAGAGCACGGAATTTGATGCAGATGGGAAGCCGATGTTGACTCACCCATCAGATGGTTTAGCATGGAAGCACTTCGATGAAAAACATGTGCAAAAAGCTAAGGAGCCAAAGCATTTCCGAATCGCCGTCGGCACGGATGGGTTCAATCCTTTCAGTCTGATGGCAGCCTCATATAGTTGTTGGCCTGTATTTGTCATGCCACTCAATCTTTCCCCATCAGAGATTATGAAAAGGAAGAACATTTTCCTGACATTGATAATACCAGGGCCCAAATATCCGGGGAAGAATATGGATGTGTACATGCAACCGCTTAAGCAGGAATTGCAACAAGCTTGGGATGAAGGGTTCAAGACATACGATGCAGCTAGCAAAAATACCTTCATAATGCATGTGTGGTATCAGTACTCGATGCATGACCTGCCGGCGTATGCACTTTTCTCTGGCATGTGTGTTCATGGAAGGTTCGCATGCCCAACATGCAAGGCTGCTCTTCAGTTTCATTGGCTGAAGGCGGGTGGCAAGTATTCCTGCTTCGACTTGCATAGACAGTTTCTGCCTCCTAGGCATCCTTTCAGAAGAGACAGGAAGAACTTCATCAAAGGAAAAGCTGTCAAAAACCTGGCAGCACCTACGATGACGGGTGAACAGGTCCTGGCTCAGTTGAACTCTCTCGAGCCTGATCCAGAACGTCCCGGGTATTTGAAGGGATATAATTCGGAACACGCATGGACTCACAAGACATGCTTCTGGGATCTCCCCTACTTCAAAGACCTCGAACTTCCACACAACAGTGATGTGATGCACACTGAAAAGAATATCAGTGAGGCCCTATTTGGTACATTTTTTGGCATAGATGGGAAGTCAAAGGATAATCCTAAAGCTAGAGTCGACCAGGAGACTCTATGTGATAGACCTTTACAGAACATGCGACAGCCGAAAGGAAGGAAGAATTGGTCGAAGCCAAGGGCCTGGTTCAATCTTGAATGGGGGCATATGAGGGAAATTTTCTTGTGGGTGCAAAACCGTTTGATGTTCCCTGATGGGTATGAAACGAATCTGAGGAGGGGAGCTAGTCCAGAAAAATTGAAAATATTTGGGCTCAAGAGTCATGATTGGCACATATGGCTTGAGCGGGTAATGTCGGTGATGTTGCGCGGCTATATCCCGAGGAAGAATTAAGTACTGGCAGAAATGAGCTCTTTATTTCGTGTTCTTTGTGCTAAAGAACTATCCGATGGCGTGCTAGAAGACATGGAAGAGACGGCGGCGGAGTTGCTTTGCAGTTTAGAAAAGATCTTTCCACCGGGTTTTTTTAATCCGATGGATAATTTGATATTGCATCTCCCGACCGAGGCAAGATTGGGTGGCCCTGTGCAAAACCGTTGGTGCTATTCAACCGAGAGAATGCAGAAGACGCTTCGAGCAAAATGTAAAAAAAACATAGAATTTTGAAGCATCCATGGCCGAGGCATTCATTACCGAGGAGGCAGCAAACTTCGTGACAACACACTATGAAGCCAAAAATCGCCATTTGCATAATCCAAAGCCTCGATACAATACAGGCGACCCCGAACGGCGTCAATCCAACCTCAGCCTATTCAAAGGGAAGCTTGGATCTGTTGGTGCTTCGAGAAATATGATTTTGGATCTCGAAGAATGGAGGACCCTTACGTTGTATATCTTTACCAACCTAACAGAAGTGCGTCCGTACATCGAGTAAGTGCTCGGTACGTAAAATGTTTTCCAACTTCTTATAATTCTGGTGTCTTATTCCAATCAATTGGTACAGTCGATACGTCGCCCAATACTCGAATGGAGCGGTTATTGAAAGGGATTCCATCGCAGCGTATGAGCTTCTCGCCAAACATGGACACGGCAATCCCGGTTTCATCTCTTGGTTCAAACGAACGGTAACTACCATTCATAAAGGGTTTCATTTGTTGTTCATATTTCCGACTAATATACCAATCTTTTCCTATTAAAATTATAGGAAAATTCACCTGACGATCCTATAGACGCCGAATTGAGACAAGTCGCTAACGGTTTTGACTTTAAGGTCCGTACATTTGAGAAATACGATATCAACGGGTATCGCTTTCATACCGTTGGTAAAGAACAAATAATGCCCGATCGAACATCTACAAATTCGGGTGTGTCGGCTATTGGCGAAGGAGGTATCGAATATTATGGAAGAGTTGAAGCAATATACAAACTTCTATTCCATGGTGAAAATCCTCCGAACGTCGTTGTCTTCAAATTTCATTGGTTTCTTCCGTCGGAGACTAGACGGACTCATGAACATGTAGGTCTAGTCGAAATTCGACAAGACGCACATTTCAATGTCCACGATGTCTATATTACGGCTCAACAGGCCACCCAGGTTTACTATCTATCATACCCCTGCCAAACGGTTGAAAACCTGAAAGGTTGGGATGTCGTTTATGATGTGCCGCCACATCTTAGACCACCTCCCCCCAATGAAGATGATTATGAGCCTCACATTAACCCGGAGACGTATGAAGGAGAATTCTTCCAAGAAACCCGGAGCCTGAAAAAACGTTTCCGAAACCGCTCTGCACAACCCGAGAACATGGAACAAGACAATGAGAGTGAACCCGATACCGATGATGAGGAAGAAGCCCATACCAATGATGTGCAAGAGCCTCCTGAAGAAGAAGAGGTTACTGCTCCAGATGACTTGTCAATGCTTGACCGTTTACAGAAAGGCCTTCCAAATGTTGGTGTTGTTGAACCCGACGATGCCGTCATTTACGACGACACCCGTGATAATGATGATGATCCATCAATTGATCCCAGAGAAGAGACGGATGATCCCGACTATTGTTAGTTGTATGAATCCCAACTTTAAATATATCTATATATATTCTCATTATAGTAATTACTTTTTTTCTTTTGTAGTAGTATTATTTCTTTTTCTCATTTGTACTAATTTCTTTTACTATGCTTCTGGCAGGTTCGTGATAGATATGGAGGGCGAGACCTCCGCTGGTGGTTCTTCGTCATGAGGTAGGGGCCGGGGTACTACGCTCGCACCAGGGACTCTATGGAAGTATTTGCTTGCCAGTATGTCCTCGCCTCCTACTTCTGAGGTGCCCAAGGGGAGAGGAGGTCGGACGAAGAGGGGCGGGAGAGGAGGCAGAGCAGGTTGTGGCCGCACGAGAGGGAGGCAGACAGTTGCGCCTTCCTCGCCACCACCTCCAGCTGATTCACCAGAGCACAGGGTGGTTCCCTCCCCGGAGAGTCCCGTGGTGGAGGAGGAGGCTACATCCGGGCGCACGTCCTGGGGTCCGTGGTCTGAGGTGGAGACGCCCGAGGGGGAGGTTGGTGAAGAGAGGCAGGTTGGTGAAGAGGAGGCGGTTCACACTGATGATGAGGCTGAGGGGGCTGAGGGTAACACCGTGTACCAACGTGGGGGTACACGGCTCCCGGCTGAGCCGGTGACTCCCGCCCATAGGTCGTTGATTACGCCTGATGGAGAGACGTAAGTCCACTTAATTACTTTGTTTCAGTACGCCGAGGTTTATGAAAATATCTGATGGCTTTTTTACTTTTTTGTATTGTAGGGGTTGGGCATACGCCTCGGGTGTCCGCAATCCCAACAGCATCCTTGGTGTGCTCATCAGGCAGAATTTCCCGGGGATGGTTCAGTTGCCCGATGATGATTCGCCTCCGTAGCCTGGACTCTTTTGGGAGCACTATATAGCTGCCTATTCCCCGTCAAATACGACAGTCAACGGGGTCGAATGCCACACCAGAGCGGACATGGTGTTGAACGGCTTTTGGGTAATTTCTCTTTCACACAATGAGAACTTGAGAATAGCTAGGTAGTTGGTGCACTCATCAGTGTTGTCTCATGCTTTTAATATCAGGTCTATTACAAGGTCGAAGAGTCCATGGAGGAGGAGGCAGGAAAGGTGCTCATCCAAGAGTGCAGGCGCCTCTTGCAGAACACAAGGCACGAGATGCGAGTGCAGGCGGTCCGTGACTACTACGTCAAGCGTGGCCTTAAGCGTAGCAAGTCGAAATGCCGAAAGAAGTATCTTTCGAGGGACCAGTACATGATGGTAACCCCTTCTTGCATCTTTTAGTTTTGTTGATTTCATTCCTAGCTAGCTAGTCCTATATAATTGCTAATCTTCATGTTTACTAACTTAGGCGCCACCGAGATGGTGTGCGGATAAGATGGATTGTTGGGAGGTCATTGTGGACCAGTGGTGCTCAGAAGCCTGGTTGGCCGCCCACAACAATGCCAAGGACCGGCGCGCCCAGATGGTTGGTGTGCCACACCATCAAGGCAGCCGCAACTTAGCTGGTTACGGGAAAAAATGGGTATGTGTGTTTTGCTAATATTGTCTTTTACGCACCCAGAACTTAGCAGTTTACTAATATTGTGCTTTGCTTTGTCTTTTAGGCGGAGCATAATAAAAAACAGAGCCGCTTTGTGTCTTCGACAATTATGGCATGGCCCATACAGCGTCGTACAAGAAGGCCAAGGAACTCTCAGAGTCGGATATTTCCACTCCGTCGACTTTCACCAACGTTGCCGCCTACGGTAAGATGAAGGCTTATACCGAGGTGGCGAAGGAGAAGCACGGGCAGGATTATACCGCGGTTGGGAAGCCTATAGACCCGGAGCTGGTGATGATCTCTGGTGGCGGAAGGCGCCATGGTGCCATGGCCATTGGAGACAAGTTGATTCGGTGCAATAGGACTCTTCCTGAGATCAAGGCACGCCAAACGAGCTCTTCTCCTTCTATAAGGACTCGTGCGCGGCCAGTCGATCTCGCTATCGAGGTTAGCCATAAGGACTCTTGCATTCTTGTGTTCTCTCATCGAATATTAAAGTGCTAACTACAGGAGTGGGGTTGTAGGAAGATCTTGAGAGAGAGAGCGACAAAGAATACCCAGCGGCTACTCGAGGAGAAGGAGCGGTTGGCGGAGGAGAAGGCAGCAGAGAGAGAGCGGTTGGCGGAGGAGAGGATGGCGAAGGCTCTTGAGGAGGCAGCGGCACGCCATGATGCGTCGAACCGGGCCTTGTACGAGCTCATCGTGGTAAGTCACTTGTTCATATTCACCCAAAGAACGCATGTTATAATGTTTGTTTATATTAGGAACTAATATGATTGACTCGTGGAAAACAAATGTGTAGACTAAGTGCGAGAAGACTGGCCAGGCCGCTCCACCGATACCTTATTGCGTGGTGTCATGCTAACCGCTAGTTGATCATTTCGTTCAGCATAACTCTCGGGCTGCATCCCATGACCCTTCTCCCCCGTCAACCTCGGGAAACCCGATTGATGCTTCTCAGCCACCTCAGCCTTGAGGGCCACACTTCGGTAATTTTTGTTCTATATTTTGCTTTATAAATGCTTAGTTAGTTTGAAAATGCATACTTTGCCTATTTTACACAAAAAAGACATATTTAGCTTAGTTAGTTCCAAAACTAACATAGTCAACTTAGTTTGCTCACAAAATCTCAAAGTTATCTTAATTGGGTCAAAAAATGCTAAAGCTAGCTTAAATTGGCTCAACAATTGTTAAAGTTTGCTTAGTTGCTCAAAAATGCTGAAGTTAGCTCAATTTCCTCAAAATATGCTAAATCTAGCTTAATTTTATCACCATTGCTTATGTTAGCTTTGTTTTCTCAAAAGAAAAGAAGAAAACAGAAGAAGAAGGAGAGGATCTTTTCTTCTTCTCCTTCTCCTTTTTCTTCTTCTTCTTCTTCTTCTTCTCATTTTACTTCTTCTTCTACTTGTTCTTCTTATAACTTTCTTAGCTTCATTTTGCATATTTGCTTCAAGGGAGTAGTCATGCTATGATGGAGTGCTGCATTTGGACTTGTAGCTTAGTTTTATAAACTATTTTGGTCACTTGTGTGTTTGATAGTTGTTGGTTTACTATGTACTATGTATATATTGTGTTTGGAGAACATGTTTTTGATCACTTGTGTGTTTGAGACTATATATGATGGGATTGATGAACATATATGCATAGTTTTGCTTGATCAACATGTGTGGGTTCTTATACTTCTGTTGGAGAACATGTATATGTCTATATTGCTATATTTTTGTCAAATGCAGGGATTTAAAAGAAAACAGAAAAAACAGTGGCTATCCAGGCTCTTTGCCATCTGTCGGCAGTCGGCAACGGCCTTTGCCGTCTGCATCCTGTCGGCAAAGGTGACACGTGGCACCCAGCTGTGCAATCTGGGAACAGACTGGGTGCCATTTGGTCCATATGCCGTCTGCATATACAAGGCAGACGGCAAAGAACATTACTATGCCGTCTGCCCGGCAGACGGCAAAGATCTGATGACGTCACCATATCTTTGCCGTTTGTTGGTAGACGGCACACCTCACCGTTAACGGCCTGACGGAGGGGCTTGTAACCTTTTTGCCGTCAGGCTGTCGTTGCCGTCTACTTGCCAGTATACGGTCGGCAAAGGGCTTTGCCGTCCGTCGATTTTGTGCAGACGGCAAAGCACCTCTTTGCCGAAGAAACTGTTGACAGGAGCTGTGCCGACCGGGGGCAGAAGGCAAACTTCTTTGCCGACCGCTAAAGGTGTGTTTGCCGTATGCCAAGGCAGACGACAAACAAGAGAATTCCAGTAGTGTATGTTGATGAGTATGCAAATAGATCAATACGGGATTTGTCCATCCGAGTGAAAGATAGGTACTCTGGGCCCACTCGGTGATATTACATCATAAAGACTGCAATCATGTGACTAGGTCACGGAGTTGTAATATCAAGGGAACGAGTAAACATGTTTGTCGGAGACGAGGATGAACTAGGTATATAGGATACCGACGATCAAACCTCGGACAAACAAAGTACCGTATGACAAAGGGATCATGACTCAACGTTAACGGTTCAAGGATGAACTTAATTCGATGGAAGTGCAGGTGAACATCAAGGATTGTACCCAAATTCCACATGATGGTCATTGGTCAGAGATTGTATGATCATGTCTATTGTTTCCCGAACCATAGGGTGTCACGCCTAAGGGTATTCGACGAATTAAGGATAGATTCGGGATCATCGGTGAAATAAGAGAGAACACCGGAATTGTTCTAGTGGAGGCCAGAAATGGTTCTCGAGATTTTGAATTGTTAAAATATTGTTTAAATATGTTTTACTATTTAATTACAGAATTAAATATTAAAAATGTGATTTAAATAATTAAAATGAATTAAAAAGGCACATGGGCCTCTAATGGCCCAATAGGGGAAGAAGGAGCCTCCCCCCTTGGGCCACGCGGCAAGGAAGGGGCCCACTCCCCCCTAGTCGGCGCAGTCCCCCCTCCAAGGGGTTTAGTCCCACATGGGAAGGGGAGGGAGGTGTTGATGGAAAGAGAGTGTTAATACTCTTCAAGCCTCGTTGGTTACCCCAAGTGCAGGGTGAGATATAGTGCAGCGGCAAGTTTTCCCTTGACAAAGATACCAAGATTTGTCTCCCGTAGGACTCCGAAGGATACAAGATGGTGGTAAAGTGAACAATGGCGCCGAGGTTGCTAGCTTCACCTGGACCTGCACACAGATACAAATAGCTTTTCTCCCAACGAGTACAGAGGAGTTGTCAATTCCTCCGGCCTTGTTGTTTACAAAGGATCAACACAAGAGATAAGAGTGGAACTGAAAGTAAAGACTGAAAGTAAACTAAGGGTGTAAACAATAATGTGAAGATGGACCGGGGTCCCGTGATTTTCACTAGTGATGTCTCTCTCCCAAAAGACGATAAAAGTGCTAGCGAGGTAAAGAAATCACAGCTGGGAAATTGACAGAATTATGAAGGCACCGCAATGCTAACTATGCTACAAAGAAAGGAAGGGCTCAAAAGCAATGGGCAGTACGGCAAGGTAAGTAGACCGAAATCCAACTGCATCTACTACGAATCATCCACCTTGAGATATCTATCCAGAACATCTCGCTGGTATTAAGTTGCGAATCCCACCCAAAGTGTAAACTCAAAGCAACAGACAACTACATTAAAAGAACTTTGCGTAAAGTAAACAATCCTTGCACCCGCGGGTACAAGCACCGTTGTTTTATCGCTGGTGGCAACAACACATCCCCTAGTATCATGTTTCTGTCACTCAAGCTAGACATCAGGGGGCTGAACCCACAATCAGGCATAACGCTCCCTCTTGGAGTTGCAACAAACTACTTGGCCAAAGCAAAATACTACAAAGGTGAACATGCAAGAATTTACTCAAGAAAAAAATATAAAAGAGAAGAACAAAATATATTACTCATCACAATCTGAACATAATCTCATAATCCATCAGATCCCAACAAACTCAGCATAGCAACAACAGATATTACAAAAGTGCCTCGATCATGTGAGGCAGCTCACGAGGTCTCGAAAGTGGAAGCACAAAGAGGGGAGAGGTACATCACATAGCTACTGGTCACGGACCCATGGTCCAAGGGGGACTAGTCACGGCACATCCGGGAAGCGTCCATGGCTAAGGATGGTCTCCCGGAGAGGGTTCCTCCTCCCGGCAGGGTGCCGGGGCAGCTTCTCCAGGCAGCCCCGATCTTGAAACGGCGGCGGCGGTACAGAGGCGAGTTCGCGGAAAAGAGATCGATATTAGGGGTTTCCACCCGAGGTCTAAATATAGGCGGAGGGGGGTGTCGAGGGGACCCACAGGGCAGCCAGGAGGCCCCCTGGCGCGGCCTAGGGTGGGGCCGTGCCAGGGACCCTTCTGGAGTCCCTGTGGTGGCCCCCCTCCGCTGCCTTGGTGATTTCGGAAGCTTCCGGGTCGCATATTTTTTATCTGATTATTTCGGATTTTTTGGAGAACTTTTAATGGTCGAAAAACCTGAAATACAAAAACAGCAGAAAACAACAACTTGCAGCTGGGTGCACTGGGTTAATAGATTAGTCCAAATATGCTCAAAAGTGTATGAAAGTTCAAGCAAATAATGGCAAAGTCACACAAAACATGCATGGAGCAAGGAGAAATTATAGATACGTTTTGGATGTATCAGGTGTGCACCCCTCCTTGGCCTATATAAGGAGGGGTAAGGTGCCCTTTTTCCTTCATCCAATTGAGTTCTCTTCCCTCTCTTTTTCCTTCCTCGAGCGGACTCCCCTTGTGTGGAGTCTGCACTTGGTAGGGGGTTTCTCCACCATACGCATGCCGTCGTGCTGCAGGAATCGGGATCCGAATCCATCTTCTTTTCGCTAATCTTCTGGTTCGGAGCCCGGAGGGAACGTCGAGTACACTGTATGCGTGTAATACCGCGAGGTGTTACACTTGTGGTACACCTTCATCGTCCAGGCCGTGTCTCGACGTCTTCACCGACAACGTTCCGACGGGGACGTAATCCCGTCATCGTTCTACAAGGACCGGGTCGCATCAGGAGTCATCGTGGATATTGATGGCTTCTCGCCCCTCGTTCGTTACCCCAAGTGGAAGGTTAAGAAGTAAACGCCAAAATGTTTCCCTTGGTGAAGATACCAAGGTTTGAGTCGACCAGTAGGACTCCAAGTTCTTCAATTAGGTGGTAAAGAAAACAATGGAGTCATTTATAACCAAGGTTGCTTACTTGAACTGTACCTACACATAGCAACATATAACTTTGCTCCCAACGAGTTTAGAGAGGTTGTCAATCTCTACGGTCTTGTTGTTTACAAAGGATCAAACACACGGTGGAAATAGTGGTGGTGATTGCAACTAAAAGGAAATTAAAGCAGTAAAGAGTGGAGGTGTAAAAAATGGTGGAAATATGGATCGGGGTCCCATGATGTTCACTAGTGATGTCTCTCTCCCAAAAGTCGATAAAATAGCTAAGTTGGGTGAACAAATGACGGTTGGGCAATTGATAGAATTATAAATGTACCGCAATGCTAATTATGCCACAAGAAAGTTAGAGGCTCAAAAGTATGGGCAGTACGCCAAGACAAGTAGACCATTTATTCATCGACATCTACTCACTAATCATCCACCTTGAGATATCTATCAAGAACATCTCATTGCTATTAAGTTAAGAGCCCCACCCAAAGTGTAAACCCAAAGCAACAGACAAGTGCTTTAACAAACTTTGCGTAAGATAAAAATCCTTGCAACCGCGGTTACAAGCACCGTTGTTTTCTCCCTGGTGGAAACATCATATCCCCTAGTCTCATGTTTCTCTCACTCAAGCTAGACATCAGGGGGCATGAACCCACAATCAAGCATAACGCTCCTTCTTGGAGTTACTATCTACTAATTGGCCAAAGCAATAAAAAGCAACAGAGAACATGCAAAATTACTTAGGAACAAAATATAAAAGGAGACCCAAATATATAACTCATCACGATCTGAACATAATCTCATAATCCATCTGATCCCAACAAACACAACATAGCAACAGCATAAAGATTACATAAGTGCCTTGTTCATGTAGGGAAGCTCACAAGGACTAAGAATTGAAGCACAAGATTGGAGAGAAGACATCACATAGGTACTAGTCATGGACCCATGGTCCAAGGGGGGCTACTCACGGCACATTCGGGAAGCGCTCATGGTGGTGCAGAAGCTCCCAGAGATCAATCCTCCCTCCGGCATGGTGCTGGTACGAGGTCTTCTGGCGATCCCGATCTGGGGATCGCGGAGGCGGTGGAATAGAGGTGAAATTTGCGATGCGGGGGCTTTTTCAGGGTTTCTGTACAGAGAGGTAAATATAGGTCGAAGGGGGGCACAAGGGGAGGTGCCCTCCTCCCAAGCGGCCTCCTGGCGCGGCCAGGGGTGGGCCCGCGCCCACTGGCCGCCGGGGAGGGGGTGGCCCCCCTCTAGCTCTTCTTTGGGCCTTCGGAGTCTTCTGAAACGCTGATTTTTTATATATATATTTTTCGAATTTTTTGCGCACTGTAAATATGGGTGTAAACTTGCAATTCACAGACATCAGCAGACAGAAATTGGCACTGGGTGCACTGAGTTAGTAGGTTAGTCCAAATATGTGTAAAAACATATGAAAGTGTAGCAAAACACATAGCAATGTCATCCAAATAAACATGGAATAAGTGAAAATTATAGATACATTTGGGGACAAGATAATTTATATGGTGACGTACTAACACACATATAAGAACTTCAAAGTAAAGAAATTAAGATATGCAATTCAAGTCAATACAATTACAAGAAAGAGTCTATATCTAATATTGAAACTAGCAAATTAAGAACATAAAGGTGCAAGAGCTCTCGCTGTCCGTGATTCGAATGTCTCCAAATGGTGTTTTTGTGCAAGAAATGGGAGATGCGTTTAGAGCATAAAATACTATATAGTTTAATTGAGAACTCAATCTACTAAAACTTCACACTTGGTCTCCTACGGAATCTTATTTTGACTCGTCCCCAGACAACTAGTCAGGTACAAGTCAAACTGATCCTGTCCCTTGTCGGGACCCGGGGTTAGCGTATGTAATTCCAGTCACGATGCAATCACATGGAGAGCCGAGAGCCGTACCCACTTGTCTAAGAAGACAAGGCCAAGAACAGAACACTCTCGGAAAGCATCGAACATGAGGGGCATCCCATCCAGGCCGGATGATCAATTGAGATGGGTCCTCAACGTTCGCTCACAAGTCTAAATTCTTATAGGTGGTGAATCCCATACTCATAGACAAGTCGCCTCAACCATGTTATCGATTGAATCTTAACTCTTACATAGAGTTACTCCAGCCCGATCACTTAGTCGGGGTCTAGGGCGGGCTCGATCATACAACAAAGTGTGCACGTGACAGAGTCACGAGCAATCGCATCGCGATGCCCCAAGCTGCGCACATCTAAGGGCCACTTGGTGTATAAAAGACCGCCAGCCAGATCACAACTAAGGTCTCGAAAACCCATACTAAGACATGCATGTTATAAACATACACGCAGCACACATGCCTAGTATGAACAGCAGGTATCACCACATAACTCTACAAAGCGTATCTTTATTGACTTACACATAGAGCATACAAAGATCACATGTCTGTGATCAACATTACATCATACAACGGAAGCAAATTAAGTCTGAGTACAGACAAGTTTAACAAATGGCTTAGAGAAGCCCTGTAAACATACACGCCCTTCCACGAGGGACCAGACTGCTGTCTGGAACTATACTACCAAGGTCAACGTCGAGCTTCACGAAGGTGACTCCATCGGGGTCCAGGTTCTCATCTAAAACATAGAATAAGCAAACGTGAGTACAAAGTCGTACTCAGCAAGACTTACATCAGATCTACACTTCTCATGCTCAAGTTTGAAGGTAAAAGGAGGTGGGGTTTCAACATGCAAAAGTGCCAGCTTTGACATGGCTAGTCCTGTACTACGAGTACCAGACTTGAGGTAAGAAGCGTACACGAGTCCACTACCAAGTCTCCAACCAATACACCACTATGGATACTTCCTCGACTTCCCCACGAAGAAGCACACCATAGAACTCACGCTTATCTTGCGAGTTTTATAAGTATCCATTCAAGTTGTCTATGATCAAGTAAAGGTCTCCAAGTAGTCCATAACCGCAGACACGGCTATTCGAATAGTTCATTAACCCTGCAGGGGTTTACATCTTCACACGCGTGTCATCACTTATCGTCTCGTTCTTGTCACCCTTCAAGCGGGTGTCGGACGTGGATGAAACCAAGGCACTACCCTCACATCACCTTCTCTAACCCAGGAGTCGACTACCTGAGTTTGGCACCGCTCGAGAGTCCGGCCGGTTCCACGAAACGGACTCAGATAATGCAAGGGACCGAAACGCCACCTTTGACAGATGGTTTCACTGTCTCACAGGTCCACCCACATATCTATGCATAAATCAAATGGAAAGCCCGAATCTAGTGTGACTCCTGGACCGGATCGGGTACGTAAAGAGGCCAAACGGGGCTCCCATAAAACCCTACATGTGGTCATACTCTTTGTCTTGGATCACAAAACAGGAACTCGGGGCCTAGGGCAGTGTTCAACGAGACAACCCACTGTGTACTCCTACACAGCCTCTCATCGTTCACCTTTGTTTAGGGTGGATTCACCAACACGTTATCATCAGCATCACTGTGTTCATTCCATCCCGACTCACAATCATAACATCCTCATTGTATCACTAAGCAGCAAAAAGCAGTAACAGTTGCAGGGGTCACATGCTCATCATTCAACTCCTAAATCTGCTAGGATTGTGGTTTGCTTAAAACAGTGACAAAAGGATAGGTCATGCATCGGAATGGGTTCAACTATGCGAAAGAACATGTCTTGATGATCTCCTAAACATGCATAAGCGAGACTGGGAGGGAAGTAGGATTTTATAGACATGATCAATAGTGTTTTCTTCCCTTGCTGACGATACACGGGTCTTAACGGTGGTCTTCTCCTTCGGGGGTGATCACCGTCTCGGAACGTCTGTCATCGGAGGCACTCATCAACAAGGGGGGACAACTTCGGAAGTAAAAATGCACATAAGCATGATAAGGTTGTCCATGATGTGAATTGTACTGGTTTGTAGCATATTCATCTTAATTGAAGTATATTGCATTTGAAACGCAAATTCAAACTTCAAATTCAAATTCAAATTATGCCATATGCATGTTTGCTACTGTTCACCCATTTTAAAATGGTCAAACATAGAAAAAAGTTTCATATTCATAATCCTTTCATTTTTCTGATAATTTTTCATATATTATATGTCCAATTTGGAGTTAATATGAATTAGTTATGATTTTCTAAAGTTTAATTGATTTTCTGGATTTTTCTGGATTATTTTAACTCTCTGGAAAAAGGTTTATTGCATCAGCATGATGCAATGCTGATGTCACAGGGGGGGCTGACCAGTGGGTCCAGGGTGTCAGTCTCAGGGGGGTTAATCCCTTTGCTTAATTAAAATTTGATTTGATTTGGGGGGGGGCCAAGGCCCACCTGTCATTGACCTTGGGTCAAATGACTAGGGGGATTAGCCCCCTAATTAAGTGGGTTGGCTGGCGGTTAGCCGCCGGTCGCCACAGCTGCGGCGGGGGGGGGGGGGGGGGGGGGTTGCCGGAGTTGGGCTCCCGGCCACGGAAGGGCACGGGGAGGGCACAAACCGAGCCCTCGCACACGCGCGCGTCTTCTGGAGCACGCAGATGGTCGTGAGGAGGCCGGGGCTCACGCCGGCGACGATGAGCAGCGGCGGCCGGCGACTGGTGAAGAGGGAAACGGGCACGGGGGCACGGAGGATAGCGGGAGGAGGGGGAAAACAACGAGGGGCTCACCCCGGATGCAATGGCGTCGACGGTGAAGACGGAGGAGGCGCGGTGCCGGTGTATTTCTCGACGGGGTCCACGGCGGCCGGCGGCAAATCGGCGAAGATGGCGTCGTCCTTGGGGCTGCTGGGCTCGAATTGATGCTGTTGGTCGAAGTAGTCGTCGCTGGGGAGTCCTCTGGACAACACGGCGGCACGGGGGAGGCACGTTGGCCACGCGGGCGCACAACGGCGGCCGGCGGCGAGCTACGGGTGGTGCGCGAATCCGGCTAGGGAGAGAGGGAGAGCAAGCAGAGAGAGGGGAGGAATGAAGGAGGCTTCCAGGGCCTTCTCCAGGCGAGGAGATGAGGACGGGGGAAGCAGGAGGTGGCCGTGGGCGTCGCCGGCATGCAGTGGCGTGCTCGGGTGTCCAGGGAAGAAGATGAGGCTGCCCTTGGTGGGCTGGGCCGAAATGGCCACTGGGCCCAGGTGAGTGGGCTCTGTTCTCTTTTTCTTTTTCTCTGTTTCTGCTTTCTGTTTTCTATTTTTCTTTGCTTTGTTTTGCTCCAAACAAATAGCAGAGCATCTATATTAAATGCCCAAATATTTTTATAAACCCTAAGTGACCAGTAGCTAGTCACATTTAGGATTTGGGCATTTTTGAAATTCAACTTATTTGAATTTCAAATCAAATAGGGGTTCTTTTAATTTTCCAAGGCACATTTTGAATTTTTGAATATTCCATGGGCATGGAAAAAAACCAAACCACTTTTAAAATGATCACCATCATTTATAGGAATTTTCCAAATATTCAAATGATTTTTGGAAAAAGATTTTTATCTGGCCATTTGAATTAAATTCTCAGGGCTTTCTGCTTCCCCATTTTTGAATTTCATTTGAATTTTTGCATGATGCAAAGGACACAAACAAACCCTAGCACTTACCCTAGTTGGGGTTCTAACAACTCGCCCCCACTCAAAAGAATCTCGTCCCGAGATTCAGAAGTCGTCGGGAGAAAGGTGGGGTACTCGGCACAGAGGCGGTCTTCTCTTTCCCACGTTGCTTCTTTCTCAGAGTGATGTGACCACTGCACTTTGAGGAACTTGATCTTCTGACGACGAGTGACACGCTCTGCTGAATCAAGAATACGAACGGGGTACTCTCGATAAGAAAGGTCATCCTGGAGATCAACTGTTTCATGGTCGACTTCGCGGATGGGGTCCTTGAAGCAACGCCTGAGTTGTGACGCATGGAATACGTCATGTACTCGGGAAAGGTGTGGGGGTAGTTCAAGTTGGTAGGAAACTTCTCCACGTTTAGCGAGAATGCGGAAAGGTCCGATGTAACGTGGGGCCAACTTGCCTTTGATACCGAATCGTTGGGTTCCTTTCAGAGGAGTAACCCGAAGGTAAGCCTTCTCATCAACATTGTAGCTCTCTTCTCTATGATGACGATCATAGTAGCTTTTCTGACGAGACTGTGCGGCTTTCAATCGATCACGAACAATGCGAACTTGCTCTTCTGATTCCTTGATCATATCCGGTCCAAAGAGTTGTCTTTCACCGGTTTCTGACCAGTTTAGGGGTGTTCGACATCGTCGGCAATAGAGGAATTCAAAGGTGGCCATGTTCAGACTATATTGATAGCTATTGTTATAAGCAAATTCGGCGAATGGAAGAGACTTCTCCCAATTCTTTCCGAATGAGATAACACAAGCTCTGAGCATGTCTTCCAAGATTTGATTAACCCTTTCAACTTGACCGCTAGACTGAGGGTGGAAAGCTATACTAAAGGAGAGATGAGTTCCCATAGCATTTTGAAAACTTTCCCAGAATCTAGAGGTGAAAAGGCTACCACGATCAGAATTAAATTCCAAAGGAACACCGTGAAGAGACACAATTCTAGAGACGTACAAGTCCGCTAACTGGCTAGCAGTCATCGACTCGCGAACGGGAAGGAAGTGAGAAACTTTGGAAAGTCGATCAATGACAACGAAGATGGCATCATTTCCTTTCTGGGTTTTTGGAAAGCCGGTGATGAAGTCCATACCGACCTTGTCCCATTTCCACTTGGGAATAGACAATGGTTGAAGAGTACCAGCAGGTCTTTGGTGTTCTGCCTTAATGCGACGACAAACATCACATTCGGCAACAAATTGTGCAATGTCTCTCTTCATCCGGGTCCACCAAAATCTCTGGCGTAGATCTCGGTACATTTTTGTGCTACCGGGATGAATTGAGAGGGGAGTGTCATGAGCTTCCTTAAAGATCAGCTGCTTTAGGTCCTCATTTTCAGGAACTACTAAACGATTTTCAAAGAATATCGTTCCTTGATCATTTGTAGAGAAACATTTAGCACCTCCGCTAACAATGTTCTGCTTGATCTCTTGAATACTACTATCTTGTTTCTCGGCGGCTATGATTTGATCCTCAAGGGTTGGTTTCGCCACCAGGGTAGAAAGAAATCCATGAGGAACTATCTCAAGATTGAGCTTGCAAAATTCCTCATGAAGAAGTGGTTTATACTGTTGTAACATGAGGTTGTTACAATACGACTTACGACTTAGTGCATCAGCCATGACATTGGCCTTGCCTCGGGTGTAAGAAATTCCTAAGTCATAATATTTTATCAACTCTATCCAGCGTCTTTGCCTGAGATTAAGATCTGGCTGGGTGAATATATATTTGAGGCTTTGGTGATCAGAATAGATCTCACAACGATTACCAAGGAGGTAATGTCGCCAAGTCTTCAGGGCATGAACTACGGCAGCGAGTTCAAGATCATGGGTAGGATAGTTCTCTTCATGTGGATGCAACTGGCGTGAAGCATAAGCTACCACATGTCTATCTTGCATAAGTATGCATCCTAACCCTTGCCGTGAAGCATCACAATAGATCTCGAAATCCCTTTTGGTGTCTGGAGGTGCAAGTACGGGTGCAGAAGTCAATCTTCTTTTTAGTTCTTGAAAGCTTTCCTCGCACTTGGGAGTCCACTGGAATTTCTTATCTTTCTTGAGGAGTTCAGTTAGAGGCTTTGCAACTTTGGAGAAGTTCTCAACGAAGCGGCGACAATAGCTTGCTAAGCCAAGAAAACTCTTAACTTGCTTAACCGATTCAGGTGGAGTCCAGTCAAGGACGGCCTGAACTCTCTCGGGATTGACTGCAACACCTTTCGCAGAAATCATGTGGCCTAAGTAGGTCACTTCTGGTAGCCAAAATTCACACTTGGAGAACTTGGCATAAAGGCGGTGTTCTCTAAGTTTCATCAATACCAGCCTTAGGTGTTCGGCATGTTCTTCTTCGTTCTTCGAGTAGATGAGAATGTTATCGAGATAAACTACAACAAATTTATCTAGGTACTCCATGAAGATCGAATTCATCATGCGCGAGAAAGTGGCGGGGGCATTGGTTAAACCAAAGGACATGACGGTGTACTCGTAAAGACCATCACGAGTAGTAAAAGCCGTTTTTGGAATGTCCTCGTTTCGGATTTTGATTTGATGATAACCTAATCTCAAATCCATCTTGGAGAAGACAAAGGATCCAGCAAGTTGATCATAAAGATCATTGATCCTGGGAAGTGGGTACTTGTTCTTTATCGTCGCTAGATTTAGCGGGCGATAGTCTATGCACATCCTTTCTGTTCCATCTTTCTTCGTTACGAACAGAACGGGGCAACCCCATGGCGATGAGCTAGGGCGGATGAAGCCTTTTGCCAACAAAGCTTCAAGTTGGATTTTAAGCTCAGCTAACTCACGTGGGGCCATTTTGTATGGGCTTTTGGAAATTGGGGCTGTGCCTGGTATAAGATCAACTATGAACTCTACACACCTGTCGGGTGGCATCCCCGGCAGTTCTTTAGGAAAGACATCCGGGAAGTCACGAACCACCGGAATATCTTCAAGGTCTGGAAGGGGAAGCACATTCAAAGTATGCACCTGGATTCTAGAGCTGGGTGATGTGTAGTCAATGATCTGACCTGAAGGATGGGTGAGTTTAACTGACTTGGCTTTACAATCAAGGAAAGCATTCTTCCTTGATAACAAATCAATGCCTAGGATGACATCAATGTCCGAAGACTTGAGGGCTATAAGAGAAGCAAGGAATACTAAACCCTCAATTGCAATTTGATTGCCATGGCTTACTCTATTAGTTTACCACTTTGAACCAGGAGTTTGAATGATCATTGGAGAAAACATTTCTTCAAAAGAAAATCCATGCCGAAGTGCATAACTCTCCGACATGAATGAATGAGAAGCTCCTGGATCGAAAAGAACGGTGGCGGGAACATGATTGACTGGGAGTGTACCAGGGATGACGTCAGAAGTAGCAATGGTTTCCTCAACTGAGATTTGGTTCACATATCCACTACTTGTGACTGAAAGCTTTGCTGGAAAGGTTTTGGTGGTGGATTTCTTTGGAGGCTTATGTCGAGAATGTCGTGGTGTCATCAAGACCTGAGGGCATTGACGAAAGTAATGGCCTGACAGACCACACTTGAAACACACCCTGCCTGAATTGTTGGGAGCAGGATTACTTGATTGCACACCATCATTCCTGGGAGGAACAATGTGTTGAGGTGGATGGCATATATTGGATGGTGGCCTCTGAAGAAATTTTTGAGGTATGGCACTAGTTGGAATCCATATTCGGCGTTTCTGAGGGGCTGAACTAGAAGAAGGAGCAAGCTCAAGAGCATGCTTGCGGGACTCTTCGAACACTCCATTGCCATGCTCAGCTCTGAAGGATCTGTTGACTAAATCCTCAAAGGTGAAAAAATTCAAGGAGGTTGAGATCATGGCGAAGTATGGGGCTAAGTCCCTTACGGAACCTTTCTTGCTTCCTGGCATCGGTGGTGATCTCATCTTGGGCATACCGAGCAAGACGGTTGAACTCTCTCACATACTCATGCAT
Organism: Bromus sterilis; assembly: GCA_950022295.1. Lineage (NCBI taxonomy): Eukaryota > Viridiplantae > Streptophyta > Magnoliopsida > Poales > Poaceae > Bromus > Bromus sterilis. Next base: position 248,335,218 of record OX465598.1, on the reverse strand, counting down.
GGACATCTCTCCTTGAGTCAAATTGCAGAACTCTTCCTTCTTGCACTCCATTAACTCATCTAGAAGGTGGTACCCTCGAAAAGCATCACGGAACTCCTGCCATGTCACTAGGTGACCATCAGGCTGCATCGCAACATAGTTCTCCCACCATTCAGCAGCAGCACCTTCCAGAAAGTATGCCGCGAATATAACTCGATCATTGGGAGCAACATGTGTCGTGTCAAGCTTACGCTCGATGGAACGGAGCCAATCATCAGCTTCAAGGGGCTCAGAAGAACATTGGAATACCGGTGGATTGAGGAGGATGAAGTCCTGAATGCTCACAACCACATTGCAATGACGTGAGGTATTCTGCTCGATGAGCTCCAGAAGGCATGTTTGATCACGTCATTTCTTCTGAGCTTCCATAATGATTTCCGCCGCAGAAGGCGATGGTGGAGGTGCATCATCATTTCGATTCCGAACATGGTCTCGATTGCGACGAACAGCACTACGAGTTCCACCTGACATCCTGTGTGATAAAAATCAACAATCAGAACAGGTTGTATGATGGAATCAAAGATAAGAGGACATGATGAAGGCGAAAAGATTGTAATGCAAAGGCAATGATTCACAGAAACTCGGAACAAATCGGGCAGCATAACGGCTACACCGGAACGGAAAACAAGACAACCTCGAGGAGATTGGACAGAACTTCCTCAAGGAACTCAAAACACGGAGACTCTGGACGACCACAACTGTCCTACGGCTACAAGGAGGCAAACAACGAGATGTTCTAGTCAGACATACATGAGCCTAGTCCTATCATCCCGTAGAAAAGGTAAGGGTGACCCAGAACTCAGATCAATGAGGGTAAGGAGAAAAAGAAGCCTTACGTTGTTCCCTTTATACCCAGAGTAACTATATAACTATAGAATGCTAGACGCGACTTCGACCAAGGGTTGAATAATCCTACAGACAGTCCTGCTCTGATATCAAGTCTGTCGGGACCCGGGGTTAGCGTATGTAATTCCAGTCATGATGCAATCACATGGAGAGCCGAGAGCCGTACCCACTTGTCTAAGCAGACAAGGCCAAGCACAGAACACTCTCGGAAAGCATCGAACATGAGGGGCATCCCATCCAGGCCGGATGATCAACTGAGATGGGTCCTCAACGTTCGCTCACAAGTATAAATGCTTATGGGTGGTGAATCCCATACTCATAGACAAGTCGCCTCAACCATGTTATCGATTGAATCTTAACTCTTACATAGACTTACTCCAGCCCGATCACTTAGTTGGGGTCTAGGGCGGGCTCGATCATACAACAAAGTGTGCACGTGACAGAGTCACGAGCAATCGCATCGCGATGCCCGAAGCTGCGCACATCTAAGGACCACTTGGTGTATAAAAGACCGCCAGCCAGATCACAACTAAGGTCTCGAAAACCCATACTAAGACATGCATGTTATAAACATAAACGCAGCACACATGCCTAGTATGAACAACAGGTATCATCACATGACTCTACAAAGTGTATCTTTATTGACTTACACATAGAGCATACAAAGATCACATGTCTGTGATCAACATTACAACATACAACGGAAGCAAATTAAGTCTGAGTACAGACAAGTTTAACAAATGGCTTAGAGAAGCCCTGTAAACATACACGCCCTTCCACGAGAGACCAGACTGCTGTCTGGAACTATACTACCAAGGTCAACGTCGAGCTTCACGAAGGTGACTCCATCGGGGTCCGGGTTCTCATCTAAAACATAGAATAAGCAAACGAGAGTACAAAGTCGTACTCAGCAAGACTTACATCAGATCTACACTACTCATGCTCATGTTTCAAGGTAAAAGGAGGTGGGATTTCAACATGCAGAAGTGCCAGCTTTGACTTGGCTAGTCCTGTACTACGAGTACCAGACTTGAGGTAAGAAGCGTACACGAGTCCACCACCAAGTCTCCAACCAATACACCATATGGATACTTCCTCGATTTCCCCACGAAGAAGAACACCATAACACTCACGCTTATCTTGCGAGTTTTATAAGTATCCATTCAAGTTGTCTATGATCAAGTAAAGGTCTCCAAGTAGTCCATAACCGCGGACACGGCTATTCGAATAGTTCATTAACCCTGCAGGGGTGTACATCTTCACACGCGTGTCATCACTTATCGTCTCGTTCTTGTCACCCTTCAAGAGGGTGTCGGACGTGGATGAAACCAAGGCACTACCCTCACATCACCTTCTCTAATCCAGGAGTCGACTACCTGAGTTTGTCACCGCTCGAGAGTCCGGCCGGTTCCACGAAACAGACTCAGATAATGCAAGAGACCGAAACGCCACCTTTGACAGATGGTTTCACTGTCTCACAGGTCCACCCACATATCTATGCATAAATCAAATGGAAAGCCCGAATCTAGTGTGACTCCTAGACCGGATCGGATACGTAAAGAGGCCAAACGGGTCTCCCATGAAACCCTACATGTGGTCATACTCTTTGTCTTGGATCACAAAACAGAACTGGGGGCCTAGGGCAGTGTTCAACGAGATAACCCACTGTGTACTCATACACATCCTCTCATCGTTCACCTTTGTTTAGGGTGGATTCACCAACACGTTATCATCAGCATCACTGTGTTCATTCCATCCCGACTCACAATCATAACATCCTCATTGTATCACTAAGCAGCAAAAAGCAGTAACAGTTGCAGGGGCCACATGCTCATCATTCAACTCCTAAATCTGCTAGGATTGTGGTTTGCTTAAAACGGTGACAAAAGGATAGGTCATGCATCGGAATGGGTTCAACTATGCGAAAGAATGTGTGTCGATGATCTCCTAAACATGCATAAGCGAGACTAGGAGGGAAGCAGGATTTTATAGACATGATCAATGGGGTTTTCTTGCCTTGCTGACGATACACGGGTCTTAACGGTGGTCTTCTCCTTCGGGGGTGATCACCGTCTCGGAACGTCTGTCATCGGAGGCACTCATCAACAAGGGGGGACAACTTCGGAAGTAAAAATGCACATACACATGATAAGGTTGTCCGTGATGTGAATGGTACTGGTTTGTAGCATATTCATCTTAATTGAAGTATATTGCATTTGAAACGCAAATTCAAACTTCAAATTCAAATTCAAATTATGCCATATGCATGTTTGCTACTGTTCAGCCATTTTCAAATGGTCAAACATAGAAACAAGTTGCATATTCATAATCCTTGCATTTTTCTGATAATTTTTCATATATTATATGTCAAATTTGGAGTTAATATGAATTAGTTATGATTTTCTAAAGTTTAATTGATTTTCTGGATTTTTCTGGATTATTTTAACTCTCTGGAAAAAGGTTTATTGCATCAGCATGATGCAATGCTGATGTCACAGGGGGGGCTGACCAGTGGGTCCAGGGTGTCAGTCTCAGGGGGGTTAATCCCTTTGCTTAATTAAAATTTGATTTGATTTGGGGGGGGGCAGGGCCCACCTGTCATTGACCTTGGGTCAAATGACTAGGGGGATTAGCCCCCTAATTAAGTGGGCTGGCCGGCGGTTAGCCGCCGGTGGCCACGGCTGCGGCGCGGGGGGGGGGGGGGGGGGGGTTGCCGGAGTTGGGCTCCCGTGCACGGAAGGGCATGGGGAGGGCACCAACCGAGGCCTCGCACACGCGCGCGTCTTCTGGAGCACGCAGATGGCCGTGAGGAGGCCGGGGCTCACGCCGGCGACGAAGAGCAGCGGCGGCCGGCGACTGGTGAAGAGGGAAACGGGCACGGGGGCACGGAGGAGAGCGGGAGGAGGGGGAAAACAACGAGGGGCTCACCCCGGATGCAATGACGTCGGCGGTGAAGACGAAGGAGGCGCGGTGGCGGTGTATTTCCCGACGGGGTCCACGGCGGCCGGCGGCAAATCAACGAAGATGGCATCGTCCTTGGGGCTGCTAGGCTCGAATTGATGCTGCTGGTCGAAGTAGTCGTCGCTGGGGAGTCCTCTGGACAATAGGGCGGCACGGGGGAGGCACGGTGTAAGGCCCGATATGCGGTACTGTTCCAGATCTACGTGTTTCCACCCAGATCCGGGGACGAAGCACATATCGGTCCCACCGCGACATATGACAAAGCCATATGCCCCGGATTTCCAACATGATATCACAACATTACAGATACAGGATACAACATCTCATACAATCGGCATACAACTGCCTCAAATATAATACAACAACGGAAGATACATGTCTGAGTACAGACTACAAGCAAATGCCTACTGGCAAAGAGAAAAGCATCGATCCCATAACCACACGGGTCCAGGCCCTCCGCCGGGATCCGCCTAACTAGACGTCGTCGAGTCTCCACGTGAAACGTCGATCACCATACCTGTCGTCGATCAAGAACCCTGAAAAGAGTTTGGGGGTAGTATCATGAGTACAGAGGTACTCAGCATCCAACTGTAGTGGTCATCTGACCCAGCAAGGACTTCATCACTCGTCATTCTAGGACAACTAGTAGTTTACGGTAAGGAAGGGGTAAGTGGTGAGGTTGCTGCCGCACTAGTATTTATGAAGTGGCTAACGATCTAGAGAGTAAGATAAGAAGCCAAGCATTCGATGAGGAATCGCCTCCAACAAGTCTTGCTATCAACTACTACGCAAACATACCACCTATCCTATCCTTGTCCTCCTCTTCGCAGCCCGACGAAGAAGAAGCAGTCAAGGCACACACACGCGTTGATCAAGTTATATTAAGATTATCTCAGTTGTTGTTGTCTATGAACAAGGAGTAGGTCTCAAGTCGTCCATAACCGTGGACACGGCTTCTCGAAAAGATTTAACCTTGCAGGGGTGTACCAACTGCCCATTACGAGGCTCCGCACGCACGTCCATCACTCTCAGTTGCTACCCATTATAGGCAACCATTTTATGATTTAGTTCCAAGAGATCCGAAACGACAAGTCCCTCTAACTAACAACGCACAAATCCGGGTGGCCCCCGGTGAGTCGACATCCAACTCAAAAGCCGGCCGCGCTCTCGAATCGGCCTCTACCGTCTGGACGAGGTCGGGTTAGCTACCCAAACAGATGTGGGCAGCCCCCTAGCTTCCAGGTGTGGACCAACAAGAGAAACCATGTCTCCGCTGGCCCAAGTTGTTTTAAAAGATATCTGCTAGGAGCGACCCGACAAGATATATATGCATGTTTTCAAATGGTAAATCAGCTTGGGCCACCACTAGAAATGTTTGAAGCTAGATAGGTAAGAAAAGGGGACCCCATAAAATCCCACACGCGGTTAGGCACGCTCAGTCTTAAAACCAATACCCGGAACTCGGATCCTAGGTGACTCGAATGGAACAAAGCGTCGGGGCGGGATAGCCTAGACCTTCCATCCTTCGTCGAATATAGTCAACATTATAATAATAATCATATCATCAACAATAATATAATAAGGTGATATCCCAACCCAAAGAGTAACAGGGTAACATCGTAGCATCCTAAGCATGCATACTAAGCAGGGGCTGAGCAACGAGCAATAGTAACATAGGAGTACAAGGTTTGCTGGGAGGGGACATGGCTGTATCGGTTTAAAAGAGGCTGTAAACATGTGGTAGGATCAAACATCGAACCTAACCTATACTAGCATGCAAACCGCTGGTTGAAATAGAATGGATCATAAGTAATGCAAGTCCTTGCCTGTTGATAAGTCGGGTTCCGAAGGTGTAGTCGATCGCACGCTCGCATCGTCTTCGAGAGGTACCCGCGGAAGCACACAAGACGAAAACACTGGAAAGCAATCAACGGTGCACCACTATTACTACGGAGCAAACACGAGAAAGCATCAACAAGAAGCAACACGAGACATCGCACCTACCGTCGAGAGCGGTTACTAACGATTTAAGTGGAGTACTCATCACACACGACGATACCGCACATTTACGGTGGTTCAAGTTGTTTAGCTACAGGTGATCAAACAACAGTTATTAACATGGCAGCTCAAGCAAGCAGGGCATATCACACAAACATTACAAGAGGTGAAGCATAATTAAACTACCTAAGCTAGTCAATTTAAGTGGGGTGAAATCCTAGACATGCAAACTATTGCGGACCCCATGATAAATATTGCATTTGGTACTATTTTTCCTAAACAATATTTTATTATTTTTATTAGCAAGCAAGAACAACATAAACACAATCTACATGCAATTCTAGTCAAGTTGCATATAAGAAACATTTTAAACAGAGCAACAGATAAAAAGTTATAGCAGTTACAAGTTATAGTGGCAGGCAGTGTAATTAGCAGTCAAACAACATGTAAACAAAGTCAAACATGGCAACAAGCAACAAATTATTAAACTAGACACAATTCTAAGCAAGTTTCATATTTAAATCGTCGCAATCGGAGCTACGGTTTAAAAGTTACGGCACTGCAAAAATCCTTATACAAACTGCCTAATTAAATAAATAAAACTAGCAGAACAGAAAAAAAATGCTAACCGGGCCGAAACTAGAGCTATTTGGGCCCAACAGAAAAAAAAACAGATCTAATAAAAAAAATAAAAAAAAGGCTGTGGGGTGCCTTACCCTGGGCTGAGGCCCATCTGCGGCGGCCTGGCCTGGGCAGTGGGGGCGAGAGCAGGCCGGCCCACCCGCGGGCGCGTGCGAGAGCCTCGTCTCGAGCGGGCGCTGGAGGGGCCGTCGTGCTCCTCCCGAGCAGCCATGGCGGCGGCGCCGGCTGCCTCCGGGTGGCGCGCCGGCCACCGGCGGCGAGGGCGGCGGGGCATGCGAGGAACGGCGCGGCGGAGGTCGAGGCGGGGGTCCGGTGAGGGCGCGGGGCTCCGGTCGAGCGGAGGACGCCGGCGGCGGCTCGAGCTCGGCTCGGCCCCGTCCATGGCGCGGCTGCGGCTGCTCCTGGAGGTGCTCCGGCGGCTTCCTGGAGAGAAGAGAGGGAGGGGTGAGGGAAGGAGAGAGAGGAGGAGAAGGGAGAGGGTGCGGCGCCTGCTACTGCCGGCGGCTCGCCGGCGCGGGCGCGGAGGCTGGAGGCGGCGGGCTTGCCCACGGGAGAGAGAGGTTGCGGCTGGAGGGAGAGAGGAGAGAGAGAAGGCTGCAGGCGATCTCGGCCCTCTGATCTCGCGATCGGGCGGCTGCAAACGAATCTGGGCTGGATCCAGATCTGGGGGCTAGGGTTTGCTGCGAAAATTGGGGATGTTTTGGGTCAGATCTGGGGCTGGTGGCTTCCTAGGGATACCGTAGGTGGGTGGGAGTGTGGTGGTCTTTATATAGCATGGGCGGCTGGCAGTTTGCAAAAACATCATCGGTTTTTATCTCGCGCGCACGGTGCTCACGTTTCTGACCGCCGGGGGTCCGCAGTACCTCCGATTCGGGTAAAACTTCGAACTGCGCGATCAGTGCGTCGAGCCGGAGGCGTTCACCTCGCGCTGGAACCGTTCCGAAAACACTTTCAGGCGCGCTATAAAAATAACCCGTTTAATTATTAAACGGGGTTTTTCGTTCCGTTGGCTGCGGCTGGTCTCGTGCGGTTTTCGCGGCGGTGATCGGGTGAAACCCGGTGTCGCAAAGGTCGAGTGTCAGGGTGGCAAGGGTCGGTCTCCGTCTGATACGAGATAAGAGGGGGGGAAATAATCGCCGATCAATAAATCGGGGATGCAAACACCGCAAACAAATCAGGCAATCAAACAATTCACACCGAAAACAAAAATTTTAATTTTTGTGAAAACTGGGCTGTTACACACGGTGGCCACGCGGGCGGATGGCGGCCGGCGACGAGCTACGGGTGGTGCGCGAATCCGGCTAGGGAGAGAGGGAGAGCAAGCGGAGAGAGGGGAGGAATGGAGGAGGCTTCCAGGGCCTTCTCCAGGCGAGGAGATGAGGACGGGGGAAGCAGGAGGTGGTCGTGGTCGTGCTCGGGTGTCCAGGGAAGAAGACGAGGCTGCCCTTGGTGGGCTAGGCCGAAATTGCCACTGCGCCCAGGTGAGTGGGCTCTGTTCTCTTTTTCTTTTTCTCTGTTTCTGCTTTCTGTTTTCTATTTTTCTTTGCTTTGTTTTGCTCCAAACAAATAGCAGAGCATCTATATTAAATTCCCAAATATTTTTATAAACCCTAAGTGACCAGTAGCTAGTCACATTTAGGATTTGGGCATTTTTGAAATCCAGCTTATTTGAATTTCAAATCAAATAGGGGTTCTTTTAATTTTCCAAGGCACATTTTGAAATTTTGAATATTCCATGGGCATGGAAAAAAAACCTAACAACTTTTAAAATGATCACCATCATTTATAGGAATTTTCCAAATATTCAAATGATTTTTGGAAAAATATTTTTATCTGGCCATTTGAATTAAATTCTCTGGGCTTTCTGCTTCCCCATTTTTGAATTTCATTTGAATTTTTGCATGATGCAAAGGGCACAAACAAACCCTAGCACTTACCCTAGTTGGGGTTCTGACATCCCTTTCAACTTTGAGCAATCATGCAAATGGATGAGTGCAAGCAAGATATGTTGGCACTTAGGATGGAAAAGAGAAAAATGATGGGGAAGGAAGGTAAAAAGGTGTGAAAGGCTCACATCAATAAGGACAAGCATAGGCGAGAGAAAGCCAAATGATAGATATGATGTGAGGAGTTGGGATTGCCATGCAACTGATGCACATATGAGCTCAAGTAAGCTCTCCAATGCAACTAGTGGGGGTGCATCCAACTTGCATGCTCATGAAGACCTAGAGCTCTTTTGAGGAGACTCATTCTTGGAATATGCAAGCCAAGTTCTATAGTGTAAGGATCCCCACATAGTTATGCATGAATGATATGAACATCTCTATGGAGTACAAATATAACTATGGAGTACAAGTGTGGATTTTTCAAAAGGAATAGTAGTGTTGCCCCCTTCTCTCTTTTTATTTCTTTTTATTTATTTTTTTCTATTTTTTGTATTTTTGTGGCCTCATTGGCTCTTTATATTTATATCTCATTTGTCCTCTTTGGCATCTTTTAATTTGTCCTCTTTGGGTTCTTTTATTTTGTCCTCTTTGGGATCTTTTCCTCACTTTAAGGGTAACACTCTATATTTTAGAAGAGTATAGAAGATCTCACACTTTACAATAAGTACTTGATACGTCCAAAACGTATCTATAATTTCTGCTTGCTCCATGCTTCTTTTGTGTGATATTGCTATGATATTGATGCAGTTCCATACACTTTTGATCATATTTGGACTAACCTATTAACTCAGTGCACCCCAGTGCCAGTTCCTGTTTTCTGCTGTTTTTGTATTTCAGGTTTTCCCATTATTTAAAGTTCCAGAAAAATTCCGGGAAAAATATAGGAAAAATCAGCATACGGGAACCTTCCAGAAGAGCCCAAGTGGGGCCAGAGGGGGGCCAGGGGTGGCCCAGGCGGCCACCTGGCGCGGCCACCCCTAGGTCGCGCCATGGGGGGCGCCTGGGGCCCCTGGTCAACCTCTGGCTGCCCCGCTTTGCCTATTTATTCCCTATGACGAGAAACCCTCGGGGACAGAACCCTTTTTCACGATCTCTCCTCTGTTCCGCCGCCACCGGGCTTCCAAGATCGGGAGCACTAGGAGCCCTCTCCCGGCACCCTGCCGGAGAGAAGAACCACCTTGATGACAACAGTTGACAGGTATGGTCCTGACAACAACACGATAGCTTCTCGCCCCTCGTTGGTTACCCAAAGTGGAAGGTTGAGATGTAGATAGCAACAATTTCCCTCGGTGAAGATACCAAGGTTTTTCTCCAGCAGGACTCCGACAAGGACAGGAAGGTAACAACGGCGCCAGAGATTAGCGGTTGTCGTGGACCTGCACACACAACAGATAACTTTTCTCCCAACGAGTAAAATGTTGTGATACGGTGCAGAAAACACAAAATTTTCATACCTACGGTACCCGAACCCAAGATCTATGCTATGGCGATGTAAAGTATCGGAGGGAATCGGTGTTCTTACCTTGAAGACCGAAAGAGGGAAACGTTCTTGACAACGTGGCTGGCGTAGACTCGAAACTACGACCTCCCTGTCGTGTAGAAAACCACCACCGGCGAGGATGACTCCCGGTAAACCTCCAGCGACGAAGTAGCACCATAGGTGTAGTGCCTCGAAGAGATTATACACGTACGGTACAATCGATGTTCCTCCCGGGCCCCGAACCAGGTGAGCAGCGGAAGAAAGACGGCTACAGATCCCGACTCCAGCAGAACGACGGCCTGCCTTATGGTGGAGAACTCCAATCCAGGTGCAGACTCCAAACAAGGGGAGTCCACTTCCGGGAAGGAGAAGGAGGAAGAAGGAGATATTGGTGTGTTGGAAAAAGGGGGGTCTACCCCTCCTTATATAGGCCAAGGGGGGTGCTATCCTCCTCCCCTCCCCCATGTGGGACTAAACTCCCAAGGGGGGGGGAGTGCGCCGGCCAAGGGGGGTGGTGGGCCCCACCCTTGGCGCCAAGCCCAAGGGGGGAGACCCCCTCCTCCCTTAATGGGCCCCATGGGCCCATTTAGCCTTTTTACCATTTTTTAATTTATTTAATATGTTTTAAATATATAATTCATATAATTAAATAATAAAACATTATTAAAACAATTAAAATTTATTTTGAACTATTCAAAATGTCCGGAAACCATTCCGTCCTCCTCCGGAACTATACCGGTGATTCCTCCTATTTCACCGATTGATCCCGTAACTGTCCGATGCATCGACTGCCCTTAAGTGTAACAACCTAGCGGTCCGGGAAAAAGCAGACATGGTCGAGACTCTTCTCATTGACCAATGACTAGTCAGTTGGACCTGGTTACAATCCTTGACAACCCCTACGCTTCCATCGAGTGAACTTCGATCTCTTTTGTAAACCGTTAACGATACGACGTAATCCCTTTGTGCGGCGGTACTTTGTTTGTCCGAGGTTTGATCGTCGGTATCCTAAATACCGTGTTCAAATCTCGTTCACAACAAACAACTTCTCTCATCCATGATCATTACATCTCTTGTGACCTAGTCACGTCCTTGCAAGGTGTTGATGCAATATCACCGAGTGGGCCCAGAGTACCTGTCCTATCACAAGGACTGACAAATCCCGCTCTGATCTATTAACATACTCATCAACCATCTATTTCGGAATACCCAAAGTGTACCGTTATAGCCAGCATATTTCAGTCAGGCGGTGCGATACAAATCAAAGTCTCCTCATAGATGACAATTATGTATGATCGTTACGGTCTAAGGACTAAGCCATACGTTACAAAGTCATAGCAACGCTGAACTATGTGACTCGATCACATTGCAATACTTTAGGTGGGTGTACGTCCATCACATCAGTCCCCTTAACGATATGACCTCATTGTCAATGGACTTAAGTGTCGCCATGATCAGGAAAGCTTGATCAATCAATTGCCCAATGAGATAGTTTACCCGAGTTAATCTACGGACCATGTTTTATACTACACCTGTATTAGTATTTCCATGTAATACAGTTATAGCACAGTATAAAATGTATTATGAACAAAACGGATATGTGACAAATATCTTTATTAATTTGTCTCTAGGGCACATATCCAACAGTCTCCCACTTGCACTAGAGTACAAATTACACTAGTTTACATCAGGTATGTATCTAACACCAATGGTCTCTCGGTGTTCTTCAAACTTGCCCTGTGGAAGAGGTTTAGTCATCGGGTCTACTGCGTTCAGATCCGTATGTATCTTGTGAATCCTAGTGTGTCCATCCCTGACGTAGTCTCGCGTCACATGGAACTTTTGGAGGATGTGCTTGGCTGTAGAGTGAGTTCTTGGCTCCTTCGCGTTAGCAATGGCACCCGTGTTGTCGCAGAATATTCCCACAGGGTCAGTGCAGCTGGGAAAGACGCCAAGCTCGATAACGAACTTCTTCAGCCACAGCGCTTCGTTAGACGCTTCGCAAGCGGCAATATACCCCGACTCCATTGTAGATTGGGCGACGACTGATTGTTTGCCGCTCCTCCAGCTAATTGCGCCACCGTTCAACATGAAAACATATCCCGTCTGGGATTTCGAGTCATCTAGATCTGAGCCGAGGCTTGCGTCAACGTAACCCTTTACGGTGATCTCCTGATCAACTCCTCCATAAACGAGAAAGAGATCCTTGGTTCTTCTCAAGTACTTAAGGATGTTCTTTACTGCTGTCCAGTGAGCCATTCCCGGGTTACTCTGGTAGCGATTAGTCATACTAATGGCCAGCGCTAAATCCGGTCTGGTACATAACATAGCATACATGAGAGAACCTATGGCTGAGGCATAGGGCTTTGAGGACATCTCCTCCTTCTCTTTAGCTGTGGTTGGGCATTGAGTCACGCTTAATTTGACACCTTTTATAACTGGCAAGAGGCCTCTCTTGGAGTTACCCATACTGAACCTTTTCAATATCTTGTCAATATAAGTGCTCTGACTCAAGGCCAACCGTCTATTAGGTCTATCTCTATAGATCTTCATCCCCAATATGTACGCAACTTCACCTAGGTCCTTCATGGAAAATTATCCATTCAGATATTCCTTCACTCACTACTAGGGAATGCCCTTTTAGTAACGTCCTTTTTTTCTGTTTAGTGGCGCATTATGGATGCGGCGCATTATGGATGCGCCACTAACTACAAGCCACTAATAAGGGCTTATAGGTGGCGCATTCTGTATGCGCCACCCCTAAGACCCTTAGGCCACTACTAATTTTTTTAAATTTTGAATTTTGAATCTGGATCTGGAAAACTTTTTTTTATTTTTTATTTTTTATTTTTTCTTAATCTCAGGTTAGTATGCTTAAAGCCCGGTCACTATGCTTAATCTCAGGTCAAACTAACCTCCGTGGTCAAACTTCCCCGAGGGTCACCCATCCTAGCACTACTCCAGCCCCAGCACACTTAACTTCTCGGTTCTATTCAACTCTCACTCCAGCTCACCTAGCAGACACTTGTTGATATATCTAACATATAAATCCTATTAAACCATGTTGATGTCTAGGACCTTGTTAATGTTCATGGGTGTGCTAAAATTTTCAACATTTTTTTGAAACTTTCTCGATAGGACCATTAGCATATTTTGAACTTTTTTTAAAAAAATGATTTTTTTTAAAAAAAATATATATATTTTTAATTTTTTTTAATGTGACTATCTAAAATTTTCAACTTTTTTTAACTTCCCGGTTTGTCCTTTAGTATATTTTGAATTTAAAAAAAATGGAGGCACGACTACATAAAAAACGGAGCCACGTCCACATACAAAACGGAGGCATGACCTCATATAAAACGGAGGCACGACCCCATACAAAACTGAGGCACGACTTCTTATAAAACGGAGGCACGACCTCATATAAAACGGAGGCACGACCTCATACAAGGACGTGCCTCCGTTTCGTATGAGGTCGTGCCTCTGTTTTATAAGAAGTCGTGCCTCAGTTTTGTATGAGGTCGTGCCTCCGTTTTATATGAGGTCGTGCCTCCTTTTTGTATGAGGTCGTGCCCCCATTTTATATGAAGTCGTGCCTCCATTTTATATGAGGTCGTGCCTCCGTTTTGTATGAGGTCGTGCCCCCATTTTATATGAAGTTGATTTGTCCTCTAGCCTATTTTGAATTTAAAAAAAAATAAAAAATAATTTTTTTAAAAAACTTAAAAAAAAATCTGTTACTGGTGGCGCATTTCATACAAAATGCGCCACTACTAAGTTCAATTTTTTTTTTCAATTTTTTCTCTTTTTTTTGGGCCTCCAGATCTTCAAACGCCCATAACTTTTTTTCTGTTAACTTTGGATATAAATTTTCGAGTAGATGATTTTTCATATAAAAAACTTTTTCATCGGAGGTCGTATGCAAAAGTTAAGCCCATTTTACGAAATTCTCGCGAGATTTTGCAAAAAAAGTCAAAATTCATATTTGTAAATTTTCCTAACAACTAGACCACATATCATTTGGGATACTTATTTTCTTTTATTTTTTGACATTTCTATCATTTTATTTTATTTTTTTTCAAATTGAAAAGGCGGTCCACAGGGGGGGTGTATTTGGGAATTTTCCCGCGCAGTTTTTTCTTATTAGTGGCGCATATGGGAAATGCGCCACCCCTAAGAGCTTATGGGTGGCGCATTCTGGATGCGCCACTAATAATTCCTTAGGGGTGGCGCATTTCTAGAATGCGCCAAGGGGTGGCGCATTTCCCCAAATGCGCCACGTTTAAGGGGATCTAGGGTTGGCCCACTCTTAGGGGTGGCGCATTTTGGAAAATGCGCCACCTATAAGAGCTTATGGGTGGCGCATTTTTTACTAGTGCGCCACCCCTTACAACATAGTGGCGCATTACATATAAAATGCGCCACTAATAAGCTTTCCATGTATAGCTATTTGCCTAGTAGTGACTTCCTCTAAGAATTTCTTATCGTTCCCTATTAGTAATATGTCATCTACATATAACACAAGGAATGCTACAGAGCTCCCACTCAGTTTCTTATAGACGCAGAACTCTTCGACGTTTTGGAAAAATCCAAAAGCTTTAATGACCTCATCAAATCGAAGATTCCAGCTCCGAGATGCTTGCTTCAACCCATAGATGGACCGTTGAAGCTTGCACACCTTACCAGCGTTCCTTGGATCGACAAACCCCTCTGGTTGCATCATATACAACTCTTCCTCAATGTTGCCATTTAGGAATGCAGTTTTCACATCCATCTGCCATATCTCGTAATCATGATATGCAGCTATTGCTAGTAGGATTGGAATAGACTTTATCATCGCTACAGGAGAGAACGTCTCCTCGTAGTCAACTCCTTGAATTTGTCGGAACCCCTTCGCGACAAGTCGAGCTTTGTAGACAGATACGTTTCCATCTGCGTCAGTCTTTTTCTTGAAAATCCATTTATTCTCGAAGGCCTTGCGGTCCTCGGGAATATCCACCAAAGTCCATACTTTGTTGGTGTACATGGAGTCTATTTCGGATTTCATGGCTTCAAGCCATTTCTCGGACTCGGGTCCCTCTATTGCTTCTTTGTAACTTGTAGGTTCATCCTACTCATCAGCCGAGATTGCATTCACAAGCTGTCCGTAAAACTCAGTAGGTTGACGGACTCTTGATGACCTACGGGGCATAAAAGGTTCCTCTTCATTCTCATCATGATCATGAATGTCATGATCGTTATGAATGTAGTTCTGGCCATTCTCTTCAGCTCCCACTGTGGAAGATGGTTCCAGAATAATTTCCGTAGCCGTTTCTTCCACTTGGAGTGATTGGTCAGTCACTTCATCGAGGTCTATTTTCCTCCCACTCAACTCTTTCGTGAGAAACTCCTTCTCAAGAAAGTGTCCCATCTTGGCAACAAACGTTTTGCTGTCAGACTTGTTGTAGAAGGTGTATCCACAAGTTTCCTTGGGATAGCCCACAAAGATGCACTTATCCACCTTGGATTAAGGTTTGTCAGGCTGTAGTTTCCTAACATAAGCCTCACAACCCCAAATCTTCAGGTGAGAAAACTTAGGTTTCGTGCCATGCCATTCTTCAAATGGTGTTGTCTTTACGGATTTGGATGGTGCCCTATTAAGAATATGAGCGGCAATTTCTAATGCATACCCCCAGAATGACACAGGCAAATCAGTATGAGACATCATCGATCGTACGCTATCCAATAGGGTTCGACTAAGTCGCTCAGCCACACCGTTTCTCTGAGGTGTGCCTGCCGGCGTAAGCTGTGGTACTATGCCACAAGACTTCAGATGATTGCCAAACTCGTGACTCAAATACTCGCCACCTCGATCCGATCGAAGGTGCTTGATTTTCTTTCCGAGTTGATTTTCGACCTCATTCTGAAATTCCTTGAACTTTTCAAAGGTTTCAAACTTGTGCTTCATCAAGTAAATATACACATATCTGCTCAAGTCATGAGTAAAGGTCACGAAGTAACGAAGACCATTGCGAGTGGGGACGTTCATGGGTCCACATACATCCGTGTGTATGATCCCCAATAAGTCATCCGCACGCTCCATTATCCCATTGAATGGAGTCCTTGCCATTTTTCCCATGAGGCATGGTTCACATGTATCAAGGGATCCAAAATCCAATGACTCAAGAAGTCCATCCTTATGGAGCTTCTCCATGCTCTTTATACCAATATGACCAAGTCGGCAATGCCACATCTTTATGTGATCTTCATCATTCTTCAATCTTTTGGCCTCAATATTGTTAATGTGACACACGTCACCATCGAGATCAAGTACGAATAAACCATGCAACTCCGGTGCGTGAACATAAAACATTTCATCCTTATAAATCGAACAAA
The DNA here is from genome assembly GCA_950022295.1 of Bromus sterilis. Taxonomy (NCBI): domain Eukaryota; kingdom Viridiplantae; phylum Streptophyta; class Magnoliopsida; order Poales; family Poaceae; genus Bromus; species Bromus sterilis. The sequence goes on along the minus strand of OX465598.1, from coordinate 248,318,931 downwards.
CAATTGTATCAGACATAAAAGAATAGCGGTCTCTCTTCAAGCAAGAGCCACTAACGATGTTCACACTCAACGCGGGTACATAGTAGCAATTATTCATAACTAAAACCAATCCCGAAGGGAGACTAAGATGCTTCGTGCCGACCGCCAAGACTTCAATTTGACAGCCATTCCCCACGCGCATCGTCACTTCATCCTTGAGCAAGCGTCTCCTATTCCTTAGTCCTTGAATGGAATTAGAAATATGAGCGACAGATCCTGTATCAAGTATCCAGGATGTGTTCCCGGCGCTTGTCAAGAGAAGATCAACAATATGTATATCAAATATACCTTCGTCTCTCTTGGCGACCTTGCCAGCCTTCTTGTCCTTTAGGTACTTGGGGCAGTTGCGTTTCCAGTGACCTTCACCCTTGCAGTAGAAGCACTCCACTCCGGGTTTAGGCTTGGGTGCCTTGGGTGGAGCGGCAACTGACTTGCCATCCCTCTTGGGGCCACCTCTCTTGTCCTTCTCCCGCCTGCTTGACTTCTTGAAGTCAGTGGTCTTGTTGACCATGAAGACGGCGTGCTCCTTCTTGATCTCAACCTCGGCGCTCTTCAGCATGGCGAACAACTCAGAAGGGGTTTTGGTCATCCCCTGCATGTTGTAGTTCAGCACAAAGCCTTTGTAGCTAGGGGGAAGCGACTGAAACACCCTATCAACAGCAAGTTCATCTGGAATCTGGATTCCAGAGCATTCAAGCGCTGAACGTAGCCAGACATTTTGACTACATGCTCACTCATGTTGCCGTGCTCGTCCATCTTTGCTGAGAAGAAGGGTTCAGAAGCCTCGTACTGTTCAGCCCTGGCTTGAGGGTCGAAGACCGCCTTGAGGTCGGTGATAATCTCATATGCACCCATCGTCTCAAAGCGTTTCTGCAGCTCAGCCTCCATGGATTAGAGCATGCCACTCTGGACAAGGTTGTAATCATCAGTCCTGGAGAGATAGACATTCTTCTCGTCCTGACTGGCATCATCTGTTGGTGCGTCACCTAACGCGCCCTCTAGTACGTATGCCATCTTGAGGGGAACGAGGAGAATCCTCAGGGTGCGGAACCAGTTGGTGAAGTTTGTCCCATTTGTTTTTAGCTTATCTTTCTCTAGGAATGATCCTAAGTTGAACAGGGGCGAGGTGCTGCCATCTACAAGGTTGATTCACAAGGATACATATTTAGAATTTTGTTCATAATGTGGAGTTTCAATTTAATCTCAAATTTCTAGAAAGCTCCCACTTAGATAAACACCTCTCAATTTAACTAAGTGATTACACAATCCCAGCCCCCATACCTCCCCTGATTGTCACGGCCATCAGTATGCGAACCAGGTAGGCCTCTAAGCCAATCACATAAGGCATGTGACTCGTGCTCGACCTTTCGGTCTCCTGTGTTCCAGGCCTGCATCTACATACGTCAAGCCTGCCAATCGAACCTTGATGTCAGCTGTTCAGCAAGGCCATATCTGCATATGCCAGGCTTGCCGAACCCAACCTCATGCGAATTCCGTTGAATATGTAGGACAACTCTAGTATGTACGGAGCATCAAGCCATATGGGAGAACCTTCCAGGCGGTGCCCACCAAGGTAGAACACAATGTTGGTATTGTGAGAGATGGTCATGTTTCGTGCTACCGTCGATATATCTAGCATACTAGCATAAAACAGAAAGTAAAACTGTAAATCATACAACCTATGATCCCCCTTTATGCAAAGCAAAGTTAAACGCCATTCTACTTTAGCTTGTGCAAGTTTTACGTGGCTGCTAGGGGTTTCGAGAGAGAGAACCGTTTCTATCCTACGAAAAACATGCCACAACACCGTCTCCCATCCGTCTCTATTACAGCCCTGTCGGGGCCCTCCATTGCAACCATCTTCGCATCGCTAATGCAGAGAGACAGACACCCCCAACCACTTTATATGGTACAAGCCATATGTCAAGCGTGGAACCAGTCTCGCGTAAACGCGTAAGGTCGGTCGGGGCCCGCTTCATCAAACATTGCTGCAACGCTAAATGAGTACACGTGGGAGGGTAACGAATGAAGATTCGATGCCCACATCCTAGATGTGTTCTACCCGTACAATACATCTACGCGCAGATAGCTCTGATACCACTGGTGGGATACAGGGCAGAAAACACAAATTTTTCATACCTACGGTACCCGAACCCAAGATCTATGCTATGGCGATGTAAAGTAACGGAGGGAATCGGTGTTCATACCTTGAAGACCGAAAGAGGGAAACGTTCTAGAGAACGTGGCTGGCGTAGACTCGGAACTATGACCTCCCTATCGTGTAGAAGACCACCACCGGCGAGGATGACTCCCGGTAAACCTCCAGCGACAAAGTAGCACCACAGGTGTAGTGCCTCGAAGATATTATACACGTACGATACAATCGATGTTCCTCCCGGGCCCCGAACCAGGCGAGCAGCGGAAGAAAGACGGCTACGGATCCCGACTCCAGTAGAACGACGGCCTGCCTTATGGTGGAGAACTCCAATCCAGGTGCAGACTCCAAACAAGGGGAGTCCACTTCCGGGAAGGAGAAGGAGGAAGAAGGAGATATTGGTGTGTTGGAAAAAGGGGGGTCTACCCCTCCTTATATAGGCCAAGGGGGGGTGCCATCCTCCTCCCCTCCCCCATGTGGGACTAAACTCCCAAGGGGGGGAGTGCGCCGGCCAAGGGGGGAGACCCCCTCCTCCCTTAATGGGCCCCATGGGCCCATTTAGCCTATTTCCCATTTTTTAATTTATTTAATATGTTTTAAAAATTTAATTTAGATAATTAAATAATAAAACATTATGAAAACAATTAAACTTTATTTTGAACTATTCAAAATGTCCGGAAACCATTCCGTCCTCCTCCGGAACTATTCCGGTGATTCCTCCTATTTCACCGATTGATCCCGTAACTGTCCTATGCATCGACTTCCCTTAAGTGTAACACCCTAACGGTCCGGGAAACAGCAGACATGGTCGAGACTCTTCTCATTGACCAATGACTAGTCAGTTGGACCTGGTTACAATCCTTGACAGCCCCTGCGCTTCCATCGAATGAACTTCGATCTCTTTTGGAAACCGTTAACGATACGAAGTAATCCCTTTGTGCTGCGGTACTTTGTTTGTACGAGGTTTGATCGTCGGTATCCTAAATACCGTGTTCACATCTCATTCACAACAAAAAACTTCTCTCATCCATGATCATTACATCTCTTGTGACCTAGTCACGTCCTTGCAAGGTGTTGATGCAATATCACCGAGTGGGCCCAGAGTACCTGTCCTGTCACAAGGACTGACAAATCCCGCTCTGATCTATTAACATACTCATCAACCATCTATTTCGGAATACCCAAAGTGCACCATTATAGCCAGCATATTTCAGTCAGGCGGTGGGATACAAATCAAAGTCTCCTCATAGATGACAATTACATATGATCGTTACGGTCTAAGGACTAAGCCATACGTTACAAAGTCATAGCAACGCTGAACTATGTGACTCGATCACATTGCAATACTTTAGGTGGGTGTACGTCCATCACATCATTCCCCTTAACGATATGACCTCATTGTCAATGGACTTAAGTGTCGCCATGATCAGGAAAGCTTGATCAATCAATTTCCCAATGAGATAGTATACCTGAGTTAAACTACGGACCATGTTTTATACTACACCTGTATTAGTATTTCCAAGTAATACAGTTATAGCACATTATAAAATGTATTATGAAAAAAATGGATATGTGACAAATATCTTTATTAATTTGTCTCTAAGGAACATATCCAACATACAAAGGGGTTGTCAATCCCTCCGGCCTTGTTGTTTACAAAGGATAAAACACACGGGATAGTAATGATAGTGATAGCAATGGAAAAGTAAATACTGAAAGTAAATTGATAGTGGGTGCAACAATATTGGAAATATGGACCGGGGTCCTATGATGTTCACTAGTGATGTCTCTCTCCCAAAAGACGATAAAATAGCCATGCGAGGTAAAAAAATTACAGCCGGGAAATTGACAGGATTATGTGCGCAAACCAATGCTAAATATGCTATAAAGAAAGGACGAGGTTCAAAAGCACGGGCGGTACGCCAAGACAAGTAGACCGAAATCCATCTCCATGTACCTACTAATCATCCACCTTGAGATATCTATCCAGAACATCTCGCTGGTATTAAGTTTCGAATCCCACCCAAAGTGTAAACTCAAAGCAACAAACAACTGCATTAAAGAACTTTGCGTAAATTAAACAATCCTTGCACCCGCAAGTACAAGCACTGTTGATTTCCCCCTTGTCGAAACAGCACATCCCCTAGACTCATGTTTCTGTCACTCAAGCTATTCATCGATGGGCATGAACCCACAATCATGCATAACGCTCCCTCTTGGAGTCACTACCTACTACTTGGCCAAAGCAATAAATAGCAACGGATAACATGCAAGAATTACTCAAGAACATAAATATAAAAGAGGAGAATCAACTATATTACTCAAACACAATCTGAACATAATCTCATAATCCATCGGATCCCAGCAAACTCAACATAGCAACAGTAGAAATATTACATATGTGCCTCGATCATGTAGGGAAGCCCACGAGGTCTAATCCATGAAGAACAAAGAGGGGAGGAGAACATCACATAGCTACTGATCATAGACCCATGGTCCAAGGTCGACTACTCACGGTTCATCCGGGAAGCGTCCATGGTGGTGGAGAAGCTCCCGGAGGTGATTCCTCCCTTCGACAGGGTGCCGGGAAGAGGTCTTCTGGTACTCCCGATCTTGGAAGCGCGGCGGCGGCGGAACAGAGGAGAGATCGCGAAAAAGGGTTCCCGTCATGGGGGTTTCTCGTCACGAGGAATATATAGGCGAAGGGGGGCATCTAGGGGGTGCCGGGAGGGCGCCTGGGGCCCTGGTGGGTCCCCTCTACCCCCCCCCCCTCGGTGATTCTGAAAGCTTCCTGATCGCTGATTTTTTATTGGATTTTTCCCGAATTTTTGGAGCACTTTTTATATGGGGAAAACCTGAAATAGAAAAACAGCAGAAAACAGGAACTGGCACTGGGGTGCACTGAGTTAATAGGTTAGTCCAAATATGAGCAAAAGTGTATGGAAGTTCATCAATATCATAGCAATATCACACAAAAGAGGCATGGAGCAAGCAGAAATTATAGATACGTTTTGGACGTATCAACATCCCCAAGCTTAATTCCTGCTCGTCCTCGAGTAGGTAAATGATAAAAGCATAATTTCTGTAGTGACATGCTAACAACCATATAAGAACTTTTGAGTAAAGCAATCAAGTCATGTAATTCAATTCAAGTCATAACAGGCAAGAGTCTGTATCTAGTATTGAGTCAAGCAACATAAGAACATAAAGGTGCAAGAGCTCTTGCTGTCTGTGACTCGAATGTCTTCAAATGTGTTTGCGTGCAAGAAAGGGGATAGGGATATACGAGATAAAAGTATTTTTATGTTGAGAACTTAATCTACTAAAGTTTCACACTTGGTCTTCTTTGGAATCTTATGTTCACTCATCCCCAGACCACTAGACAGGTACAAGTCAAAATGATCCACTCCTTTTCGACATTTTGAGTACTCATGCAATGGATGAGCGTAAGAAAGAAAGTTGACACTTAGGATGGAAAAGAGAGAATATGGTGGAGGAGGAAGACAAAAAGGGTGTGAAAGGCTCACATCAATGTGGACAATCATAGGCGAGAGAAAGCCAAATGATAGATATGATGTGAGGAGTAGGGATTGCCATGCAACGGATGCACATATGAGCTAAAAGCTCTCCAATGGAACTAGTGGGGGTGCATCCAATTTGCTTGCTCAAGAAGATCTAGAGCTCATTTGAGGAGGCTCATCATTGGAATATACAAGCCAAGTTCTATAGTTTGAAGGTCCCCACATAGCTATATGCATGAATGATAATCTCTATGGAGTACAAGATATAAGAGGGATTACGAGTGTGGATCTCTCAAAAGGAATAGTAGTGTGCCCCCTTCTCTCTTTTTATTTCTTTTTCTCCTTTTTCTATTTTTTGTAATTTTTTGGTGGCCTCAATGGCTCTTTCTATTTCTCTCATTTGTCCTCTTTGGGATCTTTTAATTTTGTCCTCTTTGGGATCTTTTCCTCACTTTAGGGGCAACACTCTATATATTACAAGAAGTATAGAAGATCTTTCACACTTTACAAAGTACTCAAATCATAAAGAAGATGTAACTATCATGATGTATGTAGATGTATGCCTCTGCCAGTGTAGCAGGATATGCAATGATACAAGCGCGTCATATAGCAATGATTAGGGCAAGTCCCAACTAGCATGCGGCTCATCGATCAAGCAAGTAGCATGTATGACATGAAGATCAAGTCATGAGAAGATGGATGTTCATGGCAATATATCTTGGAAAGGCTATGGAAATACCTTGGTAGGTAGGTATGGTGGATGTTTTGAGGAAGGATATAAGGAGGTTTATGATGACAGAGCATATCGTGCCAAGGGTTTGGATGTACCGGCGAAGGTGGACGCCAACTCTCGGAGTGAGAAGAAAGCAATGCACGGCACAAGAAAGGCTAGAAAAATATGGGAAGGTGGAAGTGTCAACTTTCGAATACTCACATTAGTCCGAAGAACTCATGCACTTATTATCGGTAACTCTCAATCTAATAAGGAGGTTTCACAAAGAGACAAGTACCTCGAGGAGGAGTGTATGGGGGTTTGGTTATCCTTGCGCATCCTCGACTCATGGTACGAGAGTGTACTCTAATATTCGACCCCTCAGAAGAGTAGTGATCCATCTAGTAGCTAAAGTTCTCAACTAATTTTGTAAGTTTTGAAAATAAACACGTATTGCCCAAAATACGACATCTATCACTAATAGGGTAAATCTCTTGACACCAAAAGTCCAAACATTACTCAAAACAATACCTCAAAACTATTGCAAGTTACTACTACAAAAATATAGCAACCTCAATTACCTACTTCAAGTTATGACAGAAAACTCAGTGCAACAGGCAAACTATCTAAACAAGATAAACATGAATACTCAAGAGAGTTTCAGCAACGAACTAAACAAAATCTCTTTAAAAAGATAAGCATGAAAACTAAGAGCTAAACATGACAGTAGCTATGAAAAAGATAAAGAACACACACAACAAAGATAAGCATGAAAAGTCCTATGTTGTGTTCTAGATTTTGGAAGTGGAGTGTGTTTCTCTCCCACACAAAGAAAGCTGGGTTCTAACTTCTTATGAACAGAAAGAAAAGCTAAAGAAAACTAAAAATAAAATATAAGAGCGAGACGCTCCAAGCATAGCACATAATGCATGAAGTGATAAAAATATAGTGAAACGAGAGACGAACTGATAATTGTTGATGGAGAAGGGGATGCACGGGGGCATCCCCAAGCTTAGACGCTTGAGTCTCCTTGAATATTTCTTGGGGATGCATGGGGGCATCCCCAAGCTTGAGCGCTTGCCACTCCTGGATCTTCTTTCATCATCTTCCCTCGCACACTTGAAAACTCCCTTCATACATAACTCATCATAATCTGATTAGCGAGGTTAGTACCCATAATAAAATAATTTTTATCTACTGGAAATAAAGATATTCTTGAATGGCTACTGTTTTTCAAGAGTGCCCAAAAGTTTTTACAAATAAAAAGCAAGCTTAAGGTTTGCAAAACGAAGAAAAGGAAAAACAGGACAGAATCTGTGAAAAACAGACCAGAAGGTAGTAAAGAATTTTTTAGGGATACTTCTGAAACTCAAATAAAAAAACTCAGAACATACGAAAGTTTCTTAATTGTATAGATCATGCTGTGTAAAAAATTCAGCTCAGAAAGATGAACTGGGATTTTTCTCTGATTTTTCTGGTCACGAGGACAGAATCTGTTTTCTGGACAGCATGTCACAACTTTAACTTCCCTTGTCATATGAGGCTATAAAAGGCATAAAGCTTAAAAAGTAAAGATACAATGATGTTGCTACAGTATTAAAAATCATCAAGACCACTAAAAACAGAAGTAAAAACATCTTGGGTTGCCTCCCAACAAGCGCTTTCTTTTACGCCTTTAAGCTAGGCATGAAGATTATATAAGATGCTCTCATAAAAATAAGGATTTGAAGCAAAAGAGAGCATCAAGAAGAAAATATGAAACAAATTTAAGCCTAACCCACTTCCTATGCATAGGCATCTCGTAAGAAAATATATCAAATAAGCACAAAGTGACATCCATAGGAAGGTGGAACAAGAACAACTTCAAAAGTTTCAGTTTAGAGAGAGGTGTTTTTGTCAAATGGAAGTTTCTATAACCAAACTTTCCTCTCTCAAAGTAATTTTCAGTAGTATCATGAACAACATCAAGAATATAACTATCATATAAATCATATTGTTCATGACCTACAAGCACACGTGTATTGTTTTCAACACGGTTTTTAGGATCATAAGATAAATGCAACCCATCACATTGAACTTTTATAAGAGGAAAATTCTCCGGAGTTGGAGATTTTAAAAGGATAATAGGACACTCAAGTGTGGGTGCGATAACAAAAATTTCATGCTTAACATGAGGAACTATACAAATTTCATCTCCGTAAGCATCATCCATAGTGGCATCACGGCCATAAGCATAGAAGGCATCAACTTCATCAAAAAGGGATATTTCAAAAGAATCCATAGGATCATAATACTCATATAAGGTAAGATTCAAAGAGTTACTCTCATTAGACGGTAGACATGGATGGCTCCATTCTTCCTCCTTTTGTTCGTCACTCTCCTCCTCTTTTTCATCCAAGGAGCTTCCAGGTTCATAAATTTCTTCTTCCATAGAGTCCTGCAAATCATTAGTCTCTTCCTTTGGGGGAGAGATTCTCTCAAGATGAACAGTAATGTAATAATTTGCATCGTAATTTTCCAACCAATAGTTAAGCATAGAAAGACTCTCAGATTTTTAAGGGGCATCATCAATATTTTTAAGAAGAGAATTAATTTCATAGGCACCCTTATAAGAAACAAATTCTTCTATTTCCTCTGCATCATAAAAATCATAGTTTCTCTTAGCATAAGAAGCTAAGGTTTCTTCATCATTGTACTCACATTGGAAAGCAAGGTGTTTGTTCCTCATAAAGCAACAAGATTCATCCCTGCAGAAAAATATATTATATATTGAGCACAAGTTTCTAGCATACTCATACAACTGGTGTATTTATTTCCATAAGTGTATCCCCTTTTGAGACAAGCGGTGTTCCTTGTACCACTTTTGTTGATCCTCGGTGAATCCTCCATGCCAATAAGATCTGGTTTCAAAGAAGTCAGACATAGATTGGCAAGTAAGGAACTAGACATAATATTTTTTTTGGAATTTTGATAAAGGACACGAAGATAAAAACTGAAAGGTAAATTAACAAGACTAAAAAGCAAAGATAAAAGATAGTGTGCAACTCCCCTATCTTGAAATTGCTTTGATGACGAGAGTTGACAGGTATGGTCCTGACAACAGCACGATAGCTTCTCGCCCCTCGTTGGTTACCCAAAGTGGAAGGTTGAGATGTAGATAGCAGCAATTTCCCTCGGTGAAGATATCAAGGTTTGTCTCCAGCAGGATTCCGACAACGACAGGAAGGTAACAACGGCGCCAGAGATTAGCGGTTGTCGTGGACCTGCACACACAACATATAACTTTTCTCCCAACGAGTACAAAGGCGTTGTCAATCCCTCCGGCCTTGTTGTTTACAAAGGATAAAATGCACGGGATAGTAATGCTAGTGATAACAACGGAAAAGTAAATACTGAAATTAAATTGATAGTGGGTGCAACAGTATTGGAAATATGGACCGGGGTCCTATGATGTTCACTAGTGATGTCTCTCTCCCAAAAGACGATAAAATAGCCATGCGAGGTAAACAAATTACAGCTGGGCAATTGACAGAATTATGTGCGCAAACCAATGCTAATTATGCTATAAAGAAAGGAAGAGGCTCAAAAGCACGGGCGGTACGCCAAGACAAGTAGACCGAAATCCATCTGCATCTACCTACTAATCATCCACCTTGAGATATCTATCCAGAACATCTCGCTGGTATTAAGTTGTGAATCCCACCCAATGTGTAAACTCAAAGCAACAGACAACTGCATTAAAGAACTTTTCATAAATTAAACAATCCTTGCACCCACAAGTACAAGCACCGTTGTTTTCCCCCTTGTGGAAACAACACATCCCCTAGACTCCTGTTTCTGTCACTCAAGCTAGTCATCGGGGGGCATGAACCCACAATCATGCATAACGCTCCCTCTTGGAGTCACTACCTACTAGTTGGCCAAAGAAATAAACAACAACAAAGAACATACAAGAATTACTCAACATAAATATAAAAGAGGAGAATCAAATATATTACTCAAACACAATATGAACATAATCTCATAATCCATCGGACCCCATCAAACTCAGCATAGAAACAACAGAAATATTACATATGTGCCTCGATCATGTAGGGCGGCTCACGAGGTCTAATCCATCAAGAACAAAGAGGAGAGGAGAACATCACATAGATACTGATCATAGACCCATGGTCCAAGGTGTAATACTCACGGTTCATCCGGGAAGCGTCCATGGTGGTGGAGAAGCTCCCGGAGGTGATTCCTCCCTCCGGCAGGGTGCCGAGAAGAGGTCTTCTGGTGCTCCCGATCTTGGAAGCGCGATGGTGGCGAAACAGAGGAGATATCGCGAAAAAGGGTTCCCGTCACGGGGGTTTCTCTTCACGAGGAATATATAGGCGAAGGGGGCCAGCCAGGGTGTCCACCAGGGGTCCAGGCGGCCCCCTGGCGCGGCCCCACCCTGGGGCGCGCCGAGAGGGCGCCTGGGGTCCTGGTGGGTCCCCTCTGGCCCCGAGATACATTGCCATGCAACATCCACCTTCCTAGATACATTTTCTTTATGTTGAGTACTTTTGTAAAGTGTGAAAGATCTTCTATACTTCTTGTAATATATAGAATGTTGCCCCTAAAGTGAGGAAAAGATCCCAAAGAGGACAAAATCAAAAGATCCCAAAGAGGACAAATGAGAGAAATAGAAAGAGAAATTGAGGCCACCAAAAAATACAAAAAAATAGAAAAAATAGAAAAAAGAAATAAAAAGAGACAAGGGGGCACACTATTATTCCTTTTGAGAGATCCACACTCGTACTCCCTCTTATATCTTGTACTCCATAGGGATTATCATTCATGCATATAGCTATGTGGGTACCTTTACACTATAGAACTTGGCTTGTATATTCCAATGATGAGCCTCCTCAAATGTGCTCTAGGTCTTCTTGAGCAAGCGAGTTGGATGCACCCCCCACTAGTTCCATTGGAGAGCTTACCTTAGCTCATATGTGCATCCGTTGCATGGCAATCCCTACTCCTCACATCATATCTATCATTTGTCTTTCTCTCGCCTATGATTTTCCTCATTGATGTGAGCCTTTCACACCTTTTTTGTCTTCCTCCTCCATGATATTTCTCTCTTTGCCATCCTAAGTGTCAACTTTATTGCTTCGCTTATCCATTGCACGAGTGCTCGAAATGTCGAAAAGGATTGGATCATTTTGACTTGTACCTGGCTACTGGTCTAGGGATGAGTCAAGATAAGATTCCAAAGAAGACCAAGTGTGAAACTTTAGTGGATTGAGTTCTCAACAAAAAAGTACTTTTTTCTCTCGTAATCCCAATCCCCTTTCTTGCACGCAAACACCATTTGGAGACATTCGAGTCACGGACAGCTAGAGCTCTTGCACCTTTATGTTCTTCTGTTGCTTGTTTCAATGCTAATATAGACTCTTGCCTGTTATGACTTGAATTAAATTACATACCTCGATTGCTTTACTTAAAAGTTCTTATATGATTGGTAGCATGTCACCACAGAAATTATGCTTGTTATCATTTACCTACTCGAGGACGAGCAAGAATTAAGCTTGGGGATGTTGATACGTCCAAAATGTATATATAATTTCTGCTTGCTCCATGCTTCTTTTGTGTGATATTGCTATGATATTCATGCACTTCCATACACATTTGATCATATTTGGACTAACCTATTAACTCAGTGCACCCCAGTGCCAGTTCCTGTTTTCTGCTGTTTTTGTATTTCAGGTTTTCCCATTATTTAAAGTGCCAGAAAAATTCCAGAAAAAATATAGGAAAAATCAGCATACGGGAACCTTCCAGAAGAGCCCAAGTGGGGCCAGAGGGGGGCCAGGGGTGGCCCAGGCGGCCACCTGGCGCGGCCACCCCCTAGGCCGCGCCTATGGCCCCTTGTCCACCTCTGGCTGCGCCCCTTCGCCTATTTATTCCCCGTGACGAGAAACCCTCGGGGACAGAACTCTATTTCGTGATCGCTCCTCTATTCCGCCGCCGCAGCGCTTCCAAGATCGGGAGCACCAGGAGCCCTCTTCCCGGCACCCTGCCGGAGGGAGGAACCACCTCCGGGAGCTTCTCCACCACCATGGATGCTTCCCGGATGAACCGTGAGTAGTCCACCTTGGACCATGGGTATATGATCAGTAGCTATGTGATGTTCTCCTCCCCTCTTTGTTCTTCATGGTTTAGAACTCGTGAGCTGCCCTACATGATCGAGGCACATATGTAATCTTTCTGTTGTTGCTATGCTGAGTTTGTTGGGATATTATGGATTATGAGACTATGTTCAGATTGTGTTTGAGTAATATATTTGATTCTCATCTTTTATATTTACGTTCTTGAGTAATTCTTGCATGTTCTCCGTTGCTGTTTATTGCTTTGGCCAAGTAGTAGGTAGTGACTCCAAGAGGGAGCGTATGCATGATTATGGGTTCATGCCCCCTGATGACTAGCTTGAGTGACAGAAACATCAGTCTAGGGGATGTGTCGTTGCCACAAGGGAGAAAACAATGATGCTTGTACTTGCGGGTGAAAGGATTGTTTACTTTACGCAAAGTTCTTTAATGCAGTTGTTTGTTGCTTTGAGTTTACACTTTGGGTGGGATTCGCAACTTAATACCAGCGAGATGTTTTGGATAGATATCTCCAGGTGGATGATTAGTAGGTAGATGCAGATGGATTTCGGTCTACTTGTCTTGGCGTACCACCCAAGCTTTCCATCCTCTTCCTTTCTTTATAGCATAGTTAGCATTGGTTTCCGCACATAATCCTTTCAATTGCCCAGCTGTAATTTGTTTACCTCGCATGACATCACTAGTGAACATCATGGGACCCCGGTCCATATTTCCAATATTGTTTACACCCACTATTTATTTTCTGCTTAATTTACTTTTCTGTTGCTATAACTATCATTATTATCCCGTGCGTTTGATCCTTTGTAAACAAAAAGGCTGGAGGGATTGACAACCTCTCAGAACTCGTTGGGAGCAAAGTTATATGTTGTGTGTGTGAAGGTCCACGTCAACCGCCTAATTGTTGGAGCCGTTGTCACCTTCCTGTCGTTGTCGGGGTCCTACTGGAGAAAAACCTTGGTATCTTCACCGAGGGAAATTTGCTGTTGTCTACATCTCAACCTTCCACTTTGGGTAACCAACGAGGGGCGAGAAGCCATCTGACGGGGATCAACCCCGGAAAATCCCATGGTCAGGGACTAATACGTCCAAAAAGCATCACTATTTTATATCGTAATTTCATCCTATTCATGCATATATTCCACTTTAAAGTATTGTTCTTATGTTGTTTTGGCTTGTTTTACACAGTTTACAACTTTCTGATGCCGAAGCAGCAGAACCAGGATTCGGCGGTGAAAAGTGGACACCAAGTTTCTTAATCAGATCAAGTCCAAATACGATGAAAATTTACGGGGATCGTTTTTATGGGAATTGACTGGGGATCACCGAAGATGGAGGTGAGGGGACCCACCAGGCAGCCAGAAGGGTCCCTGGCGCAGCCCCCCTCCTGGCCGAGCCAGGCACCCTCCTGGATGCCTGGTGTCCCCCCTCGGTGCCCCCTCTCTCCTATAAGACCCCCCCTGGGGTGAAAACCCTAAATATAGAAGAGTTTCCGTGTTTCGCCGCCGCCACGGGGCGGAAGCCTACAGAGGAGAAAATCCATCTCCGGCGGGAAGATTCCGCAGGGGAGATCACCTCCCGGAAGGGGAGATCGTTGCCATCAGCATCTTCATCGTCACGGACATCATCGAGATCATCATCAACCTCATCCCCAACATCAGCACCATCTCCATCACCATCCCATCTCATCTCACAATTTCAACTTGTGTTGTAATCCGTACTAGCTATCCTCTCTACTCTGTTGGTGTTGATGTTGAAGTATTATGTGTTGTTTGATACTTAAGTTGTGTTGTTATTTCTCTAGTGGTGTTATGTGAGTCGAACACTTAACACTTCACCTTTAATGGGCCTAGAGGAGTACATTGTGCACAAAGGATGCTTATGGTGGGTTGCCGGAGTGACAGAAACCTGAACCCCAGTTCGCACACTTTTGCACAAGGGAGTTATGGATCCTTGATCGTAATGATGTGGTTAGGCTTATGCCTTAATTACTACCTTGTATTTGCGGATGCTTGCAAGGTGTGTAATCATAAGAGTACACTTATCTTAGTCTAGAATGTGTACTAGCATTGATCCACCCACCAACACTTATGAACACAATACATATTACTTGGCGGAGTATGGTGAAAGTAACTTGGCTATCTCTCCCGTGTGTTCTCAAGAACGCTTTAGATTTTATAAGTTTAGTTCCCAGGCTTATCCTTGTGAAAGGATTGGGCCACTTGCTACTCCTAAGTTACCCTGTTTACTTTGCTTGTCTTTTACTTTTCTGTTGCTTAAACCAAAACCCCCTAAATATTTACCTTTGAGTGTGTGCAGCCTTTCCTTATCCAGTGTCACTTATCAACACCTTCTGCTCCTCGTGGGATCGATATCCTTATTTATCGAAAAGCTAAACTTTGACCCCCTAGACTTGTGGGTTATGAAGAATCATTTATTGGCGCGGTTAACAGGGGAGGCAACCCAACTAACCTATTAACTTCTCCGCCATCAACGAGCTTTTCTGGCGCCGTTGCCGGGGAGTGTAGCGCTATTGGTAAGTGAAGCCGGTAAGGATACCTTTATTTTCTGTTGTTACCTTCAGTCCTTATGGACTTTGCTACTGTTGGTTCCTTGCTGGTAAGGAGCTTCCCCACGACTGTGTTGGTCACTCCTACCCTTACTGAAATTGTTCCCTATAAAATACCACCTGGTATTATTGATCATGTCTTGTCTAATCGTTATACAGGAGAAGGACATCCAGGAGAACATCAGCTATATTTATCACAATTATGTTATTTATTTAATCTTGCAGGTGTAACGATGGAGTTCGTCATGAAGAAACTATTCTCCATATCACTCAAAGATAAAGCTTCGGATTGGTATAAGCTACTTGATAACTCTGATCTGCTTGAATGGCCAGAGCTTATGTCTCTCTTTTATGCAAAGTTTTATCTTCTTCGTGAAATGCACCAAGACAGGAACTACATCTACAACTTTTGGTCTCGCGACGGAGAGAGCATCGCTCAAGCTTGGGGGAGACTAAAGTCCCTAATGCTCAAATGCCCAAACCATGAGCTCCCCAAAGAAATTATACTTACAAATTTTTATGCCAGGCTTTCTCGTCAGGATAGGGAGATGTTGGATGCCTCCTCTAGCGGGGTATTCCAGACCAGAAGTATGGAACAAAAATGGGATCTTATAGAAAGGATCCAGAAGAACAATGAAGACTGGGAAATTGATAAAGTGTAAGAGCAAAGTTATACCCCCATGAGTTTTGGATATTGTTGGGAAAAACAGTAGAGGAACTAACAAGTTTTCTAGTGTAAAACAGATGGTTAGGTTCCTGAAGTTATAGATTGGTGATAAAGCTTCAACGAAGATTTACACTTTTACTGAAGCATATCCTCTGGAGTGAAGCACATCACGGATGTCAACCCCTAAAAAGATAAGGAATCCTGAAGCACGTCTCATCGAAGAAGATGACCAAGATGGCGCAAGACTTAGTTGTTTTTGCGTAGTTATTTTTCACTTCTTTGAGTCGTAAGAAAAACCGTACTATCAAGAGGGGTTTAGTAAATGTACTCCGAAGGTTTTGATGAAAAGAATCAGATCAAATCCAAACCAGTGAGAAACCAGAGTTGAGAAATCTCATGTGCGCTAGGTAATGCTTCACCAGCGAAGACTTAGTTCTTTCGGCTCCTAAAGCAGAACCAAGTCCGTGAGTCAGCTTTACTTGGACCGCAAGTAAAGTTGCGCTTTGATTGGAAATATGACCGTTGGGGATAGGTGTCATGCTGTCACATCGGGTCACTTCAGTCATTTCGCACCTTGGGATTGTCACCTATAAATACGCCACCCCCGCCCTCATTGGCCGGCGGCTGCTCCGAGATTATTTTCCTTACAGTGAAGGAGAGAGAGCAACCCCACCGAAGCAAACCAAAAATCCATCCACCGAAGTATAAGTCCTATTGATCTGAGTTGATTCATTATGACTTAGGAAGAAGTTTGCTAGCCTTTTTATCTTGGAGAACTGCAATTCTCCTAGACGGTTAGAGAGTTGTTCTTCAGAGAGCGAAGAGTTATTGTCGCCTCGAAGTCCAGTTTGTCAAAGGTTTCGGTGATTTCCTCAATAATCAACCACGAGTGAAGAACTGACCAAGCTCAAGGAGATTGGTGCAGTGGAGATACGGACGGAGAGAGGTTAGCTCTTGTGTTCAATCACAAGTCCCTCCAACCAGACGTAGCACTTTGCAGAGTGTGAACTGGTCGAACAAACATCGCCGAGTCAAGAGTTCGGTTTACTTTCCGCACTTACATTCAATTTATCAATTTCTTCAGTGTTCTGCTTCAATGCAATTGATTCGATGCTTTTGATTCGCTATGTTTTGCTTCAATCCTGTTCTGCTTCAATGTTTACCTTTCTGTTGAATCTCTTCGGTTGCTGAGTTATGCTTCTCTTCAAAGTTGCATGCAAAATTTTGAAGTGATCATTCACCCCCTCCCCCTCTGATCACATACTTGGACTAACAATTGGTCTCAGAGCTAGGCACTCTTTATTTGGATTAACCTCCTAGAGTGTTTTGCAAGTATGTCTTTCGCAGCCATTCGCTCCGGCGAACCCATTCCCGTGTTCAATGGAAAGGAATATCCATACTGGAAGGATAATATGAAGAGGAACATTATGGCTATCAACTCAACTGCCTGGAAAGTTGTCTTGTATGGAGTTACAGTTGCTGATGAGAACACCATCACTCCTGAAGAAGCGAAGCTGATTGATCTTGATTCTGAAGTTTGGGTTTTCATCACCAATCATTTGACACCAGAGAAGTATCATGAAGTGAAGAATATTCCTTCGGCCAAAGGTGTCTGGGACTATCTTGAGAAGATTGGTGAAGGTGTTTCTACCCAGAAGGATGCCAGAATTGACACACTTCGAAGCAAATTCTATCGATTCAAAAGAAATGAGGGTGAAAAAGTCAGCTCCATTTACAGCAGGCTCACTGCTCTTGAAAATGAGTTGATCTCACTTGGTGCTGATGACATTACTCCTCACTCAGTTGTTAGAACTATGCGTCGCTCATTGGATGATTCGTTTGATCACATTATGCTGATGATCAAGGAAAGGACTGATTTCAGACGTCTTGTCGCCGCTGATATTCTTGAGAGACTCAATACCTTTGAGATGGAAGAAGAAGAGAAACGTGACATAAATGGTTCTCGAAGGAGATCTCATGCCTTGAAAGCAAAAGCTTCGCGTCATTCTTCACCCGAAGTCAGTTCTGCTTCAGGTGTCGAATCAGATGATCCGGCAAGCATTGGAAAAGATTTAGCACTGATCATGAGATGCTTCAATCGCTTTCAGAGAAAAGGTTTTTCTTCACCCAAGAAGAGTTATTCTTCAAGAAGCTCAAGTCATTCTTCTCACCGTTCATCCTCAAGAAGCTCTCCATCAAAGGAAAATTGCTGCTACAAGTGCAAGAAACCAGGTCACTACATTGCTGATTGCCCTCTGTGGGAAGCTGAGAACAAATCGAAGTATTCACTCAGAGACTCTTCATCGAAGTCTCACAGATCCTCCAGAAGTCATGAGTCAAAGAGACATGATTCCAGTTCACGAAGGGAAAAGAAGAAAGATTCTGATGATGATAAGAGGAAGAAGTATCATAAGAAGCGTGAGGGTTCTTCATCGAAGACTCACTCGTCTCGTCGAAGCAGCTCTCACCGTGCCAAGGCCTATCTGGGAAAGGAGATGAACTCAGAAGACGAAGCCTCTGGTTCCGAAGCTGAACAAGATTCAAGGTCTGCGTCTGGGTCCGAATCAGATGGTGTTGCTGGTTTGGCTTTCGCTTCGGCAGATGCTTCAATCAACGCTTCGAGCTCATTCTTCACCAACAATAGTAGTGAACATGAAACTCCTGCATATTGCTTCATGGCCAAGGCAAAGGTATCCTCATCCAAGTCAAACTATGATACTTCTGATTGTTCCTCATATGAAAGTGACTCAAAGATAAGCTATGCTAAACTTGCTAAAATTGCTTCAATCCAACAAGATGAACTTGATTCACTAAGCAAAACCATTAAGAAATCAGAGACGTTGTTGATCGATGAGATTGAGAAAGGTCAAACTTTAACTAATGAGCATGCTGCTCTGAAGGAGAAGTTTGAAGAATTATCCTCTCGGCATGATCTTCTTTCAGTTGATTATGAGAAGCTCACCTATGAATTTCTTCAGAGGAAAATGGCTCTCGAAAAACTGAAAGAGGCTCATGAAGAATTGGAAAATGTCAATCTCTCTCTCATGGCTCAACAAGGTTCTGAAGCAAATCATAAAACGGAATCACCTTGTTTGGATTGCTTGGAACGAAGCAAAACTGATTCCAAAGGGAAAGCTCCGATTGTTATTGATGATACTAATGCCTCTGATGAGGAAAATCCTACTGTTACCGAGGAACTCCTCAGGTTGAAAAACTTATTTGAAACAGGCATGTTCAAAAGTGTGCAAGGACATCAATATCTCTGTGATATCCTGAGGAAGGCTCTCCTTCACAGGAATCCCAGGAATGAGGGTGTTGGTTTCGAGAGAAAGATAAACCCTGATGGCACCTATTGGGAGCCTGAGCAGTATCCTAAGACTGTTTGGGTTCTAGCGAACGAGAAACCCATTGATATTTCTAACCTTTCAGGTTTCGACTGCAAAATGAACAAAGTCATTGTGGATGAATCACTAGATTCTGCCTACAAACTCATGAAAGATGAACAGGGAAAAGTTTCAGCTGAGTATGTAGGTACTCCACCAAAGAATGTATTCTATAAGAGGCAGATATGGGTGCAGAAAGCACTTGTGGAAAAACTGCCTGCTAACCATTCTATGCAGGGAAAGTCTTCGGTACCACCGAATCATTTCTACTCTCTTGAGACGAGAAATGATCCATTGGTGACCGAATCAAATGTTCCGCAGAAGAAATACTATCGTACTGGTCGCCATACGTATCGTCCTCAGAATAATCATACTAAGATTGCATATGCTCATTCTTGTGCTAACCATTCGCAGAGGACTTACATTTATGGTGTGCTTGATGGTACACCGAAGCAATACACTCCTGTTCGATTTAATATTGCTTCAACCAGTGCTTCAACATCTTCTCAGTCACCTGCTCGTTTGTGGGTGGTTAAGAAGAACTAATTCTTCTGAAGGGCTATGTCTCCGGTGGATCCGAATGGGTCATGGATAGTGGTTGTACAAATCATATGACCGGAGACAAGGAGTTATTCACCGAAGAAAAACTATCTCAATCTTCTCTGAAGTACAATACCTTCGGTGATAACAACAAAGGTAAAGTGTTAGGTTTGGGTAAGATTGCCATATCGAAGGATAAGCACATTGACAAGGTGATGCTAGTCCAATCTCTTGGATATAATCTTATGTCTATTTCAAAGTTATGCGATATGGGTATGCTTGTTCTGTTTTCTGCTTCGCGTTGCGTTGTCTTTTCACAGGATGATTATATGTTTGTCTTCGAGGGTTACCGAAAGGGAGATTTATACATTGTTGATTTTTCTTCGGGCCCTGCTATATCCACATGCTTAATGGCAAAAGCTTCATCGGGTTGGTTATGGCATCGAAGACTTGGTCATGCAGGGATGAGAAATCTTCATAACTTAGTGAAGAAGAATCATGTTGTTGGCCTTAGCGAAGTAAAATTCGATAAGGATCGTCTCTGTAGTGCTTGCGAAGCTGGTAAAATTACGAAGAAACATCATTCAGCGAAGACCATCATGACTACCACTCGTCCTCTTGAATTGCTTCATATGGATCTTTTTGGTCCTCAAAATTATGCAAGCCTGGGAGGAAACAAATATGGTCTAGTTATTGTTGATGACTTCTCTCGTTATACTTGGGTTTTCTTCTTGGATGACAAGAGCAAAGTGGTTGAAATCTTCAAGTCATTCGCTAAGAGAGCTCAAACAGAATATGAATTATCTCTGAAGCATATCCGAAGTGATAATGGAACTGAATTCAAAAATACTCATATTGAAGATTTTCTTGATGATCATGGTTTTTCTCATGAGTTTTCTGCTGCTTATACACCTCAACAGAATGGTGTAGTTGAAAGGAAGAATAGAACTCTTATTGAAATGGCCATAACTATGCTTGCTGAATACAAGACTCCTATTAGGTTCTGGGCCGAAGCAATCAACACTGCATGTCACATCATCAACAAGGTTTACCTTCACAAATTCTTGAAGAAAACTTCACATGAGCTTATCACTGGTAACAAACCAAATGTCTCATATCTTAGGGTATTTGGTGCTCCATGCTTTATTAGAGATATGAATCATAGCTCCAAATTTGACCCTAAGTCACATGAAGGTTTTCTTTTAGGTTATGGCTCAAACTCTCACACTTACAGAGTCTATAACTCTCACTTTGGGAAAGTTATGGAAACTGTGAATGTAAGGTTTGATGAAACTAATGGCTCTCAAAAAGAGCATTTGCCTCATGAACTAGATGAACCTCCACTTGATGAAGTGATAAGGTCCATGGCTATTGGTGAGATTCACCCTGTTGAAGCCAATCAACGTCAAGATGTTAGGGATGATGATGGTCCAATGTTCCCACAAATAGCCCGGGCGCTGGAAATCAACATCCTGAAGCTAATGGTGCACAGGACGAAGAAGGTCAAGGAAACGAAGGAAATGCTAATCCTGAAGGAAATGCCGAAGCTGAAGGTGAAGCTGATCCCGAAGCTGATGCAGATCCTGAAGCAGAAGCTGAGCCTGAAGAAAATGATACTACGTTATCCCGAGTTCGAAGAAGAGTTGATGTGGATTCGATCCTCGAAGATATCAATCAACCAGGTCGTCCCACTACTCGATCTCGTACTCGTTTGGCTAACTTCTGTGGAAACTTTTCTTTTGTCTCCATGCTAGAGCCTTCAAAATATGATGAAGCCATGAAGGACCCTGATTGGTTATTGGCTATGATGGAAGAACTTCACCAATTTGAAAGGAACAAGGTCTGGTCACTTGTTGAAAGGCCAGATCCCTCGAAGCACAATGTTATTGGCACAAAGTGGATATTTCGCAAGAAGCAAGATGAAGATGGTATTGTGGTAAGAAATAAGGCTAGATTGGGAGCACAAGGTTACACCCAAATCGAAGGCATTGACTTTGGTGAAACCTATGCTCCAGTAGCCCGTCTCGAATCCATTCGTGTCATGCTTGTTTTTGCTAACCACAAAAATATATTGCTATATCAAATGGATGTCAAGAGTGCTTTTCTTAATGGCGAAATAGAAGAAGAAGTGTATGTTATGCAGCCTCCAGGTTTTGAAGACTCGAAGAATCCTGATATGGTGTACAGGCTTCACAAAGCTTTGTATGGACTGAAGCAAGCACCTCGAGCTTGGTATGAAACATTGAAGGATTTCCTCCTGAAGAAAGGCTTCAAACTAGGAACCACTGACCCCACTCTTTTCACTCGATCATATAACAATGATCTATTTGTGTGTCAGATATATGTAGATGATATTATTTTTGGCTGTACTAACACTGAAATCAGCGAAGAATTTGCAAGAATGATGTCGAAGAAATATGAGATGTCTATGATGGGTGAATTGAAGTTTTTCCTTGGACTTCAGATTCGACAACAGAAGAATGGCACCTTTATTTCACAAGAGAATTACTTGAAGGATTGCCTGAAGAAGTTTGATCTTGCTGAATGCAAGACCGTTAGAACTCCCATGCCTACAAATGGTTTTCTTGATGAAGATGAGAAAGGGAAACCCTTCGATCAGAAGAAATTTCGGTCTATGATAGGTTCACTCTTATACTTATGTGCATCTAGACCTGACATCATACTATCAGTTTGTATTTGTGCTCGTTTTCAGGAAAATCCGAAGGAATCTGTCAGAACCCTATGTTAGGTAATGTGCTAGGGTTAGCCAGTACTCTTGCATCATGTTAAAATTTTCAATAGAAATCATTGAAATCAAATTCCAAAGAAAAATGGGAGAAGGAACCCCCCCAGATGAATTAATTCAAAAGGCCAGATAAAAATCTTCTCCAAAAATTCATGTTAGATTTTTGAAAAGTCTTATAAATGAGTGTGATCACATATCAAGTGATGTGGGAACCATCCCATGCTCATAGATTTTTCAAATATTCAAACAGTGCCTTGGAATTAATCAAATAACCCTATTTGAGTTAAGATTCAAATTATTTGAATTTTAAAAATGTTGAAACTTTATAAGTGGCTAGTATATATTTTTATGAAGCCATATAAAAAATTTCAGCATTTAATAAAATTCCTAGCTATTTATTTTAGAACAGCACAACAAATGTCAGAAAAGAAAAACAGAAAAGGAATCAGAAAGACTTACCAGACGCCCAGGCGAAGACGGCCCATCCAGCCCACCCGGCCCAAAGGGGCAGCGGGGCCTTCTTCCCCGATCCCGCGCCTCCAAGCTGCTCGGTGGAATGCCACCGAGCTAGCCGTGCACGTCGCCGCCTCTCCAGACGCCACCTGCCCCTCCCGCGCCTTCTAGCGACGCCACGGAGACGCTGGAGACGCCGTGCGTCCATTCCCCCCCTCCCCAGTACCTATCCTCCTCTCTCTCGCTGAGCCCCGCGAAGAACAGGACGCCGCCGTCGCCATGGCTTGAAGCCCGCGTGGCCAACGTCGTTCCCGAGCTGCATCGTGGTTTCCATCCTCCTCGCCATCCTCGACTTCGTCTCCGTGCAGAAGGAATCGAGCTCGGACGCTCTGTAGCCGCCGGAATCATCTCCACGTCGCTGCCGGACCCGCAAGCCAACTCCGCCGAATTCCTCGTCGTTGAAGCCTTTCCGCCTCCACCGCCTGTGCCGTTGCGTTCACCACCTCCTGGTGAGCAGAACCCCCAACCTTGCGGCTCCTCAATCCCCCACTAGCCGATTCCGCCATGAGAGCAGAGGAAGGTCGCCGCCATGGACGATGCCCCCCTTGCTCCCGTGCCCCTGTCGATGCCCCAGAGCGTGCGTATGGCTCATGCGTGCGCTAGCTTCACAACGCGCCACTCGCCACCCCAAATGGTGCCCGTTTTCCCCCTCCCCGGCGCAGCCCTAGCTTCTGCTTCCGCCGTCGTTGACGCCGGCGACGCTCCAGTGACCCCCTGAAGCTCTGGACGGGTCCATTCGATGCGGACGACGATGCTGAGCAAGATGGTGCACTCCTTTTCCCCTCCCGTGCCCGATTTGCAACTCCGACAAGTTCTCCGGCGAACAGTACCGCCGTCGACGCCATTAGGGCTTAATCTAGTGCTTAATCCCCTAATACACCCCAGTGAGGCTGACAGTGGGCACCAGCCCCCCCTAATCCTCTCTGTTTAATTAAACAGAGAGGGGATTAGCCCGTGAGTCCATGACAGATGGGACCCCCATGTCAGTTTGACTGGGTCAAACCCCTGATGTCATGCTGACTCAGAGATGACGCAATAAATCGATTTAATGAATTTCCAGAAATCAAATTGAATTAAAGAAATTCCAGTAAATACCCCAAACTTTGGAAATTCATAGAAAATTCATATTAACTCCAAATTGGACAAATAATATATGAAAAATGATCAGGAGAAAATAAGCTATCCAAAAATCCAACTTTCAACTATGTTTGAGTTGATTTTAAAATGGGACCAGTAGCATATGTCATTTGAATTATTTGGAATTTATTCAAATTCAATTCAAATGCTTTTGCAACTTGGACCATGGAATTATGCTATATTTCAACCACACTTCAGAGGCCTATCATACACATTTCAAAAAGGTTTAAAATGAGCAAGCAATGTCACATGTAACTTGGATAAGTTTGAATTCAACTTGGAGTTTGAATTTGCAATTCAATTTGCAATATACTCCATTTAATTGGAATTGCTTCACACATCAAAGCATATACATCAAGTTTCAACCTTCCATCATGTGATTGTGCATTGTATTTACTTTGCTACTTTGCTTGTTGTTTGTCGAGTAGAGGTGGAACCGGAGCAGGAGGCTGCCCCCTTCGCTGAAGACCCAGAACCCGAACCTCGTCAGCAAGGCAAGCAAACCCCCATTGATCATGTCGATAAAATCCCACTTCCCTCTCATGTCTCGCTTATGCATTGTTTAGGATGATTACCATGATGCGTTTCTACCGCATAGATGAACCCATTCCTTTGCATGACCTATCATTTTGTCACAGTAGTAAGCAAACCACAATCCTAGCAAATGTAGGAGTTGTTTGATATCATGTGGCACCTGCAATTGTTACTGCTTATTGCATGCTTAGAATGATACCATGATGATACTGTGATGTGAGTCGGGATGGTAGTGATCATGATGATGATGGTAGAAAAGTGTTGGTGAATCGACCCTAATACAAGGTGAACGATGAGAGGCTGTGTAGGAGTACACGGTGGGTTGTCTCGTTGAACACCGCCCTAAGTCCGAGTTCTTGTGTGGTGATCCAAGATGAAGAGTACAACCACACATTGGGCTCACTGACCCCTCTCAACTTACTAACTCATCCCTTTCGATGTCCAGATGTCGCAATAGATCGGAGTTCTGGTAGGCTTGTGGCCTGGATGCTAAGTGAGAGAACGGCTCATCCGAGACCGGCTTATGCACCACGCACACATCACTTGGGTCCACTTCGGTAAACCGGCCGGGTTCACGATAGTGGTAACCAACCCAAGTAGGCGGCTTTCTCGGACTAGATCGGCTATGAGGTAACAGTTGTGGTGAGCATCCTCGCCGACACTTCTTGAACGGTGTCAAGTACAAAGGTGGTAAATGATGATCATGTGTGTGTAGTGGTACACCCCTGCAGGGTTAACAAAACTATTCGGATAGCCGCGTCCGCGGTTATGGACTGCTTGGAAAGCTTAGCTTGATTATTAGACAACTTGAACTGGATACTTCTAAAACACACCAAGATAAGTGTGAGTGCTATGGCGTGCTTTCTCGTGGGGAAGTCGAGGAAGGCACCATAGTGGTGTAATTGGTTGGAGAAAGTAGTGGACTCATGTACGCTTCTTACCTCAAGTTTGGTACTCGTAGTTCAGGACTAGCCAAGTCAAAGCTTGCATTTCTGCAAGTGAAACCCCACCTCCCTTTACCTTGATACATGTGCATGAGTAGTATAGCTCCTATGTAAGTCTTGCTGAGTACGACTTTGTACTCACGTTTGCTTAATCTATGTTTTAGATGAACCCACTAACCCCGAAGGTGGCTTCTTCATCGAGCTGGACGACTGAAGATCAAGCTAGTCTAGTCCCAGTCAGACGACTGGTTCCCTCGTGGAGGGCTTGTTTTTAAATAAGGCTTCTTAAGCCATTTGTTAAACTTGTCTGTACTCAGACATACTTTGCTTCCGCTTGTGTTGTAATGTTGGATCACATGTTTGTGATCTCTGTTTGCACTCTATAAGAGTTATCAATAAAATTGTATACTTTGTAGAGAATTGCAATGATACCTACTGTTCATACAAGGCATGTGTGCTGCGTGTATGTTTATAACATACATGTCTTTGTATGGGTTTTCGAGACCTTAGTTGTGATCTGGCTGGCGGTCTTTCATACACCAAGTGGCCCTTAGATGTGCGCAGCTTGGGGCATCGCGATGCGATTGTTCGAGACTCCGTCTCGTGCACTTTGTGGTATGATCGAGCCCGCCCTAGACCCCGACTAAGTGATCGGGCTGGAGTAAGTCTATGTAAGAGTTATGAGATAGTCGATAGTATGGTTGAGGCGACTTGTCTTTGAATATGGGAGTTCACCACCCATATCATTAGACTTGTTTGGACGATGAAGACCCATCTCAGTTGATCATCCGGCCTGGATGGGATGCCCCTCACGTACGATGCTCTCCGAGAACGTTCTGTGCTTGGCCTTGTCTGCTTAGACAAGTGGGTACGGTTCTCGGCTCTCCATATGACTATGTCTTAACTGGACTTGCATACGCTAACCCCGGGTCCCGACAGACTTGGTATCAGAGCAGGACTAACTGTAGGACTAGTAGCCTTGGCCGAAGTTGAGTCTAGCTTGCTATAGTTATATAGTTACTCTGGGTATATAAGGGAACAACGTAAGGCTTCTTTTTTCTCCTTACCCCCTTCGTTCTGAGTTCTGAGTCACCCTCATCTTATTCTACGGGAAGATAGGACTAGGCTCTCCTCTGTCTGATTAGAACATCTCGTTGTTTGCTTCCTTGTAGCAGTAGGAAAGTTGTGACCGGTTTGTTAGAGTGGTTATGCTTCCTGATTTATTACATCGTATGTAAGTGTTGTTTTCATATTGGAAGAAATTGTCATTTCTTACAATTACAGCCGTTATGCTGTCCGAGTCATTCCAGGTTTATCTCATAATCTGATGCATTTGCAAACTCCATCTTTCTGTTTCAGATGGAAGATCTTCCCCCTCGGCAGATTGTTCGTTTGACCAGGTGCCTAGGTGTGCGTGGCCATCCCTCCACGTTGATCGAGATGATGTCCTATGTGGGATATCAATGGTATCCTGAGTACACCGTCGAGGAGCAGTTTCACGACTTCAACCAGACGCAGTTCCACTGCATTGTTCGGATCTATCCGCACCACGTTGGAGTCACTCAGCCTATCCACTTCGGACATGGCATTGGCATTACCGAGAACATGGCTGTGCAGGATGCTGCATACTCATGTATTACCCTGTTGAGAGAGGAGCACACTATGCTGAGAGAGACCTCTTTCCGCTATATCCCTGCTGCACTTCCAGGAGAAGAGGGATATTACACCGGACTCTACTCAGATCACTCTGCAGAGGATCCAACACTTCAGGTGACTGCTAGGTTTGCTAGTGATCGAGATCGTGATGCACGCGCTCTCCGTTTTGAGCTCCACGCCACCCGTGTTCGTCTGTATTGAGCACTGACACTCTTGGCACCCTTTGTGAGCGTGGGATCAGTTGAGCATGATGCTATCTACCCAGTGAGGACTCAGATGCCTTCTCGAGTTGCTTGGCCCGAGATTGGAGACATTTTTCCACCCCGTGGTCCTTTGCTTCCACCCTACGCTGGACCTAGGCCCCATCCTTGCCCAAATGGATATCAGGGTCCATAGGCCTCCGTGTTTTCCGATGGTCACCTCCAGCTACCGGGATACGCGGGTAACTTTTATGAGGACTACTATGGAGATGGAGATGAGTGAGACCGCTTGTGTTCTTACTTAGTGAGGATGTAGTAGTATCTTAGTGTATTGTAAGCAAGGTGTCTAAGTTCCAGAGGCTTAGATAAATAATGTATAGGAAGTCAGAGTGCCTCTGAAGGATGTATCATCTTCACCACGTTTGTATTAGCTTGGTGCTTGTACTAAAATGATGTATGGTTTGTATGACAGCTTGTGAGTATATGGCTTGTATGCTTTTATCACCATGTTGTCAAGATGATTACTTCCTTTGCTCTGTAATCCTTCCAGTACTTCAACACCTTGTTTAGACTCTCCCAATCAACTCTGTTTGACTTTGGTTTTTCACCTTCAGGATGTCTCAAGGAACCCGTGGCCAGATTGGTCGTAACCAGGGTCGTGGGAATGATCAGGAGGAAGGCAACCTTCCACCCCCACCCACGATGGCTCAGGTTCTGATGGAGGTCGAGAGGAACCGCCGAGACTCTCACCACCTGCTGGAAGTCATTGCACGCAACACCACTCAGCAGCGCAATGAGTTGGTGTCCCTGAACGACTTCATCCGACTTCATCCCCCGGTTTTCAGTTACTCCACCGAGCCCCTTGACGCCGATGACTGGCTTCGCAGCATCGAGAGAAAGCTCCAAGCAGGCCATGTTGCAAATGGCGACAAGGTCAGCTATGCCACCTATCACCTTGAAGGCGCAGCTAGCTCTTGGTGGGAGAACTTCCTGAATATGCGCCCCGTTGGACCGCCTGCATCTTGGGAGGAATTCTGCACGTCCTTCCGCGAGCACCACATTCCCAAAGGTATTATGGACCGCAAGCGTGAGGAGTTCTGCAACCTCACCCAAGGCAGAAGGACCGTTGACGAGTTTAGTCGTGAGTTCAACCGACTTGCTCGTTATGCTACCGAAGAAGTCTCCACCGACTCCAAGAAGCAAGAGAGGTTCCGTCATGGCCTCAACTCTGGACTCCGTCGTGAGCTCAACCTACATGACTTTGCCACATTCCAGGTCGTTGTTAACAAGTCCATCAAGGCAGAGGACATGAACACCCCCAACGATTTCCGCAAACACCCTAGAGACGATGGTTCATCCAGTTCTGGCTCCCAGAAGCGCAAGATCTGGATCTCAAATAGTATGTTCCGCCAGAACAACCCACCGAGGCCATCCTATGTGGCGCCTCGTCCACCAACCCAGTTCCACCCAGCTCCACCAAACAACCCAGCTCCACGCACTGTTTTCGGAGCCTGTTACAAGTGTGGTCAGGCAGGCCACTATTCTCGTGAGTGTCCCCAGAACCAGCTCCAGCATCAGAATGCTCCACCCCGTGCCGGAGGCAACAACAACAATGGTCGTGGCAAGCCACCCTAGAAGGTCTACACCGCCAAACCCGCTCCTCCCGCCACTCGTGGACGTGTGAACCAGATCGCCGCCGAAGAGACTGACGACACCACTGACATCATTCTTGGTACGCTCCCAGTCAATTATGTTCCTACTTCCGTTCTTTTCGACCCAGGAGCATCTCATTCATTCATGTCGGAAAGTTATGCACTTCGTCATGAGTTATCTTTTGTTGAATTGTCCACCCCAATGATTATTCAAACTCCAGGGTCAAGATGGCAAACTAATAGAGTAAGCCATGGAAACCAAATTGCAATTGAGGGTTTAGTATTCCTTGCTTCACTCATAGCCCTCAAGTCCTCAGATATTGATGTCATCCTTGGCATGGATTGGCTATCAAGACAGAATGCCTACCTGGATTGCAAAGGAAAATCCGTGAAACTCACCCACCCTTCAGGCAAAACCGTCAACTATACCTCACCCAGAACAAGAACCCAAGTGCATTCCTTGAATGTACTTCCCCTTCCCGAACTTGAAGATATTCCGGTGGTTCGTGACTTCCCGGATGTCTTTCCTGAAGAGCTGCCGGGCATGCCACCCGACAGATGTGTAGAGTTTATAGTGGATCTTGTACCAGGAACCGCACCAATTTCCAAACGCCCATACAAAATGGCCTCACATGAGTTAACTGAGCTAAAAATCCAACTTGATGCTTCGTTGGCAAAAGGCTTCATCCGCCCTAGCTCATCGCCATGGGGTTGCCCCGTTCTGTTCGTAAAGAAGAAAGATGGAACAGAAAGGATGTGCGTAGACTATCGCCCGCTAAATTTAGCGACGATAAAGAACAAATACCCACTGCCCAGGATCAATGATCTTTATGATCAACTTGCAGGATCCTCTGTCTTATCCAAGATGGATTTGAGATTAGGTTATCATCAAATCAAAATCCGAAACGAGGACATTTCCAAAACGGCTTTTACTACTCGTTATGGTCTTACGAGTACACCGTCATGTCCTTTGGTTTAACCAATGCCCCCGCCACATTCTCACGCTTGATGAATTCGATCTTCATGGAGTACCTAGATAAATTTGTTGTGGTTTATCTCGATGATATTCTCATCTACTTGAAGAACGAAGAAGAACATGCCGAACAGCTAAGGCTGGTATTGATGAAACTTAGAGAGCATCGCCTGTATGCTAAATTCTCCAAGTGTGAATTTTGGCTACCAGAAGTGACCTACTTAGGCCACGTGATTTCTGCAAAAGGCATTGCTGTGAATCCCGAGAGAGTTCAGGCCGTCCTTGACTGGACTCCACCTGAATCGGTTAAGAAAGTTAGGAGTTTTCTTGGCCTAGCCAGCTATTGCCGTCGCTTCGTCGAGAACTTTTCTAAAGTTGCAAAGCCTCTAACTGAACTCCTCAAGAAAGATAAGAAATTCTTATGGACTCCCAAGTGCGAGGAAAGCTTTCAAGAGCTAAAAAGAAGATTGACTTCTGCACCTGTACTTGCACCTCCAGACACCAAAAAGGATTTCGAGATCTATTGTGACGCATCACGGCAAGGGTTAGGATGCATACTTCTGCAAGATCGACATGTGGTAGCTTATGCTTCATGCAAGTTGCGGCCACATGAAGAGAACTATCCTACCCATGACCTTGAACTCGCTGCCGTAGTTCATGCCCTAACAACTTGGCGACATTACCTCCTTGGTAACCGTTGCGAGATCTATTCCGACCACCAAAGCCTCAAATACATTTCACCCAGCCAGATCTTAATCTCAGGCAAAGACGCTGGATTGAGTTGATAAAAGATTACGACGTAATAATTTCTTACACCCCAGGCAAAGCCAATGTCATGGCTGATGCACTAAGTCGTAAGTCGTATTGTAACAACCTCATGTTACAACAGTATCAACCACTTCTTCATGAGGACTTTCGCAAGCTCAATCTTGAGGTTGTTCCTCATGGCTATCTTTCTACCTTGGTGGCGAAACCAACTCTTGAGGATCAAATCATAGTTGCCCAAAGGCGTGCACGAGGTGTTCGCCGGATCAAGGAGAACATTGCTAGCGGAGTTGCTAAATGTTTCTCCACAGATAGCAAGGGAACGGTATTCTTTGAAAATTGTTTGGTAGTACCTAAGAATAGGGAACTAAGGCAACTCATCCTCAAGGAAGCCCATGACACACCCCTCTCGATTCATCCCGGTAGCACAAAAATGTACCGAGATCTACGCCAGATATTTTGGTGGACTAGGATGAAGAGAGACATTGCTCAATTTGTTGCCGAATGTGATGTTTGTCGTCGCATTAAGGCAGAACATCAAAGACCTGCTGGTACACTTCAACCTTTGTCTATTCCCGAGTGGAAATGGGACAAAGTCGGTATGGACTTCATCACCGGCTTTCCAAAAACCCAGAAAGGAAACAATGCCATCTTCGTTGTCATAGATAGGCTTTCCAAAGTTGCACACTTCCTTCCGGTTCGCGAGTCTATAACTGCTAGCCAGTTAGCGGACTTGTACATCTCTAGAATTGTATCCCTTCACGGTGTTCCTTTGGAAATCAATTCTGATCGTGGTAGCCTTTTCACCTCTAGATTTTGGGGAAGCTTTCAGAATGCTATGGGAACTCATCTCTCCTTTAGTACAGCTTTCCATCCTCAGTCTAGCGGTCAAGTCGAAAGGGTTAACCAGATTCTTGAAGACATGCTCAGAGCTTGTGTTATCTCATTCGGAAAGAATTGGGAGAAATCTCTGCCATTCGCCGAATTTGCCTATAACAATAGTTTTCAGTCTAGTCTGAACATGGCTCCATTTGAACTCCTTTATGGACGACGATGTCGAACACCTTTAAACTGGTCAGAAACCGGTGAAAGACAATTATTTGGACCGGACATGATCAAGGAAGCAGAAGAGAAAGTTCGCATTGTTCGTGATCAATTGAAAGCAGCCCAGTCTCGTCAGAAAAGCTACTATGATCGTCATCATAGGCAAGAGAGCTACAATCTGGATGAGAAGGCTTACCTTCGGGTTACTCCTCTGAAGGGAACCCAACGTTTCGGTATCAAAGGCAAGTTGGCCCCACGTTACATCGGACCTTTCCGCATTATTGCTAAACGTGGAGAAGTTGCCTACCAACTTGAACTACCCCCGCACCTTTCCCGAGTACATGATGTATTCCATGTGTCCCAACTCAGGCGTTGCTTCAAGGACCCCATCCGCGAAGTCGACCATGAAACGCTTGATCTCCAAGATGACCTTTCTTATCGAGAATACCCCGTTCGTATTCTTGATTCCGCAGAGCGTGTCACTCGTCGTCAGAAGATTAGGTTTCTGAAAGTGCAATGGTCACACCACTCTGAGAGAGAAGCTACGTGGGAAAGAGAAGACCGTCTCAGTGCCGAGTATCCCTCCTTCCTCCCGCAGACTTCTGAATCTCGGGACGAGATTCTGTTGAGTGGGGGCGAGTTGTCAGAACCCTCTGTTAGGTAATGTGCTAGGGTTAGCCAGTACTCTTGCATCATGTTAAAATTGTCAAAAGAAATCTTTGAAATCAAATTCCAAAGCAAAATGGGAGAAGGAACCCCCCCAGATGAATTAATTCAAAAGGCCAGATAAAAATCTTCTCGAAAAATTCATGTTAGATTTTTGAAAAGTCTTATAAATGAGTGTGATCACATATCAAGTGATGTGGGAACCATCCCATGCTCATACATTTTTCAAATATTCAAACAGTGCCTTGGAATTAATCAAGTAACCCTATTTGAGTTAAGATTCAAATTATTTGAATTTTAAAAATGTTGAAACTTTATAAGTGGCTAGTATATATTTTTATGAAGCCATATAAAATTTTTCAGCATTTAATAAAATGCCTAGCTATTTATTTTAGCACAACACAGAAAATGTCAGAAAAGAAAAACAGAAAAGGAATCAGAAAGACTTACCAGACGCCCAGGCGAAGCCGGCCCATCCAGCCCACCCGGCCCAAAGGGGCAGCTGGGTCTTCTTCCCTGATCCCGCGCCTCCAAGCTGCTCGGTGGAATGCCACCGAGCTAGCCGTGCACGTCGCCGCCTCTCTAGACGCGACATACCCCTCCCGCGCCTTCTAGCAACGCCACGGAGACGCTGGAGATACCGTGCGTCCATTCCCCCCCTCCCCAGTACCTATCCTCCTCTCTCTCGCTGAGCCCCGCGAAGAACAGGACGCCGCCGTCGCCATGGCTTGAAGCCCGCGTGGCCAACGTCGTTCCCGAGCTGCGTCGTGTTGTCCATCCTCCTCGCCATCCTCGACTTCCTCTCCGTGCAGAAGGAATCGAGCTCGGACGCTCTGTAGCCTCCGGAATCATCTCCACGTCGCTGTCGGACCCGCAAGCCAACTCCGCCGAATTCCTCGTCGTTGAAGCCTCTCCGCCTCCACCGCCTGTGCCGTTGCGTTCACCACCTCCTGGTGAGAAGAACCCCCAACCTTGCGGCTCCTCAATCCCCCCTAGCCGATTCCTCCATGAGAGCAGAGGAAGGTCGCTGCCATGGACGATGCCCCCCTTGCTCCCGTGCCCCTGTCGATGCCCCAGAGCATGCGTATGGCTCATGCGTGCGCTAGCTTCACAATGCGCCACTCGCCACCCCAAATGGTGCCCGTTTTCCCCCTCCCCGGCGCAGCCCTAGCTTCTGCTTCCGCCGTCGTCGACGCCGGCGACGCTCCAGTGACCCCCTGAAGCTCTGGACGGGTCCATTCGATGCGGACGACGATGCTGAGCAAGATGGTGCACTCCTTTTCCCCTCCCGTGCCCGATTTGCAACTCCGACGAGTTCTCCGGCGAAAAGTACCGCTGTCGACGCCATTAGGGCTTAATCTAGTGCTTAACCCCCTAATACACCCCAGTGAGGCTGACAGTGGGCCCCAGCCCCCCCTAATCCTCTCTGTTTAATTAAACAGAGAGGGGATTAGCCCCTGAGTCCATGACAGATGGGACCCCCATGTCAGTTTGACTGGGTCAAACCCCTGATGTCATGCTGACTCAGAGATGACGCAATAAATCGATTTAATGAATTTCCAGAAATCAAATTGAATTAAAGAAATTCCAGAAATTCCAGTAAATACCCCAAACTTTGGAAATTCATAGAAAATTCATATTAACTCGAAATTGGACAAATAATATATGAAAAATGATCAGGAGAAAATAAGCTATCCAAAAATCCAACTTTCAACTATGTTTGAGTTGATTTTAAAATGGGACCAGTAGCATATGTCATTTGAATTATTTGGAATTTATTCAAATTCAATTCAAATGCTTTTGCAACTTGGACCATGGAATTATGCTATATTTCAACCACACTTCAGAGGCATATCATACACATTTCAAAAAGGTTTAAAATGATCAAGCAATGTCACATGTAACTTGGATAAGTTTGAATTCAACTTGGAGTTTGAATTTGCAATTCAATTTGCAATATACTCCATTTAAATGGAATTGCTTCACACATCAAAGCATATACATCAAGTTTCAACCTTCCATCATGTGATTGTGCATTGTATTTACTTTGCTACTTTGCTTGTTGTTTGTCGAGTAGAGGTGGAACCGGAGCAGGAGGCTGCCCCCTTCGCTGAAGACCCAGAACCCGAACCTCGTCAGCAAGGCAAGCAAACCCCCATTGATCATGTCGATAAAATCCCACTTCCCTCTCATGTCTCGCTTATGCATTGTTTAGGATGATTACCATGATGCGTTTCTACCGCATAGATGAACCCATTCCTTTGCATGACCTATCATTTTGTCACAGTAGTAAGCAAACCACAATCCTAGCAAATGTAGGAGTTGTTTGATATCATGTGGCACCTGCAATTGTTACTACTTATTGCATGCTTAGAATGATACCATGATGATACTGTGATGTGAGTCGGGATGGTAGTGATCATGATGATGATGGTAGAAAAGTGTTGGTGAATCGACCCTAATACAAGGTGAACGATGAGAGGCTGTGTAGGAGTACACGGTGGGTTGTCTCGTGGGGAAGTCGAGGAAGGCACCATAGTGGTGTAATTGGTTGGAGAAAGTAGTGGACTCGTGTACGCTTCTTACCTCAAGTCTGGTACTCGTAGTTCAGGACTAGCCAAGTCAAAGCTGGCATTTCTGCAAGTGAAACCCCACCTCCCTTTACCTTGATACGTGTGCATGAGTAGTATAGCTCCTATGTAAGTCTTGCTGAGTACGACTTTGTACTCACGTTTGCTTAATCTATGTTTTAGATGAACCCACTGACCCCGAAGGTGGCTTCTTCATCGAGCTGGATGACTGAAGATCAAGCTAGTCTAGTCCCAGTCAGACGACTGGTTTCCCTCGTGGAGGGCTTGTTTTTAAATAAGGCTTCTTAAGCCATTTGTTAAACTTGTCTGTACTCAGACATACTTTGCTTCCGCTTGTGTTGTAATGTTGGATCACATGTTTGTGATCTCTGTTTGCACTCTATAAGAGTTATCAATAAAATTGTATACTTTGTAGAGAATTGCAATGATACCTACTGTTCATACAAGGCATGTGTGCTGCGTGTATGTTTATAACATACATGTCTTTGTATGGGTTTTCGAGACCTTAGTTGTGATCTGGCTGGCGGTCTTTCATACACCAAGTGGCCCTTAGATGTGCGCAGCTTGGGGCATCGTGATGCGATTGTTCGAGACTCCGTCTCGTGCACACTTTGTGGTATGATCGAGCCCGCCCTAGACCCCGACTAAGTGATCGGTCTGGAGTAATTCTATGTAAGAGTTATGAGATAGTCGATAGTATGGTTGAGGCGACTTGTCTTTGAATATGGGAGTTCACCACCCATATCATTAGACTTGTGTGCGGACGATGAGGACCCATCTCAGTTGATCATCCGGCCTGGATGGGATGCCCCTCACGTACGATGCTCTCCGAGAACGTTCTGTGCTTGGCCTTGTCTGCTTAGACAAGTGGGTACGGTTCTCGGCTCTCCATATGACTATGTCTTAACTGGACTTGCATACGCTAACCCCGGGTCCCGACAGAATCGCATCATATTGCTGTGAAGCGAATTCTTCGATATCTAGCACATACTCCTTCTTTGGGACTTTGGTATCCCAAAGGTACTCAGTTTGATTTGATTGGATATTCTGATTCAGACTGGGCTGGTGATAGGGTTGACAGGAAATCTACCTCAGGCACTTGTCATTTTCCTGGTAGATCTCTTGTGTGTTGGGCTTCAAAGAAACAGAACTGTGTCTCAATTTCTACTGCTGAAGCTGAATACATTGCTGCTGGCTCATGCTGCACTCAAATACTGTGGATTAAGCAGACGCTGAAAGATTATGGTATATTCGGGAAGAAAATCCCTCTGCTTTGTGACAATGAGAGTGCCATCAAGATTGCTCACAATCCTGTGCAACACTCTCGAACGAAGCATATTGATATTCGTCATCATTTTCTTCGAGATCATGTTCAGCGCGAAGACATTGAGATTATCCATGTTAGAACTGAAGATGAATTGGCAGATATATTCATGAAGCCATTGGACGAGAAAAGGTTTTGTGCATTAAGATGTGAGCTGAACATCCTAGACTCACACAATGTTCAGTAAGATCGAAACTTTTCACTGTATATATTCACCTTCGTTGTGAGTTTGCTTATTTAGTTTCGCTTGAGTTTTCCTTCGTCCAAATTTCTGTGTTTAGTTTCGTTCGTCACTTGCCTTCAGTTTTGTGTTTATTGTTATGTTTTTTTTGTTTGTTTTGTTGTTTCTTTTGTCCCCTGTACTTATCACTTTTAGCTTCGTTGTTGTTCTTCGAAGTGATAAGTTTCGGACCCTACCTCTCCATTCTGATTCGCTCCCAATCTACTCTATCTTGAATGATAAGCACAATTGAAACGGAAAGCATATTGCTTCGAACATCATTGAGTTCCGAATCAAATGCTTCCAACTTTATCGAAGTTTTTGCTCTCGGTCAAGACTTATTCTTCGGCCGTTGAGTCCCCATCTTTTGCGGGTCGTTGAGATTCGCTCGCGATACGCCACTTCATCTGAGCCGTTGAATCGGAAGAGACACTCGCTGAGAACCGTTCGATTCGATCTGGCAACCGTTTCAGATCGGACCTATTTAAGGCGTTCCCCAGCGAACCGGTTTCCCCACGATTCATTCTCTCCTGAATTCCCCGTCTTCCACCTCGAGCACTCCGCAGAGCTCCCGTCCCCGACGTCTCCGTAGCCGCTTCACGTCCTGAACTACGCACTTCGTCGCCGTAGCTGCTTCGCGTCACCAAGTTAGGGTACGGAGAGCTACTTGGATCCAATCTTGTTTCTCCGTGCTCTTCATCTAGGGTTTGGATCTAAGTGTTGTTAGGATTTTGTTTCTTTTTATAGGACTGTTTGATCAGTGCTGATCGTTGCTCCTTGGGAAAACTGTTCTTAGAATCAAAAGTGATCCCATCTTCTCAGGTCAGTGTTTGGGATACAATCTATTCTGTGGGTTGGATTAGGTTAGGTCTTGTTCTCGAACTGGTTCTAGCCAAATTCATTAACAGAGTTGCATCTGATCTAAGTTTGATCTGGGTTCCTGTCAAAATTCTTTTGGTTTTGGTCGAAACTTTTTCCAGTGCTTATTCATTCCCTCTCTTGGTTTCCCTCTTGTCTATAATTCTGTTCACATGATGTCTGACGAAGAGGCTGCTATGGGGAATGAGTCTCCCATTGTTGAAGGGCTCGAAAACTATCCAGAGCCACAGAAGCAAAAAGGAAAAGGAGGCAAAACGAAGGAAGTCAATAATCCCCGAGGAATACCCGAAGCCATTCGCCTCAAGATGGGCTATGACACTCCTCCTGAAGAATCAGCTCATGACAGAAAGATTCGATTGCAAAGGATTCGATGCTATTGGGCAATTAGGTGGTACAAGTACAAGAGCATCCCAAATTGGAAGTGGGCAATGCAGTTTGCCTTCAGCCCACCTTATCGGTACACCACTGCTATGTGTGCCCAATACAATGCTGCTAACAGGAAGAAGTACTACCCGAAGCCTCCGGCTGTTCCTCACCCGAATACACTCAAGACTCCGGATGACTATCCAGAAGAGCAAGAAAGACTTGCCATTTTGGCTGAGAAGAAAAGGATAAGAGAAGAGAAGAAGGCAAAGGCTCTTGCTACTGCAGGGCTAGATGAAGCCGAAGCATCGAAGCCTAAGAAGAGGCGAAAGCTTAGAAAACTTAGTGATTCACCCCCTCCTGCTTCAGAAGAAGAGGCTGATATCGAAGCTGATGACGAAGCTGATGCTGCTGCACAGCTTGAAGATTCAATTGACGAAGATCCTGCTGATGAAGCAGATGATGAATCAGAACACGCTCCCATTCCCCCAAGTCCGAAGAGAAAACAGGTTCGGAAGCCACTGAAGAAGAAGGCTAGAGAGAAACCATCTGCTCCTAAAGGCGTTAAGATTCAAGATCCTACTGCTCCCAAGAAAAACATCGATTTGTCGAACTTGGTGGTTGAGGCTCCCCTGGCTACTAAGACACCTCGCCGCCTTGTTCCTGCTGAGCAAAGAACCAAGGAAAGGCATGACCCAAAGGTTAAGCCTGATGCTAAGCCCGAAGCTAAAGCTCCTGAACAAGCCAAAGCTTCGAAGCCGAAGACAACTGTTGCCAAGCCTGGCCAGACTTATGCCCAGGTCGGCACTAAGAAGCTGTCTGAGGCTGAACTGCGCAAGAGAGACCGTGCAGAAGCTAAACGTCTGCATGCTGAAGCACAAGCCCAAGCTAAGGCTGATAAAGAAGCTAAAGAGAAAGAGAGAGCTGATCGAGAAGCTGCAGAGTTGGAGAAGCAAAGGAAAGAGCTGGCTGAATCAAACCAGAGAGCTGAAGCGAAGCGCAAGCTCGCTGAAGCAAAAGCTCAAGAGGCTAAGGCTGCCGCTGAAGCCAAACAGCTTAGTGAAGCTGAAGCCAAACAACAAGCTCAACTTGATATTCTTCGCACAAAGAAAGCTGAGAAAGTTGCTAGAGCCGCTCAAAAGGAAGCCGTTGTCGACATGGCACCAAAGGACATTCCTTCGAAGCCAGTCGCAGCTCCTGTCCCCGAAGCTCATATTGAAGCTGAGCACAGTGAACACAACTTCCCAGATGCAAGAGAAGGTGAACTCTGGGACTGTTTGAGCCTAAATCAGGCATACTGCCAGCTTGCTGAAGCTGATAATCCCAAGGCGGTGGATATTGGGAATATTTATATTTCACAAAATCTTTCTGCTATGATTGAAACTCTATACTATCAGCTGAGGGATTTGCATGCAAGGGACAGATCTGAAACTGCTAAGATTCTGAAATTCAAGAAGAAAGCAGATGATGAATTAGATGAGGATTTCAAGAGCGAAGCCATAGCTGCTTCGAAGAAAAGTGCTGTTGTAAATGAGCAAACGAAGCAAAATTTACAAGTATATTAAGGCAAGATAAAGTCTGCTATTGAAGAATGTTGCAAGAATCACAATGCTTCAGTCATGGCTCTTGACTCCAAGAAGCGCGAAGCCATGCTCAAGCAATTAGCTTCACCACTTCCCAAATTGCAACAAAGAAAGCGACGTCTTATTTCAGACACAGACGAAGCTGATGAGGTGAGCTCTCATCCAGCCAAGAAGGCCCCAAGAAAAGCATCGCCCCCTCGATGCAAAATCATCAAGCTCTCCAAACCATCTGTGAAGCCATCCGCCCCCGAAGTCGCTCCACCCAGTGTTCAAACTCCACCTACTCCTCAACCCGCTCCTCAACCGTCCGCTCAAGACAACTTTGCGCCAGAGCCTTCTCCTCCTCCTCAAGTCATTCCTGAAAAGGATTATTCTTCAGCTCACTCTGCTGAGGAGTCTGAAGAACGAGAAGGTGAAGCCAAAGATCGTGCTGCTGAAGCCGATGCTGATGCCGAAGCCGAAGCCAATAATTTGGCCATCATAACTCAACCGAAAAGGCGAGTCACAGCTGCTCGAAGGCACTGTATTCCTGCCCAAGACACTCAACTGGACTCCATCTATCCTAGAGAGACTTTTCCTATATTCCTGGGAGATGGATCTTCTTCAAGACATGGTCCTGAATTCAATCTTGAAGTTCATCGCCAGAAGCTTCGCTGCTTTGGCACAAGTCCATATGATTCACCAAGGACTGCTGATGACCTTCGTTTCTGGACCGCTGAACAGCAAATCCTTTACACGAAGCTATACTTCCAGAAAGGTGTTCTGTTTAGGCACAAGTACTTAGATATGCGAAGTCTATCTTCTGCAACGTGCTTCCAAAATATCATGGAAACCATCGAAGCACAGAATTTGACTGGCATGTTTGCCATGGAGACTCCATTCAATTCCGAGCTAGTGAAGCAATTCTATGCCACTCTCTATGTCTCTGGAAACCCTGATGATACAAGCTCATGGATTCTTGAATGGATGATTCAAGGGAAAGTGTTTAGGATGCATACTGATGAATTTATGGATATAGTGAACATCCCAAGGCACACTGGAGAACTAGCTAAGGTTCATATGTTACCTGATCCCACTGAAGCCGAATTTGCTTCACTCTTGGATCCCGAAGTCACTGGAGATCACATGCCTGAGAACATTCGCCCGAAGCATCTGGCATTCATATCGAAGACTTGGTTTTACATCCTGTCAAATTCACTGATGCCTCTCAGCACTGCGAATGAAGAATCCAACATTCACTATCATACACGTCATGCTCTAATGAAGCTTACTCATGGCCATGTGTTTGACTTCGAGGACTGTTTTCTTCGACATATGGTACAAGCTGCTGAATTAGTAAATCAACTGAAGCCATATGCTCCTTGGCTGCAAGCCATTTGCAACCATGGACGCAAAGAAGATTTTGTTGCGAAGCATCACCCGAAGTTGTTCTGTCCTCCTGTGCGCGATACTATGAATATCTTCAGAAGGCCAAATGATCCATTTGCCACATATGTTGGAGTCAGACAGCATATCAATGAACGCAACATGTCGAAGAAGTTCCAGAAAGAAGTTTATCACTTTGAAGTTGGCATTCGAACTCAACAAATGCTTGAAAACTTCATTGAAGGAAATCAGCGCCAAATGCAATATCTTTCAGATGAGATCAATAGAGTTGGCAACATTGCTTTAAACAACAACCAGTACTTGAAGGTTTTGAAGCGCCACTCTTGGAAAGGATTATGGAAGTTCAACTCTGTGAAGAAGCTTGAAGCTGACCGCATTTTCAAGGAGTATCCACATCTTCAACGTCACTTCTCTAGAAATGATTCAATCGACCGCCCCAACCCCAAAATCTCGACGCTCGACAAGATTGATGAAGTTTTGTTTGTCAACCCAGCTGAACAGATTAGCCCCGATACTTTCTCTGATGAAGACTCCCATACCTCGAAGCAAGGAGATGATCCTCTCAACGACAGCGACCTTGAATTGCTTCAAGCGCCGATGGACTTCGACGAGGAAGAGTCACCTGCTTCAACCGAAGGAGACACTTCAGGAGATGCATCTTCTTCAGGCGAAGACAATCAGCAGGGTCCCAGGGTTGCAGCTCACGCGTAACTGCTCTTGATCTACCTCTCAACCTTTTGTCAAATTATTGACAAAAAGGGGGAGAAAGTAGCATCGATTGAGTTTAGATTCGCTGCGGGGTTTAGGGTTTTGATTCGATCTTTTGCATGTTAAGTTACGACAAACATTCCACTCTCTTCGATTGGGTTGTAACTTAAGTTTTGCTTCGGTTGTGAACTGCTTCACCTTATATGTTAATAACCCCCGTGCTTGCAAGCTTCTCTCCTATCTTTTATCTTGCAGGTGGTTATTATCCTTTAAGTTCACAGGTCATTGGATGATTGCATATTCTTCAAGTCAAATTCTCTTTATATGCAATTGATTCACTAAGATATGTGTTAGGCTTCCCATTGATAATTTTCTTTAACAAACATTCTCTTCGATTATATAAATCTTCGATGCTTGCATTCAGGGGGAGTCAAAAGCTTCATATCTTAGAGTTTTCTCTCAACTCAATTAAAAATTCCATATCTTTTATCGATGCCTGTTTTGTCAACAATAGTCCAAAAAGGGGGAGATTGTAAGAGCAAAGTTATACCCCCATGAGTTTTGGATATTGTTGGGCAAAACATTAGAGGAACTAACAAGTTTTCTAGTGTAAAACAGATGGTTAGGTTCCATAAGTTATAGATTGGTGATAAAGCTTCAACAAAGATTTACACTTTTACTGAAGCATATCCTCTGGAGTGAAGCACATCACGGATGTCGACCCCTAAAAAGATAAGGAATTCTGAAGCACGTCTCATCGAAGAAGATGACCAAGATGGCGCAAGACTTAGTTGTTTTTGCGTAGTTCTTTTTCACTTCTTTGAGTCGTAAGAAAAACCGTACTATCAAGAGGGGTTTAGTAAATGTACTCCGAAGGTTTTGATGAAAAGAATCAGATCAAATCCAAACCAGTGAGAAACCAGAGTTGAGAAATCTCATGTGCGCTAGGTAATGCTTCACCAGCGAAGACTTAGTTCTTTCGGCTCCTGAAGCAGAACCAAGTCCGTGAGTCAGCTTTACTTGGACCGCAAGTAAAGTTGCGCTTTGATTGGAAATATGACTGTTGGGGACAGGTGTCAAGCTGTCACATCGGGTCACTTCAGTCATTTCGCACCTTGGGATTGCCACCTATAAATACGCCACCCCCGCCCTCATTGGCCGGCAGCTGCTCCGAGATTATTTTCCTTACGGTGAAGGAGAGAGAGCAACCCCACCGAAGCAAACCAAAAATCCATCCACCGAAGTATAAGTCCTATTGATCTGAGTTGATTCATTATGACTTAGGAAGAAGTTTGCTAGCCTTTTTATCTTGGAGAACTGCAATTCTCCTAGACGGTTA
This sequence comes from Bromus sterilis, assembly GCA_950022295.1. Classification (NCBI taxonomy): domain Eukaryota; kingdom Viridiplantae; phylum Streptophyta; class Magnoliopsida; order Poales; family Poaceae; genus Bromus; species Bromus sterilis. Next base: position 248,275,991 of record OX465598.1, on the reverse strand, counting down.
GAGAGTTGTTCTTCAGAGACCGAAGAGTTATTGTCGCCTCGAAGTCCAGTTTGTCAAAGGTTTCGGTGATTTACTCAATAATCAACCACGAGTGAAGAACTGACCAAGCTCAAGGAGATTGGTGCAGTGGAGATACGGACGGGGAGAGGTTAGCTCCTGTGTTCAATCACAAGTCCCTCCAACCAGACGTAGCACTTTGCAGAGTGTGAACTGGTCGAACAAACATCGTTGAGTCAAGAGTTCGTTTTACTTTCCGCACTTACATTCAGTTTATCAATTGCTTCAGTGTTCTGCTTCAATGCAATTGATTCGATGCTTTTGATTCGCTATGTTTTGCTTCAATCCTGTTCTGCTTCAATGTTTACCTTTCTGTTGAATCTCTTCGGTTGCTGAGTTATGCTTCACTTCAAAGTTTCATGCAAAATTTTGAAGTGATCATTCACCCCCTCCCCCTCTGATCACATACTTGGACTAACATAAAGGTATTGAACCCGCTATAAACTATGAACGTGAAGACTGATTACTTTAATACCTTTTGCGCTAAAATTGGTCTTGATTCCCAGCTAATGGTTGAATTTTGCAAGGACTTTTCTTCTCATATTGATTCTTCTAAGAAGAAGGAGAGACAACATCATAAACCTTTCAAGGAGTCACCTATTGAGATTAATGTTAATGATCCTGTTTTACCTGCAGTTGTGTATGAACAGCCTCCTTATCCCTCAAGGATAAAGGAGCACTCTTTTGTTACAGGTATTCTAAAAAACGGAAGGATCACTGACGAACCTGAGGATATGATCAAGGTCAAGCCTCAAGTTGCAATGGTTAAGGATCTGGTAACCAGTGATATTAAAGAATCCACTATTATTTTTTGTGCTGTTTCCACTAACATTGTCACAGCCAAGAACAAGGGCCCAATTTCAGGTACACTAGTTGTATCTGTCAAAATAGGAAATCATAATTACTATGGGCTATGTGATTTGGGATCTAGCGTCATCGCTATTCCCTTCACACTCTATCAAGAGATCATGCACGAGATTCAGCCGTGTGAGATTGAGGACATTGATGTCACGATTCATCTTGCAAATAGACAAACAATCTCTCCAGTTGGGATCGTGAGAGATGTTGAAGTACTCTGCAGGAAGGTAAAATATCCTACTGACTTTCTTGTACTTGGTTCAGTGCAAGATAGTTTTTGCCCTATTATCTTTGGTAGACCCTTCCTCAGCACCTGTGGGGCTATAATAGATTGCAAGAAAGGTAAAGTTTCTGTTGAATTCAACGGTGAGCCGTATGAATTTAATTTTTCTATGTTTTCCAAGCATCCTCGTGGTTCTGACTTTTGAAGTAATGACAAAATTATTGAAGAAATTGCTTCTATTGCTATTCCTCATAATGATACTTTGCAGCAATTTATGGAAGACCACGAGAATGACATACATATGCAAGAGAGGGATGAACTAGAAGATATATTTTTAAGACAAAATCCTATCCTAAAGCACAACCTCCCGGTTGAACCTTTAGGAATCCTCTCGCAACCAAAAGAAGACCCGGTGTTTGATCTAAAACCACTACCCGATACGCTCAAGTATGCTTATTTAGATGAAAATAAAGTATATCATGTTATTATCAATTCTAACCTTTCAGGGTATGAAGAAGAGCGATTATTGGAGACACTCCGCAGACACCGAGGTGCTATTGGCTATACTCTTGATGATCTTAAGGGTATTAGTCCATCCATTTGTCAACATACTATCAATCTTGAGCCCGATGCCAAACCAGTTGTTGATCATCAACGACGGTTGAACCCAAAGATGAAGGACGTGGTTAGGACGGAGGTTCTCAAACATCTAGCTGCAGGTATCATCTATCCTATAGCTGATAGTAAGTGGGTAAGTCTGGTTCATTGTGTTCCTAAGAAAGGAGGTATAACTGTTGTTCCTAATGATAGAAATGAACTAATACCTCAGAGAACTATTATTGGATATAGAATGTGTATTGATTTCAGGAAGTTGAACAAGGCCACCAGGAAGGATCACTATCCTCTTCCCTTTATTGATCAGATGCTCGAGCGGCTGTCTAAAAACACCCACTTCTGCTATCTAGATGGGTATTCTGGCTTCTCCCAAATTCACGTTAACACCGCGGATCAAGAGAAGACCACCTTTACGTGTCCTTAAGGTACTTATGCTTATAGGCGTATGCCTTTTGGTTTATGTAATGCACCTTCTACTTTTCAGAGGTGTATGTCTGCAATATTTCATGGTTTCTGTGAGGAGATTGTAGAAGTTTTCATGGACGACTTTTCCGTCTATGGAAACTCCTTGGACCACTGTCTCCACAATATTAATGAAGTTTTGCAGAGATGTGAAGAAACGAATTTGGTGCTCAATTGGGAGAAGTGCCATTTCATGGTTAACGAAGGAATAGTTCTTGGACACATGATTTCCGAAAGGGGAATTGAAGTGGACAAGGCAAAAATTGAAGCTATTGAGAGGATGCCCTATCCAAGAGACATCAAAGGTATTCGTAGTTTTCTAGGTCATGATGGTTTCTATAGAAGATTTATCAAGGACTTTTCTAAGACCTCGAGACCCCTTACCAATCTTCTCCAGAAGGATTCTCCTTTTGTATTTGATGAAGATTGTAAGGAAGCGTTCGAAGTTCTTAAGAAAGCCTTGAAAACCGCTCCTATAGTACAACCACCTGACTGGAATTTGCCCTTTGAAATTATGTGTGATGCTAGTGATTTTGCTGTCGGAGTTGTTTTAGGACAAAGGGTTGACAAGAAGTTGAATGTCATCCACTATGCCAGCAAGACACTTGATAGTGCTCAATAGAATTATGCTACTACCGAGAAGGAATTCTTGGCAGTGGTGTTTTCTTGTGATAAGTTTAGATCGTATATTGTAGATTCTAAAGTTATTATTCATACTGATCATGCTGCTATTAAGTATCTTATGCAGAAAAAGGACGCCAAACCAAGACTCATTAGATGGGTACTCCTTCTACAAGAATTTGATTTGCAGATTGTCGATAGAAAAGGAGAAGACAATCCGGTAGCGGATAATCTTTCAAGGAGGGAAGATATCCCGCACGACCCTATTCCAGTCAACGACAGTTTCCCAGATGAACAGCTTGCTGTTGTAAAAGTACAATCTCATTCCGACCCTTGGTTTGAAGATTATGCTAATTTTATCGTTGCAAAGTTTTTGCCTCCAGGTTTTACATTTCAGCAGAGGAAGAAATTCTTCACGGATTTGAGGCACTACTTTTGGGATGATCCACATCTTTTCAAAGAAGGTCCAGATGGGATCGTGAGAAGATGTATACCGGAGCACGAGCAGAAGGACGTTCTTCGACAATGTCACGATAGTCCCTATGGAGGACATCATGCCGGTGAAAGGACCGCACATAAAGTTTTACAATCAGGTTTTTATTGGCCTAATCTTTTTAAAGACGCCCGAAGGTACGTTCTATCTTGTGATAAGTGTCAGAGAGTTGGTAAAATTAGCAGGAGAAATGAGATTCCTATGAATTACTCACTAGTGATCGAACCTTTTGATTGCTGGGGTTTTGATTTTATGGGTCCTTTTCCTCCTTCACACAAGTACACACACATCTTAGTTGCTGTTGATTATGTAACCAAGTGGGTAGAAGCAATCCCCACTGAAAGTGTTGATCACAAGACATCTTTGAAAATTCTCAAGGATGTATTTTTTCCTAGGTTTGGAGTACCAAGGTACCTCATGACAGATGGAGGGTCACACTTCACGCATGGAGATTTTAGGAAAGCTCTAGCCAAGTATGATGTCAATCATAGGATTGCATCACTGTACCACCCTCAAACTAGTGGGCAAGTTGAGCTCACCAATAGGGAGATCGAGTTGATCTTACAAAAGACAGTAAACAATTCTAGAAAGGACTGGTCAAAGAAGTTAGGAGATGCTTTGTGGGCGTATAGAACTGCTTACAAAAACCCCATGGGCATGTCTCCGTATAAAATGGTCTATGGCTAGGCTTGCCATTTACCATTAGAGTTAGAGCACAAGGCTTTCTGGGCTGTCAGAGAGCTAAATGCTGACCCAAAGTTAGCTGGTGAAAAGCGTCTCATGAACTTGACTTCTCTAGATGAGTGGAGGAGTGAAGCTTACGAGAGCGCTAAAATGTTCAAGGAAAAGGTAAAGAAGTGGCACGATAAAAGAATTCTGAAACGTGAATTTAATGTTGGTGATAAAGTTTTGTTGTTTAGATCTCGTTTCAGGTTTTCTCCAGGTAAACTACTTTCCAGATGGGAAGGACCTTTTCTTATCGAAGAAGTATATCGGTCTGGTGCAATCAAGATCAATGATTTCGAAGGCACCAAACCTCAAGTTGTGAATGGACAAAGACTCAAACATTACATGGCAGGTGATCCTATCAATGTGGATGTGAACATGGTATATACAAGAACTCATGAAGAACATGTTGCAGCCAAGTTTCAGACTCCGACAGGAGCAGAATAAGAAAAGGTATGTATTACGGTAAGGAAACATCGCGAACGTCAATAAAAGTTTACTTTTCAAAGTTTTTGAAAAATTAGGAAAATTCCAAGCCCGAGTGGAGCCGGAGAGGAACTCCAGGGGCCCCAGGAGGCCTCCTGGCGCGCCCCCCTCCTGGCCGCGCCAGGCACCCTCCTGGGTGCCCTGGACTCCGACTCCGACTCCACCTAGGCTTGAAACCTTCCTTCTGTTGCGGAAATTTTTGCTGTATATTTGCCCGGATAGTCCCGGCACCGTATCTCTCGATTTCGCGTGTTTTCTTTCTCGGTCTGTTTCTTCCAGGAAAACTTTCAGTAGATTTAGGTGCCATGGCTTCCCCAAGTTCCCCCAAGGACAAGTTCGTCGTCAACGTCATCAACCCTTACCTCGCTGAGGTGAGTAAGCACCCCCAGGTCCTTCGTGTGGAGGACGGTGTTCTCCACAAGGAAGATCTGAAGGGACCAGTCAAGGAAGGGAGCACCGAGGAGCGGAAGAAGGAGATGGAACATGAGGTCTTCAAGTTCAAGAAGATGGTGGAGCGTGGTGTTGAAGCTAACTTCGACATCATGAACGAGATCGAGGCTTCCCACAAGAAGGAGATGTGGTCAAGTTTGTCCGCACTAGAAGAAAAAGTTTATGGGCTCCAAGCACAGATCTATGATCTGCATAACCAGAATTGTGAGTATGACCTAAAGTTTCTGCGCATGGGTTTAGGTGCTGAGTGTAGGATCTTGGAGACGGGAATGTCCTTCGAGACTGGAGAGGAGCTTCCATGGAAGCGCTTCGCCAAGGAGTACCTGACTGAGAAGAACAAGAATGAGGAGTAAAACTCCTCGGGTAATGGCATCCCCTTATGTTCCAAGCTTGGGGGAGTGTCGGGTATCTTTATCTTTATCTTTGTCTTTAGGAGTCAAGTAGAGTCGTATCATGTCTAGGGAAGTTACTTTATGAAATAGGTGTTGCTTTGAGGTCTATCACTCATTTTGAGGAGAGCTTTGTATCCATGAGTGTGAAGTCGTCTATGAAGGAATATTAATGAGAAGTCTATTGGTTTCTTCGCTGCACTTGGTATTCTCTTCACGCAATCGACATTATGAGCTGATCCTTATGGGGAGTATTGACCTTATATCAGGTATGGCTTCGAAAACTTTATTTAAATCTTGGAAAGTATAGCTTTGGTCATAACAACAAGCATGTTTTTCTCAAAGTAGCGACATAGCCAAAACCTTTGTGTTATTATGCTTGAAGTGTTATGTTGACAAGGAAGACAACTTGATGTTTCATGCTAGTTTTAATGTTTATGCTTTGTATTGCTTGCATCTAAGTTGTCATCAATTGTCTGGTCTCTCAAAGCCTTGCTAGCCAAAACTCTGTACTAAGCGGAATTATCCTTGTACTTCCATACTCTGAAACCAACATCTTCCACTTGAGTCCACCATACCTTCCTAGTTGTCGTATTCCACCACCACTCCTAAAGTATATAATTTGTGTGCTATCTCTATATGTTCAAAATCTTCTGTTTTGTGCCGTTGATTCAGCCCATGAGGAAGTGGTGGGTAACCCATGATCTTATTAATTTGGACAAGTTTTATCTTGGGATTGCATGTCTAATCTGCAAACCCCTAATACGAGAAGGGACTGGCATGAGTGCCCAGCTCGTAAAATATAAATACTAACACACAAGTTCCTACGCCCATTTATGAGTGATCAACATAGGAATTTAAGGGGATGTGATCGTCCCCGCATGGGAGCCGTTCCTAGAAACTTGTCCAAATCATGAAGTGAGTGAGTTATCTATCAGCAGTCGTTGACGGATCATGCACCTCCCAAAAGTCTGTTTTTTATTCTGTTTGATCTAGAGATGGCACATGAGTTTTCCCTGCTTACCCGTTTGCACGGGGTTTATCCTTTATTTTGTGCTGAGTCAGTCCTTCCTACTTCCTTCCTTCTTAAGAGAGAACAGACACTTGATGTTAATAAAGATTCTTGCATACAAAGCTGCATTGAAAGTTAGCATGTTACATCTTTGTTGAAATTATCTTTTGATAAGTGAGTTGTTTACAAAAGCTTGATGAGTAAACATCTTCCTTTGTGTTAACATGTGCACTTCTTGACTAATAACATGTTCTTTTCAAAGCTTCAACTGGTTTCATTATAAGTGAAAGAGCAAAAGTAAAATTTATTAGTTGTTCCTTGACCAAGGCTATGTTTTCCATGATTTGATGAGTTTTCCAGGTCCTACTTTGTTATAATTGTTACTACTTTCTCATAAGGACCTTATGAGTTGAGGTTGCTGTTGAGGATGCTTCAGTTTGGTGAGAAATCTTGATGCTTCTTGTCCATATTCTTTTATCGACACTTCACTCTCTAAACTTGTGGAAAGGTTTACTGAGCTCAGTAATCGCTTGGGGAAAAGCGAGGTCTAAGCTTGGGGGAGTTGATACGTCCAAAAAACATCACTATTTTATATCGTAATTTCATCCTATTCATTGATATATTCCACTTTAAAGTATTTTTCTTATGTTGTTTTGGCTTGTTTTACACAGTTTACAACTTTCCGATGCCGAAGCAGCAGAACCAGGATTCAGCAGGGAAAAGTGGACACCAAGTTGCTGAATCAGATCAAATCCAAATACTATGAAAATTTACGGGGATCATTTTTATTGGAATTGACTGGGGATCACCGAAGACGGAGGTGAGGGGACCCACCAGGCAGCCAGAAGGGTGCCTGGTGCGGCCCCCCTCCTGGCCGCGCCAGGCACCCTCCTGGATGCCTGGTGGCCCCCTCGGTGCCCCCTCTCGCCTATAAGACCCCCCTGGGGTGAAAACCCTAAATATAGAAGAGTTTCCGTGTTTCGCCGCCGCCACGGGGCGGAAACCTACAGAGGAGAAAAGCCATCTCCGGCGGGCAGATTCCGCCAGGGATATCACCTCCCGGAAGGGGCGATCGTCGCCATCATCGTCATCATCATCGTCACGGGCATCATCGAGATCATCATCAACATCATCCCAACATCAGGACCATCTCCATCACCATCCCATATCATCTCACAATTGCAACTTGTGTTGTAATCCATACTATCTATCCTCTCTACTCTGTTGGTGTTGATTACTACTTTGTCGTGAATGCTATTGAGTTTTGTTGGAGAATTATCATTGTCTCCAGATTGTTTGCCACCCATATATCACCTCTGATCATGATCTCTTTTATGTCTTGTGAGTAGTTACTTTAGTTCTTGAGAACATGGGAGAAGTCTAGTTATTAGTAGTCATATGATGTTGAAGTATTATGTGTTGTTTGATACTTAAGTTGTGTTGTTATTTCTCTAGTGGTGTTATGTGAGTCGAACACTTAACACTTCACCTTTAATGGGCCTAGAGGAGTACATTGTGCACAAAGGATGCTTATGGTGGGTTGCCGGAATGACGGAAACCTGAACCCCAGTTCGCACACTTTTGCACAAGGGAGTTATGGATCCTTGATCGTAATGATGTGGTTAGGCTTATGCCTTAATTACTACCTTGTATTTGCGGATGCTTGCAAGGTGTGTAATCATAAGAGTACACTTATCTTAGTCTAGAATGTGTACTAGCATTGATCCACCCACCAACACTTATGAACACAATACATATTACTTGGCGGAGTATGGTGATAGTAACTTGGCTATCTCTCCCGTGTGTTCTCAAGAACGCTTTAGCTTTTATAAGTTTAGTTCCCAGGATTATTCTTGTGAAAGGATTGGGCCACTTGCTACTCCTCAGTTACCCTGCTTAGTTTGCTTGTCTTTTACTTTTATGTTTCTTAAACCAAAAACCCCTAAATATTTACCTTTGAGTGTGTGCAGCCTTTCCTTATCCAGTGTCATTATCAACACCTTCTGCTCCTCGTGCGATCGACATCCTTATTTATCGAAAAGCTACAATTGATCCCCTAGACTTGTGGGTTATCAAGAATCGTTTATTGGCGCGGTTAGAAGGGGAGGCAACCTGTAAGGCCCCTGATGCGGTACTAACTCTAACTAGTCGCTTTCGCGTCCGGTCGGAGTTAGAAGCGCATCAAACGCCACCGGCGCACGACACTCGCACTCGTGTCGCTGCCGGATTCTCGACAACAGGTAAACAAGCATAACTCTAAGAAAGGAAAATACATAAGAAGATAAAATAGAGCAGGGCATACAACTCCACTGTCAAAAATATATAACATCACCAAGAGTACATCAATACATCAAGCGGAAGCATAGTAGGGACCGAGTACGGTCAAGATCCAAATTTCCCTAGAGAGGGCTACACATAAATCCACCCACGGAACGTCTGATCCCAACTAAGGATCCTACTGGTCGGTGTAGTCGTACTCGTCGTCATCCTCCGGGGGCACCTCCACGAAGTATCGTCCGGTGCTGGGGTCGAGGTAGTAGTCCACTGCAGCGGCCGATCAGGCAAAGCGGTAAAGGCGGAAAAGTAAACAGGGGTGAGAACATGTCATTACGGAATAACTAACGCTACAGGTAAGGTAAAGATATAGACAGGTTGCAGCCGTACTAGCATATATGGTGGCTACTCGTTCTATCGGAATATGGATGAGATCCAAGAATTACGTTGACAACATGTCGTAAGTCGGCTATCCACCTACTTACGCAAACATAACACAACCTCGTTTCTCTCTCGGTCCCCCTGGACGAAGAAAGACAACCAAGGCACACACACGGTTTGTCAAGTTTTATAACATGATTTCAATTGATGTTATTCTATGAACAAGGAGTAGGTCTCAAGTAGTCCATAACCGCGGACACGGCTTTTCGAAAAGATTTACCCTGCAGGGGTGTACCAACTGTCCATTATAGACGTCGCATGTACGCCCGGTTTCCACTTGGCTAGGTAAGCGCCTGAAACTCCGGAACGTCAGAATCCCTCTAACTAACAACGCACAACTCCGGGTGGCCCCCGGGGAGTCGACACCCAAACCTCAAGCCGGCCACGCTCTCGGACCGGACTCTTCCTTATGACGCAGGTCGGATTACCGGTTAGTTCTCCTATGAGACCGGGTCCTAGCTGATCAGGTGGACCAACAGAGATCTATGCTCCACTGGCCCAGTTTGTTTTGTAAACAGCTGGGGTACCAACCAACACACACGCGAAGCAAATGTAAATCAGCTCGGGCCACCACTAGTATTTTAAGAAGCTAGGTAGGTAAGACAAGGGGGCCCCATAAAACACCACACACGATTGAGCACGCTCGTCAAGAAACACAATACCCGGAACTCGGGTCCTAGGTGACTCAAATGGAACAAAGCACCAGACGGGAATAGTCCAGCCTTCCACGTTTCGTCGAATATAAATTAACATCATTTAACAATAATAATATCAACCAACTTCTCTGATAACATGATATCCCAACCATAAATATATAGGGTAAGCAGCAAGTTTTCTATCCATACTAAGCAATGGCCGAGCAGCGGTAACATAGCAGAACAATGGTTTGCTGGGATGTGGGGATCATGGCTGTATGGGTTTTAAACATGGCATAAGGTATATAGGATCAAACAACAACGTTCTAGATCTACAGCTAGGCATGAGCAGAAAGTTATAAAGTAATGACACAGATCTCCCCCTTGCCTGGTAAGGTAGTCGAAGCAGCACCCACGGTACTCTCGAGCTCGGTGTCGGACAGCTCCACGTAAGTCTCCTCGGCGGTCTCAGGTGCTAACGTAAGGTACCGGCAAGAAAGGGCACACAAGTAAGCCACTGATGCAACTCAAACAAGGATGGCATGTTCAAGTTTTATTTACATGATGTGACCCTGTCTATTCAAGTTTAAATGAAGGTGATGACGACAGGGCATCACTTCCATATGCATTTATTTACATTGTAATGGCTTTGGTCTGAGCCTTAATTTAGGTGTAAATAGCATGATAGCATGGCATGATCAACAAGCATTACAAGTATTTAAATAACATGAAAGTAAAACAATGATTCCGGAGACGGAGTAGTGTCGGTGAAATTGACACACAGGAAGGAGCAACAAGGTTTGAGGCCAGTCACTATGCACATGACAATATGCTAGGGGCTAACTTGAAGAAGAAGATGACCTGGAACAGACTTGAAAAGATCAGATGAACAACATTTCAAATGCACTGAAGTTGAAATGTTGCAGGCAGACAGACCTGAAACTTCTGAACCAGGTGATCACACCTTGTCTCAAAAGTTGTACAACACATCATGAAAACATCACTGCTGCACTCCTTGCAGAAAAGCACCCTAAAAACATATATGACATGTCTCAGTTTGAATTTGCAAGGGCAGTTGCAAATTCAGCTGAAGTTCAGGGGGCTGAGTGCAAAATTTGCACCTCATGAATTTTGAAAAGGTTCAGATGAACAAATCATCATCACCATGCAATTACTTGTGTAAAACTACCCCCATTTCATATATGGCATGGGCTAATTTGACATTTGAACAAACTTTGCCAAACCAAGAATTTGCAGGGGGGGCATTTTGCAAATTGACCATGCTTCCAAAACATAGGGGGCCAAATGCAAAAATGCTTCCCACTATGCTGACCAGTGGCTCAAGCTACCCTAAATTGATATAAGGCATGCCTCAATTAAACAGGAGGTGAGAGTCTAGTTTGAATTTGAATTCAAACTTGAATGAAATAAAAACAGAAAAGAAAGGAATAAATAAAAAGAAAAAAAAAGGGAAGCCCAGCCAGCTTGGGCTAGCTCCGGCCAGCAGCCCAGCTGCTGCTCCCTGGCGCCTGGCGCGCTAATATTAACGGGCCAGGCCCAGCTGCTACCACGGCCATGCTCTCAAAAGAGCAAAAATTCGGGGTTAAATCGACCCCAGGGGGATTCGAACCCCGCACAGCGCGGCTCTCCTCCAAGCGCGCTACCACTCGGCTAGCGCTCGCATCTCGACAGGAAGCAGCTCGCTCTGAAGATAACCTAGCTACAAGGCGCTGCTAAAACTGAACACGAACTGAACTCGAGTTCAGTCGACAGTGGATGGAAGAAAGGAGGGAACTTGCTCCAGTTGGAATTGATCCTGGACTCCCAGCAAACTGAAGCTGCGCTGCATCGTCTCCGTCCTGCTACGGTGATCTACATCACGCGGAACCGAAGCAGCTCGAGGCGCGAACTGAAGAAAGGGGGCGGCTTGACCGCTGTCTGACGAGGTTCAGACTCTGCAGCTCCGCGCGCGTGGAACTTCCGGCGTCCACCGCATCTCGTCCAGGGCACCATGGGCTCCACGCCCTCTGCTAGCCGTAGATGGATGTGCCCGGACTCCGTTTCACTACTAAGATAGCCTCGCCGTGCCACGTATGGGTGCTACGCCGGATCGGAAGAACGCGGCGGAACGGGAGACAACGGAAACAGGGGAGGGGAACGGTGAGCTCACAGCGGGGGAAACGGCTCGTGCGGATCGGGATGATGGTCGCCGGCGTGCAGGTCGACGACGTGGACGAAGACGGAGTCGAGCCGTGCAGAAACCTCAGGCCATGGACCTCCTGTCCATGGCGACTCCGGACAGGATGCAGAGGAAGGGGAACGGAAGAAGGCGGCGGCGGCCGAGGAATGGAGCTAGGGTTTGGGGAGCCAGGAGGGGCTCATATATAGCAGAGGGGGAGAGGCGACGTGGCTCTAAAAGAGCCTCTCCTCCACGGCCACGCCATGTGCGTGAGGGGGGATAAAGGCAGAGGAGGGGGATGACAGGTGGGACCGGCCGGCTGAGAGAGAGGGGAAAAGAGAAAAGAAACGGGGCTGCTCCAGGTGGGCTGATTCGGGCGGCCCAGCTGGGCTGGAGGTGAAAAGGGAGGAAGGCAGGCCCTTTTCCAGATAGAAAATGAGCAGCAGGGAAGGAAAAGGAAAAGAAAAAGACAGGGGCAAAGGAAAAATATTCCAAATATTTTTAGAATCCCCTAAAAAGATGCTTGATCACCCAAAATTGATTTGATCAATTTTGCATGCAGTGAAAAATCCCCAAAAGCAAAACAGTACCCTTTTCTATTTAAAATTAAATAGAAAAGGACTTTGAAGAGTTTTTGAGGGAAAAATAGAAGGTTCAAAATTCCATGAGCTTGAAATTCTTAATCCTTGCATTTTTCTAGATTTTTCAAAATTGGTTTGACCAATTTAGGCAACAACAAAAATGTGGCCCCTTTTTGAAATCAAAAACACTTTGAACTAGGGCTACTGTTTTTGGTGGTGGCAAAAATGCCTTGAGGGTTTTAAAACCCTTGCAATAGCAAATGAAATGGCTAGGCCAAGTTTGGGGTCAAGTGGAGTGAGCATGTGACAAGGAAAATTCCAACAATACCCTTCTTGAGCCACTTTGGATGCAAAGGAAAACAACTCAACATGACTCCATTCCCAAGGCCAATTTAGATCACCACATGAAATGACATAAACCTCTACCATGCCAAGTTACAAGTCCAACAGAGGAAAAATAATTACATGGTGTTGATAGCTTATTACATGTGGGCTGTTACAGCTCTCCCCTACCAACATAGGATCTCGTCCCGACATCTAAGCAAGAAAAAGCTCGGGATACTCAGAACGGAGACGATCTTCACGCTCCCACGTTGCTTCCTTCTCTGAGTGATGTGCCCACTGCACTTTGAGGAACTTGACGGTCTTGTTGCGAGTCTTGCGCTCGGACGAATCAAGAACACGGACTGGACGCTCTGAGGAAGACAGATCCGCACTGAGCTGGATCTCGCCCAAGTCCACTGCCTGCTCTGGCTGCTTGAAACACTTCTTCAACTGAGACAGGTGGAACACATCATGCACCATAGCCAAGCTGTCTGGAAGCTCGAGGCGGAACGCAAGAGGTCCCCGAGTCTCGAAGATGCGGAACGGACCAACGAACCTGGGGGCCAACTTGCCTTTGATCCCAAATCGGTGAGTGCCCCGAAGTGGAGACACTTTGAGGTATGCGAAGTCACCAACTTTGAAGTCAACACCACGGTGCTTCTTGTCATAATAGTCCTTCTGCCTAGACTGTGCTGCCTTTAGATTCTCTCGGTCAATCTTCACTCTGTCCTCTGCCTCTTGGATCACATCTGGACCGAACAGCTGCCTCTCGCCTGTCTCGGACCAGTTCAAAGGTGTCCTCCACTTGCGACCATACAAGACTTCAAACGGCGCTGCTTGCAGACTTTCTTGATAGCTGTTGTTGTACGAGAACTCAGCATACGGCAAGCACTCTTCCCACTTCATGCCAAATGAGATGACACATGCCCTCAACATGTCCTCAAGAATCTGATTCACACGCTCAACCTGCCCACTGGTCTGAGGGTGATAAGCGGTACTGAACAACACTGTCGTACCAATCGCCTTTTGAAAGGCCTGCCAGAACTTGGAGGTGAAAAGACTTCCTCGATCAGAACTGATCTTCTTGGGGATGCCATGCAAAGATACAACTCGTGCGGTGTACAAATCCGCCAACTGAGCTGCAGAAATGGAGTCTTTCACTGGGAAGAAGTGAGAAACTTTGGAGAGATTGTCAATGACAAAAAAGATGGCATTGTTCTTCTTCTGCGACAAAGGAAAACCCGTGATGAAATCCATCTCAATGTGATCCCATTTCCACTCCGGAATTTCAATTGGCTGAAGTAGCCCTGCAGGCTTCTGGTGCTGTGCTTTCACTCTCCTGCACACATCACACTGGGAGACAAAACGGGCAACATCCCGCTTCATACGAGTCCACCAAAAGCTCTGCTTGAGGTCCTGATACATCTTGGTGCTACCAGGGTGGATAGACAGCTTTGAGTCATGGGCTTCTCTCAAGATTACCTCTCTGAGACCTCCTTCTTTGGGAACAACAACTCTCTCCTCGAACATCACGGTGCCGTCATTATGCACTGAAAAGCAACCGTACTTCGGAACTGAGGCGACAACACCCTGTTTGACTTTCTGAATCATCAAGCTACCAGACTGAGCTTCACGAATCTTCTCACGGATAGTGGGCTCTACCATAAGGTTGGCTAGATAGCCTGCTGGAACTAGCTCAAGATTGAGCCTTCGAAAGGCCTCACACAAATCAGGGTGTATCTTCTGCACCTGGACACTGTTGCAATCACCCTTGCGGCTCAATGCATCGGCTATGACATTCGCCTTGCCAGGCGTATACTGAATATCCACGGAGTACTCAGTAATAGTCTCGAGCCACCTCCTTTGCCTCAAGTTCAGGTTAGGCTGCGTGAACAAGTACTTTAAGCTTTTGTGGTCGGTGAACACATCAACCTTCCTCCCTAGGAGGAGGTGTCGCCAAGTAACCAACGCATGAATCACTGCAGCCAGCTCAAGATCGTGGGTCGGATAGTTCCTCCCAGCCTGCTTCAACTGTCTGGAGGTGTACGCCACAATACTCTTTCCCTGCATCAACACTCCGCCATGGCCATTCAACGAGGCGTCACAGAACACTTGAAACGGCTGTGACTCATCTGGCGGCGTAAGAATCGGAGATGTGGTCAGCCTTATCTTCAACTCATCAAAAGCTTCCTGGCAAGCCTGTCACCAAGAGTACCTCTTACCCTTGCACAACAACTCCGTCATCGGTTTTGCTATCTTGGAGAAATTCTCGACAAACTTCCTGCAATAGCTGGCAAGTCCGAGAAAACTCCTCAGCTGCTTGACATTTTTCGGCGGAGTCCAATCTTGAATCGTCCGGACTCTGTCTGGGTCAACGGCAATGCCCTCTGAGGAAATGACATGGCCAAGAAAGTTGACATTATTCATCCAGAACTCACACTTGGAGAACTTGGCATAAAACTGGTGATCTCTCAACTTCTGCAACACCAATCTGAGATGCTCCTCATGTTCAGCCTCTGACTTGGAAAAGACAAGGATGTCGTCGAGGTAGAGGAGCACGAACACGTCCAACCATTCTTGGAACAGATAGTTCATGGCCCTCATGAACGTCGGAGGTGCGTTTGAAAAGCCAAACGTCATGACCGTAAACTCGTACAGTCCATAACGAGTGCGGAAGGCTGTCTTGGGAATGTCCTCCTCACGGACACGAATCTGGTGGTACCCCATCTTTAGATCAAGCTTTGAAAACACCTTTGCTCCATGCAACTGCTCAAATAAGTCATTGATGTTGGGCAAAGGGTATTTGTTTTTTATCGTCTTCTTGTTGATACCACGGTAGTCTTGAACCAACCGGCTAGTACCATCTTTCTTCTTCACAAAAAGACACGGGGCACCCCAAGGAGAAGTGCTCGGACGAATGAGCCCATCCTTCTCAAGCTTCACCAACTGCTCTTTCAACTCAACCAGCTCTTCCGGACACATCTTGTAAGGTTGCCGAGATATCGGCTGTGTACCAGGTTCTACCTCGATCACGAACTCAATAGCACGCACGGGTGGAATACATGGCAACTCCTCTGGAAAGACATCTGGGAACTCTCGAACAACTCTAACCTCCTCGATCCATGGAGCAACTCCAGCGTTCAGAGCGCACAACTGTGTTGATCCCACTGTCGAGCGACAAGTGTACCAAATCTCTGCGCCTGAATCGTGCGTCAGCAACACGGTCTTGGATGGACAATCAATCTTGGCCTTGTACCTGACAAGCCAATCCATGCCCAAAATGACATCAATGTCGGAACGGGGTAAGACAACCAGGGACGCCGAAAAAATAGCACCCTGAATACTGATCTCCACATCTGGAACTGTCCATGAAGAAGTGAACTTTGACCCAGGTGTGACAACTAATAGCTTGCTCGGAAGCTGGTCACGTGGGAGATCTACTCTCGAAGCAAAGGACTGAGATATGAAGGAATGGGAAGCTCCAAAATCAAACAACACTGTCGCTGGAACTGAACACACAAGTAACCTACCAAGCACAATCTCGGACGACTGCTGAGCCTCTGCCACAGTCACGTTGTTCACCCTGAGCGCTCGTGGCTGGGCCCGCACCATCGCGTTGCTCGGTGTAGAGCGAGGTGGGGGCGGAGGCAGCCTGGCGTAACGAGGGTCGGTGCACTGCGGAGACTTGTGGCCCGGCTTGCCACACTTGAAGCACGTGATCTCAGGCCTGGGCTGGCCCTGCGGAGCAGGCGGCCTCGCGTGTGGTGGAGTAGAGCGAGGTCCGTGCTGCACTGGAACGGGAGGGCGGGCAAAAGTGCGGACAACTGCCCCCCTCTGCTGGAACTACTGGCGCTGCGGCTGAGGCTGTGGCTCTACAACCCAGGACATGGCCTTCTTGTGGACCATCACTGCTGAACTGTGCTCTCTCTGCTTCCTCTTCTCTGCGGAACGCTCTGCCTCAGCTGACTCCTGTCTGATAGCCTGGTCGACGAACTCTGAGAACAGGCTTGGCGTGGACAAGGTGAGCGCATACTTGATGTCCGGGGCAAGACCACCGCGGAACCTGGCAATGCGCTTGGCCTCTGACGAGACCTCCTCTGGAGCATACCTGGCAAGCCTGACGAAGGCCAGGTTATACTCTTGCACAGGCCTGTCCCCCTGCCTCAGAGCTAAGAACTCCTCGCGCTTCCTCTCGATCAGTCCACTGGGAATATGAGAAGCTCTGAAATCCTTGACGAAGTCCTCCCATGTGATCTCTGCATCACCCTTGTTTGCCTTGTACGTCGAGAACCAACTGCCTGCGGCACCCTGAAGCTGGAAGGAGGCGAAGGTGACGTAGTCGACGGGTCTGACGGCGTTGGCATTGAAGTGCTTCTTGATCTCTGCTATCCAGTCATCCGCCTCCAGCGGGTCTTGAGCCTCGGAGAATCTGGGGGGGCTGATCGCCAGGAACTGCTGCAGTGTGGTGTACTGTGGTCGATCATTCCTCTGAGCACCCTGGTTCTGCAGCATCTGAAGGATCACAGCTGTGCCCTGAGCCACTGCGGCTACAGCCTCCCCAAGGATAGGGTTCTCTGGCGGCGGCATGTTCGCTCTTGGCATCCTGTATACAGGAACACTTATGAGAACATGAACGAATCATTGAAGTAACCAGAAGTTAAAGCAAAATTGACAACAAAACTTCCTCACGAGGTATGAGAAAGCCGAAGGCTGAAATTCCACCAAGGTTAACCCGGAAAGTCGATAACTAGGTGCTACTGGAATTCCCAAACCAAGAACATCCAAATCCAAGATAATAATCTGCTAGCGAGCACACAACAATATATACGAGCGGTTGGAAACCTGAACAATGAGACATCTGCCCTGAGCGGCCCGCCATCACGGTCGTCCATAGGGGAAAGACACCACATCCATATTACCATAGGATGCCCGCCAATCCTGTATGGACGTTTCACCTGGGGTACGCCGTAAGCGAGGTAGAGCAGTCAACCCCAAGTGGCGGCTCAGTGGTCTCAAAGACGCCAACACATCTCGTCGCTAGCAAAAAAAATTATAGAGGAATCGGAGCCTCATGTAAACGAGATCCTACATTGTTTGAAAGGGGATAAGTTGCAGAGACAAAACATCGTTCACTTCCTCACGGAAAAGGGGTGGGAGGGTGGGATAAGGAGAAAACAGAAAGAGGTCCTACTCTCCGAAATTTTTCCCTATATAACTACCAAAATAATTTCTAGACTCAACTTCGGCCAGTAAAGGGTCCTACAGTCAGTCCTGCTCTGATACCAAGTTGTAAGGCCCCTGATGCGGACTAGTCGCTTTCGCGTCCGGTCGGAGTTAGAAGCGCATCAAACGCCACCGGCGCACGACACTCGCACTCGTGTCGCTGCCGGATTCTCGACAACAGGTAAACAAGCATAACTCTAAGAAAGGAAAATACATAAGAAGATAAAATAGAGCAGGGCATACAACGCCACTGTCAAAAATATATAACATCACCAAGAGTACATCTGATCAGTACATCAATACATCAAGCGGAAGCATAGTAGGGACCGAGTACGGTCAAGATCCAAATTGCACTACAGAGGGCTACACATAAATCCACCCACGGAACGTATGAGCCCAACTAAGGATCCTACTGGTCGGTGTAGTCGTACTCGTCGTCATCCTCCGGGGGCACCTCCACGAAGTATCGTCCGGTGCTGGGGTCGAGGTAGTAGTCCACTGCAGCGGCCGATCAGGCAAAGCGGTAAAGGCGGAAAAGTAAACAGGGGTGAGAACATGTCATTACGGAATAACTAACGCTACATGTAAGGTAAAGATATAGACAGGTTGCAGCCGTACTAGCATATATGGTGGCTACTCGTTCTATCGGAATATGGATGAGATCCAAGAATTACGTTGACAACGTGTCGTAAGTCGGCTATCCACCTACTTACGCAAACATAACACAACCTCGTTTCTCTCTCGGTCCCCCTGGACGAAGAAAGACAACCAAGGCACACACACGGTTTGTCAAGTTTTATAACATGATTTCAATTGATGTTATTCTATGAACAAGGAGTAGGTCTCAAGTAGTCCATAACCGCGGACACGGCTTTTCGAAAAGATTTACCCTGCAGGGGTGTACCAACTGTCCATTATAGACGTCGCATGTACGCCCGGTTTCCACTTGGCTAGGTAAGCGCCTGAAACTCCGGAACGTCAGAATCCCTCTAACTAACAACGCACAACTCCGGGTGGCCCCCGGGGAGTCGACACCCAAACCTCAAGCCGGCCACGCTCTCGGATCGGACTCTTCCTTATGACGCAGGTCGGATTACCGGTTAGTTCTCCTATGAGACCGGGTCCTAGCTGATCAGGTGGACCAACAGAGATCTATGCTCCACTGGCCCAGTTTGTTTTGTAAACAGCTGGGGTACCAACCAACACACACGCGAAGCAAATGTAAATCAGCTCGGGCCACCACTAGAATTGTAAGAAGCTAGGTAGGTAAGACAAGGGGGCCCCATAAAACCCCACACACGATTGGGCACGCTCGTCAAGAAACACAATACCCGGAACTCGGGTCCTAGGTGACTCAAATGGAACAAAGCACCAGACGGGAATAGTCCAGCCTTCCACGTTTCGTCGAATATAAATTAACATCATTTAACAATAATAATATCAACCAACTTCTCTGATAACATGATATCCCAACCATAAATATATAGGGTAAGCAGCAAGTTTTCTATCCATACTAAGCAATGGCCGAGCAGCGGTAACTTAGCAGAACAATGGTTTGCTGGGATGTGGGGATCATGGCTGTATGGGTTTTAAACATGGCATAAGGTAGATAGGATCAAACAACAACGTTCTAGATCTACAGCTAGGCATGAGCAGAAAGTTATAAAGTAATGACACAGATCTCCCCCTTGCCTGGTAAGGTAGTCGAAGCAGCACCCACGGTACTCTCGAGCTCGGTGTCGGACAGCTCCACGTAAGTCTCCTCGGCGGTCTCAGGTGCTAACGTAAGGTACCGGCAAGAAAGGGCACACAAGTAAGCCACTGATGCAACTCAAACAAGGATGGCATGTTCAAGTTTTATTTACATGATGTGACCCTGTCTATTCAAGTTTAAATGAAGGTGATGACGACAGGGCATCACTTCCATATGCATTTATTTACATTGTAATGGCTTTGGTCTGAGCCTTAATTTAGGTGTAAATAGCATGATAGCATGGCATGATCAACAAGCATTACAAGTATTTAAATAACATGAAAGTAAAACAATGATTCCGGAGACGGAGTAGTGTCGGTGAAATTGACACACAGGAAGGAGCAACAAGGTTTGAGGCCAGTCACTATGCACATGACAATATGCTAGGGGCTAACTTGAAGAAGAAGATGACCTGGAACAGACTTGAAAAGATCAGATGAACAACATTTCAAATGCACTGAAGTTGAAATGTTGCAGGCAGACAGACCTGAAAGCTTCTGAACCAGGTGATCACACCTTGTCTCAAAAGTTGTACAACACATCATGAAAACATCACTGCTGCACTCCTTGCAGAAAAGCACCCTAAAAACATATATGACATGTCTCAGTTTGAATTTGCAAGGGCAGTTGCAAATTCAGCTGAAGTTCAGGGGGCTGAGTGCAAAATTTGCACCTCATGAATTTTGAAAAGGTTCAGATGAACAAATCATCATCACCATGCAATTACTTGTGTAAAACTACCCCCATTTCATATATGGCATGGGCTAATTTGAAATTTGAAGAAACTTTGCCAAACCAAGAATTTGCAGGGGGGGCATTTTGCAAATTGACCATGCTTCCAAAACAGAGGGGGCCAAATGCAAAAATGCTTCCCACTATGCTGACCAGTGGCTCAAGCTACCCTAAATTGATATAAGGCATGCCTCAATTGAACAGGAGGTGAGAGTCTAGTTTGAATTTGAATTCAAACTTGAATGAAATAAAAACAGAAAAGAAAGGAATAAATAAAAAGAAAAAAAGGGAAGCCCAGCCAGCTTGGGCTAGCTCCGGCCAGCAGCCCAGCTGCTGCTCCCTGGCGCCTGGCGCGCTAATATTAACGGGCCAGGCCCAGCTGCTACCACGGCCATGCTCTCAAAAGAGAAAAAATTCGGGGTTAAATCGACCCTAGGGGGATTCGAACCCCGCACAGCGCGGCTCTCCTCCAAGCGCGCTACCACTCGGCTAGCGCTCGCATCTCGACAGGAAGCAGCTCGCTCTGAAGATAACCTAGCTACAAGGCGCTGCTAAAACTGAACACGAACTGAACTCGAGTTCAGTCGACAGTGGATGGAAGAAAGGAGGGAACTTGCTCCAGTTGGAATTGATCCTGGACTCCCAGCAAACTGAAGCTGCGCTGCATCGTCTCCGTCCTGCTACGGTGATCTACATCACGCGGAATCGAAGCAGCTCGAGGCGCGAACTGAAGAAAGGGGGCGGCTTGACCGCTGTCTGACGAGGTTCAGACTCTGCAGCTCCGCGCGCGTGGAACTTCCGGCGTCCACCGCATCTCGTCCAGGGCACCATGGGCTCCACGCCCTCTGCTAGCCGTAGATGGATGTGCCCGGACTCCGTTTCACTGCTAAGCTAGCCTCGTCGTGCCACGTATGGGTGCTACACCGGATCGGAAGAACGCGGCGGAACGGGAGACAACGGAAACAGGGGAGGGGAACGGTGAGCTCACAGCGGGGGAAACGGCTCGTGCGGATCGGGATGATGGTCGCCGGCGTGCAGGTCGACGACGTGGACGA
The DNA here is from genome assembly GCA_950022295.1 of Bromus sterilis. Lineage (NCBI taxonomy): Eukaryota > Viridiplantae > Streptophyta > Magnoliopsida > Poales > Poaceae > Bromus > Bromus sterilis. Next base: position 248,254,402 of record OX465598.1, on the reverse strand, counting down.
AGACGGAGTCGAGCCGTGCAGAAACCTCAGTCCATGGACCTCCTGTCCATGGCGACTCCGGACAGGATGCAGGGGAAGGGGAACGGGAGAAGGCGGCGGCGGCCGAGGAATGGAGCTAGGGTTTGGGGAGCCAGGAGGGGCTCATATATAGGAGAGGGGGAGAGGCGACGTGGCTCCAGGAGAGCCTCTCCTCCACGGCCACGCCATGTGCGTGAGGGGGGAGAAAGGCAGAGGAGGGGGATGACAGGTGGGACCGTCCGGCTGAGAGAGAGGGGAAAAAGGAAAAGAAACGGGGCTGCTCCAGGTGGGCTGATTCGGGCGGCCCAGCTGGGCTGGAGGTGAAAAGGGAGGAAGGCAGGCCCTTTTCCAGATAGAAAATGAGCAGCAGGGAAGGAAAAGGAAAAGAAAAAGACAGGGGCAAAGGAAAAATATTCCAAATATTTTTAGAATCCCCTAAAAAGATGCTTGATCACCCAAAATTGATTTGATCAATTTTGCATGTAGTGAGAAATCCCCAAAAGCAAAACAGTACCCTTTTCTATTTAAAATTAAATAGAAAAGGACTTTGAAGAGTTTTTGAGGGAAAAATAGAAGGTTCAAAATTCCATGAGCTTGAAATTCTTAATCCTTGCATTTTTCTAGATTTTTCAAAATTGGTTTGACCAATTTAGGCAACAACAAAAATGTGGCCCCTTTTTGAAATCAAAAACACTTTGAACTAGGGCTACTGTTTTTGGTGGTGGCAAAAATGCCTTGAGGGTTTTAAAACCCTTGCAATAGCAAATGAAATGGCTAGGCCAAGTTTGGGGTCAAGTGGAGTGAGCATGTGACAAGGAAAATTCCAACAATACCCTTCTTGAGCCACTTTGGATGCAAAGGAAAACAACTCAACATGACTCCATTCCCAAGGCCAATTTAGATCACCACATGAAATGACATAAACCTCCACCATGCCAAGTTACAAGTCCAACAGAGGAAAAATAATTACATGGTGTTGATAGCTTATTACATGTGGGCTGTTACACAACCCAACTAACATATTAACTTCTCCGCTATCAGGGACCCTGGGTTAATCATAGAGATAACACAGGTTGGACGATGCTCGTCGGCTAACAGGAGAAGCACTTCCTTCTCGATATTATTACGTGAGGGGGCGATTACAATGGAGGCCAAGGCGAGTTCTCGCAAGGCTAAGATGATTAGATGCGTATTGAGATGATCTGGACGTCTCTCCTCCCAGCCTTTATATATTAGGCTAGGTCTCGGGGAGTCCATGCTAGGTTACAGTAGATGGTTTCCTAGTTCCAGTCTTGCCTTGTACGCCAAGTTGCACCTTCCATGTTAGTCGCGGAGTCCTACGTCGGTGCTTGGTTGGGCCAATCGTGGGCTTGTCGTAGCTTCCCAGTCGGCCTTCTGTCTTCCCATGCACCAGGTAGTATCATATATAGGAGTCATGGGGTCACCCCCTCGTCAGTAGCCCCCGAGTGCCTGGGGGACTCGATGAGTCGCGCAGGGAATCAAATTCATCTGCTCCTTATTGTTTGTCAGTGTGGTATCGCCACGGGTCGCTGGTAGTTTCGAGCCATGACAATATCTGTTTCGAGGGATTGCTAAGCTGAAAGGGTCTAAGGAGTCCACTGGTCGAGCCATGGTGAATTGTGCTGGTGACAAATACCGCAGTAGCCCAATCAAGCCCACGTCCCTCGACGTGAACTTGGAACACTAGTGTCAAGCAAAGTCATGCCGCTGCATGTCTTATAGGATCAATTGCTGCCAGTCTAAGCACATATCCTGAGCGCGTTCGCTCAGCTATTTCTATCATGAGAGCGCATGGAAAAGGTCGGGAGTGAAATCGCTCTGCAGCATGTCCCGGCCTGGCCGTTCTTCGCAGCGGGGTCTTACCTACACGCTAAGCTTGCGTGGCATCTGGGTACAGTGTGTCGTAGCCCAGGTATAATATTTTTTGTTTTGAGGCACGGAGCCTGATTTAGCAATGCACCCACTTGGAATAAACAATCAAGTGAGTTGTTTTAGTCGTCACTCGCGGAGCTTGTAGCGATCTTAGGCGAGGAAAATAATATGGCACCCACTCGGAATACCGTCGAGTGCGCGAGTAAGTCATGCTTGCTGAATTGCTAAGTCTTTTTCTGCGAGTGGTCACTCGAATGCTTTTCTGCTCTTTGGGTGAGGGAGCACCCGAACTCTGAGAGTATTTTGTGTCTGCTGGTGCGAGTGATCACTCGAGCACATTTTTGCCTTCTGGGTGAGGGAGCACCCGAACTCTAAGCGTGTGTTGTTTTTCGCTAGTGCGAGTGATCACTCGAGCACCTTTTGTCATCTAGGTGAGGGAGAACCCAAACTCGAAAGGGTACTCCCGATGGGAGTAAGAATTTTTTAGCGTTAGAAAATTTGGACATATAGCTGGTTCTTGGAATCGTTTGGTTTTTTCCAACTGCTTTTACCTTGATCCGTTCCCTTTGGGATGTCGTGCTGATATGCATTGCCATGTTGTTTGATTACATATGATGATGCTTGATTTTTTTGTTTGATCCGTCACGTCTTATGTACTTTCATAATGATGATTTGGGCGTCGCGCTGCCTATTTCCTGTTGGATTTCCAAGGCTTTGTATGGGAAACAGGCGAGATTTGACGCGTCCTGTAAATAATGCTGACCGTGTGAAGGCATCTTCGTCTTGGATTTCGTAACACTCGGTCCATTTGGTCTTTGATGCAATGATGGCGCCACCAAGGCTTCTGTGTGTTTTTCCTCATTTGCCCTTGGATTGAGCTATAAATGCTTCCTTTGGTTGCCCATCCTTGGCATCTCATCTTCGCATCTTTCCCCTCTGCTTCTTCTTCTTCATATGGCGCCCAAGCGTGGTAGCGGTGTAGCTGGACGAGGCCGTGGTGTTGCAGGGCGAGGTCGTGGCCGCCGTGGTCGTGGTGGCCGTACCCCTCGTTCCTCACGTGGTGGGCGTCATGGTACTGCGTTGAAGCTTTCTTCTTCTTCCTCCTTGGAAGAGGGATTTTGGTGCCATGATTTTCTTTTGCATGTTCTTGGGCGGAATGCTGCCCGGATTCCTCTTCCTGCCTCGTTTTCCTCCATTGCTTCTGAGCGTGGCTTAGAGGGCTTCTGGCTCCGTCTTCATTGATGCTCTCGTTCTTCTTCTTGGGTGGAGCTGGAATTTGATAGTTCGTCCTTGGTCTTCCTTGGGTCTGGCTGGAGGAAGTTTTCTCGACAGTTGAATTTGCGCGTTGGGGACAGCCTTTGCTGTCGTTTTGACGGCGAAGATACTGTTATTATATGTGCGTTTGATGATGGGGGCAACCGTCTGGATCCATACTGTGAGGAGAGGAGCAGCAGCGATTCTGATGGCTCGAGTGGTGGTTCGCATGCTTCTCCCATTTCTTCGTCTTCGGCTGATCCCTCGGGAGATGGTGTTTGCTCTTCTAGTTCTAAGGAAGAACTGGACGTCAAGCCAGTCGTCAAACGGCAGCGGCAGTAGGCGAGGCACCTTGTAGAACTGGAGGACAGCGAGCTTCTCCCTCGCCGACTAGGCTGCTACTTTGACTGTGATGATGCCCGCCTGGTTGCGGTACGAAAGTGCCAATTATCTCAGCATGAGCACACATGTAGAAGTTGAAATGTAGCCCAGTTTGTAGTTCCGTAGGTCCTTCTGTAATGGCAAACTGTCGTTTCGACTTCTTTATAATGAAATATCTTCAACTCCTTTGTAATGAGAATGTCTTCGACTCCTTTATAAATGGGTAATGTCTTCGAATCCTTTGTAATGAGAATGTCTTCGACTCCTTTGTAATGGGTCATGTCTTCTCGGGTGCGCGCAAGCGCTCCCGATGGGAGTAGTCCCCGAGGCTGCGTTTGATTTGCAGAATCAAGCGTAGGCTTTATGAATTTTTGCCTCACTAGTTTGTAGCTTGTCTTTGAATCTTTCCAAGTTTAGATCGGGTGCGCGTCAGCGCTCCCGATGGGAGGAGCCCCCGAGTCTTTAGGCGATCGCTTGCGATCGGGTGAAGACTAAAGATTTGACTTTCCCTTGCCTGTTTTGTTGTTTGACGATAGTCGCGTTTTTAGCGAAGGTAACGTCCTTCGGAGGAAGTTTTATGCTCGAGCCCCGAGTCTTTTTAAGAAAAAGTAGCGTTTGTGAAGATAGCGTCTCTCGGGGGGAGTTCTAGGCTCGAGCCCCCGAGTGCTTTGTAAATAAAGTTTGCGTTTGCGAAGATAGCATCTCTCGGGGGGAGTTCTTGGCTCGAGCCCCCGAGCGCTTTGTAATTAAAGGTCGTGTTTGCGAAGATAGCGTCTCTCGGGGGGAGTTCTTGGCTCGAGCCCCCGAGCGCTTTGTAATTAAAGGTCGCGTTTGCGAAGATAGCGTCTCTCGGGGAGAGTTCTTGGCTCGATCCCCCGAGCGCTTTGTAATTAAAGGTCGCGTTTGCGAAGATAGCGTCTCTCGGGGGGGGGGGGGGTCTTTGGCTCGAGCCCCCGAGCGCTTTGTAATTAAAGGTCGTGTTTGTGAAGATAGCGTCTCTCGGGGGGAGTTCTTGGCTCGAGCCCCCGAGCGCTTTGTAAGTAAGATTGCTTTGGGAAACATTGTTTTATTCCTTCAAATTTTACATGTGTTGTCGATCAGTGCTGTTGCCGATATCTTGATAATGTCTAGAGGACTATGGGTAGAACATGCGTAGGTTCGCTACGTTCCATGGATTTCCCACGTCCTCATTAGTTTTTGGATTCTGCTGTCTGTATGCTCCGCCTCTAATGGCTTCTGAGATGATGAATGGTCCTTCCCATTGTGGGGCAAGTTTGTGCACTTTTTCCTGTATTAGCCGCAGCACAAGGTCTCCTTTATTGAATGATCTGGTCCATAGGCGACTGCTTTGATAGGTGCGCAACTTGTCCTGGTATCCTTCGGATTTTGTGAGGGCTGTGTCTCGTGCTTCGTCTGCTATGTCTTTGTCGTTCTGCAGCGCTTCTTCTGCCTTTTCCTCTATGTACCCTGAGACTCTGGGTGCTCCGAATTTTAGGTCGTGCGGTAGCACTGCTTCTGCCCCGTATACCAAGAAGAAAGGCGTATATTGGGTTGAGCTGTTTGGGGTGGTGCGTAGGCTCCATAGGACTGCGGGGAGCTCCTCTATCCAGTTGCCTGCGGCCTATTCGAGTGGTGCTAGGTGTCGCTTCTTTAATCCTATGCATACTAAGCTGTTTGCTTTTTCCACTTGGCCATTAGACTGCGGGTGTGCGACTGATGCGTAGTTGATTTTGATTCCCAACTCTTGACATAAGTTTTGGAACTCTGCCGCCGTGAAGTTGGTACCATTGTCTGTGATGATGTTGTGTGGTACTCTGAATCTTAAGATGATTGATTTGATGAAGTTGACTGCCGTGAGGGCTGTTGAGCTGGTGATTGGTACTGCCTCGATCCATTTGGTGAATTTGTCGACTGCGACCAATAGGTGTGTTCTTCCTCCTTTTGATGATTTCTTGAGTGGGCCTACCATGTCGAGTCCCCATGTGGCGAATGTCCATGATAATGGTATGGTTTTGAGTTCTGATGCCGGGGCGTGCGGCCTGCTGGCGAACTTTTGACAGGCGATGCAATGTCGTACGATATCCTCTGCATTTCTCATGGCGGTTGGCCAATAGAATCCTGCTCAAAAGGCTTTTGCCACGAGTGCTCAACTGTTGGCATGGTGCCCGCAGGTGCATGGGAAGATAGAAGGCCCACTGGGAAGCTACGACAAGCCCACGATTAGCCCAACCAAGCACCGACGTAGGAGTCCGCGACTAACATGGAAGGTGCAACTTGGCGTACAAGGCAAGACTAGAACTAGGAAAACTAAAAAACTGTCATGATGTATGAAAATGTATGCCTCTGCCAGTGTAGCAGGATATGCAATGATACTAGCACGTCATGTAGCAATGATAAGGGCAAGGCCGAACTAGCATGCGGCTCTACGATTAAGCAAAATCATGTATGACATGAAGATCAAGTCATGAGATGATGGATGTTGCATGGCAATGTATCTCGGAAAAGCTATGGAAATGCCTTGATAGGTAGGTATGGTGGCTGTTTTGAGGAAGATATAAGGCGGTTTACGATGACAGAGCGTACCATGCCAAGGGTTTGGATGCACCGGCGAAGTTTGCACCAAATCTCAAGACGAGAAAGGGAAATGCACGGTACCGAAGAGGCTAGAAAAATATGGAAGGTGCAAATGACAACAATCGAATACTCGCATTAGTCCGAAGAACTCATGCACTTATTATCAGTAACTCTATATCTAATCAGGAAGTTCACAAAGAGAAGTACCCCAAGGAGGAGGGTATAGGTGTTTGGTTATCCTTGCGCATCCTCGTCCCATGGTACGTGAGGGTACTCTATATATCTCAACACCTCCAGAGGTTAGCGATCCATCTAGTAGCTAGAGTTCTCAACTAATGTTTTTTTAGTTTTCGAAAATAAGCACGGATTGCCCAAAATACGACACCTATCACTAATACTCTCAATCTCTTGGCACGAAAAGTCCAAATATTACTCAAATCAATACCTGATATGTCCCAAACGTATCTATAATTTTTGCTTGCTCCATGCATGTTTTGAGTGATATTGCTATGATCTAGATACACTTTCATACACTTTTTATCATATTTGGACTAACCTATTAACTCAGTGCACCCCAGTGCCAGTTTCTGTTTTCTGCTGTTTTTTTATTCCAGGTTTCCCCCATATTAAAAGTGCTCCGAAAATTGGGGAAAATCGGATAAAAAATCAGCGCAACGACAGCTTGAGGTACCCCGAAGGAGGGCCGGGGGGCCACCACCAGGTGCCCAGGTGGCCACCTGGCGCGGCCTAGGGCTTGGCCGCAACAGGGGGCGCCTGGACTCCTGGTGGCCCCCCTGGCTTCCCCCTTCGCATATATATTCCCCGTGACGTGAAACTTCTGAAGAGAGAACCCTTTTTCGCGATCTCGCCTCTTTTCTGCCGTCGCCGTGCTTCCAAGATCGGGAGCGCCAACAGACTTCTTCCCGACACCTTGCCGGAGGGAGGATCGACCTCTGGGAGCTTCCCCTCCACCATGGACGCTTCCCGGATTTGTCGTGGGTAGTTTTATTTGGACCATGGGTCCGTGATCAGTATCTATGTGATGTTCTCCTCCCCTCTTTGTTCTTCATGGTTTAGACCTCGTGAGCTGCCCTACATGATCGAGCACATATTTAATCTTTCTGTTGTTGCTATGCTGAGTTTGATGGGATCTGATGGATTATGAGATTATGTTCAGATTGTGATAGAGTAATATATTTGGTTCTTATCTTTTATATTTTTGTTCCTAAGTAATTATTGCATGTTCTCCGTTGTTGTTTATTTCTTTGGCCAAGTAGTAGGTAGTAACTCCAAGAGGGAACGTTATCCTCGATTGGGAGTTCATGCCCCCTGATGACACGCTTGAGTGACAGAAACATGAGTCTAGGGAATGTGCTTTTGCCACAAGGGGGAAAACATCGGTGCTTGTAACCGTGGTTGCAAGGATTGTTTACTTTACTCAAAGTGCTTTTTAATGCAGTTTTCTATTGCTTTGGGTTTACACTTTGGGTGGGGCTCGCAACTTAATACTAGCGAGATGTTCTGGATAGATATCTCAAGATGGATGATTAGTAGTACATGCAGTTGGATTTCAGTCTACTTATTTCGGCGTACCGCCCATGCTTTTGAGCCTCTTCCTTTCTTTTGTAGCATAGTTAGCATTGCGGTGCGTTTATAATCCTATCAATTGCCCATCTGTAATTTGTTTACCTCGCATAGCAGTTTTATCGTCTTTTGGGAGAGAGACATCACTAGTGAACACACGGGACCCCGGTCCATATTCTCATCACTGTTTACACGCTTATTTACTTTTCTGCTTTTACTTTCAGTTGCTATCATTATGATTATCCCTTCTATTTTTGATCCTTTGTAAACAACAAGACCGGAGAGATTGACAACCTCTCCGAACTTCGTTGGGAGCAAAGTTATTTGTGTCTGTGTGCAGGTCCAGGTGAAGTAAGCAACCCTTTACCTTTTCTTTCTTGTCTTGTTAGTTTACCTTTCTGTTTTTATCTTTGTGTCTTATATAAAAAATTACAAAAAAATCTGCCACACTTGCTGCTACTATGGGTTCGAATGAAAACACCAAGTTGTGTGACTTCACCAGTCACAACAACAAAGACTTTATCTGCACTCCTATTGCCACACCTGCCACTTGAGCTACCTCTTATAAAATTAAACCTGCTTTGCTAAACCTTGTTATAAGAGATCAATTCTCTGGTGCTGGAGATGATGCTGATTTACACTTAAATAATTTTTTTGAGTTATGTGATATGCAAAAGTATAAAGAAGTAGAAGGTGATTTTGTTAAGCTCAAGCTTTTTCCTTTCTCTTTGAGGGAAGGAGCTAAAATCTGGTTTCAATCTTTGCCTAGGAATAGCATAGATTCTTGGGATAAGTGCAAAGATGCATTTATTGGGAAGTATTACCCAGTTGCTAATATTATCCAATTGAGGAGTAACAATATGAATTTTAGGCAATTGGATAATGAACACATTTCCCAAGATTGGGAACGTATGAAATCTCTTGTTAAGAAATGCCCTACACATGGTTTGACTACCTGGATGGTTATCCAGACTTTTTATGCAGGCTTGAACTTTACCTCGCGGAACCTGTTAGATTCGGCCGTGGGAGGAACTTTTATGTCAACTACATTTGGTGTTGCCACAAAGCTTCTCCATGAGATGATGACCAACTATTCCCAATGGCACACCGAACGCGTTCCAACAGGTAGGAAGGTAAACTCTGTCGAGGAGATTACCTCCCTAAATGAAAAAGTTGACTTAATTATGTCTCTACTTACCAAGCAACCCTCTATTGATCCTCATGATGTTCCTTTAAATTCTTTGGTTGCTCAAGAACAAGTAGATGTGAACTTTATTGCTAGAAACAATTTTAACAACAATGCTTATAGGGGCAACTTTGCTAGTAATCCTAGACCGTTTCCATCCAACTATGGGAACAACAACACCTACCCTAGCAACAAGAACCCCACTTCTGAACTAGAAAATATGCTTAGAGACTTTATCACTACCCAAAAAGCCTTCAACAAGAATGTAGAAGAGAAATTAGCTAAGTTAGATAATCTCTCTTTGAAGGTAGATAGCCTAGCCCTTGATGTTGCGATGCTAAAAATTAAAACCTCTCCCCTTGAGGAGAGGCAGGACACTCCTATTAATGCTATCCAATTACAAATTAATGAAAATATTAGGATGATGGCTAAACTTAAAGAAAGATGGGCTAGAGAAAAAGAGGAAGAGGATAGAATTAAGAGCCTTCCTACACACCACACAGTTGCCACTATCTAAATTGTTGAGGATACCGAAACTATTAGCACCCAATGCACTCCTAGTCCCATTGGACCTATTAATGGTGATGCTAATACCTCAACCGTAGAAGAAGAAACTCCTATGAACATAGAGGGTTTCAAACAAGTGAGCCTAGATGACACCACTACCACCTTTGATAGTAGTGATATTGATTTTGATAGTTGCACCCTCTCAGAAGTTATTAGCTTGCTACACAAAATGTCTAGAGACCCCCACACTAGCACACTTAATCTTGCCTTCACGGAGGATATCACAAATGCTCTCATCAAAGCTAGGGAGGAGAAGCTTAGGATAGAAGCCTCCATACCTAGGAAGCTAGATGATGGTTGGGACCCTATGATTAAAATTAAATTGAATAACTTCTCTTGCTATGCTTTATGTGACGTTGGAGCTACTACCTCCGTCATGCCCAAAAGAATGTAAGATATGTTTGAATTGAAAACTTTTGATTCTTGTTCTTTTGGTGTTCGTCTCATTGATTCTTCCGTAAATAAACCTTTGGGGAAGATCGACGATGTTCTTATCATTTTCAATGACAATTATGGTCCCGTTGATTTTATTATTATGGATATAGAGTGTGAACCTTTATGTCCAATTAATTTGGGACGTCCTTTTCTTCGCACCGTCGGTGCCGTTATTGACATGAAGGAGGGGAATATAAAATTTAAATTCCCTCTCAAAAAGGGGATGGAACACTTCCCTAGAAATAAAATCAAGTTACCTTTTGAGTCCGTTACACGGGCTAGCTATTCTCTCTCCCTTGATAAAACTTGATTCTTCTTTTGCCTTATGCCTAGCTTAAAGGCGTAAAAGAAAGCGCTTGTTGGGAGGCAACCCAAGATATTTTTACTTCTGTTCTTAGTGGTCTTGATGATTGTTACTACTTGAGAAACATCATTGTATCTTTATTTTCAAGCTTTGTGCCAAGTTATAGCCTCTTATGATAAGGGAAGCAAAAGTTGTGACATGGTGTCCAGAAAAAATATTCTGCCTTCGTGACGGGAAAAATCGTAACAAATCACCATTTCATCTTTTTGAGCTGAATTTTTTACACAGCATGATCTATACAATTGTGAAACTTTCTTATGTTCTGAGTTTTTGATTTGAGTTGCAGAAGTACCCCGAAAAAATTCTCTACTACCTGTTGTTCTGTTTTTCACAGATTCTACCACGTTTTGCCTTTCCTTACTTTTGCAAACCATAAGCTTGCTTTTTCTTTGCAAAAACCTTTTGGAAATCTTGAGAAACATTAGCTCTTCAATAATATCTTTATATCCAGTGGGGAAAAATTATTTTTTTATGGGTACTAACCTCTCTAATCAGCTTATGATGAATTATGTATGAAGGGAGTTTTCAAGTGTTCGATGGAAGATGATGAAAGAAGATCCGGGAGTGTCAAGCGCTCAATCTTGGGGATGCTCCCATGATACCCAATAAATATTCAAGGAGACTCAATCGTCTAAGCTTGGGGATGCCCCCGTGCATCCCCTTCTCCATCAACAAACATCAGTTCGTCCTTCGTCTCACTATATTTTTATCACTTCATGCGTTATGTGCTATGCTTGGAGCGTCTCGCTCTTAGGTTTTATTTTTAGTTTTCTTTAGCATTGCTTTCTATTCATAACAAGTTAGACCCCAACTTAATTTGTGTGGGAGAGAAACACGCTCCACTCCAATCTAGAACACATCATAGGATTTTTCATGCTTATCTTTTTGCTGTTGTGTGTTCTTTATCTTTTCGTAGCTACTCCCATGTTTAGTTTTAGTCTTAGTTTGTCATTAGAAAGATCCTTGGCTTTTGTTTAGTTTTTTGTTGGAACTCTCTTTAGTTTTCATGTTTATCTTGTTAAGAGAGTTGGTTGTTGCACTGAGTTGTGTCTTGTCTTGAAAGTAGGTAATTGAGGTTGCTATTTAATTGTAGTAGTAACTTGCAATAGTTTTGAGGTATTGATGTGAGTAATGTTTTAAATATTGGTGTCAAGAGATCTAGCCTATTAGTGATAGGTGTCGTATTTTGGGCAATCCGTGTGTATTTTCAAAACCTACAAAACTAGTTGAGAACTCTAGCTACTAGATGGATCACTAATCTTTGGAGGGATCGGATATTGGAGTACACTCGCGTACCACGAGTCGAGGATGCGCAAGGATAACCAAACCCCCATACACTCCTCCTCGGGGTACTTGTCTCTATGTGAACCTCCTTATTAGATTGAGAGTTACTGATAATAAGTGCATGAGTTCTTCGGACTAATGTAAGTATTGAAAGTTGACACTTCCACCTCCTCATATTTGGTAGCCTCTCCCGTGTCGTGCATTAATTTCTTCTCACTCCGAGAGTTGGCGTCCACCTTCGCCGGTACATCCAAACCCTTGGCATGATACGCTCTGTCATCATAAACCTCCTTACATCTTTCCTCAAAACAGCCACCATACCTACCTATCAAGGCATTTCCATAGCCTTTCCGAGATATATTGCCATGCAACATCCACCTATTCATGACTTGATCTTCATGTCATACATGTTCCTGCTACACTGGCAGCGACATACATTGCATACATCATGATATCTACATCTTCTTTATGATTTGAGTACCTTGTAAAGTGTGAAAGATCTTCTATACCCTCTTGTAAATTAGAGTGTTTCCCTTAAGTGAGGAAAAGATGCCAAAGTGGACAAAATACAAGATCCCAAAGAGGAAAAATGAGAGTTAAATAGAAAGATCCATTGAGGCCACCAAAAAATATAAAAAATATAGAAAAAAGAGAAATAGAAAAATAAAAAGAGAGAAAGGGGCAACACTACTATCCTTTTGAAATATCCACACTAGTACTCCCTCTTGTCCGTGTACTCCATAGAGATGATCATTTATGCATATAGCTATGTGGGGACCTTCACACTATAGAACTTGGCTTGCATATTACAAGGATGAGCCTCCTCAAAAGAGCTCTAGGTCTTCAAGAGCGAGCAAGTTAGATGCACCCCACTAGTTCCATTGGAGAGCTTTTTAGCTGATATGTGCATCCGTTGCATGGCAATCCCTACTCCTCACATCATATCTATCATTTAGCCTTCTCGCCTATGATTGTCCTCATTGATGTGAGCCTTTCTCACCTTTTTTTCTTCCTCCTCCACCATATTTGTCTCTTTGCCATCCTAAGTGTCAACTCTCGTGTTTACGCTCATCCATTGCATGAGTGCTCAAAATATCGAAAAGGAGTGGATCAAATTGACTTGTACCTGGCTAGTGGTCTGGGGACGAGTCAAGATAAGATTCCAAAGAAGACCAAGTGTGAAACTTTAGTAGATTGAGTTCTCAAAAAAAATATTTTTTCTCGTATTCCCAATCCACCTTCTTGCACGCAAACACCATTTGGAGACATTCGAGTCACGGACAGCGAGAGCTCTTGCACCTGATGTTCTTTTGTTACTTGTTTCAATGCTAATATAGACTCTTTCATGTTATGACTTGAATTGAATCACATACCTTAATTGCTTTACTTTTCAAAGTTCTTATATGGTTGCTAGCATGTCACCATAGAAATTATGCTTGTTATCATTTACCTACTCGAGGACGAGCATGAATTAAGCTTGGGGATGTTGATACGTCCCAAACGTATCTATAATTTCTACTTGCTCCATGCATGTTTTGTGTGATATTGCTATGATCTAGATACACTTTCATACACTTTTTTATCATATTTGGACTAACCTATTAACTCAATGCACCCAAGTGCCAGTTTTTGTTTTCTGCTGTCTTTTATTCCAGGTTTCCCCCATATTAAAAGTGCTCCAAAAATTCTGGAAAATCGGATAAAAAATCAGCTCAACGGAAGCTTCCGGAACCCCGAAGGAGGGCCGGGGGGCCACTAGGTGCCCAGGCGGCCACCTAGCGCGGCCTAGGGCTTGGCCGCACCAGGGGGCGCCTGGACTCCTGGTGGCCCCCCTGGCTGCCCCCATCTCCTATATATTCCCCGTGCCGTGAAACTTCCGAAGACAGAACCCTTTTTCGCGATCTCGCCTCTGTTCCGCCGCCGCCGCGCTTCCAAGATCGGGAGCGCCAGCAGACTTCTTCACGGCACCCTGCCGGAGGGAGGATCGACCTCCGGGAGCTTCCCCTCCACCATGGACCCTTCTCGGAGGTGCCGTGAATGGTTTTCTTTGGACCATGGGTCCGTGATCAGTAGTTATGTGATGTTCTCCTCCCCTCTTTGTTCTTCATGGTTTAGACCTCGTGAGCTGCCCTACATGATCGAGGCACATATGTAATCTTTCTGCTGTTGCTATGCTGAGTTTGATGGGATCTGATGGATTATGATATTATGTTCAGATTGTGATAGAGTAATATATTTGGTCCTTATCTTTTATATATTTTTCCTAAGTAATTCTTGCATGTTCTCCGTTGCTGTTTATTGCTTTGGCCAAGTAGTAGGTAGTGACTCCAAGTGCTCGATTGTGGGTTCATGCCCCCTGATGACACGCTTGAGTGACAGAAACATGAGTCCAGGGGATGTGATGTTCCCACAAGGGGGAAAACAACAGTGCTTGTAACCGCGGTTGCAAGGATTGTTTACTTTACGCAAAGTGCTTTTTAATGCAGTTGTCTGTTGCTTTGGGTTTACACTTTGGGTGGGGCTCGCAACTTAATACCAGCGAGATGTTCTGGATAGATATCTCAAGGTGAATGATTAGTAGTAGATGCAGTTGGATTTCAATCTACTTATTTTGGCGTACTGCCCATGCTTTTGAGCCTCTTCCTTTATTTTGTAGCACAGTTAGCATTGCGGTGCGTTTATAGTCCTGTCAATTGCCCATCTGTAATTTGTTTACCTCTCATAGAAGTTTTATCGTATTTTGGGAGAGAGACATCACTAGTGAACATCACGGGACCCCGTTCCATATTCTCATCACTGTTTACAAGCTTATTTCCTTTTTAGTATTTACTTTCATTTGTTATTATCATTATCCCTTGTGTTTGATCCTTTGTAAACAACAAGACCGGAGAGATTAACAACCTCTCCGAACTTCGTTGGGAGCAAAGTTAATTGTGTTGTGTGCAGGTCCGCGTCAGGTGCGCTGCTGACACCTATTTATCATTGCTGGAGTCCTACGGGAGACAAACCCTATCCTCTACATAGGGGAAATTTTCTGCTATCCTACATCTCACCTTCCACTTGGGGTAACCAACGAAGGGCGAGACACCATTATCATCATCTCGCACATCACACCCTTAAAAGCAACAAATTCTTTTATTTGTTCTGCATCATAAAAATCATATTTTCCCTTAGCATAAGAAGCTAAGGTTTCATCATCATTTTACTCACATTGGAAAGCAAGGTGTTTATGCCTCATAAAGCAACAAGATTCATCCCTGCAAAAAAGAAATATCATATATCGAGCACAAGTTTCTAGCATACTCATATGATTGATGTATTAGTCTCCATAAGTGTATCCCTTTTTGAGACAAGCGGTATTCCTTGTAATATTCTTGTTGATCCTCAGTGAATCCTCCATGCCAATAAGATCTGGTCTCAAAGAATTGAGACACTGGTGGCAAGTAAGGAACTAGACATACTATTTTTTTGGATTTTTGATATAAGACTCAAAAGCAAAAACTGAAAAGTAAACTAAGACTAAAAAGAAAAGGTAACACATAGTGCACAACTCCCCTATCTTGTATACTGGAGTCCCCAGCAACGACGCCAAAAATTAGCTTCATGGCTTCTCGCCCCTTGTTGGTTACCCCAAGTGGAAGGTTAAGAAGTAGACAACAACAAGTTTCCCTTGGTGAAGATACCAAGGTTTGAGTCGACCAGTAGGACTCCAAGTTCTTCACGTAAGTGATAAAGCAAGCAATGGTGCAGTTTATAACCAAGGTTGCTTACTTGACCTGGACCTGCACACAACAACAAATAACTTTTCTCCCAACGAGAGCAGAGAGGTTTTCAATCTCTCCGGTCTTATTTTTTACAAAGGATGAAATACACGGTGGAAATAGTGGTGGTGATTGCAACGAAAAGGAAATTAAAGAAGTAAGGTGTAAACAATGGTGGAAATATGGATCGGGGTCCCATGATGTTCACTAGTGATGTCTCTCTCCCAAAAGACGATAAAATAGCTAAGTTGGGTGAAAAAATTACACCTGGGCAATTGACAGAATTATAAACGCACCGCAATTCTAATTATGCCACAAGAAAGTTAGAGGCTCAAAAGTATGGGCAGTACGCCAAAACAAGTAGATCGTTTATTCATCAACATCTACTCACTAATCATCCACCTTGAGATATCTATCCAGAACATCTCGCTGGTATTAAGTTGCGAGCCCCACCCAAAGTGTAAACCCAAAGCAATAGACATTTTCATTAACAAATTTGCGTAAGGTAAACAATCCTTGCAACCGCGGTTACAAGCACCGTTGTTTCTCCCTGGTGGAAACAGCACATCCCCTAGTCTCATGTTTCTGTCACTCAAGCTAGAGATCGGGGGGAATGAACCCACAATCAAGCATAACGCTCCCTCTTGGAGTTACTATCTACTACTTGGACAAAGCAATAAAAACCAACGGAGGACATGCAAGAATTACTCAAGAACAAAATATAAAAGGAGAACAAAATATATGACTCATCACGATCTGAACATAATCTCATAATCCATCAGATCCCAGCAAACACAGCATAGCAAAAGCAAAAAGATTACATAAGTGCCTTGATCATGTAGGGCAGCTCACAGGGACTAAGAATTGAAGAGCAAGATTGGAGAGAATACATCCCATTGCTACTAGTCATGGACCCATGGTCCAGGGGGGACTACTCGCGGCACATCCAGGAAGTGCTCATAGTGGTGGAGAAGCTCCTGGAGGTCAGTCCTCCCTCCGACATGGTGCTGGGACGATGTCTTCTGGCGAGCCCGATCTCCGGATCGCGGTGGCGGCGGAACAGAGGTTAAATTCGCGATGCGGGGGATTTTTCAGGGTTTCTGTACCAAGGGGTAAATATGGGCCAAAGGGGCAACAAGGGAGGTGCCCTCCTCCCAAGCGGCCTCCTGGTGCGGCCAGGGGTGGGGACGCACCCACTGGCCGCCTAGGAGGGGGTGGCCCCCCTCTGGCTCTCCTTCGGGCCTTCTGAGTCTTCCGTCCTGCTGATTTTTAATCTGATTTTTTTGGAATTTTCGGAGCTCTGTAAATATGGGTAAAAATCTACAACTTATAGACATCAGCGGAGAGAAACTTGCACTGGGTGCACTGAGTTAGTAGGTTAGTCCAAATATGTGTAAAAAGGTATGAAAGTTTAGCAAAACACATAGCAATGTCTCCCGAATAAAGATGGAACAGGCAAACATTATAGATACGTTTGGGACGTATCAGATATTCGTGGCATCGGGGATTGCCGTGTACGACTACATCAACCACGTTCACGCGGGAACGTCTCCCGCTTAACGGACTACATACTGGTATGTGACCTATCTCCATCCATTACATACATCAACATAGAATAGGTCTTGGGTTCGGGACGCGTAGGTTATGAAAAATTATTGTTTTTGCCTCGTTCCCCAACACTGACTATCATGATTAAAGCACTTATGCATGATTCCTTCTTTTCTATTTTGTGTTTGCTGGGATCCGATGGATTATGAGATTATGTTCAGATTTGTGAAATTAATATATTTGGTTTTCCTTTATGTATATTTTTCTTGAGTAGTCTTGCATGCTCTCCGTTGTCGTTTATTTCTTTGGCCAAGTAGTAGATTGTAACTCCAAGAGAAAACGTTATGCTAGATGATGGGTTCGTGCCTCCCGATATCTAGCTTTAGTGAAAAAACATGAGACTAGGCAATGTGTTGTTGCCATTAGGGGTAAAAAGTGGTGCTTATTACTGTGTGTCATAAGGATTGCTTACATTACGCATAGAGTGTTAAGGCGGTTGTCTGTTGCTTTGAGTTTACTGCTGGGGTTCGCGGCAGAAAACAATAATTTTTCTAACTAGTGTTGCCCATTTCCCAAGATCTATCTAGCCGTATTACCGTAACGGAGAGACTTGCGGATAACATACCTCGGGGTGTAGTCCATTGCGCGGGAAAAGTTCCCGCAAACTTGGTTGATGTAATCGAACGAAGTTCACAGCCCCCTGGCTGTGTTAGCACCCTGTCGGGTGGAGTGCCACACGTGTAGTGTAACAGCCTAGTTTTCACAAAAATTATAATTTTTGTTTTCTGCGTGAATTGATTGGTTGCCTAATTTGTTTGTGGTGTTTGCATCCCCGATTTATAGATCGGCGATTATTTTTCCCCTCTTATCTCGTATCGGACGGAGACCGACCCTTGCCACGCTGACACTCGACCTTTGCGACACCGGGTTTCACCCGATCACCGTCGCGAAAACCGGCACAAGACCAGCCGAAGCCAACGGAACGAAAGCCCCGTTTAATAAGTAAACGGGATATTTTTATAGCACGCCGGAAAGTGTTCTCGGAACAGTTCCAGCGCGAGGTGAACGCCTTCGGCTCGACACGTTGATCGCGAAGTTCGAAGTTTTACCCGAATCGGAGGTCCTGCGAACCCCCGGCGGGCAGAAACGTAAACACCGCGCGCGTGAGAGAAAAACCAGGGATGTTTTTTGCAAACTGCCAGCCACTTGGGCTATATAAAGACCACCACTCCCCCACCTCTTTCTAGGGTTTCCCTAGCCACAAAATTGCAGCCACCCCCTCAGATCTGCCTCCAAATTTTCCCAATAGCCCCCAATTTGCAAAATCCCTAGCCAGATCAATCCTGGACCGTCAGATCTCGCGATCCGACGGCCCAGGGAGCTCCTTGCCTCTCCTCTCTCTAGCCCGCAGCGCCGACCGCAGCACGTCGCCGCCGCCGGGGTCGGCCAGCACACCGGAGCTCGCGCCCGCGGCCTCCCCTCTCCTTCCCCGCGCTCCTCCCCTCCTCCTTGGACCTCACCGCCGCCTGCCCTCTCGCCTGCAGGTCGCCGGCAGCTGCCCAAAGCCGCCACCTCACCATGGCCGACATGCCAAGCCGCGCCCGCCGCGGGCTCGCGCCGCCGTCAGCCGGTCCAAGCCGGCTTCCTCCCCAACTGGCTGCGCGTCGCCCCAGCGCCCTCGCTCGCCCCCTGTCGCTCGCCCCTCGCCGGAGCCGGCGAGCCGCGCCGCCGCTGGCCACCGGACGGCCCCGGTCGGGATCGAGCAGCCGCTCTGGCTAGGTGGGTCGGCCGAGATCCCGCAGCCGCCACGCGGTCCAGCTAGGGCGAGAGGCCCAGCCAGCCACGGCCTCCTCTGGCCTGATGGGCCAGGCCCATGGGTGAGGCCTAGACCGCCCCCTTATATTTTTTTTCTTCTCAGCTGTTATTTTTTCTAAGTCCCTGGAATTTTGCTGCTGATTCAAATTTGCGATGTAGTTTGCGATCAATCTGTAGCTCGGATCACGTTGCGCCCAAAATGAAAGTTGTTTAGAATCGTGTGTACTTCAATCCATATTTTGTGAGCATTTTGATTTGAGGCCATCTTGATGTTGTTAATCACTGTTGAAGTGGGCATCAGGCTTTTAATTGCTATTATTTCCTGTTAGTGTGTTGCTGCTGTTATTTTATTGCAACTTTGGTTGATGATTGTGACACATCCATGAGGCCTATTGCATTGATTCTTTTTGCATACTGTTAAGCATCATTTCTACTTTCATTATATGTATTGCATTGTCATGATATGCTTGCTGGTCATCTAGTTATTGAGCTCCAAGTTGCTATGCTGCTGTTTTTGACAGCCAGCTCTGTTTTTCTCTAAGTCTATAACGTTCTGATGCCATGTTGTTTGCTTAATATCTTTTGTTCTGTGATGCATGTGACCTTGATTCTTTTTTGTACCTGATCATCATCATGTCTACTTCATGCCCATGTATTGCTACGTCATGTTGCTCCAATTTTGCATATAGTTTTGCTCCTGTTTATACAGCATAAAAATAACAGTTTCTGCCATGTTTCTCTGATTTTCACTAAGTCCTTGACCAATAATGTTTTATAGCTTTTTGTGTTGCTTATAACTAGTGATCCATGATGCCTTTTTGCATGATTCCTTTTGCCAAGCCTTCCCTGTAATGTCTACTTTAGTTGCATATCATTTGTGAGAATTTTTTCATTCATTATCCTATTTATGCATTGTTCTAAAGTGTGCTTCGTGATGTTGGCATATCGTGTTCCAAACTTGTTTTTCTTGTATCTTTTTAACCGTAACTCCGTTTGGGGTGTTCTTTATATGTATCTTGATTAGAATTTCATGTACTTTGTGTTTATTCTATTGTGTGCTGCTGTTAACCAACATAAAATATGGTTTAGGGCAGAACAGTACCAAATGTTTTAATTGTCGTGGGGCACTTAGTGATATGCCATGTTTAGGTTGTGCTTCACTTAAATTAACTAGAATAGATAGGTTATCTTATGCTTCACCTCTTTCCATGCTTGTGTGACATGCCGTGCTTGAGTGAGATGCCATGTTAACAACCTTTGTTGATAACCTATAGCTAAACAACTTGAACCACCGTAAACGTGCGGTATCGTCGTGTGTGACGAGTACTCCACTTAACCTGTTAGTAACCGCTCTCGACGGTAGGTGCGATGTCTCGTGTTGCCTTCTTGTGGATGCTTGCTCGTGTTTGCCTCGTAGTAATAGATGCTTGCTCGTTGATTGCTTTCCATTGTTTACTGTCTTGTGTGCTTCCGCGGGTACCTCTCAGAGACGTTGCGAGCTTGCGACCAACTACACCTTCGAAACCTGACTTATCAACAGGCAAGGACTATACATTACTTATGATCCATTCTATTTCAACCAGCGGTTTTCATGCTAGTCTAGGTTAGGTTCGATGTTTGATCCTACCACATGTTTACAGCCTCTTTCAAACCGATACAGCCATGTCCCCTCCCAGCAAACCTTGTACTACTATGTTACTATTGCTCGTTGCTCAGCCCCTACTTAGTATGCATGCTTCGGATGCTACGATGTTACCTCCTGTTACTCCTTGGTTTTGGGATATTACATTATTATATTGTTGTTGATGATATAATTATTATAATGTTGACTATATTCGACGAAGGATGGAAGGTCTAGGCTATCCCGCCCCAACGCTTGTTCCATTCGAGTCACCTAGGATCCGAGTTCTGGGTATTGGTTTTAAGACTGAGCGTGCCTAACCGCGTGTATGGGGTCCCCTTTTCTTACCTACCTAGCTTCAAACATTTCTAGTGGTGGCCCGAGCTGATTTACCATTTGAAACCCCGTGTGTGTGCTTGGTGGATCCCGTCGCAGTTTTTAAACAACCCGGGCCAGCGGAGACATGGTTTCTCTGTTGGTCCACACTGGTGAGCTAGGGAAGTCCCCTGTTATATAGGTGAGACTAAACCCGACCTTGGGCATACGGAAGAGTCTGATCCGAGAGCGTGGCCAGCTTTTGGATTGGGTGTCGACTCCCCGGGGGCCACTCGGATTTGTTCGTTGTTAGCTAGAGGGACCTGTCATTTCGGATCTCTTGGAACTAAATCATAAAACGGTTGCCTGTGATGGGTAGAAACTGAGAGAGATTGGCGTGTGTGCCGAGCCTTGTAATGGGAAGTTGGTACACCCCTGCAGGGTTAAATCTTTTCGAGAAGCCGTGTCCACGGTTATGGACGACTTGAGACCTACTCCTTGTTCATAGACAACAACAACTGAGATAATCTTAATATAACTTGATCAACGTGTGCGTGCCTTGACTGCTTCTTCTTCGTCGGGATGCGAAGAGGATGACAAGGATAGGATAGGTGTTATGCTTGCGTAAGTAGGTGGATAGCAGACTTGTTGGAGGCGATTCCTCATCGAATGCTTGGCTTCTTATCGTACTCTCTAGATCTTTAGCCACTTCATAAATGCTAGTGCGGCAGCAACCTCACCACTTACCCCATCCTTACCGTAAACTACTAGTTGTCCTAGAATGACGAGTGATGAAGTCCTTGCTGGGTCAGTTGACCACTACAGTTGGATGCTGAGTACTTCTGTACTCATGATACTACCCCCAAACTCTTTTCAGGGTTCTTGATCGACAACAGGTATGGTGATCGACGTTTCACGTGGAGACTCGACGACGACTAGTTAGGCGGATCCCGGCGGAGGGCTTGGACCAGTGTGGTTATGGGGATCGATGTTTTTCTCTTTGCCAGTAGGCATTTCATTGTAGTCTGTACTCAGACATGTATCTTCCGCTGTTGTATTGTATTAAGGCAGTTCTATGCCGATTGTATGAGATGTTGTATCCATGTAGCTGTAATGTTGTGATATCAGGTTTGGGAAATCCGGGGCATATGACATTGTCATATGTCGCGGTGGGACCGATATGTGCTTCGTCCCCGGATCTGGATGGAAAAATCTAGATCTGGAACAGTACCGCATATCGGGCCTTACATGTAGCACCTCGTAGTACTCGCACACGTACGGAACTTGATGACGACCTCCGATCTTCGATCCGGCGAAGGTGGCGGAAGTAGACCTCCGGAACCAGGGTTTCAGCAGCACGACGGCGTCTGTTTGGTTTGAAGTCTCAATCCCACTATAGGCTCCAAAAAGGGGAGCCCACCGTGGAAGAGACGAGGGAGTGGAGAATACCGGAGAAAACTAATCTCAATTTGGGATTATACTTAATTATCGACGAATTTATGTGTATTAAATAAGTCCACCCACCACATCTATATATAGGGGGAGGGGAGGGAGTCAACTCCCCTCCCTTAGCAATGTGGGACTTTTTTTTGAGGAAAATCAATGTGGGACTAAAGTCCCTTGCCCAGGTCGGGTGGCCGGCAAGGAGGGGAGGGGGAGCACCCCACATGGGCCCTAGGGCCCATGGCGCCTCCTCACTTTCCTTTTCTTTTTGTTTTCTTTTTCTCTTTTATTTCCCCTAATGGGATTCTTTCATAAATAACGCCCATTACACTTTTTAATTATAAATAAAAAAAATTAATTGTTAATTCATTTAATTAATAAATAAATAATATTATTTCTTCTCCCGGTGATCCGGAACACCTTCCGGCTCAGACCAACACGGAACATTTCTGGTATGTCTTCCCTTATTCTCCTGTAACTCCTATAGTTCCGAAAAGGGCTCCGATAACATCGAGCCCTTAAGTGTGTTACCCTACGGTCCAAGAATACTCCAGTCATGACCGAGATGAGGCTACGGTCAATGATTATCAGCGGGACCAGGATGCCCAAAATGACCCATGTGCATTCCGGATATTAAACCAATTGAACCATCACGTCGTATAGCATTCCCTTTGCCATCGATACTAGATTAGTCCGAGATTCGATCAATGACATCCTATGTCTGGTTCAACCTCGTTACCAACAAATCTTATTTCACTCGTTCCGTGGTATTCATCCACATGACCTAGTCACATGCTGCGCAGCTTTATGGATGCAATCTCACTGAGTGGGCCCTGAGTATCTTTCCATTACATGGATTAACAAATCCCTCTCTTGAATCAAAACTCCTCAACATATCTCAACGGAATACCCAAGATACACCTTTATGGCCAGCATTTTTCAGTCAGGCGGTGGATGTAGGTCAAAGCATCCGAGAAGATAGCAATTATGCATGATCTCATGGTCTAAGGAACAGTCTACTACGTTCTTTAATTACAACACTGAACCTTTATGATTTGATCATGTTGCAATACTTACGTTGGGTAATGTTCATCACGTCATTCATCTAATGAGGTGACCTCAGAGTCAATTGACTTGATTGTCCATGATCGCGAAACCACGATCATCAGTTGACCATGAACTAGTTAATGAGAAAGAGGCTAACTAAGAACATTGGTTGTTTCTATACCACGCATGTATCATTGTTTCACTGATACAGTTCTAGCACAGTATGAAACTGGTTATGGACTTGATTAGATATATTGGAATAATCACATATTACTAGATCATTGATGGGACGCGTTGAAGCGCCCGTCTATTTTTTTCAATAAGATGATAGGAACTTCCACTAATGCATAGACTCATGAAAACTAATGTTAAATTTGAGTATACCACACATATATTTTCGACACTAATTGAAGAGGTCACTAATCCACATCAAGAGTGAGTCTTGCAAAAAATGTCAAGACGTCAACTATTTGCAAATACCATATACATATTTTGAAGTAACATACATAAATAGCCAAATATACAACCTACGAAAAAGACAAACAACTTTTGTAGTTACTATATATCATTCATACAAATTAACTGTAGTTTTTTTCTTCAAGGCCATTGCAAGTCAGTGTATGATTTCACTGAAGAATGGACTATACCGGAGTACCTTTAGCTGGTCGCCCATCCATGATCCATGAGACTGGAACTTCATACCATATAACATGAATTAGTCTCATGGGAGTCATGGCTGAAGCTGGATGGGTAATGAACCAATTCACATGGGATGCAAAGCCTCAACGAAATAATTCATCAGAGAAGACCTTCACCTGGATTTTGACAAGGAAGAGGAGAGTGATAACCACCGTTACAATTATCATAGCAAGCCAAGGTGAAGCTATCTACTCACACAAACAACCGACGGTATGTGGACATGGTCTCCTTGGTTGTCCTTGAACGCCACCATTGTCCTTTGCTCGAACGCCCTTCAGCAGGCGGCCACAAGCGCCAATCGCGTTGCATCAGCTTAGATGATTTGATTGTTTGTGTCCATAGAAAAAAAGACAAAGAAAGCATTATATAAGGACGCCAATATCAAAATTTTCATTCTCACTTCAGTTAAACTATACCTTTTTCATCACAGCCTTTGGTACCATCTCCATACATCAATTTTAGGAGCTAGAAGGGAAAAGATGCGACTAATTGTTCATGTGAGTATGACAAATTTAGCCAGACAATCTTTACTATCAGTTGTTGCATAAAAATTTCCACATGTAAGAAGATTAAATGCTATGGTATGAAGTCCACCGGATTCAGAGCCTACCAGTTGGGTGAATGATTAACTCACAAACAGTGCACTGAAAAGAAAAGATAAAAATATGAAGATTAGTTTGCAAAGCTAAAACTCACATTAGCATATGTACAGATGACCATGAAATCAACATACATGGTTAACAAGTCTGCTCACAAAAGGGATAAATATAGGCAGATAAATTACTTAAGAAAGTACACTAATCAGATATGTAATAACAAAAAAACATACTGACCAATTGGGATAGAGATAGAACATATGCAAAGATACTATTATTGGACGTACGTGGCATTTCATATTACGATAGACGTAAAAACGGCATCGATGCACGAAGAGAGATTATCTTCGAAGGATTCTTGAGGGACTCGTTTTCATAAAAATGGATAGTGCTTTAATTTGCATACAATGTAGTCTCATATCTACTACTGTTTGTGTTATTTACACATATTTTGTTCGAACGCATGTTATAATTGCTTGTGTATGCGCAATTTGAGACGCCATATGTGGTGTGATGTACTTACAATAGCGAAGATGAGCCTGTAAAATATTTTTACACATCCCAACCATCTGCAATAGGAGTGTCTGATTCACTTGATCATGTTGTTGTTCCTTGGACCGTGTGACGTGATGCCTGCTACATACATCCACATCAAGAACACCAGGTTCACGTCATCCGAAAAACATCATTATCATTGGACCCTGCAAAATCAAATCAACAGATCACAACCAGCAAGCGTAATTTCACACGGTACTAATGGGTAATGGCATGAACAGAAAGAGCCGTAGCTAATGAAAACAATTGTCCAGACTAGGGAAAACCAAAAACCCCTAGTGGTTATCATCATCGCTGTTTCTATCTGCGCATATGATCGCATCCGGCTCCCCAAGTTAACTTTGAGCACCGACTCCCATGGCCGCCTATCTCATCTCTCAGAAAAATTAGATTTTGGGACCTGCAATCTGGACGAGGAAAGGGGGATATAACCTGGATGTTCCTGGTGTTGTGCTTGCGCGTCAGCGAACGGGAGAGACAAGGGGAGGCCTACGATGGTGTGGTGTGCCAATAGAGGAGACACGGAGGGCGGCATTAGGTTATGGAGGCAGTACCTCATGCCGGAACCGACCCTCGTGACCTCAATCCCCTCACGCACACCACTGACACATCCACCATACGCCATCGGCGAAGCTGCCTCCTCCTCTTGCCATCACTTAGTGCAGGGAAAGGGAAAGGGAAAGGGGAGCGAGACTGACGAAGCCATGGCGCAAATCATACCCTGTCACCACCATTGATGTTTCTCGAGCGCCTTTCCTTGCCTCCCTCCCGCACCGGATCCCCTCGCAAGCGTCCCCTTGACTGGATCGACGCCTCGGCTGCATCGGCATAGACCGCCCGCGCCTCGGCTGGATCGACGCCTCAGTTGCATCGGCATAGACCGCCCGCGTTGTTGTTTCACCTACGGAGTGGTGTATGCCTAGAGCGATCGGTTTCGAATCGTTGATCGGTTAAATAATGGGATTTCATACCGGCCCAACCAAGCCGAATCAACCGTAGGCCTTCAAAAAAGTCCCGAGAGTAGCGGCCCTCTAGGACAAGCGGCCCAGGTCGTGGTAAACATGCATTAAAACTATGATTAGACGGCCAGAAATCATTCAAAAGCAAAATATGATGGCCAAAATCGTTGGGGGCTTGTGAGAACTCGGTTTAGGCTTAGTTATACTGTCCTAAATTTACCTCTAGAGCATATATCCAACCTTTACAACATTAGTTGTCGCTCGCAACTTAATACCAGCGAGATGTTCTGGATAGATATCTCAAGGTGGATGATTAGTGAGTAGATATTGATGAATGAACAATCTACTTGTCTCGGTATAATGCCCATACGATTGAGAATTTTGCTTTCTTGTAGCATAATTAGCATTGGGGTGCATTTATAATTCTGTCAATTGTCTAGCTGTAATTTGTTTACCCAACATAGTTGTTTACTCTCTTTTGGAAGAGAGTCACTACTAGTGAGCATCATGGTACCCCGGTCCATCTTCACGCCATAGTTTACACCACCAACATTTACTTCTTTACTTTTCCTTTCCATTGCATTATTACTATTTTCCCTTTGTGTTTGACCCTTTGTAAATAGCAAGGCTGAAGAGATTGGCAACCTCTATGTACTAGTTGGGAGAAAAGTTATTTGTGTCTTGTGTGCAAGTCAAGGTCAAGCAAGTAATATCTTTTCATACGGGAAACATCAAGTCTATCCTCTCAACTTAGGGGAAATTGCTACTATCTACATTACAACCTTCAACTTGGGGTAATCAACGAGGGGTGTGACTATCACCACCATCAGCGACCAGGTGGCGCGGCCACACCCATGGACGCCTGGGTGGTGTGGCCCACCTCCAGGCCCCATCTTCTGTGTATATACCCCAGATAACCTAAAAATCCCGTAATATAGATCAGATTAGGTTTTCGCCGTCGCTGCACGGCAGAAACCAGTAGAGAGAAGATGACCTCTCCAGCAGCCAGATTCTGTGGGGGGACTCCTCCCGGAGGGGGAGGTCATCATCATCGTCATCACCATCATCACGAGCATCATCAAGATCATCATCGCCATCTTCCTCAACACCTGCACCATCCCCATCTCCATCCCATCTCACTTTACCATTGAAATTAGGGTTGTATCTTATACAACTCGTCCCCTCTACTTTATCGGTGTTGATTACTACTTTGTGATTGATGCTATTAAGTTTTGTTGGAGAACTGTTGGTATGATCAGGTTGTTAATAATATATTTATCACCACTGATTACAAACTCCTTTATGTCTTGTGAGTAGTTTCTTTAGTTCTTGAGGACATGGGAGAAGTCTTGTTGCGAGTAGTCATATAATGTTTAAGTAATACTTATTGGTTTCATATTTAAGTTGTGGTGTAATTTTTCTAGTGGTATTATGTGAACGTCGACTACATAGCACTTCACCTTTCAAGGGCCTAGGGGAAGGCATTGTGTATTAAGAATGCTTACGGTGGGTTGCCGCAATGACAGAAACATGAATGTTAGTTTGCGTACTTTTGCACAAGGGAGTGTAGGATCCCAAAGTTTATGGCTACGGTTAGGTTCACCTTAAATACTTTCTTGTATTTGCGGATGCTTGCAAGAGGTTTAATTGTAAAAGTGCACTCTTATTAGTCTAGGCGGTGTGCTATCATAGGTTCACTCACACAACACTTACCCAAACAGTAGATGTTATTTGGCGAATTATGATGAAAGTAACTTGACTATCTCTCTAGTGTGTCCTCAGGAACGCTTTAGTCTTCATAAGTAAAACCCTTTTCCTTGTCCTTTGTGTTCAAAAGGATTGGGACACTTGCTACACTTTATTGTTATTTACTTTGTTTGCTCTTTTACTTCCTTTTCAACTATTATAAGAACCCAAGAAAGTTACCTTTCAGTATTTGCAGTTGTTCTTTACTCAAATTCACTTGTCTTTACCTTCTGCTCCTCATTGGGATTTACACTCCTACTTATAAAAAAGCAAAAATAGATCTGCTACACTTGTGGGTCATCAGTGGGCTCTAAGAAGCTCCCGCCACATGTAAGACTGTAGTTGTGGCGGGCAATAGAAACTACCTGCCACAACTAAGATCTATTTTTTCCATTTTTGTGTTTTTTAAATGGTCTCTAAAGTCCAAAATGTCCCTCTCAATTTGAAACCTCTTATAACTACTATGGAAGTCACCCTCTCAATTTTAATCCTCTTCTGACTATATTTTTGTATCTTTCATGCATTTAATGAATTGTTTTGAGAAAAATGATCGTGAAATTGAAAAGGTGATCAAATGAGCTTTGCAAAGAATGAAACTTGGCATGGTGTCATCATATTTTCACCCACATAGAATGTTCTACAAAGTTGGAAGGGTTACGACAAAGATTGGATGCACTCCGTGCAAATTGAACAATCTCTTCTGAAGTATAAGAGTTTTGGACGAAAACTCAAGTGTTACGAAGACATTTCATTTTTTAAACCATTTCAAATCCAAACTTTTTATGTGTAAAAATGAAGCATTGAGAGTGACATCCTCATATTTCAACCTATTCTGACTTCATTTGCTAATTTCAGTACATTTAAAGATTTTTTTTGAGCAAGATGAGCTTGAAATTAAAAAGTACTCCAGATGATCTCTGAAAAGGATGAAACTGGCATGATGTCATCATTCCACCCACATAGCTTGTGCTAAAGAGTTGAGAGCGTTACGAAAAAAACTGGATGCACTCCATGTACAAACTTGGCCATCTCTTTCGAAGTATCAGGGTTTCGTACGAAAATTCAAGTGTTACAAAGAATATTTTTTAAACATTTCAACTCCAAACTTTTGATGTGTTCAAAATGGAGGATTGAGAATGACATCCTCAAATTTCAAAGTTTTCTAACTTTATTTGCTAATTTCAATGCATTGAATAAATTTTTTAGCAAAACGACCCTAAAATTCAAAAGCACTTCAGATGAGCTCTTAAAAGGATGAAATGTCACATGGTGCCATCATTTCACGGATTTTTTTTACAAATTTGACCCAAATTTCAATTTTAAACACAAAATAAACCTAACATTTAAAAAAATTCTTATCTGACCCTTTTTCATGGCGCCCGTCCCTAAGGCGTCACGCTAGACATCATAACACACCAATCAAAAGTGTCGTGGATCGAGCCATGTCAGCCATGTTGGCCCCCACCTGAATAGCATGGCGCCTTGGGCTAAGGCGCCTTGGGCCGGATTGTTGTGCTTACTACCATGGCGCCTTGGGCCGGGCGTCGTGCTAACTACCATGGCTCCTTGCGTTGATGCTTCGTACTATAAACGACCGTCGATTCTTCATACGAACTCTGATTTAATGTTCTTGGACTCGTTGAACTCGTATTGACGAAGGCCCCATGTTGATATCATTATATCTTCACTTAAAGCATTTAAAAATGCCATTTTCACACTCCTAAATGGCTAAGTCTGACACTGTAGGTCCTCCAGTTTGACTCCAATTTAATTCCTTTGAACGTGCCAAGACCGTGCACATGCCAACAAACCTAAAAATATCATAAAACAAAGAAAAACTAATAAAAATAAAGTTATGCAATAAAATTATAAAACGTAAAATATGAGAAACTATGCATTATTGACAAAAGAAAACTGGTTGGATATAATATGAGGAATTTGGACACAAAAATATGCTATGAAAATTGCGCATAAAATTCACTCCTCAAAAGCACCCATCGAACTTCTTGCATACCGCGCTTCCGGTCGGGTCTCCTTCAACGTGAGTTGCGGTGCATCATCCCAGCGTCAAAGGTACATGGTAACGTGTTCACGTGCGAACAACGTTTTCAAGATATTTGGCGTGGGATCCTTTCGTCGGACCTGGCAGGCACGGCCAGAAGCGTCGGGGCGTCACATATCAGTTCCCGTATGGGTTGGATATGAAGAGTGCCGCTCAATCCAAACGTTTCACCAAATTTGTTAGATCCGGTTGGATGATTTTTTCTGTTTAAGTTCTGATGAGATAGGTTGTCAGACATTTGAGGGTGATATAAGGGCTTCGATTGTAGACTTTTTTAGAGTTGTTCTTCGGTACACCCCCCCTAAATATATAAAGGGTATTATTATCTTTTCACTTTTCATCTAAGTTGATTTTTTTTAAGAAATCGAATCATATGTATCCTATTTCAGGCTGAAGCAAGGCTGGGACGGATTTTATTGCCTTTAGACATTTTATTCTAGGTTTCTAAGGTTTTCCAGGTGAAAAAACCTTAAAATATTGGTCAACGTGATACATTGTGTGAACGATGTTTGAATTCATTCGAATTTTGTGTGGAGTATCATGGACATGCTCAACTATTTATAAAGACTGTTCTACCATTTTTAATGAAGGGATACAGATAGATTTAGTCCGTTTATTTGTTTAAGGGGGGTGTACCGAAGAAGAAGTGACTTTTTTAACGGATAATAAAAAAATATAACAAAAGAAAAAAGACGTAGAGTCGGATAAGGGCGTGGCAAACCGATAGGGTTGAGTGGTTTGTGGAAGAGCTCGGGCTGGGTGGATTCGTCCATTTCAAAGGGTGTGCATGGGTGGGCCCAGCGACAGGCATTGTCCTTACCCAAGCGAATCCGCTCTAGATTTGGCTTTGAATAATAGTGCCCCGTGGATCACATCACGAAACAGCGACCACATCCCGGGCACTGAGAGTTGATCAACACGACCCTTTCCTGTGATGCCGTTTTTTCTCCCTTTCTGCAATTCTTTCTCTTTCTACAGTATGGATTAACCAATCATGCATATACAAAACATGCAGCCGTTATATGCATATCTAGACATATATACTCCACTTCTTTTCAGGATCGATAGGTACCTTTTTTTGCCAGAGCTAATATTATTCAGGTTTTCTAATATTATTCAGTCCATCACTCTCTGAAGACTGTTCTCCTTTCAGCTGGTCATGCTCATGCATACACACATATGGTAGCGTTGCTCCCCGGTTGCCGGAATCCTCAAACTAGCTTTGCAACGACCGATCTCCCGGTCAACGTCGCTGCAGATGTGAATGTGATGGCACACACGCTAACTGACATACTATTCTTACGACTGTGTACGCTAGCTGTACCTGCACGTTGCTTGAGCTCTCTGAACTCTAGCTCGTATATGCGTACGTACGTGTGTACAGGGACACTCCTGTATTGACACCAGCAATGCTAGACATACAGGGTAACTACGGAAAAATTACGGAGTGATTAAGGATGATTCGTTGGGATTTAATTAAGGAGGGCAGGCCCACCCAGTGAATGGGGGGGGGGGGCGGGGGGCGAATTATGAGATGACACGTTCCCTTCCTTTTTGTAACAGTCCATTGAAGTCTGTCCGTATGTTTAGCATTATTGGTATTGACACTGCTTGTACTGTACAACGCAACAAGCTACATATTTCCTTCGTTCCGAATTACTTAATATGACTTTAATTTAATCTTATTTTAAATTTAAACTAAAGCTATGTCAAATAATTCGGAACAGATGAAGTATTACTGATGACCATTATACCGTATAGAGTACGTGCGCGGTGCGTAGACATCACCCTGAGATGTATGCTCTTCACTCTTCAGACAGCAAGCATCTCGCTCGACGGCGACGGAGATCCTGAACTCTCGCGCTCTCTGACCCGGTGTAGGGAAATGTTAGGCTAGCTAAGCTAGTAAGCTAGCGGAATGCCACTTGACGAACGACCACGGCGACCACGACGTTCGGACGGCCAGCGTCGGCGGCCACGTCGTCTTGAATTCCCTGGGGGCCGGCAGCGGTCCATGGCTTCGAGCTAGCCAGCCGTGTCGGTCTGGCAGTGACGTCTAACGTGGTGTTGCTGTCTTCTCCAAGCATGTGTATTAACTATTAAGCTGTTGATTCACAGTAGAATCCCTGTGCGCGCGTGCATCAGACTATTTTTTTTGAAAGATCCGGGTTACCCGGCTTTATTGATTTAGCAGAAAGCAGGCGAAAAACATGGTGATCAAGTGATCAGGGGAATACAGGAAGCGGGTGGTTAAAAGACAGCCACCCGAAAGCGAGAAAAAAAAAAGAAAAAAAGGGACTATCTCCCAAGATGATCCCCAAAAGGGGACTCCAGACATCCGGCACCGGCCAGCCTCCATTGGTCGATGTTATCCTTGATGGCTCGGATGACGTCCTGAACGGAGGGTGACTTGGCGCTGAACACCATCGCGCTTCTTGCCTTCCAAATTTCCCAGGGGATCATGAGAGCCATGGATCTGATTCCCTTCCTATGCTCGGCGGCCGCCGTGGAGATCATTTGGTTCCAGGACCGTGCAGCCGAGTCCCGAAACGCCAAAGCCTGTCGGAGGGAGGCAAAACCGAACCAAGATGAGACGGTACTCCAAACTTGGCGAGAGAATTTGCATTCCCAGATGAGATGCGTCGATGTCTCCAGGTTTCGCATGCATAGAGGCAGAAGTAGCCGTTAGGCCAGCCTCTGCGCTGAAGACGGTCGCAGCACCACAGCTTGTCCTGGAGCAGCAGCCAGGCGAACATCTTAATCCTCGGCGGCGCCCATGGTTTCCAAATCATGGTCTTGAAATCACATGTAGTGCTTCCAGGCGCAAGGAGCTTGTACGCCGCTCTGGAGGAGTAGCAGCCGTCCGGCGAGCCGATCCATCTGATGGAGTCATCTCGCGCGTCGCCCAGAAGTGGGTCGAAGGCGTGAATCCTGCGGTGGAGCTGCAGAAAATCATGAAGAATCGCTGTTGTATTACCTCCTCTCAAATCAGATATCCAGTTGTGGCGAAAGAGGGCGTCATGCACTGATCTGTTCTTCCTACGCCATACAGCGAACAGGGTGGGGAAGGAGTCCTTGAGAGGCTCATTTCCAAGCCAGTTGCAGTGCTAGAAAGAAGCTTTTTTGCCGTCTCCAATGGTCACCATCGTGGCCTGATGGAAAAAATTCCTGTCGGCCTCGTCGCAGGGGTTTAGAAGTCCTACCCAAGGCAGCCCAGGGCGCTGCCATTCTAGACAAAGCCACCGCAGTCGAAGGGCGCGACCAAAATTATGTAAGTCCAGAACGCCGAGGCCGCCATTTTCAACTGGGGAACAGACTTTGGACCAGGCGACCTTGCATTTACCACCTGTCGTTCCCTCGTCGTTCGTCCAAAGGAATTTCCGCCGGGCTTTGTCTATGTCTTTCAGGATTTTCTTTGGGATCTTCATGGCTGTGAGCAAGTAGGTGGGCAGGGCAGATAGCAGTCCTCTGACTAGGACCCGGCGTCCTGCAATGTTCATTAGCCTGCCCTTCCATCCAGCAAGTCTAGCCTTTACTCTATCTAAAATGAATTGCAAGTGCACAGTGCGCAGCCTAGAAGTAGTAACCGGCAGACCAAGATACGTGATGGGGAAACAGGAGCGCGTGCCATGGAAATTGTGGAGCACTTGCTCAAGGTCGATCCCCTCACATCTAATTGGAATAACCGAGGATTTGCACTCGTTGAGCTGCAGCCAGTCACCTGCCCGAAAGATCGAAGAAGAGCCATGAGAGAGTTTACTTCCTGCAAGTCCGGGTTGGCGAAAATGATCGCGTCGTCGGCGTAGAGACTGACCCTCAAACTTGTTCCCCGTCCAGGTACAGGTGCTAAAACGACGCTCTCCGTGGCCGCTGTGATTAACCGCTGCAGGGGGTCGATAGCGAGGATGAAGAGCAAAGGTGAGAAAGGGTCGCCCTGACGGAGGCCGCGACAATGACTAAAGTTGTCCCCATTTGTGCCGTTTAGCATGCACGACGAAGATTTCGTGGCAAGTAAGGATGACGATTTTACCCATGGGTACGGGTACCCGCGGGTACCCTACCCGCATGGGCAGGGTATGGGTACATTTTTATACCCATGGGTAGTACCCATACCCTACCCATCAAGTCGTGGGTAGGGCACGGGTATAGATTTGTACCCATGGGTATACTCATACCCTACCCATGTATATCATTGTACTGTTTGACTAATCTCATGCTTATCTATACCATATACTATTTCATCTACTAAGTGGGTACCTATAGCCTTTATAGATAATTGTCATGTATTCATCTACCTGCTATTGAGTTGAGATTATTCTCTTGCCAATGTGCTACAAATGAATGTAAAAATATGAACATTTTTTGTACTATTTGATCTACCCAATGGGTACCCGATGGGTACGGGTATCCACCGGGTATGGGTGTGGGTACAGTTTCATACCCATGGGTAAGGGTATGGGTAGAATTTTATACCCATGAACTATAAGGGTATGGGTATGGTATTACTCTACCCTACCCATACCCTACCCATTGCCATCCTTAGTGGCAAGCAGGCTGGAGATCCAGTCCCTCCAGCGAGGGCTAAACCCCATGGACTGGAGCAGCTCGAGCATATACTCCCAGGAGATCGAATCGAAAGCCTTGGCGATGTCCAGTTTGAAGAGTAGCGCGGGAGTGCGTGATCTATGAAGCGAACGCACCCTGCCTTGGACGAACATGAAGTTATCGTGTATACATTTACCTTTCTGGAAGGCCGTTTGAGCTGGCGAGACAAGAGACTGCAGGGTTGGGGCTAGCCTTGCTGCAAGTACCTTGGCAATGAGCTTTGCCACTGAGTGGATGATACTGATGGGGCGAAAATGGCCAAGCTCTGAGGCGCCGTCTTTCTTGGGCAGTAGGGCGATGAGCACACAGTTTAGAGCATCAAGGTTAGCGGTGCCGAGGCTGTAGAATTTGTGGAAAACAGCCCTGATGTCATTTTTGATGATAGGCCAGCAACTTTTGTAGAAACTTCCTGAGAAACCATCTGGCCCGGGCGCCTTCTCTGAGGGGGATGAACGAACAGCTTCCCAAACCTCTAGCTCGGTGAAAGGGAGATCCAGACCGGCGTCAGGAACTTGAGGCAGCTGCATGGCGGCCCAGTTTAGCGTGCATTGCCGGTGGTGGCGCTCGCCCAGCAGGCCAGAGAAATGATCGTGAATAACTTTGGCCTTGTCACTATGATCGGTGAGCTCAACGTCCCCTACCCGAAGCGAGTGAATGAAGTTCTTACGTTTCCTAGATTGCATTTTGGCGTGGAAGAATTTCGTGCCGGTGTCGCCGGCACGGAGCCATGTAACTCGAGACGCCTGCCTCTTCCTTGCGCGGTCGATGGCGGAAAAGCCAAGAACTTTAGCCTTGAGCTGCTTTCGGAGGTGTCTCTCAGCCTCGGAGAGCAACCTGGTCTCCTGCGCAATGTCCAATCTCATACCTCATTATCTATGTGAAGCTGCACTCTAGCGCTTCCGAATAAGGTCTTGGACCAGATCTTGAGGTCCGCCGATGCTCTAGCTAGCTTAAATTTAATCCTCACGAACGGGCAGTCATGCGCAACGGGTCTGCCCCAGGCGTTCCGCACCGTGTCCTGGAAGCGAGGAAATTTCGTCCAGAAGGATTCGAACCTGAATCTAGCAATACGGATTGGAGTCGAGGCGTGGGAGAGGACAAGCGGGCAGTGGTCGGAGAAAGAAGTGGATGCCGCAGCTAGCATATAACCCGGATGAGAAAGCTCCCATTCTGTGTTGCAAAAGAATTTATCTATGCTGCAGAGAGTCGGGTCGGCGCGCTCGTTGCTCCAGGTAAAACGCCTATTGTTGCACTTGATCTCACGCAAACCAGCTAAATCGATGGCCTTCCTGAAGCGTCCCAAGAGGCGCCGGTTTATGTTGAGGTTGCTTTTGTCGCGGGCTTCGTAGATCATGTTGAAGTCTCCATTGATGATCCAAGGCT
Organism: Bromus sterilis; assembly: GCA_950022295.1. Lineage (NCBI taxonomy): Eukaryota > Viridiplantae > Streptophyta > Magnoliopsida > Poales > Poaceae > Bromus > Bromus sterilis. The sequence continues at coordinate 248,218,707 of OX465598.1, read as the reverse complement.
CACCAGAGGGAGGGGCTGCAATTCTCATCTCCGCTAAGAAGGCGTCCTTGAGGTAGTCGTCACAGGGACCGTAGACGGTAGTCATCCAGAATTTAGCACCCGAAGCCAGTACCTCAACCTGGGCCGTAATGGAGAAACTGCCCAGCATGTGGGTGATTATGTTAACCCTGTCCTTGTCCCATAGAATCGCAATGCCGCCTCTGGACCCAACCGCAGGTAAAACCGCGCATCCCTGCAGCAAAGATCCTCCAATATCGCGGACTAACGATGGAGACCATTGATCAATCTTAGTCTCTTGCAGATTCAGGATGGCTACTCTATGTGCCAGGGCAATCTCCAGGATGGCAGTTCATTTGGCCGGGGCATTGAGCCCGTGCACATTCCAGGACATAATTTTGAGGTTGGCGTCAATCAAGGGGACACAGATTTTCCTCTTCTCCAACAGAAATTACTACGAAGATAACACAATACACCTCACAACCGACCGGGGAGACTACGGCGGCCACCAATAGCCCCAAATTCCGCCGAAGCCTAACTAGCATCATAACCTTTGCACTACACATGAAGAAACAAACCTAACTCAATGTAACACCCCAGAGCCAGTAACAGTGATCACTAAAGTGATCCCCTTGGTAATGATCATCACTGTTGTTAATCAAGCCATGGTCACCTTTGATCATAGCTCTGTCAATTCCAACCCTGTTAAAATTTTCAAATTGGGTAGAGTATAAATCTTGCTCCAAGATTTTTGGGAGATTATTAGTCACCTTGCAAATAAATAGACCAAGTCATACCTAGACTTTAGAATAATCCCAAGTCAATGATAATTATGAAACTAATAGTGGTGGGTTATTAAATTGTCCCTAAGAAATTAAAATAAAAGTGGAACATAAAGTTAAAACTAAAAATTGTTAAAACAATTTTATTAAATGCCTAATAATCTTTAGGCCATATTAAAATAATAGTGGGAAATTATTACAAGGTTTAAATATTGTAAACAAATCCAAACAATAACAAAACTTTAGCGTTTGATCCCTTTTGAATAAAACAAAATTGCAAATGAATTTAATTATTTCCAAAACTTTTTGTAGCACTGCCATACTATGTAGCACTAATATAGGATCTAGTTACAACTTTGTATAAAATCAAATGTTGGCTAATTAAAGTGTATAAAAGAATTACAAATAAAAAAAAGAAATAAAAAATATAAAAAGACTATCCTACGCACTGGGCGTTCCCTTCCCCCTGGCCAGGCCCGGCCCAACCTGGCTCCCTTCTTCTTCTCCCTCCTCTGTTCACCGGGGGCTCGTGTCGTGCATCCCGCGGCCGGCCTCGCCATGGCCACGCCGTGGCGGCTATCCGGCGGTTGCCGGCGGGGATAAGTTCCTCCAAGCCGCCCCCCACTCCCGCAAACCCTAGCCGCCGCCAGATCCCCCTCCCACTCTCCCGCTTCCCTCCTCGAGTTTCCTGTGTTCACGCCGTCGCCGCGCCGTTGCACCACTGCGGCCATCGACGGCGACAAGCCTCACCACCGTGTCCCCCAGCACCGTCTGCCTCGTCTACGTCACCCCACTCGCACAACCGGGGTCGGGAGCAGTTTGGCCGTCTCCATCGTCACCCTCTCCGTCGACAGTCACCGCACCGCGCCGCTCGATTCGTCGCCTGTGGCCATGGCTCGACGTCGCCGAGCCCTCCATCCCGTTTGCGGTTAGCCCTCGGTCCTTTCCCCCCCATCCCACGTTTGATTCCATGGCCCCGGGCTAGTTCCCCACCGAGCCCAACTCTAACCGCCGTGGTTGCTCGCTGTAACCGCCGCGGTGGACGTCCCCTGCGTCCAGCGATGGCACCAAATGACAGGCATCGCTGGCCTCGTTCGATTTCACCCCGCAACAATTGATTTGGCCGCCTGTGGGCATAACCTGTGCCTCGCCGTCGTCCTGTAGCTTCCCGCCACCACTGCTCGCCATTGGCACCGCTCCAGTGCGCCTCCAGCCACCCTAAGACCACCACTAGATGTGCGGCTATGCCAGCTCTCGATTCCTCCCTCTCCGTGTAGCATTGGTCGCCGGAGTTGGGCAAGCGGTCGCCGGCGTGCCCCTGTGCTCGCCGCCGGCGCGGGCTGGATTTGACTAGCGGGGTTAATCCCCTGGTTGAATTACCCCCCCCCCCCAGCTAATCCCTCTACCCCAATGACATGTGGGTCCAGGGTAATTTAAATTAATAAAAACTGTTAGGCTGACATGTGGGACCCCACTGTCATATAAATAAATTTAATGATTTTATTAAACTATGAGGATGACATGTGGGTCCCCTTTAATATTCAGATAAATAAAATGAATTTTATTAGTACTGTGTCTATGACAAGTGGGTCCCACTGGTCAGGTTTGACCAGTCAACATTGTTATGGATAATGTTACTAAAATAATAAAAGAAATTATTAAAAGGATTTTTAATGTTTTAAAATTGATTAAACTTATAAAATCAATATCTTTTAATCCGTATATCGGATCGAAAAACTTTATACATGAAAATTGATCAGAAAAATACAACGAATAAGAATACGCTATCCGTATGTCTACCCCACCCCCCTAACACACCGATCATCGACATTCCCCCCTCCGGGCTGTCTGTCGATAATTTCCGGTACCGATAAAAATTGCCCGGATCAAAATACTTTGTACACGAAAGTTGTCCGGAATGGTTCAACTAACACGGATACACCCTTCATACGTTTGTCGGATGTCCACGACACCTCTGGCATGAACCCTTCCCCCTCCGGACACCCTGTCCGGTAATCACCCGGAGCTGGCAGTTCATCCCCGAATGAATTCCCGCTCCGAGCAACGTGCATTGCACTGCGTTAGAACACCGTTAACTTTGCATACGTCATGCCATGTATTTTTTTGTATATATTGCTTAGTATTTACTGTTTCTCCCCCCTTTTATTCTCCGGTAGACCCCGCTGCTACCGCCGACTACACCGCTGCCGGGTACGACTACTTCGTCGACGACCCGACCCCTACCGTCGAGCTTCCAGGCAAGCAGAGCCATTCTCTTCCCCAGATATCGCCTATCTTTCCGTACATTTCTTGCACTAGGCATTGTTACTGCTGCTGCTACGATTACAATCCTATTCAATTGCATAGCCTAATTTTGTCGCCCCTTGATGTACCTTTTCCCTTTTCCTATGCCGCCTATTATTACTTATACATTATTCAGCAGTGAGCCCTGCGCATTGTTAGCTAGGATTAGATAGCGGGCCGTGATCACTCAGGGGGTGAACACGGATACAATATATACAACTGCACAGGTACGTACGATGCAAACACCGCCAAAGGCCCCTATCTGGGTTATGCCTAGTCACCTCAAGTGTGAGCTATCAAGGAGTAATCCTTGTACTCCACTCGAGGCTGACTTTGTCTTGCCGCCATAGGGTCCTGAACAGCGGTTGTCCTTAAGGTAAGAAGTCGGGCGACCCAACGGTGCCCGCGAGAGGTATATCGTCGGGAACGACAGGGAGGGTACGACCGACGTTACTGGCGTGCTTGGCCCCTGCTCGTATCTCGCGAGAGTTACCAAACTACGAAAGTCGAGCTCTACCAAGAGCACACGCGAGACAAGGTAAGGAGACGGTTCACCTTGTTGGTAACCGCAGTGACTTGGTGGGACAACAGGGCAGGCACCGATGTACTGGTGGTCCTGACTGCTGTCGTTGACCGCGGGTCGGTTAAGTCGAGGCAATGATAACGGTTGTCGCGCAGGTTAATTAAAATGCTAAATGGTTCGGCGGATGACTTGAGAGGCCCGTTGGTCTGTACGCACTACCTACACGTGGGATTACGGTGTGGGCCTTCCGCGTCGTAGTTCGTCCGAAAGCTCTTCAGACGTCAGCAGTACTGCGGCCTGATCGCCGGGAAGTGGTCTTGTCTTTTGCTGCAGCAGGTGTGTTTGGATTTGCTTTTGCTTCACCGGCCAGACTCGCACCGTGCAGGAGCGTGCAAGGGTGAGGTACCTAGACCCCTTGGCGCATAGGATATAGTCCGGCGGATGGCCTCTCTGTTGAGCCTAGGATGGGCTGCGTCGTGTCGGATAGCCTCGGTGGGGCGTTCCCTAACAAGGTTCACGCCACCCTGGAGATCCGAGCGTGCAGGCTGAACTGTAGTGCACCCCTGCAGGGAGTTTAATCTATTCGAATAGCCGTGTCCACGGTAACAGGACGCTTTATGCTGAAGCTGGATCTTACCACTAGAAACTATTATTATTAAACTGTATGGTTCCGGGTTCCCTTCCTCGCGGGGATGTCGAGGAGGTGAACTCGGAGGCATTATCATTATTGTTATTCATTACAACTTATATTATACAATGTTGCAGCAACTTCTGCTTCGTTGTTACTTTATGCTTTATATGAACTGTTGGCTGATTCTTACCTCATGCTGCAAGACATCGTCGGAAGATGCTAGTCTTCGATAGGCCTAGCTTCTTATCCTTATTCTGATTTCTATCTTGCAGTCCACTATATACAGCCTCTTCTTTCCGTTGATACAATGCATAATGCTTAGTAGCGGACGTAAGACTCGCGGGTATACTAGATACTCACCTGCTTTATTTCCTTTACTGTTTTGCCTGATCGGCCGCTGCAGTCGACGTTGGAGCCCAGGAGCAGGAGTACCCCGGAGGCGGATACTACTACGTCGAGACCCCCGCTGACCAGGACCAGGAGTAGTTTCGGAGGCTCCCAGGCAGGAGGCCTTGCCTTTTCGATCTGTATCTCTGATGTTATTTGTGCTAGCCTTCTTAAGGCAAAACTTGACTAACTATGTCTGTACTCAGATATTATGGCTTGTATAACTTATGTATTCGGGTCCGCGTGACCCCCTTTATTGTAACATATTGGTTTATCCTTTTGTGTTTAGTGTTGTGCTGTGATATTCTCACCGTGGCACCCCAATCTCAGTCGTGTACCCTGCGTGTATGATTACTGTACACGGATTGATTTTGGGGGCGTCACAAGTTGGTATCAGATCCGACTGCCTGTAGGAAGCCCCTAACCACTCCTTGGTCGAAGTCGAGTCTAGTATTTGCAAAACTACTTGCTAACTTAATGTTTGGCTTACGGGCCCACATCGATGTCACTACGTGTGATATCTATGGTATTAGGATCCTTTTTCTTCGTACCTTTACTCTGGGAATCTGATCTCTCTTCTCTTTCGGGTTAAAGATTTTGCTAACTTTGACATTAGGTTCTCGTGACTACTTCCTCCCGGAGAGCCCCTCATTTCAGGTGATCGCTTGCTTCACGAGAAGATTTTGAAGATTACTCTCTGATAGAATTCCCGAGACCATAGGTGCCGATCACCTTTACAATTCCCTGCCACCGATAAGTCCGTATGTATAACCACATACACCTTTCGTTCATCCATTCAATCCCAGATGCTCTTGTGTTTACAAGATGCCTCGATACAATCTCCGTTGATTGGTAAATCCTTTGTGCATACTGTCTTGCAGCTTATTTTCACCCTGCGGATAATTCCTCATATTTATCGAGGATCCGTTCATCCTAAGTTGTTCCTGTGATTCCCAAAATACTTTGAAATACTGTTCGATCTCGCGACAATCCTCGGCAGCCTACTGCTTTGGAGATTCTTCTTACCTGCTTGCACTATGATTAATCCCGTTTGTCTTGTAGACTTTGATGACCTCCCTTGCCATTGCCATTCTGATCTGTTGAATCATCGTGTGTGCTAGTGCACGCAATCATCTGTTGATCCTTATGAATTCATTCTTCCGGCTCAGACGTCATTCCGGACATGAGCTGGATCTCGATAAATCAAAACTGAATTGATTGAACGTCAAGCTTATATTCAACTTATCCATGTTTGATCGATGTATCTGAATCTGATACACCGTTATGGGAATCATAATTCCTTTGTACTTAAGCATGGAATTATTCTGATGCTTTTATATCCGATGCCTTCGCATCCCTTCATCTTATGGTTGAGTATCGATACTCGCACCAGATTCTCTGTATGCCGCCTGACCTTTTTGGTGGGTTATTTGCTGCCGTCCCCTTGTGTCCTAAATCATTGACGAATTTCCCCTGATATAAAATGCCCTTGGAAAATGATATCGTCTGCTCCATGACGTCAGCCTTCTGTTTTCGAACTTGTATCCCTTGCTTATGATATTTGTTGTATGGGTTTCAAAATGCCCGATGGGTTAACCCTATGCTTCCCCTAATCTGAAGAGCCCAAATTTTATGCGGGTTATACTCTACTGGCCTTCCGTCGGATGATCTTGCAATCCTACAACCTTCATGTGAGCGAGAAGTGTGTGAAAGGTTATGCATTGAAGAAGTGGGAGTCGACCTTGAACTTGTGTTCATGCCCATGGATATGATGTAGAACTGATCATGAGATCTTCTTGTAAAGGAAATTATCCCCTGGTGTAAATTCTTTTACACCTATGATCCACCATTTTTACCTTTGGGTATTACTCCTGGTATCTCGAGGATATCATGCCTTTGCACTACATCTTATAAATTGTGATGAAACAATGTCTGTCCCTGTCATAGCTATTTCATGGTTCTGGGTTGTCGCCAACCGGGAAAACCGAATACTCTTGCTTCACCATTCCTTTTGCTTGATGTCGCCGTTGTTCGATTGTATTTCTTGAAATCTCTCGACATAAAGTGTCGTGGTCATCATCATCATTTTTTCCTCTTCCAAGTGTTAATTGGACTCATCGTGTGAAATACCATCCTTGCCCTCGACGATTTGTGTTGTCATCGACGACATCCTTTGACTCCCTGCCAATACAAACTTGATCATGTGTTACTTGTTCTGTTTTCCCTTGGGAAAGATATACACCTGATACCGGTGTATCATCACAATTTCAGTTCCATTGGTCTGTTTGACCTTTCTTTTAATATCAATTATCTGAGCAGTGATAATTCCCTGCTTATGTAAACACTTCGGTGTACTACCTTGTCCGTACAACCTGTTACTATTGTTGATAACCTTTCGGCAACCCCCGATGGATGAGAACTTTGCCTACTGGTCCGCCTCGTCTTAACGAGCAGGAAAATGGTTCTCTTTGTCCCTCGCCCTTGGTACCGACGTTGTTGCCAACTTAGCTAACCAGCTGCTCTCTGACTTACCTTGCAACTTGATCGCATTGTTTGTCTCCACCCTTCTTATCCAATGTGGGCCCATAACCCACAGTTCCACAGGATCGAAACCTGACTCTTGTCATCTACCTTGCGATATTCGGCCCGATATCATGCTTATGCCTAATGCTCTGAACCCCTGTCCATCATCCGTCATCGGCATCGAATGCATGCCTATCCGCTTGAAAACGTCTCATGCCTTCTCTTGTTTATCTCGATGTATCTCCCTGAGTGTAACTCGTGAGATACTTTGTACCCCATTCACTTGGACCATCTCGGTTGATTAGCCTTGTACCGATCCGACCCCTTGAGTTTAACCCGAGCCTATCCGTAGGTACGATGAAGACCCTGAAGGAAGGATGACAACTCGTCGAGATGCACCAAAGCAGAAAAATGAAGACAACAACAGGAAGGATCAACTCCTTCGATAAGGACAACAAGCATCAAAGGAATCGTTAGAATACAAAACCAAAGCTTTACCCCTTTCACTACCTTTAATTCTCGGGACGAGAATTCTTTGTAGTGGGGGAGATTTGTAACACCCCAGAGCCAGTAACAGTAATCACTACAGTGATCCCCTTGGTAATGATCATCACTGTTGTTAATCAAGCCATGGTCACCTTTGATCATAGCTCTGTCAATTCCAACCCTGTTAAAATTTTCAAATTGGGTAGAGTATAAATCTTGCTCCAAGATTTTTGGGAGATTATTAGTCACCTTGCAAATAAATAGACCAAGTCATACCTAGACTTTAGAATAATCCCAAGTCAATGATAATTATGAAACTAATAGTGGTGGGTTATTAAATTGTCCCTAAGAAATTAAAATAAAAGTGGAACATAAAGTTAAAACTAAAAATTGTTAAAACAATTTTATTAAATGCCTAATAATCTTTAGGCCATATTAAAATAATAGTGGGAAATTATTACAAGGTTTAAATATTGTAAACAAATCCAAACAATAACAAAACTTTAGCGTTTGATCCCTTTTGAATAAAACAAAATTGCAAATGAATTTAATTATTTCCAAAACTTTTTGTAGCACTGCCATACTATGTAGCACTAATATAGGATCTAGTTACAACTTTGTATAAAATCAAATGTTGGCTAATTAAAGTGTATAAAAGAATTACAAATAAAAAAAAGAAATAAAAAATATAAAAAGACTATCCTACGCACTGGGCGTTCCCTTCCCCCTGGCCAGGCCCGGCCCAACCTGGCTCCCTTCTTCTTCTCCCTCCTCTGTTCACCGGGGGCTCGTGTCGTGCATCCCGCGACCGGCCTCGCCATGGCCACGCCGTGGCGGCTATCCGGCGGTTGCCGGCGGGGATAAGTTCCTCCAAGCCGCCCCCCACTCCCGCAAACCCTAGCCGCCGCCAGATCCCCCTCCCACTCTCCCGCTTCCCTCCTCGAGTTTCCTGTGTTCACGCCGTCGCCGCGCCGTTGCACCACTGCGGCCATCGACGGCGACAAGCCTCACCACCGTGTCCCCCAGCACCGTCTGCCTCGTCTACGTCACCCCACTCGCACAACCGGGGTCGGGAGCAGTTTGGCCGTCTCCATCGTCACCCTCTCCGTCGACAGTCACCGCACCGCGCCGCTCGATTCGTCGCCTGTGGCCATGGCTCGACGTCGCCGAGCCCTCCATCCCGTTTGCGGTTAGCCCTCGGTCCTTTCCCCCCCATCCCACGTTTGATTCCATGGCCCCGGGCTAGTTCCCCACCGAGCCCAACTCTAACCGTCGTGGTTGCTCGCTGTAACCGCCGCGGTGGACGTCCCCTGCGTCCAGCGATGGCACCAAATGACAGGCATCGCTGGCCTCGTTCGATTTCACCCCGCAACAATTGATTTGGCCGCCTGTGGGCATAACCTGTGCCTCGCCGTCGTCCTGTAGCTTCCCGCCACCACTGCTCGCCATTGGCACCGCTCCAGTGCGCCTCCAGCCGCCCTAAGACCACCACTAGATGTGCGGCTATGCCAGCTCTCGATTCCTCCCTCTCCGTGTAGCATTGGTCGCCGGAGTTGGGCAAGCGGTCGCCGGCGTGCCCCTGTGCTCGCCGCCGGCGCGGGCTGGATTTGACCAGCGGGGTTAATCCCCTGGTTGAATTAACCCCCCCCCCCCCAGCTAATCCCTCTACCCCAATGACATGTGGGTCCAGGGTAATTTAAATTAATAAAAATGATTAATAAAAACTATTAGGCTGACATGTGGGACCCCACTGTCATATAAATAAATTTAATGATTTTATTAAACTATGAGGATGACATGTGGGTCCCCTTTAATATTCAGATAAATAAAATGAATTTTATTAGAACTGTGTCTATGACAAGTGGGTCCCACTGGTCAGGTTTGACCAGTCAACATTGTTATGGATAATGTTACTAAAATAATAAAAGAAATTATTAAAAGGATTTTTAATGTTTTAAAATTGATTAAACTTATAAAATCAATATCTTTTAATCCGTATATCGGATCGAAAAACTTTATACATGAAAATTGATCAAAAAAATACAACGAATAAGAATACGCTATCCGTATGTCTACCCCACCCCCCTAACACACCGATCATCGAAATTCCCCCCTCCGGACTGTCTGTCGATAATTTCCGGTACCGATAAAAATTGCCCGGATCAAAATACTTTGTACACGAAAGTTGTCCGGAATGGTTCAACTAACACGGATACACCCTTCATACGTTTGTCGGATGTCCACGACACCTCCGGCATGAACCCTTCCCCCTCCGGACACCCTGTCCGGTAATCACCCGGAGCTGGCAGTTCATCCCCGAATGAATTCCCGCTCCGAGCAACGTGCATTGCACTGCGTTAGAACACCGTTAACTTTGCATACGTCATGCCATGTATTTTTTTGTATATATTGCTTAGTATTTACTGTTTCTCCCCCCTTTTATTCTCCAGTAGACCCCGCTGCTACCGCCGACTACACCGCTGCCGGGTACGACTACTTCGTCGACGACCCGACCCCTACCGTCGAGCTTCCAGGCAAGCAGAGCCATTCTCTTCCCCAGATATCGCCTATCTTTCCGTACATTTCTTGCACTAGGCATTGTTACTGCTGCTGCTACGATTACAATCCTATTCAATTGCATAGCCTAATTTTGTCGCCCCTTGATGTACCTTTTCCCTTTTCCTATGTCGCCTATTATTACTTATACATTATTCAGCAGTGAGCCCTGCGCATTGTTAGCTAGGATTAGATAGTGGGTCGTGATCACTCAGGGGGTGAACACGGATACAATATATACAACTGCACAGGTACGGTACGATGCAGACACCGCCAAAGGCCCCTATCTGGGTTATGCCTAGTCACCTCAAGTGTGAGCTATCAAGGAGTAATCCTTGTACTCCACTCGAGGCCGACTTTGTCTTGCCGCCATAGGGTCCTGAACAGCGGTTGTCCTTAAGGTAAGAAGTCGGGCGACCCAACGGTGCCCGCGAGAGGTATATCGTCGGGAACGACAGGGAGGGTACGACCGACGTTACTGGCGTGCTTGGCCCCTGCTCGTATCTCGCGAGAGTTACCAAACCACGAAAGTCGAGCTCTACCAAGAGCACACGCGAGACAAGGTAAGGAGACGGTTCACCTTGTTGGTAACCGCAGTGACTTGGTGGGACGACAGGGCAGGCACCGATGTACTGGTGGTCCTGACTGCTGTCGTTGACCGCGGGTCGGTTAAGTCGAGGCAACGATAACGGTTGTCGCGCAGGTTAATTAAAATGCTAAATGGTTCGGCGGATGACTTGAGAGGCCCGTTGGTCTGTACGCACTACCTACACGTGGGATTACGGTGTGGGCCCTCCGCGTCGTAGTTCGTCCGAAAGCTCTTCAGACGTCAGCAGTACTGCGGCCTGATCGCCGGGAAGTGGTCTTGTCTTTTGCTGCAGCAGGTGTGTTTGGATTTGCTTTTGCTTCACCGGCCAGACTCGCACCGTGCAGGAGCGTGCAAGGGTGAGGGAGCTAGACCCCTTGGCGCATAGGATATAGTCCGGCGGATGGCCTCTCTGTTGAGCCTAGGATGGGCTGCGTCGTGTCGGATAGCCTCGGTGGGGCGTTCCCTAACAAGGTTCACGCCACCCTGGAGATCCGAGCGTGCAGGATGAACAGTAGTGCACCCCTGCAGGGAGTTTAATCTATTCGAATAGCCGTGTCCACGGTAACAGGACGCTTTATGCTGAAGCTGGATCTTACCACTAGAAACTATTATTATTAAACTGTATGGTTCCGGGTTCTCTTCCTCGCGGGGATGTCGAGGAGGTGAACTCGGAGGCATTATCATTATTGTTATTCATTACAACTTATATTATACAATGTTGCAGCAACTTCTGCTTCGTTGTTACTTTATGCTTTATATGAACTGTTGGCTGATTCTTACCTCATGCTGCAAGACATCGTCGGAAGATGCTAGTCTTCGATAGGCCTAACTTCTTATCCTTATTCTGATTTCTATCTTGCAGTCCACTATATACAGCCTCTTCTTTCCGTTGATACAATGCATAATGCTTAGTAGCGGACGTAAGAATCGCGGGTATACTGATACTCACCTGCTTTATTTCCTTTACTGTTTTGCCTGATCGGCCGCTGCAGTCGACGTTGGAGCCCAGGAGCAGGAGTACCCCGGAGGCGGATACTACTACGTCGAGACCCCCGCTGACCAGGACCAGGAGTAGTTTCGGAGGCTCCCAGGCAGGAGGCCTTGCCTTTTCGATCTGTATCTCTGATGTTATTTGTGCTAGCCTTCTTAAGGAAAAACTTGACTAACTATGTCTGTACTCAGATATTATGGCTTGTATAACTTATGTATTCGGGTCCGCGTGACCCCCTTTATTGTAACATATTGGTTTATCCTTTTGTGTTTAGTGTTGTGCTGTGATATTCTCACCGTGGCACCCTAAACTCAGTCGTGTACCCTGCGTGTATGATTACTGTACACGGATTGATTTTGGGGGCGTCACACTCAAACTGGTTGGGAACCAGTCGTCGGCGAAGACTAAATGGAGACTAGGCGTCGATCCCCTGCTGGCCGTCGAGACCAGCAGCAGCCCTCAGCGCGTCGCCGTCCAGACCTGTGAGCCTCGCGATGGCGGTGATGTCGTCACTGGAGAGCGGCTCGTCGAAACGGCGCATGAGATCAGCAGCGGCCTTCGCCGTCCATTTGGCCTTTGGGCCGAGCATGCCAAGCTCCCTGACGAGGCGGAGGGCGGCTCGCTGGGCGACTGGCACTCCGGCCACGGCTTGAGCGGCCTGCCTGGCGCTGCGCCTTGGTGGTGCAGATGTAGCCCTGGACCTGAGTGGCGCGGATGGACGGGGGCGAGCAGGGGTCTCCGCGACGATGGGCGGCTGAACCGGAGCGAAGAGCATGTTGCCGACGATCAGAGGTGCTTGGTCCTCGACCTGCTGAGTCACCGCCTCCATCTAAAAAGAAACCTGCGCAGGAGCGGGAGAGGTAACACAAGGGAAGAGCAGGGGACTGCCCAGGTCAGCTATGCATGGGATCATGTCATTGCGGATGGCGTCTTCCTCAGCCAGGTTGGCGGAGAGGGAGCTTGCCGGCCTCGGAGGAGAGCGTCCACCGTCTTCGAACGCCAAGGGAGTGTTGAGGGCTTCTATCATCGTATTTGCCACCTCGAGATGCATGCAGTCGGTGCGCTGAGGTGGCGTCTAGGGGCGGCTCGGCGGAAGGTGTAGAATTCGGCGATGGGGTCAAATACTGGCTCGGGAGCAGCGAAGCTGGGGGCCGGACGAAGCGGCATGGGAGGCGTGGCCTTCAAGGGCTCCGCGACGGCGGGAGGGGAAGCAGCTCCCTGGCCGCCGTGCCTGCGGCTCGCAGGAGTCCTGCTACGGCGCCGCTGGGGAGGGATCGTGTCAGCCGCCAACCTTGTGCCTGAGTGACAGCCGGAGCCGAGCAGAGTGTCCTTCCACGAGCGGCGCTGAGCGCCGTGCCCGTCCCCGCCGCCGCCGTCCTCGCGGTCCCTGCCAGACCGAGGGAAGGAGCCATAGCCAGACACAGCGGAGGTGCGACGGCGGCCGCGAGCCTGCCCGTCCTCAACGTGTCCCTCCCAAGTGCCGGCCTCAAACTGCGGGAAGGGGCGGTTGTCCTCATCCGAGGAAGGGATACCACTCTGGCCAGAGTGGGAGGAGAGCGGGGGAAGCGGCGTCCAATCCTCGACGAAGTCGACATGCACGAGGAGGTCATGGAGTGCAACTCCGGGCGGCGGCGGCACACGGCGACCAGGCGACGCGAGGCCAAGGATGCCCTCCGAGCGGCCGGCACCGCGCTTGACGACCCAAAGGCCGCGCGTGATGGGGATGTGGGCGACGTCCCACACCCAGATCCAGAAGGCGAAAGTCTTCGTGTGGCCGCGCTCGAGAGTGCGCGAGTCGAGCCGGTCGATGCGGCCGATGTCACCGAACGCCTCGTCTGCACCCTCCAAGGACCAGAACTGCATCGAGAGGTTTTCCACTACCACGCGAACGTGCAGGTTGCACTTGAGGATGGCCGCGTGGTCGTCTTTGTGCCAGGCTCTGATGAAGAACCGAGACCCCTCCACCATCAGGATGCCGCGGCGGACAGCGTTGGCGCGGTGAGCCAGCTGGTCGAAGTGGACGAGGAAGGCTTCCGGGTAGTGCGCAGTGACGCGGGAGTTGGTGAGGGGGCGTGCAGAGCTGCTCCTCGATGGCCCTCCCCACGGCCATGGGCGTGGCGGAATGCGAGCCATCCGCCAGCGAGAGGGTGACCGCGTGCTGGCGCAGGATCTGTTCCTCGACCTCCAGAGCCGTGGAGGCCACCACGAACTTGTTGCTGATGCGGGGACGGCGGGAAGGTTCGGCGTGGAGAAAGCGGTCCATCGGAGCGAACGGCGGAGCTGCGGCGGCTGGAGGCGACGGCGGCGGCGGGAAACGCAGACGGCCGTGGACGGGGCCCTTCGAGGATGGCGGCGCGAGACGAGCACGGGCAAGCCCTCCTGGCCCCCCGTTACGAGGGTTCTGAGGGCAATCCCGGCCGAAGTGGCCGGCCTGCTTGCAGATGATGCAGTGGAGAGGGTCGCGGCAGTCTTTCCTACGGTGGCGCTTGCTGAGGCAACGGAAACATTTGCCATGGAACCTGCTTAAAAAGGCCGCGCGACCGGCAGCAGCATTGAAGTGGCCCCGCTGGCCCGAGCTGCGCGCGGCGGAGGGCTGCCCACGGACCGCCGGGTCGGAGGCCGCGCGCCTGGACTTCCGGGACGAGACCTGAGTCCACCCCTCCTCGCCCAAAGGGGAAAGGGGGGTGGGGGGGGGGGGGTCCGGCACCACCACAATGGATCGAAGCCGGGGCTGCCCAGAATGAGGAGGCGACGCCGGATCCGCAGGGTGCATGGGCGCCTTGCCCTTGGAAGACTCCCCGCGGAGCAGGATTCGCGGCAGAGGAGCGGGATCTGACGAAATCGACTGCGGCGACCTAGAACGGACCGGGGAGGTGGACGGACCGGAAGACCGAGCCATGGCCCTAAGGGAGAGGCCGCGGGCAGCCGCGCGAGAAGCCGGAAGGGATGGGCGGGCCTTAATGACCGGAGAGGTGGCCACCACGGCCGGAGTGACCGGTGGCGCGGGAGCGTGGAGCGTGGAGCGAGAGCCTTCGGAACGAATGGGCATTGCATCAGACTATTAGTAATTCAGTTAATAGTCTTGGTGAACTCGTGGATGCGTCGCCTAACACATGCCTTAGCTAACCTAGATTTCTTGCTATGACCAGTGCTATCGATCTCTAGCAGAAATCCTGTAGAAAATAATGTCACCACGGGCACTTGTCATGCATACAGTGTGGTCTTGACTCTTGGAGTTAGCCAAGGCAGCAGATAGATAGATAGATCCCAGCATTGAGGCAGGAGGTGTTCCAGTCTCCCACTCAACCTTCACCACTCTCTCTTTCTCCCTCTGACGGTCTCTCTGTTCTCAATGGTTGCTTTCATGGTAATTGTAAAGCAGTGATCTGCATCACTGCACTAGGGGGGGTTTCTGTCTATGCATGCATGATGTATCTTGGGCCACATGGCACACCAGGCGGGGCAGACATGCTTCTAAATGTAAAACTCTTGTCACGTCCGCAAGCGTACCCTCATGGATCGCGCCTGATTTGACACTTAGTTTTTGTCAGATTCGCCGACGGACTCGTCGTTAACACCCGCCGTACGTGGGCCGGCGCGATTTGCTTTCGGTACAGCTCAGCTCAGCTCATGGCGATCTACATGCACTATGGCCTATGGCTTAGCTTAATACTGGCGATATGAACAGGGAGCACTGATCATGGATGGAACTATTTTCCTAATCCAGTACGACTCCTGCACCTATCTTTGGACAGGAATCTCCTTTGCAGTAAAGCTGATTCCGACTATTATTTTAACCAGAAAAGGCTGATTCCAGACTCAACTTTGCAAATATAGAATAGAGAAAGCAGCAGATTTCATCCCTGTAATTTCTGGAGAGTGCATGTTGACTAGTATTGAACGCCTCCACGAATAATAATCCAAGATCGGCGATCATGCATGAGGCTGTGCATTGAATCAGCTACACCCAATGGATTTAAGGGCCTGTCCGGCGGGTCCATGAGACAGGCAGTACAGTAATTCATTCTGCACAAACATAATGCATGATGAATTGTTCATCATTCAGCTCCTTCATATGCACCATCCGTATACATATGTCCACATTTGGCAACCACCTGCGCTTCAAGGCATTTAAGTTTTGGTCCAGACAGTCCCCGCATTTTGAACTTGTGGTTAGTTGGCTAGCTCGACCAGCTGCTCCCATTACTTGCCTATGTGCGACTCAATGGATGCAAACGCATACCACTACCTCCATTATTCCGGTGAATAAGACATGAACATATTTTGAGGTTTTATTTTGACCTCAGTTCAATCAGCAAAACACAAGTTATCTGACTCCATTACTTGCATGCCTATGTGCGACTGTGCAAACAAATCGGATGCCAAATGTTGCAAGACGATGATGCCGAGAAGGAGGTGACACCGGTGATGGTGAGCACAAGGGTAATTGAAGAATGCCAAAGGTAATTGAAGAAACTAAGGCCATATTCATCATCTCGCTCGGCGGGGAAGATGCGGACCGTCAACCCCAGGCCAGGGCGTGGCGCGGTTGTCGGGGGTCACGGCAAGGATACATAGGCGCAATGGTGCTCGTGGCTAGGTGGTCTTCGCGATTGGCGACGCGGTAGCGGTGTGCGCCCAGGGAGGGGGTTGTTGTTCCGTTGGGTGGTCAGCCACCTTTATCGCAGCATGGGTTGACGGAGGTGGCGACAATGGCATTTCCTTCCCTTCTCACTAGTACAAAACAAGCCTTTGAATATGAAAAAAGGCCACGGCCCGAACACAAACCGGTTCTACTGGCCGAATGGCACCGGTTCGTGAGGCCGGGCTTTAGAACCGGTTCGTGTGATGGGTCCGAGGCCAACGGCTACCTGCCACCACACCTTTAGAACCGGTTTATAGTACAAACCGGTGCTAAAGGTGTGGCGGCAGATTGCCGTTGGCTGGGGGGGCCCGCTAGAACCTTTAGCACCGGTTGGTGCTACCAGCCGGTTCTAGTGTCCCACCTTTAGAACCGGCTGGTGCTACCAACCGGTGCTAAAGATATAGCTATATATACTCCTTCTTCTTCAACATGAGCCGGCCAAGCTCATTCTCTGTTTTTGAAGCTCACTTCTCTCTTTGCTCGAGTTCATCCTTCATTTTGGCTAAGATTTGTGAAGATTTGAAGAAAACCTTATACATCCAAGTGTTCACAAAGGTTAGTAGCTTTGTCCTCTCTCAGTTTTGCTAGATTAGCTTGTGTTATGCTCTATATGTGTAGATTTGTGGACTTTAGTTTGGGAGCTAGCTATAGAGTGATATGTGGATTTTATTTGATTTATATGCACTTTGAGCTCAAGTTAATTAGTATGCATATTTTTACTAATTGCTTAGTGCCTTCCCGCACACGGACGTATAGTTACCACCGCCGATCGCCCCCATCGTCCCTCTTCACCGGCACCACCTTGGTGAGCCTCTATATATGTGTTTCTTATTTTTTTTATATAAGAAATTTTATTTGTATGATTTAGATAGATATTTGTCTAATTTTCTTACTTGTATGATTCTATGTTATACATAGTGCGATGGTTATGGTATCCGCGCATGTCGGCCCTCGTCCTGTCTATGATTCGGATGTGGTATATATATATATTATCTTTTCTAACTATTAATTTGTTCCATTTTTCGTGTTTGACAATGATGACCAATTGTAAGAGCAAGTTTTGCCCCCGAAGGTTTTGGACATTGTTGGACAAAGCAGAAGTGGAACTAATATTGTTTTCGAGTATAAACAGATACTTAGGTTCCGAAAGAATGGAGTTTGCATGTACAAGGTCGAAGGACAACTCACTGCAGCAAAGCTGCAGTCATCTATCGAACCATTTGAAGGAAGACGACCACTAGTAGTCGAAGAAAAAGTCTCTCGAGTAAAAGCGCAACGAAGAGAAAGCTGAAGCTGGTCGACGACTTAGTCTTTTGACTAGTTTCTCTTTATTTTCTTGAGTCGTAGGAAAAACTGTACTATCAAGAGGGGTTTGCTAGTTGAGATCTTAGTCGAAGTGAATTTGCTCTGCTCAACCAAAACCCACAAAAGCCTACCGAGACAAATCTTACTAAGTCGAGTGAATAGCTCGAAGGTAAAGTCATCGCACTTCGTGCCTTCGAGAGAGAACTCGCTCGGTAAGTCAGCTTACTTGTTCCTCAAGTAAAGTTGCGCATTGATTGAAATCCGACCGTTGTGGACACGCGTCAAGCGGTTGCATCGGGTCACTTCAGTCTTTTTACCCATCGGGATCGCCAACTATAAATACCCCGCACCTACCCGCCATTTCGGGTTGGCTGCTCCACTGAAGATTCTAAGACAGAAGTCTGTGAGCATCCCAAGAGAGATTCATCGAAAGAAAATCAAAATCCCAAGTCTGAGCTGAGTTGAGCAATTCACTATGACTTAGGTTGAGATTAGCCGATCTTTTTATCTTGGAGAACTGCAAGTCTCCTAGACGGTTAGGCGTCGCCTGTCAAGCAGTCGAAGAGAAATTGTCACTGCTGAAGGAAGTTTGTAAAGGTCTCAGAGATGTCCTGAATCATCTACCACGAGTGAAAACTGGACAAGCTCGAGGAGTTTGTTGCAGTGGAGAATAGGACGGAGAGAGTTTTGCTCCAGGTGTTCAGTCACCAGTCCCTCCAACCAGACGTAGCACTTTGCAGAGTGTGAACTGGTTTACCAAACATCGTCGTGTCAGGCTCGTTTTCCTTCATGCTTTTACATTAAGTATTTACTCGTTGCCTGTTTGTCTTCGATGTTTTCCTTCGCTCCAAATCCTTTCGAACCATGCATTACTTTCGACACTGTATTTCCTTCGAGATGCCTTAGTCCTTCGCAGTTTTCATGAATTCCTTCTAAGTTCCTTAGAATTTTTAGAAGTGATCATTCACCCCCTCCCCCTCTGATCATTCTTGAGCTTTCACCAATTAAGTTGACATAGATATTTTTATCTAGGAGGTATGTGAACCGGAGATTGAATCTGACCCTCTGGTTGAGCGGTTAAATTTAGTTGAAAAAGAAAACGAGTATTTGAAAGAAAAATTGAAAAAAGTTAAAGAAGAGAAGATGATATTGGAGTTGTATGTTGCCGATGTCGTCGGCGATCACAAGAACAAGATGGATGTAATGCGCATGAAGATTAGGAAAATTAGAAAATATGCCCTTACTAAAGAGGCTTGGTATCATTATGCTGTTGGAGCAATTGGTACCTTTGTTGCGATATTGATAGCATTTATTATTGCATTTAAATGCTTTAGGTAGATAGTTTTATGTTGTTTTTATGATAACTAGTAAGCTTGCACGTGCAACGCATGTGTAATCGTAGATTTTTTTATTTCTTACATCATATTTTCTAGTTTTTTTAATAATATTATTAATGAAACCTTCAACACATATAAAAGAATTTTGAGTCTATGTTTTATTGAAAAAATTATATGCTCTCATGCCACTCTTGAATAATTATCATTAAAGCATGCATGTACAAATGCATGTTTCGATAAATATTATATTACAAATATATATAAGAACTAACATACCCTTAAAGAATTTCATTGCACTAATAATTATTATTATTAAGATCAAGAAAACATTTTAATAGCATCATATGTATAATGCCAAAAGGCATTAACATTCTAAATTTGTCGATACACATGTGATCGCTATCAGATAAAAACTTTATAACGGTAGTCTTGGCATGTTGACCCATGACAAACAAGATATAGTGGTCTAAGGCGAGCATATGGAAATATGATCTTCAAATACTATGTATTAGTTAGAAAATAAGAAAAATCATGACACTATATAATATACCGATCCGCGTGATGAAATATTATAGACTGGAGCCTAGGAGAACTATGAAGAAGTTTTGCTAGGGACTAAATAAACTTGATAGAAAAATATTTTGATAATTTATATCTATAAGATTCCAATGCAATTGAAAACATTTGAAAATGGTACAGGAAAATCATGGCATCTTTACTATATCTATCAGTCGGTTGACAACAGTTTCAACACCAAAGATGCATTCAAATGGATGTTCTAAAATCTTGGACTCCCTGGCAATGGGTCGTACATGTACATGCTCCAGATAGTAAACTCCACCCTCAATTAGGGTAGTATCTAGACGATCGATTTGTATATGATTCATCACCGCAAATATCATTTTTCCCTATATGATTCATATCATGATCTCAGTCTTAGTATTGAGTTATCGGAAATAAGCGAATGGCATAAAATAAAAGATGCTAATGGTACCAATCACATCTATAAATAATAATAAAAAGGAAAAGTGATGAACACCTCTTTCTTCATTATTATGATACACATCATCCTTCTTGAGCTAGGTAGGCAATGTACATCAAGTTTCTGATACTCAACGACAATATGCGTCTTTGCTTGGATGAATGGCATCCAAGCCTTGTGAGGGAATGGCAAAGATCCTTTTGTGCATAATTCTATAAGATTGCACATACTTCACTCAAAATGCCCATGAAGAAATTATAAACTGAAATGGCGAGCATCAGATTAGAACCTGAGGAGCCTTCCTACCTGATCAATAAGTCTTTCTATCCCCAGGAAATATTTTTGGTGATATCAGCTAAGGGCGGCCGTCAGAATTTGTCCCTCATGGTACGCTGAAGGATCCCACCACTAAAGGCTACCGGAGACGCCGGAGGCACTGCCTCCTTGCACACCAGATTGAAGTCAAGACTGCAACCGCCGCTGGAAGTTTGGAACAGAGGAAACTTAGCCTCCACGCCTAAGGAAAAGAAGCTGAATCCTTCCTTATCGGGTACGCAGACAGCTATGGTCCCAATTACTGGCACGGGAGGCCCAGGTATTTTTTTTGAAACTGGAACTCATTGTTCATGTTATACTTATCAGGCACAACAATGTCTTTGGCCACCATATTGCTTACATTGTCCGGTACAGCCCTCAACCACAGTTGTTGGGGCTCTTGTCCGCTACTACCCATCACCGCAAGGGCATGGGCAACTTTATTACAAGTCCGAGGGACAAAAGAGAAAACCACGTTATTAAAGTTCAGTCTGGCGAACCAAGAAATATCTCTATAGAAAACTCCTTTCGGTGCGAGATCACGTTCATGATTTTGTAGTGCACTGACCAGCTGTTGGCAATCTGATTCGACGCAGACGTTGAAAATATAGCCTAAGTCTAGCATCCCTCCAAAATGGTTAGCAAGTCGTCGATCACCACAATATGGCATGAGATACTTTCATATCTGAAAGATCCAATATGAATCACCATTTTGCAAGAGAAATCAAGTCGCCTTTAAGAGGGTGCATGCCAGAAATAACCAAGAATGCGGTGAACAAGGCAAAAAGAAATTATATTGACGCGATAGTATTGGATACTTACCGGTAGACTGCAGGTCAGCCTTATCTTTGTTTCCTTCACATTTTTAGTTTACATATCATAAAATCAAACAGAAATAAATACATGTGAATGAAGTCAAGAACACATGTACTACCAATATCTGAACCTAGTAACTCGAGCAACCCTTCCTATTGCTGACCAAGCAAAATCGTTGTTAGATCAATAATGTCATGAATAATAGGTGCTAATCGTCTGCATATTTTCATCCATTTTACATAAATATCTAAGTATATCCTGCAGAAGAGCTCATATGAAAACAGAAAAACAACAAAAATGGTACAGTATTATAGAAAAAACTCCAACAGGTAAAAATAGGAGAAACATGTGATGTTAGAAAATTAAACAATTAGTTGTTTGATTTTCCCATTTTAAAAACTTTAGATTTGAAAAAGGAAAAGGTTCAGGTGTGTGCTTAAAGTTCCACATTTGATGCCTCTAGAAAATTAGATGCATTCAGGTAACAACCTTGATTTTTGCTAGCTTCGTGCCCGAGTGTATTATCCCAGCGAATAATGTGTTGACCACTTCTGCTCAAATCCTAGAAAGTAATAAGGAGAAAAACTAATTTCAGTTGTGTACAAGAGAAGAACATACAATATGAGCATACTCATAACTACCTTGAGATCCTTCGATCTCTGAGATTTCTAACTTGTCTTGTCATCCTTGTTTCCCAAGAGAAAATACGTATGGACCGTCGAAAGATAAATTACAACATAGGAGGATTCTGCATACATGTATTAGCAAATATTATAAGGAGTGTGACCAGCAGCAAACTAACAAGAAAAGTAGAAGCATGATCAATACAGAAAAGGAATTGGCATGTACTACATATTCCAAAAGGAAGGCTAACACCAAAGCACATAATTAGTATATTACTAATAATATAAAAACAGTTTTGGTGCTTGAAGAGGAAATAAGAACAATTCTGGGCCAACAACAAGGAATTATCTCGCACAACACATCAATGAGACAAAGGCATATGTGATTGCTTTAAGCATAGTAAATTAAGAGTAACAACCTCATTTTGTTCCTTGAGAGAATGCCTTACAAAGTAGTCTTCGGGTAGAAAAATAAGAACACGAGGTTTTGAGTTTTTTCCACAATGAAGTTTGCTGCAAAGAAGAAATTGGACATTGATAATAGCCTTGGACAACGTAAGAAGTAACAAAGAGTTCATCTGACGAACAAGAGAATAACTACATGCACATAATCCAGTTTCCGAATTGCAACATATCAACAGAACAAGAAATTGAACCATAGCATTCATAATTCAGCGCTCGGTGTATCAAATAAAATCTGACAAGAATTAAATTTGATTTTGTACAACAAGCAAGGAATTTGATTCTGTGATGAAGGCACGACAGCGCCATGTTGTGGCGTTGCTTTCGACATCGAGCAGCAATAGCCTTGCGCCACACAAGAGGCTGAGCTAATGGATTGGCGCAGTGCACCGCATGAGACGCGGGAGGGCGGGGGGCGATAGACGGAAGGGGTCGGGAGGGCGGGGGCCGACAACCGAGCGGCGCACACGAGGCGGATGAACAGGGCTGGCGACGGATCGACGCCGTGCTCCATAGAAGAGACGAACACGCATGGCCGAGGACGAGCGGCGCGCACAAGGCGAACGGAAGGGGCCGGGGGATGGAGTTGTTCACCATAGGAGGAGAGACGGACTCGCGGGGGCCGACCGCAAGTGGCGCGCACGAGGCAGGCACTTGGGGCCGACGGCGGGCGCCACATGAGAGACGAACTGGCAGGGGTCGAAGACGAGCAGTGCACACGAGCATGACGGTGAAAAGGAAGGCAGGGATGCAATCAATGGTGGGGCGCAATGAGGGGATTAGCAGTTAATAGGATGCTTTTAATGGCGCGTTGTGCAATACAACATGGAACAAATATGGATCGTTGGATACAGGTGGTTTGGTGGCTAGGATGCAAAGTTCCAGCCCCTTTGATGCTTTTTATATTAGTAGTTGATAAGTATGTGTATGAACTTTATGTATGATCAACTTTATGTATGAACAACCTTTATGCATGTATGATCAATTTCATGTATATGAATTACTTGTATTAATTTTATCTTTTCGATGTTGTGCCATTATGAAGATGAGTCGGCAATGGATGTACGACGAAGACCGACGCTCTGGCGAGTTCATTAATGGCTTGCATAGTTTTCTGCAAGTGGCTGAGGCTAACAAGCGGAATGGTTTTATGTGTTGTCCATGTGGTGTCTGCAAGAATAATAAGAGCTACTCTGACTCAAAAGATATTCACCTCCATCTGTTTAAGCATGGTTTCACGTCCGGCTATAACTGCTGGACCAAGCACGGAGAAAGAGGGGTTCTGATGGAAGAGAATGAAGAAGATGAGGATGATGACAGGTATCCTGGGTTCCAGCTGCCTGAATACGGTGGTACAATGGGGGAACAGAATGAAGAACAAGAGAAATAACAAGAAGGTGAAGAAAATACATCACATGATCCTGATGATGAGCTTCGCCGTGTCATTGTTGATGCACAGAGAGGATGCGAAAGAGAAAGGGAGAAGTTGAAGTTCAATCGCATGTTAGAGGATCACAAAAAAGGATTGTACCAAAATTGCGAAGAGGGAAACACAAAGCTCGGTGCCGCACTGGAATTGTTCAATGGAAGGCAGAGTATGGTATACCTGACAAGGGATTTGGGAAGGTACTGAAAATATTTAAGAAGAGGCTTCCAAAGGATAACGAATTGCCTGACAACACTTACGAAGCAAAGAAGCGTGTCTGCCCTCTAGGACTAGAGGTGCAGAAGATACATGCATGCCCTAATGACTGCATCCTTTACCGTGGTGAGTACGAGAATTTGAATGAATGCCCGGTATGCGGTGCATTGCGCTATAAGAACAGACGAGATGACCCTGGTGATGTTGAGGGCGAGCGCCCCAGGAAGAGGGTTGCTGCCAAGGTGATGTGGTATGCTCCTATAATACCACGGTTGAAACGACTGTTCAGAAACAAAGAGCATGCCATGTTGTTGCGATGGCACAACGAAGACCGTAAGAAATACGGGAATTTGAGACACCCCGCTGATGGGTCACAATGGAGAAAAATCGAGAGAATGGAAGAAAAGGAAAATGGCAAGTTTACAAAGGACCCCAGGAACATATGGTTTGGTTTAAGTGCAGATGGCATTAATCCTTTTGGGGAGCAGAGCAGCAATCATAGCACATGGCCCGTGACTCTATGTATCTACAACCTTCCTCCTTGGAAGTGCATGAAGCGGAAGTTCATTATGATGCCAGTACTAATCCAAGGCCCTAAGCAACCCGGCAACGACATTGATGTGTACCTAAGGCCATTAGTTGAAGAACTTTTACTGTTGTGGGCTAAACCAGGTGTACGTGTGTGGGATGAGAACAAACAGGAGGAATTTGATCTACGAGCATTGCTGTTTGTAACCATCAATGATTGGCCTGCTCTTAGTAACCTTTCAGGACAGACAACACAAGGGATACAAGGCATGCACACACTGTTTAGATGAGACTGAAAGTATATATTTGCCCAACTGCAATAAGAATGTGTACCTGGGACATCGTCGGTTTATTCCGACCAATCATCCCTTAAGAAAGAAAGGCAAGCATTTCAAAGGCGAGGCAGATCACCGGAAGAAGCCTGTCCGCCGTACTGGTGATGATATACTTGATATGGTCAAGGATTTACCAGAGCAAGTAGTCTTTGGAAAGGGTCCTTGTGGAAAATCTGTTCCGCATGACGCTGACGGACACACACCCATGTGGAAGAAGAAATCTATATTTTGGGACCTACCCTATTGGAAACACCTAGATGTCCGCTCTGCAATCGACGTGATGCACGTGAGGAATAATATTTGCGTGAACCAGCTAGGATTCTTGGGTGTGTATGGGAAAACAAAAGATACACCGGAGGCAAGAGTGGACAAGAAACATATGAACGAAAAAGAAGGCATGCCCCCAAAGAAGTACGAGGGTCAAGCCATCTACGCTCTTACCAAAGAAGAGAAGAAAATCTTTTTTGAATGCATGCTCAGTATCAAGGCCCCGTCTGGCTTCTCGTCGAACATAAAGGGAATAATAAATATGACAGAGAAAAAGTTTCAGAACCTAAAGCATCATGACTGCCACGTGATTATGACCCAACTGCTCCCGGTTGCATTGAGGGGGCTTCTACCAGAAAATGTTCGATTAGCCATTGTGAAGCTATGTGCATTCCTCAATGCAATTTCTCAGAAGGTAATCAATCCAGAAAGTCTACCAAGGTTACAAAATGATTTGGTCCAATGTCTTGTCAGTTTTGAGTTGGTGTTCCCACCATCCTTCTTCAATATTATGACGCACGTGCTGGTTCACCTGGTCGACGAGATTGCAATTCTAGGTCCTGTATTTCTACACAATATGTTCCCCTTTGAGAGATTCATGGGAGTCTTAAAGAAATATGTTCGTAACCGTGCTAGGCCAGAAGGAAGCATCTCCATGGGCCATCAAATAGAGGAGGTCATTGAGTTTTGTGTTGACTTTATTCCTGACCTTAAGCCGATTGGCCTTCCTGAATCGCGGCATGAGGGGAGAATAGGTGGAAAAGGCACGCTAGCATCGCGCCCAATAATATGTAGGGACACAGAGTCTTGGAAGAAAGCACACAATATTGTTGTACATAATTCTGCCTTGGTGGCCCCGTATATCGATCAACACGAGAATATTCTACGCTTAAAAAACCCGGAGCAGGCTAAAGTCTGGATTAAGAAGGAACACAATAGGACTTTCAGCGGTTGGTTGCAAGAACATCTCACGGGTAACGACACTGTTGGAGAGGAGTTGTACTTGTTGTCCGGCACACCATCTTTGACTATAATGACTTTCAAAGGGTACGAGATAAATGGGAATACATTTTACACGATCTCCCAAGATGAAAAGAGCACCAACCAAAACAGTGGTGTCCGCTTTGATGATGCAATCAACAATAAGCAAAAGGTCACATATTATGGTTACATAGAGGAGATATGGGAACTTGACTATGGACCTGATTTTAAGGTCCCTTTGTTTCGGTGCAAATGGTTCAATCTGACAGGGGTAAAGGTAGACCCGCAGTATGGAATGACAACAGTGGATGTCAACAATCTTGGGTACAGAGAGGAACCATTCGTCTTAGCCAATGATGTGGCTCAGGTTTTCTATGTGAAGGACACGTCTAGCAAAACGAGAAAAAGGAAAGATAAGGAAGCGAATACATCATACGGTGAGCCAAAGCGCCACATAGTTCTTTCAGGGAAAAGAAACCTTGTGGGAGTGGAGGACAAGACAGACAAGTCAGAAGATTATGAAAAGTTTCATGAAATTCCTCCCTTCACAGTAAAGACTGACCCAAGCATTGTGTTAAATGAAGAAGATTGTCCATGGTTACGGTGCAAAAAGAAAGGGAAACACGCGAAGAAATAGTATGCAGGGAATCCGAATGATTTGTATTCGGTCGATGAACTGAAAGATTTCTATGTGTAGAACAAAACACAAGGTTTCCCCTGCATACAGCCCGACGGTGGCTCATGAGTGCAAGCATATCAATGCACCATCGGACGTATGCAGGGAATCCGAATGATTTGTATTCGGTCGATCATGAACTGAAATATTTGTATGTGTAGAACAAAACACAAGGTTTCCCCTGATTTATTTTGTGCCAAATGACCCTGAAAATGGCTGAAACTTGGCATGGTATCATCACTTGACCCATATAACATGTGTGCAAAAGTTGAGAGGGTTACGACAAAAACTGGATGCACTTCGTGTACAAACTGGAGCATCTCTTTCGAAGTGTGAGGGTTTTAGACGAAAACTCATCTGTTACAAAGGCATTTCATTTTTCTAAACTTTTTTGAACTCAAGACTTTTTGTGCATTCAATATGCACCATTCAAAGCCACATACTAAAATTTTAACCCTTTCTGACTTCATTTGCTTTTTTTCATGCATTTAATGATTTATTTTGTGCCAAATGACCCTGAAAATGGAAAGCATCTACAGATGAACTCAGAAAAGGTTGAAACTTGGCATGGTATCATCACTTGACCCATATAACATGTGTGCAAAAGTTTAGAGGGTTACGACAAAAACTGGATGCACTTCGTGTACAAACTGGAGTATCTCTTTCGAAGTGTGAGGCTTTTAGACGAAAACTCATCTGTTACAAAGGCATTTCATTTTTCTAAACTTTTTTGAACTCAAGACTTTTTGTGCATTCAATATGCACCATTCAAAGCCACATACTAAAATTTGAACCCTTTCTGACTTCATTTGCTATTTTTCATGCATTTAATGATTTATTTTGTGCCAAATGACCCTGAAAATGGAAAGCATCTACAGATGAACTCAGAAAAGGTTGAAACTTGGCATGGTATCATCATTTGACCCATATAACATGTGTGCAAAAGTTGAGAGGGTTACGACAAAAACTGGATGCACTTCGTGTACAAACTGGAGCATCTCTTTCGAAGTGTGAGGGTTTTAGACGAAAACTCATCTGTTACAAAGGCATTTCATTTTTCTAAACTTTTTTGAACTCAAGACTTTTTGTGCATTCAATATGCACCATTCAAAGCCACATACTAAAATTTTAACCCTTTCTGACTTCATTTGCTATTTTTCATGCATTTAATGATTTATTTTGTGCCAAATGACCCTGAAAATGGAAAGCATCTACAGATGAACTCAGAAAAGGTTGAAACTTGGCATGGTATCATCACTTGACCCATATAACATGTGTGCAAAAGTTTAGAGGGTTACGACAAAAACTGGATGCACTTCGTGTACAAACTGGAGTATCTCTTTCGAAGTGTGAGGCTTTTAGACGAAAACTCATCTGTTACAAAGGCATTTCATTTTTCTAAACTTTTTTGAACTCAAGACTTTTTGTGCATTCAATATGCACCATTCAAAGCCACATACTAAAATTTGAACCCTTTTGACTTCATTTGCTATTTTTCATGCATTTAATGATTTATTTTGTGCCAAATGACCCTGAAAATGGAAAGCATCTACAGATGAACTCAGAAAAGGTTGAAACTTGGCATGGTATCATCATTTGACCCATATAACATGTGTGCAAAAGTTGAGAGGGTTACGACAAAAACTGGATGCACTTCGTGTACAAACCCTTTCTGACTTTGTTTGCTATTTTCCATGCATTTAATGATTTATTTTGTGCCAAATGACTTCAAAAGAATTACTAAAAACAAATAATCAATAAATATAAAGTATATATCTTTAGTACCGGTTTGTGATACGAAACGGTGCTAAAGGTCTCCACTCTTCCCGTTGAAAATTTTCCCGAAAAATTGAGTAAATTGGAGACCTTTAGCACCGGTTTGTGTTAGCAACCGGTGCTAAAGGGTCTTTAGTAACGGTTTGTGATACAAACCGGTTCTAAAGGTATCCTATATATAACCCCGCCTCCTCACGGGGCAAACCACCGCCGCCCAGATCGAAACTTCACGCCCCCAGGCTGCTGCGCTCTGCCATCGTCATCGCCCTCTCCGCCAGGCTGCTGCGCTCCGCCGCCGTCGTCCCCCTCGCCGCCGACGTCGCCCTCACTCCGCCGCCGTCGTCGCCCTCGCCGTCTCCGCTGTTCCTCGCCTTCGTCTCCGCCGGCGCCACCGCTGGTGAGCTCTCCTCTTCCCCCCTAGATGGATACTTTGCAAGATGATTACATTGCTAGATGAATACTTTGCTAGATGAATACATTTTGCTAGATGGATACTTTGCTAGATGAATACTTTGCTAGATGAATATTTTGCTAGATGGACTTTGCTAGATGAACATTTTGCTAGATGAACATTTTTGCTACATGAACATTTTGCTAGATGAAATTTTTTGTTGTAAGCCTTGTAGTCAAGTATATATATGAAATTTTGTTAGTATATATATTGTTATAAATATTATTAGTATATATATTGTTCTAAATATTATTAGTATATATATATATGAGATGTTCTACAATTTGAGCTATAGATCAATAGCTATTAACATGAAAATATTAAGATATTTTTAGTTGTAATTTTATTAGTTTCATTAGTGAGAATGCTGGGCCCACATCCTCGTTACCGTCGCGCTCCAGGAGTTCTTGACGGGATGCGCAATGTCTTGGACTAGGCTCCGCCGGGATGGCACTAGGAGGTGGTTTCTGGGGTGCGTCGCTTAGCGAGGAATCTGGGTCTTGTCGTCGACCCGGATCTTCTTTGGTGGCGATCGCGTGGGCCACAGTCGGTGCGGAGGGAGCCGACCCTCGAGAAGGTTGTACGCCGACGTATCAGGGAGGAGGACGACCACGTCCGTCGCTACATGGCGGCGTTGTACGCCGGGTACTACCGTTTATGGCAGGTGCTTCAGGGATCTCACCCTAGCTACGAGTGGGTGATGGTTCCTTCTCTTTGGGTGTCCACCGCCAGCCGGAGCCGATGTCGTTTACTGTTTTAGCTAGTGATATGTTATATATATATATGTACTAGCTCTAGTGATTGACATATATATTAGTGTTGCATATATGTGAACTGGATTATTCGAGATGTAAGATGGATTATTATTCTAATATTATTGTTGCATGTGAACTTGATTATTTGAGATGTCATTTTCTATATTTGCTTATACTAAATTGTTTTATCTTTTTCTGCATCTCGTCGATATTAGTTAAGCTATGGACGACGTGTTCAATAGCGGCAGAGAGCAAGAAGATGATATGTACGAAATTATCGCCGAAGCCGATATCAGTCCCCATGATGACGCCGATATCGATGATGGCGGCTCACGATATTTGAACGATTCCGGTGAGGGAATGTTCGACGAAGGAGAAGAACAAGATCTTCAATTAACAACAAAGTCTGCCGAGGTATATATATAAATATATACATAAGGCCTCTGGTTATCATAAAATTTACAAATAATTGATTTATCACTAATAGTTAACAAATATTTCTTCTTCTAGAAACCCGGATCGAGCAAATCTTCTTCAAGCAAAGAAAAACGTGGCCCGGCCAAATTGCCGCAGGATGATGTAAAGTACAACATCGATGGGATCGGTTTGAGTGGCCAGCCGAATGCTCCGGAAGCTCACGTGAAGAAATGGATAGCTATATGCGGAGTAATTGTTAGAGATAACATCCCGATTAGCACTCAAGAATGGCATCAGCCAAAGGAAGGTGGAAACAAGAGTTTTGTCAGCGATAGAGCAATAGAGTATCTTTGGGCTAAACCCTTATCATATTTCACCCTACCTGATTGGGCGACACCAGACGATGTGTTGAAAGTCAAGCATGCTGCTCTTAAGAAGATGGGAGAACTATTCCGATCTTGGAAGGTAAAGCTATGGTCCAAATACGTCGCTAATAATAAGAAGACTCCAAATTTCACTAGAGCACTAGCGAAGGTACAAGCACATTGGGACAAATTTGTGGAGAACAACGAATCAGATGAAGCTAAACTTCGGTCGGAAATAAACAAGATTAATGCTGAGAAGCATAAGCTTTTCCATACCATGGGGACAGGTGGCTACAAGTCCGCCTCACCTAAGTGGGATGCATTTGAGAAGAAGCTGATTGCTGCAGGGGTCACTCCAGTCACAATATATTTTCCACCCAGGTGCAGGAGTTGGTTTTTTGGGCATGGGGGAAAGTTGGACCCAAAGACAGGGAAGGTGATTATAAAGGCAAGTCTTAAAGGAGCCGATCAAGAGATACTAAATGCAATTGATGATGCTAGGAATGGGATTTTCATCCCCGAGAGAGAGAACGACGAGCTTACACGTGCCCTCAAGAATCCTGAACATCCGGGACGAACGCGAGGCGTAGGCGTTGTTCCATGGTATGAGGGGTTTGCGGAGTATAAAGATACTTACAAAAGCCATGCAAGAAAGAAGAAGCTGGAAGCAGACCGTCTTTCAAAGTTGGAAAATGCTCTGAAGGATATGCAGGAGCGACTACAGGCGTCACTTAGCCAGCAACCGCAGCCAACTCAAGATCCACCTGAAGCAACTACCGTCCCATGTATGACGAAAAGCAGTGTGGGCTCCACGGGGGTCGATGATGGTCACTACCCCGTGGATGATATCACAGAGCAGAAAGGTTGCGAGCTAATCTTCAAAATGAACAATATATCCATTAAGGTGGCGGACGGCTTTGCTTTAACGAATCCACGTGGAGCACTGCACCACTGCAATCCGATTCCACCTGGCTATGCTCGTGTCGGGGTGGATGAAGTTGTGACGGAATATCAAGAACTAAACCTTGATATTCCTTGAGGTGAAGGGCAGAAGACCCTCAGAGAAGCCAAACAAAGTGGTATCTATCTATGGAGAAAACAATGGATCATATTTCCATCCATTGTGTCAAGTCCAACGCGTTCGACATCAAGTTCACCACCCCCCTGAGATGGAGTGCATCCCGACTCCGCAGCACCAGCCGAGTCCTGCACCCCTCCCCAAGATGGAGCGCAGTACGACTCCGCAACATCAGCCGAGTCCTGCACCATCCATCCCCGAGATGGAGCACAGTGGGACTGATCCGCTGCGACGTCAACCGAGTCCTGCACCATCCAACCCCGTGGAGCGCAGCGCGACTCTGCCGCGTCAGTCGATTCCACCACAACCACCCCACATCGTGAGTCCGCAGCGCCAACCGGTCCCACCAGCTCCCCCGTGATGGATAGAAGGCAAACACGACAATCAAAAATTAATCGACCTCCGCCGCGTCATAGCAGTCCACCGAAGAAGAAAACAAAGAAAGTTAAACCCCAGAAGAGTCCGCCGGTCTTACCCTGGGATAGGAGTGTAGCTGAAACCAAGGCCATAGTGGATGAAGCCGTGGCGAAGCACCTTGCACCGAAACCTCCCCCGCCACCGAAGGAGAAAATACCCGAGGTAACAGTACAACACTTCTTGAAGATGTTTCAACCCCCTGTTAAGACCGTGTTCTCGGACTACGAACGCTCTATTAACAAGTCATTTCTGCAAAAGGGTTCAAGAAGCAGCCACTCGGCAGTAAAAAATGCGGGAAAACTGTTGCCCAACTCGGAGAACAGACAGTGCAATCGATAGCCCCACTCAAGGTGAATACCAAGCAGCAGGAAGAGATAACCGACGAACAAAGAGCATTTTCTAGAGAGGCGGGTCTTACTATTGAACAATTTTTAAACCTTGATGACTTGTCTGGCGAGCCATCTCCAAAAAGGAAATATGCAAAAGGGGAGCCTATGATCACTGAAGAAGAAGAGAAGCTATTATCAACGCAATTTCGCAACTTGCATAAGTGGTACATCACAGAAGCTATACCGTTCGACATGACCGGCTTCTGGATTTCGATAAGGCCAGATTATTTTGACAATGGAACTGGTGACTTGTGGATTGCAAATGAAGAATTATTTCAGTTATTCCATCAATTGGCACTCGACAAATCTATCGTCAGTTTGTATTTTCTGTAAGTGATTTCTTTCTAGCTCAGCTCGTACGTCATTGACTGTATTATCCTCACTATATATATTCTTTCGTGTGTGGTATTACGCAGAATGAAGATGTACGAAATGAGAAAAGATGGAGTCTTTGGCATTGGGTTCATTGACCCAAATACCATACATGAAGTAACAGTAAAACATAATACAGATTCCGCGGAGACCCTTTTGCTTAAAAGTTTGAGGGATCTACATGCAGAAGAACATATACTATTTCCTTACAACTTCAAGTGAGTGTCATTATTTTGTACTACAAATTATAGTTTTGCTTACTCGATATTGTTATATAAGTGATACCCGCTTACTGTGCGCAGCTATCACTTCATCCTGCTAGACATTGAAATGGAAAGAGGAATGGTTACAGTAATGGACTCACTACGTAAAGATATTAGTGAGTATAAAGAAATTAAGAACTCATTCGCCAGGTAATTTTAATCATTATCACACATGTAGGCTTCTTTAGTGTTCACTTTAAGTTTATGTTATATCAAGTAATTAACTCCTTTATTCATTTTCTTTGACGACAGAGTTTGGGGAAAGTTCAAAAAACTCGAGCGCGGTGAATGGAAGGAGAAGCTGACGTGAAAGTACGATAAATATGTGAGAGAACATTCGATTTAATTATATTTCTAGTTTCAATATACCATTATCATATATATGCTTGATTATTAAATCTGTTTGAATTCTATTTTGTTGTGAAGTGTATGAGGCAGACATCGGGGACTGAACCTTTTGCTTACATCGTAATGGAGAACTTTCGCTATATGACCCAAAAGTTCAATCAAAGAACAATGATGGTACGTAAATACTATCTAGACTTTGTTCTTACCATATGTAATATATTCATATATTGATCATCTTCTTTAAATAATAAGATTTGGGAGAAGCGGGATAAAATCGACATAAATGATCGCATGCGAGCACTTCAAGAGGAAATAGCAGGATTTCTTCTTCGTGAAGTCATAAATAAGCCAACCGGAGAATTTCCTTACCATATGTAATAGGAAACTGGTGTGTTGTCCATATGATGTAACTGTATGTATATTCAAATGCCCTCCACTGTTGTGGGCTCGAGGCAAGCAAAGAGGGGCGGTGGTGAGGCACTAGTACTATATATGATCGATGTATATATATGTTGGAGGTACGATAATTCTACTATATATGATGGTTCTAGCTAGCTACGAGATATTCTACATGTATATATATATGCATTGTACATTATGTAATAGCGTAAAATAAACAGTAATCCTAAACCCAAAAGAAAAGAATTAATAAACCCTAAACCCTAAACTATTAAAACCAAAAAGAAAATAATTAAAAAAACTTAAAACTCTAAACCTTTAGAATCGGTTTGTGTTACAAACCGGTGCTAAAGGTTCCCGAGCCCTCGCGCCCGACCTGCCACCATGTGGCTGGCTGCAGAGCTTTTAGAACCGGTTCGTGAGAAACCGGTTCTAAAGGGGTTCACCCTCTAGCACCGAACCTTTAGCACCGGTTGCCAAAACCGGTTCCAATGGCCTCCCAGAACCGGTTCTAATGACATGTTTTGCACTAGTGTCTCTACCTAGGTACGCTCATGGTTCAATGCACGGTGGTGGATCCTGTCGAGCTGGTGGTGGGGCTTCGATGCGGCATCGATGGCTGGTCGGAGGGGTTGGGGTGTCACAAGGAACGAGGTAGGGTCCTCTAGTACTCGAAATCATCGCGGTTTGGAGCTACCAAATCAGGCGAATCGGATGGCGGCCGCATGATGGAGGTCACCGGCGCCCTTCCCTTGTCCAGATCTGGCTCACCGGGGCTCGCTCCTCCCACGGGGCTTGTTTGGAATGCAAGGAGTGGTCATTTTCCCCTTGTTGGTGGAGGCCATGGGCTGGGATGGTGGTCAGGGGCGGTCTTGGATGCCGGGTTGGAGGTCCTGGTGGTGGGAGTCATGGTGCTCATTGGCTTGCGGCTCGGGTGTGGGCTAGCTATTTTCCTTAGTTGTGATGGTGGCATGGCGGCTAGTGTGAAATGTCCGATGGCCATGGTGCGGGAGGGTGTCCTCAAGACCAGTTGTACTATGCCTCGAAAGCAAAATGTCATACCAGGGTGAAAACTTATTCTGACGTTGACAGGACGATGACAGTAACGCTTATGGTCGTTGCCTCCTCCTCGAAGGTGTCATCGTGGTGTATCTCTTTCCTCGATATTGCTCTAAGGAAACCCTGATCCCTGGGTCGAGTGGTGGAGGCGCTTCGTTGTCGTGCCCTTCCTTAAGGCACCGCCTTGGAGTACCCGGTGCATCGTGCTCGCCTTCGTCTCTTCCCAGCGGTTCGTCGTCGGTTGAGAGATCCATTCACCTTAAGCGGTTCTCTTTCTTCCTATTTGTTGTTTTCTTGGTGGTGTTAGGGGTGGTGTACCGACGCAACATCCTTGTATCTTGCCTTGCGTCTGTGGTGGGTTGTGTTGTATCAAGATAGTGGTTGGTCGTTACCTTATATATAAGATAGGACGGGAGCTTTTTGTCTGCGGCATGGTATTTGATCTACCATTACATAGTTGCTACACTAATTAACATGACAACTTTCCCTTCGAGGTGAGCACCAAAATTATTCGTGATGTTTATTAAATAACATTCATGTTGATATTTGTATGTTTATGTTGATATTTGCACTCTTATTTATCTTTCATTTGATTTCTTAAATTATATTTTTTTGTAAAGGGCTAGGTGCCCATTATCCTTGCCCCAATCCACACAACCAAGAACCCTTTTAACATCGATGTAGATCACGGAGATCTTCTATTGGCCCATCTAATGACAAATTAATTTGCAGTTTGTTCGTGGCTTATTGTAAAAATAAGCCAAAAGGTCAAAAGAACTCATTTTGAAGAAGTCAGCTTAACTTATTTGCACCCCTTCTCCTTCACATTGAAAAATTAATGAGGGAGAGTGGCTTCGCAAAGATTATGACTTAAAATGAAGGGGTATATAGCAAAAGTTACAGCCATTTTCTCAAATTGCAATGAAAAGGCCCTCCTGTGACGCCCCCAAATTCGGACCGTGTGTACAGTAATCATACACGCAAGGTACACGATCGAGATCAGGGACTCACGGTATGATATCACAGCACAACTCTACAAATAAAATAATACAAGTTGTTTAATAGAAGCCAGGGGCCACGAGGGCTCGAGAGCACAAAGTTAGCGGAAGCAATAGCATCTGAGAACAGACAAAAGGTACACATGGTTTGCCTTAAGAAGGCTAGCACAAATAACAACAGGTCGAAAAGGCGAGGCCTCCTTCCTGGGAACCTCCGAACTACTCATGGTCGAGGGGAACTACATGATGAAGCAAGCACCGGGGATCTTCTTCTCCTTGACTCCAAGGCTCCAACGTCTGATGTCAGCAATCGGTCGGGTATATAAAAAAAGGGGGAAATAAAGCAAGGGTGAGTATCTAGCATACCAGCGAGTCCTACGTCCGCTACTAAGAAATTATGCATTTGTATCAAATGGAAAGGGGAGGCTATATATAGTGGACTGAATTGCAGAAAGTCAGAATACGGATGATAAGCTAGGCCTATCGAAGACTAGCATCTTCCGACGAGTCTTGCAGCATGAGGAGAGAATAGCCAACAGTTTATATAAAGCATAAAGTAACAATGCAACAGAAGTTGCTGCAGCATTGTATAATAGTAAGTTGTACTCCCTCCGTTCCTTGATATAAGGTGCCTAAGATTTTTGCACGGATATTAACGCTTACATGTAATGCTATAATTGGACCGATCTTTCCGTAGAAAAAAATCGGAAGAAAACAGTTCGAATCAGCCAATAATAAGAAAGAGACTCTCCGTTCTATCTATTTTCGTATGTATATTTACCTAGACGGCTGGTATAATACCAATATGCCATGTATTTTGGTTTTTTTTCTCAAAACCTTAGGCACCTTATATCAAGTAACAGAGGGATTAATTATTAATAATTATCAATGCCTCTGAGATCCCTTCCTCGACTTCCCTGCGAGGAAGAGAAACCGAAACCAACAGTTTAATAGTAGAAGTTTGTGTAGTAGGCTCTGGCTTCAGCATAAAGCGTCCTGTTACCATGGACACGGCTATTCAAATAGATCAAACTCCCTGCAGGGGTGCACTACTGTTCAGCCTGCATGCTCGGATCTCCAGGGTGGAGTACACCTTGTTAGGGAATGCCCCACCGAGGCTATCCGACACGCCGAGGCCCATCCTACGGCTCATCGGAGAGGTCCCCGCCTGTCTAAAGTCCTAAGCACAAGGGGGTATTGGGTCGTCACCACTCTCTCTCCGGGTCGGTGTGAGGACGGTGGATACCACGCAACTCTATCATGGATGCGGATCCGACCGTGCCACAATGTTGAACTGGACATCTTTCAGAGCTTTCGAATGAGACCACAACGCGGAGGGCCCACACCGTAATCCCACGTGAAGGTAATGCGTATAGGACTTTGCGGCCTCTCAAGTCATCCACCTGAACTGTTAGTCATTTTATTATTATCTCGCAGACAACCGTTATCGTTGCCCCACTAGTCAACACAACGGACAACGAACAACAGCCAGGACCACCAGTGCATCGGTGCCTGCCCTGTCGTCCCGTCGAAGCTATGTGGTTACCGACAAGGTGAACCGTCTCCTTACCTTATCTCGCGTGTGCTCCTGGAGGAGCTCAACTTTCGTGGTTTGGTATCTCACGGCCAACGAGCAACGACCAGGCCCATGATGGTATCCGCCTGTCCTGCCGTCCCGATACAATACCTCTCGAGGGCACCGTTGGGTCACCCGACTACTTACCTTTAAGGACACCAGTTGATTCGAGTTCCTACAATCATGTAAGACCAGGAGGAATCACCCTCGATGGTACACTTGAAGAGGTTCGACCGAGACATCAGCACAATGAACTAAAGAGGAATATCCTCGTATCATCCCGGTGGTGCTACGCTACCGAGCCGACGGCGAGAGTGAAATACGAGTCCATCCACTCATAAGTCAAACTTGAAGCGACTCGGAGAGTCTCGCCACTGTAGGTTCCCTTGGGCGTCTGCTTTGTACCATACCAGTTGCAGTAATAATAATTTATACCCGCTGATGACCCTCAACTGTAGGGGATCGATTGTAGTGTTCTCGCGGGTAAGTTAACCCGATTTATTGATTTGACACAAGGGGACACAAAGAGTATTTATAAGCTTTGACAGTTGAGTTGTCAATTCAACCGCACCTGAAATATGCTTGCTTGCAACAAAGTATTAGTATCAACTGTGATATGATAGTGATAATGATAACAACAAAAGTAACTAGTAGTAAGCAACAGGACTAAAACACTGTAGGCTAGGGAGATGGATGGTTGGGCGCTACATGAATAAGAATGAACATGTAATATATTCTAACACGGGGCAAGGCACACAGAAAAGTAATGATCATCTAGGCAAATATCAAACATTAGGCATGTATCCCGTAGGTAGTTGTGTGTGCTTGCAATAAGAACTTGCACAACATATTTTGTCCTACCATCCCGCTATGAACGGAGCCAAAAGGAACTTATGGAGATTAAGGTGCTCCTGTCAAAGAGCACCGGAACAAAGCAATAAACTCAATGGATACATGGAATGCTCAAATTATGGACCATCCCCTTTGGTGTCCCAAGCTGTCACCTTTGGGATTGCCGGTTCCGGACCATAATAGGTGCATACAACTCATAGATAGGATCTTGAACATAGATAAACTCATGAAAACATAAGTGGTTCAGATCTGAAAACATGGCACTCAGGCCCAAAGTGACAAGCATTAAGAACAACAAGTTGTAGCAAAGATGATAAACACCAAAGTAGATGGTAGGCAACATGCCCCCAACAATCTGACGAACTATTACATGATCAATCTCATCCAATCCCTACCATCCCCTTTGCCTACAGCAGGCAATTACTCACACATGTGAAGGTAAGTCATGAAGGAAGGATGGAGTGGTGATGGTGATGGCGATGGCGACGATCTCCCCTCTCCGTAGGCCAAATCAGCCTCTAGATTAGCCCTCCCGAGGAAGAACAGAGGTTGGCGGCGGCTCCACGACGGGTTCTGTAAAAACAACTTCTGTTTCGGAGTTTCCCCGTCACGGGAATAAATAGGAGACGAAGTAGGGCACCAGGGGAGGGGGGAGTCGCCCAGGCGGCCAGAGGGCGCCTGGGGCCCCCCTGGCTGCCCTCTGGCCCCACTTATGGCTTCGGGCTCCTTCGGGTGCGTGGATTTTCTGGTATTTTTTTGGGAATTTTCTAAGATGTCCAAAAATCCATTTTCCTGCGCGCAATAAAACCATACAGGCAGCTCTGCTGAAAACAGTGTCAGTCCGTATTATTTTAGCTCAAATCATGCAAGAATGAGGGCAAAACAATAGCAAAAGTGTTTGGAAAAGTAGATACGTTAGTTGGTATCAGAGCCGACTGCCTGTAGGAAGCCACCCCACCACTACCTGGTCGAAGTTGAGTCTAGACTTTGAAAAACTATTTTGCTAACTTAATGTTTGGCTTACGGGCCCACATCGATGTTACTACGTGTGATATCTATGGTATTAGGATCCTTTTCTCCTTACCTATGCTCTGGGAATCTGCTCTCTTATCCTTGCTGGTAAGTTTTACAAACTCTGACATTAGGATCACGTTCTCTTGATTCCATCCGGAGTTTTGGTGCTTCCCCATTAATTGAGTCGTGTTGCAGGAGTTCTACCCCAGGTCCCGGACCGCGGATCCCATTCTCATTCTGAGCAGGCCGCGCGTCCTCTGCCATTAACTCCTGTGGCCAACAATTTTCTTGCGGCGTGATTGACATAGTGGAATCTATGTCACGTCGTGTAATCCTTACCGCGGTCTGCGCGCCGCCTAGTGTGTCCTTTTTCCTTAATTTCTACGACGTTACGCTGCCCGATTTTCGATTGGTTCTATGTGTGGATGTGTATGTCATATATGACTACTCCTATATATCCTCGCCTCCTCTTTGTTGTCGCTTTACCTCTTACTCGTTTCCGGCATCTCGTTAAAATGTTCATCGCTGAAATACCCCTGTTAAATTCTAGCAGGATGGCTGGTCGTTGTGGTCGTGGTCGTGGTCCTGGTGCCAACGATCCACCTCCGCCGCCGGACTACATGGCCGCGATGATGCAACAGTTTCAGATGAACCAAGTGTTTATGCAAGGAGTCATAGATCAGCTCCAGAACCAGAATCAGAACCAGAACCAGCACCAGAACCAACCGCCTGTGGTTACTCTGCGGGATTTCATGCGCCTCAATCCCCCTCTCTTCCACCAACCGGAACAGCCGCTGGATGCTGATGATTGGCTCCGTGACATCACTCGTCAGCTGGAGTTTGCTAATGTGAGCGCTGCTGATTATGTCAACTTCGCGTCCTATTTCCTGCGTGGTCCCGCTGCTCAGTGGTGGGCCACTTACAAGGGCTCGCTAGCTGAAGGGACTGTCGTCACCTGGAATGACTTCAAGACTGCCTTCCGTGCTCGTTATGTCCCCCAGGCGATTATGAACCGTATGAAGGCCGAGTTCCGCAACCTCGTTTAGGGAAACAAAACTATCGAGGCTTATCAGAGGGAATTCGTCCGCCTCTCCCGCTATGCTGCAAGTGACCTCCCCAATGATGCAAGTAGGCAAGAGAAGTTCCGTGATGGGCTCAACCCAGATCTCCAGCTTGCACTGGCTTTGCACGCCTTCCCCGACTTCGCCACCATGGTGAACCAGACTATCACTCTTGAGAGCGCTCAGCTTAAGTTCGGTGGTTCGCCGAAGCGCCCCCGTGATGCTGGCTCATCTTCGGGCACAGCATAGAAGCAACGCGTTTGGCTTCCACACAGTCTTATGCGTCCAACTGCCCCTGCACCAAGGCCGTCGTATGTTGCACCTCGTCTGCCTCCGCCCCCGCCGAGACAGCCGAAGACTGAGACTGCACCCCTCCGTCCTCAAGATGGCCTGTGTTTCAAGTGCCGTCAGCCAGGCCATATTTCCAGAGACTGCCCTCAGCGACAGAATCAACTGGTAGTTCACCCTGCTGGCCGCGGAAATGGTCGTGGCAACAATGGGACCCTCAACTATAATACTGGGTCAAATCCTCATACTCGTGGTCATGCTTACAACATTGATGTTGAAGCATCTCAGGAACAGCCCTCTACTGTGATGGGTGCACTCCTCGTTAACTCAATACCTGCTACTGTTTTATTTGATACAGGAGCATCGCATTCATTTATGTCTGGAGAATTTGCTTCTAAGCATGGAATTTACCACGAAAAGATGCATACCCCCTTAATAGTCCGGACTCCCGGTACCCAGTGTCGTGTCGACATGGTTGCACCTAACCTGACTGTCGAGATCGAGAGATTTGAGTTCATGGTTTCTCCACAAATTCTGAAAACCTCCACCATCGACCTTATCCTTGGCATGGATTGGCTGAAAACCCACAATGCCGCACTTTATTGTGGCACCAAGGTCATCCAACTTTTTCATCCTTCTGGCGCGATTTTGAGTCATACCGCCATTGTGTCGATGAATGCCGAAGCTCGTATATATGCTCTAAATGCCTTGAATGTCGCACCTCTCGAAGGGATTGAGAAATTCCCAATCGTTTGTGATTTTACCGACGTATTCCCAGAAGAACTGCCGGGGATACCCCCGATTAGGGAAGTTGAATTCGTCATCGACTTGAAGCCCAGCACCGTCCCTATTGCCAAGCGCCCGTATAAGATGCCACCTCACCACCTCCTTGAATTGAAGAAGGAGATCGACACGGACCTCGAGAAAGGCTTCATCCGTCCTAGTTCCTCTGCTTGGGGAGCACCTTCGCTCTTTGTCAAGAAGAGTGATGGAACGAACCGTTTGGTCCAAGATTACCGACCTATCAACCAGGCCACGATACAGAACAAGTACCCCCTCCCTCAGATCAATGATCTTTATGATCAATTTTCTGGATCCATGGTGTTTTCAAAACTCGACTTAAGGTTGGGCTACCATCAGATCCGGGTTCGTGATGAGGACATCCCGAAGACCGCATTCATTACTCGCTATGGTTCATACGAGTACACTGTCATGTCATTTGGCTTGACCAATGCACCAGCCACCTTCTCCAGATTGATGAACTATATATTCATGGAATATCTCGACAAGTTTGTCGTGGTTTATCTGGATGATATATTGATTTACTCCAAGACCGATGCAGAACATGCTGAACATCTTCGTCTTATACTGGAAAAGCTTCGAGAACACAAACTCTATGCTAAGTATTCTAAGTGTGAATTCTGGCTTCCCGAAGTAACCTACCTTGGTCATGTGATTTCCAAGGATGGTGTTGCCGTCAACCCCGAACGTATCCAGGCTATTCTTGACTGGACTCCGCCTAGGACTGTCAAGAAAGTCCGAAGTTTCCTCGGCCTTGCCAGCTATTGCCGCCGTTTTGTTGAGAATTTCTCCAAGATTGCCAAGCCTCTGACTAATCTGCTTCACAAAGGCGTCAAGTTTGAGTGGACTGATAAATGTCAAGAAAGTTTTCAAGCTCTAAAGGACAAGCTCACTTCTCCCCCAGTGCTTGCTCCCCCTGATACCCAGAAGGACTTCGTGATTTATTGCGACGCGTCTCGTCAAGGATTAGGCTATGTCCTAATGCAAGAGCGCAAAGTGATTGCTTATGGCTCTCGTCAGTTGCGTGCTCACGAAGAAAACTATCGAACTCATGATCTCGAATTGGCAGCAGTAATTTATGCATTGAAGCTGTGGCGACATTACCTCGTCGGTAATCGTTGCGAGATCTTCACCGACCACCAAAGCCTGAAGTACCTGTTTACTCAGCCCGACCTGAATCTCCGCCAACAGAGATGGCTCGAGACAATAGCCGACTACAACATGGGAATTTCTTACACCCCGGGCAAAGCTAATGTGGTGGCCGATGCCTTAAGCCGCAAAGCCTATTGTAGTGAACTTGAAGTTCATGTGCAACAGCCACGTCTGTATGCAGAACTCCGCAAGCTGAACATCGAAATTGTTCTGCAGGGATATGTGAACTCCCTGGTGGTCCAACCAGACCTCGACACCCGCATCAAGACGGTACAACATTATGACTCTGACATTTGGAAGATTAAGCGTCGTGTCGCCAGCGGAGAGCCCTCATTCTTCACTATTGATGCAAATGATGATAATGCGGTGTACTTCAAGGGTCGTTTAGTGGTTCCGGTAGCCAAGGCCAACCTGAATTACGCCTCTGATGTCATGAAAGAAGCTCATGATACACCTTTGTCGATTCACCCTGGTAGTACCAAGATGTACCAAGACATTCGTCAGCGGTACTGGTGGTCCAACATGAAACAAGACATTGCTCGTTATGTTGATGAGTGTGACGTTTGCCGTCGCGTGAAAGCAGAACATCAGAGACCTGCTGGAACTCTGCAACCACTCTCTATTCCTGAATGGAAATGGGACAAGATTGAAATGGACTTCGTCACCGGTTTTCCGCGATCACAGAAGGGTCATGATGCCATCTTTGTCGTCATCGACCGATTCTCCAAAGTTTCCCACTTTCTTCCAGTCAAGGAGACGATCTCTGCTAGTCAGTTAGCAGACTTATATGTTTCCAGAATCGTGTCGCTCCACAGTATTCCGTTGGAGATCAGTTCCGACCGAGGCAGCATTTTCACCTCGAAGTTCTGGGATAGTTTCCAAGAAGCTATGGG
This sequence comes from Bromus sterilis, assembly GCA_950022295.1. Lineage (NCBI taxonomy): Eukaryota > Viridiplantae > Streptophyta > Magnoliopsida > Poales > Poaceae > Bromus > Bromus sterilis. The sequence continues at coordinate 248,175,300 of OX465598.1, read as the reverse complement.
CACTCACCTAAATTTCAGCACCGCTTATCACCCCCAGTCGCAAGGCCAAGTCGAACGAGTCAACCAAGTGCTTGAAGATATGCTCCGAGCTTGTGTCATCTCCTTCGGTAAGAAATGGGAGGAATCTCTTCCATTTGCTAAATTCTCGTACAACAATAGCTATCAGGCTAGTCTGAAGATGGCACCCTTTGAAGTTCTCTATGGACGTAAGTGTTGAACCCCTCTGAATTGGTCAGAAACTGGAGAACGAACTCTCATTGGTCTGGACATTATACAGAACGCCGAAGATCAGGTTCGCGTTATTCGTGAACACTTGAAAGCTGCTCAGTCCCGCCAGAAGAGCAACTATGATCGCAAGCACAAAGAAATGGTCTATCAACCTGGCGAATACGCGTACCTCCGTGTCACTCCGATGAGAGGCACTCATCGTTTCGGAATCAAAGGCAAGTTAGCTCCTCGCTACATTGGCCCGTTCCGTATTCTTTCCCGGAGTGGACCAGTGGCATACCGTTTGGAATTGCCGCCGAACTTCTCTCAAGTCCACGATGTCTTCCACGTGTCGCAACTCCGACGCTGCTTCAAGGACCCCATCCGCGAAGTGGAACATGATATGATTGAGCTGCAGCAGGACTTGACTTATCAGGAACATCCGAGCCGCACTCTTGATCAGTCTGAACGCCGAACCCGCAACAAGACGACCAAGTTTCTCAAGGTTCAGTGGTCGAATCATTCTGAAGATGAAGCCACTTGGGAACGTGAAGATCGTCTTCGTGAAGAATACCCTGATCTTTTCCCCTCTACCACCTAAATTCTCGGGACGAGAATTCTTGTAGTGGGGGAGATTTGTAACACTCTCACTGTTAGTGAACAGTAATCACCATTACTGTTTATCACTACTGTTCAAATTTTTTGCTTTAATCAAATGGTTCAGTTCAAATTAAAATTCCCCTTTGATATGGTGGCAAGCAAAGTGAACCATGGGCCTTGATCATCATGGATGAAAACAAAGTCCAAGCCATTTGAAATAAAATTCAAACAAACCCTAAAATGCCTTTTGATGAATATTAAAAATATGGTGACAATAAATCTTTTCCAAAAATCTTGGAACCACTTTTATAAAATCCCAAATAATCATGGGACCATGGCAATGTGGTCATGGGTATTTATTGTGCTATCAAATAAATCAAACAATTATAAACAGTAGCCAAAAACCTCATATAAACCATTTAATATTTAATGCAAATATTAAATGGCTTTTAAAAGTGCCCAAATCTTTTGTGGCAACAACCTTAGGTAAATACTAAATTATGGGACACATCCCACATTTTACAAAAATGCCTAAGTGGGTGAAACAAATATAAAAAAAAATAAACAAAAGAAAGAAAAGAGAAAAGAGAATTAATAAAAACCTAGTCTAACCCCCCTCTGGTCCGAGGCCCACCTCCCCTCCTCTCCCCTCGGGCCGGCCCAGCCCACCTAGCCACCCAGCCCGGCCCACCTGTCCATCCCGTTCTTCCTCCTGTTCCCTTTGTGCGTGGCACACATCCACGGCCGCCATGGCCTCCTCCATCGCCGTGTCTCCCATCCCCTGGCTCCCCTGGGTGGATAAGGAGGCCACCCCAGCGCCCCTGGAACCCTAGCTCCTCCCCGAGCAGCCTGCCAGCCCCAACACGCTCCTGGTGAGCATCCCCTCCATCGCCAAGTGCTCGCACTCGCCTGGTTAGGCCGGAAGCGCTTTCCCCTTTTTCCCAGCTCCGGCGGCCGCCATGGCGCTCGCCGTCGAATATCCGTTAGGCCATCGACACCCAGAACACGTCCAGTGGGTGCACAATGCTCCCAATTTCCGAATGCACCAATTCCCGCTTGAAATTGCGCTTCCTATTGCAATTCCGTCGCTGTCCGTGGGCAGCCTCCGCCACGGCTCATCGCCGGTGTTGATTCCGGCGGGCCCCTGGTCCATCTCCACCGCCATTCGACGCGGGGCGGTGTGCTCGCTCGATTGGACCCAAGCACACGTGCTCCCGTGGAGTACGACGTGCACACGCTCGACCTCGCCGGCGTCTGTCGCCGAAGACCGCCGCTGTCGCTGCGATGCGGGCCCTTGTGGTCAAAAACTAATTAGTTAATCTAATCCCTCCATTGCCACTGATCTGTGGGCCACACCCTCCTAATTAATCACTGGTTTAAACTAAATGAAATTAACCCTTGGAGTCACTGATTGGTGGGCCATATGCCATTATTCTAATCCCTGGGCAATTAAAATGTTTAGTTAAATCTGTCCCCATGACAGGTAGGCCCCACTGGTTATTAGATAAATAAAATAAAATATAAAACAATAGAGTATGGCATGTGGGCCTAGTTGTTATTTAAATTTAATTAAATGATTTAATAAAAGGTGAGGCCGACATGTGGGACCCACTGGTCAGTTGACCAGTCAACCTTACAGGTGGGTCCCCTCTGTCAGGTTTGACTGGTCAAACCCTGTTCTGGATAATGTTACATTTTAAATAATAAAAATAAATTAGAAATTGATTTAAAATGATTTAAACTTTGAATTTGAATATCTTTTAAACCGTAAGTCAGATTCAAAAACTTTATACATCAAAATTGATCAGAAAAATATAACGAATACGGATACGCTATCCGTAAGCCAACCACACCCCTCTAATACAACGAACACCGACATTCCCCCCCCTCCGGGCTGTTTGTCGATAATTCCCGGTGCCGGTAAAAACCTGTCGGATGAATTTATTTCGAACACGAAAGTTGTCCGGAATGGTTCAACTAACACGGATACACCCCCCTTATGTTTGTCGGATGTCCACGACACCTCCGGCATGAACCCTTCCCCCTCCGGACACCCTGTCCGGTAATCAGCCGGAGCTGGCAGTTCATCCCCGGATGAATTCCCGCTCCGAGCAACGTACATTGCACTGCGTTAGAACACCGTTAACATTGCATACGCCATGCTATTCATCTGTTTGCTTATGCTTGCTTTGTATTTATTGTTTCTCCCCCCTTTATTCTCCGGTAGACCCCGCTGCTACCGCCGACTACACCGTTGCCGGATACGACTATTTCGTCGACGACCCTGCCCCTACCGTCGAGCTTCCAGGCAAGCAGAGCCATTCTCTTCCCCAGATATCGCCTAACTTTTCCGTACTTTCTTGCACTAGGCATGGTTACTTCTGCTGCAACGATTACAATCCTATTCAATTGCATAGCCTGATTTTGTCGCCCCTTGATGTACCTTTCTTATCCTATGCTGCCTATTATAATTATGCATATATTCAGCAGTGAACCCTGCGCATTGTTAGCTAGGACTAGATAGCGGGTCGTGATCACTCAGGGGGGTGAACACGGATACAATATATACAACTGCACAGGTACGGAACAAAGCAGACACCGCCAAAGGCCCCTATCTGGGTTATGCCTAGTCACCTCAAGTGTGAGCTATCAAGGAGTAATCCTTGTACTCCACTCGAGGCTGACTTTGTCTTGCCGCCATAGGGTCCTGAACAGCGGTTGTCCTTAAGGTAAGAAGTCGGGCGACCCAACGGTGCCCGCGAGCGGTATATTGTCGGGAACGACAGGGAGGGTACGACCGACGTTACTGGCGTGCTTGGCCCCTGCTCGTATCTCGCAGAGTTACCAAACCACGCAAAAGTCGAGCTCTACAAAGAGCACACGCGAGACAAGGTAAGGAGACGGTTCACCTTGTCGGTAACCGCGCGCTTTGACGGGACGACGGGGCAGGCCCCGACGTTACCGGTGGGCCTTGTTGCTGTTCGTTGTCCGTTGTGTTGTTAGTCAGACAGCGATAACGGTTGTCTGCGAGATAATATTAAAATGCTAAATGGTTCGACGGATGACTTGAGAGACCCGTTGGTCTGTACGCACTACCTTCACGTGGGATAAGGAGTTATGGGCTCCCCTGCGTCGTAGTTTGTCCGAAAGCTCTTCAGACGTCAGCAGTTCCACGGGCTGATAGCCGGGAAGCGGTCTTGTCTTTTTGCTGCAGCAGGTGTGTTTGGATTTGCTTTTGCTTCACCGGCCAGTCTCATACCGTGCAGGAGCGTGCAAGGGTGAGGGATCTAGACCCCTTGGCGCATAGGATATAGTCTGGCGGATGGCCTCTCTGCTGAGCCTAGGATGGGCTGCGTCGTGTCGGATAGCCTCGGTGGGGCGTTCCCTAACAAGGTTCACGCCACCCGGGAGATCCGAGCGTGCAGGCTGAACAGTAGTGCACCCCTGCAGGGAGTTTAATCTATTCGAATAGCCGTGTCCACGGTAACAGGACGCTTTATGCTGAAGCTGGATCTTACCACTAGAAACTATTACTATTAAACTGTATGGTTCCGGGTCTTCTTCCTCGCAGGGAGTCGAGGAAGGGAACTCGGAGGCATTATTATTATTAATCATTACAACTTACTATTATACAATGTTGTAGCAACTTCTGCTTCATTGTTACTTTATTGCTTTATATGAACAGTTGGATGTTTCTCTTCTCATGCTGCAAGACAACGTCGGAAGATGCTAGTCTTCGATAGGCCTAGCTCCTTACCCTTATTCTGATTTCTATCTTGCAGTCCACTATATATACAGCCTCCCTTTTCCGTTGATACAAATGCATAATGCTTAGTAGTGGACGTAAGACTCGCGGGTATACTAGATACTCACCTTTTCTTTATTTCCCCCTTTATGTTTTGCCTGATCGGCCGTTGCAGTCGACATTGGAGCCCAGGAGCAGGAGTACCCCGGAGGAGGATACTACTACGTCGAGACCCCCGCTGACCAGGACCAGGAGTAGTTTCGGAGGCTCCCAGGCAGGAGGCCTTGCCTTTTCGATCTGTATCTCTGATGTTATTTGTGCTAGCCTTCTTAAGGAAAAACTTGACTAACTATGTCTGTACTCAGATATTATGGCTTGTATAACTTATGTATTCGGGTCCGCGTGACCCCCTTTATTGTAACATATTGGTTTATCCTTTTGTGTTTAGTGTTGTGCTGTGATATTCTCACCGTGGCACCCTAATCTCAGTCGTGTACCCTGCGTGTATGATTACTGTACACGGATTGATTTTGGGGGCGTCACAAGACGTATCAACTCCCCCAAGCTTAGCCTATTGCTTGTCCTCAAGCAATTGAGTTCAATGAACTGGACGCGACAAGAAAACTTTGACAAACTCTTTTGCTTCATAAGATGTAAATAAGTCGGTACTACGAAAAGAGTTTAGCAAGCATCAAAACAATGCTATGAGGACAATGCACGAAGCAATATTTCTTTCAAGTGATCAATCACAAACAGTCTAAAGTGAATAATATGCTACTGAAAATCAAGACAAGATCACAATGCACATAGCCTGAACATATCAGAGTGGTATATTGCTAGCCTCCATGAGTGAAGCAAAACATAAATGCAGAAACTCCTCCGGAGTTTTAAAGTAGACTAGAACTGAGAATTTCAGACTAGCCATATAACAAACATGCAGAAGACAATGTAATACTTTGGGACAATGCATGTTACACTAAGAATGACAATTATGCTCTCAATAGTTGGTTCTTTGGAGAAAGAAGGTGAGAATCTCGAACCATGGATTTTTTATGGCTAGATTGAAAACCTGTGAAAGGAAGCAAAGACTAAACAGGGGCCAGAGCTCTTGGTTTTGAAAACAGAGATAAAATTCTTTTGAGAAGTGCAACTTTCCATTCAACGGTGAATGGTAAAGGTCTCTCAATATCTCCCATGCCAACCATATTAATGTTTTTTTCTTACACTTGTTCCCTTATCCATAAATCCTTTGATGGTCTATGGAACCTTTTATTTTGCCTCAAGGATGGAAGGAGGGTATCGTTCGACATATCATTCGCAGCATTTGGTACATTTCATTCCATCATCAAGTATGGGGGAGGTGTAACTCTCATTTTTTATTGACTAGTTAAAACTTCCGTCAAAATATTTTTGGCATGGTAGATACTGATTTTCCCTCAACGCACCATGACCTTGTACGGTTACAAAAGGGAAGCTTTTGAATAAAATTCGAGATGGCACAAGAAAGTCTAAGTTAGGAGTGGTCGGTAAATACCACATATAGGTAGGTATGGTGGACTCAAATGGAATAACTGGTTTGAAAAGGAGTTTGGATACACAAGCAGTATTCCGCTTAGTGCGAGTGAAGGCTAGCAAAAGACCGGGAAGCGACCAACTAGAGAGCAATAATTGTCATAATCATGCAAATCGACAAAGTAACATTGAATCGGGCATGAAAGTGATATGACTATTCTGAAATAAAAGGTCATCAAGGCATGATAGACATCATAGTCATAAACATGTGTGAACATGTGCCAAGTCAATCCAAGAATTCTCCGAAGGGAAATACCACTTCAATATGCCAAACCATGAACAATGCAATGCATGCAAATCATTTCAGCAACATGTTATGCACTCTAGCTATTTGAGATCAGCCACAAGGAAATCATGAACACCGGGAAAGCATTGTAAACATAGCATTATGTCGCTACAAGCTGGTCTCCAGATCATGAGTACATGCATATGTACAAAAGTAGAAACAAGAAGATTTCATACCGGTTTTCCTTGTTGCTTCCCTTCCGTCGATCTTCTTCATTACTGCCTTGTCACTTGCATGACCGAACGTGGGAAATATATAATCAAATGCCATCACGGACTCGAGCTGAACTCTGGAAACAAAACAAACTAAGGAGAGAAAGGAAATCTTTTTGGGTTTTTCAAAGGTTTAGCGAAAGAAAAAGAAAAGAGAAATCTTTTTGTTGTTTTTGCAAAATAAAAGAACAAAGAAGAACGGGCAAAAACTTCGAAAAAGATCAAAGCAAACAAAATAAAAACGGATAATAAAATGGAAAGGTGAGAAGGGCACGTACTCCCCCAAGCTTAGGCTTTTGGCCTAAGTTGGTAGCAGCTACTGCCCCCAGGAGCCTCCTGCTCCGGGGTAATGGTAAGTCCAAGGGTCGAATGAGCCCTCCGATGCGTACACCGAAGTCCTCGGATCCTCCCATGAGTAAGGCCCCTCATCCCAACCGGAAGAAGACCCCTCGCCATGCTCGGTGAAGGTCTCTCCCTGGAAAGGTGGGAACTCACCATGCTCCTCCTCGTCGGGCACAACCCCCTCCATGGGGTTATGTGGCTGGTAATGAGCCATGAACTCATCGAACTGAATATCGTTGAAGGACCACCCATTCCTGCGAGTGTTAACAAACAATAGTGGTGCAGGTAGACGGATCTCACGAATAACGGTCTTTTCAAACCTCAAACTATAATCAAGGTTACCAAACTGGGAAGTCATGGTAACAAACTTATGCCTCTTCATAGCCGCAAGGTCGAGACTTGCGTATGAAAAGGGAACATCATCGGGATGCGGGGTGGGCTCAAGAGACTCAAGGATGAGTGTGGAGTAAACACCACCATATAAATCGCCCTTGTTACTGTTCGTAACAAGGTGCCGAGCAATTAAGGCACCCACATTATAATCATTCTTATCAGAGAGGGCGTTCGCATAAATAGCGAAATCTGGTGCAGAACCACTGCTCGTGTTGTCACGAGCCAACACCCCTCTAGCAACAAAATACGCAAAATACCTGAGGTGTGGAAATAGAATGCTGGAAATCTTCATGCGCCGAATGTCGGTCTTCTCCTGGAAACGAAGGGAGTTGAAGAGGGTCCTCAACTCGGAAAGCTGAGAGGTCATCTTTGCTGTCTGACCAACGTTTGAGACACCTGTTATATCACAAAACTGTGCCAAAGACATAGTTATGAGATCATTATAAAGTTTGAACTCGACAGTTCAAGAATCATGGTAACAACGAAAACTGCTAACAAAGCGGGAGGTAAGATTCTTGTATTGTACCACACGGAATAATGCTAGCCGTGTCAAACCTTCATTGGCGTAAAGGGCATAAAATTCCTCCTTAATTATTGCAGCTGTAAGAAAATCATCGCACGGATACATCATCGCGCATGCTGGACTTGTTTCTGCCAACAACTCCAGGGGCACATGATCTTCATTTTAGCTCACCCTAACTGCTGAGGGTGAAGCTGCAGCTCTAGTGACTCGATCGGAGCGCTCGGGCTTCTTCTTCTTCCCAAGCTACCCCTTTGCTTTTCCTAGCAAACTCATTTCTGAAATTTTTTACAATTCACAAAAACAAGGATTTAAACAAAGTGAGTTGAGGCAAACTACTCTACTCACTTACCTAAGACATAAACTTGCATCAAAACTTGGAAAATAAATTTCTACACATGCATGCAAGCTCATATAAACAGCACCAAGAACTACTAAATACTCACAAATGAAACCACCAATCAAAAATCTAATTGGAGGGGTGAAGGAGTTGCATACCATGGAGTATTTTCTCAAAATATCATCTCAAATGGTTGGCTGTAGAGAGAGATCGAAAATCTCCTCCAAGAACAACAAGAACGCAAGAAGAAGTGCAGAACTCGTGTTTTTGTAGAGAGAGGAAGGAGGAGGAAGAAGGCTTACCTGGACGTGGGACCTGTGGGCCCCAGGCGCCCTGTGGACGCGGCCAGGGGGCTAGACGCGCCATCTGGCCGCCTGGGCCACTGGTGGCTCCCCCTGGTCAGCCCTAGGTTCCTTTGGGTCACTCCCGGCATGGAAATTTTTAATATAATTTTTCTGGATTTTTTCTGGAAACTTCACTGTTGAAAATTTTCCGCAGTTCAAAAAGCTGCGAAGTTTTCTGAAAACTTGAAGCGGTGATTAGAATTGTGAAGTTTCAAAAACATATAAACTTGGTACATGAAAGAGAATAAAAGCTAAAGCAAATGAAAACTTAACAAGCTCCACTTTTTGCCTATATAAAACATGCTCACTAGAAAGGTTGATCAAGTCTTACCAACAAACCGGGCGATATATAGAACAAAAAGTCTCACCTCTTATGAAGTGATCATTGCACCTTTACTTTAATGGACATTGGCCCCACCATGATGGTTATGTATTTGTGGTGCACGTGTAGAGAACAATCCCATTCTCCAATATTCACGGTTTCGATATTCTCTATTGAGTTAAGGCCATGCCTTTTGTCAATATTCTTCGGAAAATAAACCGTGTGTTCTTTATCATCTACGTTGAAGGTGAACTTTCCTTTATTGCAGTCAATAATGGCACCTGCGGTGTTTAGAAAAGGTCTACCAAGAATAATGGACATGCTCCCATCCTCGGGCATGTCAAGCACGACAAAATCAGTAAGAATTATACAGTTAGCAACTTCAACTAGAACATCCTCACAAATACCTATCGAGACGATTGTTGACTTGTCAGCCATCTGAAGAGAGATATCTGTAGGGATTAACTTATCTAAACATAGCCTTTTATAAAGAGAAAAAGGCATAACACTCACCCCTGCTCCGAGATCACATAAGGCAGTCTTGACATGATTACTTTTTATAGAGCAAGGAATGGTGGGTATACCTAGATCACCAAGCTTCTCAGGAATCTTTCCACTGATAGAGTAGTTAGCAAGCATAGTAGATATTGCCTCATTAGGAACTTTTCTTTTATTAGTAACAATATCTTTCATATATTTGGAATAAGGCGGTAACTTGATAGCATCAGTCAAAGGAATTTGCAGAAAAAGAGGTTTCATCCATTCACAAAATTTATTATAATGCTCTTCTTCTTTAGATTTGAGAGACTTACCTGGAAAGGGAATGGTTTTTGTACCCACGGTTCTCTTTCCTTCCCATGTCTTCTTGCTATGAAGTGTTCCCTTGTGTACTTCTTGTGGTTACCTGGAAATAGTATTTATAAGCTTTGACAGTTGAGTTGTCAATTCAACCGCACCTGAAATATGCTTGCTTGCAACAAAGTATTAGTAGCAACTGTGATATGATAGTTATAATGATAACATCAAAAGTAACTAGTAGTAACTAGCAGGACTAAAACAATGTAGGCTAGGGAGATGGATGGTTGGGCGCTACATGAATAAGAACGGGCATGTAATAGATTCTAACACGGGGCAAGGCACACAGAAAAGTAATGATCATCTAGGCAAATATCAAACATTAGGCATGTATCCCGTAGGTAGTTGTGCGTTCTTGCAATAAGAACTTGCACAACATATTTTGTCCTACCATCCCGCTACGAACGGGGCCAAAAGGAACTTATGGCGATTAAGGTGCTCCTGTCAAAGAGCACCGGAAGAAAGCAATAAACTCAATGGATACATGGAATCCTAAAATTATGGACCATCGCCTTTGGTGTCCCAAGCTATCACCTTTGGGATCGCCGGTTCCGGACCATAATAGGTGCATACAACTCATAGATAGGATCGTGAACATAGATAAACTCATGAAAACATAAGTGGTTCAGATCTGAAAACATGGCACTCGGGCCCAAAGTGACAAGCATTAAGAACAACAAGTTGTAGCAAAGATGAGAAACACCAAAGTAGATGATAGGCAACATGCCCCCAACAATCTGACGAACTATTACATGATCAATCTCATCCAATCCCTACAACCCCTTTGCCTACAGCAAGGAATTACTCACACATTTGAAGGGAAGTCATGGAGGAAGGATGGAGTGGTGATGGTGATGGCGATGGCGACGATCTCCCCTCTCCGGAGGCCAAATCAGCCTCCAGATTAGCCCTGCTGAGGAAGAACAGAGGTTGGCGGAGGCTCCGCGACGAGTTCTGGAAAAATGACTTCTGTTTCGGAGTTTCCCCGTCACGGGAATAAATAGGAGACGAAGTAGAGCACCAGGGGAGGGGGAGTCGCCCAGGCGGCCAGAGGGCGCGGCCCCACCCCCTGGCTGCCCTCTGGCCCCATTTATGGCTTCGGGCTCCTTCGGGTGCGTGGATTTTCTGGGAATTTTCTGAGATGTCCAAAAATCCCTTTTCCTGCGCAAAATAAAACCATACAGGCAGCTCTGCTGAAAACAGGGTCAGTCCAGGTTAGTTTAGCTCAAATCATGCAAGAATGAGGGCAAAACAATAGCAAAAGTGTTTGGAAAAGTAGATACGTTTGAGACGTATCACCCACATTCACTCCCTGGAGCGATCACGGCCTGCTATCTAATCCTAGTTGACTAACATGGCGCAGGGCTAACTGCTGAAATTATAAATATAATTATAAGGCAGCATAGGATAAAGGAAGGTACATCAAGGGGCGACAATGATAGGGTATGCAATTGAATAGGTAAGCAACGTAGTAGAAGCAACAATGTCTAGTGCAAGAAATGTACGGAAAAGATAGGCGATATCTGAGGAAGGAAAATGGATATGCTTGCCTGGAAGATTGGTAGTAGGGGTACGGTCGTCGACGTAGTAGTCATACTCGGAAACGGTGTCGTCGGCGGCAGTGTTGAGGTCTACCGGAGAATAAAGGGGGGAGAAACAATAAATACACAACAATAATAGCAATACAAATATATGACATAGCAGATAGAAAGCAACGGGGCTCTAACGCAGTGTTCGGTGATTTGCTCGGAGAAGAAATTTATCCGGGGATGACTCATCAGTATCGGTTGATTACCGGACAGATGATCCGGAGGGGAAGGTTTGAAGTCTGCAGTGTTAGAGACATCTAACAGATATGTGGATAGTGTAACCGTGATCATTGATCCATTCTGAACAACTTTCGTATTCAGTACATTTTCATCCGGACAATTTTACCGGCTACGGTCGTCTAACAGACATATGAATCGAAGGGGAAATGTTCCGCGTTCGGAATGTGAGAGGGATGCGGTGGGTATACGGGTAGCGTATCCATAGCCGTTGCATTTTTCTGAGAAATTTTCATGTATAAAGTCTTTCCATCGGATATACGGTTTAAAAGATATGAATTTTCTAATTTTTAAAACATTTAAAAGCATTTTTGGAATTCTTTAATTGTTTTATTAACATTATCCAGAATAGGAACTTTGACTGGCCCATCTGTCACAGAGAGTAACTAATTCCAGGGATTCATATTAAACAAATGATTATCTAGATGTGGGGTCCCACATGTCATAGAGATAGGTCTAGTTTTTCATTTTATTAAGTTAACCTAGGGTTAAGTGGCCTGGCACCCACATGTCATCCACACAATTTAATAATACCTTTTATTTAATTAAATTAACAGTGGGGGCCCAGCTGTCATTTACACAGGGGCTTTTATCATTTATTTAATTTAGCAAGGGGCAAGGCCCACTTGTAAGTGCCTCAGGTGGTTTTCTCTATTTAAACTAACATATAGGTTAATTAAAGGGCAGGGGGACATGGGTCAGTGGGGTTAGGGGGGTTAATTTTTAATCCTGCAATTAGAGGGGGGGGTTAGTTCACGGGCTAACCAAGTCGTGGCCTCGCCGGCGACGGGTGATACGTCCAAAATGCATCACTATTTTATATCGTAATTCATCCTTATTCATTGATATATTTCATATTATGATGATGTTCTTATGTTGTTTTGTCTTATTTTACACAGTTTGCAACTTTCCGGTGCCAAAGCAGCAGACGCAGGATTCAGCGGTAAAAAGTGGACGTTGAGTTGCTGAAGAAGAATACCTCCAAATTACCTGAAAATCGACGGGGGGTATGTTTCAGAAGATTAACGAAGACTCGCCGAAGAGGGGCCAGAGGGGGGCCACAGGAGCCCTAGGAGAGCCACCTGGTGCGGCCCCACCCCTGGCCGCGCCGGGAGGGCGCCTGGAGCCTTGGGGCCACTCCCGGCTCCCCCCTCTGGCATATATACTCCTCGTTACGCGGAAACCCTAAAAAGAGAAGTTTTTACGGAGTTCCGCCGCCGCTCCGTGGCGGAAACCTACAGAGAAGAAAAGGGCTCTCCGGCGGGCAGATTCCGCCGAGAAGATCACCTCCCGGAAGGGGATATCATCGCCATCGTCATCACCATCGTCACGAGCATCATCGAGATCATCATTAACATCATCCCCAACATCAGAACCATCTCCACCACCATCCAATCTCACCTCACAAGTTTACCTTGTGTTGTAATCCGTACTATCTATTCTCTCTACTCTATCGGTGTTGATTACTACTTTGTGGTGAATGCTATTGAGTTTTGTTGGAGAAATAACATTATGTCCAGATTGTTTATCATATATTTATCACCTCTGATCATGATCTCTTTTATGTCTTGTGAGTAGTTCCTTTAGTTCTTGAGGACATGGGAGAAGTCTAGTTGTTAGTAGTCATATGATGTTGAAGTAATTTGTGTTGTTTGATATTTAAGTTGTGTTGTTATTTTCCTAGTGGTGTTGTGTGAGTCGAACACTCAACAATTCTCCTTCTTGAGGACCTAGGGGAATACATTGTGTATTAAGAATGCTTACGGTGGGTTGACGAAGTGACAGAAACCTAAACCCCAGTTTACACACTTTTGCACAAGGGACTAATGGATCCTAGATCTTATTGCTGTGGTTAGGCTTTTCCTTAATTTCTATCTTTTATTTGCGGATGCTTGCAAGATGTTTAATCATAAGAGTGCACTTATCTTAGTCTAGAAGGTGTGCTAGCATAGATCCACCCACTCAACACTTATCAGCTCAACACTTGTTATCGATACGGAGTATGGTGAAAGCACATGACTACCTATCCATGTGTCCTCAAGAACGCTTTAGTCTTTATAAGTTCAGTTGTCAGGCTTATCCTTTTCTCAAAAGGATTGGGACACTTGCTGCTCCTCTGTTCTATTTACTTTGCTTGCTTTTATCTTATTGTTGCTTATATCGAAAACCCCTAAAAAGTTATTTTTCAGTGCTTGCAGTTATTCCTTGTCCAAAATCACCTATCAATACCTTTCGCTCCTCGTTGGGTTCGACACTCTTACTTATCGAAAACGCTGCAATAGATCCCTTTACGTTGAGGGTCATCAAGTAACGTTTTCTGGCGCCGTTGCCGGGGAGCATAACGCTATGTGTAAGTGAAGCTGGTAAGGAAAATTTTTATATATCGTTGTTTTTATTTTGCTGGTGCTGTTCTTTGTCCGCATGGACAACCTAGCTATTGGATCGTTGCTTATGGGGAAAAACCCCACATCTGTGGTGGTTGTACCTCCCCCCACTAAAATTGTGCCTTCTAAAATACCAGCTGGTATTATCGATTGTGTTTTGGCTAATCGTTATGCAGGAGACAGACATCCCAGTAAACACTTGCTATATTTATCACAACTATGTTCACTATTTAAGCTTGCAGGTGTATCAAAGGAGTTTGTCATGAAGAAATTGTTCTCCGTGTCGCTCACAGATAAAGCTTCAGATTAATATAAGCTTCTCGATAACTCTCATTTGCTTGATTGGCATGAGCTTATGTCCCTCTTTTATACCAAGTTTTATCCTCTTCATGAAATTCATCGAGACAGGAATTATATCTATAACTTTAGGTCTCGTGACGGAGAAAGCATCGCTCAAGCTTGGGGGAGATTGAAATCTCTAATGCTCAAATGTCCTATTCATGAGCTCCCCAAGAAAACTATACTTACAAATCTTTATGCTAGACTTTCTCGTCAGGATAAGGAGATGTTGGATGCCTCGTCTAGTGGTTTATTTCATACAAAAAGTGTTGAAGAAAGATGGGATCTCCTTGAAAGGATCCAGAAGAATACTGAAGATTGGGAAATAGATAAAGGTATTGAACCCACTATAAATTATAAGCATGATTATATAGAGAGCTATGTGAAAACTGATTACTTTAATACCTTTTGCTCTAAGATTGGTCTTGATTCCCATCTAATGATTGATTTTTGTAAGGACTTTGCCTCTCATATCGACTCTTCTAAGAAGAAGAATCAGCATCATAAACCCTTCAAAGAATCACCTATTGATATTCATGTTTCTGACCCTATTGTGCCTGCAGTTATATATGAAAAGCCCCGTTTTCCCGTAAGAATAAGGGAGCATTCTTTCGTAACAGGCATAATGAATAAGAGTGAGAGAAGAATTGATGAGCCTGAGGACCAGATCAAGGTCGATCCTCGAGTTGCATTGGTTAAGGATCTTATTACTAATGATGCTTTAGATTCCAATATAATTTTTTGTGCTGTTTCTACTAACCTTGTCATAGCCAAGAATAAGGGCCCAATTTCAGGTACTCCACTAGTATATGTTAAAATAGGAGATCACAATTATTATGGGCTATGCGATTTAGGATCGAGTGCTAGTGCTATCCCGTATTCACTTTATCAAGAGATCATGGGTGAGATTTCACCCTGTGAACTTGAAGAAGTTTATGTTACTATTCATCTTGCAAACAGAGCAACTATCTCTCCTATCAAAATTGTGAGAGACGTTGAAGTTTTATGCGGAAAGGTAAAATATCCTACCAACTTTCTAGTACTTGGTTCAGTAAGGGATAATTTTTTTCCTATTATTTTCGGTAGACCTTTTCTCAGAACCTGTGGAGCTATAATAGATTGCAAGAAAGGTAAAGTTTCTGTTGCATTCAATGGTGAGCCATATGAATTTAATTTTTCTAAGTTCTCTAAGCAGCCTCATGGCACTGATTTGCCTAGTAATGATAAGATTATTGAAGATATTGCTTCCATTGCTATTCCTCCTAACGATCCTTTGCAGCAATATATGGAGGACCACGAGAATGATTTGCATATGCAGGAGAGGAATGAGATGGACGAAATATTCTTAAGACAACCTGCTATCCTAAAGCACAACCTTCCAGTTGAGCCTTTTGGAATTTTATCGAAACCAAAAGAAGATCCAGTGTTTGATCTTAAACCTCTTCATGATTCGCTCAAATATGCTTATTTAGATGAAAAGAAAGTATATCCTGTTATTGTCAATTCTAACCTTTCAGGGTATGAAGAAGAGCGTCTATTGGAAGTACTTCGCAAACATCGAGGTGCAATTGGCTATACCCTTGATGACCTTAAGGGGATTAGTCCGTCTATTTGTCAACATACCATCAACCTTGAGCCTGATGCTAAACCAGTTGTTGATCATCAACGACGGTTGAATCCGAAAATGATGGATGTTGTAAGGACTGAGATTCTCAAGCTTCTAGCCGCAGGTATTATCTACCCTATAGCTGATAGTAATGGGTAAGCCCGGTTCATTGTGTTCCAAAGAAAGGAGGAACAATTGTGGTTCCTAATGATAAGAATGAACTAATACCTCAGAGAATTATTATTGGATATAGAATGTGTATTGATTACAGGAAGCTGAACAAGGCAACCAGGAAGGACCAGACCACTACCCGTTGCCTTTCATCGACCAAATGCTTGAAAGGTTATCCAAAAATACTCACTTTTGTTATCTTGATGGTTATTCTGGCTTCTCTCAAATTCATGTTAACACTGCTGATCAAGAGAAGACCACTTTTACTTGTCCCTATGGTACTTATGCTTACAAACGTATGCCTTTTGGTTTATGTAATGCCCCTGCTACTTTTCAAAGGTGTATGTCTGCTATCTTTCATGGTTTTTGTGAAGAAATTGTGGAGGTATTCATGGGTGGTTTCTCCGTCTGTGGAACCTCTTTTGACCATTGTCTCCACAACCTTAATAAAGTTTTGCAGAGATGTGAGGAGACAAATCTGGTGCTTAACTGGGAGAAGTGCCACTTTATGGTCAACGAGGGAATTGTTCTTGGCCACAAGATTTACGAGAGGGGAATTGAGGTGGACAGGGCCAAGATTGAAGCAATTGAAAGGATGACCTACCCAAGGGACATCAAAGGTATTCATAGTTTTCTCGGTCATGCTGGTTTCTATAGAAGATTTATTAAAGACTTTTCTAAGATTTCGAGGCCCCTTACTAATCTTCTCCAGAAGGACGTTCCTTTTGTTTTTGATGAAGATTGTAAAGAAGCCTTCGAAGTTCATAAGAAAGCTTTAATAACTGCTCCTATAGTACAACCACCTGATTGGAATTTACCTTTTGAAATTATGTGTGATGCTAGTGATTTTGCTGTTGGAGCTGTTTTAGGGCAAAGGGTTGATAAGAAGTTGAATGTTATATACTATGCTAGCAAAACCCTTGATAGTGCTCAAAATAATTATGCTACTACTGAGAAGGAATTCTTAGCAGTAGTGTTTGCTTGTGATAAGTTTAGGCAGTATATTGTTGATTCTAAGATTATTGTTCATACTGACCATGCTGCCATTAAGTATCTTATGGAGAAGAAGGATGCCAAACCAAGGCTCATCCGATGGGTACTCCTTCTTCAAGAATTTGATTTGCAGATTGTCTATAGGAAAGGAGCAGACAATCCGGTGGCGGATAATCTTTCAAGGATGGAAGATATACCGCATGATCCCATTCCAGTCAACGACAGTTTTCCAGATGAACAGCTAGCTGTTGTTAAAGTACAATCTCTCTCCGATCCTTGGTTTGCAAATTATGCTAACTTTATCGTTGCAAAGTTTTTGCCTCTAGGTTTAACATTTCAGCAAAGGAAGAAGTTCTTTCATGATTTGAGGCAATAATTTTGGGATGACCCACATCTTTTCAAAGAAGGTCCAGATGGGATCGTGAGAAGATGCATACCGGAACACAAGCAGAAGGACATTCTCAAACAATGTGACGACAGTCCATATGGAGGACATCATGCTGGTGAGAGGACTGCACATAAGGTTCTTCAATCAGGTTTTTATTGGCCTACTCTCGTTAAGGATGCTAGGAATTATGTTTTATCCTGTGGTAAGTGTCAGAGAGTTGGTAATATTATTAGAAGGAATGAGATGCCTATGAATTACACTCTAGTGATTGAGCCTTTTGATTGCTGGGGTTTTGATTTTATGGGTTATTTTCCTTCCTCACACAAGTACACTCACATTTTAGTTGTTGTTGATTATGTAACCAAGTGGGTAGAAGCAATCCCCACTGAAAGTGTTGATCACAAGACATCTTTGAAAATGCTCAAGGATGTAATTTTTCCTAGGTTTGGAGTACCCAGGTACCTCATGACTGATGGGGGTTCGCACTTTACACATGGAGCTTTTAGAAAAGCTTTAGCCAAGTACGATGTCAATCGTAGAATTGCTTCACCGTACCACCCTCAAACTAGTGGGCAAGTTGAGGTCACCAATAGAGAGATCAAGTTGATCTTACAGAAGACAGTCAATAGAAATAGAAAAGATTGGTCAAACAAGTTATGAGATGCTTTGTGGGCGTATAGAACTGCTTATAAAAACCCCATGGGCATGTCTCCCTATAAGATGGTCTATGGCAAGGCTTGCCATTTGCCATTGGAATTAGAACATAAAGCTTTCTGGGCTATTAGAGAGATTAATGCTGACCCGAAATTAGCTGGTGAAAAGCGTCTCATGAACTTGGCTTCTCTAGATGAGTGGAAAAGTGAAGCTTACGAGAGCGCTAAAATGTTCAAGGAAAAGGTAAAGAAGTGGCACGATAGGAGGATTCTAAAACGTGAATTTAATGTTGGTGATAAAGTTTTGTTGTTTAGATCCCGTTTCAGGTTTTCTCCAGGTAAACTACTTTCCAGGTGGGAAGGGCCATTTCATTTTGAGGAAGTCTATCGCTCGGGTGGAATCAAGATTAATAATTTCGAAGGCACCAAACCTCAAGTGGTGAATGGGAAAAGACTTAAGGATTACATAGCAGGAGATCCTGTCAATGTTGATGTGGATTTGGTGTACACAACAACTCATGAAGAACATGTTGCAACCCTGTTCCAGACACCAGCAGGAGCAGAATAAGGAAAGGTATGTATTATGGTAAGGAAACATCGCGAAACCGCCATAAAAGTTCCATATTACGATTTTTTGCAAAATATAGAAAATTTGAGGCCGAAGTGGAGACGGAGACCAGATCCAGGGGGCCCAGGCGCCCCCTGGCGCGGCCCTACCCTTGTCCGCGCTAGGAGGCCGCCTGGGCACCCCGGAGTCCGTCTCCGGCCTCGCTTTAGCTCGTTACCTTCCTTTCTGTGCAGAATTGTTTGCTATATATTTGCCCGGATCGTTCCGACAACGTATCTCGCGATTTCGTGTGTTTTCTTTTTGAGTTGTTTCTGCCGGGAAAGCTTTTAGCTAGACCTAGGTGCCATGGCTTCCCCAAGTTCCCCGAAGGACAAGTTTGTCGTCAACGTCATCAACCCTTACCTCGCTGAGGTGAAGAAGCACCCCCCAGATCCTTCGTGTGGAGGATGGTGACCTCCACAAGGAGGATCTGAAGGGACCAGTCAAGGAGGGGAGCACCGAGGAGCGGCTGAAGGAGATGGAACATGAGGTCTTCAAGTTCAAGAAGATGGTGGAGTGTGGTGTTGAAGCTAACTTCGACATCAAATAACGGGATAGAGGCTTCCCACAAGAAGGAGATGAAGGAGATGTGTTCAAGTTTGGCCGCACTAGAAGAAAAAGTTTATGAGCTCCAAGCACAGATCTATGATCTGCAGAACCAGAACTGTGAGTATGAACTAAAGTTTCTGCCCATGGATTTGGGTGCTGAGTGCAGGATCCTAGAGACGGGAGTGTCCTTTGAGACTGGAGAACAACTGCCATGGAAGCGCTTCGCCAAGGATTACGTGACCAACAAGAACAAGAATGAGGAGTAAAACTCCTTGGGTAATGGCATCCCCTTAGCTTGTTCCAAGCTTGGGGGAGTGCCCGGTATTTTTATCTTTATCTATGTCTTTTAGAGTCAAGTAGAGTCGTATCATGTCTAGGGAAGTTATCTTATAAAATAGGTGTTTGCATTGAGGTCTATCACTCCTTTTTGGAGAGTTATGTATCCGTGAGTGTGGAGTCGTCTATGATGGAATATTAATGAGAATTCTATTGATCCCTTCGCTGCACTCGGTATTCTCTTCACGCAATCAACATTATGATGATTCTTATGGGGAGTATTGACCTTATATCAGGTATGGCTTTGAAAACTTTATTTAATCTTGGAAAACATAGCTTTGTACATAACAACAGGCGTGTTATTTTTCTCAATGTAGAGACATAGCCAAAAACCTCTTTGTTATTATGCTTGTAGTGTTATGTTGACAAGGAAGACAGCTTGATGTGTTATGCTTGTTTTAATGTTTATGCTTTATATTGCTTTGCATCCAAGTCATCATCAATCGTCTGTTATCTCAAAGCCTTTTCTAGCCAAACCTCTATACTAAGAGGAATTATTCTTGTGCATCCATACCCTGAAACCAGTATCTTCCATATGAGTCCACCGTACCTTCCTATTCGTGGTATTCCACTACCACTCCTAAAGCATAGAATTTTTGTGTTCTCCTTAGATGTTCAAAATCTTCTATTTTGTGCCCCTGTTTTAGGTCATGAGGAAGTAGTAGTTAACTCATGATCTTCTTAAGTTGGACAAGTTTTACCCCGGGATTGCATGTCTAATCTGCAAACCCCTAATACGAGGTGGAACTGGCATGAGTGCGCCCAGCTCACAAAAGATAATACAACAAACAAACCCTCCTTCACGCTTTGTTCATGAGAAATCAGAAAACTTTGGCAGTGATAAACAAAGGAGATTGCGGGGATGTGATCGTCCCCGTGTGGGAGCCGTTCCTCGAAACTTGTCCAATCTGAGAAGCAATTAGGTTATCTATTAGCATTCGTTGACAAATCATGCACCTCTCAAAACTTGTTTTCATTCTGTTTGATTTAAGGATAGCACTTGAGTTTTCCCTGCTTGCCTTTAACAAGGCATTTTCCTTTACTTTTTTGTTGAGTCAGTTTTCCCTACTTCCTCCTTTCCCAAAGAGAACAGACACTTGATGCTGATGAAGATTCATCAATATAATGCTGCATTAAGTTTTGCCATGCCATATCATTGTTGACATTATCTCTTGATAAGTAAGTTGTTTGCAAAAGCATTTGCCAAGCAAACATCTTCCTTTGTGTTAGCATTTGCACTTCATGACTAATAGCTTGTTCTTTCAAAAGTTCCAAATTATCTCTTCAAAATATAAAGAGAAAGAGCAAAGGTAAAAGCTTTTAGTTGTCCCTTGACCAAAGGACTTGTTTGCCATGATTTGATGAGTTTTCTTAGCCCTACTTTTGATTATGATTGTTATTACTCTTTCATAAGGGCCTTATGAGTTGGAAATTGCTGTTCAGGATGTTTGAGTTTGGTGAAAATATCATGATGCTTCTTGTCCGTATTTTATTTATCGACACTTCACTCTCTAAACTTATGGACAGGTTTACCGAGCTCAGTTTTCGCTTGGGGACAAGTGAAGTCTAATCTTGGGGGAGTTGATACGTCCAAAATGCATCACTATTTTATATCGTAATTCATCCTTATTCATTGATATATTTCATATTACGATGATGTTGTTATGTTGTTTTGGCTTATTTTACATAGTTCGCAACTTTCCGATGCCGAAGCAGCAGACGCGGGATTCAGCGGTAAAAAGTGGACGCTGAGTTGCTGAAGAAGAATACCTCCAAATTACCTGAAAATCGACGGGGGGTATTTTTCAGAAGATTAACGAAGACTTGCCGAAGAGGGGCCAGAGGGGGGGCACAGGAGCCCCAGGCAACCACTTGGCGCGGCCCCACCCCTGGCCGCGCCGGGAGGGCTCCTGGAGCCCTGGGGCCACTCCCGACTCCCCCCTCTGGCCTATATACTCCTCGTTACGTGAAAACCCTAATAGAGAAGCTTTTATGGAGTTATGCCTCCGCTCCATGGCGGAAATCTACAGAGAAGAAAAGGGCTCTCCGGCGAGCAGATTCCACCGAGGAGATCACCTCCCGGAAGGGGAGATCATCGCCATCGTCATCACCATCATCACGGGCATCAGAGAGATCATCATCAACATCATCCCCAACATCAGCACCATCTCCACTACCATCCAATCTCACCTCACAAGTTTATCTTGTGTTGTAATCTGTACTATCTATCCTCTCTACTCTATCAGTGTTGATTACTACTTTGTGGTGAATGCTATTGAGTTTTGTTGGAGAAATATCATTATGTCCAGATTGTTTATCATATATTTATCACCTCTGATCATGATCTCTTTAATGTCTTGTGAGTATTTACTTTAGTTCTTGAGGACATGGGAGAAGTCTAGTTGTTAGTAGTCATATGATGTTGAAGTAATTTGTGTTGTTTGATATTTAATTTGTGTTGTTATTTTCCTAGTGATGTTGTGTGAGTCGAACACTCAACACTTCGCCTTATTAAGGACCTAGGGGAATACATTGTGTATTAAGAATGCTTACGGTGGGTTGCCGGAGTGACAGAAACCTGAACCCCAGTTTGCACACTTTTGCACAAGGGACTAATGGATCCTTGATCTTATTGCTGTGGTTAGGCTTTGCCTTAATTTCTATCTTGTATTTGCGGATGCTTGCAAGATGTTTAATCATAAGAGTGCACTTAGCTTAGTCTAGAAGGTGTGCTAGCATAGATCCACCCACGCAACACTTATCACTCAACACTTGTTATCGATACGGAGTATGGCGAAAGCACGTGACTACCTCTCGATGTGTCCTCAAGAACGATTTAGTCTTTATAAGTTCGTTGTCAGGCTTATCCTTTTCTCAAAAGGATTGGGCCACTTGCTGCTCCTCTATGCTATTTATTTTTCTTGCTTTATCTTATTGTTGCTTATATCAAAAACCCCTAAAAAGTTATCTTTCAGTGCTTGCAGTTATTCCTTGTCCCAAATCACCTATCAATACCTTTCGCTCCTCGTTGGGTTAGACACTCTTACTTATCGAAAACGCTGCAATAAATCCCTTTACGTTGAGGGTCATCAACGGGCAATGGCTGCTGGGGGCGAGGCGCAAGGGCGCGCGGGGCGCGGCAAGCGCGAGCGGAGGCATGGACAGGGGCGAGAGGGTGCGTGACCACAACGACTAGGCACGCTCGCGGGAGCGGCCACGCAGTGGTGAGCGCGGGCACCGGCGAGGACGGCCTCAGTGGTGATGGCTTCTTGCCCCTCGTTGGTTACCCCAAGTGGAAGGTTTGATGTAGCACAACGGCAAGTTTCCCTTAGCGAAGATGCTAAGGTTTAGATTGTCTCCAGTAGGACTCAAGAGATACAAGTAGGTGGTAAAGTGAACAATGGCGCCGTTCACAACCTAGGTTGCTAACTTCACCTGGACCTGCACACAGATACAAATAACTTTGCTCCCAACGAGTTCAGAGGAGTTGTCAATTCCTCCGGCCTTGATGTTTAAAAAGGATTAATGCAAGAGATAATAATGATAGTGATAGCAACGGAAAAGTAAATTGGTAGTGTGAACAATAATGTGATGATGGACCGGGGTCCCGTGATTTTCACTAGTGATTTCTCTCTCCCAAAAGACGATAAAAGTGCTAGCGAGGTAAACAAATCGCAGTTGGGCAATTGACAGGATTATGAAGGCGCCGCAATGCTAACTATGCTGCAAAGAAAGGAAGGGCTCAAAAGAAATGGGCAGTACGGCAAGGTAAGTAGACCGAAATCCATTTGCATCTACTACGAATCATCAACCTTGAGATATCTATCCAGAACATCTCGCTGGTATTAAGTTGCGAATCCCACCCAAAGTGTAAAATCAAAGCAACAGACAACTGCATTAAAAGAACTTTGCGTAAAGTAAACAATCCTTGCACCCGCAAGTACAAGAACCGTTGTTTTATCCCTGATGGCAATAGCACATCCCCTAGTCTCATGTTTCTGTCACTCAAGCTAGACATCGAGGGGTTGAACCCACAATCGCGCATAACGCTCTCTCTTGGAGTTGCAAATAAAATACTTGGCCAAAGCAAATACCGCGACGGAGAACATGGAAGAATTTACTCAAGAACAAAATATAAAAGAGAAGAACCAAATATATTACTCATCACAATCCGAACATAGTCTCATAATCCATCAGATCCCAACAAACTCAGCATAGCAACAACAGAAATTACATAGATGCCTCGATCATGTGAGGCAGCTCACGAGGACTCGAAAGTGGAAGCACAAAAGAAGGAGAGATAGATCACATAGCTACTGGTCACGGACCCATGGTCCAAGGGGAACTACTCACGGTACATACGGGAGGCGTCCATGGCTATGGATGGTCTCCCGGAGGGGGTAGCTTCTCCCGGCAGGGTGCCGGAGCAGCTTCTCCAGGCAGCCCCGATCTTGAAACGGCGGCGGAGGAACAGAGGCGAGATCGCGAAAAATGAGTTCGTCTTAGGGGTTTCTGTCATGGGGGTAAATATAGGCGAAGGGGGGGTGTCGAGGGGACCCACCAGGCAGCCAGGAGGCCTCCTGGTGCGGCCTAGGGTGGGGCCGCGCCAGGGACGCTCCTGGCTCCCTGGTTGTGTCCCTCCTTCGCTGCTTTGGTGCTTCCAGAAGCTTCTGCGACGCTGATTTTCTATCTGATTTTCCTGGATTTTTTGGAGCACATTTAATGGACGGAAAACCTGAAATACAAAAACAGCTGAAAACAGCAACTGTCAGCTGGGTGCACTAGGTTAATAGATTAGTCCAAATATGCCCAAAAGTGTATGAAAGTTCAAGCAAAACATGGCAAATTCACACAAAACATGCATGGAGCAAGCATAAATTATAGATACGTTTGGGACGTATCAACATCCCCAAGCTTAATTCCTGCTCGCCCTCGAGTAGGTAAATGCTAACAAGCATAATTTCTGTGGTGACATGCCACACAACCATAAAAGGACTTTTAAGTAAAGCAATCAAAGCATGCAATTCAATTCAAGTCTTAACAAGCAAGAGTCTATATTAGCATTGACATAAGAAACAAAAGAACAAAAGGTGCAAGAGCTCTCGCTGTCCGTGACTCGAATGTCTCCAAATGGTGTTTGCGTGCAAGCAAGGGACTGGGAAGAAAGAGAAAAAAGGTTGTTGAGAACAACTATCTACTAAAAGTTTCACACTTGGTATCCTTTGGATTCTTAACTGGACTCGTCCCCAGACCACTAGTCAGGTACAAGTCAAACTGATCCGCTCCCTTTCGATATTTTGAGCACTCATGCAATGGATGAGCGTGAGCAAGAAAGTTGACACTTAAAAGGCGAAACAGAAAGAAGGTGGAGGAGGAAGACAAAAAGGTGTGAAAGGCTCACATCAATGAGGACAATCATAGGAGAAAGAAAGCCATATGATAGATATGATGTGAGGAGTAGGGATTGCCATACAACGGATGCACATGTGAGCTAAAAGCTCTCCAAGGGAATTAGTGGGGGTGCATCCAACTTTCTTGCTCAAAAAGACCTAGAGCTCATTTGAGGAGGCTCATCATTGGAATATACAAGCCAAGTTCTATAGTGTGAAGGTCCCCACATAGCTATATGCATGATGATGATCTCTATGGAGTACAAGGGATAGAAGATGAAGTACTAGTGTGGATCTCTCAAAAAGAATAGTAGTATGCCCCCTTCTCTCTTTTTATTTTTATTTTCTCTTTTTTCTATTTTTTTGTATTTTTTTGGTGGCCTCAATGGCTCTTTCTATTTAACTCTCATTTGTCCTCTTTGGGATCTTTTAATTTTGTCCTCTTTGGTATCTTTTGATTTTGTCCTCTTTGGGATCTTTTGATTTTGTCCTCTTTGGTATCTTTTCCTCACTTTAGGGGCAATACTCTATATTTTACAAGAATATAGGAGATCTTTCACACTTTACAAAGGTACTCACATAAAGAAAATGTAACTATCATGAAGTATGCAAATGTATGCCTCTGCCAGTGTAGCAGGATATGCAATGATACTAGCGCGTCATGTAGCAATGTTTAGGGCAAGGCCCAACTAGCATGCGGCTCATTGATCAAGCAAGTAGCATGTATGACATGAAGATCAAGTCATGAGATGGTGGATGTTGCATGGCAATGTATCTCGGAAAGGCTATGGAAATGCCTTGTAGGTAGGTATGGTGGCTGTTTTGAGGAAAGATATAAGGAGGCTTATGATGACAGAGCATATCGTGCCAAGGGTTTGGATGCACCGGGGAAGTATGCGCCAACTCTCGAGGTTTGAAAGGGCAATGCACGGTACCGAAGTGGCTAGAAAAAGTATAGGTGGGTGGAAGTGTCAACTTTCGAATACTCACATTAGTCCGAAGAACTCATGCACTTATTATCGGTAACTCTCAATCTAATCAGGAGGTTCACAAAGAGACAGGTACCCCGAGGAGGAGTGTATGGGGGTTTGGTTATCCTTGTGCATCCTCGACTCATGGTACGTGAGTGTTCTCTAATATTCGAACCTTCCAGAGGTTAGTGATCCATCGAGTAGCTAGAGTTCTCAACAGGTTTTTTTTTTGGTTTTCGAAAAACACACGGATTGCCCAAAATACGACATCTATCACTAATAGGCAAAAGCTCTTGACACCATATGTTCAACCATTACTCTAGTCAATACCTCAAAACTATTGCAAGTTACTACTACAAAGTGAACAACAACTTTAACTACCTACTTTCAGTCAAGACACAGAACTCAGTGCAACAGGCAAACTCTCTAACAAGATAAAACATGCAACCTATAGAAATTTCAACCTAAGACAAAAGAAAAGCTCTAGAAAAACTAAAGCACTACAACTAAACAGAACAGCAGCTAAGAAAGGAAAACGAACAGCTCACTGATAAAAGAATAAGCATGCAAATCCTATGAGGAGTTCTAGTTCAAGCGGAGCGTGAATCTCTCCCACACAAAAGAGTAAGTAAGCTGGGATCTAACTTGTTATTACAGAAAACAAAGCTAAAGTAAACTAAAAACAAAACAAAACCTAAGAGCGAGACGCTCCAAGAAAAGCACATAACGCATGAAGTGATAAAAATATAGTGCAACGAGGGACAAACTGATGATTGTTGATGGAGAAGAGGATGCACGGGGGCATCCCCAAGCTTAGACGCTTGAGTCTCCTTGAATATTTGTTGGGGATGCATGGGGGCATCCCCAAGCTTGAGGACTTGACACTCCCGAATCTTCTTTCATCATCTTCCATCGCACACTTGAAAACTCCCTTCATACATAACTCATTGTAGACTGATTAGAGAGGTTAGTACCCTAATAAAATAATTTTCCTCTACTGCAAATAAAGATTTCCAGGAAGAGCTACTGTTTCTCAAGATTTCCAAAAAGTTTTTGCAAATAAAAAGCAAGCTTAAGGTTTGCAAAAGTACGGAGAGACAAAACGTGGTAGAATCTGTGAAAAACAGAACAGCAGATAGAAACGAATTTTTAGGGGTACTTCTGCAACTCAAATAAAAAAACTCAGAACATACGGAAGTTTCGTAATTGTATAGATCACGCTGTGTAAAAATTTCAGCTCAAAAATATAAACTGGGATTTTTCTGTAATTTTTCTAGTCACGAGGACAGAATCTGTTTTCTGGACAGCATGTCACAACTTTTACTTCCCTTGCCGTATGAGGCTAAACTTGGCACAAAGCTTGAAAAATAAAGATACAATGATGTTGATACAGTAGTAACAATCATCAAGACCACTAAGAACAGAACAAAAGCAAAAAGAAAAACGTAAATTCGTTGCGGGCTGCCTCCCGAAAGCGCTTCTTTAGAGCCATTAGCTAGGCTTAAAACAGAAGATCAAAGTTCTCCAAAATCATCGGAAGGTTCACCAAGGATTTCAAAAGGGTTTTCAATAAGCTCATCCTTGTTCTTCTGAGGGAAGAGGTACATACCTTTTGCCTTACCACGCAAACGTATTTGTCCCTTACCTATATCAACGAAGAATTTCATGGCTCGGAGGAAGTCCCTTCCGAGCACTATATTTCCTTTGTTGGCCTTCATGATGGCAAAGTCAATCTCTACACTCCTTTTAAGAAACATGACCTGGACATCTTTTAATCTTCCCTGGATCTCAGAAATATCACCATTAGAATGTTCATGGAAAGATGGAAATTTGTCCATGCTTGCAAGGTACAAAGAATCTTAAATAAAGCTTGGCATTATAGAAACTGTAGATCCAATGTCACAAAAAGCAAGGAAGTTTTGATTAGAGCTAAAAACCCTAACAAAAGGCTTCCAGTCAATTTCTATTTCCAAAATATCCTCTCTAGGGGGATTTAACTTCTCTACTTCTTTTAAGTCTAGAGTATCAAGTCTCTTCTCAATAGTAGCAATTCTGTCTACAACAGTGTTAAGACCATCATAAAAAAAATAACCAGATAAACCATGTATAATTTCAAGAGCTCTAGCTTCATCACACTCTAAAAAGTCTCCTTCAGCTATAAGATCAAGAGAGTGCTTACACCACTTAAAAAGGCCAAAGTAAAAATTTCTAAGAACAATTCTTATAGGTAACCAAGGCATATTTGCCTTATGTGCTTCAGAAATTCTGTCCCATGCCTTCTTCATATTCTCCCCGTTCCTTTGATGGAAATCCAAGACTTCGGATTCCCTCATAGTACCAACTCCTAACATACTTAACCACACAAGAAGGGTAACAGGTATTTTTGGTATTTTTTTATTAAGGACACAAAAGTAAAAACTGAAAGGTAAACTAACAAGACTAAAAAGCAAAGGTAAAAGATAGTGTGCAACTCCCCTATCTTGTAGACTTGAGTCCCCGACAACGGCGCCAGAAATTTGCTTGATGGCTTCTCACCCCTCGTTGGTTACCCCAAGTGGAAGGTTTGATGTAGCACAACGACAAGTTTCCCTTAGCGAAGATGTTAAGGTTTAGATTGTCTCCAGTAGGACTCAAGAGATACAAGTACGTGGTAAAGTGAACAATGGCGCCGTTCACAACCTAGGTTGCTAACTTCACCTGGACCTGCACATAGATACAAATAACTTTGCTCCCAATGAGTTCAGAGGAGTTGTCAATTCCTCCGGCCTTGCTGTTTACAAAGGATTAACGCAAGAGATAATAATGATAGTGATAGCAACGGAAAAGTAAATACTGAAAGTAAATTAGTAGTGTGAACAATAATGTGATGATGGACCGGGGTCCCGTGATTTTCACTAGTGATGTCTCTCTCCCAAAATACGATAAAAGTGCTAGCGAGGTAAACAAATCACAGTTGGGCAATTGACAGGATTATGAAGGCAACGCAATGCTAACTATGCTGCAAAGAAAGGAAGGGCTCAAAAGCAATGGGCAGTACGCCAAGGTAAGTAGACCGAAATCCATCTGCATCTACTACGAATAATCCACCTTGAGATATCTATCCAGAACATCTCGCTGGTATTAAGTTACGAATCCCACCCAAAGTGTAAACTCAAAGCAACAGACAACTGTATTAAAAGAACTTTGTGTAAATTAAACAATCCTTGCACCCGCAAGTACAAGCACCGTTGTTTTATCCCTGGTGGCAATAGCACATCCCCTAGTCTCATGTTTCTGTCACTCAAGATAGACATCGAGGGGCTGAACCCACAATCGAGCATAACGCTCTCTCTTGGAGTTGCAAATAAAAAAAAACTGCTAAAGCAAATACCGCAACGGATAACATGCAAGAATTTACTCAAGAACAAAATATAAAAGAGAAGAACCAAATATATTACTCATCACAATCCGAACATAGTCTCATAATCCATCAGATCCCAACAAACTCAGCATAGCAACAACAAAAATTACCTAGATGCCTCGATCATGTGATCCAGCTCACGAGGAATCGAAAGTGGAAGCACAAAAGAGGGAGAGATAGCTCACATAGCTACTGGTCACGGACCCATGGTCCAAGGGGAACTACTCACGGTACATACGGGAGGCGTCCATGGCTATGGATGGTCTTCTGGAGGGGGTAGCTTCTCCCGGAAGGGAGCCGGAGCAGCTTCTCTAGGCAGCCCCGATCTTGAAATGGCGGCGGCGGCGGAACAGAGGCGAGATCGCGAAAAAGGAGTTCGTCTTAGGGGTTTCCGTCACGGGGGGTAAATATAGGCGAAGGGGGCGTCGAGGGGACCCACCAGGCAGTCAGGAGGCCTCCTGGCGCCCTAGGGTGGGGCCGCGCCAGGGACCCTCCTGTCTCCCTGGTTGTGGCCCTCCTTCGCTGCTTTGGTGTTTCCGGAAGCTTCCGCGACGCTGATTTTCTATCTGATTTTCCTGGATTTTTTCGAGCACTTTTAATGGCCGGAAAACCTGAAATACAAAAACAGCAGAAAACAGCAACTGACAGTTGGGTGCACTAGGTTAATAGATTAGTCCAAATATGCTCAAAAGTGTATGAAAGTTCATGCAAAACATGGAAAATTCACACAAAACATGCATGGAGCAAGAAGAATTATAGATACTTTTGGGACGTATCAAGTGGCGCGCGGCATCAACTTCGAAGGATTGGACATGGACAGGGGTTAAAAGGGGGGAGGGGCTCACAAGGAGGTCGGGTGGAGGCACCGGGGCAGTTGCCGGAGCAGAGATGGCGGCGGCCGAGGTGGGGGACGGTGATGATGGCGACGGGGAGAGGTCGTCTCGGTCAAATCTTGAGGGTGGAGTCGTCCCAGAAGAGCCCGACGGAGCTGCTGGACCAGCCTTCGTGTTTCGACGAGCGCGGTGGCCGCGTCGGCCGCGACACCCATGGCGACGGCGGCGGCGATTCTTCACAGGGAGAAGTGAGAGGGCGGGGGAAAGAGGGGAATCGAGGACTAGGGTTTCCAAGGAGTCGCAGAGGTGCTCTTATACTCAAAGGGCGGGAGCACGTGGTGGCCATCCATGGCCATGGCGCCATGGATGTGTGCCACGCACCGGAAGAACAGGAGGTGGAAGAAGACAAGGGGAAAAAGGGGGGTGGAGTTGGGCTGGGCCGTCGTGTGGTTGCCTTAGGCGTCAGATAGGACTTCCAATTTTCTTTCTATTTACTTTTATCTAGCGGTTGTTTGCATTTTTTTTGTCCATCTAAGATTTTTATAAAATATGGGACTTGGACACATAATTACCTTGCAATTTTCAGAGTTGGTACAAAAAGATTTGGACTATTTGAAATCCATTTAAATTGTTCTTATAATCAAATGAGTTAATTGAGGTTGCTTTTGCTACTGTTTTGATTTTATTAAAATAGTAAAACATTTTAATAATCTCCTATTTCATTTTTAATATGACCTACTAATTATTAGATATTTTATAAGTATTTTTCCATAAATTTTCCTGCAACTTTTATACATCAGTTTTATTTAATTTTCTCGGGACAATTTAGTAATGCTAACATATTGATTTAAATTCTATAATAGCATGTGAGTTATTTGGAAGGTTATGGACCTTCAGAATTATCATCTTTAAAAGTTTGATTTCCACATTGCGTTGGAATTTTTATTCGGGTTGAATCTGAACAAGTCATGATCAAGAGTGATCATCACATGGCTAATTATGACTTGGTGTTAATCAAAAGTAAGTACTGTAGTGTGATACCCGGGGCGTTACACCTCCCACCCAAATCACACGCAAAAAGCATTGTCAGCCCGCTCAACTTTATCCCTTTATCCTCTCGCACTCGACCCCTCCTCTCGTCAACATCAATGAGATGATGGTGTTGCCGCCGTCACGGACCCCCCACCAGGATGATGGTGACAGGTGTTGATATCTAGGAGGAGTGAAAACAATATAATTCTAATGGGGATCCGATAAACCTAAAGCGTTGGTCCGGTCTAACCACTTTCATTGCCTAACTAGGCATTATATGGCAATGTTAAAGCAGGACAATATAAAAGAACAATTTCTCTATGAAGGAGTTTGACTACTCAAGGGTGAACCGCCAACATAATTTATAACCTATGCACTAGGATCACAATATAAGGTAAGTGGTATTATCATCGCACTCTCACACTTGATGTACATCATGACCCGAAGTTTCTTCGCGCCTAACCTCTCCATTGCAAACAACAAACCTTATACTTTCCTCTACTTTATTTATGGATATTTAATTTATACTTTTATTTATTATTGTTGCAAACAATATTTCCATCATCCCTTTAATATTCATTTCAAGGAACAATACTAATATATATATATATGTATTTTAATAGTTACTTCGCACAAGACCTGTCGCAACTTGTGTGCGACAAAAGCACACTCATTAATACTCTTCTCCACTCTTCGTTGAGAGTGATAATAAATGCGATACTTATTCGAAGTTGCTACACAATCATGTGTGTTTTGCGGGCCATCACTCGCATTGCTACAATCAGCATCGATACTTCAGTCAAAGTGGTGTCAAAGAGGCAGCAAGGCCAAGCCCTTTCTGGAAATACGCTGGCACGATTGTTCGGTTACACACGATACTTAGCAGGATGCCTTCAGACTCAGGCTGCAAGTTCCTTGTCTACCATCTTGGGGCAAGCCATGCCTCAAGGCATGTGGAGTGTTATGGTGTGACCCAACCAAAAAGATGACCTAAGGCTTGAAGACGTAGTAAACAGTTGGTCTAGGTTTGGTGAGACCAGAAGAAGGCAGAGAAGGTCCAAACGGCGAAGGAGGATACTACTTAGCCTCAACAACCCAACTGAGACACAATTGTTGATTAGCAGATGAATTGCATGCCCTTCTTCTCCCTAGAACACTTTTCTCTTTGTGTGTGTATCTAAATTCTTTTCGTTTCCTTCCTCATTTCAAACCGTTCAAATCATGTAAGCCACGTGTATTATGTAGAAAAAAATCGAATAGTAGGGTACTGACATCACACAATGGGAAGACGTTCTGTGTTGTTCGATACAGTGAATCAATCTAGAAGCAATGCGAAAAGTCGTGTCAAATTTGGTAATCTTTCTCTACAAAGTAAAAGCACCGCGAACATATCCTATTTAGGATTATTTTTTAATAATACATTTTAAAAAATACAAAAATAACGCATGATTTTGATAATTTGTAAAAATAATACAGCATCGGCCTTGGGCTGGCCGATTGGGCCAAGTCGGCCACGGGCTGGCCGACAAGACGCACTCGGGCCACTTGGGCTGGCAGTCGGCCCAGCCGCCAGGCAGTCGGCCTTGGGCTGGCCGACAGAGGCCAAACGGGAGCGGCTGGGCCGACTGGGCCAGTCAGCCACAGACAGCCTGATTTTACATTTTTAAAACATTTTTCATACACATATATTTAAAAACATTTTTCATACACATATATTTCATGTGTATTTTTTCATATACATCATACATTTTACGTATACATACAAAAAACATTTTAGACATATTTAACATTTTTCAAATACGTATTTCCATATCAACTATTTTTGTACACATTATATATTTTTCAAATACATCCAAAACAATTTTTTTACCATTTTAATAGTTAATAAATATATGTATAACTCTTCTGTTTTTGCTACAGATTATACATATATTTTCCGTACACATATATTTATAAACATTTTTCGAACACATTATATATTATAAAATTTCGCATACACATATATTTATAAACATTTTTCGTACACATATATTTTCATAACATCCAAAACATATATAAAAATACACATGAAAAACATTTATTTGGAAAAACTTAGTTATGTCTTTAAAAAATGTTAAGCCTGTATAAAAAATGTTCTTAATATATACAATTGTTTTGCAAAATACATTAGAAAAGTAAAATCAAAATATTTATTTAAATAATTTGGATTTCATAACTGAGAAATGTTTGACATGTATTAAAAATATCCTTGATGTATAATAAAAATTCACATTATGATTTAAAAATATAAATTATAAATTATATTGAAAATAAATATTTATTATGTATTTTTAAAATATAAAATCGGGCTGCCCGTGGCTGACTGGCCCCGGGCCGGGGCCGACTGGCTTTGTCAGCGAGACCAAGGCCGGCTGCATGGCGGCTGGGCCAACTTTCAGACTGCCTCCTGTTGGCCAGCCTGAGGCCGGCTAGGCCCAATTGGCCAGCCCAAGGGCGAGGGTTTATTATTTTTGCAAATTATCAAAACAATGCATTATTTTTGTAACTTTTTTTAAAATGTATTATATAAAACAAATTCTCCTATTTAAACACACCAATGCATCACATCAAGCCTCCACCTCGAAGATATGTTTTCAAATCTAACTCCTCTCCTTTTTCATTAGGGATATCAAAATGTACAAGAAATTTTGTTTTAGATGCATCAAAAAAAAACCAAAACATTATACATAACAATTATTTCTAAAAGGTACAAATGGTAATCACCATAATTATTTTGATATTTTCACAAATATAACTAGACACTAAACTACTGGGCAATTTCGTTCATGCACTATCTAAAAATTGCCATGTATCTACGGCAAGCATATTTTGCACACGATGACAAATTTTAAATAGCATGGTATTTTTATTAATTACACAATGCTAGTTTTATTGTAGAAACCATAGAAATTTAATTAATTAGACAATTTTTTTTATATGGATAGGGAACATGGCAATTCCAATATTTAGATCGGGGACATATTTACTAATAGACCATGGCAATTTATTTGTAGATAGCGTGACAATTTCATTATTTACACCATGATATTTTTTAGTTAAAGTGTTATAATTTTAGTACATACAGTATGGTGAATTTATTATACATATTATCATAATAAATTATTTTTTAGTATGAATGGCGCATTTTTGCCATGTACCCACGTCAAATTGTAGATATTTTTCGTAAATTTAGTGTTTTAATACTGTTTCATATAGTCTCGTAGAATTTTTATAATTTTTACCTTTAAAATCGGAATTTATGAAATTAACTTGTATGTATTTTTTACATGGAAAATTTGTCAACAACTTTTTCCTAAAAAAATATGTTATTGGGCCTTTGGGCCAATTGTGATCGAGATAAAACCCAACCAGCTCATAGAGAGATCGAGAAAGGAGGAGTACTCGCCCATCCAACGAACAATCTGTCTCAAAAAAAATCCAACGAACAATCTAACAACGCGCCATGTGTCGCTTCGTCGTGCTTTCCTCGACTTTCCTTTTTTTTAATTTTAGTGTACGTATTTTCGGTGCTTAAAATTAATTTTTTAGGATTTTTTCGGCTTTTCTAGTTTTGCATGCTGTTTTTCCTTATATTTGGTAAAAAATTGAAAAAAATATCATAAAAATAAGAGGCATAACGCGTGCCTCTAAAAAGAGGCACGAATCTGTTTACGCGAGAGGCACGACTCATGCCTCTAAAAAGAAGCATGACCATGCCTTCACGCGAGGCACAAATTTACTTTCACGAAAGGCACACGACGTGCCTCTAAAAAAAAGAGGGCCACGAGAAGCACGAATTACTTCCATGAGAGGCATGGTGCGTCTTTCAAAAAAGGGGGAAAACACCAGAGCGCGACTGTTAGACTATAGAGTTCGACTTCTATACAGATTGTAGTCCGAGTCCACTTGTGATACAAGTCCTAGGTCAGTTAGCACATGTAACATAAATACCCCTGTAGCCCCGGTTGTTTCTATCAATCAATATACGTGTATTGCAACTTCACATGGTATCAGATATTCGATTCTAGGGTATGGCTCCGCCGCCTACTCCACCGCCCCGCCGCCGCCCGGCTACTTCGAGCGTTGCGCCGCCCTCGTTGTCAAAGCTATTTCTGCCGCGGTGCCATCAAACTCCACCCTATCCCTTGTTCCTACCACAGATCAAACCCCAAATCTTCCTCCAACTATCCTCTCTGCTGCACCGATGTCGCTTGCTGACACTATCACCGACGTTGGCCCTTTTATACCCATCGTTCTTGATCTTGCTGCTCACAACTACTACCATTGGCGGCACCTGTTTGATCTTCATCTCGGCCGATGCAATCTTCGGTCCCATGTCGCCGCCACCAGTGTACCTCGTCCCAACGATCCTCAGTGGGTCAAGGATGATCTTACGATCGTTCATTGGTTATATACTCGCCTCTCTACCGAGATCTTCAACATGCTTCACCATGATGGCGCTACCGCCGCCGAGATTTGGGCTTCCCTGAGACAGATCTTCCAGAGAAACAGTGATGCACACAAGAACGTCCTCCACACCGAGCTTCGCAATATGACTCAAGGCGATACTCCAATCAATCTCTTCTACCAACGGATCAAAGCCATTGGTGACGAGCTTTGCGAACTCAGCGACATCGTCACCGACTCACAGCTCATCAACATTGTCGTCGTCAGCCTGAGCGAGGATTTCGACAAGCAAGCTTCGTTCATCCCCATGATGAGGCCTCCTCCTTCCTTTGCTGAAGTGCGCTCCATGCTTGAACTTGCTGCCGACACACATGCGTGCAAAGAGTCTCGGCCCCGTGTCTTCCATGCTGCAGCGCGACCGCCGTCATCCTCAACACAAATGCCTCCCGCACCTTCCCATGCACCTCCTTCTACTCTGGTGCAACCGCCTCTGGGTTGGCGTCCCAGCCCTAACTATCGAGGGAAGAACCCTGTGTATCGGCCGCCTCGTACTGTACCTTCGATGCCATCATCAAGAAGTGCTCCCTCGCCGGCTCCACCACCTTCCGCTCCTCCTGCATCTCCGAGTTGGTGCCCTCCCCATAATCCTTGGACAGGTGTGACGCCCCCAAAATCATGCCATGTACAGTAATCATACACGCAAGGTACACGATCGAGATCAGGGACTCACGGTGAGATATCACAACACAACTCTACAAATAAAATAATACAAGCTGTTTAATACAAGCCAGGGGCCACGAGGGCTCGAATACAACATCTCGAGAGCACAAAGTCAGCGGAAGCAATAGTATTTGAGTACAAACACGAGGATACAAGGTTACCTTAAGAAGGCTAGCACAAATATCAACAATGATCGAAAAGGCGAGGCCTCCTTCCTGGGAACCTCCAAACTACTCCTGGTCCAAGGGGAACTCAACGTCGTAGGAGGCATCGGGGATATTCACGTTGCGGTGGTCGGCATCGGGGAACTCCTGCTCCTGGAATCCAACGTCGACTGGAGCGGCCGATCAGGCCAAAACAAAAAAGGGGGAAATAAAGCAAAGGTGAGTATCTAGCATACCCGCGAGTCTTACGTCCGCTACTAAGCATTTATGCATTTGTATCAAACGGAAGGGGAGGTTGTATATAGTGGACTTCATGATAGAAAAGCAGAATAAGGAAGAGAAGCTAGGCCTATCGAAGACTAGCATCTTCCGACGAGTCTTGCAGCATGAGGTAAGAATCATCCAACAGTTTAATATAACAATAATGAAAGTAACAATGCAGCAGAAGTTGTTGCAGCATTGTATAATAATAAGTTGTAATCATAATTAACAATGCCTCCGAGATTACCCCCTCAACATCCCCGCGAGGAAGAATAGTAATAGTTTCTAGTGGTAGGATCTGGCTTCAGCATAAAGAGTCCTGTTACCGTGGACACGGCTATTCGAATAGATCAATCTTCCCTGCAGGGACTGCACTAGTGTTACCCTACACGCTCGGATCTCTAGGGTGGCGTACACCTTGTTAGGGAATGCCCCACCGAGGCTATCCGACACAATGCAGTCCATCCTATGGCTCATCAGAGAGGTCCCCGCCGGTCTACAGCCCTAAGGGCAAGGGGGTCATGGGCCTATCACCCCTCGCTCTCCGGGTCGTTGCGAGGACGGTGAATTCCAGCGCCATCGGCGCGATCCGGCCGTGCCGTAATGCTGAACTGGACGTCTTTCAAAGCTTTTGAACGAGGCTACGTTGCGGAGGAGCCCATACTCGTAATTCCCACGTATAGGTAGTGCGTACAAGCCAAAAGGCTGCTCAAGTCATCCGCCTGAACCGTTAAGTATTTTATTATTATTTGTCGGGACAACTGTTATCGTTGCCCCTTTCTGGGTTAGTCGCGGACAAAGACAGCAGTCAGGTCCACCAGTAACATCGGTGCCTGCCCTGACGTCCCACCAACTCGTGCGGTTATCAACAAGGTGAACCGTCTCCTTACCTTGTCTCGCGTTTGCTCTTTGAAGAGCTCGACTTTTGTACAACAGGATACCTCTCGGCCACGAGCAGTACCAGGCCCGCCGCACACCGGTGGAATACACCTGACCTGTCGTTCCGCTAAGATACCCTGCGCGGGCACCGTTGGGTCACCCGACTCCTTACCTTTAAGGACACCAGTTGATTCGAGTGCCTACCATCAATGAAACCAGGAGGAATCACCCTCGATGGTACACATGAAGAGGTTCGACAGAGACATCAGCGGAATGAACTAAAGAGGTAAACCTCGTATCACCCCGGTGATGCTACGCTACTCAGCTGACGAGAGTGAAATACGAGTCCATTCCACTCGTAAGTCAAACTCGAAGCGACTCGGCAGAGTCTCGCCGTTGTAGGTTCCCTAGGGCGTCTTCATTGATACGTACCTGTTGCAGTTATAATATTTTTGTAATCCGCGTTCACTCACCAGAGTGATCACGGCCCTCTATTCTAAACCTAGATAACAAGGCGCAGGGTTTACTGCTGGAAATTATATATATTATAAGGCAACATAGGATAAAGGAAGGTATATCAAGGGGCGACAAAAACATGCTATGAAATTGAATAGGATTGTAACGTAGCAGCAGAAGCAATGCCTAGTGCAAGAAATATATGGAAAGATAGGCGATATCTGGGGAAGGAAAATGGCTCTTCTTGCCTGGAAGCTCGACGGTAGGGGTACGGATGTCGATGTTGTAGTCGTACTCGGGAACGGTGTCATCGGCGGCAGCAACGGGGTCTACCGGAGAATATGGGGGAGGGAGAAACAACAAATACACAACAATAATAGCAATACAAAGGTAAGACATAGCAGATACAAACAAACGGGGCTCTAACGCAGTGTTAAGTATTTTTAGGCGGAGCGGGAATTTATCTAGGGATGACTCATCGGTACCGGTTGATTACCGGACAGATGATCCGGGGCGAGAAGGTTCCATGTCTGCAGTGTAAGAAACATCTGACTGACATGTGGATATTGTATCCGTGATCAGTGATCCATTCTGAACAACTTTCATGTTCAGAACATTTTGATCCGAAAAGTTTTACCGGTACCGGGAATTATCCGAAAGAGCAACCAGAGGGGGAATGTTCCACGTTCGGTAGGTTAGAGGGGTGCAGTGGGTATATGGGTAGCGTATCCGTATTCATTATATTTTTTTGATCAAGTTTGATGTATAAATTATTTTGATCCGACTTACGGTTTAAAAGATATTTAATTTTGAAGTTTAAATCAATTTAAATGATTTTCTGAATTATTTTTATTAATAAATCCTAACATTATCCAGAATAGTGCTGACATGTGGGCTCCACATGTCAGCCATATATTTTAACAATTCAATTAATTAAATCTAATTAACCAGTGGGGTCCCACATGTAAGTGACTCAGGAGATTTAAACAATTTCTTTAATTTAATTAACAACAGTGGGGGCCACATGTCATTGTAACATGTTATAATTAACAGTTTAAATAATTCCAG
Source organism: Bromus sterilis (assembly GCA_950022295.1). Taxonomy (NCBI): domain Eukaryota; kingdom Viridiplantae; phylum Streptophyta; class Magnoliopsida; order Poales; family Poaceae; genus Bromus; species Bromus sterilis. The sequence goes on along the minus strand of OX465598.1, from coordinate 248,136,090 downwards.
GGGTATTTTAAAGGGGCTGGCCCACATGTCATACACACAGGGGAATTAACCTACCACTTAATTTTAATTAGCAGTTTGATTAGGGGATGGGGGGGCCACTCGTCAGGGAGTGTTAGAGGGGGGGGGGGGTAGTGGCTTAGCCCACAACCAACCGTGTGTGTGCCCACCGGCGTCCACGGCAGGGCGGCACGGGTCGCTCCAGCGAGGTGCAGGGGACGGAGGGGCCGCGGCGGGGAGCGCGGGGGCTTGGTCGCGCTTGCAGGCGCGACTGCGTGGGGGCAGAGTGCGCGCCACGGCCAGGGCGCAGCAGCGGCTACAACCCGGCGGGGCCGTGGTCAAGTGCGGGCGGCGTACGCGCTGCCATGGCAAGGGCGCGGCTGGGGTGGCCAGGGGTTCGGGGTGCGTGGCCAGGGCGCGCCCATGGTGGTCCGCGACTCGGGCACGCACGCAGGCTGCCACGGGCACGGGGCACCGGGCGAGCAGCCATGACAGCGATGGGGAGGGTCTACGGCGGTCGAATTGAAGCGAAGGGGGTGGGAATCGGGGGTGGCGGCTCACAGGGGTTGCAGGGGAGGTGCTCGGGGAGACCGGGGCACACGGGCGGCAGCGAATTTTCCGACGAGAAGTGGCGACCGGCGGTGAAGAGGAAGAAGATGGCGTCGGCTATACAGCTCCTAGGCTTTGATCCGTTGGTGTAGAGGAAGTAGCGCTCGTCTGTACAACTCCTGGACACCTTGCGACGGGGAGAGGAGGCTGTTGGCCGCGGCAACGGCAGTGGCGCGGCCACGGTAGCGCCCGGTGCCACACGGGAGAGGAGGGAAGGAGCGTGTGGAGGGGGAGAGGAGTGAGCAGGGGGGTCAAGGGGGGCAGGTGGTCAACCTTATATCCACCGGGGGGGCTGGAAGAGCAGGCGAGGGAGGGGACAGCAGTGGCCTCCATGGCAATGGCTGTGCCACGGCGAGGGGGCAGGTGGGGAGGGGACGGGAGTAGGTGGGGGTGGAAGGAGGCCGGGGTGGGCTGGGTCAGGGGTTTGGCTGCCCCGGGCGTATAATAGGTCTTTTCTTTTTCTTTTTCTGTTTTTTGTTATTTTATCTTGTATTTTTTTATCCCCAAAATAATTTTGTTAAACGTGGGACCTGTGGCATAATTAGTGTAACACCATACAATGCTACCACAAAAAGTTTGAGGCAAGAATAAAATCATTTAATATATATTTTATAAATGCAACTGACAATTGGTGATGTTTTGCTGCTGGTTTGGATTTTTTTCAATATTTAGAAATTGCAAAAAATGCTCAATGCAGGTTTATCATGGTCCAATGGTTTTTAGAGATTTTACAAAATTGGTTCCACAATGTTTGGACAAAGTTTTATTTCAACTTTTTTATTGAAATCCCAAGGGCAATTTAATAATTCCAAAATATTGATTACAATGCTATAAGTTCTTATGGGTTATTTACAAAGTCATGACCCTTTGTGTTTAACCACTTTTGAAAAGTTTTATCTTGACTTGCCTTTAAAAAATGCATTGGAAGGGAATTATAGACAAATAAAAATTTAATGAGGATGGTCGTGATGACAAGCCAATCAAACTACCTTAATGTCAGGGTTAGGATCTGGGGGCGTTACAACAGGCATGGTGCAGGCTTGGCCTATGTCGTGGGCCGCCCCCTCTCCGTTCGGTTTCCCGCCGGCCTACTCTGGCTCTTGGTCACCAGACATGTGTCCTCATACTGGCTCTCCAGGCTTACTTTCATCACGCCCGCCGGCGAACTCCTACCTTGCTGCTCCATCCTACTATCCGTATGGTGCCCCTCTGATGGTTTCTCGCCCCTCTTTGGTTACCCAAAGTGGAAGGTTGAGATGTAGACAACAACAAATTTCCCTCGGTGAAGATACCAAGGTTTGTCTACAGTAGGACTCCGACAACGACATGAAGGTGACAACGGCGCCAGCAATTAGGCGGTGGACGTGGACCTGCACACACAATAGATAACTTTGCTCCCAACGAGTACAGAGAGGTTGTCAATCCCTCCGGCCTTGTTGTTTACAAAGGATCAAACGCACGGGATAATATTGATAGCGATAGCAACAGAAAAGGAAATAAAGCAGAAAATAAATAGCGGGTGTAAACAGTGGTGGAAATATTGACCGGGGTCCCACGATGTTCACTAGTGATGTCTCTCTCCCAAAAGACGATAAAATAGCCATGCAAGGTAAACAAATTACATCTGGGCAATTGACAGGATTATGTGCACAAATCAATGCTAACTATGCAATAAAGAAAGGAATAGGCTCAAAAGCATGGGCGGTACGCCAAGACAAGTAGACTAAAATCCATCTGCATCTACCTACTAATCATCCACCTTGAGATATCTATCCAGAACATCTCGCTAGTATTAAGTTGCGAATCCCACCCAAAGTGTAAACTCAAAGGAACAGACAACTGCATTAAAGAAATTTGCGTAAAGTAAACAATCCTTGCACCCGCAAGTACAAGCACCGTTGTTTTCTCCCTTGTGGCAACAGCACATCCCCTAGACTCATGTTTCTGTCACTCAAGCTAGTCATCAGGGGGCATGAACCCACAATCATGCATAACGCTCCCTCTTGGAGTCACTACCTACTACTTGGCCAAAGCAATAAACAGCAACGAAGAACATGCAATAATTACTCAAGAACATAAATATAAAATAGGAGAATCAAATATATTACTCAAACAGAATCTGAACATAGTCTCATAATCCATCAGATCCCAGCAAACTCAACATAGCAACAACAGAAAGATTACATATGTGCCTCGATCATGTCGGGCAGCTCACGAGGTCTAAACCATGAAGAACAAAGAGGGGAGGAGAACATTATATAGCTACTGATCATGGACCCATGGTTCAGGGTGGACTACTCACGGTTCATCCGGGAAGCATCCATGGTGGTGGAAAAGCTCCCGGAGGTGGTTCCTCCCTCCGGCAGGGTGCCGGGAAGAGGGCTCCTGGTCCTCCCGATCTTGGAAGCGCGATGGCGGCGAAACAGAGGAGAGATCGCGAAAAAGGGTTCTGTCCTCGAGGGTTTCGGGACGAGAGGGATATATAGGCGAAGGGGGCAGACAGAGGTGGACCAGGGGCCCCAGGCGCCCCCCCTGGCTCCCTCTGTCCCCACTTGGGCTCTTCCCGAAGCTTCCTGTACACTGATTTCTCCTATATTTTTCCCGAAATTTTTCTGGCACTTTAAGTAATGGGAAAATCTGAAATACAAAAACAACAGAAAACAGGAACTGGCACTGGGGTGCACTGAGTTAATAGGTTAGTCCAAATATGATCAAAAGTGTATGGAAGTGCATCAATATCATAGCAATATCACACAAAAGATGCATGTAGCATGCAGAAATTATAGATACGTTTTGGACGTATCAACATCCCCAAGCTTAATTCCTGCTCGTCCTCGAGTAGGTAAATGATAACAAGCATAATTTCTGTGGTAACATGCTACCAACCATATAAGAACTTTTAAGTAAAGAAATCAAGGCATGTAATTCAATTTAATTCATCACAGGCAAGAGTCTATATTAGCATTGAAACAAGCAACAGAAGAACATAAAGGTGCAAGAGCTCTCGCTGTCCGTGACTCGAATGTCTCCAAATGGTGTTTGCGTGCAAGAAAGGGGATAAGGATATACGAGAGAGTAAAACATAGTTTTTATTGTTGAGAACTTAATCTACTAAAGTTTCACACTTGGTCTTCTTTGGAATCTTATCTTGACTCATCCCCAGACCACTAGCCAGGTACAAGTCAAAATGATCCACTCCTTTTTGATATTTTGAGCATTCATGCAATGGATGAGCGTAAGAAATAAAGTTGACACTTAGGATGGCAAAGAGAGAAAAATGATTGGGGAGGAAGACTAAAAAGGTGTGAAAGGCTCACATCAATGAGGAAAATCATAGGTGAGAGAAATCCAAATGATAGATATGATGTGAGGAGTAGGGATTGCCATGCAAACGATGCACATATGAGCTAAGGTAAGCTCTCCAATGGAACTAGTGGGGGTGCATCCAACTTGCTTGCTCAAGAAGACCTAGAGCTCATTTGAGGAGGCTCATCATTGGAATATACAAGCCAAGTTCTATAGTGTGAAGGTCCCCACATAGCTATATGCATGAATGATAATCTCTATGGAGTACAAGATATAAGATGGAGTACAAGTGTGGATCTATCAAAAGGAATAGTAGTGTGCCCCCTTCTCTCTTTTTATTTGTTTTTCTCCTTTTTCTATTTTTTTGTATTTTTGGTGGCCTCAATGGCTCTTTCTATTTCTCTCATTTGTCCTCTTTGGGATCTTATAATTTTGTCCTCTTTGGGATCTTTTGATTTTGTCATCTTTGGGATCTTTTCCTCACTTTAGGGGCAACACTCTATATATTACAAGAAGTATAGAAGATCTTTCACACTTTACAAAAGTACTCAACATAAAGAAAATGAAACTATCATGAAGTATGCAAATGTATGCCTCTGCCAGTGTAGCAGGATATGCAATGATACTAGCGTGTCATGTAGCAATGATTAGGGCAAGGCCCAACTAACATGCGGCTCATCGATCAAGCAAAAGCATGTATGACATGAAGATCAAGTCATGAGAAGGTGGATGTTGCATGGCAATGTATCTCGGAAAGGCTATGGAAATGCCTTGATAGGTAGCTATGGTGGCTGTTTTGAGGAAAGATATAATGAGGCTTATGATGACAGAGCGTATCATGCCAAGGGTTTGGAAGTACCGGCGAAGGTGGACGCCAACTCTCGGAGTGAGAAGAAAGCAATGCACGGCACATGAGAGGCTAGAAAAATATGGGTAGGTGGAAGTGTCAACTTTCGAATACTCACATTAGTCCGAAGAACTCATGCACTTATTATCGGTAACTCTCAATCTAATTAGGAGGTTCACAATGAGACAAGTACCCCAAGGAGGAGTGTATGGGGGTTTGGTTATCCTTGCGCATCCTCGACTCATGGTACGTGAGTGTACTCTAATATTCGATCCCTCCAAAGATTAGTGATCCATCTAGTAGCTAAAGTTGTCAACTAATTTTGTAGGTTTTTTGAAAATAAACACGGATTGCCCAAAATACGACATCTATCACTAATAGGCTAAAGCTCTTGACACCAAAAGTATAAACATTACTCATGGCAATACCTCAAAACTATTGCAAGTTACTACTACAATTGAATAGCAACCTCAATTTCCTACTTCAAGTCAAGGCACACAACTCAGTGCAACAGGCAAACTCTCTAAACAAGATAAACATGAAAACTCAAGAGAGTTCTAGCAACAAACTAAACAAAAGCTCTTAAAAAGATAAGCTTGAAAACTAAGAGTTAACATGACAGCAGCTATGAAAAAGATAAAGAACACACACAGCAAAGATAAGCATGAAAATCCTATGTTGTATTCTAGGTTGAAGTGGAGCGTGTTTCTCTCCCACACAAAGAAATCTGGGTTCTAACTTGTTATGAAAAGCAATCAAAGCTAAATAAAACTAAAAAGGAAATAAATAACAAGACGCTCCAAGCATAGCACATAACGCATGAAGTGATAAAAATATAGTGGAACGAAAAACGAACTGATAATTGTTGATGGAGAAGGGGATGCATGGGGGAATCCCCAAGCTTAGACGCTTGAGTCTTCTTGAATATTTCTTGGGGGTGCACGGGGGCATCCCAAAGCTTGAGAGTTTGACCCTCCTGAATCTTCTTTTATCATCTTCCATCGCACACTTGAAAACTCCCTTCATACATAACTCATCATAATCTGATTAGCGAGGTTAGTACCCATAATAAAATAATTTTTTCTCTACTGGAAATAAGGATATTCTTGAAGAGCTACTGTTTCTCAAGATCGCCAAAAAAAATTAGCAAAGAAAAAGCGAGCTTAAGGTTTGCAAAACGAAGAAAAGGCAAAAGAGGACAGAATCTGTGAAAAACTGACCAGCAGGTAGTAAATAATTCTTTAGGAATACTTCTGCAACTTAAATAAAAAAACTCAGAACATACGAAAGTTCCGTGATTGTATAGAGCACGTTGTGTAAACAATTCAGCTCAAAAAGATGAACTGGGATTTTTCTATGATTTTTCCCGTCACGAGGACAGAATCTGTTTTGTGGACAGCATGTCACAACTTTCACTTCCCTTGTCATACGAGGCTATAAATGGCACAAAGCTTGAAAAGTAAAGATACAATGATGTTGCTACAGTAGTAACAAACATCAAGACACAACAAAAGCAAAATAAACCTAATTCGTTGTGGTCTGCCTCCCAAAAGCGCTTTCTTTTATGCCTTTAAGCTAGGCATGATGCAAAAAGGAGGAATCAAAAGTCATCATAATAATCGGAGTTGTAAATCGCTTCAAATGGTTTCTCAACAAGTTCAACCTTGTTTCTTTTAGGAAAGGGGTACAGACCTTTTGCCTTCCTGCGTAGGCTTATTTGTCCCTTACCTATATCAATGAATCCCTTTACGGCCCGGAGGAAATCCCTTCCAAGCACTATGTTTCCTTGGTTTCGCTTCATGACGAAGAAATCAACCATTGCAATCCCTTTAAGGAATGTAACTGGTACATCTTTTATCCTTCCCTGGATCTCAGAAATATCTCCATTAGCATGTTCATGATAGGATGACAATTTGTCCATGTTAAATTTTAAAGAATCATAAACAACTTTTGCCATAGTAGAAACCATGGATCCAATGTCACAAAAAGCAAGGAAGTCTTGATTAGAGATGCTAATTCTAACAAAGGGTCCCCAATCACCATCTATCTCGTAAACATCTTTCTTGTTTGGCTTGGGTTTCTTTACTTCTCTCAAGTCTAGAGCATCCATTCTCTTTTCAATAGTAGCAAGTCTATCTATAACAGCATCAAAACTATGATCATAAACAAAGTAACTAGATAGACCATGTATAATTTCAAGATCTCTAGCTTCATCACAATCTAAGAAGTATCCTTCGGCTATAATATCAAGAGAGTGTTTGCACCATCTAAAAAGACCATGGTAAAAATTTCTAAGCACAATTTTTATAGGTATCCAAGGCATAATTCTCCTATGCACATCAGAAATTCTGTCCCATGCCTTCTTCATATTTTCTCCATCCCTTTGATGGAAATCTAGGACCTTCGATTACCTCAAGGCACCAAATCCTAACATGCTTGGCTAAACAGGAAGGATAACTAAAATCAAGGTAACTAATTTTTTTGATTTTTTTGATAAGGGACACTAAAGAAAAAACTTAAAGGTAAACTAACAAGACTAAAAAGCAAAGATAAAAGATAGTATGCAACTCCCCTATCTTGAAGAGTGGAGTCCCCGGCAAAGGCTGCAGAAATTAGCCGGTTGGCGGGACCACTCTTTTTCTGCGCTTCGGAATCCCCGGCAACGGCGCCAGAAATTAGCTTTGATGGCTTATCGCCCATCGTTGGTTACCCAAAGTGGAAGGTTGAGATGTAGACAACAGCAAATTTCCCTCGGTGAAGATACCAAGATTTATCTCCATTAGGACTCCGACAACGACAGGAAGGTGACAACGGCGCCAGCAATTAGGCGGTTGACGTGGACCTACACACACAACAGATAACTTTGCTCCCAATGAGTACAGAGAGGTTGTCAATCCCTCCGTCCTTGTTGTTTACAAAGGATCAAACGCACGGGATAATAATGATAGCGATAGCAACAGAAAAGGAAATAAAGAAGAAAATAAATAGAGGGTGTAAACAGTGGTGGAAATATGGACCGGGGTCCCATGATGTTCACTAGTGATGTCTCTCTCCCAAAAGACGATAAAATAGCCATGCAAGGTAAACAAATTACAGCTGGGCAATTGACAGGATTATGTGCGCAAACCAATGCTAACTATGCTATAAAGAAATGAAAAGGCTCAAAAGCATGGGCGATATGCCAAGACAAGTAGACCGAAATCCATCTGCATCTACCTACTAATCATCCACCTTGAGATATCTATCCAGAACATCTTGCTGGTATTAAGTTGCGAATCCCACCCAAAGTGTAAACTCAAAGCAACAGACAATTGCATTAAAGAACTTTGCGTAAAGTAAACAATCCTTGCACTCGCAAGTACAAGCACTGTTGTTTTCTCCCTTGTGGAAACAGCACATCCCACTCATGTTTCTGTCACTCAAGCTAGTCATCAGGGGGCATGAACCCACAATCATGCATAACGCTCCCTCTTGGAGTCACTACCTACTACTTAGACAAAGCAATAAACAGCAACGAAGAACATGCAAGAATTACTCAAGAACATAAATATAAAATAGGAGAATAAAATATATTACTCAAACACAATCTGAACATAGTCTCATAATCCATCAGATCCCAGCAAACTCAGCATAGCAACAGCAGAAAGATTACATATGTGCCTCGATCATGTAGGGCAGATCACGAGGTCTAAACCATGAAGAACAAAGAGGGGAGGAGAACATCACATAGCGAAACAGAGGAGAGATCGCGAAAAAGGGTTCTGTCCTTGAGGGTTTCGGGACGAGAGGGATATATAGGCGAAGGGGGGCAGCCAGAGGTGGACCAGGGGCCCCAGGTGCCCCCTGGCGCGGCCTAGGGGGTGGCCGCGCCAGGTGGCCGCCTGGGCCACCCTTGGCTCCCCTCTGGCCCCACTTGGGCTCTTCCCGAAGCTTCCTGTACGCTGATTTTCCTATATTTTTCCCGGAATTTTTCTGGCACTTCAAGTAATGGGAAAACCTGAAATACAAAAACAGCAGAAAACAGGAACTGACACTGGGGTGCACTGAGTTAATAGGTTAGTCCAAATATGATCAAAAGTGTATGGAAGTGCATCAATATCATAGCAATATCACAGAAAAGATGCATGGAGCAAGCAGAAATTATAGATACGTTTTGGACGTATCACCCTCCCATTGGTGATGGCTCATCCTAGCATGCATCGATGCAACCACTACTGACTACACCACCTCAGCCGCATGCATCGACACCAACGTGGGATCAAGCCGCCTTCTTACAAGCCATGAACAATTTTGCTGCTCAAGGAAACTCAGGTATGGATTGGATCTTTGACTCTGGTGCTTCTAGTCACATGTCTTCCTCGCGTAATATGCTGTCATCTTGCACTGTTTCTCCCTTTTCTTCCATTACCCTTGGTGATGGATCCTCTATTCCTATTCATTGTGTTGGTCAAACCACTATTTCCACTCCTAGTATGCCCCTTCTTATTTGAGATGTTCCTGTTGCACCAGCTCTAATTAAAAATTTAATCTCTATCCTAAAATTCACTTCTGACAACCTTGTTTCCGTTGAGTTTGATCCTTTTGGTTTATCTGTGAAGGATTTCCGTACTAAGGGGGAGATCATGCATTTCAATAGTTCTGGTGATCTTTACTCTCTCCACGGCGTTCCTGCTAGCACTAAACCTTCGTCCCTGGTGGCTTCAGTCGATCTCTGGGATCAACGCCTCGACCACCCACATGCTTCCACAATGTCGTCGCTTCTTCGTGAATTTTCCATTCCTTGTAATCATCTTAGTCATGATGTATTAGTTTGTGAGTCCTTTCAATTAGGAAAACATGTTCTTCTTTCCTTTAGCACCTCCTTTTCTTCTAGTAATTTTCCTTTTGAACTACTACATTGTGATATATGGACCTCGCCTCATGTTAGTGTTTCTGGTTTTCGTTACTATCTTGTCTTGATAGACGATTTTACTCATTATACTTGGACCTTTCCCCTTCGCAATAAATCTGACGTCTATACTATCTTTCTTAACTTCCAAAAATATGTTGCAACCCACTTCTTTCTTCCCATTCGTTTCATCCAATGTGATAATGGCTGAGAATTTGAAAATTTTCAGAACCGGCACTTCTTTCTTCACCATGGCATTCTTATGCGTTTTTCCTGTCCTTATACTTCTCCTCAAGATGGCAAAGTTGAACGCGTCCTTCGCGCCCTCAATGACATTGTTCACATTCTCCTCATCCATTCATCCATGCCTCCCCAATATTGGGTTGAAGCTTTGCGTACAACCACTTATCTACTTAACATCCGAGCCTCCAAAGCCAAACCACAAACTACTCCCTATCTTCCCCTCTTTATTTCTCACCCCAACTATCCTGAACTTTGTGCTTTTGGCTGTCTATGTTTCCCTAATGCCTATGCCACATCCCCTAATAAACTAGCTCCTCGTTCTATTTCATGTGCTTTTCTCGGTTACTCGGATGAGCACAAAGGTTATCGTTGTCTTGATTTGCTCACTGGTCGTGTTCACATCTCCCGCCATGTCACGTTCATCGAAACCATTTTCCCCTTTGCCACTCGTACACCTTCCATTACCAACGATTCCTTCGCACCATCGTCTTCTCCAAACCGCGCCCTACTGCCCGTATTTTCCCTTACCTGTCGTGCCACCCGTTTCTCCTCCTTCTCCTGCCACGCATCCACTGACCAACCTGTTGGGGTTCGGGGTCGAAAACAATAATTTTTCATAACCTACGAGACCCAAACCCAAGACCTATGCTATGGCGACGCAAGTAACGGATGGAAATAGGTCACATACCAGTATGTAGTCCGTTAAGCGGGAAAAGTTCCCGCGTGAACGTGGTTGATGTAGTCGTACCGGAAATCCCTGATGCTGCGCAGATCCACGATGACTCCAGAAGCAACCTGGTCCTTGTAGACAGATGACGGGATTGCGTCCCTGTCGGAACGTTGTCGGTGAAGACGTCGCGATACAACCACGACGATGAAGAGGTGTGACGCCCCCAAAATCGGACCGTGTACAGTAATCATACAAGCAAGGTACACGATCGAGATCAGGGACTCACGGTGAGATATCACAACACAACTCTACAAATAAAAATAATACAAGTTGTTTAATACAAGCCAAGGGCCATGAGGGCTCGAATACAACAGATCGAGAGCACAAAGTTAGCGGGAGCAATAGTATCTGAGTACAGACACAAGGTACACATGATCTGCCTTAACAAGGCTAGCACAAAAACAACAACGATCGAAAAGGTGAGGCCTCCTGCCTGGGAACCTCCAAACTACTCCTGGTCGTCGGGGATCTCCATGTCGTAGAAGACATCGGGGATCTTCACGTTGCGGTGGTAGGCACCGGGGATCTCCTGCTCCTAGACGCCTCGCGTCTGATTGCAGCAAACGGTCGGGTATATAAAACAAAGGGGAGAAATAAAGCAAAGGTGAGTATCTAGCATACCCGCGAGTCTTACGTCCGCTACTAAGTATTTATGAATTTGTATCAAATGGAAAGGGGATGCTATATATAGTGTACTGAATGGTAGAAAGTCAGAATAAGGATGAGAAGCTAGGCCTATCGAAGACTAGCATATTCCGACGAGTCTTGAAGCACAAGAAGAGAATAGCCAACAGTTCATATAAAGCATAAAGTAACAATGCGACAGAAGTTGTTGCAGCATTGTATAATAGTAAGTTGTAATAATTAATAATTATAAATGCCTCCGAGTTCACTTCCTCGACTCCCTGCGAGGAAGAAAACTGGGAACCAACAGTTTAATAGTAGTAGTTTGTAGTAGTAGGCTCTGGCTTCAGTATAAAGCGTCCTGTTACCCTGGATATGGCTATTCGAATAGGTAATCTTCCTTGCGGGGGTGCACTACTGTTCAGCATGCACACTCGGATCTCCAGGGTGGCCTACACATTGTTAGGGAATGCCCCATCGAGGCTATCCGACAAGCCGAGGCCCATCCTACGACTCATCAAAGAGGTCTCCGCCGGTCTAAAGTACTAAGCGCAAGGGGGTCTTGGACCGTCGCCCCTCGCCCTTCGGGTCGTTGTGCGCCAGTTGATTCCACGCAACTCTTCCAGGATGCGGATCGACCCAACCACAATGCTGAACATGACATCTTTCAGAGCTTTCGAACGAGACCACAACGTGGAGGGCCCACACCGTAATCCCATGTGAAGGTAGTGCGTACAAGCCTTTGCGGCCTCTCAAGTCATCCACCGAACCATTATTAATTTTATTATTATCTCGCGGACAACCTTTATCGTTGCTCGACTAGTCAACACAACGTACAACGAACAACAGCCAGGACCACCAGTACATCGGTGCCTGCCCTTTCGTCTCGTCAAAGCACGCGGTTACCAACAAGGTGAACCGTCTCCTTACCTTATCTCGCGTGTGCTCCTGGAGGAGCTCGACTTTCATGGTTTGGTATCTTACGGCCAACGAGCAAGGACCAGGCCCACGATGGTATCCGCCTTTCCTAACATCCCGATACAATACCTCTCACGGGCACCGTTGGGTCACCCGACTACTTACCTTTAAGGACACTAGTTGATTCGGGTGCCTACCATCAAGTGAAAACCAGGAGGAATCACCCTCGATGGTACACTTGGAGAGGTTCGACTGAGACATCAGCGGAATGAACTAAAGAGGAATATCCTCGTATCATCCCGGTGGTGCTACGCTACCGAGCCGGCGACAAGAGTGAAATACGAGTCCATCCACTAGTAAGTTAAACTTGAAGCGAGTCGGCAGAGTCTCGCCGTTGTAGGTTCCCTTGGGCGTCTGCTCTGTACTGTACCTATTGCAGTTATAATAATTCATACCCGTGTTCACTCCCAGAGCGATCACGACCCTCTATCTAATCCTAGTTGATTAACATGGCACATGACTAACTGCTGAATATTGCATAAGTAATAATAGGCAGCATAGGATTAAAGGAAGGTACATCAAGGGGCGACAATGACAGGCTATGCAATTGAATAGGATTGTAACGTAATAGCAACAGCAGCAATGCCTGGTGCAAAAATGTACGGAAAAGATGAGCGATATCCGGGGAAGGAAAATGGCTCTGCTTGCCTGGAAGCTCGGCAGTAGGGGTACGGTCGTCGACGAAGTAGTCGTACTCGGCAACAGTGTTGTCGGTGGCAGTGTCGACGTCTACCGGATAATAAGAGGGGAAGAAACAGTAAATACACCACAATAATAGCAATACAAATGTATCTCATAGAAGATACAAAGCAACGGGGCTCTAACGCAGTGTTTTGTGATTTTCCCGGAGCAGGAATTTATCCGGGGATGACTCATCGGTACCGGTTGATTACCGGACAGATGATCCGGAGGGGAAGGTTCCATGTCTGCAGTGTTAGAGTCATCTGAATGACATGTGGATAGTGTATCCGTGCTTGTTGATTCATTCTGAATAACTTTTATATACAGAACATTTTCATCCGAAAAGTTTTACCGGCTCCGGTCGTCTGACAGACAGTTAAACCGAAGGAGAAACGTTCCATGTTTGGTATGTTAGAGGGGTGCAGTGGGTATGCGGGTAGAGTATTCGTATTCTCTATATTTTGCTGATCAATTTTCATGTATAAAGTTTTTCCATCTGAGCTACGGATTAAAAGACATTAATTTCTAAAGTTTTAAATCATTTAAAATAATTTCTAGATTTTTTTATTAATAAATACTACAACATTATCCAGAATAGTAACTTTGACTGGGTCAACCTGACATGTGGGACCAACCTGTAAGGTTGAATGGTCAACTAACCAGTGGGTCCCACATGTCAGCCTCTGGGTATTAAAATAAATAATTTTCTATTTAAATAGTGTATGGGCCCACATGTCAGTTTTCTGAAATTTCTCTAAGTTTGGGAATCTCTTATTACCTCACTTAGCTGTATTCGAAGGGCTACGATTCAACATTCTGCTCATCCGCCGAGTTAATGCCTTATATTAAGTCGAATAATTTGTTGTAATCTCGAATCTGGTATGGAAGCCAAATTTATCAGGGTTCATTTACTTAATTAAAACCTTGCTGGAAAAGTGCTACTTAATGACAGTTCTAAAAATTGTTAATAGATATCAACTTTGCTTGATGATTGCCATTTATCTATGGCTCCAATGGAGATGCATCCTATAGGTGTTTTGTACTACAACAACAAGAGTAGAATCATGTCATGCCCTTTGATGCCATGACAAACTCCTATGGCACCTTTATTTCTTGCTCTAAAATAGACATGTTGATATAATTTGTTTTGCTTTTAACAGAAATCTGGATTTTGTTATTTTTATAGGAATTAATCCATGCATCAAATGAGGTTGGTTCAATTAAACAAAATAGAGCTGGTTAGGTCTACTTTTAGCTATCTTAAACTGGATTGGGTTTTGTGGCTGTTTAGGAGGTAGTACAGCAGCAGCAGTTTAAACAGAGCAGCTGCACTTAGCAGTGGTAGCAGCCGCGCAGCTTCAGCGGAGCAACGTAGCAGCAAGGAGCAGCAGGTTGCAGCAGCGACGTGCGGGCAAGCAAGCGCGCTGGGCGCTGCCGGTGGCGGCGGGCGGACCAGCCGGCGGCACATCCAGCCGTGTCTGTGAACATCACGTACACACACACACGCTGCACACACACACAACACACGCCATGCACGCACACAGCCATGGCCTTGGCCATGGCCCTGACCAACGACGGCGGCGACCGTGTGGTTGTTCCCGGCGAGGTTATGGGTGGCCGTGAGGTTCTATGGGTTGAGGGAGACGGCGGGGTTAGATCTAGGGCAGAAGCAGGCACATGACTGGCCGGAGACAGGGGTCACGACGAGCGCGGGCGACGCCGACCGAACTATTGGCACGGCGGCGATGAATGGCGTCCACGGCGATGAAATCGGGAAAATGGGCTGAGGGAAACGAGGGGGAATCTCACAGGGGGGAAGGAGGGCGGCCAAAGTCTCGGGGTGGACTCGGTGGAGTGATGGTGGCGGCGATGGCTGCGACGGCCGTGGCGATCCCGGCGGGGAAAAACGAAGGAGGCGACGGCTGTGAGGCGTACCGGCTTTGATTGATGGCTGCAGACGACGCAGGGGAGGAAGAAGGAGCTTTTGGACTTCCTCCAGTCTCGCGGGACGCATCGTGGTCATGAAGACGCCGGCAGCACGGCCACGGCTGCGCACGGTGGTGCTCCAGATCGAGTTGCGTGAGGGAGAGAAGGAAAATGGGAGGTTGCCTAGGTTACAGGGGCCCCGAGGGGCGTCCTTATCCACCTGGCGAGTCGCAGGATGGCCGGCGCGTGGCCATCCACGGCCATGGAGGACCATGGCGTCGACAGCATGCTAGGAGGAGCAGTGCGAGGAAGGAGGCGTCGGGGTGGGCTAGGTGGGCCGATGGGCTACTCTGTGGACTAGGGGAGGGGCAGTTGGGTGGGCTTATTTTATTTCTTCTGTGTCATGTATTTCTTCTCTGTTTATTTTGTTTAGCTAACATTTGATTTTTATAATTAGCGAAAGTTGTCCCACTATTTGTATTACACAACATAGCAATGTCAAAAAAAGTTTTGGGGTATAATAAATTCATTTGATTTTTGTTCTATTTAAACATGGATTAAATGTGGTTACAATGCTACTGTTTTGGTTTGTTTACTTTATTAAAACATTGTAAAAAATACCGTTGTTATATTAATAGGACCTACTGACTTTTAGACATATAATAAAAATGGTTGCACAATTTTTTTGTTCAAGTTTATTTTATACTTTTATTTTAATTCCAAGGGGCAATCTAATATTCAACAGTTAGTGGTTTTATTTATTTCAATAGCTTTGGGATTACTTACTATATTAGGGACATTTCTATATAAGTTGTCTTGAGAAGTTTTAACTTGATTTCCATTTGCATTTTTGATTGAGGTTGAGCTATTTCCCTAATGCAAATTTTAAATGAGGTTGATCATAATGACAAGGCAATAAAAGAGCTTAATGACAGTGTTAAGATCTTGGGATGTTACAAGGGGAACCACAAGTGTAGCGCCTCGCGATATTACACACATACGGTGTACCCGACGTCCCTTCGGGCTCCGAACCAGAAGAGAAGCGGAAAGAAGATGTATTCGTATCCCGATTCCAGCAGCACGACGGCGTGTGTATGATGGAGAAATCCCCAACCCGGGGAAGACTCCAAACAAGAGGAGTCCACTCAAAGGAAGGAGAAAAGAGAGAGAGAGAAGAGAACTTGTCTCAAAAATTGATGAAGAAAAAGGGCACCCTACCCCTCCTTATATTGGCCAAGGAGGGGGGTAACCTCCCTCAACTTCCCATGTGGGACTAATCCCAAGGGAAGGGGGAGGCACACCAATAAAGGGGCGCGGGTGGGCCCCTTCATGGCGCCATGGCCCATGGGGGAAGACTCCCTCTTCCGCTAATGGGCCCTATGAGGCCCATGTGCCTTTTAATTATATTTAATTATATTTTAATATTTAATTATGTTAATTAAATAATAAAACATATTTAAACATTATTAAATAATATTTTGAACCTTTCAAAATATCTGGAACTTCTTCCGGCACTTCATTGAACAATTCCGGTGTTCTCTCTTATTTTTCCGGTGATCCCGAATTTATCCTTAATGTGTCGAATACCCTTAAGTGTGACACCCTACGGTTCGGTAAACAGCGGACATGATCAGACACTCTCTGACAATTGACTAATCAATTGGACCTGGTTACAATCCTTGATAGCCCATGCGCTTCCATCGAATGAAACTTCATTGTTGTTGGATCCGTTAACCCGCTTTGATCTATTTGCATACTCATTAACATATGTATTTCGGAAGACGTGAAGTACACCTTTATGGCCAGCATATTTCAGTCAGGCGGTGGATGAAAATCAAGGCATCCTAATAGATAGTAATTACGTATGATCATTACGATCAAAGGATTTGGTCACTACGTTATAGTTATCGCAATGTTGAACTTATGTGACTCGATCACATTGTAACACTTCTGGTGGTGGGTGTCCATCATATCATTCTCCTAATGATATGACTCCATTGTCAATAGGCGATTATGTCTTCATGATCAGGAAACCTTGATCATCTCATTCTCTAATGGACTAGTATACTCGAGTTTACTAGGGACCTAGTTGTTTTATACCACACGTGTATTAATGTTTCGCTTAATACAGTTATAGCACAGTATAAAACTTATTATAAAGTAATGGAATATGCCTATAAACATATTTTATTTGCCTCTAGGGAACATTCCCAACACCTCCAGCACCATCCACTCCCATCACGACAGCATCTTATGATATTCCTACCGCGGACGATCCACCGTCCCCAGTTCTATCGTGCCTACTACACCCACTCCAAGTTCTGCCATGTCCAACAACTCCGATACGAGCTCCGGTTCCTCTTCCCCAGTGTCCGCATCCTCCGTTGCGCCGGACGCTGGTGATCTCCAACCTGTCCGCCCTGGTCGTGTCGTTCAAAATTTTGCTCCGGTGAACGATCATTCCATGCGTACTCGCGCTAAGACTGGTTTTCGTCAACCTCGTGAGTTTCTCAATCTTCATGCCACCTCCCTTGTCTCCCCTCTTCCTTCCAATTACAAAACTGCTCTTCTTGATCCTAATTGGGTTGCGGCTATGAAAGATGAATATACTGCTCTCATTCAAAATAACACTTGGCATCTCGTCCCTCACCCATCCCGTGCAAATATCATTTCTGGTAAATGGGTCTATCATCAAAAGTTTCACTTCGATGGTACTCTCTCTCTCGTTATAAAGCTCGTTGGGTTTGTCGTGGCTATTGTCAATATCATGGGATTGACTATGATGAGAACTTTTCTCCTGTTGTTAAGCCTAGCACCATCCGCACTGTTCTTAGTATAGTTGTCTCCTCCACATAGACAATTCATCAACTCGATGTAAAAAATGCTTTCCTCCATGGTTCTCTTGATGAAACTGTTTATTGCCAGCAACCTCAGGGGTTTGTTGACCCTTATGCTCCCAATTATGTTTGCCTTCTTCAAAATTCCCTATACGGTCTCAAATAAGCACCCCGACCTTGGTTTCAACGTTTTCCACATTCATTCAAAACCATTGGTTTTCTTCCTTCTCTTTTTGACACATCTCTCTTTGTCTATCACAAAAACAATCACACTGCCTACTTGCTCCTTTATGTCGATGACATCATTCTCATAGCTTCTACTCAACAATTCCTTGATCACATTATTTCTCTACTTGCTGCTGAATTTTCCATGACTGATCTTGGTTTGCTCCATCATTTTCTGGGTATTGCTGTCACTCGTGATTCCGATGGCTTGTTTCTCTCCCAACACCAATATATATTAGATCTTCTTTCCCGCACCAGTATGTTAGAGTGCCAAACATCTCGCACTCCTGTTGATATTGTCGCCAAATTGTCCTCTACTGGTGATCCTTTTTCGAATCCAACTTCTTATCGCAGTATTACTGGTGCTCTCCAATACCTCACTAGCACTCGCCCTGAAATTTCCTATGTTGTTCAACAAGCTTGCTTGTATATGCGTGATCCGCGTGTACCTCATTACAATCATGTCAAATGTGTCCTTCGTTATCTCAAAGGCTCTCTAGATCATTGTCTTCATATTAACTCCTCGTCTCCCACTTCCTTGACAACATATTCCGATGCCGACTGGGTTGGTTGTCCAGATACTCGTCGATCCACGTCCGGATACTGTGTTTTTATTGGTAACAATTTGATTTCTTGGTCCTCTAAAGGCAGGTTACAGTCTCACATTCGTCTGTTGAAGCTGAGTACCGCGCAGTTGCTCATGTCGTTGCTGAAACTATTTGGCTACGTCAATTGTTGTCCGAGCTTCGTTGTCCGATTCAGCAGGCTACTATTGTCTATTGTGACAACATTTCGGCAATTTACATGTCCAGCAATCTAGTGCAGCATCGGCGTACCAAGCACATCGAAATCGACATTCACTTTGTTCGAGAGAAGTTCGCTTTGGGTCAAGTTCGAGTTCTACATGTTCCTACTGCTGATCAGTTTGCAGACATTTTTACCAAAGGACTTGCTACAGCACCATTCACCGAGACACGCTTCAGTCTCAACGTAGTTGAACCCCACATTGAAACTGCGCGCGCGCGGGGGGAGGGGGGTAGACTATATAGTTCGACTTCTATACAATTTGTAATCCGAGTCCACTTGTCGTACAAGTCCTAGGTCGGTTAGCACATGTAACATAAATACCCCTGTAGCCCCGGCTATTTCTATCAATCAATATGCGTGTATTGCAAGTTACAGCGACAAGTGGCATGTGTACAACACGCCACTTGTCAACCGTGAAAAGGTGTGGGATGTTCGCTGAAATAAGTTTGAGAAAGGAAACCTTGTTCGCTATGTCCCGCTTTATAGCGGAACGTAGCCTTGGCTGGGCTGTCAAGTAACTTTTCACTATTTCTTCATTTTTATTACCATTTTTTATATTTCCAAATGTTGTACGTATATATTAGAAAAACGTTTTACATAAAAAAATACTCAAGCATTTTAAAAATAAAAAATATGTATAGAAAAAATACTTTGTTCTTTTGCTTATATTTAAAATATTCTAAAATATATCTTAAAAACCATATTACACAAAACAATTTGAAATAATAATAATCAATCATTGAAAACTGTAAAATATGTACAGAAAAAATGTTTATCATGTATACAAGTAATATACGGTGTGTATGAAAGAGCATTAGTCATTTATTTAAAAAGATAATCAAGCATGTAAAAATGTTAATCAATTATTTGAAGAAATATTAATCAATAAAATTAATAAAATGGTAGAAAAAATGTTTGTCATGTATATGAAAATTCTATAAAAAAGTTACAATGTGTATTCGAAAATGTTGATGATGTACATAAGAGAACTAGGAAATAGCCTAGTGGTTGGGAGCGCAGTGGCGCAACCAGCCCACCACGGTTCGAGTCCCGTCGTGACCGAATTTGTGGTGGCTCACAAAGGTGGACTCTATCTTAATTTAAAAACCATGGGCTCCTCCCCATAGGTTGTCATTTTTTTAAGAGACATTATATTTCAGGCGGGAATGGCTCCACCGCAACGGTCTTCTCGCGACCGCGCCCTCCCTTCGTACCGCACCGCCGCCAACGGCTCGTTGTCCGGCCGCCGCGCGGCTCCTTCCCACCACCAGCCCGACCCGCCGGCGCGTCACTCCGACGACCGTCAGCCCGATACTATCCCCCACGCTCCTACCGTGATGCGGCGGCCTCTGTTTCATCCTGCTTGAACCAGCCGCTTCCCGGTCGCTCCAGGCCGGCTTCAGTGGATCTCGAGCCAGTTGATGAGGGATCGACGGAGGTGCGAAACCGTCGCCGCCAATGCCGTCACGTGGAGAAGACGACCATCCGCCCTCCTAGGATTCCCCGGTGGTTACTCGGCAAATGTTTTAAATGCCTGGAAGAGGGTCTTCATAAACCCGTCTGTACCGGGGAGATTCGTTGTCACAGATGCTGGATCTCGGGAAATCTCGCCCGTGACGGCCACGCCTTCCCTGCCCTTGGTCGCCCTTCCCCACCCGCATCCAGATCCAGCCACCTCCACCCTCCTCCCGCCGCGCCACCCAGATCGAGTCACCCCCAACGTACTCGCGTCGCTCCATGCAGATCCACCAGCGCCTCCACCTCACGTCGCTCCCCTCCACCTGCCAAGACGATGGCGCACTACCCTCCTCTGGCTAGGGAGCGCTTCCCGGGGAGATCTTGATGCATGGCGATCCAGACTTTCGTCCAGATATGTAACACCCTCACTTTCATGAACAGTAATCACTTTGCTAATCAATGATTACTGTTGCTAATCATGCTTTGATCACCTTGGATCAAATCAAATTCAAAATGCGCCTTTGATGATATTAGAAATAATGTGGAAAATCAAACCTTGTCCAAAAATTGTGAAAAGAATTTTGTAAAATGCCTAAAAATCAGTGGATCACTTCCCTATGGTTTTGGGAATTTATTAAGCTTTAAAATAAATGCAACAAATAAAAACAGTAGCTAAATATCCCTTTTCATCAATAGAATAATTAAAACAAATGCTAAATGGATTTAATTTTGCCCCAATCTTTTTGTGGCACTGCTCTATAGCATAACACTAATTGTGGGACCAATTATATATTTTAAAAAATAATAAAAGTGCTAAAAGAAATAAAACAGAACAAAAAAAAGGGAAACAAAAGAATTGGGAACTAGCCCACGGGCTAGCCCAGCTCCCTCCCCTCCCTCCCGGCCCACCCCTGGCCCAGCCCGTCTACGCCTTGTCTTCTTCCCCCCGCCACTGCTCACATGTCGTGGCACCCAGCCACGGCACCGTGCCGCCGTGGAGGGCATGGAGCGGCCGTCGGCCAGCATATGGGCCGCCCGCCCCCTTGCGCCCCTCTCCCTAAAACTAGGCCGCCCCTTTCCCTCCCCTGCCTCCCCCTCTCCTCTCCCGCATCTCTCTCATGTCCGCCATGGCTGCACCTCCATGGCCGCCGTGGCCACCAACATCCCCGGCGTCCGAGGAGCTGTCAAGGAGCCCCGTGGTGCTCTTCCTCATCGACCACGCGCGCGGATTGGAGATGTCGGACTACATCAATGTCACCACCATCTCTTCTTCCCACCACGGCCGCCGGACGTCGACGGACAATTCATCGTCTGCGACCGCTGCTCGACGACGCCGACATCACCGTCGGGCTTGCTGTGAGCTGCCGCGCCCAACCCCCTACTTTTCCCCTTCATTTTTGCCGCTCCGGTCGTCATCCCCACTAGGCCGTGGCCGCCGCCGCGCCGCTAAGGCCAGAGCATGCCTCGGCCGCGCCCTGCCCTATCCCTTGGACGCTCCCCGTACGCTCCTGCTGCCTCGTGTCCGCAACCCAGCACGCCTGCACGCGCGCCCGCTTGAGCGCGGTCGTGCCCTCGCCGCGCCAGTGAGCATGGACTGTTGGGATACGGGGCAGAAAACACAAATTTTTCATACCTACGGTACCCGAACCCAAGATCTATGCTATGGCGATGTAAAGTAACGGAGGGAATCGGTGTTCATACCTTTGAAGACCGAAAGAGGGAAACGTTCTTGCAAACGTGGCTGGCGTAGACTCGGAACTACGACCTCCCTATCGTGTAGAAGACCACCACCGGGGAGGATGACTCCCGGTAAACCTCCAGCGACGAAGTAGCACCACATGTGTAGTGCCTCGAAGAGATTATACACGTACGGTACAATCGATGTTCCTCCCGGGCCCCGAACCAGGCGAGCAGCGGAAGAAAGACGGCTACGGATCCCGACTCCAGCAGAACGACGGCCTGCCTTATGGTGGAGAACTCCACTCCAGGTGCAGACTCCAAACAAGGGGAGTCCACTTCCGGGAAGGAGAAGGAGGAAGAAGGAGATATTGGTGTGTTGGAAAAAGGGGGGCCTACCCCTCCTTATATAGGCCAAGGGGGGGTGCCATCCTCCTCCCCTCCCCCATGTGGGACTAAACTCCCAAGGGGGGGGGAGTGCGCCGGCCAAGGGGGGTGGTGGGCCCCACCCTTGGCGCCAAGCCCAAGGGGGGAGACCCCCTCCTCCCTTAATGGGCCCCATGGGCCCATTTAGCCTTTTTCCAATTTTTTTAATTTTTTTAATATGTTTGAAATATTTAATTCAGATAATTAAATAATAAAACATTATTAAAACAATTAAACTTTATTTTGAACTATTCAAAATGTCCGGAAACCATTTCGTCCTCCTCCGGAACTATTCCGGTGATTCCTCCTATTTCACCGATTGATCCCGTAACTGTCCTATGCATCGATTGCCCTTAAGTATAACACCCTAACGGTCCGGGAAACAGCAGACATGGTCGAGACTCTTCTCATTGACCAATGACTAGTTAGTTGGACCTGGTTACAATCCTTGACAGCCCCTGCGCTTCCATCGAATGAACTTCGATCGCTTTTGGAAACCGTTAACGATACGACGTAATCCCTTTGTGCTGCGGTACTTTGTTTGTCCGAGGTTTGATCGTCGGTATCCTACATACCGTGTTCACATATCGTTCACAACAAACAACTTCTCTCGTCCATGATCATTGCATCTCTTGTGACCTAGTCACGTCCTTGCAAGGTGTTGATGCAATATCACCGAGTGGGCCCAGAGTACCTGTCCTGTCACAAGGACTGACAAATCCCGCTCTGATCTATTAACATACTCATCAACCATCTATTTCGGAATACCCAAAGTGCACCGTTATAGCCAGCATATTTCAGTCAGGCGGTGGGATACAAATCAAAGTCTCCTCATAGATGACAATTACGCATGATCGTTACGGTCTAAGGACTAAGCCATACGTTACAAAGTCATAGCAACGTTGAACTATGTGACTCGATCACATTGCAATACTTTAGGTGGGTGTACGTCCATCACATCATTCCCCTTAACGATATGACCTCATTGTCAATGGACTTAAGTGTCGCCATGATCAGGAAAGCTTGATCAATCAATTGCCCAATGAGATAGTTTACCCGAGTTAATCTACACCTGTATTAGTATTTCCATGTAATACAGTTATAGCACAGTATAAAACGTATTATGAACAAAACGGATATGTGAAAAATATCTTTATTAATTTGTCTCTAGGGCACATATCCAACAATCTCCCACTTGCACTAGAGTACAAATTACACTAGTTTACATCAGGTATGTATCTAACAACAATGGTCTCTCGGTGTTCTTCAAACTTGCCCTGTGGAAGAGGTTTAGTCATCGGGTCTGCTGCGTTCAGATCCGTATGTATCTTGTGAATCCTAGTGTGTCCATCCCTGACATAGTCTCGCGTCACATTGAACTTTCGGAGGATGTGCTTGGCTGTAGAGTGAGTTCTTGGCTCCTTCGCGTTAGCAATGGCACCCGTGTTGTCGCAGAAGATTCCCACGGGGTCAGTGCAGCTAGGAAAGACGCCAACCTCGATCACGAACTTCTTCAGCCACAGCGCCTCGTTTGACGCTTCGCAAGCGGCTATATACTCCGACTCCATTGTAGATTGGGCGACGACTGACTGTTTGCCGCTCCTCCAGCTAATTGCGCCACCGTTCAACATGAAAACATATCCCGTCTGGGATTTCGAGTCATCTAGATCTGAGCCAAGGCTTGCGTCAACGTAACCCTTTACGGTGAGCTCCTCATAAACTCCTCCATAAACGAGAAAGAGATCCTTGGTTCTTCTCAAGTACTTAAGGATGTACTTTACTGCTGTCCAGTGAGCCATTCCCGGGTTACTCTGGTAGCGATTAGTCATACTAATGGCCAGCGCTAAATCCGGTCTGGTACATAACATAGCATACATGAGAGAACCTATGGCTGAGGCATAGGGCTTTGAGGACATCTCCTCCTTCTCTTTTGCTGTGGTTGGGCATTGAGTCACGCTTAATTTGACACCTTTTATAACTGGCAAGAGGCCTCTCTTGGAGTTACCCATACTGAACCTTTTCAATATCTTGTCAATATAAGTGCTCTGACTCAAGGCCAACCGTCGATTAGGTCTATCTCTATAGATCTTAATCCCCAATATGTACGCAGCTTCACCTAGGTCCTTCATGGAAAATTGTCCATTCAGATATTCCTTCACTTCCTCTAAGAATTTCTTATCATTCCCTATTAGTAATATGTCATCTACATATAACACAAGGAACGCTACAGAGCTCCCACTCAGTTTCTTATAGACGCAGAACTCTTCGACGTTTTGGACAAATCCAAAAGCTTTAATGACCTCATCAAATCGAAAATTCCAGCTCCGAGATGCTTGCTTCAACCCATAGATGGACCGTTAAAGCTTGCACACCTTACCAGCGTTCCTTGGATCGAAAACCCCTCTGGTTGCATCATATACAACTCTTCCTCAATGTTGCCATTTAGGAATGCAGTTTTCACATCCATCTTCCATATCTTGTAATCATGATATGCAGCTATTGCTAGTAGGATCCGAATAGACTTTACCATCGCTACAGGAGAGAACGTCTCCTCGTAGTCAACTCCTTGAATTTGTCGGAACCCCTTCGCGACAAGTCGAGCTTTGTAGACAGATATGTTTCCGTCTGCGTTAGTCTTTTTCTTGAAAATCCATTTATTCTCGGCGGCCTTGCGGTCCTCGGGAATATCCACCAAAGTCCATACTTTGTTGGTGTACATGGAGTCTATTTCGGATTTCATGGCTTCAAGCCATTTCTCGGACTCGGGTCCCTCCATTGCTTCTTTGTAACTTGTAGGTTCATTCGACTCATCAGCCGAGATTGCATTCACAAGCTGTCTGTAAAACTCAGTAGGTTGACGGACTCTTGATGACCTACGGGGCATAAAAGGTTCCTCTTCATTCTCATCATGATCATCATCAATGTCATGATCGTTATGAATGCCATTCCGGCCATTCTCTTCAGCTCCCACTGTGAAATATGGTTCCAGAACAATTTCCGTAGCCGTTTCTTCCACTTGGAGTGATTGGTCAGTCACTTCATCGAGGTCTATTTTCCTCCCACTCAACTCTTTCGCGAGAAACTCCTTCTCAAGAAAGTGTCCCGTCTTGGCAACAAACGTTTTGCTGTCACACTTGTTGTAGAAGGTGTATCCACAAGTTTCCTTGGGATAGCCCACAAAGATGCACTTATACGCCTTGGATTCAAGTTTGTCAGGCTGTAGTTTCCCAACATAAGCCTCACAACCCCAAATCTTCAGGTGAGACAACTTAGGTTTCGTGCCATGCCATTCTTCAAATGGTGTTGTCTTTACGGATTTGGATGGTGCCCTATTAAGAATATGAGCGGCAGTTTCTAATGCATACCCCCAGAATGACAGGGGCAAATCAGTATGAGACATCATCGATCGTACGCTATCCAATAGGGTTCGATTACGTCGCTCAGCCACACCGTTTCTCTGAGGTGTGCCTGCCGGCGTAAGCTGTGGTACTATGCTACAAGACTTCAGATGATTGCCAAACTCGTGACTCAAATACTCGCCACCTCGATCCGATCAAAGGTGCTTGATTTTCTTTCCGAGTTGATTTTCGACCTCATTCTGAAATTCCTTTAACTTTTCAAAGGTTTCAGGCTTGTGCTTCATCAAGTAAATATACCCATATCTACTCAAGTCATCAGTAAAGGTCACGAAGTAACGAAGACCATTGCGAGTGGGGACGTTCATGGGTCCACATACATCCGTGTGTATGATCCCCAATAAGTCATCCGCACGCTCCATTATCCCATTGAATGGAGTCCTTGTCATTTTGCCCATGAGGCATGGTTCACATGTATCAAGGGATCCAAAATCCAATGACTCAAGAAGTCCATCCTTATGGAGCTTCTCCATGCTCTTTATACCAATATGACCAAGTCGGCAATGCCACATCTTCATGTGATCTTCATCATTCTTCAATCTTTTGGCCTCAATATTGTTAATGTGACACACGTCACCATCGAGATCAAGTACGAATAAACCATGCAACTCCGGTGCGTGAACATAAAACATTTCATCCTTATAAATCGAACAACCAATTGTATCAGACTTAAAAGAATAGCGGTCTCGCTTCAAGCAAGAGCCACTCACGATGTTCACACTCAACGCGGGTACATAGTAGCAATTATTCAGAACTGAAACCAATCCCGAAGGGAGACTAAGATGCTTTGTGCCGACCGCCAAGACTTCAATTTGACAGCCATTCCCCACGCGCATCGTCACTTCATCCTTGATCAAGCGTCTCCTATTCCTTAGTCCCTGAATGGAATTAGAAATATGAGCGACAGATCCTGTATCAAGTATCTAGGATGTGTTCCCGGTACTTGTCAAGAGAAGATCAACAATATGTATATCAAATATACCTTCGTCTCTCTTGGAGACCTTGCCAGCCTTCTTGTCCTTTAGGTACTTGGGGCAGTTGCGTTTCCAGTGACCTTCACCCTTGCAGTAGAAGCACTCCACTCCGGGTTTAGGCTTGGGTGCCTTGGGAGGAGCGGCAACTGACTTGCCATCCCTCTTGGGGCCACCTCTCTTGGCCTTCTCCCGCCTGCTTGATTTCTTGAAGTCAGTGGTCTTGTTGACCATGAAGACGGCGTGCTCCTTCTTGATCTCAACCTCGGCACTCTTCATCATGGCGAACAACTCAGAAGTGGTTTTGGTCATCCCCTGCATGTTGTAGTTCAGCACAAAGCCTTTGTAGCTAGGGGGAAGCGACTGCAACACCCTATCAACAGCAAGTTCATCTGGAATCTGGCATTCCAGAGCATTCAAGCGCTGAACGTAGCCAGACATTTTGACTACGTGCTCACTCACGCTGCCGTGCTTGTCCATCTTTGCTGAGAAGAAGGCTTTAGAAGCCTCGTACCGTTCAGCCCTGGCTTGAGGTGTGAAGAACGCCTTGAGGTCGGTGATAATCTCATATGCACCCATCCTCTCAAAGCGTTTCTGCAGCTCAGCATCCATGGAGTAGAGCATGCCACTCTGGACAAGGTTGTAATCATCAGTCCTGGAGAGATAGACATTCTTCTCGTCCTGACTGGCATCATCTACTGGTGCGTCACCTAACGCGCCCTCTAGTACGTATGCCATCTTGAGGGGAACGAGGAGAATCCTCAGGGTGCGGAACCAGTTGGTGAAGTTTGTCCCATTTGTTTTTAGCTTATCTTTCTCTAGGAATGATCCTAAGTTGAACGAGGGGCGAGGTGCTGCCATCTACAAGGTTGATTCACAAGGATACATATTTAGACTTTTGTTCATAATGTGGAGTTTCAATTTAATCTCAAAATTCTAGAAAGCTCCCACTTAGATAAACACCTCTCAATTTAACTAAGTGATTACACAATCCCAGCCCCCATACCTCCCCCGATCGTCACGGCCATCAGTATGCGAACCAGGTAGGCCTCTAAGCCAATCACATCAGGCATGTGACTTGTGCTCGACCTTTCGGTCTCCTGTGTTCCAGGCCCGCATCTACATACGTCAAGCCTGCCAATCGAACCTTGATGTTAGTTGTTCAGCAAGGCCATATCTGCATATGCCAGGCTTGCCGAACCCAACCTCATGCGAACTCCGTTGAATATGTAGGACAACTCCGGTATGTATGGAGCATCAAGTCATATGGGAGAACCTTCCAGGCGATGCCCACCAAGGGAGAACACAATGTTGGTATTGTGAGAGATGGTCCTGTTTCGTGCTACCGTCGATATATCTAGCATACTAGCATAAAACAGAAAGTAGAACTGTAAATCATACAACCTATGATCCCCCTTTATGCAAAGCAAAGTTAAACGCCTTTCTACTTTAGCTTGTGCAAGTTTTACGTGGCTGCTAGGGGTTTCGAGAGAGAGAATCGTTTCTATCCTGCGAAAAAACATGCCACAACACCGTCTCCCATCCGTCTCTATTACACCCCTGTCGGGGCCCTCCATTGCAAACATCTTCGCATCGCTAATGCAGAGAGACAGACACCCCCAGCCACTTTATATGGTACAAGCCATATGTCAAGCGTGGAACCAGTCTCGCGTAAACGCGTAAGGTCGGTCGGGGGCCGCTTCATCAAACATTGCCGCAACGCTAAATGAGTACACGTGGGAGGGTAACGAATGAAGATTCGATGCCCACATCCTATATGTATTCTACCCGTACAATATATCTACGCATAGCTAGCTCTGATACCACTGTTGGGATACGGGGCAGAAGACACAAAATTTTCATACCTACGGTACCCGAACCCAAGATCTATGCTATGGCAATGTAAAGTAACGGAGGGAATCGGTGTTCATACCTTTGGGAAACGTTCTTGCGAACGTGGCTGGCGTAGACTCGGAACTACGACCTCCCTGTCGTGTAGAAGACCACCACCGGCGAGGATGACTCCCGGTAAACCTCCAGCGACGAAGTAGCACCACAGGTGTAGTGCCTCGAAGAGATTATACACGTACGGTACAATCGATGTTCCTCCTGGGCCCCGAACCAGGCGAGCAGCGGAAGAAAGACGGCTACGGATCCCGACTCCAGCAGAACGACGGCCTGCCTTATGGTGGAGAACTCCAATCCAGGTGCATACTCCAAACAAGGGGAGTCCACTTCCGGGAAGGAGAAGGAGGAAGAAGGAGATATTGGTGTGTTGGAAAAAGGGGGGTCTACCCCTCCTTATATAGGCCAAGGGGGGGTGCCATCCTCCTCCCCTCCCCCATGTGGGACTAAACTCCCAAGGGGGGGGGAGTGCGCCGGCCAAGGGGGGTGGTGGGCCCCACCCTTGGCGCCAAGCCCAAGGGGGGAGACCCCCTCCTCCCTTAATGGGCCCCATGGGCCCATTTAGCCTTTTTCCCATTTTTTAATATATTTAATATGTTTTAAATATTAATTCAGATAATTAAATAATAAAACATTATTAAAACAATTAAACTTTATTTTGAACTATTCAAAATGTCCGGAAACCATTTCGTCCTCCTCCGGAACTATTCCGGTGATTCCTCCTATTTCACCGATTGATCCCGTAACTGTCCTATGCATCGATTGCCCTTAAGTGTAACACCCTAACGGTCCGGGAAACAACAGACATGGTCGAGACTCTTCTCATTGACCAATGACTAGTTAGTTGGACCTGGTTAGAATCCTTGACATCCCCTGCGCTTCCATCGAATGAACTTCGATCGCTTTTGGAAACCGTTAACGGTACGACGTAATCCCTTTGTGATGCGGTACTTTGTTTGTCCGAGGTTTGATCGTCGGTATGCTACATACCGTGTATACATCTCGTTCACAACAAACAACTTCTCTCGTCCATGATCATTGCATCTCTTGTGACCTAGTCACGTCCTTGCAAGGTGTTGATGCAATATCACCGAGTGGGCCCAGAGTACCTGTCCTGTCACAAGGACTGACAAAACCCGCTCTGATCTATTAACATACTCATCAACCATCTATTTCGGAATACCCAAAGTGCACCGTTATAGCCAGCATATTTCAGTCAGGCGGCGGGATACAAATCAAAGTCTCCTCATAGATGACAATTACGTTGATCGTTACGGTCTAAGGACTAAGCCATACGTTACAAAGTCAGAGCAACGCTGAACTATGTGACTCGATCACATTGCAATACTTTAGGTGGGTGTACGTCCATCACATCATTCCCCTTAACGATATGACCTCATTGTCAATGGACTTAACTGTCGCCATGATTAGGAAAGCTTGATCAATCAATTGCCCAATGAGATAGTTTACCCGAGTTAAACTACGGACCATGTTTTATACTACACCTGTATTAGTATTTCCATGTAATACAGCTATAGCACAGTATAAAACGTATTATGAACAAAACGGATATGTGACAAATATCTTTATTAATTTGTCTCTAGGGCACATATCCAACATGGGCGCCATGGTCGGGGCTCCTCACCCATGTGCTCTGCTCGGGGCAGCCTGCGGGCCATGGCCGCACCCCTGGTCTCACCGTGCTTCCCGCACCTCCGCCGCGTTCCCTGACCCCGCCCTCGTTGCGGCTTGCCGATTTGGCCACGCCGCCGAGCCCCTCAGTCCTCGCCGCCGGCGAGCACGGTGTGCTCGGTCGTGCCCCCCACTAATCTCCCAGCTAATCCCCCCTGACCAGTGGGGTCCTCTCCATCTAATTGGTCCATAACCCCCCTGCTAATTAAAGAAATAATAGATACCCCCTGTGACACTTACCAGTGGGCCCATTGCTATCTAATTAAATCAAAGAAAACTGTTAGATCAAAATAACTCCATGTCTCACTTACATGTGGGTCCACCCTGTCAGCACTGATTTGGATAAGAATTTGGATAATGTTGCATTTTAATAATAAAAGAAAATCCAGAAATTCTTATAAATGATTTAAACTCTAGAAAATCTTATGTTTTAATCCGTATATCAGATGAAAATATTTTATACATGAAAAATGATCAGAAAAATATAACGAATACAGATACGCTATCCATACCCCCACCACTCCCATCTAACGTACCTAACATGGCACATTTCCCCTCCAGTTCATCTGTTTGTCAGATGACCAGAGCTGGCAAAACTGTCTGGATGAAAATGTTCTGAACAAGTTGTTCAGAATGGATCAGCTAACACGGATACATTATCCACAAGTCTGTCAGATGTCTCTAACACTGCAGACATGGAACCTTCCCCATCTGGATCATCGGTCTGGTAATCAACTGGTACTGATGAGTCATCCCCGGATAAATTCCCGCTCCGCCTAAATTACTTAACACTGCGTTAGAGCCCGTTGCTTTGTATCTACTATGTCATATATTTGTATTTCTATTATTGCCGTGTATTTATTGTTTCTTCCCCCTCTCTTATTGTCCGATAGTCTCAACGTCCGCTGCCGATGCCCCTGTGATCGACTACTTCTTCACCGACCGTACCCCTACCGTCGAGCTTCCACGCAAGCAGAGCCATTTTATCTTCCCCATATATCGCCTATCTTTCCGTACTTTTCTTGCACTAGGCATATGCTGCTGCTACGTTACATTCCTATTCATTGCGTAGCCTGTCATTGTCTCCCTTGATGTACCCTCCTTTGTCCTATGCTTCCTTATAAATATATATAATATTCAGAAGTAAACCATGCGCATTGTTAGCTAGGTTTAGAATAGCGGGCCGTGATCAATTTGGTGAGTGAACGCGGATTAAAAAATATTATAACTGCAACAGGTACGGATCAATGCAGACGCCCTAGGGAACCTACAACGGCGAGACTCTGCCGAGTCGCTTCGAGTTTGACTTACGAAAGGACGAACTTGTATTTCACTCTCATCGGCTCAGTAGCGTAGCATCACCGGGGTGATACAAGAATATTCCTCTTTAGTTCATTCCGCTGATGTCTCGGTCGAACCTCTCCAAGTGTACCATCGAGGGTGAATCCTCCTGGTTTCACTTGATGGTAGGCACTCTAATCAACTAGTGTCCTTACAGGTAAGGAGTCGGGTGACCCAACGGAGACCGCGCAGGGTATCTTAGTGGAACGACATGTCAGGTGTATTCCACCGGTGTGCGGTGGGTCTGGTACTGTTCGTGGCCGAGAGGTATCCTGTTGTATGAAATTCGAGCTCTTCCAAGAGCACACGCGAGATAAGGTAAGGAGACGGTTCACCTTGTTGGTAACCGCAAGAGTTGGTGGGACAACAGGGCAAGCACCGACGTTACTAGTAGTCTTGGCTGCTGTCGTTGTCCGTGACTCAATCAGATAAGGGGTAACGATAACGGTTGTCCCGACAGAAAATAATAAAATGACTAACGGTTCAGGCGGATGACTTGATTGGGTCGACGGGCCCTATACGCACTACCTCCACGTGGGATTACGGTGTGGGCCCTCCGTGTTGTGGACTCGTTCGAAAGCTCTGAAAGACGTCTAGTTTCAGCATTGTGGTTGGGCCAGATCGTGCTGCGGCAATGGATCCACTTGGCGCACCACGACCCGGAGTGCGAGAGGTGATGGCCCATGAAGCTCTTGCGCTTAGGACTGTAGACCGGCGGCGACCTCTCTTATGAGTCGTAGGATGGGCCTCGGCGTGTCGGATAGCCTTGGTGGGGCATTCCCTAACAAGGTGTACGCCACCCTGGAGATCCGAGCGTGCAGGGTAACAGTAGTGCAGCCCCTGCAGGGAAGATAATCTATTCGAATAGCCGTGTCCACGGTAACAGGACGCTTTTTGCTGAATCCAGAGCCTACTACTACAAACTACTACTATTAAACTGTTGGTTCTGGTTTCTTTTCCTCGCAGGGAAGTCGAGGAAGGGAACTCGGAGGCATTTATATTTATTAATTATTACAACTTACTCTTATACAATGCTGCAGCAACTTCTGCTGCATTGTTATTACATTCATGCTATTGAGCTGTTGGTTGTTATCTTCTTGTGCTGCAAGGCTCGTTGGAAGATGCTAGTCTTCGATAGGCCTAGCTTCTCATCCTTATTATGATTTCTACCTTGCAGTCAACTATATACAGCCTCCCCTTTCGATTTGATACAAATGCATAAATGCTTAGTAGCGGACGTAAGACTCGCGGGTATGCTAGATACTCACCATTGCTTTATTTCCCCCTTTTCGTTTTGCCTGATCGGCCGCTGCAGTTGACGTTGGAGCCCAGGAGCAGGATATCCCCGATGCCGACCACCGCAACATGAAGATCCCCGATGCCCTCTATGACGTCGAGTTCCCCTTTGACCAGGAGTAGTTTGGAGGTTCGCGGGCAGGAGGCCTCGCCTTTTCGATCGTTGCTGTTTTTGTGCTAGCCTTCTTAAGGCAGATCATGAGTACCTTGTGTCTGTACTCACATACTATTGATTCCGCTAACCTTGTTCTCTCGAGCTGTTGTATTCGAGCCCTCGTGGCCCCTGGCTTGTATTAAACAACTTGTATTATTTTATTTGTAGAGTTGTGTTGTGATATATCACCGTGAGTCCCTGATCTCGATTGTGTACCTTGCTTGTATGATTACTGTACACAGGCTCGATTTTGGGGGCGTCACAAGTTGGTATCAGAGTCGACTTCCTGTAGGACACCCCCTTCCAATTCCTTGGTCGAAGTCGAGTCTAGTCTTTGCAAAACTACTTTACTAACAGTGTCGTGTGGCTTATCGGCCCATGTCGCAAAATGGGCGATATTAGGATCCTTTTTCTCCGTACCTATGCTCTAGGACTCTGCTCTCTTATCATTGCTGGTAAGTTTTACTAACTCTGGCTTTAGGTTCTCGCACCTCTGTCCTTCCGGAGAGCCCTTCACCCAAGATGATCGCTTGCTTCACCTGAAGGTTCCAAACATACTCTTCGATAAATTCCTAAGAACCTATGTGTTCATCGCCTTTGCAATCCCCTACCACCGATAAGTTCGTATGGATAATTACATCCACCTCCTGATCTGGAAATCACAATTCCGTTGGACTTCAGCATCGAATTATACTGATGTTTCTATCACCCGATGCCTTTGCATTCTTTCTCCTTCTGGTTGAGTACCGATACTCACACCAGATTCTCTGTGGGCCCATAACCCATAGTTCCACAGGAACGAAACCTGACTCTCCTTTACCTTCCTGTTTTCGAGGTTATTCCTCGCGCTTGGCCTCGTATGCAATTCACGAGTCACCTGCCTTGTGTTATTAAATCCGGTATCAGACGCAGTACTTATGCCTGATGCTCTGGACCCCTTTATCATCGTCCGTCATGGACCTCGAATGCTTCTTGCTCGCTTTAAAGTTCTCATACATTCCCTTGCGTCTTTTGATGTATTTCCCCGAGTATAAACTCGGAAGATACTTTGTACCCCATTCCCAACCTCGGTTGATTAACCTTGTACCATTCAAAGCCCATTAAATTTTTCTTCCTAACCTATCCGTAAGTACGATGAAGACCCTGAAGGAAGAATGACAACTCGTCGAGATGCACTGATGCAGGGAAATGAAGACATCAACGTGAAGGATTAACTTCTACGAGAAGGACAACAAGAACCAGAAGATTCGTTAGAATACGAAACCAAGACTTTAACCCTTCCATTACCTTTTAATTCTCGGGACGAGAATTCTTGTATTGGGGCAGATTTATAACACCCTCACTTTCATGAACAGTAATCACTTTGCTAATCAATGATTACTATTGCTAATCATGCTTTGATCACCTTGGATCAAATCAAATTCAAAATGCGCCTTTGATGATATTAGAAATAATGTGGCAAATCAAACCTTGTCCAAAAATTGTAAAAGAAATTTTGTAAAATGCCTAAAAATCAGTGGATCACTTCCCTATGGTTTTGGGAATTTATTAATCTTTAAAATAAATGCAACGAATAAAAACAGAAGCCAAATATCCCTTTTCATCAATAGAATAATTAAAACAAATGCTAAATGGATTTATTTTTGCCCCAATCTTTTTGTGGCACTACTCTATAGCATAACACTAATTGTGGGACGAATTATATATTTTACAAAATAATAAAAGTGCTAAAAGAAATAAAACAGAAAACATAACAGAACAAAAAAAGGGAAACAAAAGAATTGGGAACTAGCCCACTGGCTAGCCCAGCTCCCTCCCCTCCCTCCCGGCACACTCCTGGCCCAGCCCGTCTACGCCTTGTCTTCTTCCCCCCGCCACCGCTCACATGTCGTGGCACGCATCCACGGCACCGTGCCGCCGTGGAGGGCATCGAGCGGCCGCCGGCCAGCATAAGGGCCACCCGCCCCCTTGCGCCCCCTCGCCCTAAACTTAGGCCGACCCCTTTCCCTCCCCTGCCTCCCCCTCTCCTCTCCCGCAGCTCTCCCAAGCACGCCATGGCCGCGCCTCCATGGCCGCCGTGGCCACCAACATCCCCCGCGTCCGAGGAGCTGTCCAGGAGCCCCGTGATGCTCTTCCTCATCGACCACGCGCGCGGATTGGAGCTGTCGGACTACATCAATGTCTCCACCATCTCTTCTCCCCACCACGGCCTCCGGACGTCGACGGGCAATTCATCGTCTGCGACCGCTGCTCGACGACGCCGACCTCACCGTCGGGCTTGCTGTGAGCTGCCGCGCCCAACCCCCTACTTTTCCCCTTCATTTTTGCCGCTCTGGTCGTCATCCCCACTAGGTCGTGGCCGCCGCCGCGCTGCCAGGGCCAGAGCGTGCCTCGGCCGTGCCCTGTACTATCCCTTGGCCGCTCCCCGTACGCTCCTGCTGCCTCGTGTGCGCACCCCAGAACGCCTGCACGCGCGCCTGGTCGAGCGCGGTCGTGCCCTCGCCGCGCCAGTGAGCATGGACGCCATGGCTGGGGCTCCTCACCCATGTGCTCTGCTCGGGGCAGCCTGCGGGCCATGGTCGCGCCCCTGGTCTCGCCGTGCTTCCCGCACCGCTGGCGCGTTCCCCGACCCCGCCCTCGCCGGGGCTTGCCGATTTGGCCACGCCGCCAAGCCCCTTAGTCCTCGCCGCCGGCGAGCACGACGTGCTCGGTCGTGCCCCCCACTAATCTCCCAGCTAATACCCCTGACCAGTGGGGTCCTCTCCATCTAATTGGTTCCTAACCCCCCTGCTAATTAAATCAATAATAGATACCCCCTGTGACACTAACCAGTGGGCCCATTGCTATCTAATTAAATCAAAGAAAATTGTTAGATCAAAATAACTCCATGTCTCACTGACATGTGGGTCCATCCTGTCAGCACTGTTTTGGATAAGGTTTTGGATAATGTTTCATTTTAATAATAAAAGAAAATACAGAAATGCTTATAAATGATTTAAACTCTAGAAAATCATATCTTTTAATCCGTATGTCAGACGAAAATATTTTATACATGAAAATTGATCAGAAAAATATAACGAATACAGATAAGCTATCCATACCCCCACCACTCCCCTCTAACATACCAAACATGGAACATTTCCCCTCCGGTTCATCTGTTTCTTAGATGAACGGAGCCGGTAAAACTGTTTGGATGAAAATGTTCTGAACATAAAAGTTGTTCAGAATGGATCAGCTAACACGGATACATTATCCACATGTCTGTCAGATGTATCTAACACTGCAGACATGGAACCTTCCCGCTCCGGATCATCGGTCCGGTAATCAACTGGTACTGATGAGTCATGCCCGGATAAATTCCCGCTCCGCCTAAATTTCTTAACACTGCGTTAGAGCCCGTTGCTTTGTATCTACTATGTCATATTTTTGTATTTCTATTATTGCCGTGTATTTATTTTTTCTTCCCCCTCTCTTATTGTCCGATAGTCTCGACGTCCGCTGCCAATCCCCTGTGATCGACTACTTCGTCGACGACCATACTCCTATCGTCGAGCTTCCAGGAAATCAGAGCCATTTCTCTTCCCCATATATCGCCTAGCTTTCCGTACTTTACTTGCACTAGGCATATGCTGCTGCTGCTACGTTACATTCCTATTCATTGCATTTCTTGTCATTGTCGCCCTTGATGTACCCTCCTTTGTCCTATGCTGCCTTATAAATATATATAATATTCAGCAGTAAACCCTCTGCATTGTTAGCTAGGTTTAGAATAGCGGGCCGTGATCACTCTGGTGAGTGAAAGCGGATTTCAAAATATTATAACTGCAACAGGTACAGATCAATACAGACAGCCTAGGGAACCTACAACAGCGAGACTCTTTCGAGTCACTTCGAGTTTGACTTACGAGTGGACGAACTCGTATTTCACTCTCGTCGGCTCAGTAGCGTAGCATCACCGGGGTGATACGAGAATATTCCTCTTTAGTTCAATCCGCTGATGTCTCGGTCGAACCTCTCCAAGTGTACCATCGAGGGTGATTCCTCCTGGTTTCACTTGATGGTAGGCACTCGAATCAACTGGTTTCCTTACAGGTAAGGAGTCGGGTGACCCAACGGAGCCCGTGCAGGGTATCTTAGCGGAACGACAGGTCAGGTGTATTCCACCGGTGTGCGGCGGGCCTGTTACTGTTCGTGGCCGAGAGGTGTCCTGTTGTACGAAAGTCGAGCTCTTCAAGAGCACACGCGAGATAAGGTAAAGAGACGGTTCACCTTGTTGATAACCGCAAGAGTTGGTGGGACGACAGGGCAGGCACCGACGTTACTGGTGGTCCTGGCTGCTGTCGTTGTCCGCGACTCACCCAGATAAGGGGCAACGATAACGGTTGTCCCGACAGAAAATAATAAATGACTAACGGTTCAGGCGGATGACTTGAGTGGGTCGACGTTCCCTATACGCACTACCTCCACGTGGGATTACAGTGTGGGCCCTCCGCGTTGTGGTCTCGTACGAAAGCTCTGAAAGACGTCCAGTTTCAGCATTGTGGTTGGGTCGGATCTTGCTGCGGCACTGGATCCACTTGGCGCACAATGAACCGGAGTGCGAGAGGTGATGGCCCATGAAGCTCTTGCGCTTAGGACTGTAGACCGGATATCCTCGGTGGGGCATTCCCTAACAAGGTGTACGCCACCCTGGAGATCCGAGCGTGCAGGGTAACAGTAGTGCAGCCCCTGCAGGGAAGATAATCTATTCGAATAGCCGTGTCCACGGTAACAGGACACTTTATGCTGAAGCCAGAGCCTACTACTAGAAACTACTACTATTAAACTGTTGGTTCCGGTTTCTTTTCCTCGCAGGGAAGTCGAGGAAGGGAACTCGAAGCCATTTATATTTATTAATTATTACAACTTACTATTATACAATGCTGCAGCAACTTCTGCTACATTGTTATTACATTCATGCTATTGAACTGTTGGCTGTTCTCTTCTTGTGCTGCAAGGCTCGTTGGAAGATGCTAGTCTTTGATAGGCCTAGCTTCTCATCCTTATTCTGATTTCTACCTTGCAGTCCACTATATACAACCTCCCATTTCCATTTGATACAAATGCATAAATGCTTAGTAGCGGACGTAAGACTCGCGGGTATGTTAGATACTCACCCTTGTTTTATTTCCTCCTTTTCGTTTTGCCTGATCGGCCGCTGCAGTCGACGTTGGAGCCCAGGAGTAGGAGATCCCCGATGCCGACCACCGCAACATGAAGATCCCCGATGCCTTCTACGACGTCGAGTTCACCTTTGACCAGGAGTAGTTTGGAGGTTCGTGGGCAGGAGGCCTCGCCTTTTCGATCGTTGTTGTTTTTGTGCTAGCCTTGTTAAGGCAGATCATGTGTACCTTGTGTCTGTACTCAGATACTATTGATTCCGCTAACCTTGTGCTCTCGAGCTGTTGTATTCGAGCCCTCGTGGCCCCTGGCTTGTATTAAACATCTTGTATTATTTTATTTGTAGAGTTGTGTTGTGATATCTCAGCGTGAGTCCCTGATCTCGATCGTGTACCTTGCGTGTATGATTACTGTACACGGACTCGATTTTGGGGGCGTCACAAGAGGAGGGGGGGGTGGAATCATCTCTCTCACCCGCTCCCTTCTGGCCACTTTGGGTGGTCGTCGTCCAGCGGTCTCGCCGGAAGCGCTGGTCCAACCTTTGGGCCGGTTTTTTGGAGTGGAGCGGAGTCATGTGAGGGTGGAGGTCCCATATCCTGCGGATTTCTTCGTCACCTTCGCCCGGTTCGCTGCGCCGGGGTCCCCATTGGATTTTGGCGCTGGCACCGGAGTGCACTGGCCACGGTCGGTAAGCTTGAGTTTTTCTGCAAGATTGGCATCGAGGGAATGCCAGCCGATGCCTGGGAATGTGGAGCCTTTTCTCAGCTCATCAACAATCTCAACGGGCAGCTTGTGGAGATTCTACCGCCGGATGACCGTTGGCAGCTGGAGGTGACCGCATGGATGCGGAACCCCTCTGGCATTTCGAAGATCTATGACTTGGAGAGGACTATCCGGATTCATTCGATGAAGAGGACTATCCGGTCTCCCCGATCCGTCCAGCACCTCCAACGGAGAGGCGGACTCTTATTCACACGCTCACTCTCCACGTCATCGACCGCACTGTCCCTTACATGGAGCTTCGCCCAGATTTTGAGCCGGAGGACGATGAAGATCTCACTAGAACGCATGACTACTCCAAGTGTTGCTTCAGGGGACGGATTGATGGCACGGGAAAGGGGGATGTGCCCAACTCTGGTGGCCACCCCTTTGCGGGGACGGGTGGTTATGGCATGGACGGTGACTGGGGCGGTGGTCGCCGCGTGAATGGGGTTCTGGCGCCGACGGGAGGCATGTCTCTACAGGTTGTTGGGCATGTTAGGGCACTCTCGGCTCCCCTGGTCCCGAGCCACTCAGTGGATGACGCCCGCTCCTCGGTGCCCCTGCTTTCGGAGACGGAGAAGATGGTTGCCGATAAGGTTCAGTATTCTAGGAGTCTGTTGGGTTTGGTTTCTACAGCTCTCACTGCAAATGGCTCCAGTGCTAGTGCTGAAACTCCTAAGCTCATCAAGTCAGCGGCGAGCACTGTGGAGGGTTCGAGAGCCCTTGTCTCCACTCCTGACTTTGGGAAAGATGATTTCTGGGGCAAGTTGGCTCCTCGACGGCTGTCATACATCCCTTTGCAGCTTGAGATGGAGGATGTGGTCGACACCCCAAGGCTCGGTGGAGAGGTTTTCTTTCAGAAAGGTGTGGACGATGGTGAAGCTGGGATAGGGGATGGCTCCACGGACGACACAGAAAAGGTCGTCCTGGTGATGCAGCCGAACCCTGTTGCTA
Organism: Bromus sterilis; assembly: GCA_950022295.1. NCBI lineage: Eukaryota > Viridiplantae > Streptophyta > Magnoliopsida > Poales > Poaceae > Bromus > Bromus sterilis. Next base: position 248,096,180 of record OX465598.1, on the reverse strand, counting down.
CCCAGAATGAGTTGGAGCATCTGGCTGCTCTGGAAGGGGAGTCTGGTACCAAGACCATCTCCGTCTCGGCCAAGCGTGATTATACTCGCAGTCCCAGCCCTGTTCAGACACCACCTTCCGTCCCCTTGCCGCAGCACTTGCTCATCCCAAGGGCTACCTCTTCGGCAGTCCCAAGCTCTGATGCGGATTTGCTGAAGCATGGTCTCCAGTAGTCTCCAATTCCATCCATTATGGGTGCTAGACCTCCGGCTTCTGCTCCGGCAAGGCGCAAAAAGCCCCTCCCCCCTAGCTTCACACCTAGGAGGAGTGCCCTTCTTTGCAAGAACTCAGATGGATTTAAGACTGGACCGGTTCAGAAAGCCCAGACTGTTTTACTCAAGAGGATGGGGGTAATCCAGGACGAAGAGCAGCTCACGGAAGCTGCACTCCATGAATATCTCCAGTTGTTCGAACAGCCGCTCGCACCTCACCATATCAAGGCGATCACTACACTCTTTGCTCCCGAAGGCGTGGACTTCGACGAGCCACCGCAACACGGATTCGGCACAATCTCCCTGCCTGAGGCCATCGACCCATGTGGGGCTTAGGCTTTACGGCTTGTGTGTTCTGTGGTTTCCCCCATCCTTTTAATATGACAGACTCTCTAGGTGTCTTAGTTTGGAATGTAAGGGGGCTTAATAATCTGGCTAGACAATGCTCAGTTAGACTCTTTCTGCAGAATGTGAATGTTTCGTTGGTTTGTATTCAAGAATCTAAATTAGCTTTGGTGGATCTTTCGATGGTGCATGAGACCCTTGGCAGTCGCTTTGATGGCTTCAATTTTCTTCCTGCGTTGGGGACAAGAGGTGGGATTCTGGTGGCCTGGAGGTCTGATCGGCTTAGAGTGTGCAATATTCAAAAGGAAGAGTTCATGATTTCTGCCCAGGTCTCTTCGCTGGAGGATGGCAGGGAATGGATGGTAACATCTGTGTATGGGTCTCAAAATGATGAAGACAAAGTGAGATTTCTGGAGAACTTGACTCTTTTCGGGGGCCAAGTGCAACTGCCTTGGATCATCAATGGCGATTTCAACTTGGTTTGCAATGTGACCGAGCGCAGTACAGGTGGCGGGAATAGAAGGCTGATGAACAGATTCCGCCACACCATCAACAGATTGGGCTTGCATGACATGCACTTGGTTGGAAGACGTTTTACATGGTGTAACTAGCAGGAGAATAATGTGAAGGCCAGGCTGGACAGGGTGCTCTTCAATAATTCTTGGGAGGATCTCTACCCCATTAGCGACCTCCTTCCGTTAAGCTCAAATATCTCCGACCACTGCCCATTGATGATCTCTTGTTCATCCGCTAGACCCCGTGCTTTCCGCTTCCGGTTCGAAAATTTCTGGTGCAAATGGCGAGGCTTCCAGGAGGTGGTGGCGAATGCTTGGGAAGCCGAGGTCTCCAGCAGCGATCCGATGAAGATTTTGAACATCAAATTGCGCCGGACAGCCAAAGCGTTGCGCAGTTGGGGACAAAAATACATGAGCAAAATGCAGCTTCAGTTCCAAATTGCTAGCAAAGTAATTCTTCGACTGGATGGCGCCCAGGAGGTGTGTCCGTTGTCTGGAGAGGAGCGTGCCCTGAGATCTTTTCTTAAAGGTAAATGTCTTGCCTTCGCTTCTCTGGAGAGGGTGCGGCTGCGCCAAAGGGCTAGAATCCGTGATCTGCAAGCCGGAGATGCCAACACCAAATATTTTCATATGAAGGCGAACGATAGGCGTCGCAAGCAGCTGGTTCCGTATCTTAAGTGGGGTGAGAGGACGGCGACTGCTAGAGAGGATAAGCTGCATCTTGCTCGAGATTTCTTCAGCAATCTCATGGGTGTTCAGGCTGCTGGCAGGAGCAATTTAAATTTGGATTAGTTGGGTCTGAACTGTTTGAATCCGGAATTGGCTCGGGAGCTGGAAGTGGAGTTCATGTCAGAGGAAATTAAACAAGTAATCATGGATATGCCGGCCGACAAAGCTCCCGGTCCTGACGGGTTTACAGGTCTGTTCTTCCAGACCTGCTGGTCGATAATCGAATCCGATTTCATGGCAGTTATGAAGAATTTACACGAGGAGAAGTTATATTCTTTTGGTGGCCTAAACATGTCTATCCTCACGCTTCTGCCCAAGAAAGAAAATTCTCTGGAGATTTGTGACTTCCGGCCTATAAACCTGATCCATAGTGCTGCCAAGATCTTTGCTAAGACTCTGGCTGTCCAGTTATCACCTCTGCTACCTTCTTTGATCTCTCAGGCGAAAAGTGCTTTTGTGTGTAGACGGAATATCCATGAAAATTTTAAGTTCGTCAGAAATAAGGCAAGGCTGCTACATCGGAAGAAAACAACTGCGATCCTAATGAAAATTGATATCTCGAAGGCTTTTGACACGCTTTCTTGGGAATTCTTGATTGATATCCTTGCTGCGAGAGGTTTTGGGCATAACGCTCTTGAATCTGTGGTCTTCTTTCTACGGCTTCCTCTTCAGTGCAAGTCAATGGTGAACTTAGTGATCCTTTTGCGCTTGGTCAAGGCGTCCGTTAGGGAGATCCCTTGTCTCCGGCCCTTTTCATTCTTGCTATGGACGTGATCCAGGGCATGTTGAATTGGGCGGTACACCGCGGCCTGCTCTCCAACCTGGGTTGGGGCAAAAGCTTGCCTAGATCTTCGATTTTCGCTGACGATGTTGTTCTATTCTTCAAACCGACACCTAGCGACATGCAGGTGATATCTTTAAATTTTCGAATCTTCGGTGAAGCTTCCGGTCTCAGAATTAATATGCACAAGAGAACTATATCCTGCATTCGTTGTGATGAGGATACGCAGGCGGCAGCTGAGGCTCACTTTCAGTATACGCTGAAGCCGTTCCCAATTATGTACCTGTGTTTACCTCTTTCTATTTGCCGGCTAAAGCGTCAAGACATTCTTCCTCTGATTGACAAGTTCTCGAGAAAGATGAAGGGATGGAAGCCGAAGATGGTGTCGATTGCTGGGAGGTTGACGCTCACGCGCTCGGTGCTCATGGCGCTGCCGATTCATTTTCTTGCCGTGCTCCCCATACCAGTTTGGGCATTGAAAATCATCAACAGGCGTTGCAGAGGGTTTATCTGGAAGGGCGAGGAAGCAATAAGTGGTGGTCATTGTCTAATGCCCTGGGATAGAATGTGCTTGCCGTTGGAAATGGGTGGGCTCGGGATCTTAAACCTTAATTGGTTTGGTCTTGCGCTTCGATGCAAATGGTCCTGGCTTCAATGGGATGTCGAAGGCCGCCCATGGCAATGTCTTGAGGAGACCGCTGAGAAGGATGTGAACGTGCTCTTTGAGGCTGCTTGCAGAATCAAGTTGGGCAATGGTGAAAGGGCAAATTTCTGGACCGGAAAATGGTTGCCGGATGGACGCTCTATTGCTGAAATGGCTCCGCAGCTAGTGTCCTTTGTTAAGAGAAAATGGCGAACTGTCAAGGAGGCTCTTACCAATAGGGCTTGGACGTCGGACATCTCAGGGGGGCTGTCTATACCGGCGCTCGCTCAATACCTCAAGGTCTGGGATCTTGTCGCCTCCATTAACCTGGCTCAAGGAGTGAAGGATGAAGCCTTATGGATTACTTCTGAGGATCATCGCTTCTTGGTGAAGAATGCCTACACTGTAAGTTTTTCATGTGGCTTGTTGTGCATAGAAAATGCCTCATGGCGGATAACCTGGAACGAAGGAACTGACCCCCCTTTGCACCACTGTTCATGAGGATTGCACCCACCTCTTCGTGCACTGCCGTTTCACTCAGCATGTGTGGTGCCTTTTTAAGGCTCGAGTGGGTGTCAGCTTCGTTACACCGGATGATAGTTTCTCCTCCTCCGAAGTTTGGTGGATCACGGTGAGAGCGACTGTTCCTAAGCAGTTTAGGACGAATTTTGATACTGTGATCATTCTTATACATTGGAGGATCTGTAAGGAGAGGAATGCAAGAATTTTCGAACACACGACATGTACGGAGGACAAGGTGCTGGATAGGATTATGGAAGTATCACCATTTGGAGGTCCGCGGGGTGTATTCTGGACTTGTAATTGCTTGTAACGGCCGGTGTGCTGTGGTGCACGGAGCCTCCTGGTTTCGATTTGTTTTCTCCTGTTTGTGTTATGTTTTCTTTGTAATGGTCTAGCCCGCTTAGACCATGCGCAATATGTACTCTATCCCCCTTTCTAATAAAGATCGGCCATTGGCCCTTCGATGATGTACATAAAAATGTTAAATGTGTACAAAAAATAATTCCTAATGCATAAACAAAAGTACAACATGTATGAAAAAAATATAAATGCAAAATATAAGTATTACAAATATTAAGCATTTACTTATCAATAATAAATTTATATATCAAAAATATTATTGACGTATATAAAAACTATAGAACGTGTATGAAAAAGTTGTTATGCAAAATAAAAAAAATTAAATGTTAATCATGCATTTAACTAAATGTAAAAAATGTCAGTAAAAAGTTCATATATTTGACTAAAATATTAAGTGTGAGTAATAAAAAATTTCGTTCTATACACAAAGAGAAAGAAACAACCAATTAAAACCCAAAAAATAAATAATCAAAGAAAATTTATGAAAACCGAATAAAAAGAAAAAACAAAGACAATCAAAAAATAAACAAAGAAATTGGAGACTAATTGAGAAAAACAAAGAAAAATAAAAGGGAAAAGGAAAAAAGGAAAACCAAGAAGGAAAGTAAAAAGGAAGAAATCATTGAAAAATAGTAAAAACCAATGAAACCGAAAAAGAAAGCAAATTGAAAAGGCACATGTAGCAAAAGAAAACAAAAAACTATGAAAGAAAAAATAAAACAAAAATCTAAAACATTACTTAACAAAAAATGGACTGAACCATTAGAAACCAACGTATCAAGCGAGGTGGTGAGCGGGCGATCGAGCCTAGTGTGCGGGTGAGATAGGGAGAAGAAAGCCTTAGATTCACGGAACGTTTGGATCTCTAGCTACCCTAGCTTAGCTAGGCTAGACTCCTTTTGCGCGCAGGAGGGGGGAAAGTAAATTCATTTCTCAAGAGAGCTTCTCAGTCATAGCAAGGTTTACAACAAAATCTAGCCCAGAATGCAACCACACCGCAGCATGGGTTGTGCGGCGACCATACACAGCTAACTCATGACTAATCATTTTCTGTTCACATCTACACAGGGAAAAAGAGATCTCCCTCATTTCATTTCTGGCTAGTTGACGGGTCTCCTCAATGATCGTGCGAAACCTTGAACGATCCATTTGATGTGAGGAAAGCGTGGAGACCACCTCCGCACAATCCAACTCGACGATGATAGTCTTCGTTGTTCTGTGGAGAGAAAGCTCCAAGCCCTCTCACTACTAGGATAATGGACATACAAGAATGGATATTAGTAGCGCAGGCTTTAGAGCATGCGCTGCAGGAAAATATTAGCAGCGTGGGGTTCACAACCGCGCTTCAGGTGGACGAGTAGCAGTTCCGGTACTGGTTACCCGCGCTGCTACTCAGTTGTCTCCACTGCGGCTCTCGTGTCTAGACACTTTAGAAGCATGGGCGGGAAGGCTTGCGCTATATATGTTTAGGTCAATGGCCACGCGCTGCCAATGTTGCTAGCCCTGGCCCAGTTATGTGGTCCCACCTACCAGCAGCACTGGCTTGTCACCCCGCGTTGTAGATGGTGTAGTTAGCTATAGCGCGGTGTGGTGCCCCACGCTGTTTATGGTGTGCTGAGAGTGCATTAAATGCTCCATTTCCTTCTCTTCTTTCTCCCCTTCCTCCTCACACTCTTCTTTCTTCCTTTCCTCCTCACACTCTTCTTTGCCCTCCACCATCTCCATTAAATATGGCTCCCCTCACTCTCTCATTTTCTCATCTTTCTCACTCCTACATATGTGATGTAGCTAGCTCTATTTTCCTCTCTTGCATTGCATTCTCTCCTACTAACTAGATCCCACACTCTCTTTTCCTCTTTTGATCATCTCTCCTATCAAATAGATGTACTATCCACACTCTCTTTTCCTCTCTTGATCATCTTTCCTCCCAACTAGCAAGGACGTCATCTTTCATATTTAGGTGAGTAAAAAGTTGTGCTTTTTGAAAATGTTGACTTTTTGTGTGTACGACACTTGAGAGAGGTTAACTGAATTATGTGTAACATGATGATTGAGTTGGTTATGTATTTGTCGAATCATCGAACGATGTGCGCGCATGACATGATGAAAGTTGCCTATGTTTTACCGAAATGTAGATTTATTTCCGTTTCGGCGAATTCCGGGAAAACTCTATATGTCATATTTTTAGGGAAGATCATGCAGAATATTTGTAAGAGAGTTTAATAAAGATGCATGATTATAAATGTTTTGCTTGTGTATGTACACCATGCAGTAAACATGAAGAAGAATTTAGTGACGTGACAATATTTTTGGAAGTCGCGGTGGCCGACATGCATGAAAATAATTGCAAGGAGATAAAATGTCTGTGTCGAAAATGCAAAGAACAAGTCTGGATGGACCACTTTAAAGGTGGCCATTTGAAGGCGCACCTGGTCATGCATGGTTTCATGAATGGCTACACTCGATGGATAAGTGAAGATGATAATTAGGATGCTGGACATGGAGAAGATGCCGGACATGGAGAAGAAGCCGGACATGGAGAAGATGTCGTACATGAAGAAGATGTCAGACATGGAGAAGATGTCGTAAATGAAGAACAAGATGGTGGACATGGAGAAGATGCTGGCACGCAACAATCTGATTCGTTTGTACTAAGTTCAGTCATGCAAAACCCTCATGTTTGAGACCTGCTTCGCGAGAATACGACTAGCGAAAGAGTTGCTTCTAGAGAGGAGGCCAAGCTGGCACAACTGGAATTAGACTCGAAGACTCCACTGTATGAAGTTTTCCTACGAGAGGACACCCGCTTGAGTTTCACGCTTGGTCTTCTAAAGACGAAGACAAAAAACAAATGGAGTGACACAAGCCTAAGCATTTGAAGTTTCTACAAGGAACTTATCCCGAGGGGAATCTGTGTCCTACTAGTATCGAGGAGGCCAAGAAAATCGTGTGCCCTCTTGATTTGCCACACATTAGGTACCATGCATGCGTCAACGATTGCATCATTTATCCGAACGAGAACGCAGAAAATATCAGTTGTCCAGTGTGCAATGCTTCTCGATATAAGAAGGATGGAAAGACGAAAAGTCCTCAGAAAGTTGTGTGGTACTTTCCGTTGACTCCCCGTCTGCAACGAAGAATGTCATCAAGAGCTTGCTTGGCACAATACTAAACATGCAAGAGAAGACCAAGGATGGGCCAAAGGAAAGATTTGACTTCAAAATCTTGGGTATAAGGGATGATCATCAAGGAGCACCCTCAGAGGACACGAAGACAAAGATGGAGACGAAGACAAATATGGACAGGGGGGGGGTAAGTCAAGAAGAAGAAAGAACATTATTGCACCCTCACCTTAAGTCAGAAGGAGATTGATCAAATTTTAAAGTGTCTTGTTGGAATCAAAGTTAGTTCCGGTTTCAGTGTAAAGATAAGAAGATATCTAGACATTAAGAAGAAAAGGTTTAGCAGGATGAAGTCTCATGAATGTCACGTGATGATGTCCCAAATACTCCCGGTTGCACTTACATAATGGATAAGCACGTCCGTGATACGCTTATTGGTCTATGCAATTTTTTCGACACCATCTCTCGGAAGTCGACCAAGGTGAAGCAGATCCAAAGGCTACAAGAAGAGATCGTTGTCATACTATGTGAGCTTGAGATGTATTTCCCACCTACATTCTTTGACGTCATGGTGCATATGTGTGTCCATATTGTGGGCATCATCATCGACCTCGGCCAAACATTCCTGCACAACATGATGCCATTCGAAAGGATGAATGGGTTCATAAAAGGTTTCGTTTGTAACATGTCCCATCCAGATGCAAGCATCGTATAGGGCTATCTCACCCAAGTGTGCATTTCTTTCTGCGAGAGTTATCTAGGAGTCGTAAACCCTATTTTTGGTTTTCCCGTCAACAAGCACCTTGGCAGACTCGAAGGAGTAGGTCACATCACTGGCTCAAGGGAATTGCATGTGGACTACTTGGGCCGACGCACAGATTTTGGCAGAGCAAACTTAGTAGTGTTACAACATCTACAACTGATAGATCCTTTCTCGGAACTTCACAATGAAATCATTGAAAAGTACCAGCTTGACCTGGGGATAACTAAGACAGACGCCGAAGTTAGTAGAGAGCACAACTCTTCTTTCTTGTGTGGGTTAAAGAGCACGTTCTGGCTAATCCTCCGCAACGGGGTTGTACGGACGATGAAAATCTGATATACGCCTTAGCACATGGCCCCGCGGTCAACCTCGCCACTTATCAGGCATACGACATCAACGATTACACATTCTACATTGAGGATAAAGATAAAAAAGTAATTATGAGAACTCAGGGGTGACGATGGAATCCATGAATGGCGATGCCGTAATTGAAAGATACTACAGAAGGCTAGAAGAGATCTGTGAGCTTGCGTACTCTGGAAAGTATAGCGTGACGATGTTTCGGGTCCGATGGGCTAGGAGCGTCGTAAGAGAGAATCGTTATTTCACTACCATGTGTATACCTAACGCCAAGAGAGGTACCATGAATGTCACCGCAAAAAATGAGCCATGGGTACATGCTAAGAACGTGACCCAATGCTTCTTCATAACCTACCCAAGCAACATCGTGGGAATTGATGGAGTTGCCAATGAGGAGTATATAACCAGTACGATGACCCGATGAGGGAAGATGACAATGACGATGAAGCATACGTCAAAAGAAGAAGAAAAAATACATTACCTAAGAAATATCGTAATCCTTGGAAAGGGAAAAGTCACGATGAGGGGCTAAATTATTCGGCACCGAACAAGAAAGGAAAGAAAATCACTACGAAGAAACATCGTCGACGCTGATCATCGGAATAAATTATCAATACCGGAAAAGTATTTTGTATAAGCACTTATATGTACCGCATTATATATGTCGGACAAAATGATGTAATATTATATATATATATATATATATATATATATTGTGCCATTGCTTAATATGGTTACCCCCATTCAACCTAATCCTGATAACACTAACCTCCTAATCAAATCCCTAACCCTAATAACACTAAAACTTAACCATAACCTTAATTACAACAAAAACAGAATAAATAAATAAAACAACATCTACAGCACGGGTTCTGTTAGCTCGCACGTCAGATTATACATCTACAACGCGGTGTATTTATGCCCGCGCTTCAGATGACAAAATATCTACAACGCGGCCTTGCGTCACCCGCATTGTAGATGTTGTTGTACCGTTACAACAGGGTCACCCCCTGCCCTTGGCCGCACTCACTCACACTCACGCCACACACTCTCACTCGATACTATCTACGTGGCCTCCTCAACGCCACTCCACGCCATCGCCGTCACCCCCTTGATGCCTCTCCTCCTCCTCGTCGCCCCTCGATGACGCTCCTCCTTACCCTCTCCCTCGACATCGCCAGCAACCCTAGGGTGTCTCCGCCACCAACCATAGGGTGTCCCCTGCCGGCCACCTCGCCTCCGGCTTGGGATCCACCTCGCCACCGACCCTCCTCGCCCTCTGCCTCCTACGTGCCCGTTGAGCCCCCCCTGCTGGTCCCTCTCCTTCATCCTTCCTCCCTGGTCCCTCATTGTTCTTAGCAATTAAAATTTGTTCTTAAAAATATTTCTTCTTAGCAATTAATCTTTTTTCTTAGCAATTAAAATTTCCATCATCTGTTCTTAGCAATTAAATTTTGTTCAGTGATATATTGAATTAGCATCTAGTGCAGCATCTATTCTTATTAGAAAAGTTAGAGAAGAGGGACCAGGCGAGGAACATACTCCTCTTTTTTAATTAAAGTTGCAAGTGAATATGCTAGGATTATGTCATGAACTTGTGTTGATTTCCTCAAGTTTAGCATATATGCTTCAGTTTATGTATCTATGGCCATTGTTCCTTTACAAAAAAAATGTTTACAGGGATCCAGTGGCCTATGTTTTTCCGGAATGTTGATTCATTTATGTTTCGGGAAATTTCAGGCGCTCGATATGTCCAATTTCTAGCAAAGGTCATACCAAAATTTTCCATGCATTTCGTCATGACTTGTGCTAGAAAAGTAGGACATATCGAGTGTCTGGGATTTTCCGCAAGGGGAATTGAACGACCTTCCGGTAAAACATAGGCCATTTTGTAAATGTTATAATTCCTTCCATTTTCTTCTACAATTAAACCGTCAAATTGAATCCTATAGGAAACATGGCTCATAACGATGAAGTCGGCCCTATTGACCAACCCATCGAACAACCTCAAGAATTTTTGAACTATATAGCTTCTCAAGACTCCGGGTCGCGGTCCCGACAAACCCTTCGCATCACGGAGCATGCCACTGACAGCGACACCACTGGGACGGGCAACACTAAGACCAGCGACATGGATGGTGCCAACCAGACAACGGATGGTACCAACCAGACCATGGATGTTGCTAGCCAAGGGTCCTTTAGGACCAAGAGGCAGCAGAAACCCTGACCCCCAAACAAGCTCGCATCGAAATACTTGATGTCCACGGGGTTCACCCTGGCACCTTCGACATCGTAAGTCCATGGAAGGTATCGGGATGCTACGACAACGACATGGCGTGCATCCTTCGGGAGACCGTCAATATAAACCAGACAAACATTAGAGAAGTACCAGGAGGAGCTTTGGAGAACCACCTCCTAGAGAAGATTCATGCGAGATTCAAGTTCCCCGACCATAATGAAGAAGTCCTTCCGTGCCAAGATGATAATATGCAGGGGATAAATGCAAAAGCCCTCAAGAAGTGTAGCAAAGCCTTGAGAAACTGGAAACATATGGTGAAAGTACAGATTGCTAAAGAAGGTTCATCCTACGACACGATGAAGACTCACTTTCCGTCGATTTCGGAAGAATACTACCTAAAATTCAAGCCTCCTTACGGAGACCCTGAAACCCATCAGAGGTCGGAATATTTCAAGGGTCTTCATAAGATGAACTTCGGGATCCCACGCCTTGGAAGTCGTGGTTACACGGGGAAGAGGTCAGTGTGGTATAAGGAGGACGCGGCACGTCTGGAAGGTCCGCGGGAGCCAAACCCCTGGGAGGAGTTCGACGATCCGTAGGCACGTGACTACATTAGGGCTCGGTACACAAGAGATTTCTATAACCGAGGAATGGACCACGGACACCCGCGACGAGGAATGTCATAAGAGAACTGGTATTTTTTAATTTACCACCTTATTTAGCTTCTAATGATCAAGTCGGTAACTGTTTATTCATCTTTATAATTAAAAGGTTCATGTCTTTTTATAGAAGGAGCAACTATGGCTTGCATCAGAAAGCGAGTCTTCGTCTTAGACGTTGAAGAAGTATGCGTGGGACACCCCTTTCAACCTGGCGTTGAACAAAGTGAAGGGAAAGCCCTTGCATGACCCGACGGAGTATGGACGTGTAGCCGGCACCTGAGTCGGGGCCTCCTAGAACTACTACTACTATAAGGAGGATAAGGCACACACAAGCAAAGAAGGAGGCTCAACAAAGTGACCTCGATGATGTGCATAAGGCGGTCGAGTCAGCCATGCGGAAGACCAGAGAAGAGACCATGGATGAGGCGGAAAAGAGAAAGCCTGAGATGGTTGCGGCAGCCAAAACTGCGGCCAGAGAAGAGGCCAGGGAAGATCTTAAATCTACCTTTTCTGCCTTGATGCCGGCTATGTATAGGTGGACGAAAGAAAATACCAACGCGGATGCTTTTCCCATTCCTAGCTTCATCGGGAGCAACTCGACAAACACCGGCTTCGCAACCGAACATGCAACCGGGCACGAACTCGTCGCACCTGCCATAGTCGCTCATAGCAGCCCCTCCTACGGCTCCGACATGCCCTGAGGGGCTTGCACATTAGCTGATCTTGACGCTATCACGGTAACTACGCATCTCGCGCTCCTCAACATATTCAATCTTCCATTTCTTTGACTTTCGGACCTCTGACGCCGCGCATGTCTTCACAGGGAGACGATACTCCATGCACCCTCCTATTGAACATCGGCGACTAGTTAGTGGATATTTCTAAGGCAACGATCATGAATCCATTAGACCGGGGGTTGCACTTCATTTGCATGCTCGACGCCGTCTTTAAAGCCACCTTGTCTCGTGTGCTATCAAACGAGTACTCCAAGTTGCCTCCCCCCCCCGCCCCCCGTTCCTAGTGGGAGAGAAGAAGTATCGGCCGATCTGGGAAGATCCATGGGTTGGATGATAATGTGACCGAAGGAACTTATCTGTGCGGAGCCTGCCGGTGAAACGCCGACCCAAGGTAACACCACTTTAACTCCACCTATCCAGTTCCAATACTTTGGCTTGGGCGATCATAGCGGACACGAAGAAGGTCCAACAATCCCGGTGGCTCATCAAGCAGCCCCCGTGGATCCACTAGCTGATGACATGGAGGATGCGAACCTTGAACAATACTTCAACCATTCCTATGATGACGCTCAACCACTTGATCTTGATTTTGAGTGCAACCTTGGGAATACGGAGCTTTAAATGCCTGAACTAACCCAAAAGGAACATGCTCCCTGGAGGATACGCCCCCTGATTCCTGCACCCAAGACAAAGCAGCCCAGCAGCCAGCAAACATACTAAGCCCGAACACAATGCTAACGGGAATCCGTGCGGCTTTTGCTGAAACACAACCTGGGCCGGTGACAAAGAAGAAGAAAAATCATAGGAAGAGAGTGAATAAAGGCGCTAATGCAACTTCCATGAGCTAGCCGCCACCAGTCATCTGGGTTCACGACAATGTACCGGTTCGTGATGCGCCGGTGCTCCATATAGTGGGTAGGCCGATGCTACCGGAGAATACGCTCAAGGGCTTAACGTTGGAGCTTAGGAGACTGAATGACCATGTCTTGTCTACGGAGCACAGTCTTCTTCGAGCCCATGCTGACACATCAGGATACCTGTTTTACGCGGCTAAGGTGCCCACAGGCTTAGACTTCAACCATCATAGCTCCGCTGACATGATCTTTCTTCGGTTTAATTACATCTTCGAGATGTTACACATGATACGGATCAATTTTACCTTCGTCTACCTTTATGCGCTACTTCTGAACTACCTGGTGAAGAAGGAGGAACTACCGCAAATCGTGGTAGCGGACCCTGACGAGGATTGACCTTGGCAAATCCCATGGTTGGGAACCCTGGGTTAGATCGTAGAGGAGATGTGCAGGTTGGCGATACTCGTCGGATAACAGGAGAAAGCACTTCCTGCTCGATTGTATTATAATGGAGACGATTACAGTGGAGGTCCAGGCGAGATCGCACAGGACCAGAGGTGTAGCTATGGGATTCGATGCTCTAGACGCCCCCTCTCCCAGCCTTTATATACTAGGTTGGGTCGCAAGTAGTCCGTCTAGGTTTACAGAGAGGGTTTCCTAATCTATCTTCAATCTTGGACACCAAGTCGCGGTTTCCATGATCCTCGAGGACTCCTTATGGTGGTTGCCTCGAGTGGGCCATGTGTGGGCCGACCGAGGCTTTCTGTGGGCCCTCTAGCTTGATACGCACCAGGTACCCTCATCTGTAAGAGTCATGGGGTCACCCCCTCATCAGTATCCCCCGAGTGCCTGGAGGACTCGAAGAGTCGTGCAGGGACTCGAATCCATAATTGCCTTCAAACGTGTAGCATAGCTGCGAGTCGTCGGCTGTTAGCCATAAGAGATAGTTTATTCGAGGGATGATAAGCTAGAGAGGCCCAAGGTAGTCGACTGATAGAGACCTGGTGGATTGGTGCAAAGATCTCTAAAGCCCAAAATCAAGCCGCGCCCCTCGACACGAACTTGGAAAACCACCGGTGCCTAGCAAGATCATGCTGCTGCAGGTCTTATAGGATCAATGCCGCCGGATTCAGATAATATCCTTGACGCGTCCGTCATTGGACAACTTACTCATGCATTGCATGGAAAACATCCGGAGTGAAGTGGCAGCTGTGGCAAGTCCCGACCCGGCCGTCTGCGCAGCGGGGTCTTACCTACGTGCTAAGCTTGCGCGGCATCTGGGGTGCAGTGTATCGCCGCCCAGGCATCATTTTTCGGAGGCGCGGAGCCTAATTTAGACAGGTATCCACTTGGAAAACAAATCAAGTTGAAGAATAGTGGTCACTCACGGAGTAATGACGATCTCAGGCGAGGGGTTGATAAGAGTCGCACCCACCCGGATGGTCATCGAGTGGGCTGATTACGTGGGTACCCATGCGGCACTTCGGGTGCCCGGATAGCTTTTTCTTTCGGATGTCTGATCCAGTCCAACCTTTCTTGTGTGATTTATTACTCAAGCACCTTATCATCTTCTGGGTGAGGGAGCACCCGAACTCTATAGATATAATAATCCTTGGTGGGGCAAGTGAGCACTCGAACATGTTGTGGCGCTCGGGATGAGGGAGCACCCATACTCTATGGATATGTTTTTTTATGGAGGAGAGTGACCACTCACATCCTCAGGGCTTGCTCTCTTTTTGTAAAGATGGGGCGCTCCCGATGGGAGTAAATTTTTGAAAAGATACGGTCAAAAAGTTTGAGGCGCAGGCTTGGGGAATCTTTCCACTGCGGTGCCGTGTCTTGAATCAGTCTTGTATGTGCTGCTATGATGCCCAGGTTGTAATGATGCTACTGATGACGTGCTTGATGACGGGGGCTAGCTTGTGAACCGTCACGTCTTCTATGTAGTCATAATGACGCCCTACGGTGCTGCGGCCGTTTGGGTTTCCGATGCGTGTATGGGAAACTTGCGGAGATTTGATGTCTGTAAATATTTGGAAAATGCGAAGGGGCATCTTTCCTTGGAACCTGTACTGCCACATGTTTCAGCTTGGAGTTAATGATGGTGACGATTGGTTTTCCAATGCAGTCGTCTTGCTTGCACCTAGCCTGGTCTATAAGTATCTGCTTCGTTTTGCTTTTTTGGCACAATCTCTTCACTCCTCCTTGCACCCTCTTCCAGTTTCCATAGTTCTTCATTTTTCTGAGCTTGTTCTACTTGCGACATGGCTCTGCGTGGCCGGAGAGCCCGTGGTGGTCGCACGCCTCGTTAGTCCTATCATGGGTGTGGCGGAAAGGCTGCGGCACCCTCCTCTTCTTCTGAGAGGGAGGGTGTTTGGCGTTATGATTTTCTGCTTGGCATTCTTAGTCCTTCTGCTGGCCGGATCCCTCTTCCCTTTTCTTTTTCCTCTATTATTTCCGAGCTCAATCTGAGGGGCCTTTGGATCCGTCTTCAAGGGTGACCTTGTTCTCCTGTGTGGATAGACCTTGAGGTTGACATCTCCTTCTTGGTTTTCTTTGGGCCTGGTTGGAGGTCTTGTTCTTGATGGCTAAACTTGCGCGCTCGGGATAGCCTTTGTTGCCGGTTTGATAGAGAAGATACTCTCACTGTTCGTGCTTTTGATGCTGGTGGTAATTGTCTGGATCCATACTGGGAGGAAACGAGCAGTGATAACTCTGACGGGTCGAAGGGTGCTTCGACATCTTCTCCTGCTGCTTCGTCTTCCACCGACTCCTCGGCTGGTGGAGCTTACTCTTCTAGTTCTGAGGAGTTGGACGTCAAGCTGCCGAGAAAGCGGGGGCGTCGACCAGCAAGGTCACCAGGCTGAGGAAGGCATCGAGTGGCTCCTTGCAGGCTTGGTTTTACTTTGTCTGTGATTATGCCCGTCAAGATGTAGACCAAAGTTCCAATTATCTCAGCATGGGCACACATGTATAAGTCATAATTCCTTGGGATGAATGGTCTTGTAATCCTTTAGATAGATGCTCGAGTCTTTATCTTGTAATCTTTGGTGTATCGCAGCAAACTTTTGTACTCATGTAACTACGATATGAAAATATGTCCTTCGAGTGCTTGATTTTGTAATGAGTCTACTTTCATAATCGTACTGCCTTCGGGTGCCCGGTCCTTGCAATAAATCTTCTTTTATAATAACGTCTTCGGGTACTCGGTCTTGTAATACGAAGGCTTTCGTAGGATCGGGTGCGCGATAGCGCTCCCGACGGGAGTAGCCCCCGAGGCTATGTTTGATTTCGTAGAGTCGGACATAGGCTTGAGCTGTCCCCCTTTTTGTTCTTGGAAAAACTCATCGGGTGCGCAACAGCGCTCCCGATGGGATTAGCCCCCGAGTCTTCAGGCGATCACTTGTGATCGGGTGAAGACTTAAGAGATTATTTCGCTGCTGTCTCTGGCTCCTCCTTATGAGCTTTGTTTGCTAAAATTTAAGACCTGCTTCACTTGTCCTCGTCGCGGCGTGTCTTTGGTAGGGCGGCCGTTGTGTTACTTTGGGAATTGTCCTTGCATCCTTCGCATGTGTTTTGGCGTACTTTGAAGAGGTTTTGGTTTAGATCCAACGTCTTTGATGTTTATTTCGTTGCATACGCAAGAAAAAGGTCTCTGAGGGGGGGCGTCTGTGTGCGAGCCCCCGAGTGCTTTGAGTTTGGTCGTCGCGTAAGAGAAAAAAGCATCTCTCAGAGGGGAGTCAATGCTCTAGCCCCTGAGTGCTTTGAGTTAGGACGTCACGTAAGCGAGAAAAGCGTCTCTCGGGGGGATTCAATGCTCGAGCCCCCAAGTGCTTTAGATTAGGTCATAGCGGGAGCGAGAAAAGCGTCTCTCAGGGGGAGTCAATGCTCAAACCCCCGAGTGCTTTAGATTAGGTTGTTGCAGAAGAGAGAAAAGCATCTCCCGGGGGGAGTCAATGCTCCAACCCCTGAGTGCTTTGAGTTAGGACGTCGCATAAGCGAGAAAAGTGTCTCTCGTCTGGAGTCAATGCTCGAGCCTCCGAGAGCTTCAGATTAGGTCGTCGCGGAAGCAAGAAAAGAATCTCTCTGGGGGAGTCAATTCTCGAGCCGCTGAGTGCTTTGAGTTAGGACGTCGCGTAAGCGAGAAAAGCGTCTCTCGGGGGGAGTCAATGCTCGAGCCCCCGTCGTTTGGGCAACACAATTTTATTATTTCGCATTTTACATGATTGCCCGTCGGCGCAGCCGCCGCTCCTTGAGTTGTTGAGTGGTGTTGCCAAATGAGTGGTCTATGGATAGAAGAGGCGCATGTTTGCCACGTTCCACGGGTTTCCCACATCTTCGTTTGTCTTCGGGTCCTTTAGTCTGTATGCTCCTCCTCATATGACTATAGAGATTATGAAAGGTCCTTCCCATTGTGGGGGCAAGCTTGTGGACCTTCTCTTGTATTAGTCGCAAGATGAGATCGCCCTCTTGGAAAGTTCTTGTTCGAAGGCGCCTGCTTTGATACATGCGCAGCTTGTCCTAGTATCCTTCTGAGCTTGCGAGAGACTTGTCCCTTGCTTCATCCCCGACGTCTTTATCGTCTTCGAGTGTGTTCTCTTCTTCTTCATATCCGGTTATCCGTGGAGCTCCGAATTTGAGGTCGTGTGGTGATGTCTACGCACGCTTCTATTCTTGTAGACTATGTTGGACCTCCAAGCGCAGAGGTTTGTAGGACAGCAGCAATTTCCCTCAAGTGGATGACCTAAGGTTTATCGAACTCAGGGAAGTAGAGGTTGAAGATGGTCTCTCTCAAGCAACCCTGCAATTAAGATACAAGAAGTCTCTTGTGTCCCCAACACACCTAATACAACTAGGAGTTGTATAGGTGCACTAGTTCGGCGAAGAGATGGTAAAATATGGGTGATAGGTGTGATAAAACGAAGTAATATAAATCTGTAATAAAAAGTGCAGAAAAGAAACAAGTAACAAAAGTGAGTGAAAACGGTGTAACAATGATGGAAACAAGGCCTAGGCTTCATACTTTCACTAGTGGCAACTCCCAACAACATTAACATAGTCTAATCACATGATATTTCCCATAAAACATGCAATGGAGACGTACTCGGAGGTCATTCCTTTGTGGTCAAGAGAGGAAAAGAATTGTGTAGGGCTAAAAAAGCACACCTCAGAGTTCGTAGTTCTCAATCTATGGACTTCCCAATGTCACCGCGGCCATCCAAAGAGAGTACCACAATCACCACAACATATCTAAAGGATAGTCAAAGACAAGCACCAAGAGACTCTCAATCTTCAATCCACACACAAAAGAGGAAATCACTCATGATAACATTCTTCTAACCCATGTCCAATAGACCGCTGTCACCTTGGTCTCGGAGATTATACTAGATAAGATCAATTGAGTACATCAATCCAATACATAGAGGAAGGGGAAATATCATGGGATCACCCTAGATTAACATAGCCTATGATAACAACAAAGATCACATCATGGGAGAGAGAGAAACCACATAGATCAAGATATAAGCCTTAGCCCCGAGGGGAACTACTCACACATGGACATGGTGAGAGGGAGAGTTGTTGATGGAGAGGTGCAGCCCGGAGGAGATCAAGGAGACGGCGACGGTGGCGGCCACGGCGGCGGCGGCGCCCACGGCCAAGGCCACGACCCTTGGGGGTAGCGGCCCTTGGCTCCTTCTTCTTCCTTGGAGATGGTGCTACTATGGAGATTGATCTCCCCCTCAAGACGGCTGCCAAGGGAGAGGAATTTTCGTGGTGCCCTTTGACCTAGGTTTCCTCTCTTTATATAGACTCTCGGATTCCCGTCATCCAGATTACGTCTTCTGCATTTCGGAGTTTCTGGAAGCATCCGAACTCCGATTAGGCCTAATTTTATGTCGAAATCCACCGGAAAAATATTCCCTAACACTTTTTAGTTTTAAGTTGTTCCGTTTGAGGCCGTCTTCTAGCATTTCCGAGGCGATCTTTAAAACCTATCTGGTGGGGACAGATTTCGGGAAAGTTAGAGTCCAACTCTTACAAGGCTTCCTTTTGTGATCTTTCCTTTATCCAAGTAATTCCTACACATAAAGTAGAAAAACAAGAACTTGTGAACTCTTGCAACCATTAATAGGTTAGTTCCAAAATATGTTATAAAGATATATGAAAGTATATCAAAAACGTAGAAATATCACACAAAACATGCATGGAGCAAGCAGAAATTATAGATACGTTTGGGACGTATCATGTGGTAGCACAACCTCTGCTCCGTATACCAGGAAAAATGGCGTGTACTGGCTTGAAGTGTTGGGAGTAGTGCGCATGCTCCATAGGACTGTGGGGAGTTCTTCTATCTAGTTTCCTACGGCTTGCTCGAGTGGCGCGAGAAGCCGTTTTTTATTCCTCCACATACTAAACCATTTCCTTTTTCTACTTGGTCATTGAATTTCGGGTGCATGACTGACTCATAGTTGATTTTGATGCCCAGTTTGTGGAAAAAGTTTTGTACTTCGGCTGCTGTGAAGTTTGTTCCGTTGTCTGCGATGATGTTTTGTGGTACGCCGAATCGAAAAATGATCGACTTGATGAAGTTGATAGCTGTGAGGGCCGTCGAGCTGGTGATTGGCATGGCTTCAATCCAGTTGGTGAATTTGTCGACTGCTACTAAGAGGTGTGTCCTGCCACCTTTTGCGGATTTCTTGAGTGGTCCTACTGTGACGCCCCCAAAATCAAGTCATGTACAGTAATCATACACGCAAGGTACACGGTCGAGATCAGGGCTCACGGTAAGATATCATAACACAACTCTACAAATAAAATAATACAAGTTCTTTAATACAAGCCAGGGGCCACGAGGGCTCGAATACAACAGCTCGAGAGCACAAAGTTAGCGGAAGCAATAGTATCTGAGTACACACACAAGGTACGCATGATCTGCCTTAAGAAGGCTAGCACAAAAACAACAACGATCGAAAAGGCGAGGCCTCTGATACGTCCAAAACGTATCTATAAATTCTTCTTGCTCCATGCATCTTTTGTATGATATTGCTATCATATTGATGCACTTCCATACACTTTTGATCATATTTGGACTAACCTATTAACTCAGTGCACCCCAGTGTCAGTTCCTGTTTTCTGCTGTTTTTGTAGTACAGGTTTTCCCATTACTTAAAGTGCCAGAAAAATTATATAGGAAAAATCAGCGTACAGGAAGCTTTGGGAAGAGCCCAAGTGGGGCCAGAGGGGAGCCAGGGGTGGCCCAGGTGGCCACCTGGCGCGGCCACCCCCTAGGCCGCGCCAGGGGGAACCTGGGGCCCCTGGTCCACCTCTGGTTGTCCCCCTTCGCCTATATATCCCTCTCGTCCCGAAACCCTCGAGGACAGAACCCTTTTTCGCGATCTCTCCTCTGTTCCGCCGCCTCAGTGCTTCCAAGATCGGGAGCACCAGGAGCCCTCTTCCCGGCACCCTGCCGGAGGGAGGAACCACCTCCGGGATCTTCTCCACCACCATGGATGCTTCCCGGATGAACCGTGAGTAGTCCACCTTGGACCATGGGTCCATGATCAGTAGCTATGTGATGTTCTCCTCCCCTCTTTGTTCTTCATGGTTTAGACCTCGTGAGCTGCCCTACATGATCGAGGCAGATATGTAATCTTTCTGCTGTTGCTATGCTGAGTTTTCTGGGATCTGATGGATTATGAGACTATGTTCAGATTGTGTTTGAGTAATATATTTGATTCTCCACTTTTATATTTATGTTCTTGAGTAGTTCTTGCATGTTCTCCATTGCTGTTTATTGCTTTGGCCAAGTAGTAGGTAGTGACTCCAAGAGGGAGCGTTATGCATGATTGTGGGTTCATGCCCCTTGATGACTAGCTTGAGTGAAAGAAACATGAGTCTAGGGGATGTTCTGTTGCCACAAGGGAGAAAACAACGGTGCTTGTACTTGCGGTTGCAAGGATTGTTTACTTTACGCAAAGTTCTTTAATGCAGTTGTCTGTTGCTTTGAGTTTACACTTTGGGTGGGATTCGCAACTTAATACCAGCGAGATGTTCTGGAGAGATATCTCAAGGTGGATGATTAGTAGGTAGATGCAGATGGATTTCGGTCTACTTTTCTTGGCATACCGCCCATGCTTTTGAGCCTCTACCTTTCTTTGTAGCATAGTTAGCATTGGTTTGCGCACATAATCCTGTCAATTGCCCAGCTGTAATTTGTTTAACTCGCATGGCTATTTTATCGTCTTTTGGGAGAGAGACATCACTAGTGAACATCATGAGACCCCGGTCCATATTTCCACCACTGTTTACACCCGCTATTTATTTTCTACTTTATTTCCTTTTCCGTTGCTATCGCTACCATTATTATCCTGTGAGTTTGATCCTTTGTAAACAACAAGGCCGGAGGGATTGACAATCTCTCTGTACTCGTTGGGAGAAAAGTTATCCGTTGTGTGTGCAGGTCCACGTCAACCGCCTAATTGCTGGCGCCGTTGTCACCTTCCTGTCGTTGTCGGAGTCCTACTGGAGACAAACCTTGGTATCTTCACCGAGGGAAATTTGCTGTTGTCTACATCTCAACCTTCCACTTTGGGTAAGCAACGAGGGGCGAGAAGCCATCGAAGCTAATTTCTGGCGCCGTTGCCAGGGACTCCACTCTTCAAGATAGGGGGGTTGCACATTATCTTTTATCTTTCCTTTTTAGTCTTGTTAGTTTACCTTTCAGTTTTTGCTTTAGTGTCCCTTATCAAAAATAAAAAAAATAGTTACCTTGCTTGCTGCTGCTATGGGTTCCACCGAGAACACCAAGTTGTGTGACTTCACTAGTCATAACAACAGTGACTTTATCTACACTCCTATTGCTCCACCTGCCACTTCAGCACCTTCTTATGAGATTAAACCTGCTTTGCTGAACCTTGTTATGAAAGATCAATTCTCCGGTGTTGGAGATGATGCTGCTTTGCACTTAAATAATTTTGTTGAGCTCTGTGATATGCAAAAGTACAAAGAAGTAGATGGTGATATCATTAAGCTTAAGATTTTTCCTTTCTCCTTGAGAGGAGGAGCTAAAATCTGGTTTCTATCCTTACCTAGGAATAGCGTTACACGGGCTAACTATTCTCTTACTCTTGATAAAACTTGATTTTCTCTTTTTGCATCATGCCTAGCTTAAAGGCGTAAAAGAAAGCGCTTGTTGGGAGGCAACCCAAGATGTTTTTACTTCTGTTTGTTGTGTCTTGATGTTTGTTACTACTGTAGCAACATGATTGTATCTTTACTTTTCAAGTTTGTGCCATTTATAGCCTCATATGACAAGGGAAGTGAAAGTTGTGACATGCTGTCCAGAAAACAGATTCTGTCCTCGTGACGGGAAAAATTGTAGAAAATTCCCAGTTCATATTTTTGATCTGAATTTTTTACACAGCGTGCTCTATACAATCACGGAGCTTTCGTATGTTCTGAGTTTTCTTGATTTGAGTTGCAGAAGTACCCCTAAAAAATTATTTACTACCTGTTGTTCTGTTTTTCACAGATTCTGTCCTGTTTTTCCTTTTCTTCGTTTTGCAAACCTTAAGATTGCTTTTTCTTTGCAAAAACTTTTTGGCAATCTTGAGAAACAGTAGCTCTTCAAGAATATCCTTACTTCCAGTAGAGAAAAATTATTTTATTGTGGGTACTAACCTCGGTAATCAGATTATGATTTGTTATGTATGAAGGGAGTTTTCAAGTGGTGCGAGGGAAGATGATAATAGAAGATTCAGCAGGGTCAAACGCTCAAGCTTGGGGATACCCCCGTTCACCCCCAAGAAATATTCAATAAGACTCAAGCATCTAAGCTTGGGGATTCCCCCATGCATCCCCTTCTCCGTCAACGATTATCAGTTCGTCTTTCGTTCCACTATATTTTTATCACTTCATGCGTTATGTGCTATGCTTGGAGCGTCTTGCTCTTTATTTCATTTTTAGTTTTCTTTAGCTTTGCTTGCTGTTCATAACAAGTTAGAACCCAGATTTCTTTGTGTGGGAGAGAAACACGCTCCACTTCACCCTAGAACACAACATAGGATTTTCATGCTTATCTTTGCTATGTGTGTTCTTTATCTTTTTCGTAGCTGTTGTCATGTTTAGCTCTTAATTTTCATGCTTATCTTTTTAAGAGATCTTGTTTAGTTTGTTGCTCGAACTCTCTTGAGTTTTCATATTTCTCTTGTTTAGAGAGTTTTCCTGTTGCACTGAGTTGTGTGTCTTGACTTGAAGTAGGTAATTGAGGTTGCTATTCAATTGTAGTAGTAACTTGCAATAGTTTTGAGGTATTTCCTTGAGTAATGTTTGAACTTTTGGTGTCAAGAGCTTTAGCCTATTAGTGATAGATGTCGTATTTTTGGAAATCCGTGTTTATTTTCGAAAAACTTACAAAATTAGTTGAGAACTTTAGCTACTAGATGGATCACTAATCTTTGGAGGGATCGAATATTTGAGTATACTCACGTACCATGAGTCGAGGAGGCGCAAGGATAACCAAACCCCCATACACTCCTCCTCGGGGTACTTGTCTCTTTGTGAACCTCCTAATTAGATTGAGACTAATTTCAGTATTCGAAAGTTGACACTTCCACCTAGCCATATTTTTCTAGCCTCTTCGGTAACGTGCATTGCCCTTTCTCACCTCGAGAGTTGGCACATACTTCGCCGGTGCAACCAAATCCTTGCTACAATACGCTCTGTCATCACAAGCCTCATTATATCCTTCCTCAAAACAGCCACCATACCTACCTATCAAGGAATTTCCATAGCCTTTCCGAGATACATTGCCATGCAACATTGATACCTCCAAAACGTATCTATAATTTCTTCTTGCTCCATGCCTCTTTTGTGTGATATTGCTATGATATTGATGAACTTCCATACATTTATGATCATATTTGGACTAACCTATTAACTCAGTGCACCCCAGTTCCAGTTCCTGTTTTCTGCTGTTTTTTTATTTCAGGTTTCCCCCATATTAAAAGTGCTCCAAAAATTCGGAAAAAATACAATAAAAAATCAGCGTACATGAAGCTTCGGGAATCACAGAGGGGGGTCAAAGGGACCCACCAGGGGCCCAGGCGCCCTCCCGTTGCGCCCTAGGGTGGGGCCGTGCCAGGGGGGCGCCTAGACCCCTAGTGGCCCCCCTGGCTGCCCCCCTTCGCCTATTTATTCCCCGTGACACAAAAACCCCGGGATGGGAACCCTTTTTCATGATCTCTCCTCTGTTCCTCCGCCGCCGCGCTTCCAAGATCGGGAGCACAAGAAGACCTCTTCCCGGCACCCTGCCGGAGGGAGGAACCACCTCCGGGAGCTTCTCCACCATCATGGATGCTTCCCAGATGAACCGTGAGTAGTCCACCTTGGACCATGGGTCTATGATCAGTAGTTATGTGATGTTCTCCTCCCCTCTTTATTCTTCATGGATTAGACCTCGTGAGCTGCCCTACATGATCGAGGCACATATGTAATCTTTCAGCTGTTGCTATGCTGAGTTTGCTGGGATCCGATGGATTATGAGATTATGTTTAGATTGTGTTTGAGTAATATATTTGATTCTCCTCTTTTATATTTATGTTCTTGAGTAATTCTTGCATGTTCTCCGTTGCTGTTTATTGCTTTGGCCAAGTAGTAGGTAGTGACTCCAAGAGGGAGCGTTATGCATGATTGTGGGTTCATGCCCCCCGATGACTAGCTTGAGTGACAAAAACATGAGTCTAGGGGATGTGTTGTTGCCACAAGGGGGAAAACAACGGTGCTTGTACTTGCGGGTGCAAGGATTGTTTACTATACGCAAAGTTCTTTAATGCAGTTGTCTGTTGCTTTGAGTTTACACTTTGGGTGAGATTCGTAACTTAATACGAGCGAGATGTTCTGGATAGATATCTCAAGGTGGATGATTAGTAGGTAGATGCAGATGGATTTCGGTCTACTTGTCTTGGCGTACCGCCCATGCTTTTGAGCCTCTTCCTTTCTTTATAGCATATTTAGCATTGGTTTGCGCACATAATCCTGTCAATTGCCCAGGTGTAATTTGTTTACCTCGCATGGCTATTTTATCGTATTTTGGGAGAGAGACATCACTAGTGAACATCATGGGACCCCGGTCCATATTTCCAATACTGTTTACACCCGCTATCAATTTACTGCTTTATTTACTTTTCCGTTGCTATCACTATCATTATTATCCCGTGCGTTTTATCCTTTGTAAACAACAAGGCCGGAGGAATTGACAACTCCTCTGTACTTGTAGGGAAGCAAAGTTATTTGTTGTGTGTGCAGGTCCAGGAGAAGCAAGTGATTATCAAACGGCGCATCACTTGCCGAACCACCTACTTGTATCCGTTGGAGTCCTACTGGTTCGACACTCAACCTTAGCATCTTCGCTAAGGGAAATTTGCTGTTGTCTACATCTCAACCTTCCACTTTGGGTAACCAACGAGGGGCGAGAAGTAAACTCTCGCGACATCAAAGCAATTTCTGGCACTGTTGCCGGGGACTCCGCTCTTCAAGATAGGGGAGTTGCACACTATCTTTTATCTTTACTTTTTAGTCTTGTTTGTTTACCTTTCAGTTTTTGCTTTAGTGTCCTTTATCAGAAATCAAAAAAATAGTTACCTTGCTAGTTGTTTTCATTATGTATGGTCCTTTTGCCTTTGGTGAAGCGGAAGTGCTCGCCTTTAAGCAAAGAGGTGGTGAAATTCTGAAAGATTCCTGGTATAGAATTAATGATTCTCAAAAAAGAGCCACCAAGAAGAAATCCACTACTATCCTTCTTACACTCTTTTATGTTGGAATTACTTCTTGGAATAGGTTTATTCTAGATACTTCTATCAATGGGAATTTCATAGAAGCCCCATTTTGGGAAGCTCTTAGTGTTATGGAAAATTTGTTGGAAATCTCCCTGTTCCTAGCATTCAAGAGGACATTACCCTAGCTCATATTATGAAAAAACTTGAAAAGATAGAGCTAGAGATGCCAAGAATTAATAAGATAAGTGAGTTGGATCGTAAGGTTCAAGGGAATTTGAATAGACTAGATAGCTCCATGCATAAAATTTTCAAAACCTTGGAGACCATCAAATCCCATGACTTGGACCCTTCTAGGATTGATAAGATTGAGGAAATCATTGAAACTCTAGGAACTACTTTCTCCTCAATCAAAACCAAAAAGGTGGAAACTCCAGCAAAGAAGGAACCTAGGTTCGTTTACGTTCCAAAGGCTCCTCGCTTCAAAACTAATCTATCTATTGCCAAAAGGGTTGAAACTGTGAAAACTTTGGAAGAGATACCTCTCTTTAAGATAAACGAGACTCCAATTGATTTTCCGCCTTTTGCTTTTATTCCTAGAAGTATCTTTATTAGGCCTTTATTTGAAAGACCTCTTAAGAGTAGTTGTATTATTGAAGAGATTTTTGATGATCTTGATGATGGTTCAATTGATACAGCTTGATCTATTTGCATTAAGCCTAGCTAATGGCTTTAAAGAAGCGCTTTCGGGAGGCAGCCCGCAACGAATTTAGAATTTCCCTTTTGTTTTTCTTCTGTTTTTAGTGGTCTTGATGATTGTTACTACAGTAGCAACATGATTGTATCTTTACTTTTCAAGCTTTGTGCCTTTTATAGCCTCATACGGCAAGGGAAGTGAAAGTTGTGACATGCTGTCCAGAAAACAGATTCTGTCCTCGTGACTAGAAAAATCACATAAAAATCCCAGTTCATCTTTTTGAGCTGAATTGTTTACACAGCATGCTCTATACAATTACTAAACTTTCGTATGTTCTGAGGTTTTTTATTTGAGTTGCAGAAGTATCCCTAAAAAATTCTTTACTACCTGCTGGTCTGTTTTTCACAGATTCTGTCCTGTTTTGCCTTTTCTTTATTTTGCGAACCTTAAGCTTGCTTTTTATTTGCAAAAACTTCTTGGAATTCTTGAGAAACAGTAGCCCTTCAAGAATATCTTTATTTAAAGTAGATAAAAATTATTTTATTATGGGTAGTAACCTCGCTAATCAGATTATGATGAGTTATGTATGAAGGGAGTTTTCAAGTGTGCGAGGGAAGATGATGAAAGAAGATTCAGGAGTGTCAAGCGCTCAAGCTTGGGGATTCCCCCATGCATCCCCAAGAAATATTCAAAGAGACTCAAGCATCTAAGCTTGGGGATGCCCCCGTGCATCCCCTTCTCCATCAACAATTATCAGTTCGTCTCTTGTTTCACTATATTTTTATAACTTCATGCATTATGTGATATGCTTGGAGCGTCTCGCTCTTAGGTTTTATTTTTAGTTTTCTTTAGCTTTACTTGTTGTTCATAACAAGTTAGAACCCAACTTTCTTTGTGTGGGAGAGAAACACGCTCCACTTCCAAAATCTAGAACACAACATAGGATTTTTCATGCTTATCTTTGCTGTGTGTGTTCTTTATCTTTTTCATAGCTACTGTCATGTTTTGCTCTTAGCTTTCACGCTTATATTTTTAAGAGCTTTTGTTTAGTTTGTTGCTGGAACTCTCTTGAGTTTTCATGTTTATCTTTTTTAGAGAGTTTGCCTGTTGCACTGAGTTTTGTGTCTTGACTTGAAGTAGGTAATTGAGGTTGCTATTCTTTTGTAGTAGTAACTTGCAATAGTTTTGAGGTATTGTTTTGAGTAATGTTTGGACTTTGGGTGTCAAGAGATTTAGCCTATTAGTGATAGATGTCGTATTTTGGGCAATCCGTGTTTATTTTCAAAACTTACAAATTTAGTTGAGAACTTTAGCTACTAGATGGATCACTACTCTTCTGAGGGGTCGAATATTAGAGTACACTCACGTACCATGAGTCGAGGATGCGAAAGGATAACCAAACCCCCATACACTCCTCCTCGGGGTACTTATCTCTTTGTGAACCTCCTTATTAGATTGAGAGTTACCGATAATAAGTGCATGAGTTCTTCGGACTAATGTGAGTATTCGAAAGTTGACACTTCGACCTTCCCATATTTTTCTAGCCTCTCCTGTGCCGTGCATTGCTTTGTTCTCACTTCGAGAGTTGGCGTTCACCTTCGCCGGTACATCCAAACCCTTGGAACGATACGCTCTGTCATCATAAACCTCAATATATCCTTCCTCAAAACAGCCACCATACCTACCTATCAAGGCATTTCCATAGCCTTTCTGAGATATATTGCCATGCAACATCCATCTTCTCATGACTTGATCTTCATGTCATACATGCTACTTGCTTGATCAATGAGCCGCATGCTAGTTGGGCCTTGCCCTAATCATTGCTACATGACGCGCTAGTATCATTGCATAACCTGCTACACTGGAAGAGGCATACATTTGCATACTTCATGATAGTTACATCTTCTTTATGATTTGAGTACTTTGTAAAGTGTGAAAGATCTTCTATACTTCTTGTAATATATAGAGTGTTGCCCCTAAAGTGAGAAAAAGACCCCAAAGTGGAAAAATTAAAAGATCCCAAAGAGGAAAAATTAAAAGATCCCAAAGAGGACAAATTAAAAGATCCCAAAGAGGAAAAATGAGAGAAATAGAAAGAGCCATTCAGGCCACCCAAAAAATACAAAAAAATAGAAAAAAAGAGAAAAAGAAATAAAAAGAAAGAAGGGGGCACACTGCTATTCCTTTTGAGAGATCCACACTCGTACTCCCTCTTATATCTTGTACTCCATAGAGATTATCATTTATGCATATAGCTATGTGGGGACCTTCACACTATAGAACTTGGCTTGTATATTGCAATGATGAGCCTCCTCAAATGAGCTCTAGGTCTTCTTGAGCAAGCAAGTTGGATGCACCCCCACTAGTTCCATTGGAGAGCTTACCTTAGCTCATATGTGCATCCGTTGCATGGAAATCCCTACTCCTCACATCATATCTATCATTTGGCTTTGTCTCGCCTATGATTGTCCTCATTGATGTTAGCCTTTCACACCCTTTTTGTCTTCCTCCACCATATTCTCTCTTTGCCATCCTAAGTGTCAACTTTATTTCTTATGCGCATCCATTGCATGAGTGCTCAAAATGTCGAAAAGGAGTGGATCATTTTGACTTGTACCTGGCTAGTGGTCTGGGGATGAGTCAAGATAAGATTCCAAAGAAGACCAAGTGTGAATATTTAGTAGATTTAGTTCTCAACACAAAAATACTTTTTCTCTCGTATATCCCTATCCCCTTTCTTGCACGGAAACACCATTTGGAGACATTCGAGTCACGGACAGCGAGAGCTCTTGCACCTTTATGTTCTTATGTTGCTTGTTTCAATGCTAAATATAGACTCTTGCCTATTATGACTTGAATTGAAATACATGACTTGATTGCTTTACTTAAAAGTTATTATATGGTTGTTAGCATGTCACCACAGAAATTATGCTTTTATCATTTACCTACTCAAGGACGAGCAGGAATTAAGCTTGGGGATGTTGATACGTCCAAAACGTATCTATAATTTCTGCTTGCTCCATGCCTCTTTTGTGTGATATTGTTATGATATTGATGAACTTCCATACACTTTTGATCATATTTGGACTAACCAATTAACTCAGTGCACCCCAGTGCCAGTTCCTGTTTTCTGATGTTTTTCTATTTCAGGTTTCCTCTATATTAAAAGTGCTCCAAAAGTTCGGGAAAAATCCAATAAAAAATCAGCGTACAGGAAGCTTCGGTAATCATCGACGGGGGGCCAGAGGGGACCCATCAGGGCCCCAGGCATCCTCCTGGCGCGCCCTAAGGTTGGGCCGCGCCAGGGGGGCGCCTGGACCCCTGGTGGCTCCCCTGGCTGCCCCCCTTCGCCTATTTATTCCCCGTGACGCAAAAACCCCGGACGGGAACCCTTTTTCGCGATCTCTCCTCTGTTCCTCCGCCGCCGCGCTTCCAAGATCGGGAGCACCCGAATACCTCATCCCGGCACCCTGCCGGAGGGAGGAACCACCTCCGGGAGCTTCTCCACCACCATGGATGCTTCCTGGATGAACCGTGAGTAATCCACCTTGGACCATGGGTCTATGATCTTTAGCTACGTGATGTTCTCCTCCCCTCTTTGTTCTTCATGGATTAGACCTCGTGAGCTGCCCTACATGATCTAGGACATATGTAATCTTTTTGCTGTTGCTATGTTGAGTTTGCTTTGATCCGATTGATTATGAGATTATGTTCAGATTGTGTTTGAGTAATATATTTGATTCTCCTCTTTTATATTTAGGTTCTTGAGTAACTCTTGCATGTTCTCCGTTGTTGTTTATTGCTTTGGCCAAGTAGTAGGTAGTGACTCCAAGAGGGAGCGTTATGCATGATTGTGGGTTCATGCCCCCCGATGACTAGCTTGATTGACATAAACATGAGTCTAGGGGATGTGTTGTTGCCACAAGGGGGAAAACAACGGTGCTTGTACTTGCGGGTGCAAGGATTGTTTACTTTACGCAAAGTTCTTTAATGCAGTTGTCTGTTGCTTTGAGTTTACACTTTGGGTGGGATTCGCAACTTAATACCAGCGAGATGTTCTGGATAGATATCTCAAGGTGGACGATTAGTAGGTAGATGCAGATGGATTTCGGTCTACTTGTCTTGGCGTACCGCCCATGCTTTTGAGCCTCTTCATTTCTTTATAGCATAATTAACATTGGTTTGCGCACATAATCCTGTCAATTGCCCAAGTGTAATTTTTTTACCTCGCATAGCTATTTTATCGTCTTTTGGGAGAGAGAAATCACTAGTGAACATCATGGGACCCCGGTCCATATTTTCAATACTGTTTACACCCGCTATCAATTTACTGCTTTATTTACTTTTCCGTTGCTATCACTATCATTATTATCCCATGCGTTTTATCCTTTGTAGACAACAAGGCCGGAGGAATTGACAACTCCTCTGTACTCGTTGGGAAGCAAAGTTATTTGATGTCTGTGCAGGTCCAGGAGAAGCAAGTGATTATCAAACGGCGCATCACTTGCCGAACCACCTACTTGTATCCATTGGAGTCCTACTGGTTCGACACTCAACCTTAGCATCTTCACTAAGGGAAATTTGCCGATGTCTACATCTCAACCTTCCACTTTGGGTACCAACGAGGGGCGAGAAGTAAACTCTCGCGACATCAAACATCCACCTTCTAATGACTTGATCTTCATGTCATACATGCTTTTGCTTGATCGATGAGCCACATTCTAGTTGGGCCTTGCCCTAATCATTGCTACATGACGCGCTAGTATCATTGCATATCCTGCTACAGTGGCAGAGGCATACATTTGCATACTTCATGATAGTTTCATGTTCTTTATGTTGAGTACTTTTGTAAAGTGTGAAAGATCTTCTATACTTCTTGTAATATATAGAGTGTTTCCCCTAAAGTGAGGAAAATATCCCAAAGAGGAAAAATGAGAGTTAAATAGAAAGATCCATTGAGGCCACCAAAAAAATAGAAAAAATAGAAAAAAAGAGAAAAAAGAAATAAAAAGAGAGAAGGGGGCACACTACTATTCCTTTTGAGAGATCCACACTCATACTCCATCTTATATCTTGTACTCCATAGAGATTATCATTCATGCATATAGCTATGTGGGGGCCTACACACTATAGAACTTGTCTTGTATATTCCAATGATGAGCCTCCTCAAATGAGCTCTAGGTCTTCTTGAGCAAGCAAGTTGGATGCACCCCCACTAGTACCATTGGAGATCTTACCTTATCTCATATGTGCATCCGTTGCATGGCTATCCCTACTCCTCACATCATATCTATCATTTGGCTTTCTCTCACCTATGATTGTCCTCATTGATGTGAGCCTTTCACACATTTTTTGTCTTCCTCCCCCATCATCTTTCTCTCTTTGCTATCCTAAGTGTCAACTTTCTTGCTTACGCTCATCCATTGCATGAGTGCTCAAAATATCGAAAGGGAGTGGATCATTTTGACTTGTACCCTGCTAGTGGTCTGGGGATGAGTGAAGATAAGATTCCAAAGAAGACCAAGTGTGAAACTTTAGTAGATTAAGTTCAAAACAATAAAAACTATGTTTTACTCTGTCGTATATCCCTATCCCCTTTCTTGCACGCAAACACCATTTGGAGACATTCGAGTCACGGACAGCGAGAGCTCTTGCACCTTTATGTTCTTATGTTGCTTGTTTCAATGCTAATATAGACTCTTGCCTGGTATGACTTGAATTGAATTACATGCCTTGATTGCTTTACTTAAAAGTTCTTATATGGTTGGTAGCATTTCACCACAGAAATTATGCTTGTTATCATTTACCTACTCGAGGACGAGCAGGAATTAAGCTTGGGGATGTTGATACGTCCAAAACGTATCTATAATTTCTGCTTGCTCCATGCATATTTTGTGTGATATTGATGCACTTCCATACACTTTTGATCATATTTGGACTAACCTATTAACTCAGTGCACCCCAGTGCTAGTTCCTGTTTTCTTCTGTTTTTGTATTTCAGGTTTTCCCATTACTTAAAGTGCCAGAAAAATTCCAGGAAAAATATAGGAAAAATCAGCGTACAGGAAGCTTCGGGAGGAGCCCAAGTGGGGCCAGAGGGGAGCCAGGGGTGGCCCAGGCGGCCACCTGGCGCGGCCACCGCCTAGGTCGTGCCAGCGGGGCGCCTGGGGCCCCTGGTCCACATCTGGCAGCCCCCTTCGCCTATATATCCCTCTCGTCCTGAAACCCTCGAGGACAGAACCCTTTTTCGCGATCTCTCCTCTGTTCCGCCGCCGCCGCGCTTCCAAGATCGGGAGCACCAGGAGCCCTCTTCCCGGCACACTGCCGGAGGAAGGAACCACCTCCGGGAGCTTCTGCACCACCATGGATGCTTCCCGGATGAACCGTGAGTAGTCCACCTTGGACCATGGGTCCATGATCAGTAGCTATGTGATGTTCTCCTCCCCTCTTTGTTCTTCATGGTTTAGACCTCATGAGCTTCCCTACATGATCGAGGCACATATGTAATCTTTCTGCTGTTGCTATGCCGAATTTGCCGGGATCTGATGGATTATGAGACTATGTTCAAATTGTGTTTGAGTAGTATATGTGATTCTCCTCTTTTATATTTATGTTCTTGAGTAATTCTTGCATGTTCTCCGTTGTTGTTTATTGCTTTGGCCAAGTAGTAGGTAGTGACTCCAAGAGGGAGCGTTATGCATGATTGTGGGTTCATGCCCCCTGATGACTTGCTTGAGTGACATAAACATGAGTCTAGGGGATGTGTTGTTGCCACAAGGGAGAAAACAACGGTGCTTGTACTTCTGGGTGCAAGGATTGTTTAGTTTACGCAAAGTTCTTTAATGCTGGTGTCTGTTGCTTTGAGTTTACACTTTGGGTGGGATTCGCAACTTAATACCAACGAGATGTTCTGGATAGATATCTCAAGGTGGATGATTAGTAGGTAGATGCAGATGGATTTCGCTCTACTTTTATTTGCGTACCGCCCATGCTTTTGAGCCTCTACCTTTCTTTGTAGCATAGTTAGCATTGGTTTGCGCACATAATCCTGTCAATTGCCCAGCTGTAATTTGTTTACCTCGCATGGTGACGGGGATCAACCCCGGCTAATCCCATGGTCAGGGACCCTGGGTTAGTCATGAGAGGCACTGGTTGGACGATAGCTCGCCGGCAAACAAGGAGGCTCGCTCCTGCTCGATATTATAGATTGGGGAGATGCGATTACAGTGGAGGCCAAGGCTGGAGCGCTGAAGGCTAGGGTTACAAGTAAGATTCGATGTCTTTGGCGTCACCCCTCCTAGCCCTTATATACCAGGCTAGGTCTCGGGGAGTCCCTCTACATGTGCAAGTATTCTTTCCTAACCCTAGCTTGCTCCGTACGGCAGGTCTTTGCACCTTCCTTGCGAGTTGCAGACTCCTATGTCGGTACCAACTAGTGGGCTGAGGCCGTATCTTCATTGGCCTTCTTCCTTCATGGACACCAGGTAGGCTCATCCATAGGAGTCGTGGGGTCACCCCCTCGTCAGTAGCCCCCGAGTGCCTGGGGGACTCGAAGAGTCGCGCAGGGACACGAGTACATTCATTTGTCGTTTATTGATATGCACGGTTTATCCGTGGGTCGCTGGCAGTCTGGTGGCCATGACAAAACCTATTTCAAGGGATGCTAAGCTGAGAGGGCCCAAGGAGTCGACGGGTCGAGCCTTGGTGAATTGCACTAGGGCAAATACCACAGTAGCCCAATCAAACCCACGTCCATCGACGTGGGCTTGGAACACTGGTTTCGAGCAAAAGTCCGGCTGCTTCAGGTCTTACGGTGTTCATTTGCTGCCAGTAATTTGTGTAGCCTAAGGCGCGTCCGCCCAGCTTATCTATCATGCTCTGCGCATGGGAAAGGCTGGGAGTGAAATCGCTCTTCTGCAAGTCCCAGCCCGGCCGTACTTCGCAGCGGGGTCTTACCTACACGCTAATCTTGCGTGGCTTCTGGGCACAGTGTATCGTGTTCCAGGAATGTGTGTTTTTGAGGCGCGGAGCCTTTTAGCATTGCACCCGCTTGGAACAGAACATCAAGAGAGTTGTTCACTCATTCACCCGAGGAGTTTTGTTTCGAGTGCTCAGTCGGGGAGTTTTTGCGAGTAATCACTCGAATGCCGTTTTTCGGCTCCTGAGGTGAGGGAGCACCTGGGACTCGTAGACCCGTATGGTCCTAGCGAGTGTTTTGTTTGTCTTTGCGTCGGGTTGAGGGAGCACCCGAGACTCTCATTGGTGCGAGTGTTCACTCGAGCACATGGTTGGTCTTTAGGTGAGGGAGCACCTGGGACTCTTATGATGTACGCTCCCGATGGGAGTGAGATGTTTTTCTTCCTTGGGGAAAAGATCTGAAAAGATGGAATCTCTGGGCCTTGATGGCGTACTGAGTACGCCTTGCTGTGATATGACATTGGCGTGGTCTTTTGCCATTTGTTGACCGCTGCGGTCTATCGTGTGAAGTGACTTGGCGCTATCCCGCCGAAATTTTCGCGTCGCGCGATCATGGTCCTCTTTTTGCGCGCGTAGTGGGAGGTGTTGTTGTTGTGCTGGTTGGGTTTTCCATACTTTTCTCCTCTGTATGGGATCGTGCCACGTTTTACTTGGGAGAAACCGTTGCATTGTGGCCCTTCTTGCGGGGCTCTGTGAGTTAAATACCGTGTGGCTGGGTAAGTTTTACGTTTTACCCAGCCATTGCCTTTCTCCTCTTTCTCTGCTTCCTTTGTGTTCCAGGGCTTTCGTCTTTTATTTTCTGCCTCCTGCCGTGAGATCTATGCCCAAGCGCTCCCGTGCTGCTATCGAGTCGGCCAAGATGTCCGGCAAGTGGGAGCGCTCCACGTTCGGGGATGGAGATCTAGAGGCACTGGTCGCAGATGGCGTGGAGGTGGAGGGCGATGTGCGCCTTCCTGGTGAAGAGTCTATTCCAGCGCCGGCGGCGAAGGAGCGGGTATGCTTCCAGGCTTTTTTCCACCGAGGGTTTTCTCTTCCGCTGCATCCTTTTGTCCGGGGCTTGCTGTATTCTTATCGGCTTCAGTTGCATGACCTGACTCCCAACGGGATTTTGCACATTGCGTGCTTCATCACTCTTTGCGAAGCTTTCCTGGGGATTTATCCCCATTGGGGACTTTGGAGGTGCCTTTTTAGTGTTAAAAGGACGAACTCTGAGTACACCGTGAGTCGAGTGGGTATCTCCATTGGGGATAAACATGCGTATTTTGACTTGGAGAAGATCGATTCTGTTAGTGGTTGGCGAAGGGGCTGGTTTTATCTGAAGGATCGCTTCGTTGTTGGTCAGCAATTTGGTCTTGCTTCTTTCAATCCGAGCACTCGGGCGGTCAGACAGTCTTCGTGGTCTCATTCTTTGACCGAAGTGGAGTCATCTGTGCTGGCCCCATTTTTGGAGAGGATCTCTGTGTTGAAGGATAATTTGACTGGTGGTCAACTTATCTCTGTTTATGTTGGGAGGCGAGTTCAACCGTTGCAGCATCGAGATCACCCTATGTGGCACTACAAGGGTCTCGATGACTCGACGAGATGCTCGCCTGAAGAGCTAGAACCTGATGACCTGCTGGCCCGCATCCAGCATGTGACCAAGTGCTCAAGTATTTCCGAGATGCGCCTTGTCCTTCCATATGCTTCTGATCATCCTCCGCCGCCGGTTGGTTCCATGTTCCTTCATCTTCTTGGACGAGTACCTGGTTTCGTTTTGTTGTTGACATTGCTTGTCTGGCAAGGCCATGCTCCAGTGCCGTGTAACCCTCCGCAGCCGAAGGACGCCGATATTCTTGAAGAGCCTGATGCTTCCGCAGCTGAAAATGTTGCGCCGGCTCTTAATGCTGAGATTGTTCTAGTGGAGACTGGGGATAGTGAGGACTCGAGTCCCTTTCGGGTGAAGCGATCACGTCCTTTGGGTGCTGAAGATCATGTTGCGTTAGGTGATGACGTCTCTCCTGCTGCTCCTTTTGCTGGTCCTTCACCTTCGGCTGCTGCCCCGGCCCCTCCTCCCAAGAGGGCCAGGCTTGGGAGGCTGGGGCGTCCTCATGCTGCGCGCGTCGGGTAGGATTCTTGCGTGATTTGTGCCTGTTCCGTTGTCTTTGTTCTTGCGTCTGATAATGTTTTACTTTATAGTGCTGCGCCTGCTCCGTTCTGTTTCGTGCACCAGTGCGGCTGCTACTGATCTGAAGTCGACGAGTTCTAGGGCGGCAACCAAGCATCTTGAGGTCCACTAGGCTGCCGCTGGCCAATCTGGGCCGGAGGCGACTCCTGTTGTTTCGACTGCGGGTGTAGTTCCCGGTGTACCTTCTTATGGGGCGCCTGGTACTACTGCTTCTGAACCTAGGCCGGCCGAGCTTGGTCCTCCGTACTTTGGCCGTCCTGGTCTGGCAATTGAGGAAAAAGTCCGTGTTTTCGACCATGTCTCCAAGCTGGTAAGGTGATTCGTGTCTGTGTCGTTTTATCATCGGGGGCACGGCAGTGCTCCCGATGGGAGTAGCCCCCGAGGCTAGAAGTAATTGTTTGCAGTTGCTTGTAGTCTTGCCTTTAAGTAATACCTGATTTCCTGGTTCTTGCAGCCTGTTTTCTAGCACTGTGAGCGTTTGGTTCTTGATGCTGAGCATTGGCAATGGGACCATGAGTCTGCCCAAGACGCCTTATCTGCTATGGATAGTAAGTTTTTATTCTTGTGCTGCTGAGCTTTTGGGTGCTTCGCCTGTTGTTTTTGAGTGCTGTTTTTGCCTCGCAGGTCGTCGCCAGGCTGCTGAGAAACGAGCCGAAAAGGCGGAAAGGACTGTTTCCGTTCTCGAGGCTGCCTTGGCTTCCAAGGAGGCAGAGCTGCATGGTCAACATGAGGATCTGGTTCGCCTTCGCCAGGCTGAGGACGCGCGTGCTCAGGTGGAGGTACTCGAGGGCAAACGTCTTCGCACCTTGGCGGGCTCGCTTGTGTGTAAGTTCTGTGTTTGACTGTTTTTCTTTCCACTATTTGCCTTTGGTGACTTTTTTTTGTTTGGTACAGCTGCTGTAGGTGCCGAGCCGAAGGAAGCTGCTGCATCGGGGTCTGGGATTCTTCAAGGTGTTGTTGATGCTGTTGCAGATGCTGTTGCAGTGGTCGAAGACGTCTGTGCCCGGGCTTCCAATGTTTGTGGGTCTTGCTTAAGAGCACCTTACGCCGGAGGGTACGAAGGTGTCCGATGGCCTGGGTGCTCGGGTTGCGGCGTTCAGCCCTGATGGCAAAGATGTGGTGGAACTGCTGGCGGAGAGCGTGGTGAGTGGTTCTTCCACGGCCCTGATCGTCCTTATAGGGCATGGGGTTTCCTTTGATGATTCCTTGGTTGAGACCATCCCGCAATATTCTGGTGAGCAGGACGACCGAGCCGACAGGCTGGCTCGTCACCTGCAACAGGTTGTGGATGCTTAGGGTCCTCCTGCCATAGGTGAAGGAGAGGTGCAGTAGTGTTACACCTCTTTTGTCTGTAATTCGCGACTCTGTTGAGACGATTGATCTTGTGCAGCTTCTATCTGAATGTCTGCTTTGGCTGTTCTTCTTGTTTGAATTTGATTAGTTTTTTTTATCCTGCGGTAGGCCACTCCGGGCTTTCTTCGTCCTTGGAGTTCACTGAAGGATGATGCTCGCGAGGGTGCGTATGAGTCCATTTTCTTGCGGCTGAAGGACGCTGAGCGGGACGTTGTCCGACTGAAGGGGTCCGTGGCCGTTCATCGTACTCGGTGTGAGCGTGCCGAGTCCGTGGTTGAGGGACTTGCTTCGTGGGTGGTGAAGTTGTCTGACCTCCTGCGGGGTTAGTCTTTCCTCTGCTTGCTCGCTTAGTTCCGCTTGGTGGGTTTTCGCCGTCTTTGTCTTGATCGTAGTTCTTGACTTTCGAAGTGCTGGCAGGGCGGACTCGGGATGAAGAGAGGTTCGTTCAGTCGGAGATGTCACGGCTTGATGACCCTAGTGTGCAGGCGAGCAATCCCTTCTGGGCGGATGGGGCTCGTGCTCGAGCGTTTGCGTTGCTTCGTCGTAGAGTTGAACGAGTTCCGGAAGCTCTCAGTTACTGCCAGTGTGTATTGGGTGGTATCCATGCTGAGTTCTATCCGTTGGAGGTGGTTCCTTCGTCCCTTGAGAGGATTTGTCGCATATTTTCTCAGCCTTCCGAGTTGCGCCGAGTGATGGACCACCAAATTCGTGATGGAGCCCGAGCTGCTTTGGGCTTGGTCCGTAGTCATTGGCCAGGGGTGGATTTTGCTCAGGTGGTGGCGGGTCCTCCAGGTGGTAGGAGTCACCCAATGAATGAGCACTACATGGCTGTAGATAGGCCTGCGCTCCAAGTTGTGAGGCGAGTTTGCGAAGAGAACGACCGCCATCTGGGTGCACTTATTAAGGCGAAGTTGGAGCCCAAAGATTAGGTGCCTCCCTTCGTTGTGTATGCTTCTTCTTGATTATATATGTCATCTGTATTTGTGGTTGCGTGTGGTACCTCGGGGGGTGGCTGCTTCGGTGAGCCCCCGAGCGCTGAATTTATTTTTGCTGCGATTGCGGAGGACCCCTCGGGGGGTGGCTGCTTTTGCGAGCCCCCGAGTGTCAAGTTTAGTTCGCCGCGATTGCGGAGGACGCGTCGGGGGGTGGATGCTTTGGCGAGCCCCCGAGTGCCAAGTTAGTTTGCCGCGATTGCGGAGGACACGTCGGGGGGTGGCTGCTTTGGCGAGCCCCCGAGTGCCAAGTTAGTTTGCCGCGATTGCGGAGGACGCATCGGGGGGTGGCTGCTTTGGAGAGCCCCCGAGTGCCAAGTTAGTTTTCCGCGATTGCGGAGGACATGTCGGGGGGTGGCTGCTTTGGCGAGCCCCCGAGTGCCAAGTTAGTTTGCCGCGATTGCGGAGGACGCGTCGGGGGGTGGCTGCTTTGGCGAGCCCCCGAGTGCCAAGTTAGTTTGTCGCAATTGCGGAGGACGCGCCGGGGGGTGGCTGCTTTGGCGAGCCCCCGAGTGCCAAGTTAGTTTGCCGCGATTGCGTAGGACGAGTCGGGGGGTGGCTGCTTCGGCGAGCCCCCGAGTGCCAAGTTATTTTGTGGAAAAATATTTATGAAATATCTTCCCTGCTGTTCCTTTACAAATATGAAGAGGGTAGGTTCCTTTTAGAGCGATGATGTAGTGGCTCGAAGGGCCAGGTAGCTTTGTCTCCCAGTTCTGGGTTTCTTCGGGCGATGTTCTTTCCTTCTACGGGAGTGCTTCTTCCGTGAGTCCCGTGGTTCTGCTGTCTTGGTGGGTTACGAATGCTTCTTCTATCTTGTGGAATTTTTTGTCGCAGCGGTCGGATCTGACGAAACTACCGCTGATTGTGATGACCCCGTTTGGGCCTGGCATCTTTAGCTTGAGGTACGCGTAGTGGGGTACGGCCATGAAGCGAGCGAAAGCTGGCCGCCCGAGGATTGCGTGGTATTGCGACTTCCAATCGACCACTTCGAAGTCAAGTGTTTCCTTGCTGAAGTTCGTCGCGTTCCCGAAGACTACCTCCAGGCTTATCCTCCCGATGGGGTAGACTGCTCTTCCTGGTACGATCCCGTGGAAGGTTGTGCCCGAGGATTTGAGTGCGTTGTTTTGGATGAGCATGTCGTCGAGTGTTCGGGTGAACATGATGTTGATCCCGCTGCCGCCATCCATGAATACTCGCGACATGTCGTAATTTCCGATTCTGGCCTCGAGTACCAGCGCGGCGTGCCCTGGTCGGGGGACGACTGGTGGGTGGACGTCCCGGGAGAAGGAGATTTCTGTCTCCGACCCGCGCAGGTACTCTGGGACGGCCAGGTGTGCGGAGGTTGCCAGGAAGACTTGTCTGGTGAGTTGTTTCTGCTGCCTGTTGGAAGGTCTGCCTTCTTGTATCATGTAGGTCCTCCCGTGGGCTTCTGGGTATTGGTTTTCTTCTTCTGGCGTCCTTTGTCGTTCCTGGATGGCGGCCACCTGTCTTGTTGGCAGGGGGGCTGGTGGTGCACCGTGGGCGACTGGCCCAACTTCTACGCTTGTGAGTGGTCGTGCTGCTGTGACCGAGGAGCGGCTTTTCTCTTCGGCCAACTCGTTGAAGCTTCGACAGTTCCTGAGGGTGTTGGAGGATTTGATCTCTCCTCGCTCGTTTCTGAATCCGTGTAGAGAGCACGGTCCATCGAGTTGTTCTTTGGCGGAGCGGAATATGCGGGTGCCGTCGCGTGGCTGCCTTGTCCTCCATTCTCGTCTTTGAGACTGGGGCTCGTCTTCTGGGTTGTCTCGGCGCTGTGGTCTGTTGTCATCACGGTGCCTGCCGTTCCGGTCGTCCGAGAAACCGGCGGCGACCATGTCAGGTCCTCTGACGTTGTAGAAGTTCCGTCTGGGTCGCTTCCTTCTTCTGTCGTCTCCTCTGTCTCCGTTGTAGTCGTAATCGTATTCTGATCGTGCGTTGTGGGTTTCTGTTACGTTACGAACGGAGTCTTCTCCGTCTGCCCAGCTGTTGGCTAGTTCTAGTAGCCGTGCGAGTGTTCGGACTTTCATCTGTCCGAGCTGCTCTTTGAATTCAACGCGCTGAAGACCTCGCCTGAATGCGTCGATTGCACTTTCGTCCGAGATGTCTTCCGCTGAGTTCTTGAGTATCGTCCATCGCTGGATGTATGCTCGCAGGGCCTCCCTTGTTCCTTGTTTGCATGCCCGCAGCTCCTCGAGTGAGGCTGGTCGCTTGTATGTTGATTTGAAGTTTTCTATGAAGGCTCCTCGGAACTGGCTCCAGGAGCTGATGGATCCGCGCCGAAGATTTTTCAGCCAGTGTCGAGCGGAGCTCTCGAGCATGAGTTGTATGTACTGCGTCGCCGTGACATTGGTCCCACTTTGAAATTTGACTGATGTTAGGTAGTCGTCGAGCCAAGCCTCCGGCTCCTCGAGTCCATTGTACTTTGGAGTCGTGGAGTTCAGTTTGAACCCGTTGGGCATGCGCGTCTCACGTATGGCACGTGTGAAGCAGAGTGCTCCACATGGCTCAATTTCCTCGTCGGAAGTCTCTTCCTATGAGTACTCCTTGCGTGCTGCGCGTCTTCGCCTGCTGCGGTTGACTTTGTTCTGCGTGATGTCGTCTAGCGCGTCTCGTCGAGTGTTGCGGCGTATGTCGTTGTCGTTGCTGTCGCGTTTCTTGTGCTTGTCGGAGCGCCTGCGTCTGTCGTCGTTACTGTCGTCGTCGTCGTCTGGCGAACTGGGGTCCCTGTCCGGTGTCCGCTCGCGAGTCTGCCTCTTTGCATTGGATTTTTTAGGTACCGAGGCGTCGATAGCGTCCTTCATTATCTGCAGATCTATGGAAGTGTAGCGATCCGTTTTGCCCTTTCTGCTTTTCTGGGCACGGGACATGTAGTCTTGGGCGCTTATGAGCGCTTCCGCCGGAGTGAGAGGCTCCTCTTCTTCGTCGTCTTCCTCTGACCTGAAGTCGTCTTCCAGTTTCCACACTACTCTTGCCCTTTCTATCTTCCGCAGGTTGTTGAGTTTCGACCTATTGCGAATGGGGGAGTCGTGACTTGGCGAGTCGCTTCTGGGAGATTGTCTGCGGCTGCTTTTCCTTTCGGGTTCTGCTATGGCTTGCTTCTCCATGGCTAGGCGCCACTTTCTCGTCTGCTTTGTTAGTTCTCCCGCTAGCTTGTTGTATGCCCTTAGCTCGTCTCTTGTGGCGTCTGATGGTAGTAACCCGCCGCGGGCGACTGCTTCTTTTACCATTGGCATTGATTCCTTGGACAAGTATATTTTTTTCTTTGGATGATTCGCCCGCCACTGCCACCGGGGTTTGCTGCCTGCTTCGCGATGGCTGGCTGCCCTGGCCAGGTGCTTGCTGTTTGTTGCTTGGCAGCTGACTGCTTTTTTGATTGCTTGGTCCTTGCTCCACCGGGAATTTCTTTGGTATTGTCCCCGGTTCTCCTAGCTGTACGACCATCTGACTGGTGTTGCCAGGGCCAGCCGCCCTGTTGGTGGTTGGGGTGTCTTGCCGAGTGCGTGGGTCGCCGGCTCGCCCGTTGTTACCTAGCGTTGATGTGCCGACTTCTGCCATGAATACTTGCGATGGTTCCTTTGCAGTTTCCTTGCCGATGCGTGCGATCGTGCTTCTCCATGCTGGGGCTTCACCCGAGCGGTCGCGAGTAGCGTGGAGCCATGAGTTGGGTGCGTAGCTACAACCGCCAGATAGATCGTCCGTGCAGGCGGCGTCTGCTATGGTCGTTGCTGTCGATGTTGCCGTGGGTGCACGGGTGTCGTCGACGAGGCGGAGGGTGCCCCAGTGGTTGATGTAGATCTGGTACTCTCCGAAGATCAGATTGATGCCGGAGCGTAGAACGGTGAAGACTAGTTTAAGGGCTGGGAGGTGGGCCATGAATCCGAGGGACTCGAACAGGTTGGATCTTGCCGGAGCCGCCGAGTCGATGAGCGTTGGTGATGATGAGGCCGCCGAGATCGCGTTCCCAACCTGCTCGGTTCCCACAGACGGCGCCAATTGACGGGGATCAACCCCGGAAAATCCGATGGTCAGGGACCCTGGGTTAGTCATGAGAGGCACAGGTTGGACGATAGCTCGTCGGCAAACAAGGAGGCTCGCTCCTGCTCGATATTATAGATTAGGGAGATGCGATTACAGTGGAGGCCAAGGATGGAGCACTGAAGGCTAGGGTTACAAGTAAGATTCGATGTCTTTGGCGTCACCCCTCCTAGCCCTTATATACCAGGCTAGGTATCGGGGAGTCCCTCTACGTGTACAAGTATGCTTTCCTAACCCTAGCTTGCTCTGTACGGCAAGTCTTTGCACCTTCCTTACGAGTTGCAGACTCCTACGTCGGTACCAACTAGTGGGCTGAGGCTGTATCTTCATGGGCCTTCTGCCTTCATGGACACCAGGTAGGCTCATCCGTAGGAGTCGAGGGGTCACCCCCTCGTCACATGGCTATTTTATCGTCATTTGGGAGAGAGACAACACTAGTGAACATCATGAGACCCCGGTCCATATTTGCACCACTGTTTACACCCGCTATTTATTTTCTGCTTTATTTCCTTTTCCGTTGCTATCGCTACCATTATTATCCCGTGCGTTTGATCCTTTGCAAACAACAAGGCTGGAGGGATTGACAACCTCTCTGTACTCGTTGGGAGCAAAGTTATCCGTTGTGTGTGCAGGTCCACGTCAACCGCCTAATTGCTGGCGTCGTTGTCACCTTCCTGTCGTTGTCGGAGTCCTACTGGAGACAAACCTTGGTATCTTCACCGAGGGAAATTTGCTGCTGTCTACATCTCAACCTTCCACTTTGGGTAACCAACGAGGGGCGAGACGCCATCAACCTTCTGCCTGGGAACCTCCAAACTACTCCTGGTCAACGGGGAACTCGACGTCGTAGCAGGCATCGGGGATCTTCTTTTCCTGGGCTCCAACGTCTGATGGCAGCAACCGGTCGGGTATATAAAACAAAGGGGGGAAATAAAGCAAGGGTGAGTATCTAGCATACCGG
The DNA here is from genome assembly GCA_950022295.1 of Bromus sterilis. Classification (NCBI taxonomy): domain Eukaryota; kingdom Viridiplantae; phylum Streptophyta; class Magnoliopsida; order Poales; family Poaceae; genus Bromus; species Bromus sterilis. The sequence continues at coordinate 248,052,327 of OX465598.1, read as the reverse complement.
CGAGTCTTACGTCCGCTACTAAGCAATTATGCATTTGTATCAAATGGAAAAGGGAGGCTATATATAGTGGATTGAATGGTAGAAAGTCAGAATAAGGATAAGAAGTTAGGCCTATCAAAGACTAGCATCTTCCGAAGGTTCTTGTAGCATGAGAAGAGAGTAGCCAACAGTTTATATAAAGCATAAAGTAACAATGCAGCAAAAGTTGCTGCAGCATTGTGTAATAGTAAGTTGTAATAATTATCAAAGCCTCTGATATCCCCTCCTCGACTTCCCTGCGAGAAAGAGAAACCGGAACCAACAGTTTAATAGTAATAGTTTGTAGTAGTAGGCTCTGGCTTCAGCATAAACTTTCCCGTTACCATGGACACTGCTATTCGAATAGATGAAACTCCCTGCAGGGGTGCACTACTGTTCAGCCTGCACGCTCGGATCTCCAGGGTGGCGTACACCTTGTTAGGGAATGCCCCATCGAGGCTATCCGACACGCCGAGGCCCATCCTACGACTCATCAGAGAGGTCCCCGTCGGTTTACATCCTAAGCGCAAGGGGTCTTGGGTCGTCGCCCCTCGCACTCCGGGTCGTTGCGTGCAGTGGGGATACCAGCACCACCCCCAACTGGGTGGCACGATCTGCCGCGGCCGCAATGCTGAAGTGGACATCTTTCAGAGCTTTCGAACGAGACCACAATGCGGAGGGGCCACACCGTAATCACACGTGAAGGTAGTGTGTACAGGCCTTTGCGGCCTCTCAAGTCATCCACCTGAACCATTAGTCGTTTTATTATTATCTTGCAGACAACCGTTATCGTTGCCCAACTAGTAACACAACAGACAACGAACAGCAGCAAGGACCACCAGTACATCGGTGCCTGCCCTGTCGTCCCGTCAAAGCACGTGGTTACCAACAAGGTGAACCGTCTCCTTACCTTGTCTCGCGTGTGCTCCTGGAGGAGCTCGACTTTCGTGGTTTGGTATCTCACGACCAACGAGAAAGGACCAGGCCCACGATGGTATCTGTCTGTCCTATCGTCCCGATACAATAGCTCTCACGGCACCGTTGGGTCACCCGACTACTTACCTTTAAGGATACCAGTTGATTCGGGTGCCTACCATCAAGTGAAAACCAGGAGGAATCACCCTCGATGGTACACTTGAAGAGGTTCGACCGAGACATCAGCGGAATGAACTAAAGAGGAATATCCTCGTATCATCCGGTGGTGCTACGCTACCGAGCCGGCGACGAGAGTGAAATACGAGTCCATCCACTCGTAAGTTCAACTTGAAGCGACTCGGAAGAGTCTCGCCGTTGTAGATTCCCTTGGGCGTCTTCTCTGTACCGTACTTGTTGCAGTTATAATAATTCATACCCGCGTTCACTCACCAGAGTGATCACGGCCCGCTATTCTAAACCTAGCTAACAATGCGCAGGTTTTACTCCTAAATATAATATAATTATAAGGTAGCATAGGATAAAGGAAGGCATATCAGGGGGCGACAATGACAGGCTATGCAATTGAATAGGTAAGCAATGTAACAACAGCAGTAGCAATGCCTAGTGCAAGAAGAGTACGGAAATATAGGCGACATCTGGGGAAGGAAAATGGCGCTTCTTGCTTGGAAGCTCGATGGTAGGGGTACGGTCGTCGACGAAGTAGTTATACTCGGCAACGGTGTCGTCGGGGGCAGTGTCGAGGTCTACCGGAGAATGAAAGGGGGGAGAGAAACGATAAATACACAACAATAATAGCAATACAAATTCAAGACATGGAAATACGTTGTACATGATGTTCTAACGCAATGTAAAGTATTTTAGGCGAAGCGGGAATTTATCCGGGTATGACTCATCAATACCGGTTGATTACCATACAAATGATCCGGAGGGGGAAGGTTCCATGTCTGTAGTGTTAGAGACATCTGGCTGACATGTGGATAGTGTATCCATGATCGTTGATCCATTCTGAATAGCTTTCATTCACAGAACATTTTCATCCGGAAAGTTTTACCGGCTCCAGTCGTCTGACAGACAAATGAACCGGAGGAGAAATGTTACACGTTTGGTATGTTAGAGGGGTGCTGCGGGTATACGGGTAGCGTATTCGGATTCGTGATATTTTTATGATCAACTTTCATGTATAAAGTTTTTCCATCAGAATTACGGATTAAAAGATAAGATTTTCCCTAGTTTTATCCATTTTATAATATTCCTGCAATTTATTTTATTATTTAAAGGACCCACATGTCATACTCTGGCATTTAAATAAATCCTTATATTTATTTAATAGCAAGTGGGGTCAACTTGTCATTGTCTCATTTGGGGTCCACCGAAATTTTACCAAGTCTGGGATTTTGCGGTGTTAAGCATCCATTAGCACATTCAGAAGGCTACGGTTTAGGGTTCCACTCCTCCGATGAATTTGTGTCCTATAATAGTCTTCATCAGTTGTCAGTGATCTCGAATCCGGTATGGATGGCATTTTTAGCAGAGCACATTTACTTAATTAAAACTCGGTCTGAAAAGTGCTACTCAAGGCTAATTTCAAAAATCGTTAAAAGATAGAATGTTTGCTAGACATTTTTTATTGATCCATAGCTCATATGGAGTTGCATCCAACATGTGTTTTGCTCAATAGTATCTGCACTTTCATGCCATACCCTCTTCGATGCACGACAAGATCAACAACATGTCTATTTCTTTCTATAACTTAGCATTGGTGATACAAATATTTTTCTGTTAATAGAAATCGGCATTTTGTGATTTTTGTTGGATTTAATCCATGCATCAAAAGGACTTGGTCCAATGGAACAGTGAAAACCACACAACAGCATCATCACTATTTCAACAACATCACATGGGCACGAGGTTCAGGTGCAAGCGGGGGCGCACGACCACACGCAGGAGGGCGCTCATGGAGGCGCGGCCGGGCGCAGGGCTGAGCGTCGGCTCAGCCAAGCACGGTCGTGCCACAGCCGGCAACACACACACACAACACACTCACACATGCCACAGTCGTTGTACACAACACGCACATGGCGTCCCGCGGCCAGGCCATAGGCAGAACGGGAGGGGGGAAGGCGGCGGCTCACAATGAGGTCGGTGGGGACTCAGGGAGCCGCAGATGGCCGGCGGCGAGCGATCGGGCGGCGCTCACTTGGAGGCTCGAGGGAGTCCGGCATGGCCGAGGTGGTCGACGACGAGGGGGGCGCCCGATGCAGAGGAGGGGTGGCTGGGGCTGAGAGCTAGGCATGGGGGAGGAGGCGTGGCCACCAGGGCGAGGACGAGGGCGCGATAGGTGGCCGAGGCGGCGGAGGTCACCACGATGGTGCCAAGCGCCGGCAAACCCTAGCGGCTAGGGTTCGCCCGGGCAGTGCCAGGAGGAGGCCATCAATGGATCCGTGGGGGTGTAGGTGGAGCAACGTCTCGAGGAAAACCTTGGGTGGTGCTAGACGGTGGCCGAGGCGGCCAAGGATCGCCGGAATCGGCGGCGGCCGTGGCGTCCCGGAGTGGATCGGGAGCCACGAGGGGAACGGGAGGGAGAGAGATCGAGCGAGAGAGAGGGTCGGCTCGGGCGTGCTGTCTAGGGCACTAAGGGGGGCCAAGGTGGGCTGTCTAGGCCTACCTAGTAGGCTAGGGGAGCAAGGGGTGGGCTGGGCCTGGGTGGTCGTGCCCTGAGCGGGATTTAGTCCTTTCCATTTTCTTGCTTTTCTCCTAGGCTTCATCTTCTGTTTTATTTTGGTCTGACCATTATTTGATTTTTGTAAAATATGTAGCTTGTCCTGTTATTTGGGTTAACCACCAAAGTGATGTCTCACAATTTTTGACTCAAAAATAAAATCATTTGGGTTCCATTTTATAATGCAATGAGCAAAGAGGGTTGTTTAGGCACTGTTTTGATTTGTTTAAGATATTTAATATTATATAAAATATTCCTTGACATAGGATCCTGGTCTACTGACTTTTATAGATTTTATAAAAATTGTTTTCAGAATTTAAAGTTAAATATTAATTTCCACATTGTTTTTAGCAATTCAATTTAATCTGAAAATGACTTCGGCATGATCAAGGGTGATTAGATACTTGTTGAACACAAAGAATCATAATTAGAAAAATGATTACCGTTCCTTGACTCTGAGGGTGTTACACCTACCATGTCAAGTCCCCATGTGGCGAAGGGCCATGAAAGTGGTATCGTCTTGAGCTCGGATGCTGGGGCGTGGGGCCGACTGGCGAATTTTTGACATGGATGCAGCATCGCACGATGTATTCCGTGTTTCGTATTGCGGTTGGCTAGTAGAAACCTGCTCGAAAGGCTTTGGCCACGAGTGCGCGGCTGCTCGTGTGGTGCCCGCATGTGCCTTCGTGGATCTCGAGCAGTAGGGCTTTGTCGTCTTCTTCTTCGATGCATTTTTTGGAGTACCTCAGAGATGTTGCGCTTGTAGAGTTGTCCATTGATTATGGTGAACGCCTTCGATTGTCGGATGATTCGTCGGGCTCCTGTGACATCTTGTGGCAGGGTGCTTTGTATCAGGAATCTGAGGAAAGGTTTTGTCCAAACTGGGATTTCGAGTCCTGCTGGCTCATCCTCTTCGGCTGCATTATTGGTTGCGTCGTCAGCGACCGGGTGTAACATCCCGGGTATCACACTACAGTAATCACTTTTACTGTTGCCATGTCACCACGATTAGGCATGTGATGATCACCCTTGACCAAGGCTTGTTCAAATTCAACCAGATAAAAATTCCAAAACTTGGTGAAAAATAAATTTTAACCAAAAACCTTGCAACCAATTTTGTGAAATGCATAATAATCAGTAGGTCATAATAATATGTGCATGGGAAATTATCAAGCTATAAAATGAAACAAACAATTCCAAACAGCAGCCAAACGTCACATTTAATCAGTTTTAGTTCAAAAACAAATACTAAATGATTTTTAATAATGCTCAAACTTTTTGTGGAATCTCTCTAAAGTGCAACGCAGATATGGGAACAAGTGGAACCTTGAACAAAAGTCATTAGATGGCCAAACAAATAAAAACGATACTAAAACAGTCCATAATAATTATTTGTTGTTTATATAAAATTCAAAAGAATTTATATAAGTCTCAAACTTTATGTGGCAGTAGTAAATATTGCTAAACATTTATTATGACTAGTTATATGTTTTACAAAATTCAATTGCTGAACAAAACAAAATATAAACAAAAAATAAAAAAATAAAAAAAAATAAAAAATTTATACTACGCCCTGGGCGGAGCCCAGCACCGGCCCAACCGCCTGGCCATTCCCTCTTTCTCCCTCCTCCCCTATTCCCCTCCCTGCATGGCACACATCCACGCCGGCTATGGCCGCTACCATCGTCGTGGCGGCCATCCACAGTGTTCTCGGCGGGGATAAGGGCAGCTCAGCCCCCCTCTCCCTCCCTCGAACCCTAGATCGCAGATCACACTCGCCCTCGTCTTTTCCCCATCACACCCGAGCCGCCGCCATGGACGTCCACCGTGCCGCGCCGCAGCCAACCTCCTCGTCAAGCTCAAAGACCATGTCCAGATGGCACTTCGTCGACGTCCTCGTCTTCCCCGAGCAGAAATTCAAGACGGGGCGCCCTATTGCTGCCGAATCGAGCCGCCCCGCTCCACTGTCGCCGCGTGCCTCTCGCTGTCGTGCCACCTCTGGCGCCTCCCCTGCCTCCTCGAGCCCGTCTCCGGCACCACGGTGAAGTCCTCGTTCCATTCCCGTGCTCGGCCCTTCGTCTCGGGCCATTTGCCGTCGTTCCCTGACCGCCCCTATGCACAGCCGCCAGGAGCGTGTGATGCGCTCCCGTGTGCTGTTGCTGCTGCTGTTGCGTGCTGGCGCCCCACTTCCGCCCAGCATGCGCGTCGGCGCCGCCGGCCTCCCCCGCTCCCCGGTTGGCCGGCCTTGTCGTGCCCTTGTTGGCCAGTGGCCACAGCCATGGCCAAGGCCATGACTGTGTACGTGCTGTGTGAGTGTGTGTGTGGTGTGCTCGGCGTGCATGAGTGTGTAGTGTGTGTGTACACACATGTACGTGTGTAGGGTGTGTGTGGCCTGTGTGTTAGGCCACTGCCTAGTGAGGCGTTGCTCCTGCGGCGATTCCTTGCTCATCGTCGTCACCGTATGGCCACCCATGTATGCATGCGTTGCTCCTGCTGTCTGATGCTGTTAGCTGCTGCCGCTGCTGCATTGCCACAGCTGTTGTTGAAACCTTCAATTTGCGCAACTAAACATCATGGGTTAATTAGCCAACCAAAGTCTGAAATGAATAAAAATTGTGTGGTCTGAAATTACACTTAACCAACTACATTTTGTTCCATTTGACCAATTGCAGATATTGCAAGGATTAATTCCTGTGAAAATTACAAAAGTCTGATTTATATTAATCAAAAACAGATAAGTCACCATTACAAGTTTAGAGCAATAAACATACCTGCTACAATCCTTTTTCATGGCAACTAAGGTTATTGCATGAGAGTGCACTTAATATAGTGCATAACACATGTAGGATGCACCTCCATTTGATTTGTAGATCAATGGCAATGATCAAGTAAAGTTGATATCTTTTAACAGTTTTGGAATTGACATCAAGTAGCACTTTTCAGTCAAAGTTATAATTAGGCAAATGAACCCTAATAATTTGGCTTTCGTACCAGATTCGAGATCACAGAAAATTGATCAATTTTGATATAAGGCATGAACTTGGCAGATGAGCAGAACACCAAACCGTAGCCTCCCGAAGTCGTCTAATGGATGTTAAAACTGAGCAATTCCAGACTTAGCCAAATTCAGGGAAAACTGGAGATGTGGCAATGACAAGTGGAACCCCTTGCATTATTTAATTAAATATATTATCTATTAGAGCCAAGTCATTGAGATTAGGGTCCCACCTGTCAGAGTTGACTAATCAACCCCACTATTTTGGATAATGTTGGATTTAATATTAAAAGTAATTCTAGTAAATTCCAAAATCATTTAAATATTATAAATTCAATATTTTTTAAACCGTAACTCCGATGAAAATATTTTATATATGAAACTTGATCAGAAAAATATAACGAATATGGATATGCTACCCATACCCCTACCACACCCCTCTAACATACCGCACACGAGACATTCCCCCTTCGATTGCATTGTCCGGTAATCACCTGGTACCGGTAAAACTTTCCGGATGGAAATGTTCTGAACATAAAAGTTGTTCGGAATGCATCAACGATCACGTTTACACTGTCCACATGTCTTTTCGTTATTCACGACACTACAGACATGAAACCTTACCTCTTCGGGCCGTCTGCCGGTAATCACCCGGAGACAGTATTTCATCCCCGGATGAATCCCTGCTCCGAGCATAACACGTTGCACTGCGTTAGGACACCGTTAACATTGTGTTTGCCTTTTCTTGTATTTGTATTGCTATTATTTCCGTGTATTTATCGTTTCTTCCCCCCTCTCTTATTGTCCGATAGACCCGGCGACCGCTGTCGACGCCTGTGTGATCGACTACGTCGTTGATGACCGTACCCCTCCCGCGAGCTTCCAGGCAAGCAGAGCCATTCTCTTCCCCAGATATCATCTATCTCTCCGTACTTTTCTTGCACTAGGCATTGTTACTGTTGCTGCTACGTTGCTTACCTATTCAATTGCATAGCTTGTCTTTTTCACCCCTTGATGTATCTTTCTTTATCCTATGCTGGCTATAAATATATATTATATTCAGCAGTGAGCCTTGCGCCTTGTTAGCTAGGTTTAGAATAGCGGGTCGTGATCACTCTGGTGAGTGAACGCGGATACAGAATATATACAACTGCAATAGGTACGGATCAATGCAGACGCCCTAGGGAACCTACAACGGCGAGACTCTGCCGAGTCGCTTCGAGTTTGACTTACGAGTGGAATGGACTCGTATTTCACTCTCGTCGGCCCAGTAGCGTAGCATCACCAGGATGATACGAGGTTTACCTCTGTAGTTCATCCCGCTGATGTCTCTGTCGAACCTATTTAAGTGTGCCATCGAGGGTGATACCTCCTGGTTTCACTTAATGGTAGGCATTCGAATCAACTGGTGTCCTTAAAGGTAAGAGTCGGGCGACCCAACGGTGCTCGTGAGAGGTATTGCGTCGGGAACGACAGGGAGGGTACGACCGACGTTACTGGCGTGCTTGGCCCCTTCTCGTATATCGCGAGAGTTACCATCCCACGAAAAGTCGAGCTCTACCAAGAGAACACGCGAGACAAGGTAAGGAGACGGTTCACCTTGTTGGTAACCGCGTGCTTTGATGGGACGACAGGGCAGGCCCCGACGTTACTGGTGGACCTTGTTGTTGTTTGTTGTCCATTGTGTTGTTAGTCAGACAGCGATAACGGTTGTCTGCGAGATAATATTAAAATGCTAAATGGTTCGGCGGATGACTTGAGAGGCCCGTTGGTCTGTACGCACTACCTTCACGTGGGATAAGGAGTTATGGGCTCCCCTGCGTCGTAGTTTGTCCAAAAGCTCTTCAGACGTCAGCAGTACCGCGGCCTGCGCCGGGATGTGGTGTCTTCTTCGTCCGGACGGTGTATTTGGATTTGCTTTTGCTTCACCGGCCAGCCAGCCACCGTGCAGGAGCGTGAAGGGTGAGGGTTCATAGACCCCTGATCGCATAGGATATAGTCCGGCGGATGGCCTCTCTGTTGAGCCTTGATACGTCCCAAACGTATCTATAATTTCTGCTTTCTCCATTCATGTTTTGTGTGACTTTTCCATGTTTTTCTTGAACTTTCATACACTTTTGAGAATATTTGGACTAATCTATTAACCCAGTGCACCCAGCTGCCAGTTGCTGTTTTCTGCTGTTTTTGTATTTCAGGTTTTCTAGCCATTAAAAGTGGTCCAAAAAATCCGGAAAAATCCGATAAAAAATCAGCGACCTGGAAGCTTCCGGAATCACCAAGGCAGCGGAGGGGACACCACAGGGACTCCAGAAGGGTCCCTGGCGCGGCCCCACCCTAGGCCGCGCCAGGGAGCCTCCTGGCTACCCTGTGGGTCCCCTTGACACCCCCCTCCGCCCATATTTAGCCCTCGGGGTGGAAACCCCTAAGAGAGATCGCTTTTCCGCGAACTCGACTCTGTACCTCTGCCGCCGCCGTTTCTAGATCGGGGCTGCCTGGAGAAGCTGCGCCGGCACCCTGGCGGGAGGAGGAACCCCCTCTGGGAGACCATCCATAGCCATGGATGCCTCCCGGATGTACCGTGAGTAGTTCCCCTTGGACCATGGGTTCGTGACCAGTAGTTATGTGATGTACCTCTCCCATCTTTGTGCTTCCACTTTCGAGACCTCGTGAGCTGCCTCACATGATCGAGGTACTTTTGTAATTTCTTCTGTTGCTATGCTGAGTTTGCTGGGATCTGATGGATTATGAGACTATGTTCAGATTGTGATGAGTAATATATTTGGTTCTTCTCTTTTATATTTTGTTCTTGAGTAAATTCTTGCATGTTTTCCGTTGCAGTATTTTACTTTGGCCAAGTAGTTTGTTGCAACTCCAAGAGGGAGCGTTATGCTTGATTGTGGGGTCAGCCCCTTGATGTCTAGCTTGAGTGACAGAAACATGAGACTAGGGGATGTGATGTTGCCACCAGGGATAAAACAACGGTGCTTGTACCCGTGGGTGCAAGGATTATTTACTTTACGCAAAGTTCTTTTAATGTAGTTGTCTGTTGCTTTGAGTTTACACTTTGGGTGGGATTCGCAACTTTATACCAGCGAGATGTTATAGATAGATATGTCAAGGTGGATGATTCGTAGTAGATGCAGTTGGATTTCGGTCTACTTACCTTAGCGTACTTCCCATTGCTTTTAAGCCCTTCCTTTCTTTGCAGCATAGTTAGCATTGCGGTGCCTTCATAATTCTGTCAAGTGCCCAGCTGTGATTTGTTTACCTCGCTAGCACTTTTATCGTCTTTTGGGAGAGAGACATCACTAGTGAAAATCACGGGACCCCGGTCCATCTTCATATCACTGTTTACATCCTTAGTTTACTTTCAGTCTTTACTTTCAGTTGCCACTATTATTATCTCTTGCGTTGATCCTTTGTAAACAGCAAGGCCGGAGGAATTGACAACTCCTCTGTACTCGTTGGGAGCGAAGTTATTTGTATCTGTCTGTAGGTCCAGGTGAAGCTAGCAACCTCGGCGCCATTGTTCACTTCACCACCTTCTTGTATCCTTCGGAGTCCTACGGGAGACAAACCTTGGTATCTTTGCCAAGGGAAAACTTGCCGCTGCACTATATCTCACCCCTGCACTTGGGGTAACCAACGAGGCTTGAAGAGTATTAACACTCTCTTGCCATCAAGCCTAGGATGGGCCACGGCGTGTCGGATAGCTTTGGTGGAGCATTCCCTAACAAGTTGTCCGCCACCCTGGAGATCCGAGCGTGCAGGCTGAACAGTAGTGCACCCCTGCAGGGAGTTTAATCTATTCGAATAACCGTGTTCACGGTAACAGGACGCTTTTATGCTGAAGCTGGATCTTACCACTACAAACTACTACTATTAAACTGTATGGTTCCGGATTTTCTTCCTCGCCGGGAAGTCAAGGAAGGGAACTCGGAGGCATTATTATTATTAATCATTAAAACTTACTATTATACAATGCTGCAACAACTTCTGCTGCATTGTTACTTTGCTTTTTATGAACTGTTGGCTATTCTCTCCTCATGCTGCAAGACATCGTCGGAAGATGCTAGTATTCGATAGGCCTAGCTTCTTACCCTTATTCTGATTTCTACCTTGCAGTCCACTATATACAGCCTCCCCTTTCCATTTGATACAAATGCATAAATGCTTAGTAGCGGACGTAAGACTCGCGGGTATGCTAGATACTCACCCTTGCTTTATTTCCCCCCTTTTGTTTTGCCTGATCGGTCGCTACAGTCGACGTTGGAGCCTTGGAGTCCAGGAGCAGGAGATCCTCGATGTCGACCACTGCAACGTGAAGATCCCCGATGCCTTCTACGACGTCGAGTTCCTCGTTGACCAGGAGTAGTTTGGAGGTTCCCAGGCAGGAGGCCTCGCCTTTTCGATCTGTTGTTATTTGTGCTATCCTTCTTAAGGCAACCTTGTCTTCTTGTGTCTGTACTCAGATACTTTTGCTTCCGCTAACTTTGTGCTCTCGAGCTGTTGTATTCGAGCCCTTGTGGCCCCTGGCTTGTATTAAAACAGCTTGTATTATTTTTATTTGTAGAGTTGTGTTGTGATATCTTACCGTGAGTCCCTGATCTCGATCGTGTACCTTGCGTGTATGATTACTGTACACGGTCTGATTTTGGGGGCGTCACACCAGGTCTGCTGCTGACACCTGCGCGGGCTCGGTTGTGCTGTCATCTTCTTCGACTGTCTCTAGTAGTGGTGTTTTGACTTTAATCGACCTTTGGCCGATGCTTTCGAGGAAGACTCCTGGAGGGACTGGTCCTCGGGTGGACCCGATGTTGGCGAGCTTGTCTGCTTTTGTGTTGTTTGCTCTGGAGACATAGTTGAGCTCGCATCCGTCGAATTCACCTTCTAAGATGTTGTAGAGATTCTTTTAGGCCGACATGTTGTCCGCGAATGCTTCAAAATCTTTCATTGTTTGTTGGACGACGAGGTTCGAGTCGCCGTAGATGACGAGGCGAGTGGCACCGCATGCTTTTGCCATGCGCATGCCGTGCAATAGTGCCTCGTACTCTACTTCGTATTTGAGCTTATCTCCTTTGGGTGAGATTAGCACAACGCTCGCTCCATCCCCTTGGTGCCTTTTAGACCCATCGAAGAACATTTTCCATGAGTTTGAGAGGTCCGGAGGACCGGGTGTTTGTACTTCCATCCACTCGACCAGAAAGTCTGGGAGTACTTGAGCTTTGATCGCCGTTGGGTTCTTGAATTGAAGAGAGAGAGGGCTGAGTTCTATGTTCCACTCGGCGTCTCGACCCGTTGCTCCTGGGTTGTTTAGGATGTCGGCGAGTGGTGCACTGCTGACTACCGTGATGAGGTACTCGTCGAAGTAGTGTGTCACTTTTTGGGATGTCATGACGATGGCATACACAAGCTTCTGGTAGTGCGGGTACCGCTGCTGTGATTTTGTTAGGACTTCGTTGAGGTAGTAGATTGACCTCTGTATGCTTTGTACCTTTCCTTCTTCTGAGCGGTCGACGACAAGCATGGTGCTGACCACGCTGCTGCGTGCTGCTATGTAAAGGTACAGAGGTTCCCGCTCCTTTGGTACTGCCAATATTGGAGGTGTTGACAGAGTTTTCTTGAGGTCTGCGAATGCGTTCCGGGCTTCTTCGGTCCATTGAAATTTTCCTCCTTTTCTAAGTAGTTGGTAGAATGGTAGGGTTCGTTCCCCCAGTCTTCTGATGAAACGGCTCAGGGCTGCGAGGCGCCCGGTGAGTTGCTCGACGCCTTGGACGTCGACAGGTTCGTGCATCCTTGCGAGTGCTTGGACTTTTTCTGGGTTTGCTTCGACTCCGAGAGTGGAGACCATGTACCCAAGGAGTTTCCCAGCCGGGACGCCGAACACAAATTTCTTTCGGTTGAGTTTAATCCTGAACTTGTTAAGTGCTGCAAAGGTTTCTCGGAGGTCGTCGAGGAGTGTGTCTGCGCTGTATGTCTTGATGACGATGTCGTCGACGTAAACTTGGACGTTCCTACCGATTTGGTCTCTTAGGCATGATTGCATCATCCGCTGATACGTGGATCCCGCGTTCTTCTGACCAAAACGCATCGTCCTATAGCAGAATACGCCGTAGGGTGTGATGAATGATGTATGCTCTTCTTCTTATTCCTTCATCCTGATTTGGTTGTATCCTGAGTAGGCATCGAGGAAGGACAGCAAGTCACATCCTGCGGTTGAGTCGATGATCTGGTCGATCCTTGGGAGAGGGAAGTGGTCCTTTGGGAAATTCTTGTTGATGGGCCCGTATTCGACGCACATGCGTAGTACGTCGGTGTCCTTTTTGGGCACGAGAACTGGGTTTGCGACCAAAGTGGCTTTCTTTGTCTCTCAGATGAATTGTGCATCTAGTAGTCGGTTGACTTCTTCTCCAATTGCTCTGCGCTTTGGCTCGGAGAATCTGCGTAGCACCTGCTTTACTGGTTTGGTGTTCGGGTAGATTTGCAGTGCGTGCTCTACGTACTCTCGAGGTATTCCGGGCATGTTGGCCGTACACCAGGCGAAGATTTTCCACTCTTCTCGGAAGAACACCATGAGGGCCTTTGCTTGGTCTTCTGGTAGGTGGGCGTAGATTTGAACTGTCTTGGCCGGGTCAGTTGGGTGCACTTGATGAGTTGTTGTGTCGCTGTCGATGCTAAAATCATGAGTGAATTCTTTTTTATCGCTTCTATTTTCTAGCGGAAAGATATTTTTGTCTACCACCATTGCTATCTCTTCGAGCTGCTGGCATGCTCCAAACGTGTCAGAGACTTGATGGAAGTCTTGGTCGCACTGGTCTGATTTGACGAAGTTTCCGTTAACCGTGATGACTCCGGTAGGTCGAGGCATCTTGGGCTTGAGGTATGCGTAGTGCGGGACTGCCATAAATTGTGTGAACTTAGGTCACCCAAGTATGGCATGGTATTGGGACTCCCAGCCGAGTACTTCAAACTCGAGGATTTTTCGGGCGAAGTTTCCCTTGCTGCCGAAGATGACATCGAGCTCGATTGATCCCAGGGAGGAGATTGCTTCCCCTGGTACTACGCCATTGATTGTGACGCTGGAGTTTTTCTAGACTGATTGTGGAATTGGCATCTTGTGCAAGGTGCTGGTGAAGATGATGTTGAGGCTGCTGCCTCCGTCCATGAATACTCTGTCCATGTCGTAGATGCTGATTTGCGCCTCAAGAACCAATGGTGCTTGCCCTGGTCTCGTAATTGCGGTCGGATGGTCTTCTTGCGAGAAGGTGATGTTGGTTTCTGAACCGTATAGGTGGTAAGTTTCTTCTGTCAGCAAGTCTTCGGCTGCTCGAGCTTGCAGGGTGTATGCCTCCTGTTTCACCTTTGGTGGTCGTCCTTCTTGGATAATGCAGACTCGTCCGTGAGATGGCGGGTACTGCTCTTCTGAGTTGGGCGCTGGTGCTTGCGCTGTCTCTCGAGCTCGTTCGGCTTTGCGTTGCTTCTCTTTCTTGAGTCTGTCGGAGAGCTCGGTGAATAAGAGGCAGCTCCTCAAGGTATGGCTTGATCTGATGGTCCCCAATCGTCCTCTAAAAAGTGGATTGTGCACGTCCCATCCAGCTGCTCCTGGGCTCGGAGTTTGCTGGAGCCATCATTTCTTCTTTTCTTGCGATACGAAACGACTGCGAGTGGTCCTCTGAGCGGGATTGGAATCTTGGATCAAGCTCGATTTCGTCGTTGATCGAGTAGTTGCAAATCATCTGGGTAAATTTGTCTGGTCTTCGGTCTGGGTCGTAGTACTCGCCAGATTGGGTTTCGGAAACCTCTTCTGTTGCTCAGGCGGTGGCGGGTGCTCGGGTGGTTGTTGCTGTTGTTGCTTTATGTGGCGGTTCCTCGAGTGAGACTTCAATCTAGACTTCTTGTTCTGGCTCCACGATCGGTCCTGCAGCTGCGGTTTGCCCTTTCCTTCTGCGTCGTCGAGTCTTTCTTCGCTGGAAGCGGCTTTGATAGTCGCCGAAGGACTGATCTTGGCGTGGTCGTCGGCCGAGTGATCTTGGAGGTGCGATGGAGAGGCTTGCGATGAACATGAGTTCTTCGAGTGGATTGGATCTTGCTTGAGTTCTCGAGTTACATTTTGCTGGGACCGCCGAGATCGTGATTTCAACTTGCATAGTCCCCATGGTCGACGCCAATTGACGAGGATTGACCTCAGTAAATCCCATGGTTGGGAACCCTGGGTTAGATCGTAGAGGAGATGTGCAAGTTGGAGATACTCGTCGTCTAACAGGAGAAAGCACTTCCTGCTCGATTGTATTATAATGGAGACGATTACAGTGGAGCTCCAGGCGAGATCGCGCAAGACCGAAGGTGTAGCTAAGGGATTCGATGCTCTAGACGTCCCCTCTCCTAGCCTTTATATACTAGGCTGGGTCGCAAGGAGTCCGTCTAGGTTTACAGAGAGGGTTTCCTAATCTAT
Source organism: Bromus sterilis (assembly GCA_950022295.1). NCBI lineage: Eukaryota > Viridiplantae > Streptophyta > Magnoliopsida > Poales > Poaceae > Bromus > Bromus sterilis. Next base: position 248,037,207 of record OX465598.1, on the reverse strand, counting down.
GTTCAATCTTGGACACCAAGTCGCGGTTTCCATGATCCTCGAGGACTCCTTATGGCGGTTGCCTCGAGTGGGCCATGTGTGGGATGGTCGAGGCTTTCTATGGGCCCTCTAGCTTGATACGCACCAGGTACCCTCATCTGTAAGAGTCATGGGCTCACCCCCTCGTCAGACCCATACTACATGTCTGAGAGCTTCTTGAAGCAGGGGGATGAGTAACACAAGGGAGCTGAGGCGTACATCACAAAATTCATGTTGGACAATAAGGACAAGGAGATGATTCTTCTACCTTATCATCCCACGTAAGTGATTCGTAAGACACTTTAACACATCCAACCGTTACTTTGCACGTATGCATATGGAGGTTAATTTGTTGTTAACTTTTTTTACGCAGTGAGCATTGCATCCTTATCGTATTATTCCCGAAAGTATCCCACGCAATATATATGGACTGAACCAAGAACAAGGAGAAGAAAGACTATACCCACATCAAGAAAATTCTTGATAGAGCTCTCTTCACCTTCGGAAATAAGGGTGGCTACATCAGAGTCCACAAAAAGATTCAAGGCGTTACATGTTTCGGCCATAATATTAACTTCTACTGCATCCAGCAACCGACAACAAGTGAGAAGGATGAATTCGACGTCATCCATCATATGAATGAGTTTAGAAGGGATCGGCAACTTCTTAGAATGAAAAACGGATCCGATAAACATGTCATCGACTGGGCCAAAAACCTATCAACCACGAAGATGAAGCTCTCACACTTGAATTCTACCGCATCCAAATTTCGCTCACGACGATCATCATGAAAAATGTGGTCGAGAAGGATGGCATGTTCTACGCAGGGCCACGGTCCCATGAATCCGTCGACACTCGCCGATATTGGCAGGGTCAAGACCCAAAGCCTTTCACAAAGCTAGGTTGCATCCTTCCGGATATTCAAAGGTGATGATTGACGATGATGATTGTCTATTTTGTGTAGAGCGAAACTTTGATTTTCTCTACGATGAACCATTTTGATGTAAACGGTTATTTTAAACTTGTGTAGCTCTCTAGTTTAGGTACGGTGAACTTTGTTATGTTTTACTATGTGGTAGCTTGTATTTTATAACATTTTAACTCTTTTCTTTGATGTTTCTTTGTTATATTATATCATCGATATATTTTGAGTTTTTTTCTGACATATAGATCAATGACGAAGAAGTGGTACGTCGTTTACATTGGGAGGCGTACGGGAGTATACGATGAGTGGTCAGAGTGTCAGGCCCAAGTCAACCGCTTCCCAGGCAACAACTACAAAGGGTTCCAAAGCAAAAGCGAGGCTGAGGCTAGCTACTTGAGGTTCACGGTACTAGATGTAAAGAGGAATAAAAACGGGCTAAAAACTACCTCCTTCTTGCTTTCGATCCATATAGCAACATATTGTAGTTTCGATCCATCGTGAAACATGCATGTATGATTTGTAGGTTGGAGACTTGTACTTCTACATTTCATGATGATGTATATAGTTATATACATATATGTTGATCACTATGGTGATAATGGTAACATGTTGAATCAAAAGAAATGTGTGTGATGCTACTTGTGTGATGCTACTTTATATGTAAATGTTATAAGTGTATGCTAGAAATATATAAAAATCTGTATAAATACAAAGAAAATAAACAGGACACAATAAAAAAATAAAAAAATATCAGCAGCGCGGGTCCTGAGACCAGTCGCAGTGGGAAACCCTGGGATGAAAATCAGCTCTTACAGCGTGGGCCTAACAGTCGCGCTTCAAATGGCCTTACACACCCAAAGCGCGGGGTTACAATATCGCGCTGCTAACTACAACTTATCTACAGCGTGGGGCCGCTGCTAATGAAAATTAGCTGCAGCGCGAAGCCATTACCCTGTGCTACTGGTGGCCATTATCCTAGTAGTGTCCTGACAAGCTGCGAGCTTTGCTTGTATGCTATTAGTGCATGCTCATAGCTCCCTCTTAGCACTAAACAGGATAGTCCATGTGTTTCATCCCGGAGTATCATCCCTCCTCCCACCACTCCTGTAGTTTCGATAAAGCTTTCGTCCGTATTCAGCTTAGCCCATCCAGCCCGGGGTGGAACCCAGCGTAGTAGCTCCCTTGGAGGAGGTCAAATGACTAGAGGCTATTGCTTAAATAGATGATACAGGTGTGATCCCCTTCTATAACGAGAAATGTGCATTGGTGTAGTGCTTCAGTCGGTGCTCCTGCAAGCTATAGGTTATGGATAAAGAGCCGTTGTTGATATAGAGGCCAAATTTTTCCGCTAACCTGCCCAACTCGCACTCGAGGGAAAAGTTCGAACATCAATAAAGCCCTTCCGGGCCTCTTACTGAGTTCAATCTTCACATACCTCAGAAAGACTAAAAAATGTCAGTCACCTCACCTACGAGCACCCGAAAGCGCTTGGGGGCTATTGTCATGGTAATACTAAAGGCATACCCATAAGAGACGGAAACCCAGGGGTATCCTTAAGCCCTGGGTTTCCCCAAAACACACCCAGCAAAATAAAATCAACAAAGACACAAGCTTTGTGAATCTCCGAGTAACATGCTACTCGGAGACCAGGAGCCGCTTCCGAATACACAGCTACTCAGAAGCCCAGCAAGATCCGAGTAGACCGATACTCGGAAGCAATCGACGAGGCCCTTACTCGGAAGATGGGAAAAGCAATGGATAGGAGGCATTCAATGCTGCAGGAGTTTCTCCTCCTTTATTAGTAGTAAGGAGCAGACCGTTTTGTATTTAACTACGTATTTAATCTTGTAATTAAGACCCATTTAAGCCAAGGCATTAAGGGAGGCAGGCGCGCACTCTATATAAGCCCCCCTCCCCCTTCGGCATGGGCACGCGCAGCACATTATACTCTCAGTATTTCTGAAGAAAGAACACCTCAGTCAGCCTGGGACAGGATTAAGGTTTTTATCTCTACGGAGAGGCCTAACCTGTATAATCCCTTTGCGTCAACCCTCTCTGCATACAAATTCATTTAGCTCCTTTCATACCCCTACATCTATTGTCAGATTTATATCCACGACAGTTGGCGCCCACCGTGGGGCTGATACGTCCCAAACGTATCTATAATTTTTGCTTGCTCCATGTATGTTTTGTGTGACTTTGCCATGTTTTGCTTGAACTTTCATACACTTTTGAGCATATTTGGACTAATCTATTAACCCAGTGCACCCAGCTGCCAGTTGTTGTTTTCTGCTGTTTTTGTATTTCAGGTTTTCCGGCCATTAAAAGTGCTCCAAAAATTCCAGAAAAATTATATAAAAAATCAGCGACACGGAAGCTTCCGGAATCACCAAGGCAACGGAGGGGGGCCACCACAGGGACTCCAGAAGGTTCCCTGGCGCGGCCCCGCCCTAGGCCGTGTCGGGCACCCTCCTAGCTGCCCTGTGGGTCCCCTCGATGCCCCCCTCCGCCTATATTTAGCCCTCGGGGTGGAAACCCCTAATCCGGACCCCTTTTCTCCAGAAGCAATTCCGATCTGCGCCGCCGCCGCCATCTCCTTAATCTTCTCCGGGCTGCACCTCTCCATAAACAAATCTCTCTCTCTCACCATGTCTATGTGTGAGTAGTTCCTCCTCGGGGTTAAGGCTTGTATCTTGATCTATGTGGTTTCTCTCTCTCCCATGATGTGATCTTTGTTGTGATCATTGGCTATGTTAATCTAGGGTGATCCCATGATATTTCCCCTTCCTGTATGTATTGGATTGATGTACTCACTTGATCTTATCTAGTATAATCCCCGAGACCATGGTGACAGCGATCTATTGGACATGGGTTAGAAAAATATTATCATGAGTGATTTCCTCTTTTGTGTGTGGATTGAAGATTGAGAGTTTTTTGGTGCTTGTCTTTGACTGTCCTTTAGATATGTTGTGGTGATTGTGGTACTCTCTTTGGATGGCCGCGGTGACATTGGGAAATCCATAGATTGAGAACTACGAACTTTGAGGTGTGCTTTTGTAGCCCTACATAATTCTCGTCCTCTCTTGACCACAAAGGAATGACCTTCGAGTACGTCTCCATTGCATGTTGTATGGGAAATATCATGTGATTAGACTATGTTAATGTTGTTGAGAGTTGCCACTAGTGAAAGTATGAAGCCTAGGCCTTGTTTTCACCATTGTTACACCGTTTGTGCTCACTTTTGTCACATGTTTGCTTGCTGCACTTTTTATTACAGATTTATATTACCTTTGTTTGCTACACCTATTACCCATATTTTACCATCTCTTCGCCGAACTAGTGCACCCATACAACTCCTAGTTGTATTAGGTGTGTTGGGGACACAAGAGACTTCTTGTATCTTAATTGCAGGGTTGCTAAAGAGAGACCATCTTCAACCTCTACTTCCCTGAGTTCGATAAACATTAGGTCATCCACTTGAGGGAAATTGTTGTTGTCCTACAAACCTCTGCGCTTGGAGGCCCAACATAGTCTACAAGAATAGAAGCGTGCGTAGAAACCAAGCTATTTCTGGCGCCGTTGCCGGGGAGGTGAGTGCTTGAAGGTATATCTTTAGATCTTGAAATTAATTCTTTTTGTTTCTTGTTTTTATTTTCACTAGTTAGGCTTTATGGAAAACAACAACAAAATTATGAGAGAGCTTTATGAGCTCTATCTTGAGTTAGGACATGAAGTGTTTGAGGAGGAGATCAAAAAGCCTATGGAGATTTATTATTTGCACAACACTCATGATAGTAGTAATGTTATTTGCATGTCTTCTTTGAATACTTTTGATGCTAATGATATGCAAAGCTATAAGCTTGGGGATGCTACGTTTTATGAAGATGATCTTTTTAGCCCCCAAGTTTTGATGAGGAAATTTATTTTGATGATACTTTGCCTCCTATCTATGATGATTATTGTGATGACACTTATGCTATAAAGAATGAATGTTTGGAAGTGTATCATGATAAGAATGATTCATGTGATAGCTATTTTGTTGAGTTTGCTCCCACTATTACTAATGAGAAGGATTTTTCTTATGTGGAGAGTAACAAATTTTCTATGCTTGTGGATCATGATAAGAATTTTTTATGCGATACTTATATTGTTGAGTTTATTCATGATCCCACTGGAAATTATTATGAGAGGGGAACATATGCTTATAGATATTTCAATAATATCAAGTTCCCTCTCTTTATGTTGAAGGTTTTGAAGTTGCACATTTTTTGCCTTCCTATGCTAATATCTTTATGCTTCAATGAGTTATTTCTCTACAAGGTCCCTTTGCATAGGAAGAATGTTAGACTTAAATGTGTTTGGTATTTGCTTCTTTATGCTCTTTTTTGTTCTTCAACTCTTATTCCTATGAGAGCATCATTAAAATCTTAAGCCTATCTTTATGGCTATAAAGAAAGAGCTCTAGGGAGACAACCCTTGTTATCTTTAGTTTTAGTTTTTACTTTCAGTATTTAGTGGTCTTGATGATTTTTACTACTGTAGCAACATCATTGTATCTTTATTTTCAAGCTTTGTGCCAAGTCTAGCCTCCGATTGCAAGAAAGTTCAAAAGTTGTGACATGCTGTCCAGAAAACAGATTCTGTCCTTGGACGGAAAAATTAGCCTAAAATCACCAGATCATCTTTTTGATCGGAATTTTTTTTACAGCGTGCTCCATACAATTGAATTTCGAGCGTCTGTTCTGAGTTTTTTGATTCGAGTTGCAGAAGTACCCCTAACAAATTCTTTACTACCTGCTGTTCTGTTTTTCACAGATTCTGCCATGTTTTGTCTCTCCTAACTTTTGCAAACCTTAAGCTTGATTTTTCTTTGCAAAAAGCTTTTGGCAATCTTGAGAAACAGTAGCTCTTCAAGTTTATCTTTATATCCAGTGGGAAAAATTATTTATTAAGGGTACTAACTTCTCATATCAGCTTATGATGAGTTATGTATGAAGGGAGTTTTCAAGTGTGCGATGGAAGATGATGAAAGAAGATTCGGGAGTGTCAAGCGCTCAAGCTTGGGGATGCCCCCATGCATGCCCAACAAATATTCAAGGAGACTCAAGCGTCTAAGCTTGGGGATGCCCCCGTGCATCCCCTTCTCCATCAACAATCATCAGTTCGTCCTTCGTCTCACTATATTTTTATCACTTCATGTGTTATGTGCTCTGCTTGGTGCGTCTCGCTCTTAGGCTTTTTTTTTAGTTTTCTTTAGCTTTGCTTGCTGTTCATAACAAGTTAGACCCCAGCTTTCTTTTGTGTGGGAGAGAAACATGCTCCGCTTGAACTAGAACTGCTCATAGGATTTGCATGCTTATTTTCTTAGCTGTGAGTTGTTCTTTTTCTTTTCTTAGCTGCTGCCCTGTTTAGTTGTAGTGCTTTAGTTTTCTTCTAGAGCTTTTTTTTTCTTAGGTTAAACTTTCTATATGTTGCATGTTTTATCTTGTTAGAGAGTTTTCCTGTTGCACTGAGTTTTGTGTCTTGACTAGAAAGTAGGTAGTTGAAGTTGCTATTCTCTTTGAAGTAGTAACTTGCAATAGTTTTGAGGTATTGACTAGAGTAATGTTTGAACTTATGGTGTCAAGAGCTCGAGCCTATTAGTGATAGATGTCGTATTTTGGGCAATCCGTGTGTTTTTCGAAAACCAAAAACCCCTATTGAGAACTCTAGCTACTAGATGGATCACTAACCTCTAGAGGGTTCGAATATTAGAGTACACTCACGTACCATGAGTCGAGGATGCGCAAGGATAACCAAACCCCCATACACTCCTCCTCGGGTTACTTGTCTCTTTGTGAACCTCCTGATTAGATTGAGAGTTACCGATAATAAGTGTATGAGTTCTTCGGACTAATGTGAGTATTCGAAAGTTGACACTTCCACCCACCCATACTTTTTCTAGCCTCTTCGGTACCTTGCATTTCCCTTTCTCACCTTGAGAGTTGGCGCATACTTCGCCGGTGCATCCAAACCCTTGGCACGATACGCTCTGTCATCATAAGCCTCCTTATATCTTTCCTCAAAACAGCCACCATACCTACCTACAAGGCATTTCCATAGCCTTTCTGAGATACATTGCCATGCAACATCCACCTCGTCATGACTTGATCTTTATGTCATACATGTTCCTGCTACACTGGCAGCGACATACATTGCATACATCATGATAGCTACATCTTCTTTATGATTTGAGTACCTTGTAAAGTGTGAAAGATCTTCTATAACCTCTTGTAAATTAGAGTGTTTCCCTTAAGTGAGGAAAAGATCCCAAAGTGGACAAAATAAAAGATCCCAAAGAGGACAAATGAGAGTTAAATAGAAAGAGCCATTGAGGCCACCAAAAAAATAAAAAAAATAGAAAAAAGAGAAATAGAAAAATAAAAAGAGAGAAGGGGGCACACTACTATTCCTTTTGAGAGATCCACACTAGTACTTCATCCTCTATCCCTTGTACTCCATAGAGCTCATCATCATGCATATAGCTATGTGGGGACCTTCACACTATAGAACTTGGCTTGTATATTCCAATGTTGAGCCTCCTAAAACGAGCTCTAGGTCTTCTTGAGCAAGCAAGTTAGATGCACCCCCACTAGTTCCCTTGGAGAGCTTTTAGCTCACATGTGCATCCGTTGCATGGAAATCCCTACTCCTCACATCATATCTATCATATGGCCTTCTCTCGCCTATGATTGTCCTCATTGATGTGAGCCTTTCACACCTTTTTTTCTTCCTCCTCCACCTTCTTTCTGTTTCTCCTTTTAGGTATCAACTTTCTTGCTCACGCTCATCCATTGCACGAGTGCTCAAAATATCGAAAGGGAGTGGATCAGTTTGACTTGTACCTGACTAGTGGTCTGGGGACGAGTCCAGATAAGAATCCAAAGGAGACTAAGTGTGAAACTTTAGTAGATAGTAGTTCTCAACAACCTTTTTTCTCTCTTTTTCCCAGTCCCCTGCTTGCACGCAAACACCATCTAGAGACATTCGAGTCACGGACATCGAGAGCTCTTGCACCTTTTGTTCTTTTGTTGCTTGTGTCAATGCTAATATAAACTCTTGCTTGTTAAGACTTGAATTGCATTGCATGCTTTGATTGCTTTACTTAAAATTCCTTATATGGTTGTGTGGCATGTCATCATAGAAATTATGCTTGTTATCATTTACCTACTCGAGGACGAGCAGAAATTAAGCTTGGGGATGTTGATACGTCCCAAACGTATCTATAATTTATGCTTGCTCCATGCATGTTTTGTGTGACTTTGCCATGTTTTTCTTGAACTTTCATACACTTTTGAGCATATTTGGACTAATCTATTAACCCAGTGCACCCAGCTGCCAGTTGTTGTTTTCTGCTGTTTTTGTATTTCAGGTTTTCCGGCAATTAAAAATGCTCCAAAATTCCAGAAAAATTATATAAAAAATCAGCGACACGGAAGCTTCCGGAATCACCAAGGCAACGGAGGGGGGCCACCACAGGGACTCCAGAAGGGTCCCTGGCGCGGCCCCACCCTAGGCGGCGCCGGGCACCCTCCTGGCTGCCCTGTGGGTCCCCTCGATGCCCCCCTCCGCCTATATTTAGCCCTCAGGGTGGAAACCCCTAATGCGGACCCCTTTTCTCCAGAAGCAATTCCGATCTCCGCCGTCGCCGCCATCTCCTTCATCTTCTCCGGGCTGCACCTCTCCATCAACAAATCTCTCTCTCTCAACATGTCCATGCGTGAGTAGTTCGTCCTCGGAGCTAAGGCTTGTATCTTGATCTATGTGAATTCTCTCTCTCTCCCATGATGTGATCTTTGTTGTGATCATTGGCTATGTTAATCTAGGGTGATCCCATGATATTTCCCCTTCCTGTATGTATTGGATTGATGTACTCACTTGATCTTATCTAGTATAATCCCCAAGACCATGGTGACAACGGTCTATTGGACATGGGTTAGAAAAATATTATCATGAGTGATTTCCTCTTTTGTGTGTGGATTGAAGATTGAGAGTTTTTTGGTGCTTGTCTTTGACTATCCTTTAGATATGTTGTGGTGATTGTGGTACTCTCTTTGGATGGCCGCGGTGACATTGGGAAATCCATAGATTGAGAACTGCGAACTTTGAGGTGTGCTTTTGTAGCCCTACACAATTCTCGTCCTCTCTAGACCACAAAGGAATAACCTTCGAGTACGTCTCCATTGCATGTTGTATGGGAAATATCATGTGATTCGACTATGTTAATGTTGTTGAGAGTTGACACTAGTGAAAGTATGAAGCCTAGGCCTTGTTTCCACCATTGTTACACCATTTGTGCTCACTTTTGTCACATGTTTGCTTGCTCCACTTTTTATTATAGATTTATATTACCTTTCTTTTCTACACATATTACCCATATTTTACCATCTCTTCGCCGAACTAGTGCACCTATACAACTCCTAGTTGTATTAGGTGTGTTGGGGACACAAGAGACTTCTTGTATCTTAATCTTAGGGTTGCTAGAGAGATACCATCTTCAACCTCTACTTCCCTGAGTTCGATAAACCTTAGGTCATCCACTTGAGGGAAATTGCTACTGTCCTACAAACCTCTGCGCTTGGAGGCCCAACATAGTCTACAAGAATATAAGCGTGTGTAGACATTAGGGGCTGAGTTGATCAGCAATCGTAGAGATGGCGTTTTTCTCATCTTGTTCATCGATTCGCGGCTCCGAGCTCATCGTCGGAGAGGTTTTCCGTTTCGGATCGTTAGCTTTCATAGCTGATGATTCGTCCTGGTTGGCGGATTCTCCGCTCCAGGCACAATGGCTGCCCTCAAGAGGCAGCATTCACTTCCGAGCTGACGAGTCGGGGGGCCTGCGCCTCCAGCTGTCGGCCCATCGCCAAGCTCCCGCGCTGTTATCTGTCCGCCACAAGAAGAAGCGTTCGGGCTGCCCGCGCGCTCACCATCAAGGAAAATCGGTCAAGGTCCAGCAGGTGGCAGTCATCGACTCGGTGGAGTCAGCCCATAAGGCCCTGGACGAACTGATCGCAAGAGAAGGATCCACAGCATCTCTCTTGCCTCTGTTCGACTTGGTTGAAGAAGAAGGCATGGTAGCATCTGACCCCGGGCCAGGAGCCGAGCAAGAAGGCAGCAGTGACGCCCCAGTTGCGGTTGCAGAAGTGTGCATGGCTGAGACTCCGCGCTCTCAGCCATCGCCATCTCGGGACACTCACGCTCGAGATGAAGCGAACAGCCCATACAGGGCTGGCACTCGGGAGCCGACCCGACATGTTTCCTCTTTCCGAAGGTTGGAGCTCGGAGAGTCAAGTCGGCAACCCCTCCCCCTTACTCGGGAAGAGAGGGAAGATGCAGAAGCGGTCGAGCGACTGCTAAACACCCTCATCGACACAAGCACTCCAGAAGGGCGAGGCCTGGAGGCAGCCAGATTAACTAATTTGGCTGAGCGAGAACGCCTTGTCGAGCTAGAAAATACTCTCGAGCGTCAAGCTCGGGAGGTAGCTCGGCTCAGACAAAGCAGAACGAGTCGTCAACTGCGGGGCCCAGGTCGGGAACCTTTTCGAGCTATGGGTACCCCAGTAGAAAATATCATAGCGGCAACTCGGATTGCAAATTCTCTGCAGCCCAGTGGATCGGCGGCAGAGGAAATTCAGCACCTGGCATTTCTGTTACAAACCGTGGTCGATCAAAACGCTGCTGTCAGTCAATCACAGCAGCGGATCCATTCCCAAGTTCCCCCCTGCAAGGACGTCGCTTTCAGTACACACGCCCTATGGGGAAGCACGGAGGAACAAGATCAATTCGCCTCGGCGCAGAGATGAACCCCGAGGAGACCATCGCCAAGATAGCCAAGAGCAGTATCGGCATGAAGATCTCAGGAGGACAGAAGCCCGTGGGACGGGTCGGCCCACACCGCGGAGAGAAGAGTTCCCTCGGCACCGGGACAGCCGTTATCTTGATGTTGAAGACGATGCCCGAAGCCATCTTGTACAGAGCCGAGTCGACCGCGCTAGAACTCATCGTCAGGATCAGGCTCGACCCTCAATGGCCACAGGGCCGGTTTGTTTCAGTGAAAAGATTCGATCTACCCCTATTCCGCCTCACTTCAGGATAGCTCAAGGGGTGTATAAGTACCGAGGTGATGCTAAACCCCAGACATGGCTGGATGATTACAGAATAGCCGTGCAAATCGGAGGGGGTGGTGACGAGATTGCCAGGATGCACCTACCGTTGATGTTAGAGGGCTCAGCTCGGGCGTGGCTAAATCAGCTCCCCCCGAGTATCATCTGGGTTTGGTAAGACCTCGAGAGAGTGTTCATCAAGAATTTTGAGGGGACCTACAAGAGTCCTGGAGGCCTGACCGAGCTACAACTATGCATCCAGGGCAATACCGAGACAACTCGGGACTACATCCAGAGGTGGGTCACACTCCACAACTCGGTGGAAGGCGTCTCCGAGTTCCAGGCCATTCACGCCTTCAAACAAGGGGTCAAGTACAGGGAGTTAAGTCTCAAGAAGGCCAGATCACCGCACATCACCTCACTCGGGAAGCTGATGGAGATAGCGAACAAGTATGCCAATGGTGAAGAGGAGATTCGGCAGAAGAACCAGCAGCATAGAGGAGGGGGAAACCCGGCGACAAACCCGAAGCAGAAGACCGCAAACAACAAGAGAAAGGCAAAAGACGCCCCAACGGACGCAGAGCTGGTGGCTGCAGCAAACGCTTCGGGCCTTCATGGCAAGGATCAGGCACGGAAGGAGTGGCAACCACGGCAGAAAAAGCCGTCCAATGACGATGAAGTTCTAGATCAGCCTTGTCCTCTCCACACCACCCGTGATGCCGAAGGAAAGTTGGTTATTCCAAAGCATACAGCTCGGCAGTGCCGCCTGATCAAGAGAGCAGCCCAGAACGCAAGAGCAGGCCCTCGGCAAGATAAGGACACCGGGAAAAAGAAGGCGCCCAGCCCAGAACTAGACAGCGAAGGCTTCCCAAGAGAAGAAGGAGTGCTGGTCATCTTCGCAGGACGAGAGTCGGAGAGAGTAGAAAAGATAAGATTCAGAGAAGTCAACTCGGCAGCTCCGGCAGTTCCAAGTTACATGAAGTGGGCCGACGTCCCAATCACTTTTGATCAGTCGGACCACCCTCCTCACATTCCTGACCCGGGAAGGCACGCCCTGATCGTGGATCCTTTGGTGGAAACAGGGAATGGGAACTTTAGGATCAGAAATGTCTTGATGGATGGCGGCAGTGGAATTAACATCCTATATGCAAGCACCCTGAAGAGCATGAATATTCCAATGTTGAAGCTCCGCAAAAGCTATATGGCATTTCATGGGATAATCCCAGGGAAAAAGGCGTACTCACTCGGAATGATCTCCCTCAATGTGATCTTCAGTACCCCGAGTAACTTCCGGAAAGAGAAGATCAACTTTGAAGTAGTGGACTTCCCGAGTGCATACCATGCTTTACTCGGAAGGCCGGCCTATGCGAAACTTATGGCCATCCCCTGCTATGTCTATCTGAAACTCAAGATGCCCGGCCCGCATGGCGTGATCACTGTCTCAGGAGACTACAAGCAAGCCAAAGAACTGCTACAGAAGGGTTCCCTGATAGCTGATCATCAAATGGCTGAGGTCGAGCTGGCCGAGTACAGAAAAGTCGTCGACTCGTCCGAGTTGTTGTAGCCAAAGAAGACATTTTCATTCGAGTCGGCCGGAGAGACCAAGAGGGTACAGATACACCCCATAGATGAAGACAAATACACCAACATCGCCACCGATCTGGATCCCCAATAGGAACTCGAGCTCGTCAACTTCATCCGTGAGAATTGGGACATCTTCGCGTGGAAGCCCGCCGATATGCCTGGAGTCCCAAGGGAGTTGGCCGAGCACAAGTTACACGTAGGTCCAAAAGAAAGACCAGTGAAAGAGTCCCTCCGACGGTTTTCCTCCGAGAAAAGGAAGGCCATCGGGCAGGAAATAGCTAGACTATTAGCAGCCGGATTCATTAGGGAAATCTTCCACTCCGAGTGGTTAGCAAATCCTGTAATGGTTCCGAAGAAAGATAAATCTTGGAGAACTTGTGTTGATTTTCGTCATATCAATAAAGTTTGTCCAAAAGACCATTTTCCTCTTCCTCGCATTGACCAGATTGTGGACTCCACATCAGGTTGCGAGAGATTATGTTTCCTCGATGCATACTCGGGTTACCATCAAATCCGACTATACGAACGAGAAGATCTCAAAACAGCATTCATACCCCCATTCGGATGTTTCTGTTATGTCACGATGCCATTCAGACTGAGAAACGCAGGCACCACGTACCAGCGCATGATGCAGAATTGTCTGATCTGGCAGATCGGCAGAAACGTGGAAGTCTATGTGGATGACATTGTGATCAAGTTGGCTAAAGGAAGTAGTTTACAAGCCGACCTAGCCGAAACCTTTCAGAGCCTCCGAGCCTACAGCATCAGGCTCAATCCTGAAAAATGCGTTTTTGGCATGCCAGCAGGGAAGCTGCTTGGATTTATGGTCTCCGAGCGAGGGATAGAGGCCAACCCGGAAAAAATCGCGGAGATTCAGAACATGAAGCCTCCCAAGCAGCTCTGAGACGTCCAAAAGTTAACAGGTTGCCTCGCAGAACTCAGCCGTTTCATCTCCAGATTGGCAGAGAAAGCCTTACCTCTCTACCAACTGATGAAAAAATCGCCGAATTTCTTCTGGACAAAGGAAGCTCAAATGGCGTTTGAAGAACTCAAAAAGCAGTTGTCAACTCGGCCAGTCCTGGCAGCGCCCCAAGAAAAAGAGCCGCTGTTGTTATACATTGCAGCCACAAGACGAATTGTCAGCGTAGCCATAGTGGTGGAAAGGGAGGAAGAAGGAAAATCACAGAAGGTACAAAGACCAGTGTACTACATCTCCGAAGTTCTCACCCCATCCAAGAAAAGATACCCCCACTACCAGAAGCTGGCAATGGGAATTTATTTGGCATCTCAGAAGCTCGCACATTACTTTCAGGATCATTCCATCATAATAGTCTCTGAAGCTCCCCTGGCAGAAATTATGAATAACAGATACTCAACAGGCAGAATAGCAAAATGGAGTCTGGACCTACTGCCCTTTGACCTCAGTTACCAAGCCAAAAAAGCAATCAAGTCACAAGCACTGGTGGACTTCCTGGCCGAGTGGATTGAGGTCCAGCATCCCCCACAGCCAACGCCAGAGCATTGCACGATGTTCTTTGATGGATCCAAGATGTTACAGGGCGCAGGGGCAGGGGTGGTACTAGTCTCACCAAGAAAGGATGAAATGAGATACGTCCTCCAGATTCATTTCCCAGCAACAAACAACGAAGCCGAGTATGAAGCTCTCCTGTACGGTATGCGAATGTCCATCTCACTCGGAATCAGGAGACTTATGGTATTCGGAGACTCAGACCTGGTAATCAACCAAGTAATGAAAGAGTGGGACATCAGAAGTCTAGCAATGACAACCTACTGCGTAGCAGTGTGAAAATTGGAGAAAAAATTTGATGGGCTTGAGCTCCATCACATTCCAAGGGCTAAGAACTAGGCAGCAGATGACCTAGCCAAATTAGGTTCCACTCGGGGTCAGATCCCACCAGGGATTTACTTTGAGCATTTGCATTCCCCAACAGTCAAGGAGGACCCTTTCCTAGAAGCCGACCCAGATATGCTGCCTGGCAAGAACATCCCCAACAAAGAGGATATACCCGCAGTAGTGGATCTGGTTTTTGATGTGGAGGTTATTCCCCCCGAGTGGACACTTCCAATCCTTGCTTACCTGCAAAAACATGAGTTACCTGATGACGAGATAGAAGCCAAGAAGATCGTTCGCAAATCCAAGTCCTACTCGGTGATCAATGGGGAGCTGTACAGGAACAGCATCACTCATGTCCCGCAGCGTTGCATCTCCGAGGAAGAAGGCCGCTGCATCCTACAAGACATCCACTCGGGAGATTGTGGCCATCATGCCTCAAGTCGGACGTTGGTGGCAAAAGCTTTCCGAGCTGGTTTCTTCTGGCCTGACGCCCTCAGCGATGCTCGGTACATCGTGGACCACTGCGAAGGCTGCCAGTTTTATGCCAACCAGCCCCACAAGCTAGCTTCCGAGCTGAAGACAATCCCCCTAGCCTGGACATTTGCAGTCTGGGGACTGGATATGATCGGACCGCTCCGAACGGGGAAGCATGGATTCACCCACATTTTGGTCGCCGTAGACAAGTTTACAAAATGGATAGAAGAAAAACCTATCAAGACCCAAGACTCCGCCACAGCAGTGAGCTTCATGCAAGGCATCATACATCGGTTCGGTGTCCCGCATGACATCATTACTGATAATGGATCGAACTTCAACTCGGCTGAATTCAAGAAATTATGTTGGTCCAATGGCATCCAGGTCAACTTCGCATCAGTTGCATACCCACAGTCCAACGGACAAGTCGAACGAGCCAACGGACTAATACTCAAAGGAATCAAGCCTCGGCTACTTCGGGAACTAAAGGAAGCAGCGGGCGCTTGGGTTGATGAACTCCCTTCAGTCTTGTGGGGATTACGTACAACTCCCAATCGCTCAACTCGGTCAACCCCCTTCTTCCTCGTCTACAGTTCAGAAGCAGTCCTTCCGAGTGACCTCAAGCACAATGCCCCCCGTATAAGCCAGTACACCGAAGCTGAAGCTGAAGAAGCACGATAAGACGGCGTTGATCTCTTGGAAGAGGAACGAAATTAAGCTCTCACCCGCTCGACGTTTTATCAGCAAGACCTTCGCCGATACCACGACCGGCACGTCCGAGCTCGCTCCTTCCAAGAGGGCGACATGGTACTTCGCGTCAAGCAAACTTCGGACCACAAACTAGCTCCCCCATGGGAAGGCCCATTTATCATCTCCAGAGTACTACACAATGGGGCCTATCACCTGTACGATGTAACTAATAAGATAGAAGAGCCTCATGCATGGAACGCCCAGTTACTGCGCCGCTTCTATGCATGAGCGCGCTTGTAAGATATGAATAAATATTACTTCGTACGCATAATGCGCCTCGCTCAATTTGTTTTCATAGCTCAACATCAGGTTTTTTATCCGAGCTGCGCTCAGCTCGGACGAGAACTTAGAAAACTTATGTTAAGTGCTCACCAAATCCCCAAAGGCTTGGGGAAGCACAACATCATCTGCATTGAGGACCTTGTATACAAGATCTTCAATAGAAATTTTTTCTAAGTACTTTCAAGTCTCAGGAGACCTGGGGGCTGCTTAAAGTTGTAAAAACAAGTTTTTCTCCGAGCTGTGCGCAGCTCGGACGAAAACTGTTAATCAGGTTTTCCATCCGAACTGCGAGCAGCTCGGACGAGAACTTAGAAAACTTATGTTAAGTGCTCACCAATGCCCCAAAGGCTTGGGGAAGCACAACATCATTTGCATTAAGGACCTTGTATACAAGATCTTCAATAGAAATCTTTCTAAGTACTTTCAAGTCTCAGGAGACTTGGGGGCTGCTTAAAGTTGTAAAAACAGTTTTTTTCTGGGCTGTGCGTAGCTCGGACGAAAACTGTCAATCAGGTTTTCCATCCGAGCTGCGAGCAGCTCGGACGAGAACTTAGAAAACTTATGTTAAGTGCTCACCAATGCCCCAAAGGCTTGGGGAAGCACAACATCATCTGCATTGAGGATCTTGTATACAAGATCTTCAACAGAAATTTTTTCTAAGTACTTTCAAGTCTCAGGAGACTTGGGGGCTGCTTCAAGTTGTAAAAAAAGGTTTTTCTCCGAGCTGTGCGCAGCTCGGACGAAAACTGTTAATCAGGTTTTCCATCCGAACTGCGAGCAGCTCGGATGAGAACTTAGAAAACTTATGTTAAGTGCTCACCAATGCCCCAAAGGCTTGGGGAAGCACAACATCATCTGCATTGAGGACCTTTTATACAAGATCTTCAATAGAATTTTCTTCTAAGTACTTTCAAGTCTCAGGAGACTTGGGGGCTGCTTAAAGTTGTAAAAACAAGTTTTTCTCCAAGCTGTGCGCAGCTCGGACGAAAACTTTTAATCAAGTTTTCCATCCGAACTGCGAGCAGCTCGGACGAGAACTTAGAAAACTTATGTTAAGTGCTCACCAACGCCCCAAAGGCTTGGGGAAGCACAACATCATCTACATTGATGATCTTGTCCACAAGATCATTAATAGAAAATTTCTCTAAGTACCTTCAAGTCTAAGTAGACTTGGGGGCTGCTTAAAGCGATAAAAACAGGTTCTCTTCCGAACTATGCGCAGCTCGAGTGAAAACTTAGAAAATTCATACAAAAAGAAAAGCAAGCATCGGAATAAATATTCGTTTCCCACTAAGAAACAAAATACGAGTTCATCAACCAAACGAAAGAGTGTCATGGCACAACCACACAGTGCAACTTATTACAGATCCACTTGGCATCCCGAGGCAAATATCAAACCAGTGTATTTTGCTGCGCTTCACTCATTCCTCGCCCGCCTCATCCGACTCACTGGTCACGGCAGTCGACTCAACAAAGAAGTCCAGATCGGGCATCGGGACAATTGGGCTAGCAGTTTCAGCATAGCGCGGCAGTAAGGAGGTGCAGCTCTGACCTTCTTTCGGATCTCCACCACCAACCCGCTCAAGATTATGGACCCGCTCCGGAAAGTGCGCCTTGGTCAATGCCAGTGCATAATTTGCACCACTCCGAGCCGCTGAGCGTTTCCAGCGGGCCAGCTGATGGGGAGCCTCCTGGAGGACGGGTACTACAGTGTCCAATTTCACTCGGCCTCCCTCGTCAGGTGATAGCTTGCTCTTCAAGGCCAGGGTGGCACCCATAACTTCTTCAGCAAATTTCTTCGCTTTAGCGCACCTCATGGTCAGCAGTCCCCGAGCCAGAGAAAATTTTGTGGTCGCTTGCATATAGTTGTCTCTCTTCATGATTTCCGCAAAGTCAGCCATGCGTGCCTGCTCGTCATCTGGATCCGTCCCATATGCTGCACCAAGGGAGACAATGAGTACACAATCTAAGACTGGAAAACAGATCCCTATCACAACTCAGACAGCAAAAAACTTACCAGACAAGGTCTCACTGAAAACGGCGAACCGCCCAGCGCAATACTCTTCAGCTGCCTTCACCGCCTTCCGAGTGGTTTCCAACTCGGCTTGATGTTTCTTCTTATCTTAAGCGCGCAGCTCGAATAGTTTTACCAAGTCAGACTCCAGCTTCGAGATGCAAGCTTCATTCTCCTTCACGGCCTGTTTGTAATAATGAAGACTGGTCTCCAAAGCTTTGTGAGCCTTGGCTCGTTTCTCAACCTGGTCTATTTCCTTCTTCATCTTAGCAACAAAATCATCGTTCTCCTTGACTTTCGCATCAAAGGCCTTCTTCGTTGCCTCTGCAAGCACAACGTCAAACGGAAAAATAAGAAGATGAACAATGGCAGCTTAGCAACCCAAGAGCTTTTACCATTGTCCTCAGCATGCTGTTTCTTCAGTTTGTTGTGCTCCTCAAGCAGCGCTTCATACGCACTCTGAGCAGCATTTTTCTCCTCCTGCAAATTCACGAAGGTTGACCCAAGCTTGCATGCCTCCTATGAAAACAAGAGGAACGCCATATTCAAATAAAACCTCCTATCAAAAGACTCAGAATAACTTCGCAATGTTACTCGGAGCCTTGGGGGCTACACCCGTGGGTGCACTAAGAAGTGCTCCCACTGGAAGTTCACTCAAATAAAACCTCCTATCAAAAGACTCCGAATAACTCTGCAAAGTTACTCGAAGCCTTGGGGGGCTACACCCAGTGGGTGCACTAAGAAGTGCTCCCACCGGAAGTTCACTCAAATGAAAACCTCCTATCAAAAGACTCTGAATAACTTCGCGAAGTTACTCGGAGCCTTGGGGGCTACACCCAGTGGGTGCACTAAGAAGTGCTCCCACTGGAAGTTAACTGACATAAAACCTCCTATCAAAAGACTCCGAATAACTTCGCAAAGTTACTCGGAGCCTTGGGGGCTACACCCAGTGGGTGCACTAAGAAGTGCTCCCACTGGAAGTTCACTCAAATAAAAACCTCCTATCAAAAGACTCCGAATAACTTCACAAAGTTACTCGAAGCCTTGGGGGCTACACCCACTGGGTAAGAAAACTTACGTAAGTACTTACGTGCATGTTAGACTTCACCAACTCAGCCTCAGATGCTAGCTCCCGCAGCCGCAGCTCAAACCGAGTCGCCTTCACTAAGGACTCCTTCAACCCACCAATAATAGTACTCTCCACTGGGCTCCGACTGGAATGGCCCCCGAGCTAGCAGGCTCACCTTCCCGAGCAGCTGCCGAAGCGACAGGGGTCTCCTTAACAGCCTCCCAAGCTGGAGCATCAGGTGCAGCAGCTCGGGAACCAGACCTAGAGGATACCGTCCCCTAAGGAACAACCACCTCAGGAGGAGTGACCCCAGCAGCGGTGGACTCGGCAGCAATCCGAGCTGGATCAGCAGTAGGGTCAACATCCATGTCTGCAGCAGAAACAACAAACAATTAAAAGAGAAAAGACGATAGTGGTAAACGTCTCAACAAAGAAAACAACGAAGAATTCCCACCAACAGTCGCAGTATCTTCTGGAATAGTGTCCATTCCAGGAAAGTCAGTCACCTCGCAAGTGCTAACATCCTCCATAGATTAGACCTCCGGATCCTCCTCGATCCCAGGCAACGTCTCAGAATCACTCGGACGAATACTGCAAAACGAAACAGCTAAGTATGGGCCTGAGAAACTAACAGAGCCTTAAAGCATTAGATAACCAACAACATTACGTGTGAACGGTCTTCAAGCTACGCCTCGGGGGAGCAACCCTGGCCGAACCAGATCCAGCCCCCTTGGCCTTCTCAACAGCAGCACCCCCTGAGGGATTAGCCTCTCGGCCCCCAAGAGTGACAAGTTTTTTCTTCTTCATGGGCGCAACCTTCCCAGAGATGAGGCCCAAGGGAGGAAGCTTCCCGCTGTCCTCTTTGCCACTCGGAGTATGAGCCCTTTTACGGGTCCGAGTAAGCCCCTCCCGCGCCAACTCGCGGTCCTGGTTGTTCTTCGAGCGTTGCTCGGACGCTACCTGAGCCCGATCCACCTCGGACTCCAGCTCCTCCCCCGCCTCAACTCCGACCCCCGCACCAGCAGTACTATCTTCATCCTCCTCGGCAGGATGCTGCAGAGCCAGAGGAATAGGGCAGCGGAATTGGGTAAAATCCTACCAATAAATAAAGAGGTCCGAGTTAGAGCCAATAAATGAAGCACATTCAAGATACATATGGCACGAGTCAGCATACCAAGGTGGGAGGATTGTCGATGCTGAGGGGTCTCACTCGGCCAGTCGTCTGAAGACCCTGGGTCACGCTTGTTATTATCTTCATTTGAATTTCAAACTCGTCCAGGGGCATCTCAGTGTTGCTATAGCGGGTGTCATCCTGCAACCCGGAATACGTCCACATCCCCCGAGTCCTGGCCTGGAGTGGCTGAATCCTCCGAATCACAAAGGCAGCTATCAGATCTATGGCGTCCAGACCATTCTTCTTCAGCCGGATGACCTCACGCATCAAGGGGAGCACCTGCTCCTTATCGGCATTAGTGAGTCGGGGGTTCCAGCCCTGAGAAGAAGTCAACCTAATGTCCGAGTAAGGAGGCAAGGTCCGCACCCCCGGCCCCTCGGCCACCTTGCAGTAGAACCAACTATTCTGCCAGTTCTTTACAGAGTCAGGCACGCAGGAGGCAAAATACTGCACCCCCTGCTTCTTAGCCAAGAACAGGCCGCCGCAGAGATGATTGAACTCAACACCGCCACCCTCCCCGGACTTCTTCGCCTTCTGAGGCTTAATGGCGTATATACTATGGAAAAGATGCCAGTGGGGCTCTACGCCTAAGAACCCCTCACAAAGAGTGAAGAAACTAGAGAGAAGGGAAACAGCATTGGGGACAAGGTGGTGAAGTTGAGCACCCGTGAAATCCAAAAAATCTAAAAAGAAGGGATGTGGAGGAAGATAAAAACCGCGATCCACATGCGAAAGTAAGAGATCCCGGGGAACCAGGCCGGTGTCCTGGTACCCCAACAACATGTCCTCCGTCACGATCGACGGCAGTCACTCCCCCGCAGACATGGTCGCGGCGGCGAAGGAAGGGCAGCGCGAGTGGCGGCCTCTCAGGGCGGAACTCGAGCAGCCGGCGGAGATGTCTTGGCGGCGAGATCGAGCAGGCAGGGAAGAGGCGAAGCGAAAGAGAGAAGCGGGAACGGCTGCGCAGGGGGGAAATGAGCGGATCTGCTCCAAACCGAAAAGTAGGGGGGCTTTTATAGCTCATGTGGCGTCTGCCACGCGTCAGATCCGCATCCCACTAATGGGCCTGCCGGTTCCTCTCCCCATAAAACCACCCCACTTCCCCATAATCCCTCCCACTTCCCCATAGGCAGTTAATTATTACCCTATAAAACCGCCGCGGAAATCGAGGAGACAGGCCCAAACAGTGCGCCAACTCATCTGGGCAAGAAGATTCTCTGACAAGGAAAACCCCTTTGTTAAAGACCAAATCTGACTTCGACCCGAAGCTCGGGACCACCCCAACTACTCGGAAGATGCGAAGCACAACGCACATCGATCAAACTCTCCGAATACGCCATCAATCGGAAGAAATTGCAAAGATCCCGCAGCATCCGAGTAAGCTGGCACTCGGAAGCACCATGAAGAAAACCACTCGAAGGTTCCCTGCGAAAGGAAATCTCGCACCCGGTTACTCGGGTAAAAATCCGAGTAACTAGCTCGCCGGTGGCCCGTCTCTGACGTAGAATTCCAGGCCACCGGTAAGACCCGGCGCAGGGGGTAAAGAATCAATTTCCCACGTGGGATGGCCTAGGACTCGGCATGATGTCCTAGGGCATTGAACTTTACAAATTTGGTTCATATGGAGTTTAAGGCCTTTTACTCCGAGACACGCCTTCCGAGGCCTCAGTCCACCTCTTTCGAGAGACGTTTGAGTGTCGCCAAATTTTTTCGCTAACCTGCCCAACTCGCACTTGAGGGAAAAGTTCGAACATCAATAAAGCCCTTCCGGGCCTCTTACTGAGTTCAATCTTCACATACCTCAGAAAGACTAACAAATGGTAGTCACCTCACCTACGAGCACGCGAAAGCGCTTGGGGGCTACTGTCGTGGTAATACTAAAGGCATCCCCCTAAGCGACGGAAACCCAGGGGTATCCCCAAAACACACCCAGCAAAATAAATTCAACAAAGACATGAAGCTTTGTGAATCTCCGAGTAACATGTTACTCGGAGACCAGGAGCCGCTTCCGAATACACAGCTACTCGGAAGCCCAGCAAGATCCGAGTAGACCGATACTCGGAAGCAATCGACGAGGCCCTTACTCGGAAGATGGGAAACGCAACGGATAGGAGGCATTCAATGCTGCAGGCGTTTCTCCTCCTTTATTAGTAGTAATGAGCAGACCGTTTTGTATTTAAGTACGTATTTAATCTTGTAATTAAGACCCATTTAAGCCAAAGCATTAAGGGAGGCAGGGGCGCACTCTATATAAGCCCCCCCTCCCCCTTCGGCATGGGCACGCGCAACACATTATACTCTCAGTATTTCTGAAGAAAGAACATCATAGTCAGCCTGGGACAAGATTAAGGTTTTTATCTCTACGGAGAGGCCTAACCTGTATAATCCCTTTGCGTCACCCTCTCTGCGTACAGATTCATTTAGCTCCTTTCATACCCCTACATCTATTGTCAGATTTATATCCACGACAGTCGAGGATTTCTATGGGCCCTCTAGCTTGATACGCACCAGGTACCCTCATCTGTAAGAGTCGTGGGGTCACCCCCTCGTCAGACCCATACTACATGTCTGAGAGCTTCTTGAAGCAGGGGGACGAGGAACACAAGGGAGCTGAGGCGTACATCACAAAATTCATGTTGGACAATAAGGACAAGGAGATGATTCTTCTACCTTATCATCCCACGTAAGTGATTCGTAAGACACTTTAACACATCCAACCGTTACTTTGCACGTATGCATATGGAGGTTAATTTGTTGTTAACTTTTTTTACGCAGTGAGCATTGCATCCTTATCGTATTATTCCCGCAAGTATCCCACGCAATATATATGGACTCAACCAAGAACAAAGAGAAGAAAGACTATACCCACATCAAGAAAATACTTGATAGAGCTCTCTTCACCTTCGGAAATAAGGGTGGCTACATCAGAGTCCACAAAAAGATTCAAGGCGTTACATGTTTCGGCCATAATATTAACTTCTACAGCATCCAGCAACCGACAACAAGTGAGAAGGATGAATTCGACGTCATCCATCATATGAATGAGTTTAGAAGGGATCGGCAACTTCTTAGAATGAAAACCGGATCCGATAAACATGTCATCGACTGGGCCAAAAACCTATCAACCACGAAGGATGAAGCTCTCAGACTTGAATTCTACCGCATCCAAATTTCGCTCACGACGATCATCATGAAAAATGTGGTCGAGAAGGATGGCATGTTCTACGCAGGGCCACGGTCCCATGAATCCGTCGACACTCGCCGATATTGGCAGGGTCAAGACCCAAAGCCTTTCACAAAGATAGGTTGCATCCTTCCGGATATTCAAAGGTGATGATTGACGATGATGATTGTCTATTTTGTGGAGAGCGAAACTTTGAATTTCTCTACGATGAACCGTTTTGATGTAAACGGTTATTTTAAACTTGTGTAGCTCTCTAGTTTGGGTATGGGGAACTTTGTTATGTTTTACTATGTGGTAGCTTGTATTGGATAACATTTTAACTCTTTTCTTTGATGTTGCTTTGTTATATTATATCATCGATATATTTTGAGTTTTTTCTGACATATAGATCAATGACGAAGAAGTGGTACGTCGTTTACATTGGGAGGCGTACGGGAGTATACGATGAGTGGTCAGAGTGTCAGGCCCAAGTCAACCGCTTCCCAGGCAACAACTACAAAGGGTTCCAAAGCAAAAGTGAGGCCGAGGCTAGCTACTTGAGGTTCACGGTACTAGATGTAAAGAGGAATAAAAACGGGCTAAAAACTACCTCCTTCTTGCTTTCGATCCATATAGCAACATATTGTAGTTTCGATCCATCGTGAAACATGCATGTATGATTTGTAGGTTGGAGACTTGTACTTCTACATTTCATGATGATGTATATAGTTACATACTTATATGTTGATCACTATGGTGATAATGGTAACATGTTGAATCAAAAGCAATGTGTGTGATGTTACTTGTGTGATGCTACTTTATATGTAAATGTTATAAGTGTATGCTAGAAATATATAAAAATCTGTATAAATACAAAGAAAATAAACAGGACACAATAAAAAATACAAAAATATCAGCAGCGCGGGTCCTGGGACCAGTAGCAGTGCGGCAACCCTGGGCTGAAAATCAGCTCTTACAGCGCGGGCCTAACAGTCGCGCTTCAAATGGCCTTACACACCCAAAGCGCGGGGTTACAATATCGCGCTGCTAACTACAACTTATCTACAGCGCGGGGCCGCTGCTGATGAAAATTAGCTGCAGCGCGAGGCCATTACCCTGCGCTGCTGGTGGCCATTATCCTAGTAGTGTCCTGACAAGCTGCGAGCTCTGCTTGTATGCTATTAGTGCGTGCTCATAGCTCCCTCTTAGCACTAAACAGGATAGTCCATGTGTTTCATCCCGGAGTATCATCCCTCCTCCCACCACTCCTGTAGTTTCGATAAAGCTTTCGTCCATATTCAATTTAGCCCATCCAGCCCGGGGTGGAACCCAGCGTAGTAGCTCCCTTGGAGGAGGTCGAATGACTAGAGGCTATTGCTTAAATAGATTATACATGTGTGATCCCCTTCTATAACGAGAAATGTGCATTGGTGTAGTGCTTCAGTCGGTGCTCCTGCAAGCTATAGGTCATGGATTCAAATCGCTCTAGGTGCATTATATTCTTAGTACTGCTCCCTTTGTTCCATGTTTCATATTAGTTATCGTTGAAACATATGTATCTATCGGATAAAAAGGTTAAAACAAAAGAAAATAGAAAAAAGCATAACAACATGAGTGTTTGCGTTAATGGGCCGACTCAGTTCTTTATAATGTCTAGCCCCATAGGAATCCTCCACCATCTAGAAAAGGTGGTAGGCTATCACAGAAAAATAGGAGTCATTCATTTTTCCGGTGCGTCAAACAAGTGCAAGGTTTAATTTAGACCGGAATTCAATAGTTTACGATGCGAACGATAGAGATTTCGATTTCAAGGTTCAAATCACCGAACCTATACAAGTTAAGTGTTTGCAATGAAAAATAAATAAATAAATAAGGGCTTTCTTACAGGTGGACCACTCGATTATCAAAATAAATTATTGTCACCATGATTTTTATCATTACGAAAAATGAAAAAAAATGAAAACCGAAAAAAGCAAAACAGTACAAGTGTTCGCGCTAATAGATCAGTCCAATTGATTCTAATGTCTATCCAAACAGGAATCCTCCACCATCTGGAAAAGGTGGTAAACAAACTCAAAAAGAAAAGAAAAAGGTGGTAAGCTATCAAAAAATAAAATAAAAATCCTCCATTTTCCGGTGCGCTAAACAGTTGCAAGGTTTAATTTAAATCAAAATTTAATAGTTTTGGATGCGAACGAGAAGGATTTCAATTACGGAATTTAATTCACCAAATCTCTTTTAAGTCAAAGGTTTAAAATGGGGTTTTTCAAAACAAAAAGGAAAATATGAGAACCCCTGGAGTATTGTCAACCGGACTCCCGAACCAGGCGCCAAAAATACGCCCCCCGCAGACTCCAACGGACGGGGCCGGCCATCGCGGTGGCTCTGCACCTCGCCGGTTGGCCAGATGCCTGCACCACCCCTCAATAGCAACGGCTCACACCACACTGTCACACACGAACGTTCATCTTCAAGTGCTGATGCTGTCGCCTTTTTTTAGAAAGAAAAAGGATAGATGTTGTGCTTGCGCGTCATGTCAAATATTCAGATTCGATGGGACAGATTTGCTACGTGAGGTGGATGTTTGTGCAAATATGGTTTAGCTAGCCCAAGTTCGCTTCTTCTCCTCGCACACAATGCCACCTAGGACGCATCCATGGTGGGAAAGCAATGAAATCCGGCCCAATATTTATTACTCCCTCCATTCTTAAATATAGAATGCATACTTTTTTTCAAAAAGTTAAAATTTTAAAACTTTGATCAAATTTATAACAAAATCTATCGATACCTAAAATATTAACTAAATACAATATAAAAAACAATTCAAGACAAATCTTATGATACCGATTCAGTATAATTGATGTTGAATTGATACATTCTTTTAAGAATCTGGTCAAAGTTAAGCAAGTTTGACTTTTTTTTAAATTATACGCCCTATATTTAGGAACAGACGAAGTATTATTATTACAGAGAGAGGGATGACATGTTCTTTCTTTCTTTCTTTCTTTAGAAATTATGCTTGTATTCAAGGAAAATTCGCATCTGGTCATGAGCACAAATGCACCTGAAATCTCATACATCAATTTGATAGGGATTTGAGCGTCTCATGTATACCCCCTTTAGTTTCACTGTGTATATAATCCGTATATGGGTACAAACGTGATGCGTTGTTAGTCCACCTGACCTGTAAGGACATCGCGCTAAAGTAGGAACAAACATTGTTCTGAGCCATTCTGTTCCGCTTTGGACGGACGACTCAATAATGGAGACCTACCAACAGAGACGGCTAAACGCATCGCTGCCTTTCCCAGCCCTACTTTTTCATCGCTTCAACCCACTGCCATGTGAGTTTCAGAGATGTCCACATTTGAACCTTCATCCTTCTCTGCTCAACTTGCCAAACGAATTCAACTGTTAAACATATCAACGCTAGAAAATACTTTAGGACACATGACAAAAACCTACTCACTTCAAGAACAAATCTAGTAGTCGCAACCCTCATCAGGTGTCGACACATGAACTACTAAAAAAATGCCCACTAATTCAGGTTTACCAGTTAAGTCACTAGCTTTGCTAGAACATAAAAATCAAGCACGCACTCAACAACTGAGTATAACAAGAACTAGATCCGCACAAATGTTGATCCAACATGCGATGTGTTTGCATGAAATGATTGACACAATCACCTTTTCATCCACCTTGGACTTCCGGGTTGATCTTCCTCGTCGAGTCGGGTCCTGAGTGGCTTCCCTTGCCAGCAGATCGACAATTTGCATCCTTTTATCTTCTCTCTCCCTCAAAGGGAGTTTGCGCACCAACCCGCATGCTCACCAGCGCAACGAGGGGGAGCGATTATCCACATTTAGAGGTAAGGCACTGTAACAGCCCAGATTTCACAAAAATTAAAAATTTTGTTTTCGGTGTGAATTGTTTGATTGTCTGAGTTTTTTGCAGTGTTTGCTTCACCGAAATAATAATCGGTGAATATTTCTCCCCCTTATTCTCGTATCGGATGCGTGACCGACCCCTTTCCACCACGGCACACGACCTTGCGACACTGGGATTTCACCCGAGCACCGTCGCCACCGGCACAAGTCCAGCCATCGCCACCGGATCGAAAACCCTATTTATTTAATAAACGGATTATTTTCAGGGGCGCCGGAAAATGTTGTCGGAATGTCACCGCAGTGAGGTGCGATCGACGGGCTCGATGCGCTGAGCGCGCGATTCGAGATTTCTTCGGAATCGGAGTCCGTACGGGGTCTCGGCGGTCACGAACGCGATCACCGGACGCGAGAGAGTGGTACCGAGGGCGTTTGCGTAAACTGGCCAGCCAACCTGCCTATATAATGACCCCCACCTCCCAAACCAGCCAATTAGGGTTCCCCTATGGCATTTTGCAGCCACCCCCCTCAATTTTTGTCCATTTTTCGCACCCCAAACCTCAAGATCTCGAAACCCTAACCCCAGGGACATCCAGGACCGTTAGATCTGAGATATGAGGGTCCCGGAGAGGCCACGTCACCCCCAACCGCAGAACAGGCCGCGTCCGGGCCCCTTGGGCCCGTTCCGCCGCTGCCAGGCCCTTAGGAGCCCATCCAGACGCCGCCTCCCGCGCCCCCACGGTGGAGCTCCGGCGAGCAGCCGCCGGCAGCCAAGATGTCGCGACGCCCACGCCACGGTCAACCCTGCACCCTTCCTCCTTCCATCTCCTTCCCTCACCTCCCTCTTCCCTCTTCGTCTTCAGGTCGCCGGAGTAGCAGCCCGCGTCGCCTCTCCATTGGAGGTCGCCGGCCTCCTACCTCGAGCTCGCGCCACCACCACCCAGGACCATGGTCGGCGCCTCTCTCGCCGGATCCGGCCGCCTCCACCGCCTTCGGTCCTCCCAACCACCGCCTTGCACGCCTCGTCGCCGCCCCTCGCCGGCGTCGGCCGCCGGCGCCGCCACCTGCAGGTCCCGATCGGGACGGGGACGGTTGGACCGGCTGCCGCTCGCCCCCATGGGCCGGCCTTCCCCTAGGCCCACATCCCCCGCCAGCCGCTGCGGCCCAGTACGGCCCAGCCGGGTGAGCGCCCTCCCTTCTTTTTTTTCTTTTTTCTAATTAATTTTGTTGGGCTCGGCCCAGTAACGCTAGATACAACCCGTTAGACGTTTTTTTGTCTCTAGGTTATTATGAATTGGCAGATTGCAGTGTAATTTTGCGGTGCCCGTATATTTTTAACGGTAGCTCGGATCGCAACGCTTTAAACATGAAAATTGCTTAGAATTTTGTGTAGTTTAATAAAATGTGCCTCTTTGCCATGTTTGACTTTGTTTACATGTTGTTTCACTGCTAATTACACTGCTTGCCACCGTAAATTGTTTCTTTAATAACTTTTTAACCGTTGTTCTGTTTAAAATGTTCTTTATATGTAAATTGACTAGAATTGCATGTAGATTGTGTTTATGTTGTTCTTTCTTGCTAATAAAAATAATAAAATATTGTTTAGGGAAAAACAGTACCAAATTCCATTTTATCGTGGGGTCCGCAATAGTTTGCCATGTATAGGTTTTACCCGAATTTAAAGTGACTAGAATAGATAGTTTATTTATGCTTCACCTCTTGCCATGTTTGTGTGCTATGCCATGCTTGGGTGAGATGCCATGTTAACAACCTTTGCTCATCTTGTGTAGCTAAACAACTTTAACCATCGTAACACGTGCGGTATCGTCGTGTGTGACGAGTACCCCACTTAAACTGTTAGTAACCGTTGTCGACGATAGATCCGTATCGCGTTGCCGTTGATCTTGTGTTGCCCCGTAGTAATAGAGTGCTTGCTCGTTGATTGCTTTCCAGTGTTTACCGTCTTGTGTGCTTCCGCGGGTACATCTCGGAGACGATGCGAGCTTGCGATCAACTACACTTCGGAACCCGACTTATCAACAGGCAAGGACTATACATTACTTATGATCCATTCTATTTCAACCAGTGGTTTGCATGCTAGTCTAGGTTAGGTTCGATGTTTGATCCTACCACATGTTTACAACCTCTTTCAAACCGATACAGCCATGTCCCCTCCCAGCAAACCATGTACTGCTATGTTACTATTGCTCGTTGCTTAGCCCCTGCTTAGTATGTATGCTTAGGATGCTACGATGTTACCCTGTTACTCCTTGGTTTGGGATATCAGATTATTATTATTGTTATTGATGATATGATTATTATAAGTGTTGACTATATTCGACGAAGAATGGAAGGTCTAGGCTATCCCGCCCCGACGCTTTGTTCCGTTCGAGTCACCTAGGACCCGAGTTCCGGGTATTGGTTTTAAGACTGAGCGTGCCTTGCATGTGTGAATTTATGGGGGCCCCTCTTCTTACCTACCTAGCTTCAAACATTTCTAGAGGTGGCCCAAGCTGATTTACCATTTGAAACCGTGTGCGTAACTGGTCTGCAGCCAGTGGTTTTAAAACAACTCGGGCCAGCAGAGACATAGTTCCTTTGTTGGTCCACACTGGTGAGCTAGGGAAGTCCCATGTTATATAGGTGAGGCTAACCCCGACCTTAGCCATACGGAAGAGTCCGATCCGAGAGCGTGGCCGGCTTTTGGGTTGGGTGTCGACTCCCCGTGGGCCACCCGGATTTGTTTGTTGTTAGCTAGAGGGACCTGTCGTTTCAGATCTCTCGGAACTAAATCATAAAATGGTTGCCTATGATGGGTAGCAACTGAGAGAGATGGGCGTGCGTGCGGAGCCTTGTAATGGGCAGTTGGTACACCCCTGCAGGGTTAAATCTTTTCGAGAAGCCGTGTCCACGGTTATGGACGACTTGAGACCTACTCCTTGTTCATAGACAACAACAACTGAGATAATCTTAATATAATTTGATCAACGTGTGTGTGCCTGGACTGCTTCTTCTTCGTCGGGATGCGAAGAGGAGGACAAGGATAGGATAGGTGTTATGTTTGCATAGTAGTTGATAGAAAGACTTGTTGGAGGCGATTCCTCATCGAATGCTTGGCTCCTTATCTTACTCTCTAGATTGTTAGCCACTTCATAAATGCTAGTGCGGCAGCAACCTCACCACTTACCCCATACTTACCGTAAACTACTAGTTGTCCTAGAATAACGAGTGATGAAGTCCTTGCTGGGTCAGATGACCACTACAGTTGGATGCTTAGTATCTCTGTACTCATGATACTACCCCCAAACTCTTTTCAGGGTTCTTGATCGACAATAGGTATGGTGATCGACGTTTCACGTGGAGACTCGACGAAGACTAGTTAGGCGGATCCCGGCGGAGGGCCTGGACCCGTGTGGGTATGGGGATCGATGATTTTCTCTTTTCCACTAGGCATTTGATTGTAGTCTGTACTCAGACATGTATCTTCCGTTGATGTATTGTATTTAAGGCAGTTGTATGCCGATTATATGAGATGTTGTATCCTTGTATCTGTAATGTTGTGATATCATGTTGGAAATCCGGGGCATATGACTTTGTCATATGTCGCGGTGGGACCGATATGTGCTTCGTCCCCGGATCTGGATGGAAACATCTAGATCTGGAACAGTACCGCATATCGGGCCTTACAGGCACCATAGTGGTCAGGGTACATCATCGGATTGAAAAAAATAAAAGAAAACGATTGACCAACCTATCCATTAGATCCAACAAGAACTCGAGCCCCTAATAGGCCATTTGGCCAGTTGTGCCCCCGAAATCGCATGAACAGTTGAACTACCCAGCCGTCAGGGAGGCGCACACAAACATACACGGGGTGAACCACTGATGTGGGGGTGTGTGGGCCGAGCCGCCACGCGTTGAGTAATCATTTTCTGAGCAACGGAACGGGGATGAACAAATGTTATGTACCAAAATTTCCCCCTGGTACAACATCACATGAACATTCTGAAAAACGAAATAAAAATCGGTTGTAACGTCCATACACACCTTTCGTCCTCGTAGAGAACTTTTCTGGCACGTATTCAGCTTAGAATATGCAATTGTCTTCACCCTAGACTGTGTTGTTAGGCCACATTTACGAACAATATATCGGGTTCAGATGCCCCCGTGAGCGCCGCATCCTGTATTCAACCCGTACAAGCACACACTAATACTATGAAGAGCACCGCCAGATCGCGTATGTAGCTCAAAAAAACTTATTCAAATGTACGTCACCTCAACTGTCTTGGCAGCCTCTCTTCAACCCTAACCGTACTATGAACACAACCGATGCACATATCTAAGGTTCCCCTCCCTACCATCTCTGGAGCGGCTGGTTGAGCGAGAGGGAACCAGCGGCAACACCGGTGAAACACAAAAGGAAGGAGACGCCTCATTTTTGCCTTGCAACCTCGATTCACTCTTTTCGAAGGCTTCGGTTGGTACCTGGTGCCGACTGAGAGCGAAATGAGTTAAGAATCGTCTTGAACTAAAAAATGTAAAAGCATGCAAACAATATAAATTTATGTACCCTGGATTCTTATATGAAGAAATAGACATCTTAGTATTTACATGAATAAAACACATATATTGAAGGCACAAAGAGAGATCAAAATTCCTAGAGTTGTCCATACATACAAAAAAATGTATTACTGCATAAATCATGTTCTCCATATTTCTATTGATTTTCTAGGAAAAGACTCTTTCAAGTTTGAGCATGACAACGCCCAAAAATCTCCCGCATATGTGTTTGTTTTATATCCCTTGTGAAGTGCATGTAGCCCCTAAGTGTGGTTTGGTAATTAATGTCGATCTTCATGGACTAATGTTTTCATTGAGATATATTTGAAGGTATATCCCATAGGTGGTGCATTAAGGATATTGGCTGGATTCAATGATGAATGCGATAATGATGATGATTTTCTCTAAGCTTTGGTATTGAATGACAAATATCTATGGAGCGTCAAGTGCGTCTTATATGTAGAAAAGTTTCATAGTGACACATGAAGCTTATTGGGTTAATTTGGAAAGAATTCCATCAAAGCCTTGCGAAGAATTATTCATGGTATCCCTATATGGTTACCTCGTGTCTATGGGATCCAAGGGTTGTGCCTAAGGGGTTTAGGAAATCTCTCTGGACATGCCATGTGCACTGGGCCTCTTGACTCCCGTGCGCACGGGGTTACGCGTTAACTCTCTGGATACCCGTGCACACAGGGCCTAGGGTTGGCTCTTGGTGTCTCATGTTTAGTGAGATTTATAGTTGATCTTTAGAGATATATTTTGAATCCATCAAAATTAAGTTCATTGTCTAAACCAAGTATGACCAAGGAGGAGTCCATTGGATAATCTCAAAGGTTGACATAGTTGGGATCATAAGAATCAAGGACTTGGGAGAATAATTGAAGAGAAGAATTCAAGACATGGTTTCAAGACAACATCATAGTGAGTCCATGTTAGCTTTTGGTTTATCATGTCTTGAAGCAAGCAACTAGAAAGAAAAATTCATTGTGCCTCTCAATTCATTGTGATAGAGCATTTAAAAGAGCAAGTGATGACCAATATAATGTTAATGGTGAAACTTGGTATAGTCATGAGAGAGAGAGAGTCTTTGGTGATAGTCTTGACGCAATGAAGTGAAACGAATAGTTCATAATGGCTTTCAAGAAACAAAGATGAAGCATGAAATAAAGATGTTGGTTGGCCAAGATGAAGCTCAAAGATTATATCTAGATGGTCAACTCTCAAAGAGCAATCATTGTACCATGTGGGATCAAGTGATCTAGTGGTGTGGTAAGTAATTGAGAATTCCACCCTGTTACCTAACCCATGATATGTGTTTGTTATGTCTATATGGGCTAGGTGTTCCTCATGGGCCTGCATCAAAAGGAAAGATTTCAAGTAGCCAATGTGAGGATGACATCAAGTGGGGACGGTCATCGAGTTTTAGGAGTCTAAGCGCAACATGAGAAGATGGAGGTTATATTCTTTGAAGCTTGTGGTCCCCATCGTGACAATGTACATGTGAAGTTGTTCTTAAGTGAAGGATTTGCTCGTGGAAATATGAGGAAGCAATTCGAGAATCTTCACCAAGTGAATGTGGTCAAGAAAAGGATTCCAACTTGAGGAAAGTGTTGACATCATCATCAATCTCAAGTGGAATGCACAGGCAAAGGTATAACTTATCTAGGTTTTCCTAGTTTATTGGTCTCATGGTGCTTGGTAGGAGACCGGATTATAGATTTGATAGCCGTACTATCAAGAGGGACTATCGGGTGAGTAGCTTGAGCACGTCATACGTGGAGTGCTCAAACCTTTGCATGTTTTGCATCATTCTCTCTTGTTGATATTGGGTGTTTCTGTATGTGAGGACATTAGGCTCGTCCATAGCTTTAAAACAAGCCCAATATCATTGAAATCGTAGTTTGTATGACAAGGTTCATGTTTCAGTTTCCTGCATTGTGTTGTCTCTGGGTACCCCGTGGGCAGGGGGATTTCAGGCCGTGGGTACGGGCCTCCGTGTGCACGGGGCTTGTACCGTGGGCACGGGGTGCCCAGGAAGTGTATGTTGGATCCCCAACAACTAGTTTTTGGGGATGGCTATTTAAGGGGTCCTCTTTCCCACTGATTTGGGTGATGTTCCTACACATTTTTATAATCTTTTGAGCCCCATACCACCTCCCCAAACCCCAATCTCCCCTCTATGTGAAGGTGGATTTGAGGATGGATCTAGCAGCCATTTGTAGATATACTCCATTGTTTCCCCCCTCTTCAATCTCCTACCTTCTTGAGTTGCATCTTGTGAGAGTGAGTTGAGCATTTGTAGCTTGACCTTGCTTTGCATTTGTTGCATTTGTTTGATCTCCCCACACCGATTTGTTCAACTAAGAGTTCATGAGCTTATTACTCTTGGAGGCCTCCGTCTCCTAGACGGTTTGGTGGTTTTGATTTGGTGATCTCTTGAGAAGTTTCTGAAGAGGCCTAGGTGGTCATGGTTCCCCCAGAAACTTTCTTTTGTGGTGTGATCCGGGAAGGGTGTGAAGTGGCCTAGGTGGTGAAGGTTCATCCGGAAGCTTCCGTGCCTGTAGTGTTCTCTGAAGAAGTCTGTAAGGTGTGGTGGTCGCCTTCAAGACCAACATCGAGTGAATCAAGCCTCATGCGTTGGAGTGACTCGAAAGGGATATTACGGTGAGCTACGTACTTGGTAGCGCCCTCAAGCCTTGGCTTGAGCACCCCTCCAATGAAGATTAGCACTCCCTCAAAGGAGTGTGAACTTGGAGATAAATCTGTGGTTATCTCATTCCACATCCTTTACTTTCCACAATTTATACTTGCTCATATTGATATATCTTGTGCTAGATTAAATTTCTTAGTTGTATATTTCATTTCCATATCTTGTGATATATATTGTGCTTGCTAGTTTCCTTTAACTACCTTGTTTAGCATAGGTTATTGGTGCACTTAGTTGAGCCTAGCATATTTAGGACTTGAGCTTGAAAAGTATCCATTAAGTTTAATTCCACATTAGGATAAAGCCAAATCCGTAAAAGTTTCAAAATGCCTATTCACCCCCTCTAGGCGACATCTCTGTCCTTTCACCTTGTATTCTCCCTCCTAGTTTTAGTGTGGGATTATTTAATCTCTCTCCCCCCCTCGTTTCAAAGGGTGAATTGATATATGCGGGTGTAACTCCACTTTAGTTTCTACTATGTCCACTTCCTAATTTTTAAGGGATGGTTTCCATGCGCTTTTCTTTTCATCCATTGCATGCGCAAATAGTGAAATCAATGCATGGAAAAGAAGCAAAGAAAACATACAAAGAACAGACAAATCATAAGTCTCACGCGATTGGAAATAGAGCGTCTGTGCGCGCGTTTGCAATCCAAACAAGGCATAGTACTTATAGGAATTTTCATATATATATGTCCTCCAAAATTTCCAAGTCCATTCCGTACATAGTGTATTAGTGTAACTAGATTTCCCAAAAAAGATGTGTCTAAGAAACCTTGAACAATCCTAGAAAAGATCATGACGTTGATATGACAAAAACTTATGTCATGACTTTTTGAATCAAAGTTCAATCCGCAACTTTAAAACAAATAAAGTAAAGCTACTAATATTCCTAAATTCAATCCATGATTTTAAAAGTTGTTGGCTAATCGTCTACCACATCACTTGCCAGAGCTTATCTTCACAAACCAGAGCACTTTTGTACAAGGTCATTTTATCCAGGATAATTATTTTCATGTCCAACAAATGATGAAACTTTTACATTGGAAGAACCTCCTCAAACTCGACATATAAAAGGAATTTGACTCTAGTGCCTGAATTTTCCTCATGCATGTGCTTCGACACCGTGATTTTGGCTACAAGTGGACAAACATGATCGCGCTTCTGATGCGTATCTCCTCGTCTCGGGTGTTGATCAATTGTAACCCATGGGATTGGATAGTGCATACTCGTTGACGAGGATTAGCCTCGGAAAATCCCATGGTCAGGGACCCTGGGTTAGATCATAGAGAGAGCAGGTTGGTGATACTCGTCGGCTAACAGGAGAAGCACTTCCTGCTCGATAGTATTATGTGAGGGGGCGATTAAAGTGGGAGTCTAGGCGAGTTTGCGCAAGACTAGAGGTGATGATTGTAGATTCGATGTCCTGAGACGTCCCCCCTCCCAGCCTTTATATACTAGGCTAGCTCTCGGAGAGTCCGTCTCAGGTTTACAGAGGTATTTGCCTAATTCTATCCTTGCCTTAAACGACAAGTCGTGACTTCCATATTGATCGCAGACTCCTACATCGGTGCTTGGAGCGGGCCAGTCGTGGGCCTGTCGAAGCTTCTAGTGGACCTCTTGTCCTTGTATGCACCAGGTATCCTCACACGCAGGAGTCGTGGGGTCACCCCCTCGTCAGTAGCCCCCGAGTACCTGGGGGACTCGAATTCATCCTTGTTCGCTTTGCGTAGCGCAGCTGCGAGTCGCTGACAGCTTTAGCCATGACAAATTTTTAATTCGAGGGATGCTAAGCTAAAAGGGACCAAGGTAATCGACTGGTCGAGCCTCGCTGAATTGCGCTAGTGGAAAATACGTCAGTAGCCCAATCAAGCCCGTGTCCCTCGACACGAACTTGGGAACGACCGGTGTCTAGAAAAGTTCATGCCGCTGTAGGTCTTATAGGATCAATGATGTCGGTCCCAGTAAATAGCCTTAACGCGTCCATTATCGGCTCATCTCTCAATCATGCGAGCGCATGGAAAATGTCGGGAATGAAGTCGCGCTATGGCAAGTTCCGGCCCGGCCGTCTGTGCAGCGGGGTCTTACCTACACGCTAAGCTTGCGTGGCATCTGGGTACAGCAAGTCGCAGCCCAGGCATCATTTTTTGTAGAGGCGCGGAGCCTAAATAGAGATGCACCCACTTGGAATAAACAATCAAGTGAGCTATTAGTGGTCACTCACAGAACTTTTGCGAGCTCAGACGAGGTAAATAAGAAAGCGCCCACTGGGAAAGTTATCGAGTGCGCGAGTAGGTCATAGTGTCGAATACTTTGTGGAGTCTTTGCGAGTAGTCACTCGAATGCTTTACTGTCTTCGGGGTGAGGGAGCACCCGAACTCTGAAGGTACGTTTATTTCTGCTGGCGCGAGTGATCACTCGAGCACGTGTCTGCCTTCTGGGAGAGGGAGCACCCGAAACTCTGTTGATGTCGTGATTACTTGTTGGTGCGAGCGGCCACTCGAGCACTTCTTTGCCTTCTGGGTGAGGGAGAACCCGAACTCAAATAAAGGTACTCCCAATGGGAGTAAAAGATTTTTAGAATAATATGAAAAAACTTGTGAGGAACAGGATGCTGACCGAGGATGCGTACTTAATACGAATTGCTGAGATGTGACGTTGATGACACGCCTGACAGGTTGGGTTGCCATGGCGTGTGAATGGAAATGACTTGACGCCCTGCTGCCCAAAAATTTCGCACTGTGCGATGATGGCCCTCATTTTTCACGCGTAGTGGGCGGTATGGTTAATGCACCAGTTGAGTTTTCCATGCTTCTCGGCTGTCGTGGGATCGTGCCACGTCTGCTGAGTTCCAAGATTAACGGTGATTATGAGTGCCCCTGCTGTTGGTTAAATACGGTTTTAGGTTTTCACCCAGCCATTGCCTTCCCCTGCTTGTCCTTCTTCTTCCTTCTTCGTTCTTTGCCTCCTGCCTCTTCTCTTTGCGCGGTTTCGTGGTGAGATCCATGTCCAAGCGCCCTCGAAGTGCAGCGCAGGAATCAGCGAGG
Organism: Bromus sterilis; assembly: GCA_950022295.1. Lineage (NCBI taxonomy): Eukaryota > Viridiplantae > Streptophyta > Magnoliopsida > Poales > Poaceae > Bromus > Bromus sterilis. Next base: position 247,999,557 of record OX465598.1, on the reverse strand, counting down.
ATGACTGGTAGGTGGAGCAGTCTACTTTCAAAGCCGCAAATCTGGATGACTTGGTAGCGGACGTCATGGTGGTAGATGGTGCCGCTCGGATTCCTGGGGATGAGGAGGTTCTTTCGCCTCGTTCAGATGAACGGGTATGCTTTCAGAGCTTCTTCCCTCGTGGGTTTGCGCTTCCTGTTCATCCTTTCCTCCAGGGGTTGCTTTTTGCCTATCAATTGCAACTGCATGACTTGACCCCTAATGGGATACTGCACATTGCCTTCTTTATCATTGGGGGCTCTGGAAACGTCTTTTCAATGTGAAGAGGACGAACTTTGAATATGCCATTGGGGGTGTGGGTATTTCCATTAAAGATAAGACTGCCTACTTTGATCTGGAAAAACTGGATTCCGTCTATACATGGCGGAAGATTTGCTTTTATCTAAAGGATCGGCACGTTGAGGGGAAGCAATTTGGTCTTGCACCTCTTGATCCTGCTGCGCGAGCGGTTAAGCGGTCTTCGTGGGAACATCTTTTGTCTGCTCGCGAGGTGTCTCTTTTTGAGCCATTGGTGCAAAAGATTTCTTCTTTGAAGGATAAGTTGACTGGCGGCCAACTTATCTCTGTATTTGTGAGGAGACGCGTCCAGCCGCTTCAGCATCGGGTGCGTCCCATGTGGCAATACACTGGGCCCGATGACTCGACCAGGTGTTTGCCCGAGGAGTTCTCTGATGGTGACCTTTTGACTCGGGTCCAGCAAGTCACCAAGTGTACGAGTATTGGTGAGGAGAGCCTCGTTCATCCTTATGCTGCTGATTTGCCTCTTCCCCAGGTACTTGTCTTGAGGTTTCTTTTGTGATTTTGAATTGTGCCTATTGATTACTGATGTTCTTCTGATCTTGAAAGTCCAAGTATGTGATCAAAGGGGGAGGGGGTGAATGATCACTTCAAAATTTTCGACTGAAACTTTTGAAGTGAAGCATAAGTAGTGCGGAATAACGAAGTAAAACTGGAAGCGAAACTAAATGCAGCGAATCAAAACACATTGAAGCATAACTGCGAAGCAAATACAATACTGAAGGTAAATGCTTGAAGTAAAACGAACTAGGACTCGGCGATGTTTGTTCGACCAGTTCACGCTCTGCAAAGCGCTACGTCTGGTTGGAGGGACTGGTGATTGAACACATGGAGCAAATCTCTCTCCGTCCGTTGCTCCACTGCATCAACCTCCTTGAGCTTGATTAGTTCTTCACTCGTGGTTGATTATTAAGGAAATCACCGAAAGCTTTGAAAAACTGGACTTTGAGGCGACAATTACTCTTCGCTCTCTGAAGAACAACACTCTAACCGTCTAGGAGAATTGCAGTTCTCCAAGATAAAAAGGCTAGTAAGCTTTCACCTAAGTCATCTCAAATCTACTTAGATCAATGGGACTTAGGCTTCAGTATTCTGGATTTTGGATTTTGCTTCGGTAGCGTTTTGGGTTGCTCTCTTCATTCTCTCTTGTAATGATCTCAGAGCAGCCGCCCGCAAATGGAGGAGGGGGCGGCGTATTTATAGTTGGCGATCCCGAGGTGCGGAATGACCAAACTGACCCGAGGTGACAGCTTGACACGTGTCCACAACGATCGGATTGTAATCAATGCACAACTTTACTTGAGGAACAAGTAAAGCTTACTCACGGACTTAGTTCTGCTTCAGTTGCCAAAGAATGAAGTCTTTGCTATCGAAACTTAACTTAGTGCACATGAGATTTCTTCACTTAGGCTTCTCACTAGGTTTGGATTTGATCTGAGCATTTCTCAATGACTTCGGTATCCACAAACTAAATACCCCTCTTGATAGTACGGTTTGTCCTATGACTCAAGGAATAGAAAAAGAACTACACAAAAACATCTAAGTCTTGCGCCGTCCTCTTCATTTCCTTCAATGAGTAGAGCTTCAGGACACCTTCATTTTTGGGGGTCAACCTTCGTGATTAAGCTTCGCTACGTGGGTTATGCTTCGATAACTTGAAGACCTTCCCTGAAGCTTTATCACATAGCTTGTCCTTCAGGAACCTATGCAACTGTTTATACTAGAAAACATTGTTAGTTCCTCTACTGTCTTGTCCAACAATATCCAAAACACACGGGGGGCAAAAACTTTGCTCTTACAATCTCCCCCTTTTTGGACTATTGTTGACAAAACAGGCATCGATAAAAGATATTGAAGTTTTTGTGAAGTGATGGGACAAACTCTAAGATATGAAGTTTTTGGCTCCCCCTGAATACAAGCATCGAAGATTTATATAATCGAAGTTAATGCTTGAGATAAATATTCTTCGGTGGAGAGCAAAACAAAATATCTTAGCGAATACGATTGCATTGAAGATATATATCCAGGAATGAATGCAATTGCTTCCAATGACATGTGACTTAGAAAATAATAACCACCGGCAAGATAGAAGATACGAAGCAATACTTGCAAGCAAAGGGGTTATTAAAACTTTAAGGGTAGCACAGGAGTAGCATGACCGAAATAAAACTTAAGTTACAACCCAATCGAAAGGAATGGAATGTTTGTCGTAACTTAACCAAACGAAGCAAAAACAGATAGCAAGAACCCTTTCCCCGATGCAAAACTAACTCATCAATGCCCTCATTCTCCCCCTTTTTGTCAATGATTGGACAAAAGGTTGAGAAGAGGTTCCAGAGATCTATTACGCAACATCAGCACCCTGAGAACCCGACGAAGCAGTGCTTGACGAAGACTCATCCGACGAAGACTGATCGCCTGAGGATTCTTCTTCGGAAGAAGACGTAGGTATTGCTTCGTGGCGTGTCTGAGTGATGAGGTTGATGTCGAGGTCGCAGTTGTCGAGGCCGTCGTCGTCCTTTGAAGTGATGGAGTCATTCTCGGAGACGGTATCTGGCCGGATGGGTTCAGGTTCGTTGACGAAGAATACTTCATCAATCTTGTGCAGGGGAGGGATCTTCTGATTCGGGCGGTCCACTGAGTCATCACGAGAAAAGTTTCGCTGGAGGTGCGGATACTCTTTGTAGATGCGATCTTTACGAAGACCTTCCACAGTGTTGAATTTCCGGAGTCCTTTCTAGGAATGACGCTTGAGCACACGCAAAAACTGATTGTTGTTGAGAGCAATATTGCCAACTCGGTTGATCTCATCAGCAAGAAACTGCATCTGGCGCTGATTTGCTTCAATGAAGTTTTCAAGCATTTTCTGCGATCGAAGGTTAACTTCAAAATGATGGCAGTCTTTCTGGAACTTCTTTGATAAGTTTCGCTCATTGACTTCATGGCGCACACCAACATATGTGGCAAATGGATCATTGGGTTTCCTCAGCAATCCCAAAGAGTCACGCACTGGTGGCGAGAAAAGCTTCGGGTGATGGCGAGCCACAAAGTCTTCGTTCCTTCCATAGTCACAAATAACTTGCAGCCAGGGAGCATGGGGTTTCAGTGTGAAAGGTAGCTCCGCTGCATGAACCAAATTCCTAAGGAAGCAGTCTTCAAAGTCAAAGAGAAGACCATGAGTGAGCTTCATAATAGCATGCCTTGTCTCAGGATAAAGATTCGATTCTTCCGTAGCTGTACTCAAAGGAATCAATGAGTTGGACAAGATGTAGAACCAAGTCCTTGAGATGAAATTCAAATGCTTCGGGCGAATGTTTTGAGGAATATAGTTTGAAGTGACTTCAGGATCCAACAGAGTAGCAAATTCTTCTTCAGTCAGATCTGGCTCAATATGAATCTTGTCTTGGACTCCAGAATGCATTGGAATGTTGACAATTTCCATGAATTCAGCAGAGGACATCCTGAAGACTTTGCCTTGAATCATCCATTCCAGCGTCCATGAGCTGGGTTCATTGGCTTCACCAGAAACGTAAAGAGTTGCATAGAATTGCTTGATGAGCTCAGAGTTGAAAGGAGTGCTCAACGCAAACAACCGAGTCAAATTCTGGTTTTCAATAGTTTCGAGGACATTCTGAAAGCAGGAGGCAGTGGAAAGACTTCGCATGTGCAGAAACCTGTGCCTAAACAGAACTCCTTGCTGACAGAAGACTTTGGTGTATAAGATTTGTTGTTCAGCAGTCCAAAATCGAAGATCATCAGCTGTGCGGTCTGAAGCATACGGACTAACACCAAAGAATCGATGGCGCTTTCGATGCTGTTCCAGGTTGAATTCCGGGCCATGCCTTGAAGAATAACCAACACCCTTGAATATAGGAAAAATTTCACGAGGGTAATTGGAGTCAAGCTGGGTATCTTGGCAGGGGCGCGAACGCTCACGAATCCTTTGCAGAGGAGAAATTTTATTGGCTCTTGAAGGGCCAGAAGATTGAGTGACTATGAGCGCTTGCTCTTGCGACAGATTCAGAATTTGTACTTGTTCATCTTCGTCGTCATGTGCTTCATTATCGGGCACATGTGCTTCAGAATCTTGAACTGTTCTGGCGGGGGAAAAGTCTCGGGTTACATGGGTTCTGGAGTGGGTTGGGGATGGTGCATTAGCTTCATGGGGAGGTGAAGGAGGTGGTGCAGGAGCAACTGGTGGAGTGGGAATCCTTTGTGGTTCGGGGGTTGGAGCACGGATGGGTGTGGGAATACGAGGTGGTATGGGTGTGGGGGTTCGTGCAGGCGTTGGAGTGGGGTTAGGAGCTCTTTGTGGTGGAGTTTGCTTGGGGTTGGTTCTGGTAGGAGGAGGTGTGGGAGTTTTGGTGGGTGGAGCTGAAGGCTTTGGTGTGGGCTGGGATGGCTTTGGCTTCGGTGCAGGAGTGGGAACTGCTTCTGGAGTTTCCTGTGGCTGTTCATCACTTGTATCCATGTCTGCGGCTGAGGCCAAAGTAACCTTGCGCTTCTTTGTGGTTCTCTTCTTGGGTGAGGGTCCAGATGCCTTAGATGCAGCGGGCTTAGGAGATGGTGCCGGAGCAACAACACGTTCAGCTTCGGGCGAAGCCTTGCGTTTCCTTGAGTCTCTTTCCATAATGGATGCATTATGGGTCTTCACCATGTCATCTACAGCGGCCGTGACTTTACCTTTGAAGATTTTGATATTGTCCTTGGTGGTGGAATTGACTTCTGTCACTTGTTGGAGCAACTTCAGGGCGTGCTGTTTGAATTCTTCATCAGGTTCTGATTCAGCTCGCTTCTGATAGTTGTGAATCTTTTTAATTTCAGCCCTATCTCTTGAATGAAAATCCTTCAGCTGACTTATCATAGTGGAGATCATAGCTTCGATAGACCTGGAGATGTAAACTTCTCCAATGTCAACAGCATCTGGATCTTCAGCAGCACACTTTTCCCAAAGGGCTTCAGTGATGCCCAACTGATCCCAGAGTTCGCCTTCACGAGAGTCAGGGAATGGATGGTCACTCTGACGATCAGCTTCAACTTGAGCTTCAGGCAAAGATATGCCTTTCTGCTTCGATGGAATAGCTGAGGGAGTCATATCCACTACGGGCTTCTTCTGACTTCCCCTAGCAGCTTTTTCAGCTTTCTTCGTCCTGAGACCTTCTAAAGAGGCCTTGCGTTTAGCTTCATGTTCAGCAAGCTGTTTAGCTTCAGCAGCAGCTTTTTCTTCGTTCTTTGCGGCTTCGGCGAGCTTGCGCTTCGTATTATCCTTCTCTGCAGCTATCTTTGCAGAGTCCAACTCCTTTTTCTGTCTGGCAGCATCCTCATCGGCCTTCTTCTGATTAGCTGAGCTTCTGGCAAGGATGTTGCGCTCAAGTGCCTCTTCGAGGTCTTTCTGTCTCAATTCTTCTTAAGTGAGCGTGTGCTTCGCTGAAGGGTTTGTTGCAGCAGACTGCTTGGGCTTTGTTGATGCTGAAGCCTTTGCAGGTTGTTTCTTGGCGGGGTCGTGCTTCTGCTTCGATCGCCTCTCAGAGTTAAGGGCATCAGCCGGTGGCTTGGAGGCCAAGGGCTTCGCAACCACCAAGTTGGAGAGATCAATGGTGGGGCGAGCAGAAGGCTTGATCTTGGGGTCTTGAATCTTAATCCCCTTAGCATCAGGTTTCTCTCCTGGCTTCTTCTTCAGTGGGATCTGAAGTATTTGCTTCTTGGGGGGAGCAGGATCATCAGATTCATCATCTTCTTCGAATTCTGATTCGTCGTCAGCAGCATTTGATTCGTCCATAATTGAATCTTCCAGAGCAGCTTGCTCTAGCCTGACCTGCTCTTCATCTTCTGTGGTAGCATGGGGAGGAGAAGCATATTTCTTCTTCAGTTTCTTCTTCTTCTTCGAGCTTGGCCCAGCACCTTGGGCTTCTGCTTCAGCCAACTTGGCTGCCTTCTTCTCTTCTTTCAACCTCTTGGCTTCAGCAGCGATTCTCAATCGTTCTTGTTCTTCTGGGTAATCATCTGGTGTCTTGAGGGTGTTGGGGTGAGGAAGCTTCGGTGGAACTGGGTAGTACAGGTGGAGATTCTCTTCGGTGTACTGACTGCACATGGCCGAAGTGTACTGATAGGGTGGACTGAAGGAAAACTTCATAGCCCACTTCCAAGTAGGGATGCTCTTGTACTTGTACCATCGAACTGCCCAGTACCGGCGAATGTTTTGCAATCGATTCTTGCGTTGATCCTTGGTTTCATCAGGAGGTGTGTCATATCCCAGAGCAATATGAATGGATTCGGGAATGCCTCTGGCATTGTTGGTTTCCTTCGTTCTGCCTCCTTTCTTCTTCGGAGCAGACCGTTCTGCTTCGTTGATGTGATCAAGGTTTGGTGACTCATTACCGAAGCCTAACTCAGCAGACATCCTGTGAAAAGCATAGAAGTTGCGAGGGAAAAAGGCAAGTATGGAATGAGCACCAGCAAAAGTTTCGATCCAAAAACAAGAGTTTTGACAAGAGATTCAGTGAAGAATTTGGGTAGAGATGCTGGTCTGTTCTGAGCTAGACTTAATCTCACACAAGTTGAGCTGAAACCCTAACACAGAACAGATGGATTCTAACCCTAATTTCTAACCTGAATCGAGATGGAAACCTTTGACTAGCAGAAACAGATTTCCCAACAGAGCAACGATCCAACGGATCAAAGAAACCTAAGGAATTCATCCAAAATCAAACAGACTTAGAACTCGGATCCAATCGGGAAACTGACGAACAGAGGGATGGAGATTGGATCGAGGCTCGGCGTACCTTAACTCGGTGGCGTCGAGCTTCTACGGCGGCGATGAGCGGAGAAGATTTGCTCGTCGACGGCGTGAAGTCCACGGCGACGCTCTTCCGGCAGTGAAGCGGCGAGAACGGCGACGGGGACGAGGAGCTCGGCGGCGCTCGTGAGAGAGAGGTTTCCGGGGAGATGCGAATGAGGTGGGATGGATTCTCTGGGGTGGGATGCCTTATATAGGCCGGTCTGACAGGAGCTGTCAGATCAGATCGAACGGCCCCCAGCGACTCTCTCTCCGGATTATACGGCGAGGATTTCGTGGCGAATCGTGAGAAAATCTCAACGACCCGGATATGACAGGATCTCAACGACCGAAGAATATGTCCTCGACTTGAGTAAAAACTTCGATGAGAATTGGAAGCATTTGATTCGGAACTCAATGATGTTCGAAGCAAATGTTTTCCGTTTCAATTGTGCTCAACCATATTGGACAGACAGAATAAGACAGAAAAGGAATAGAAAGGGTAGGGTCCGAAACTTATCACCTCGAAGAAAAACCAAACGAAGCAAAAGGTGATAAGCATAGAGGACTAAAATCAAGCGAAATAAAAATAAACTAAACGAAGCAAAAAAAAACAACGAAACTAAATAGGTAAGCAACGAAGTAAATGAATATATACAGAAGTAAAAAAGGTTCGGTCTTACAGTACATGTCGTGAGTCCAATATATTGAGCTCACACCATAACGTACATAACCTTTTCTCATCCAATGGTTTCGTGAAAATGTCTGCCAGTTGATCTTCAGTTCTGACATGACTAATAACAATATCTTCACGCTGAACATGATCACGAAGAAAATGATGGCGGATGTCAATATGCTTCGTGCGAGAGTGTTGTACAAGATTGTGAGCAATTTTGATTGCACTCTCATTATCACATAGGAGTGGAATTTTCTTCACATGAATACCATAATCCTTCAGCGTTTGCTTCAGCCATAGAATCTGAGTACAGCATGACCCAGCAGCAATGTATTCGGCTTCAGCAGTAGATATTGAAACACAGTTTTGCTTCTTTGAAGCCCAACACACAAGTGATCTTCCAAGGAAATGACAAGTCCCTGAAGATGATTTCCAATCCACACGATCACCAGCCCAGTCTGAATCAGAATAGCCAATAAGATCAAACTGTGCTCCCTTGGGATACCACAAGCCCAAGGTAGGTGTGTGAGCAAGATAATGAAGAATTCGCTTTACAGCAGTGTGATGTGATTCCTTTGGATTTGCCTGAAAGCGAGCATAAATACATACTGAAAGCATAATGTCAGGTCTAGATGCACAAAGATATAAAAGGGATCCAATCATAGACCGGTATTTCTTCTGGTCAAAGGCTTTGCCCTTCTCATCTGCATCTAAGAAGCCATTGGTAGGCATAGGCGTCTTAATGGTTTTGCATTCAGTGAGACCAAACTTCTTCAGGCAATCCTTGAGATATTTCTCTTGAGAAATAAAGGTGCCATTCTTCTGTTGACGAATTTGAAGTCCAAGGAAGAACTTCAATTCACCCATCATAGACATCTCATATTTCTTCGACATCATCTTGGCAAATTTTTCGCTGATTTCAATGTTAGTGCATCCAAAAATGATATCATCTACATATATTTGACATACAAATAAATCACCATTATAAGATCGAGTGAAAAGCGTTGGGTCAGTGGTTCCTGGTTTGAAGCCTTTCTTCAGAAGGAAATCCTTCAATGTGTCGTACCAAGCACGAGGTGCTTGCTTCAACCCATAGAGGGCCTTGTTTAACCTGTACACCATGTCGGGTTTCTTCGGGTCTTCAAAACCTGGAGGCTTCATAACATACACTTCTTCCTCGATTTCTCCGTTAAGGAAAGCACTTTTCACATCCATTTGATAAAGCAGAATACCATTGAAATTTGCAAAAGCAAGCATAACACGAATGGATTCGAGACGAGCAACTGGAGCATAAGTTTCGCCGAAATCGATACCTTCGATTTGGGTGTAACCTTGTGCTACCAGACGTGCTTTGTTCCTCACCACTATACCGTCTTCGTCTTTCTTATTGCGAAAAATCCACTTTGTACCAATGATGTTGTGCTTCGTGGGATCAGGTCTATCAACTAAGGACCAGACTTTGTTTCGCTCGAACTGGTTAAGTTCTTCGAGCATGGCAGTTAACCAATCTGGGTCCTTCATGGCTTCATCAAACTTTGAAGGTTCTAGCATGGAGACAAACGAAAAGTTTCCACAGAAGTTAGCCAAACGAGTACGAGAGCGAGTTGTAGGACGACCTGGTTGATGAATTTCTATAAGGATCGAATCAACATCAACTCTTCTTCGGACTCGTGATAAGGTCGAATCATTAGCTTCAGGCTCAGCTTCTGCTTCAGGATCTGCTTCTGCTTCAGGATCTGCTTCACCTTCAGCTTCAGCATTTCCTTCGGGATTAGCATTTCCTTCGGGATTTTGTTCTTCTTCGTCCCGTTCATCATTAGCTTCAGGATGTTGATCTCGAGCGCCCCGGGCTATGTGTGGGAACATTGGACCATCATCATCCCTATTAGCTTGACGAGCATTGGCTTCAACAGAGCGAATCTCTCCAATAGCCATGGACCTGATTACTTCATCAAGAGGAGGTTCATCTAGATCATGAGGCAAATGCTCTTTTTGAGAGCCATTAGTTTCATCAAACCTCACATTCACAGTTTCCATAACTTTCCCAAAGTGAGAGTTATAGACTCTGTAGGTGTGAGATTTTGAGCCATAACCTAAAAGAAAACCTTCATGTGCCTTAGGGGAAAATTTGGAGCTATGATTCATATCTCTAATAAAGCATGGAGCACCAAATACCCTAAGGTACGAAACATTTGGTTTGTTACCAGTGATAAGCTCATGTGAAGTCTTCTTCAGAAATTTGTGAAGGTAAACCTTGTTGATGATATGACAAGCTGTGTTAATTGCTTCGGCCCAGAACCTAATAGGAGTCTTGTATTCAGCAAGCATAGTTCTGGCCATCTCAATGAGAGTTCTATTCTTCCTTTCAACAACACCATTCTGTTGAGGTGTATAAGCAGCAGAGAACTCATGGGTAAAACCATGTTCATCAAGAAAATATTCAATATGAGTATTTTTGAATTCAGTTCCATTATCACTTCGGATATGCTTCAGAGATAATTCATATTCTGTTTGAGCTCTCTTGGCGAATGACTTGAAGATTTCAACAACTTTGCTCTTGTCATCCAAAAAGAAAACCCAAGTATAACGAGAGAAGTCATCAACAATAACTAGACCATATTTGTTTCCTCCCAGGCTTGCATAATTTTGAGGACCAAAAAGATCCATATGAAGCAATTCAAGAGGACGAGTGGTAGTCATGATAGTCTTCGCTGAATGATATTTCTTCGTAATTTTACCAGCTTCACAAGCACTGCAGAGACGATCCTTGTCGAATTTAACCGCGCTAAGTCCAATAACATGATTCTTCTTCACTAAGTTATGAAGATTTCTCATCCCTGCATGACCAAGTCTTCGATGCCATAACCACCCAGATGAAGCTTTTGCCATTAAGCATGTGGATACAGCAGGGCCCGAAGAAAAATCAACAATGTATAAGTCTCCTTTTCGGTAACCCTCGAAGACAAACGCGTAGTCATCCTGTGAAAAGACAACACAACGCGAAGCAGAAAATAGAACAAGCATACCCATATCGCATAACTTCGAAATAGACATAAGATTATATCCAAGTGATTGGACTAGCATAACCTTGTCAATGTGCTTATCTTTCGATATGGCAACCTTACCCAAACCTAAAACTTTACCCTTGTTGTTATCACCGAAGGTAATGTACTTCTGAGAAGAGTGAGATAATTTTTCTTCGGTGAATAACTCCTTGTCTCCGGTCATATGATTTGTGCAACCACTATCCATGACCCATTCGGATCCACCGGAGACATAGCCCTGCAGAAGAATTAGTTCTTCTTAACCACCCACAAACGAGCAGGTGACTGAGAAGATGTTGAAGCACTGGTTGAAGCAATATTAAATCGAACAGGAGTGTATTGCTTCGGTGTACCATCAAGCACACCATAAATGTAAGTCCTCTGCGAATGGTTAGCATAAGAATGAGCATATGCAATCTTAGTATGATTATTATGAGGACGATAAGTATGACGACCAGTGCGATAGTATTGCTTCTGCGGAACATTTGATTCGGTCACCAGAGGATCATTTCTCGTTTCAAGAGAATAGAAATGATTCGGTGGTACCGAAGACTTTCCCTGCATGGTATGGTTAGCAGGCAGTTTTTCCACAAGTGCTTTCTGCACCCATATTTGCCTCTTATAGAAGCCATTCTTAGGAGGAGTACCAACATACTCAGCTGTAACCTTTCCCTGTTCATCTTTGATGAGCTTGTAGTCAGAATCAAGTGATTCGTCTACAATAGCTTTGTTCATCTTGCAATCAAAACCTAAAAGGTTAGCTATATCAATGGGGTTCCCCTTCGCAAGGACCCAAACAGTCTTAGGATACTGCTCAGGTTCCCAATAGGTGCCATCAGGGTTTATCTTTCTTTCGAAACCAACACCTTCATTTCTGGGATTCCTGTGAAGGAGAGCCTTCCTCAGGATATCACAGAGATATTGGTGACCTTGCACACTTTTGAACATGCTTGTTTCAAATAAGTTTTTCAACCTGAGAAGTTCCTCGGTAACAGCAGGGTTTTCCTCATCAGAGGCATTAGTATCATCAACAACAATAGGAGCTTTGCCTTTGGAATCAATTTTGCTTCGTTCCAAACAATCCAAACAAGGTGATTCAGTTTTATGATTTGCTTCAGAACCTTGTTGAGCCATGAGAGAGAGATTGACATTTTCCAACTCTTCATGAGCCTCTTTCAGTTTTTCGAGAGCCATTTTCCTCTAAAGAAATTCATAGGTGAGCTTCTCATAATCAACTGAAAGAAGATCATGTCGAGAGGATAATTCTTCAAACTTTTCTTTCCGAGCTTCATGCTCATTAGTTAAAGTTTGACCTTTCTCTATCTCATCGATCAACAGAGTTTCTGATTTCTTAATGGTTTTTCTTAGTGAATCAAGTTCATCTTGTTGGATTGAAGCAATTTTAGCAAGTTTAGCATAGCTTATCTTTGAATCACTGTCATATGAAGAACAATCAGAGGTATCATAGTTAGATTTTGATGAAGATACCTTCGCCTTGGCCATGAAGCAATATGCAGGAGATTCATCTTCACTACTGTTGTTGGTGAAGAATGAGCTCGAAGCTTTTGCCGAAGCATCTGCTGAAGAGAATGCCAAACCAGCAACACCATCTGATTCGGACCCAGACCCAGACCTTGAGCCTGATTGAGCTTCGGAACCAGAGGCTTCGTCTTCAGAGTTCATCTCCTTTCCCAGATAAGCCTTGGCACGGTGAGACCTGCTTCGACGAGATGAGTAAGTCTTCGATGAAGAACCCTCACGCTTCTTGTGATACTTCTTCCTCTTGTCATCATCAGAATCTTTCTTCTTATCTCTTCTAGAACTGGAATCATGTCTCTTGGATTCATAGCTTCTGGAAGATCTGTGGGACTTAGTTGAGGAGTCTCTGAGCGAATGCTTTTCTTTGTTCTCAGCTTCCCACAGAGGGCAATGAGCAATGTAGTGACCTGGCTTCTTGCACTTGTAGCAACAGTTGTCCTTTGAAGGAGAGCTTCTTGAGGATGAGCGGTGAGATGAGTGAGTTGAGCTTCTTGAAGAATAGCTCTTCTTTGGTGAAGAAAAACCTTTTCTCTGGAAGCGGTTGAAGCGTCTCATGATCAGTGCTAAATCTTTTCCAATGCTTGCAGGATCATCTGATTCGACACCTAAAGCAGAACTGATTTCGGTTGAAGAATGACGTGAAGCTTTTGCTTTCAAGGCATGAGATTTTCTTCGAGAGCCATTTATGTCACGTTTCTCATCTTCTTCCATTTCAAAGGTATTGAGTCTCTCAAGAATATCAGCGGCAACAAGACGTCTGAAATCAGTCCTTTCCTTGATCATCAGCACAATGTGATCAAATGAGTCATCCAATGAGCGAAGCAAAGTTCTCACAACAGAGTGAGGAGTAATGTCATCAGCACCGAGTAAAATCAACTCATTAGCAAGAGCTGTGAGTCTGCTGTAAATGGAGCTGACCTTTTCACCCTCGTTTCTCTTGAAGCGATAGAATTTGCTTTGGAGTGTGTCAATTCTGGCATCTTTCTGGGTGGAAACACCTTCACCAATCTTTTCAAGATAGTCCCAAACACCTTTGGCAGATGGAATGTTCTTCACTTCATGATACTTTTCTGGTGTCAAGTGATTGGTGATGAAAACCCAAACTTCAGAATCGAGATCAATCAGTTTTGCTTCTTCAGGGGTGATGGCCTTCTCATCGGCAACAGTGACTTCATACAAGACAACTTGCCAGGCAGTCGAGTTGATAGCCATAATGTTTCTTTTCATCTTGTCCTTCCAGTAAGGGTAGTCCTTCCCATTGAAAACAAGAATAGGTTCGTCGGAGCGAATAGCTGCAAAATACATACTTGAAGACACTCCAGGAGGTTAATCCAAAACACACAAAGTGTAGGGAGTGACTAGCTCTGATACCAATTGAAAGTCCAAGTATGTGATGAGAGGGGGAGGGGGTGAATGATCACTTCAAAATTTTCGACTGAAACTTTTGAAGTGAAGCATAAGTAGTGCGGAATAACGAAGTAAAACTGGAAGCGAAACTTAATGCAGCGAATCAAAATACATTGAAGCATAACTGCGAAGCAAATACAATACTGAAGGTAAATGCTTGAAGTAAAACGAACTGGGACTCGGCGATGTTTGTTCGACCAGTTCATGCTCTGCAAAGCGCTACGTCTGGTTGGAGGGACTGGTGATTGAACACCTGGAGAAAATCTCTCTCCGTCCGTTGCTCCACTGCATCAAACTCCTTGAGCTTGATCAGTTCTTCACTCGTGGTTGATTATTAAGGAAATCAACGAAACCTTTGACAAACTGGACTTCGAGGCGACAATTACTCTTCGCTCTCTGAAGAACAATTCTCTAACCGTCTAGGAGAATTGCAATTCTCCAAGATAAAAAGGCTAGTAAGCTTTCACCTAAGTCATCTCAAATCTACTCAGATCAATGGGACTTAGGCTTCAGTATTCTGGATTTTGGATTTTTCTTCGGTGGCGTTTTGGGTTGCTCTCTTCAGTCTCTCTTGGAATGATCTCAGAGAAGCCGCCCGCAAATGGAGGAGGGGGCGGCGTATTTATAGTTGGCGATCCCGAGGTGCGGAATGACCAAACTGACCCGAGGTGACAGCTTGACACGTGTCCACAACGGTCGGATTGTCATCAATGCGCAACTTTACTTGAGGAACAAGTAAAGCTGACTCACGGACTTAGTTCTGCTTTAGTTGCCAAAGAACGAAGTCTTTGCTATCGAAACTTAACTTAGTGCACATGAGATTTCTTCACTTAGGCTTCTTACTAGGTTTGGATTTGATCTGAGCATTTCTCAATGACTTCGGTATCCACAAACTAAATACCCCTCTTGATAGTACGGTTTGTCTTATGACTCAAGGAATAGAAAAAGAACTACACAAAAACATCTAAGTCTTGCGCCGTCCTCTTCATTTCCTTCAATGAGTAGAGCTTCAGGACACCTTCATTTTTGGGGGTCAACCTTCGTGATTAAGCTTCGCTACGTGGGTTATGCTTCGATAACTTGAAGACCTTCCTTGAAGCTTTATCACATAGCTTGTCCTTCAGGAACCTATGCAACTGTTTATACTAGAAAACATTGTTAGTTCCTCTACTGTCTTGTCCAACAATATCCAAAACACACGGGGGGCAAAAACTTTGCTCTTACAGATCTGCAGGGTCATACTCCTTTGTTGAACAATCCGCCGCAACCTGAGAATGTGGAAATACTTGATGAGCCTGGTGCGGCTGATGTTGGTCCTGTGCCCGCGGGCGATGGGGGCACTTCGGGTGCTGATGCTGGCGATTCTGCGGGTGGGAAACCGTCGGCTGCTGAGAACTCTGGGGATTCGAGTCCTTTACGCGTCAAACGTGCTCGCTCCTCGAGTGCGAGTGGCCATGATGCGGCGGGTGGTGGTGATAATTTGCTGCCGGCCGTGCCTTCTACTGTACCGTGTCCTCCTTCGGCTGCCCCAAATAGGCGCAAGTTTGGGATGCTGTTGCGTCTGGGTGCTGCACCTCCCGGGTTCGTATACCTTTCCTTGTGTGGCTGTGTTGCTTGTTTTTGGCTTTTGTACTGATGATGTGTAATTTTGAAGTACTGCTCCTGTTCCTGTTGTCTCTTCTACGAGTACTGCTGCGGCTGATTTTCAGTCATCCGGTTCTGGTGCGGTTGCTACTCGACCGGGTGACTCAGGTGCGGCGATTGATCGGCCAATTCCTTCGGCGACTCCTACAGTTTCGGGTGCGGGGACGACTCATGCGACTGTTCTATCCGGGGGATCTGCTGCTGATACTGGGGAGGACTCTGCTCCAGAGGAGAAACCTGCAGTTCCTGAGGAGCACTACTTTGGGCGGCGGGATATTTCTGTTGAGGATAATGCAAAGTTTTTTGATCGTATGGCGGAGCTGGTATGGAATTCCTTGCCCTTCTGAACTTCATTGGAGCGCGACAGCGCTCCCGATGGGAGTAGCCCCCCCCCCCCCCGGTTGTAAGCAATCATTTGTGATTGGTTGAAGTCAGTAGTTTTTGTCTTTCTCTTTTGTTGATCTTTGTTTGACATTGGGGGCACGGCAGTGCTCCCGATGGGAGTAGCCCCCGAGGCTGCAAGCAATCATTTGTGATTGGTTGCAGTCTTTGAACTTGATTTTCTCCTTTCCTTGGTTTTGACTTGTGCATTTTACTTGAATTCATCCTTTGTTCCAGATATGTGAGCGTGTGCTGACTGATGCTGATCAGTGGTGAAGTGCTCATGACACGGTCCAGGGGAGCTTGACCAACATTAAACGTGAGATTCTGATTTTTGGTCTTTATTTCGGCTGCTAGTTGGTTATCTGACTGATGTCCTTTCCGCATGTCGCAAGAAGGGTGCTGAGAAGCGGGCAGAGGCTGCGAAGAAGGAACTCTCTGAGCTTCGGGCCGTTTTGGAATCCAATGAGAGGGACCTGCAGGCGCAGCGTGGTGAGCTCGAGCGGTTGCAGCGAGTGGAGGAGCAATTCCTCCGGGTGGAGAAAGTTGAGTGCGAGCGCCTGCAGGACTTGACGGGCTCTTTGGCTGGTGTGTGGGTTGTTCCTTTCTTCTGTTCTTTGGGGTTTGCTCTTCTCTTGAATTTCTGAGTACTGAATCTTTGTAAGGCCCCCGATGCGGTGCTAATTAAGGTTAGTCGCTTTCGTGTCCCGCTCGAGTTAGTAGCGCATAAAAGGCCACCGACTCACGACACACGCACTCGTGTCGTTACCGGGTTCTCGACAACAGATATAAGAACAATGAACTTTGTACTAAGACATAAATATATAGAGTCCAGGGCATACATCGCCACTGGTATTTATTACATCATCTCAGAGGTCCATGGACCCAACAGTACATCATGCAACAAGCGGAAGACAATCACGACCGAGTACGGTCAAAATCCAAATGGCCCTAGAGAGGGCTGCACATAAATAAGTCCACCCACGGAACGTCGGATCCCAACTATAGGAGCTACTGAACGAAGTCATTCTCATCGTCGTCCTCCGGGGGCACCTCCACGAAGTAACTTCCGGTGCTCGGGTCGAGGTAGTAGTCAACTGCAGCGTCCGATCAGGAAAAACAGTAAAAGCACAAAAGGAAACCAGGGGTGAGATTATATCATTACAGGATAACTAACTTCCTATGGTAAGACAAAGTATTTGGAAAGGATGCAGACGCACTACCATATATGGTGGCTATCGTTCTATTAGAGTAGAGGAAAGATCCAAGAAATGCACGTGACATCGTGTCATAAGTCTGCTATTCACCTACTTACGGCAACCATAACACAACCTTGATCTTCTCTCGGTCCCCCTGGACGATGAAAAGCAGCCAAGGTACTCACACGGTAGGCAAGTTTTAATTATGATCCAATTAGATGTTATTGTATGAACAAGGAGTAGGTCTCAAGTCGTCCATAACCACGGACACGTCTTTTCGAAAAGATTTAACCCTGCATGGGTGTACCAACTTCCCATCATAGGCTTCGCATGTACGCCCGGTTTCCACTTGGCTGGGTAAACACCTGAAACTCCAGAACGTCAGAGTCCCTGTAACTATCAACGCACAATTCCGGGTGGCCCCCGGTGAGTCGACATCCAACTCAAAAGCCGGCCGCGCTCTCGAATCGGTTTCTACCGTATGGCCAAGGTCGGGTTTAGTCTCACCTATATAACAGGGGACTTCCCTAGCTCACCAGTGTGGACCAACCAGAGGAACTAAGTCTCCGTTGGTCCGGGTTGTTTCGAAAACTGCTAGGGTACCAACCAAGCACACACACGTTTGCAGATAGTACATCAGCTTGGGCCACCACTAGAATTGTATGAAGCTAGGTAGTTAAGACAAGGGGACCCCATAAAATCCCACACACGATTAGGCACGCTCGTCAAGAAACACAATACCCGGAACTCGGGACCTAGGTGACTCAAATGGAACAAAACACCTGGCGAGAACATCCTGGTCTCCCATCTTTCGTCAAGTATAATTAACGTCATAATAATAAATATCAACCAACTTCTTTATTAACATGATATCCCAACCATAATATAGGGTAAGCAGCAAGTTTTCTAATCATACTAAGCAATGTCTGAGCAGCGGTAACTTAGCAATACAATGTTTTGCTGTGATGTGGGGATCATGGCTGTTTAGTTTTGGATTGTGGCGGACGCAAGGTGGATAGGTTCAAACAATCGTTCTACACTACAACTAGGCAGGTAGTAAGAAATGTATCAAGTAACGGTATAAATATTCCCCTTGCCTGGGTAATCGATCGACGGAGTAGACGTAGCAGGATCCTCGGGCTCGGTGTCGGAAACCTCCACGTAAGTCTCCTCGGCAGCCTCAGGTGCTAAGGTAAGGTACCGGCAAGGGAAAGCACATGAGTAAACAACGAGATCAACAAAACTCAAACATGGATGAGATGATCAAGTTTAATAGACATGGTGTGACCCTATCTAGTCAAATTTAAATGGAGGTGTTAACGACACGTCAACAACTGCATATGCAATTACTTATATTTTTATGGCTTTGGTCATAGCCTTAACTTTGGTGTAAATATCATGGTAACATGGCATGGTATGAAACAATAACAACAATTAACAATAATAAACATCGTGAAATAATTATCGATTCCGGAGACGGAGAAATGTGTCGGTGAAATTGACACCAAGGGAGGTACAACAGAAGAAAATGATGCAGCCACAGTGCATATGACAATATGCTAGGGCTGGTTTGAGAATGCAAAGATTTGAAGACGACATGCAACAGAACTTGAACGATCAGATGAACAAGATTCAACATGCACTGAAGTTGAAAGGTATGCAAAGGAAAAGGGGCAAGGAAAAATTGAAATGGTCAAGTGATTACACCATGTCCATTTGAGTTGTACAAAACACCAATGGACGTCACCATTGTGATCAGTGGGCATTTCTACCCCAAATTCATATATTGGATTATATGGTTTGAGGCAGAAAAGTTTCCAAATTCAAATTCAAATTTGAAAAGAAAACAAAAGAAAAAGAAAAGGAAAAAGAGGACAAGCCTCACGGGCTGGCCTCGGGCGCCAGGCCCAACTTCTCCTTCTTCCCCTCTGGCCCAGCCCACTCCTTTGGAAAAAAAACAGAAAAATGAAAAAAGGGGAGACATGGCCTCTGCTGGGCTGGATTCGGCGCCTTCTCCCGGCCCAGCTCACTCACAAGCCCGGCCTACTCCCCGCGCGCGCCTGAAACTTGTCGACGGCAGCTCTGAACCTAAACTTCAGGTGCGCGCAGCAAAAACTGAGAAAAAGAGCTCCTTGCTCCCGATCTAGAGCTCGAACCAGGGATCGAGCGACCAGCACGCATGCTGCACACCAACCGGGCTACGACGGTACTCACGACGGAGCGGAGGTCGCAGAGGATCTAGCCTACACGGCGCAGGAAAACTGAAGAAAAAAAAGGCATCTTGCACTGCACGTTGCAACGGGCGGCGGCAGGCAAATTCCGGCGACGAGCGCGGCGGCCGTGTTGCACTAGAAACAAAACGGGGAGGCGCTACGGCTTGATGGGACTGTGAGGTACCCATTTTTGCTTACAGATGCACCGTTGCCTCTACGACGGCCGCTCTGCCTCGCCGGAATCAACACGGCGGAGAACGGCGCTCGGGCACCTACAGGTTCAGGCGGCTGAATCGGAGCGAAAACAAGCGCGGCCAATAGTGGCACCTTGGCTGCTACGTGCATGCTCTGGATGGTCCAGGAGCACGTCCGCGCACGGACCGAACTCGCCACGGTCACGGCGACCGTGAACTGCGCGGCCGCGACGGCTTCAATAGAGGAGAAACAGGGGACACATGGGATCGAAGTTGCACGGAGAACTACGGACAACGGAGGGGTCGCAGCTCACCTAGGGGGTCTCAGAGACGTGCAAGGACACGACGAGGCGGACGGAGTTTCCGTAGTCTCCGTCGGGGAAGACGACGTCCCGGCGGGGAGGAAGACGGCTCGGACGCATCGCGAAGCCTATCACCGACCTGCGCGGAGAAAAACGGAACGGAGGGGGTCACTGGAGCGCGCAGACGATCGCATGGCCATTGACGTGACGGAACGGCGGCCAATTCGGCGTCTTACCGGCGGAACAGGGGAAGCAAATCCCTCCCATGGCGGCGGCGGAGGAGGAGAAGAGGAGGGGCAACTGGCTAGAGTTCCCGAGGGGGAGCCTTGCCTATAAAGGGGCGAGGGGGCTCCACGCCGGCTCCTCTCCGTCTCTGCTTTTCGTCGCCTCGAGAAAAGGTGGGGAAAAGGAGGAGGAAGAAGACGCTGGCAGGCGGGCCCGCGGCTGAGAGAGAGGGGTTAGGAAAAAGAAAGGGCAGCGGGGATGCTTGTTAGGCTAGTTTTGGCCGGCCCAATTGGGTTGTCCCCACTGGACGAAGAAAAGAAGAAAAGAAAAGGGGCCTTTTCCATTAAAATAAATAGACAGGCCCCCAAGACTTTTCTAGAGCAAGCCAGAGAGAAATAAAACATATAAAAATATGTTTTATTATGAGAGGAATTTTTCTGATTTTATAAAATTGGTTTGACCCAATTTAGAGCAAATAAAATCAGGGTCAAAATAATTAGATCCCAAAGGCTTTTTTTTTATTTGATTTTTCCAGAGAGGTAAAAATTAAAGTAAAAATCATGGGCATGGAGAAAAATCCAAAGAATTTGCCTATGCAAAATTTGGACTTAGGGGGAACACAAATGGAGCAATGAAAAGCCCACATCACCTCTCTTTAGCCATCCAAAGAAATTCAAAACAAAAATCAATTGGGCTCCAAGCACCTTGCCATTTGGATTTGTTACAAGAATTTGCAACAACCCATCACCATGTCAAAATGGAAGTCAAAGACAAAGGGAGATTACATGATGATTTGGGAATTACATGTGGGCTGTTACAGCACTCCCCCACCAGCACAGGATCTCGTCCCGAGATCTAAGCCTGAAATAACTCTGGATACTCGGAACGGAGATGATCTTCACGCTTCCACGTTGCTTCCTTCTCCGAATGATGTGCCCACTGCACCTTCATGAACTTGACGGTGTTGTT
The DNA here is from genome assembly GCA_950022295.1 of Bromus sterilis. Lineage (NCBI taxonomy): Eukaryota > Viridiplantae > Streptophyta > Magnoliopsida > Poales > Poaceae > Bromus > Bromus sterilis. The sequence goes on along the minus strand of OX465598.1, from coordinate 247,978,653 downwards.
GCGAGCCTTGCGCTCGGACGTCTCAAGAACCGGACTGGACGCTCTGAGTAGGAAAGGTCTGCACTCAGCTGTATCTCGCCCAAGTCAACGGCCTGCTCTGGCTGCTTGAAGCACTGCTTTAGCTGGGACACATGTAACACGTCATGCACCATGGACAGACTCTCTGGAAGCTCGAGCCGAAAGGCAAGAGGTCCTCTAGTCTCAAGGATGCGGAAAGGTCCGACAAATCTTGGAGCGAGATTTCCTTTGATGCCAAAGCGGTGAGTTCCCCTCAATGGAGACACTCTCAGGTACGCCCAATCACCAACCTGAAACGCTACAGCATGGTGCCTTTTGTCATGATAGGCCTTCTGCCTAGACTGTGCTGCCTTTAGGTGCTCTCGGACAATCTTCACTCTGTCCTATGCCTCCTGGATCACATCTGGACCGAACAACTGCCTTTCGCCTGTCTCGGACCAGTTCAAAGGTGTCCTGCACTTCCGGCCATACAAGACTTCAAACGGTGTTGCCTGCAGACTTGCCTGATAGCTGTTGTTGTAAGAGAACTCAGCATACGGCAAGCACCCTTCCCACTTCATGCCAAAGGAGATGACACATGCTCGAGGCATGTCCTCGAGAATTTGGTTCACGCGCTCGACTTGCCCACTTGTCTGAGGGTGATAAGCGGTACTGAACAACACTGTCGTACCAATCGCCTTTTGAAAGGCCTGCCAGAACTTAGAGGTGAAAAGGCTGCCTCCATCAGAACTGATCTTCTTGGGAATGCCATGCAAAGATACAACTCTTGCGGTGTACAAATCCGCCAACTGAGCTGCTGAAATGGAGTCCTTCACTAGAAAGAAGTGGGCAACTTTGGAAAGATTGTCAATGACAACAAAGATGGCATTGTTCTTCTTCTGCGACAACGGGAAGCCTGTGATGAAATCCATCTCTATGTGATACCATTTCCACTCAGGAATCTCAAGTGGCTGAAGCAACCCTGCAGGCTTCTGGTGCTGTGCCTTCACTCTCCTGCACACATCACACTGAGACACGTAACGGGCAACATCCTGCTTCATACGAGTCCACTGATAGAGGCGAAGGTGTCCCGATGTTTCGATGAGATGATGGAGATCGATTTTGGTGGAGTAGACTTTCACGACCCGACTACGAACGTGCGAAGACGTTGCGCCTTAGCAATCGCTAAACCAACTCCGAGAGGTTATTGATCCCGCGGATGCACGATCAACCTGACCACGAAGGTCAATTCCTGCAAGCAATCGAAGAACAAGCAAGAACTAAGAATTGCAATCTGGATATTGCGAATATAAGATGAAAGATTAACAGAAGTTGGGGTTCCAATGCGGTCTTGGCCTGGTCGGACGACACAAACGAAGAACTCGAAGTTGCGGCTATGGCTAACTTAAATCTAATTAAAACCCAAGTCTAAACGACGCCCTAAGGGCTGTATATATGGGGGAACAGAGGGGATTTTCGTGACCCCTTGGAGGTGGGGCCCGAAAACAACCCTAACTCGGTTTCCCCACACATACGGACTCTAAAAACAGCCTATAATGTGGTATTTCGAAATTACATGGGCCCAGCCCAATATTAAGGTGATGCAGCACCTATAATTGCTCTTGGACGAAAATAATGAAGTGGCATCTCGTGTATTTCGTCCAAGCCTTCATGCATGCCTTATGGTGGCTTCAAAGTGCGAAAATCCCCACTTGAAGCTCCATTGTTATTTCCCGCGCGCGCACCTTCTTCTCCATGCTTGATCCCGCTCCAATGACCGTCCTTCTTGTCCATGCTAGGTCCTTCATTCATAAGCAAAACAAAAGTATCTAATTTAGGCAGCATCATATGTTCATGAACATTAGAAGGATTCGCAAGAAACGAAAGTACCTGATAATTTAGTTGACGTGCACGTGCTCTAGTAACTGGTCCAGTATGTGTAGTTGGTGAAGATGTGGGTGTAACATTAGTAGAGATGTCCTCATCATCCTCCCCTTCTTGAATTGAAGTCGTCCTCGACGGAAGCTCATTATCTTCTCCCAAATAAGGTTTCAAATCTGCAATGTTAAATGTGGGACTAACCCCAAAATCTGCAGGTAGCTCAAGTTTATATGCATTATCATTAATTTTCTGTAAAACCTTAAAGGGACCATCAGCTCGTGGCATTAACTTAGACTTGCGCAAATCAGGAAACCTATCTTTACGTACATGTAACCAAACAAGATCTCCTGGTTCAAACACAACATGCTTTCTACCCTTATCACCAGCAAGCTTGTATCTAGCATTCATTTTCTCAATGTTTTCTTTAGTTAACTCATGCATTTTTAATATCAATTCAACACGTTGCTTAGCATCAAAATTAACCTTCTCCGAAGATGGAATAGGAAGCAAATCAATAGGCGCACGAGGTAGAAAACCATAAACAATCTCAAAAGGGCACATTTTAGTGGTAGAATGAAATGAACGATTATAAGCAAATTCAATATGAGGTAAACATTCTTCCCACATTTTCAAGTTACTCTTTAAAACAGCCCTAAGCATAGTAGACAAAGTCCTATTGACTACTTCAGTTTGTCCATCAGTTTGGGGATGACAAGTAGTACTAAAAAGTAGTTTAGTCCCCAACTTAGCCCATAAGCATCTCCAAAAATGGCTAAGAAACTTAGTATCACGATCCGAGACAATAGTATTGGGCACACCATGTAAGCGAATAATCTCACGAAAGAATAAATCAGCAACATTAGCAGCATCATCGCTTTTATGACATGGTATAAAATGTGCCATCTTAGAAAATCTATCCACGACAACAAATATGCTATCCCTCCCCTGCTTTGTTCAAGGCAAGCCTAAAACAAAGTCCATGGATATGTCCTCCCACGGAACACTAGGTACAGGTAAAGGCATGTATAAACCATGAGGATTGAGTCGTGACTTAGCTTTTTGACATGTAGTGCAGCGAGCAACAAAACGCTCAACATCCCGTCTCATCTTTGGCCAAAAGAAATGTGTAGCAAGTACGTCCTCCGTCTTCTTCACGCCAAAGTGTCCCATTAATCCTCCTCCATGCGCCTCCTGCAACAACAAAAGACGAATAGAGCTAGCTGGAATGCATAGCTTGTTAGAACGGAACACAAAACCATCATTAAGCACAAACTTGTTCCATGTTCTACCCTCTCTACAATTCTGCAATACATCTTTAAATTCCGCATCATGTACATATTGATCTTTGAGTGTCTCTAAACCGAATATCTTGAAGTCAAGTTGTGAAAGCATAGTATAACGACGAGACAAAGCATCAGCAATAATATTATCTTTCCCCTTCTTGTGTTTAATGACATAAGGGAAAGTCTCAATAAATTCAACCCACTTAGCATGTCTACGATTAAGTTTTGCTTGGCTTCTTATGTGTTTCAAAGATTCATGATCAGAATGTATAACAAATTCTTTGGGCCATAAATAATGTTGCCAAGTTTCTAATGTCCGAACAAGAGCGTATAATTCCTTCTCATAAGTAGAATAGTTCAGACTAGGCCCACTCAATTTTTCAGAAAAGTATGCAACAGGTTTAGCATCTTGTAATAACACACCTCCCAAACCAATCCCACTAGCATCGCATTCAAGCTCAAAAGTCTTATTAAAATCAGGAAGTTGGAGCAAAGGAGCATGTGTTAACTTATCTTTCAATACCGCGAAGGCTTCTTCCTGTGCGGTACCCCAAGTAAAAGGCACATCCTTGCGTGTAAGCTCATTGAGAGGTGCAGCAATGGTGCTGAAATCTCTCACAAAACGCCTATAGAATCCAGCGAGTCCAAGAAAACTCCTCACTTGTGTGACCGTTTTGGGTTGCGGCCAACTCTCAATCGCCTCGATCTTGGCTTTATCAACTTCAATTCCCTGCGGAGTAACAACATAGCCAAGAAACGATACTCGGTCGGTGCAAAAGGTGCACTTCCCAACGTTACCAAACAAACGTGCATTACGTAGAGCAATAAAAACAGCACGTAAATGATCCAAATGTTCCTCCAAAGATTTGCTATAAATCAGTATATCATCAAAATAGACTACCACAAATCGTCCAATGAAAGCACGTAAAACCTCGTTCATTAATCTCATGAAAGTGCTAGGTGCATTACTTAACCCAAAAGGCATGACTAACCACTCATATAATCCAAACTTAGTTTTAAATGCCGTTTTCCATTCATCCCCTAATTTCATGCGAATTTGATGGTATCCACTACGCAAATCAACTTTGGAAAACATGGTAGAGCCACTTAATTCATCAAGCATATCATCTAACCTAGGAATAGGATGACGATAACGAATAGTAATATTATCAATGGCTCTACAATCAACACACATACGCCAAGTTCCATCCTTTTTAGGCACTAATATAACAGGAACAGCACAAGGACTAAGGGATTCACGTATGTAACCTTTGTCGAGTAGCTCTTGTACTTGACGCTGAATCTCCTTCGTCTCCTCCGGATTGGTACGGTATGGCGCACGGTTGGGCAGCGAAGCACCGGGAATTAAGTCAATCTGATGCTCAATCCCTCGAATAGGTGGTAATCCCGGTGGTACGTCTTGTGGAAAGACGTCAATAAACTCCTGCAAAAGGTCAGTGACAACAGGAGGCAAAGAAGGAGGCAATTCCTCAAATGAAAACAAAGCTTCTTTGCACACAAAAGCATAGCACACATATTGACTAACATCCAAATCCGAAATATCAACCTTAGTAGCAAGCAAAGTTGGACTAGTCAATTTAATTTCATTAGAAACAGCAGAAGAAGATTTGCTATTAGTCTTATGTTGTTGCTCAAATTCTTTAGCTGCTATCTCATTTTCACTCTTATTTTTCTCCTGTTTAGCTTTACTAGCTCTAGCAAGATCATCTTTCACAATTTGTTCAGGAGACATAGGAAGTCAAGCAATATTTTTATCCTGATGAACCAGAGTAAACTGATTTGTCCTACCATGGTGTACAACATTCCTATCAAATTGCCATGGTCTACCAAGTAAAAGAGAGCATGCTTGCATGGGTACCACATCACAATCAACATAATCAGCATATGCCGCAATGCTAAAGTGCACACGAACAGAACGCGTTACCTTAATCTTACCACTATTGTTAAACCACTGAATATAGTACGGATGGGGGTGTGGTCTTGTGGTGAGAGATAGCTTCTCCACCAACTCCATGCTCGCCAAGTTGTTGCAACTCCCTCCGTCAATGATGATGCGAACCGAACGTTCTTTCACCACTCCCTTTGTGTGGAACAAATTATGCCTCTGGTTTTGCTCGGCCTTCGATACCTGCACACTTAACACACGTTGAGCAACCAAACTAGCATATTGATCTGCATCATCAGGAGCCATATACTCTATATCATGAGCATCATCATGGGCACCCTGTTCCTCATGAGCAATGAGAACTAAAGTCTCCTCATCATAGTCACTCGCTGACTCATACCCACCATCCACCGTAATAGTCATCACACGCTTGGAGGGACAGTCTTTTGCGAAGTGACCTCCACCTTGGCACGTGCGACATTTAATATCACGATCTCGTGTTTGCCCTGTGGAAGCCATGGATGAAGAAGAACTCGCCGCTGGACCACTTTGTGCACCCTTGAATGGTGGCGCTGGCTGTTTTGGTGGCTCCCTGTAAGAATGAGCGGCTGAAGTAGATGGTGGTGCAGCAGGACGTGTGGATGTAGAAGGTCCACGCGATGTCCATGATGTATTTCGTTCTGCAGAAAAGTTAGGTCTCGTAGCGGCCTGTCGATCCTGCACTTCACGTTCAGCTTTACAAGCAAGATGAAACAAACGAGTAATAGTAGCATAGTCCTTGTATTCTAGAATAGTTTGTATCTCCCTGTTTAAGCCACCTATAAAACGTGCAAACATAGCTTCATTATCCTCTACTAGGCCACATCTAATCAATCCAGTTTGTAATTCTTGATAATATTCCTCTACAGAATTTTTTCCTTGTCTCAAACGCTGTAATTTTTGTAGCAATTCACGTTGATAATAAGGAGGAACCCAGCGAGTACGCATAGCATCTTTTAAAGCAGCCCAAGTAGCTGGAATATTATTAGCATGCAATCTACAATGTTCAGACCACCAAATAGATGCAAAACCCGTGAATTCACAAACAGCAGCAGTAACACGTCTATTCTCAGGATATTGTAAACATGTAAAGCGTTGTTCAGTTTCTAACTCCCAAGTAAGATAAGCATCAGGAATATATCTACCCTCAAACGGCTTAAGATTCAATTTAAGTTTAGGCACATGTTCATCATCGCATACCGGAGGGGGTGGTTGGTGTCGACCGTGGCGAATGTTGGGACGTGGACGTCCAGCTGGCTGTTCATAGGCCACTTCTTGTTCCACCTCCTCCTCGTAATCACCCTCGTAGTTGTCGTCCTGGCCGACGTCAGAGGCAGCAGCAGCAGTAACTGCAGCAGCAGCAGGAGCACCAGCAGCTTGTCCGCCCGGAAACAGAATACGTCGTGCACGTCGTGGTGGCGGTGGCTGTGCTGGAGCGGCCGCAGGCTGTATAGGTAAGCGTGCGAGCAACTCAGTAAACTTGGCGTCGAGCTTGGTGTCGATCATCTTCTCCACACCATCAATCGCCTCTGTAAATCTGTTCTCGATGTCATTCACCTGTTCAGACATCATTTGTGCAAATTTATCATGTAATGCTTTGTTTGTCATATTCTCCCAATCAGGTGCATCCCGCGCCACTTCACCATGGGATCCTGGCATGGTTAGCAGAAATAGAAAACACACAGAAGTATGATCCTACTTCTACTAATGGGATGTGGGGTGGTGGAAAGCACAAATCCGTCAAGCTTTTCTTCAGTTCTTACCGATTCTTACCTAGCAGCAGGTGGTGATGTACAACCAACGGGTCAAAACTCTCAGAGATGTGGTAGAGCGATGGCCAGGAGGTGTCAACCGCGCGAAGTAGAATATATGTGGAGCTGTAGGTAGGCTTGACAAATATGGTAGAAAAAAGCTCAACAGTAATCAAAACAGAGATGCAAAGTTGAATAAACACTCAACGTCGGTACTGTGCTGATCCTAGGCTAGACCGTACTAGAGACGCGAGCCTAAAACACCAACGAAAGCACGGCGCGGCACGTAATCAACTGAGAAGCACACTCTAAATTTTTTTTTCCTCTTTTTTTTTCCTTTTTTTTTGCGAGGCGGGACTGCGGTGGCTGAAAAAGTGCGAAAAAATCACTATGGTGGCGAACGTCTCAAAATGAGTTTCTGGACCTAAGGAACGTATGGGCACGAAATTTTTTCACCCCCGAAAATTTTGGCCTAAAAACTGCTCTGGAAAGCGTGCCAGACTCTTTTTTTTTTTTTTTGGAAATCACCCTCTTCTACGTACGACAAAGATTGGTGAAATCCGACTCTAATCAACTCCAAAACTATTCTGGCTCGGGTTGGCGGAACGTGGTGGTGTTTCTGGACTCGGATTGGTGGCAGCGGGCGGACGGATGGAACTAGTGCGGCGGCAGCGTGACAAACTGTGATCAGAACTCGAAACTCTAAGGAACTAGGCGCTAAGATCAGCAGCTCGACACAACGATGCAACCGTAAATTCAACAAAGCAAACTACTGTAAAGAAAACTGGACAAAGGCTCGGACTGTTTTGGGACGTGATGATCTAACCCTAATATTTTTGTTGTTGGCTTTTTCGTGGACTGTAGGTATGAAGAACAGAACCAATCTAGACTACGAAAACTGGTAAATCTCACCGAGCAACCTGGAAATCTGATACCACTTGATAGAGGCGAAGGTGTCCCGATGTTTCGATGAGATGATGGAGATCGATTTTGGTGGAGTAGACTTTCACGACCCGACTACGAACGTGCGAAGACGTTGCGCCTTAGCAATCGCTAAACCAACTCCGAGAGGTTATTGATCCCGCGGATGCACGATCAACCTGACCACGAAGGTCAATTCCTGCAAGCAATCGAAGAACAAGCAAGAACTAAGAATTGCAATCTGGATATTGCGAATATAAGATGAAAGATTAACAGAAGTTGGGGTTCCAATGCGGTCTTGCCTGGTCGGACGACACAAACGAAGAACTCGAAGTTGCGGCTATGGCTAACTTAAATCTAATTAAAACCCAAGTCTAAACGACGCCCTAAGGGCTGTATATATGGGGGAACAGAGGGGATTTTCGTGACCCCTTGGAGGTGGGGCCCGAAAACAACCCTAACTCGGTTTCCCCACACATACGGACTCTAAAAACAGCCTATAATGTGGTATTTCGAAATTACATGGGCCCAGCCCAATATTAAGGTGACGCAGCACCTATAATTGCTCTTGGACGAAAATAATGAAGTGGCATCTCGTGTATTTTGTCCAAGCCTTCATGCATGCCTTATGGTGGCTTCAAAGTGCGAAAATCCCCACTTGAAGCTCCATTGTTATTTCCCGCGCGCGCACCTTCTTCTCCATGCTTGATCCCGCTCCAATGACCGTCCTTCTTGTCCATGCTAGGTCCTTCATTCATAAGCAAAACAAAAGTATCTAATTTAGGCAGCATCATATGTTCATGAACATTAGAAGGATTCGCAAGAAACGAAAGTACCTGATAATTTAGTTGACGTGCACGTGCTCTAGTAACTGGTCCAGTATGTGTAGTTGGTGAAGATGTGGGTGTAACATTAGTAGAGATGTCCTCATCATCCACCAAAAGCTTTGCTTGAGATCTTGATACATCTTTGTACTGCCAGGGTGAATCGATAGCTTGGAATCATGGGTTTCCTTCATGATGACCTCTCTGAGATCTCCCTCCTTGGGAACAACAACTCGCTCTTCGAACAACACGGTGCCGTCATTATGCACTAAAAAGCAACCGTACTTTGGAACTGCGGCGGCAATACCTTGTTTGATCTTTTGTATCATTGAGCTGCCAGACTGAGCTTCACGGATCTTCTCATGGATAGTGGGCTCTACCACAAGGTTGGCAAGGTAGCCTGCTGGAACTAGCTCAAGATTGAGCCTTCGAAAGGACTCACACAAATCAGGGTGGATCTTCTGCACCTGGATATTATTGCAATCGCACTTGCGGCTCAGCGCATCCGCTATGACATTCGCCTTCCCAGGCGTGTACTGAATATCAACTGTGTACTCACTAATAGTTTCAAGCCATCTTCTTTGCCTCAAGTTCATATTTGGCTGAGTGAACAAGTACTTCAGACTCTTGTGGTCGGTGAACGCATCCACCTTCCTCCCTAAGAGGAGGTGTCGCCAAGTGATCAAAGAGCGCACAACTGCTCCAAGCTCCAAGTCGTGCGTGGGGTAATTCCTCTCACTTGTCTTCAAGTGCCGTGAGGTATAAGCCACAATATTTCTGCCTTGCATCAAAACTCCTCCTAAACCTTGCAATGAGGCATCACAAAACACCTGAAAAGGCTGTGATTCATCTGGCGGCGTGAGAATTGGAGATGTGGTCAACTTCTCTTTCAACTCTTCGAAGGCTGACTGACAAGCTGGTGACCAAGTGTACCGTTTGCCTTTGCACAACAACTCAGTCATTGGCTTTGCTATTTTGGAGAAATTCTTCACAAACCTCCTGCAATAGCTGGCGAGGCCGAGAAAACCCCTTAGCTGCTTCACATTCTTCGGCGGAGCCCACTCTTGAATAGTGCGGACTCGCTCTGGATCGAACGCGATTCCCTCCGCGGATATAACATGGCCTAGAAAATTGACCTTGTCCAGCCAAAACTCACACTTGGAGAACTTGGCGTAGTACCGGTGCTCTCTCAGCTTCTCCAGCACCAGGCGCAGATGTTCCTCATGTTCAGCCTCTGACTTGGAATAGACAAGAATGTCGTCGAGGTAGAGGATTACAAACACATCAAGCCACTCTTGGAACAAATAGTTCATAGCTCTCACGAATGTTGGAGGGGCGTTTGAGAAGCCGAAAGTCATGATTGTGAACTCATACAGCCCATAACGTGTGCTTAACGCGGTCTTGGGAATGTCCTCTTCACGAACACGGATTTGGTGATACCCCATCCTCAAGTCAAGCTTGGAAAACACCTTAGCCCCATTCAAATGTTCGAACAGATCATTGATGCGGGGCAAAGGGTATTTGTTCTTGATGGTCTTCTTGTTGATACCGTGATAGTCCTGGACCAAGCGGCTAGTCCCATCTTTCTTCTTGACAAACAAAGCTTGTGCACCCCAAGGGGAAGTGCTTGTGCGGATAAAACCGCCTTCCTCCAACTCTGTCAACTGCTTCTTTAGCTCAATCAACTCCTCCGAACACATCTTGTACGGGTGTCGTGAAATCGGCTGAGTGCCAGGTTCTAGCTCAATAACGAACTCAATAGCTCGAACTATGGGAATTCCTGGAAACTCCTCTGGAAAGACGTCTGGAAAGTCACAGACAACTTTGACTTCTTCGAGCAAAGATGCGACTCCTGCGTTCAAGGCGTACAACTGTGCTGCTCCTGCCACTGAGCCACAAGTGTACAAGACTTCTGTGCCTGAATCATGTGTCAACTTCAAGAATCTTGAAGGGCAATCAATGTTGGCCTTGTGCTGCACAAGCCAATCCATGCCCAAGATGACATCAATGTCGGAACGTGGAAGAAAAATCAAGGAAGCGGAGAAAAGGAGACCCTGAATCTGGATCTGCACATCAGGAACTTTCACAGCTGAACTCAACTTAGAGCCCGGGGTAGAGATATCCATAGGCGAAGACATCATCTCTGACTGCAAATCATGTGCACGTGCAAAGGACTTGGAAACGAAGGAGTGAGAAGCTCCGGAATCGAACAACACGGTCGTGGGAACTGAACACACAAGCAACCTACCAAGAACGATCTCTGAAGACTGCTGCGCATCTGTCATCATCACATTGTTCACCCAAACTGCACGTGGCTGTGCCTTCACCATCGCAGTGCTCGGAGTAGAGCGAGGTGGAGGCGGTGGGAGCCGAGCAAAGCGCGAATCGGTGCAGTTGGGAGAAGTGTGCCCCGGCTCTCTGCACTTGTAGCAGATCACGCCTGGCCTGGGCTGCTGCTGCGGCCTGGGTGGCCTCGGGTGTGGTGGTGTAGAGCGAGGCCCCTGCTGAACTGGGACGGGAAGGAGGGAAAAGTGCGGACAACTGCCCCCCTCTGCTGGAACTGCTGCCTCTGCGGTGGTGCCTCTGTGACCGAAGTCTTTGCCTTCTTGTGGACCATCACTGCGGAGCTGTGCTATCTCTGGCGCTTCCTGTCTGCGTCCCTCTGCTCTGGCTGACTCTTGGCGGATAGCCTGATCCACGAACTGCGAGAACAACGTGGGGTTGCACTGGGTGAGTACGTACTTGATCTCTGTGCTGAGACCTCCAAGGAATCTGGCAATCTGCTTGGCCTCTGTGCGGACCTCCTCCGGAGCATACCTGACGAGCCTGACGAAGGCCAGGTTGTACTCCTGAACTGACCTGTCCCCCTGTCTTAGAGCCAAGAACACCTCTCGCTTCCTGTCCATCAAGCCACTCGGAATATGTGCTGCTCTGAAGTCAGCGACGAAGTCTCCCCACGTGATGATAGCATCGCCCTTGTTGGCCTTGTAGGTATCGTACCAGCTGGCTGCTGCACCCTGAAGCTGGAAGGAGGCGAAGGTGACGTAGTCGAATGGTCTGACGGTGTTTGCATTGAAGTGCTTCTTGATTTCTGTGATCCAATCATCCGCTTCCAGCGGGTCTCGAGCCTCTAAGAACCTGGGGGGGTTGATAGCAAGGAACTGCTGCAGAGTCGTGTACTGTGGCCGATCACTCCTCTGGGCAGTCTGGTTCTGCAGCATCTGTAAGATCGCTGCTGTGCCCTGAGCCACCGCGGTCATAGCCTCCCCAAGGAGAGGGTTCTTTGGCGGCGACATGTTCGCTCTTGGCATCCTGTATACAGGAACACTTATGAGAACATGGTAGAAACATTGACGAAACTAGAAGATAAAGCAATATTGACAACAAAACTTCCTCACGAGGTATGAGGAAGCCGAAGGCTGAAAATCCACCAAGGTTAACCCGGAAAGTCGAAATCTAGGTGCTAATTGAATCCCCAAACCGAGATCATCTGAATCCAAGATAATAATCGGCTAGAGAGCACACAACAATATATATGAGTGGTTGAAGACCTGAACGTTGAGACATCTGCCCTGAGCGGCCCACTGAAGCGGTCTCCTATAGGGGGAGGAACCACATCCGGAGGATGCCAACCATCCATGTATAGGAGCTTCACCTGAGGTACGCCGTAAGCGAGGTGGAGCTGTCAACCCCAAGTGGTGGCTTGGTGTTCTCAACGTACGCCAACCCTTCTCGTCGCTAGCAAAAAATTATAGAGGAATCGGAGCCTCATGTAAACGAGAACCTAGATTTGTTTTGAAAGGGGATAAGTTGCAGAGAGAAAACAACGTTTCACTTCATCACCGAAAAAGGGGTGGGAGGGTGGGGTAAGAAGAAAAATAAAGAGTTTCTACTCTCCGATTTTTCCTTAGTAACTACAAAAGAGTTTCTAGACTCAACTTCGGCAAGTAAGGGGTCCTACAGTCAGTCCTGCTCTGATACCAAGTTGTAAGGCCCCCGATGCGGTGCTGATACGTCCGAAAAGCATCACTGTTTTATATTGTAATTTCATCCTATTCATTGATATATTCCACTTTGAAGTAATGTTCTTATGTTGTTTTGGCTTGTTTTACACAGTTTACAACTTTCCGGTGCCGAAGCAGCAGAACCAGGATTCAGCGGTGAAAAGTCGACATCAAGTTGCTTAATCAGATCAAGTCCAAACGCGATGAAAATTTACGGGGATCGTTTTTATGGGAATTTACTGGGGATCACCGAAGCTGGAGGTGAGGGGACCCACCAGGCAGCCAGAAGGGTGCCTGGCGCGGCCCCCCTCCTGGCCGAGCCATGCACCCACCTGGATGCCTGGTGGCCCCCCTCGGTGCCCCCTCTCGCCTATAAGACCCCCCTGGGGTGAAAAACCTAAAAGAAGAAGAGTTTCCGTGTTTCGCCGCCGTCACGGGGCGGAAACCTACAGAGGAGAAAAGCCATCTCCGGCGGGCAGATTCTGCCGGGGAGATCACCTCCCGGAAGGGGAGATCATCGCCATCATCATCATCATCGTCACGGGCATCATCGAGATCATCATCAACATCATCCCCAACATCAGCACCATCTCCATCTCCATCCCATCTCATCTCACAATTGCAACTTGTGTTGTAATCCGTACTATCTATCCTCTCTTCTCTGTTGGTATTGATTACTACTTTGTGGTGAATGATATTGAGTTTTGTTGGAGAAATATCATTGTGTACAGATTGTTTGCCACCCATCTATTACCTCTGATCATGATCTCTTTTATGTCTTGTGAGTAGTTACTTTAGTTCTTGAGAACATGCGAGAAGTCTAGTTGTTAGTAGTCATATGATGATGAAGTGTTATGTGTTGTTTGATACTTAAGTTGTGTTGTTATTCCTCTAGTGGTGTTATGTGAGTCGAACACTTAACACTTCACCTTTCATAGGCCTAGAGGAATACATTGTGCACAAAGGATGCTTATGGTGGGTTGCCGGAGTGACAGAAACCTGAACCCCAGTTCGCACACTTTTGCACAAGGGAGTTATGGATCCTTGATCGTAATGCTGTGGTTAGGCTTATGCCTTAATTACTACCTTGTATTTGCGGATGCTTGCAAGGTGTGTAATCATAAGAGTACACTTATCTTAGTCTAGAAGGTGTACTAGCATTGATCCACCCACCAACACTTATCAACACAATACATATTACTTTGCAGAGTATGGTGAAAGTAACTTGACTATCTCTCCCGTGTGTTCTCGAGAACGCTTTAGCTTTTATAAGTTTGGTTCCTAGGCTTATCCTTGTGGAAGGATTGGGCCACTTGCTACTCCTCAGTTACCCTGTTTACTTTGCTTGTCTTTTACTTTTCTGTTGCTTAAACCAAAAACCCCTAAATATTTACCTTTGAGTGTGTGCAGCCTTTCCTTATCCAGTATCACTTATCAGCACCTTCTGCTCCTCGTGGGATCGACATCCTTATTTATCGAAAAGCTAAAATTGATCCCCTAGACTTGTGGGTTATCAAGAATCTTTTATTGGCGCGGTTAACAGGGGAGGCAATCCCACTAAACCTATTAACTTCGCCGCCATCAACGAGCATTTCTGGCGCCGTTGCCGAGGAGTGTAGCGCTACTGGTAAGTGAAGCCGGTAAGGAAACCTTTATTTTCTGTTGTTACCTTTAGTCCTTATGGACTCTGCTACTGTTGGTTCGTTGCTGGTAAGGAGCCGCCCCATGATTGTGGTGGTCACTCCTACCCCTACTGAAATTGTGCCCTATAAAATACCATCTGGTATTGTTGATTATGTCTTGGCTAATCGTTATACAGGAGAAGGACATCCGGGAGAACACCTGCTATATTTATCACAATTATGTTCTTTATTTAAGCTTGCAGGTGTAACGATGGAGTTTGTCATGAAGAAACTATTCTCCGTATCACTCAAAGATAAAGCTTCAGACTGGTATAAGCTACTCGATAACTCTAATCTTCTTGAATGGCCAGATCTTATGTCTCTCTTTTATGCAAAGTTTTATCCTCTTCGTGAAATTCACCAAGACAGGAACTACATCTACAACTTTTGGTCTCGCGACGGAGAGAGCATCTCTCAAGCTTGGGGGAGACTGAAGTCCCTGATGCTCAAATGCCCAAACCATGAGCTCCCCAAGGAAATTATACTTACAAAAATTTTATGCCACTCTTTCTCGTCAGGATAGGGAGATGTTGGATGCCTACTCTAGCGGGGTATTCCAGACCAGAAGTATGGAAGAAAAATGGGATCTTATAGAAAGGATCCAGAAGAACACTGAAGACTGGGAAATTGATAAAGGTATTGAACCCGCTATAAACTATGAGCATGACTACATTGAGAGTTATGTGAAGACTGATTACTTTAATGCCTTTTGCTCTAAAATTGGTCTCGATTCCCAGCTAATGGTTGACTTTTGCAAGGACTTTGCTTATCATATTGATTCTTCTAAGAAGAAGGAGAGTCAACATCATAAACCTTTCAAGGAGTCGCCTATTGAGATTAATGTTACTGATCCTGTTTTACCTGCAGTCTTGTATGAACAGCCTCCTTATCCCTCAAGGATAAAGGAGCACTCTTTTGTTACAGGTATTCTAAACAAAAACAGAAGGACCACTGACGAACCTGAGGACATGATCAAGTTCAAGCCTCAAGTTGCAATGGTCAAGGATCTGGTTACCAGTGATATTGAAGAATCCACTATTAGTTTTTGTGTTGTTTCCACTAACATTGTCACAGCCAAGAACAAAGGCCCAATTTCAGGTACACCAGTGGTGTCTGTCAAAATAGGAGATCATAATTATTATGGGCTATGTCATTTGGGATCTAGCGTCAGCGCTATTCCCTTCACACTTTATCAAGAGATCATGCACGAGATTCAGCCGGGTGAGATCGAGGACATTGATGTCACGATTCATCTTGCAAATAAACAAACAATCTCTCCAGTTGGGATTGTGAGAGATGTTGAAGTACTCTGCGGGAAGGTAAAATATCCTACTGACTTTCTTGTACTTGGTTTAGTGCAAGATAGTTTTTGCCCTATTATCTTTGGTAGGCCCTTCCTCATCACTTGTGGAGCTATAATAGATTGCAAGAAAGGTAAAGTTTCTATTGAATTCAACGGTGAGCCGTATGAATTTAATTTTTCTAAGTTTTCTAAGCAGCCTCGTGGTACTGACTTTTCAAGTAATGACAAAATTATTGAAGAAATTGCTTCTATTGTTATTCCTCCTGATGATACTTTGCAGCAATTTATGGAAGACCACGAGAATGACATACGTATGCAGGAGAGCGATGAACTAGAAGACATATTTTTAAGACAAACTCCTATCCTGAAGCACAACCTCCCGGTTGAGCCTTTAGGAACCCTCTCGCAACCAAAAGAAGACCCGGTGTTTGATCTAAAACCACTACCCGATACGCTCAAGTATGCTTATTTAGATGAAAAGAAATTATATGTTGTAATTATCAATTCTAACCTTTCAGGGTATGAAGAAGAGCAATTATTGGAGACACTCCACAGACACCGAGGTGCTATTGGCTATACTCTTGATGATCTGAAGGGTATTAGTCCATCCATTTGCCAAAATACTATCAATCTCGAGCCCGATGCTAAACCAGTTGTTGATCATCAACGACGGTTGAACCCAAAGATGAAGGACGTGGTTAGGACGGAGGTTCTCAAACTTCTAGCCGCAGGTATCATTTATCCTATAGCTGAAAGTAAGTGGGTAAGTCCTGTTCATTGTGTTCCTATGAAAGGAGGTATAACTGTTGTTCCTAATGATAAAAATGAACTAATACCTCAGAGGACTATTATCGGATATAGAATGTGTATTGATTTCAGGAAGTTGAACAAGGCCACCAGGAAGGACAACTATCCTTTGCCCTTTATTGATCAGATGCTCGAGCGGCTGTCTAAAAACACCCACTTCTGCTATCTTGATGGGTATTCTGGCTTCTCCCAGATTCACGTTAACACCGCCGATCAATAGAAGACCACCTTTACGTGTCCTTACGGTACTTATGCTTATACGCGTATGCCTTTTGGTTTATGTAATGCACCTGCTACTTTTCAGAGGTGTATGTCTGCAATATTTCATGGTTTCTGTGAGGAGATTGTATAAGTTTTCATGGACGACTTTTCCCTCTATGGAAACTCCTTTGACCACTGTCTCCACAATCTTAATAAAGTTTTGCAGAGATGTGAAGAAACGAATCTGGTGCTCCATTGGGAGAAGTGCCATTTCATGGTTAACGAAGGGATAGTTCTTGGACACAAGATTTCCGAAAGGGGAATTGAAGTGGACAAGGCAAAAATTGAAGCTATTGAAAGGATGCCTGACGGGGATCAACCCCGGAAAATCCCATGGTCAGGGACCCTGGGTTAGTCATGAGAGACACAGGTTGGACGATAGCTCGTCGGCAAACAGGAAGGCTCGCTCCTGCTTGATATTATTAATGGGGGAGATGTAATTACAGTGGAGGCCAAGGCTGGAGCACTCAAGGCTATGGTTACAGGTGAGATTCGATCTCTTAGGTGTCACCCCTCCTAGCCCTTATATACCGGGCCAGGTCTCGGGGAGTCCCTCTACGTGTACAAGTATGCTTTCCTAACCCTAGCTTGCTCCGTACGGTAGGTCTTCACACCTTCCTTGCGAGTTGCAGACTCCGATGTTGGTACCAACTAGCGGGCTGAGGCTGTATCTTCATGGGCTTTTTGCCTTCATGGACACCAGGTAGGCTCATCTGTAGGAGTCGTGGGGTCACCCCCTCGTCAGTAGCCCCCGAGTGCCTGGTGGACTCGAAAAGTCGCGCAGGGACTCGAGTACATTCATTCGTCGTTCTTTGGTATGCACGGTTTATCCGCGGGTCGCTGGCAGTCTGGTGGCCATGACAAAACCTGTTTCGAGGGATGCTAAGCTGAAAGGGCCCAAGGAGTTGACGGGTCGAGCCTTGGTGAATTGCACTTGGGCAAATACCACAGTAGCCCAATCAAACCCACGTCCCTCGACGTGAGCTTGGAACACTGGTGTCGAGCAAAAGTCCGGCCGCTTCAGGTCTTACGGTGTTCATTTGCTGCCAGTAATGCGTGTAGCCTAAGGCGCGTCCGCCCGGATTTTCTATCATGCTCTGCGCATGGGAAAGGTTGGGAGTGAAATCGCTCTTCGGCAAGTCCCAGCCCGGCCGTACTTCGCAGCAGGGTTTTACCTACACGCTAATCTTGCGTGGCATCTGGGCACAGTGTATCGTGTTCCAGGAAGGTGTGTTTTTGAGGCGTGGAGCCTTATAGCATTGCACCCGCTTGAACCAAAACATCAAGCGAGCTTTTCACTCATTCACCCGAGGAGCTTTGTTTCGAGTGCTCAGTCGGGGGGTTATACGCGAGTAATCACTCGAATGCCGTTTCGGCTCTTCAGGTGAGGGAGCACCCGGGACTCTTAGCACCGTATGGTCTTGGTGAATGCTTGTTTGTCTTACGTCAGATTGAGGGAGCACCCGAGACTCTCATAAATGCGAGTGGTCACTCGAGCACGTGGGAAACCTTTAGGTGAGGGAGCACCCGGGATTCTTATGATGTACGCTCCCGATGGGAGTAAGATGTTTTTCTTCCTTGGGGAAAAGATCTGAAAAATGAAATCTTGAGGTCTAGATGTCTGTTTTTTTTACTGCTTGTCAGGGATGGTGATGCCTCTGTTTGATGGCTGTCAGGGATGCGCTGCCAGTGAACCGTCACTTCTTTAGGACCGGTCATAATAATGGCCGTTGTGGCGTGCGGCGAGCACCGGTTGAGTTTCCCAGACGCGCGTTGGAAACACGCGTGAATTGATGCGTCGTGTGTACAGTGCGTCCCGTGGGAAAGCATCTTCGTTTTGGAGTCTGAGACGGCTGGGACGATTGGTCTTTGAATTAATTACTGTCGTCGTCTTGGATTCCCTGTGCTGTGAGGATAGTTTCTCCATAAATAGGCCTTTCTCTTCCGTGCCTCTATCCAACTCGCTGCTTCACCTCTTCCTTCATCTCTTTTTCCGCTGATGGGTCCCAGGCGAGGTGTTGGCCGTGGCCGTGTTCGTCGTGGCCGTGGTGGCCGTACACCACGCTCATGCCGTGGTGGTCGTCATGGTGCGGCGCCAGTGCCTTCCTCCTCTCCCTTGGAGGAGGGATTCTGGCGCTATGATTTTATTTTGCGTGTTCGTGGCCAAAGTGCTAATCGCAACCTTGTTCCCTCTGCTTTTTCTACCATTGTCTCTGAGCATGGCTTGGATGGCTTGCTTCTACATTTTCAAGGGAGCTGTCAATCTCCTTCTTATGTTTACTTGGAGGTTGATAGCTCTCACTTGATTTTTCTTGGCTCAGGTTGGAGTTTGTTTGCTCAGAGGTTGAATTTGCGAGATGGTGACATGCTCAGGTGTCGTTTTGACGGTGAAAGCACTGTCACTGTCCGTGCATTCGATCTGAGTGGCAATAGCATGGATCCGCCTGGGCAGGAGTCGAGCAGCGACAACTCCACAAAGTCGAGGAATCCATCGCCGGCGTCTTCGACTGCTTCTTCCTCCAGGGACTCTTCTGGTGGTGGTGGTGAGCCGTCTTCAACTGCTTCCTCCTTCTCTTCTGAAGAAGACCTCGATGTCAAGCCACCGGTTAAACGAGCGCGGCAGGCGACCTTGTAGAACTGGAGGCAGCGGCGTCATCTTCGCCGGCAACTTGGGCGGAGCTAGAGAAGAAGCTAGAGGAGCAGGAGAAGAAGATGGTGGAGCATCGTCTCCAATGTCTCTGCAAATAAGTCGAGCTTCACCATTTGTTATGTCATTGACATCATGAGCCTGCTGCTTCGACTCCTACTTTGTCTGTGATGATGCTCTTGTAGTAGAGTCGGCTACCCCTCATGGGCACACATGTAGAAGTCATAATTCCTTGGGTGATTCCCTCTTGTAACAAGAGCTTCCTTCTATCCAAATGTAGTTGAATCCTTTTTGTACTGAGGGTGTAAAATGTGCTTTATCTTTTGTAATGGAATTTATATTTGTGCCTATACGTGACAAAAAACTGTTGCTCGAGTCCTGGACAGTCAGGAGTTGTCTTTGATTTCTTTGTGTTCAAATCCTTTGCGGCCGAGGGCTGTCTTCGAGTCCGTCCAATACTTTTCACTTGCGGATTCTATCCGGTGCACGACAGCTCTCCCGATGGGAGTAGCCCCCGAGGCTACGCTTGAGTCGAAGGGTCATGCGTAGGCTAAAATTTGTTTCCTTTGTCGTCGTTTATCGGGTGCGCGACAGCGCTCCCGATGGGAGTAGCCCCCAAGTCTTTAGGTGATCGTTGGTGATCGGGTGAAGACTAAATGAGCTTCTTCTTCCTCTAAAGTTTCTTCAAGAGTTCTTAGATCTTCATCTGGTTGTGGCCCTGTGAAGACCCCGAGTGCTCATGAAGAAGATCGCGTAGGCGATAGCGTTGCTCAGGGGGAGTTTGCTCTTAAGCCCCCGAGTGCTTTACTTGAGATCGCGTAGGCGATAAAGTTTCTCGAGGGGATTTTATCTTTAAGCCCCCGAGTGCTTTACTTGAGATCGCGTAGGAGATAGAGTTGCTCAGGGGGATTTTATCTTTAAGCCCCCGAGTGTTTTACTTGAGATCGTGTAGGCGATAGAGTTGCTCGGGGGGATTTTATTCTTAAACCCCCGAGTGCTTTACTTGAGATCGCGTAGGCGATAGAGTTGCTCGGGGGGGATTATATTCTTAAGCCCCCGAGTGTTATACTTGAGATCGCGTAGGCGATAGAGTTGCTCGGGGGGATTTTATCCTTAAACCCCCGAGTGCTTTACTTGAGATCGCGTAGGCGATAGAGTTTCTCGGGGGGGTTTTGCTCTTAAGCCCCCGAGTGTTTTACTTGAGATCGCGTAGGCGATAGAGTTGCTCGGGGGGATTTTATTCTTAAACCCCCGAGTGCTTTACTTGAGATCGCGTAGGCGATAGAGTTTCTCGGGGGGGATTTTATTCTTAAGCCCCCGAGTGTTATACTTGAGATCGCGTAGGCGATAGAGTTGCTCGAGGGGATTTTATCCTTAAACCCCCGAGTGCTTTACTTGAGATCGCGTAGGCGATAGAGTTTCTCGGGGGTGTTTTGCTCTTAAGCCCCCGAGTGTTTTACTTGAGATCGCGTAGGCGATAGAGTTTCTCGGGGGGATTTTATCCTTAAACCCCCGAGTGCTTTACTTGAGATCGCATAGGCGATAGATTTTCTCGGGGGGATTTTGCTCTTAAGCCCCGAGTGCTTGACTTGAGATCGCGTAGGCGATAGAGTTGCTCGGGGGGATTTTTCTCTTAAGCCCCCGAGTCCTTTAAGATGGCAGTATTTGGGCAACATTTATTTTATTGCGGTCAAGCTGTTTACATAGTTTGTCTTGGTATCCCTCTGATTTTGGCAGGGCTGTGTCTCTTGCTTCGTCAGCCGTATCCTTGTCATCTTGTAGTGCTTCTTCTGCTTCCTCTTCTTCGTATCCAGTGACCCGGGGTGCTCCAAACTTGAGGTCGTGTGGTAGGACTGCCTCTGCCCCGTACACCATGAGGAAGGGTGTGTATTGGGTCGCGGTGTTTGGTGTAGTTCGTAGACTCCACAGGACCGCGGGGAGCCCTTCTACCAAGTTGCCGACGGCTTGCTCGAGTGGTGCGAGGAGCTGTTTCTTGATTCCTCCGCAGACAAGGCCGTTAGCTTTTTCCACCTGGCCGTTGGACTGCGGGTGCGTGACTGATGCATAATTGATTTTGATTCCCAGTTCTTCGCAGAAGTTCTGAAATTCTGTGGCTGTGAAGTTCGTTCCGTTGTCCGTGATGATGTTGTGTGGCACTCCGAATCTGAATATGATCAACATGATGAAGTTGACGGCCGTGAGGGCTGTGGAGCTGGTGATTGGCACTGCTTCAATCCATTTAGTGAACTTGTCGACTGCGACGAGCAGGTGTGTCCTTCCGCCCTTTGATGATTTCTTGAGTGGGCCTACCATGTCGAGTCCCTAGGTGGCGAACGGCCAGGATAGTGGTATGGTTTTGAGCTCTGATGCGGGAGTGTGTGGCATGTTGGCGAATTTCTGGCAAGCGACGCAACGTCGTACTATTTCCTCTGCGTTTTTCATGGTTGTGGGCCAGTAGAACCCAGCTCGGAATGCTTTGGACACAAGCACTCGACTGCTCGCGTGGTGCCCGCAGGTGCCTTCGTGGATTTTGAGTAGTAGGGCTTTGCCGTATTCTTCGTCGATACACCTTTGGAGTATTTGAGTGATGTTGCGCTTGTATAGTTGTCTATTGATCACCGTGAACGCCTTGGATCGTCGGCTGATGCGTCGTGCTTCGGCCACGTCTTGTGGTAGCGTGCCTTCGATTAGGAATCGGAGAAAAGGTTTTGTCCAGACTGGTCCTTCGAGCTCTGTCGGAGCTGTGCTGTCGGATGTGCTGGTGCTTGCGCCTTCTGATGGCGTTGCTGCTGCCACCTGCGCCATTTCTGTTGCGTCTTCTCCGTCCTCGACTGCTTCAGGTGTTGCTGCCTGGACCTTGATGGATCTCCGGCTGATGCTTTTGAGAAAAACGCCGGGTGGTACAGGTCCCCGGGTCGAACCGATGTTCGCGAGCTCGTCGGCTTCTGTGTTGTTGTCCATGGTGATGTAGTTGAGCTTGCAACCATCGAAACTTCCTTCGAGTTTGTTGTAGAGCTTTTGGTATGCCGCCATGTTGTCGGCTATTGCGTTGCAATATCTCATTGTCTGCTGGACGACGAGATTGGAGTCCCCGTAGATTATGAGGCGAGTGGCTCCGCATGTTTTGGCCATGCGCATGCCATGGAGGAGTGCCTCGTATTCTGCCTCGTTGTTGGAGGCGTTACTGAAGTTGATCTGGAGGACGTATTTCAGCTTCGTTCCTTTAGGGGAGGTGAGCACGACTCCTGCCCCAGCTCCTTGTTGTCTTTTGGACCCATCGAAGAACATTGACCATGAGTTTGATAGGTCCGGAGGGCCTGGTGTCTGAACCTCCGTCCACTTGACCAGAAAGTCTGGGAGTACTTGGGCTTTGATGGCTGTTGGGTGCTTGAACTGCAGGTCCCGTGGGCTGAGATCGATGTTCCAATCGGTGACTCGCCCGGTTGCTCCAGGGTTGTTGAGGATGTCAGCGAGTGGTGCGCTGCTCACGATTGTGATAGGGTGCTCGTCGAAGTAGTGGGATACCTTCCTTGAGGTCATGACTATGGCCAGTTGTAGCTTCTGATAGTGCGGGTACCGCAGCTGGGATTTGGTCAGGAGCATGCTGAGATAGTAGATTGGTATCTGGATGCTCTGGACCTTGCCTTCTTCTGCGCGCTCGACAACGAGCGATGTTCTTACTACACTGCTACGTGCTGCCACGTAGAGGTATAGCTTCTCTCGTTCCTTGGGTACCGCCAGTATTGGTTTAGTCGAGAGTGTCTTTTTCAGGTCCGCGAATGCTTGCCGGGCTTCCTCCGTCCACTCGAATTTCTCTCCTTTTCTGAGCAGCTGATAGAAAGGCAGCGTGCGTTCTCCCAGCCTGCTAATGAAGCGGCTTAGGGCTGCAAGTTTTCCAGTGAGCTGTTGTACTCCTTTGACGTCGGTTGGTTCTTGCATGCGGGTGATGGCTTGGACTTTCTCGGGATTTGCCTGGATTCCTCGAGCAGAGACCATGTAGCCAAGCAGCTTTCCCGCCGGTACGCCGAATGCGCACTTCTTTGGGTTGAGTTTGATTCTGTATTTGTTGAGCGCCGCGAAGGTTTCGCGCAGGTCGTAGAGTAGTGTGGCTGCTTTGTAGGTCTTGATGACGATGTCATCTACGTAGACTTGCACGTTTCTTCCGATTTTCTCTTTCAGGCAGGCCTGCATCATTCGTTGCTAAGTGGCGCCTGCGTTTTTGAGCCCGAAGGGCATGGTCCTGCAGCAGAATACGCCATATGAGGTGATGAATGATGTGTGCTCTTCGTCTTCTTCCTTCATCCTGATTTGGTTGTACCCTGAGTAAGCGTCGAGGAAGGAAAGTAGATCACACCCTGCTATTAAATCGATTATTTGATCGATCCTAGGAAGGGGGAAGTGATCCTTCGGGGAATGCTTGTTGACTGGCCCGTAGTCGACACACATGCGCAGCACGGTCGTGTCTTTCTTGGGCACCAGCACTGGTTTGGCTATCCAGGTGGCTTTCTTCGTTTGTCGGATGAACTGAGCGTCGAGTAACCGGTTGACTTCCTCTCCGATTGCTCTGCGCTTGGGCTCCGAGAATCGTCTCAGTGCTTGCTTCACCGGCTTCGTGTTTGGCTTGATGCGTAGGGCGTGTTCCGCGAATTCGCGTGGTATCCCAGGCATGTCGGCTGGGCACCAGGAGAATATTTCCCACTCGTCTCGAAGGAAAGCGACGAGAGCCGTCGCCTGTTCCCCTGGTAGGTGGGCGTTCACGCGGACTGTTTTGTCCGGGTCCGTCGGGTGCACTTGGTGAGTGACTGTGTCACTGTCGATGCTGAAGTCGCGTCCGTACTCCCTGGATTCTCTTCGGCTTACCAGTGGGAAGGTACTCTTGTCCGTCACCATGGCTATTTCTCTGAGTTCTTGTTCGGCTCCGAATGTATCGGAGATTCTGTGGAAGTCGCGATCACATTGATCGGATTTGATGAAGCTTCCGTTTATCGTGAGGACTCCTCTTGATCCTGGCATCTTGAGCTTGAGATAGGCGTAGTGTGGGACCGCCATGAACTGCGCGAATGTTGGCCGTCCCAATGTGGCGTGATACTGTGATTGCCAGTCGAGTACCTCGAACTCGAGGACGTGCTTTGCGAAGTTGCGTTGGTTGACGAAGACAACCTCGAGTTCGATGACTCCGAGGGATGTGGCTGCTTCTCCCGGGACTACCCCGTGTAACTCGGTGCTTGATTTTCTCGATACTGATCGTGGGATCAGCATCTTTTGCAGGCTGCTGGCGAAGATGATGTTCATGCTGCTACCTCCGTCCATGAAGACCCAATTCATGTCGTATCCTCCGATTTGTGCATCGAGTACTAGGGGCGCGTGCCCTGGTCTGGGTACCGTGGGTGGATGGTCGTCCTGTGAGAACGTGATGCTGGTCTCCGCGTCATGTAGTTGGTAGACTTCGACTATGTTTATGCTCTCAACTGTTCTGGCCTGCAGGGTTTGGGCGTCGCGTTGCGCTTGCGGTACCCTTCTGATACGTCCAAAATGCATCACTATTTTATATAGTAATTCTTTCTTATTCATTGATATATTTCATGATATGATGTTATTCTTATGTTGTTTTGGCTTATTTTACACAGTTTGCAACTTTCCGGTGCCGAAGCAGCAGAAGCAAGATTCAGCGGTAAAAAGTGGACGCTGAGTTGCTGAAGAAGAACACCTCCAAATTACCTGAAAATGGACGGAGGATGTTTTCCAGCAGGATCACGAAGACACGCAAAAGAGCGACCAGAGGGGGGCCATAGGGTGCCCAGGCGGCCACCTGGCGCGGCCCCACCCCTGGCCGCGCCGGGAGGGCGCCTGGACCCCCGGGGCCACTCCCGGCTCCCCCCTCTGGCCTATTTACCCCTCGTGATCCAAAAACCCTAAAAGAGAGAGAGTTTCCGGAGTTCCGCCGCCGCTCCGTGGCGGAAACCTACAGAGAAGAAAAGCCATCTCTGGCGGGCAGATTCCGCCGGGAAGATCACCTCTCGGAAGGGGAGATCGTCGCCATCGTTATCACCATCATCACGGGCATCATCGAGATCATCATCAACATCATCCCCATCATCAGCACCATCTCCATCTCCATCCAATCTTGTCTCACAATTGCAACTCGTGTTGTAATCCGTACTATCTATCCTCTCTACTCTATCGGTGTTGATTACTACTTTGTGGTGAATGCTATTGAGTTTTGTTGGAGAAATATTATTGTGTTCAGATTGTTATCATCTATTTATCCCCACTGATCATGATCTCTTTTATGTCTTGTGAGTAGTTACTTTAGTTCTTGAGGACATGGGAGAAGTCTAGTTGCTAGTAGTCATATGATGTTGAAGTAATATGTGTTGGTTGATATTTAAGTTGTGTTGTTATTTTCCTAGTGGTGTTGTGTGAGTCGAACACTCAGCACTTCGCCTTATCAAGGACCTAGGGGAATGCATTGTGTATAAAGAATGCTTACGGTGGGTTGCCGGAGTGACAGAAACCTAAACCCCAGTTTGCACGCTTTTGCACAAGGGAACAATGGATCACCGATCGTATTGCTATGGTTAGGCTTTTGCCTTAATTACTATCTTTTATTTGCGGATGCTTGCAAGGTGTGTAATCATAAGAGTGCATTCATCTTACTCTAGAGGATGCACTAGCATAGATCCACCCACCAAACACTTATCAACACAGCACATAGTACCGATACGGAATATGGCGAAAGCACATGACTACCTCTCCCGTGTGTCCTCAAGAACACTTTAGCTTTTATAAGTTCAGTTGCTAGGCCTCTCCTTTACTAAGAAAGGATTGGGCCACTCTTTACTATCCGGTATCTTTTACTTTGCTCGTTTTTACTATCCTGTCGCTTATACCAAGAAAACCCCTAAAAAGTTATCTTTCAGTGCTTGCAGTTATCTCCTTACCAAAGTCACTTGCTACTATCTTCTGCTCCTCGTTGGGTTCGACACTCTTACTTATCGAAAACACTGCAATAGATCCCTCTACGTTGAGGGTCATCAAGCTACGTTTTCTGGCGCCGTTGCCGGGGAGTGTAGCGCTATTAGTAAGTGAAGTTGGTAAGGAAGTTTTTATTTTTCTGTTTTTAGTTTTGCTGTTGCTGTTTTTTTCCTTATGGAAACCCCTACTATTGGATCTTTGTTCTTGGGGAGCCGCCCCACAACTAAGGTAGTTACTCCTGCCCCTACTGAAATTGTTCCTTATAAGATACCATCTGGTATTATCGATTATGTCTTAGCTAATCGCTATGCAGGAGACAGACATCCAGGTGAACACTTGCTATATTTATCACAGCTATGTTCATTATTCAAGCTTGCAGGTGTGTCACTGGAGTTCGTTATGAAGAAATTATTCTCCGTATCGCTTACAGACAAAGCTTCAGATTGGTATAAGCTCCTCGACAACTCACATTCTCTCGATTGGGAAGAGCTTATGTCTCTCTTTTATACAAAGTTTTACCCTCTTCATGAAGTTTACCGAGACAGGAATTACATCTATAACTTTAGGTCTCGCGATGGAGAGAGCATCACTCAAGCTTGGGGGAGACTTAAATCCCTAATGTTCAAATGTCCTATCCATAAGCTCCCCAAAGATATTATACTTACAAATTTTTATGCCATGCTTTCTCGTCAGGACAAGGAAAGGTTGGATGCCTCCTCTAGCGGGGTATTTCAGACAAAGAGCGTTGAAGAAAGATGGGATCTCATCGAAAGGATCCAGAAGAATACTGAAGATTGGGAAATCGATAAAGGTATTGAACCTGATATAAACTATGAGCATGATTATATTGAGAGTTATGTGAAAACTGATTATTTTAATACCTTTTGCTCTAAGATTGGTCTATATTCCCATCTAATGATTGATTTTTGTAAGAACTTTGCTTCTCATGTTGATTCTTCTAAGATGAAGAAGGATCAGTACCATAAGCCTTTCAAAGAAGTGCCTATTGATATTCACGTTGCTGATCCTATTTTGCCTGCAGTTATATATGAACAGTCCCCTTTTCCTTCAAGAATAAGGGAGCACTCTTTTGTGACAGGCATCATAAATAAAAGTGAGAGAAGAAAAGGCGAACCTGAGGACCAGATCAGAGTCGATCCTCAAGTTGCTATGGTTAAAGACTTAGTTACTAATGATGTTTTAGATTCTATTATAAATTTTTGTGCTGTTTCAACTAACATTGTCACAGCCAAGAATAGAAGCCCAATTTCAGGTACACCAGTTGTATCTGTTAAAATAGGAGATCACAATTATTACGGGCTATGCGATCTGGGATCAAGTGCTAGCGCGATTCCTTATTCGCTTTATCAAGAGATCATGACTGAGATTTCACCCTGTGAACTCGAAGAGATCGATGTTACTATTCATCTTGCAAACAAAGCCACTATCTCTCCTATTGGGATTGTGAGAGATGTTGAAGTCCTATGCGGAAAGGTAAAGTACCCTACAAACTTTCTTGTACTTGGTTCAGTACAAGATAGTTTTTGTCCTATTATTTTTGGTAGACCTTTTCTCAGAACTTGTGGAGCTATTATAGATTGGAAGAAAGGTAAAGTTTCTGTTGAATTCAATGGTGAGCCATATGAATTTAACTTTTCTAAGATTTCCAAGCAGCCTCGTGGTACTGAATTACCTAGTGATGATAAAATTATTGAAAGTATTGCTTCTATTGCTATTCCCCCTAATGATCCTTTGCAGCAATACATGGAGGACCACGAGAATGATACTCATATGCAGGAAAGAAATGAAATTGACGAAATCTTCTTGAGACAACCTGCTATCCTGAAGCACAACCTTCCGGTTGAACTTTTAGGAATTCTATCCAAACCAAAAGAAGACCCGGTGTTTGATCTCAAACCTCTTCCCGATACGCTCAAGTATGCTTATTTAGATGAAAAGAAAGTATATCCTGTTATTATCAACTCTAACCTTTCAGGATATGAAGAAGAGTGATTATTGGAAGTACTTCGTAAACACCGTGGTGCAATTGGCTATAGCCTTGATGACCTTAAGGGGATTAGTCCATCTATCTGTCAACATACTATCAACCTCGAGCCCGATGCTAAACCTGTTGTTGACCATCAACGACGGTTGAACCCAAAGATGATGGATGTTGTGAGGACCGAAATCCTCAAGCTTCTAGCTGCAGGTATTATCTAACCTATAGCCGATATTAAGTGGGTAAGTCCAGTTCATTGTGTTCCTAAGAAAGGAGGGACAACTATAGTCCCTAATGATAAGAATGAACTAATACCTCAGAGAATTATTATTGGATATAGAATGTGCATTGATTACAGGAAGCTGAACAAGGCAACCAGGAAGGACCACTACCCGCTGCCCTTTATTGATCAGATGCTTGAGAGGCTGTCCAAAAACACCCACTTCTGCTATCTTGACGAGTACTCTTGCTTCTCTCATATTCATGTTAACACTGCCGATCAAGAGAAGACCACTTTCACTTGTCCTTATGGTACTTATGCTTATAGGCTTATGCCTTTTGGTTTATGCAATGCCCCTGCTACTTTTCAGAGATGTATGTCTGCAATATTTCATGGTTTCTGTGAAGAGATTGTGGAAGTCTTCATGGACGATTTCTCTGTCTATGGAACTTCCTTTGACCACTGTCTCCACAATCTTAATAAAGTTTTGCAGAGATGCGAGGATACAAATTTAGTTCTAAACTGGGAAAAGTGCCACTTCATGGTTAACGAAGGGATCATGCTTGGCCACAAGATTTCCGAAAGGGGGATTGAAGTGGACAAGGCAAAGATTGAAGCTATCGAAAGGATGCCCTATCCAAGGGACATTAAAGGTATTCGTAGTTTTCTCGGTCATGCTGGTTTCTATAGAAGGTTTATTAAAGAATTTTCTAAGACCTCGAGACCCCTCACTAATCTTCTCAAGAAGGATGTTCCTTTTGTATTTGATGAAGATTGTAAGGAGGCTTTCGAAGTTCTTAAGAAAGCTTTAATAACCGCTCCTATAGTACAACCACCTCACTGGAATTTTCCCTTTGAAATTATGTGTGATGCTAGTGATTTTGCTGTTGGAGCTGTTTTAGGACAAAGGGTTGATAAAAAGTTGAATGTTATTTATTATGCTAGTAAGACCCTTGATAGTTCTCAAAAGAATTATGCTACCACTGAGAAGGAATTCTTAGCGGTAGTGTTTGCTTGTGATAAGTTTAGGCAGTATATTGTTGATTCTAAAGTTATTATTCATACTGACCATGCTGCCATTAAGTATCTTATGACGAAGAAGGATGCCAAACCAAGGCTCATCAGATGGGTACTCCTTCTTCAAGAATTTGATTTGCAGATTGTTGATAGAAAAGGAGCAGACAACCCTGTAGCGGACAATCTTTCAAGGATGGAAGATATACCGCATGATCCCATCCCAGTCAACGACATTTTTCCGGACGAACAACTTGTCGTGGTTAAGGTACAATCTCTTTCCGATCCTTGGTTTGCAGATTATGCAAATTTTATCGTTGCAAAGTATTTGCCTCCAGGTTTAACATTTCAGCAAAGGAAGAAGTTCTTCCATGATTTGAGGCATTACTTTTGGGATGACCCTCATCTTTTCAAAGAAGGTCCAGACGGGATCGTGAGAAGATGCGTACCGGAACACGAGCAGGAGGACATTCTCAAGCAATGTCACGATAGTCCCTACGGAGGACATCACGCCGGTGAGAGGACCGCACATAAGGTTCTCCAATCAGGTTTTTATTGGCCTACTCTCTTTAAAGAGGCTAGAAATTATGTTTTAGCCTGTGATAAATGTCAGAGAGTTGGTAATATTAGTAGGAGGAATGAGATGCCTATGAATTACTCACTAGTGATTGAGCCTTTTGATTGCTGGGGTTTTGTTTTTATGGGTCCTTTTCCTTCTTCGCACAAGTACACTCACATATTAGTTGATGTTGATTATGTGACCAAGTGGGTTGAAGCAATCCCCACTGAGAGTGCTGATCACAAAACATCTTTGAAAATGCTCAAAGATGTAATTTTCCCTAGGTTTGGTGTACCTAGGTATCTCATGACTGATGGAGGATCACACTTCACGCATGGAGATTTTTGAAAAGCTTTAGCCAAGTACGATGTCAATCATAGGATTGCGTCACCGTACCATCCTCAAACTAGTGGGCAAGTTGAGCTCACCAATAGAGAGATCAAGTTGATCTTGCAGAAGACCGTCAACAGAAATAGGAAGGACTGGTCAAATAAGTTAGGAGATGCTTTGTGGGCGTATATAACTGCTTACAAAAACCCCATGGGCATGTCTCCCTATAAAATGGTATATGGCAAGGCTTGCCATCTGCCATTAGAGTTAGAGCACAAAGCTTTCTGGGCTGTTAGAGAGCTTCATGCTGACCCAAAGTTAGCTGGTGAAAAGCGTCTCATGAACTTGACTTCTCTAGATGAGTGGAGAAGTGAAGCTTACGAGAGCGCTAAAATGTTCAAGGAAAAGGTAAAGAAGTGGCATGACAGGAGGGTTCTGAAACGTGAATTTAATGTTGGTGATAAAGTTTTATTGTTTAGATCCCGTTTCAGGTTTTCTCCAGGTAAACTACTTTCCAGGTGGGAAGGGCCATTTCATATCGAAGAAGTCTACCGGTCTGGTGCAATTAATATTAACAATTTTGAAGGCACCAAACCTCAAGTTGTGAATGGGCAAAGACTCAAGCATTACATGGCGGGAGATCCCGTCAATGTTGATGTGAATATAATACGCACAACAACTCATGAAGAACATGTTGCAGCCCTGTTTCAGACACCGACAGAAGAAGAATAAGAAAAGGTATGTATTACGGTAAGGAAACATCGCGAACCGCCATAAAAGTTCCATATTATGAGTTTTTGTAAAATTAGGAAAATTCGAGGCCTAGGTGGAGCCGGAGACGAGCTCCAGGGGGCCCAGGCGCCCCCCTAGCGCGCCCTACCCCTTGGCCGCGCCGGGAGGCTGCCTGGGCACCCAGGACTCCGTCTCCGACCCCACTTTGGCTCGTTACCTTCCTTTTGTTGCAGAAATTTTTGCTATATATTTGCCCGGATCGTTCCGGCAAAGTATCTCGCGATCTCGTGTGTTTTCTCTTCAATCTGTTTCTGCCAGGAATTCTTTTAGCTAGACCTAGGTGCCATGGCTTCCCCAAGTTCCCCCAAGGACAAGTTCGTCGTCAACGTCATCAACCCTTACCTCGCTGAGGTAAACAAGCACCCCCAGGTCCTTCGTGTGGAGGACGGTGTTCTCCACCAGGAAGATCTGAAGGGACCGGTCATGGAGGGGAGCACCGAGGAGCGGCTGAAGGAGATGGAACATGAGATCTTCAAGTTCAAGAAAAGATGGTGGAGCGTGCTGTTGAAGCCAACTTTGACATCAGGAACGAGATCGAGGCTTCCCATAGGAAAGAGATGAAGGAGATGTGGTCAAGTTTGTCCGCACTAGAAGAAAAAGTTTACCAGCTCCAAGCACAAATCTATGATCTGCACAACCAGAACTGTGAGTATGAACTAAAGTTTCTGCGCATGGGTTTAGGTGCTGAGTGCAGGATTCTGGAAACGGGAATGTCCTTCGAGACTGGAGAGGAGCTACCCTGGAAGCGCTTCGCCAAGGAGTACCTGACTGAGAAGAACAAGAATGAGGAGTAAATCTCCTCGGGTAATGGCATCCCCTCAGCTTGTTCCAAGCTTTGGGGAGTGCCCGGTATCTTTATCTTTATCTTAGTCATTTAGAGTCAAGTAGAGTCGTATCATGTCTAGGGAGTTTATTATATGAAATAGGTGTTTGCATTGAGGTCTATCACTTCGTCTGTGGAGAGATTGTATCCGTGAGTGTGGAGTCGTCAATATTGGAATATTAATGAGAAGTCTATGGGTTCCTTCGCTGCACTCGGTATTCTCTTCACGCAATCGGCATCATATGACGATTCTTATGGGGAGTATTGACCTTATATCAGGTATGGCTTTGAAAACTTTATTTAAATTTTGGCAAACATAGCTTTGGTCTTGACAACTTGCATGTTTTCTCAAGTAGCGACTTAGCCAAAACCTTTATGTTATTATGCTTGAAGTGTTATGTTCACAAGGAAGACAACTTGATGTGTTATGCTTACCTTAATGTTTATGCCTTATATGTTTTGCATCTAAATTAGCATCAACTGTCTGTTCTCTCAAAGCCTTTGCTAGCCAAACTCTTTGCCAAGTAGATTTCTGCTTGTGCATCCATACCCTGAAACCATTACCTTCCATGTGAGTCCACCATACCTTCCTATTCGTGGTATTCCCCTACCACTCTTATAAGTATAGAATTTATGTGTTATCCTTAAATGTTCAAAATCTTCTGTTTTGTGCCTCTTGTTTAGCTCATGAGGAAGTAGTAGGTAATTCATGATCTTCTTAAGTTGGACAAGTTTTATCCCGGGATTGCATGTCTAATCTGCAAACCCATAATACGAGGAGGAACTGGCATTGGTGCGCCCAGCTCGAAAGATAATATAACAAACAAACCCTCATTCACGCTTGGTCTATGAGAAATCAGAAACTTTGGCAGTGATAAACAAAGGAGATTAAGGGGATGTGATCGTCCTCACTTGGGAGCCGTTCCTCGAAACTTGTCCATCTGGAGAAGTAATTGAGCTATCTATTAGCATTCGTTGACAAACTATGCACCACCCCGAAGTCTATTTTTATTCTTCTTGATTTAAGGATAGCACATGAGTTTTCCCTGCTTTCCTTGAACAAGGCCTTTCTTCCACCTTCATGTTGAGTCAGTTTTCCCACTTCCTTCTTTTCCCTAAGAGAACAGACATTTGATGTTGATGAGGATTCATCCATATAGAGCTGCATTAAGTTTTGCCATGCCATATCCTTGTTGACATTATCTTTTGATAAGTAAGTTGTTTGCGAAAGCTTTTGCCTAGCAAGCATCTTCCTTTGTGTTAGCATTTGCACTTCATGAATATTAACATGTTCTTTCAAAAGCTTCAAATTGTTTTTAGTTGTCCTTTGACCAAGATTATGTTTGCCATAATTTGATGAGTTTCCTCAGCCCTACTTTTGATTATAATTGTTATTACTTTCTCATGAGGGCCTTATGAGTTGAGGTTGCTGTTGAGGATGCTTGAGTATGATGAAGGAACCTTGATGCTTCTTGTCCGTATTCTATTTATCGACACTTCACTCTCTAAAACTTGTGGAGAGGTTTACCAAGCTCAGTATTCGCTTGGGGACAAGCGAGGTCTAAGCTTGGGGGAGTTGATACGTCCAAAATGCATCACTATTTTATATAGTAATTCTTTCTTATTCATTGATATATTTCATGATATGATGCTATTCTTATGTTATTTTGGCTTATTTTACACAGTTTGCAACTTTCCGGTGCCGAAGCAGCAGACGCAGGATTCAGCGGTAAAAAGTGGACGTTGAGTTGTTGAAGAAGAAAACCTCCAAATTACCTGAAAATCTACGGAGGATGTTTTCCAGCAGGATCACGAAGACACGCAAAAGAGCGACCAGAGGGGGGTCACAGGGTGCCCAGGCGGCCACCTAGCGCGGCCCCACCCCTGGCCGCGCCGGGAGGGCGCCTGGACCCCCGGGGCCACTCCCGGCTCCCCCCTCTGGCCTATTTACCCCTCGTGATCCAAAAACCCTAAAAGAGAGAGAGTTTCCGGAGTTCCGCCGCCGCTCCGTGGCGGAAACCTACAGAGAAGAAAATCCATCTCTGGTGGGCAGATTCCGCCGGGGAGATCACCTCCCGGAAGGGGAGATCGTCGCCATCGTCATCACAATCGTCACGGGAATCATCGAGATCATCATCAACATCATCCCCATCATCAGCACCATCTCCATCTCCATCCAATCTTGTCTCACAATTGCAACTCGTGTTGTAATCCATACTATCTATCCTCTCTACTCTATCGGTGTTGATTACTACTTTGTGGTGAATGCTATTGAGTTTTGTTGGAGAAATATTATTGTGTTCAGATTGTTTATCATCTATTTATCCCCACTGATCATGATCTCTTTTATGTCTTGTGAGTAGTTACTTTAGTTCTTGAAAACATGGGAGAAGTCTAGTTGCTAGTAGTCATATGATGTTGAAGTAATATGTGTTGGTTGATATTTAAGTTGTGTTGTTATTTTCCTAGTGGTGTTGTGTGAGTCGAACACTCAACACTTCGCCTTATCAAGGACCTAGGGGAATGCATTGTGTATAAAGAATGCTTATGGTGGGTTGCTGGAGTGACAGAAACCTAAACCCCAGTTTGCACGCTTTTGCACAAGGGAACAATGGATCACCGATCGTATTGCTATGGTTAGGCTTTTGCCTTAATTACTATCTTGTATTTGCGGATGCTTGCAAGATGTGTAATCATAAGAGTGCATTCATCTTAGTCTAGAGGATGCACTAGCATAGATCCACCCACCAAACACTTATCAACACAGCACATAGTACCGATACGGAATATGGCGAAAGCACATGACTACCTCTCCCGTGTGTCCTCAAGAACACTTTAGCTTTTATAAGTTCAGTTGCTAGGCCTCTCCTTTACTAAGAAAGGATTGGGACACTCTTTACTATCCAGTATCTTTTACTTTGCTCGTTTTTACTATCCTGTCACTTATACCAAGAAAACCCCTAAAAAGTTATCTTTCAGTGCTTGCAGTTATCTCCTTACCAAAGTCACTTGCTACTACCTTCTGCTCCTCGTTGGGTTCGACACTCTTACTTATCGAAAACACTGCAATAGATCCCTCTACATTGAGGGTCATTACCTTCCTTCTTGGATCATGAGCACCTGTGCTTGCAGCGGGCTGTGACGTCCTTCCGGTCTTGAGGTCGGCGATTGCTCGGGTCGCTGGTTGCGTCGGTCTTCCTTCTGCTTCTCCTTCTTGAGGTCCTCGGCTAGCTCGTTGAACAGGAGGCAGTCTCTCAAAGTGTGACCTGACCTGACGCGTCCCCAGTCGTCCTCGAAGCTGTGGATCGTGCAGGGTCCTGCTAGCTGCTCTCTAGCCGTGAGTTTGCTAGATCCGGCGTGCCTCTTCCTTCTTGAGATTCTGAAGATCTGCTCGTGATCCTCCTGGTGCTCGTGGAAGCGAGGGTCGGTTTCGACTCCTCGACTCGTGTCTTGGTGCTTGATGAGGTTGGCGAATTCATCTGGTCTTCGATCTGGGTCATAGTACTCGCCTACAGGTGTCTCGGAGTCGCTGTCTTGGTTGGCGGCAGATGCTCGCGCGACTGCGTGTCGTCGAGTGGTCGTCGGTTGTGCGGCTGCGTGATGTGGATCGTTCGTTGGGGCCTCGCCGTAGATCTCCCGCGTGTGCCTTTTGGGTCGTCGATTCCTTCTTACTTGGCGGTGGTTCTGCTGATCGCTGGATTCAATCTCGCAGTCTTCGTCTTGATGTGCGGCGGCTGCCCGGGCGGTGGTGGGTTGTCGAAAGATTTGCGAGTCCTCGGCTGCGCATCGTAGTTCGTCGAGTGGGATTCCTTCGTAGAGGCCCCTCGCCGTTCTTCTGGGTCGTCGACTCTTCTGGCGCCGGCGTTGTATCTGGCCGTTACCGTAGTATCGGTCTTGGCACGACTGCGGCTTGAGTGGTCTTGATGGGGCGGCGGAGATGTTCGCCGTGATCTTGAATCCTTCGAGTGGGCTAGATCTGGGTCTTGCCCTTGAGTCGTAGCTTGTTGTGGACGGGACCGCCGAGATCGTGATCCAAACCTGTGTAGTTCCCACAGACGGCGCCAATTGACGGGGATCAACCCCGGAAAATCCCATGGTCAGGGACCCTGGGTTAGTCATGAGAGACACAGGTTGGACGATAGCTCGTCGGCAAACAGGAAGGCTCGCTCCTGCTCGATATTATTAATTGGGGAGATGTAATTACAGTGGAGGCCAAGGCTGGAGCGCTCAAGGCTAGGGTTACAGGTGAGATTCGATCTCTTAGGCGTCACCCCTCCTAGCCCTTATATACCGGGCCAGGTCTCGGGGAGTCCCTCTACGTGTACAAGTATGCTTTCCTAACCCTAGCTTGCTCCGTACGGTAGGTCTTTGCACCTTCCTTGCGAGTTGCAGACTCCTACGTTGGTACCAACTAGCGGGCTGAGGTTGTATCTTCATGGGCTTTCTGCCTTCATGGACACCAGGTAGGCTCATCCGTAGGAGTCGTGGGGTCACCCCCTCGTCAATGCCCTATCCAAGGGACATCAAAGGTATTCGTAGTTTTCTGGGTCATGCTGGTTTCTATAGAAGATTTATCAAGGACTTTTCTAAGACCTCGAGACCCCTTACCAATCTTCTCCAGAAGGATTCTCCTTTTGTAGTTGATGAAGATTGTAAGTAAGCTTTTGAAATTCTTAAGAAAGCCTTGATAACCGCTCCTATAGTACAACCACCTGACTGGAATTTTCCCTTCGAAATTATGTGTGATGCTAGTGATTTTGCTGTTGGATCTGTTTTAGGACAAAGGGTTGACAAGAAGTTGAATGTCATCCACTATGCCAGCAAGACACTTGATAGTGCTCAAAAGAATTATGCTAGTACCGAGAAGGAATTCTTGGCAGTGGTGTTTGCTTGTGATAAGTTTAGATCGTATATTGTTGATTCTAAAGTTATTATTCATACTGACCATGCTGCCATTAAGTATCTTATGCAGAAAAAGGACGCCAAACCAAGACTCATTACATGGGTACTCCTTCTTCAAGAATTTGATTTGCAGATTGTCAATTGAAAAGGAGAAGACAATCCGGTGGCGGATAATCTTTCAAGGATGGAAGATATCCCGCATGATCCGATTCCAGTCAACGACAGTTTCCCCGATGAACAACTTGCTGTTGTAAAAGTACAATCTCATTCCGACCCTTAGTTTGCAGATTATGCTAATTTTATCGTTGCAAAGTTTTTGCCTCCAGGTTTTACATTTCAGCAGAGGAAGAAATTCTTCACGGATTTGAGGCACTACTTTTGGGATGATCCACATCTTTTCAAGGAAGGTCCAGATGGGATCGTGAGAAGATGTATACCGGAGCACGAGCAGCAGGACATTCTTCGACAATGTCATGATAGTCCCTATGGAGGACATCATGCCGGTGAAAGGACCGCACATAAAGTTTTACAATCAGGTTTTTATTGGCCTACTCTTTTTAAGGACGCCCGAAGGTACGTTCTATCTTGTGATAAGTGTCAGAGAGTTGGTAATATTAGCAGGAGAAATGAGATGCCTATGAATTACTCACTAGTGATCGAACCTTTTGATTGCTGGGGTTTTGATTTTATGGGTCCTTTTCCTCCTTCACACAAGTACACACACATCTTAGTTGTTGTTGATTATGTAACCAAGTGGGTTGAAGCAATCCCCACGGAGAGTGCTGATCACAAGACATCTTTGAAAATGCTCAAGGATGTAATTTTTCCTAGGTTTGGAGTACCAAGGTACCTCATGACAGATGGAGGGTCACAC
The DNA here is from genome assembly GCA_950022295.1 of Bromus sterilis. NCBI lineage: Eukaryota > Viridiplantae > Streptophyta > Magnoliopsida > Poales > Poaceae > Bromus > Bromus sterilis. The sequence goes on along the minus strand of OX465598.1, from coordinate 247,940,859 downwards.
TTCACGCATGGAGCTTTTAGGAAAGCTCTAGCCAAGTACGATGTCAATCATAGGATTGCATCGTCGTACCACCCTCAAACTAGTGGGCAAGTTGAGCTCACCAATAGGGAGATCAAGTTGATCTTACAGAAGACAGTAAACATTTCTAGAAAGGACTGGTCAAAGAAGTTAGGAGATTCTTTTTGGGCTTATAGAAATGCTTAAAAAAAACCCATGGGCATGTCTCTGTATAAAATGGTCTATGGCAAGGCTTGCCATTTACCATTAGAGTTAGAGCATAAGGCTTTCTGGGCTGTCAGAGAGCTAAATGTTGACCCCAAGTTAGCTGGTGAAAAGCGTCTCATGAACTTGACTTCTCTAGATGAGTGGAGGAGTGAAGCTTACGAGAGCGCTAAAATGTTCAAGGAAAAGGTAAAGAAGTGGCACGATAAAGAATTCTGAAACGTAAATTTAATGTTGGTGATAAAGTTTTGTTGTTTAGATCTCGTTTCAGGTTTTCTCCAGGTAAACTACTTTCCAGATGGGAAGGACCTTTTCATATCGAAGAAGTATATCGGTCTGGTGCAATCAAGATCAATAATTTCGAAGGCACCAAACCTCAAGTTGTGAATGGACAAAGACTCAAACATTACATGGCAGGTGATCCAATCAATGTGGATACAAACATGATATATACAAAGACTCATGAAGAACATGTTGCAGCCCAGTTTCAGACTCCGGCAGGAGCAGAATAAGAAAAGGTATGTATTACGGAAAGGAAACATCGCGAACGTCAATAAAAGTTTACTTTTCAAAGTTTTTACAAAATTAGGAAAATTCCAATCCCGAGTGGAGCCGGAGAAGAGCTCCAGGGGGGCCATGAGGCCTCCTGGCGCGGCCCCCCTCATGGCCGCGCCATGCACCCTCCTGGGTGCCCTGGAATCCGACTCCGACTCCACCTAGGCTTGAAACCTTCCTTCTGTTGCGGAAATTTTTGCTATATATTTTCCCGGATAATCCCGGCACCGTATCTCTCGATTTCGCGTGTTTTCTTTCTCGGTCTGTTTCTGCCAGAAAAACTTTCAGCAGATCTAGGTGCCATGGCTTCCCCAAGTTCTCCCAAGGACAAGTTCGTCGTCAACGTCATCAACCCTTACCTCGCTGAGGTGAGGAAGCACCCCCAGGTCCTTCGTGTGGAGGACGGTGTTCTCCACAAGGAAGATCTGAAGGGGCCAGTCAAGGAAGGGAGCACCGAGGAGCGGCTGAAGGAGATGGAACATGAGGTCTTCAAGTTCAAGAAGATGGTGGAGCGTGGTGTTGAAGCTAACTTCGACATCAGGAACGCGATCGAGGCTTCCCACAAGAAAGAGATGAAGGAGATGTGGTCAAGTCTGGCCGCACTAGAAGAAAAAGTTTATGAGCTCCAAGCACAGATCTATAATCTACAGAACCAGAACTGTGAGTATGAACTAAAGTTTCTGCGCATGGGTTTGGGTGCTGAGTGCAGGATCTTGGAAACGGGAATGTCCTTCAAGACTGGAGAACAACCACCATGGAAGCGCTTCGCCAAGGAGTACGTGACCGACAAGAACAAGAATGAGGAGTAAATCTCCTCGGGTATTGGCACCCCCTTAGCTTGTTCCAAGCTTGGGGGAGTGCCCGGTATCTTTATCTTTATCTTTTTCTTTAGGAGTCAAGTAGAGTCATATCATGTCTAGGGAAGTTACTTTATGAAATAGGTGTTGCTTTGAGGTCTATCACTCCTTTTGTGGAGAGCTTTGTATCCGTGAGTGTGGGGTCGTCTATGAAGGAATATTAATGAGAAGTCTATTGGTTTCTTCGCTGCACTCGGTATCCTCTTCACGCAATCGACATTATGAGCTGATTCTTATGGGGAGTATTGACCTTATATCAGGTATGGCTTCGAAAACTTTATTTAAATCTTCGCAACTATATCTTTGGTCATAACAACAAGCATGTTTTTCTCAAATTAGCGACATAGCCAAAACCTTTGTGTTATTTTGCTTGAAGTGTTATGTTGACAAGGAAGACAACTTGATGTTTCATGCTAGTTTTATTGTTTATGCTTTGTATTGCTTGCATCTAAGTTGTCATCAATTGTCTGGTCTCTCAAAGCCTTGCTAGCCAAAACTCTGTACTAAGCGGAATTCTTCTTGTACTTCCATACCCTGAAACCAACATCTTCCACTTGAGTCCACCATACCTTCCTATTTGTGGTATTCCACTACTACTCCTAAAGTATATAATTTATGTGCTATCTCTAGATGTTCAAAATCTTCTGTTTTGTGCCCCTGATTCGGCTCATGAGGAAGTGGTGGGTAACCCATGATCTTCTTAATTTGGACAAGTTTTATCTTGGGATTGCATGTCTAGTCTGCAAACCCCTAATACGAGAAGGGACTGGCATGAGTGCCCAGCTCGTAAAAGATAAATACTAACGCACAAGTTCCTTCACCCATTCATGAGTGATAAACAAAGGAATTTAAGGGGATGTGATCGTCCCCGCATGGGAGCCGTTCCTCGAAACTTGTCCAAATCATGAAGTGAGTGAGTTATCCATCAGCAGTCGTTGACGGATCATGCACCTCCCAAAATTCTGTTTTTTATTCTGTTTGATCTAGAGATGGCACATGAGTTTTCCATGCTTACCCTTTTGCACGGGGTTTATCCTTTATTTTGTGCTGAGTCAGTCCTTCCTACTTCCTTACTTCTTGAGAGAGAACAGACACTTGATGTTAACAAAGATTCTTGCATACAAAGCTGCATTGAAAGTTAGCATGTTACATCTTTGTTGAGATTATCTTTTGATAAGTGAGTTGTTTGCAAAAGCTTATGCTTAGTAAACATCTTCCTTTGTGTTAACATGTGCACTTCTTGACTAATAACATGTTCTTTCCAAAGCTTCAACTGGTTCCATTATAAGCGAAAGAGAAAAAGTAAAAGTTATTAGTTGTTCCTTGACCAAGGCTATGTTTTCCATGATTTGATGAGTTTTCCAGGTCCTACTTTGTTATAATTGTTACTACTTTCTCATAAGGACCTTATGAGTTGAGGTTACTGTTGAGGTGAATCAGTTTAGTGAGAAATCTTGATGCTTCTTGTCCGTATTCTTTTATCGACGCTTCACTCTCTAAACTTGTGGACAGGTTTACCGAGCTCAGCAATCGCTTGGGGACAAGCGAGGTCTAAGCTTGGGGGAGTTGATACGTCCAAAAAGCATCACTATTTTATATTGTAATCTCATCCTATTCATTGATATATTCCACTTTAAAGTATTGTTCTTATGTTTTTTGGCTTGTTTTACACAGTTTACAACTTTCCGGTGCCGAAGCAGCAGAACCAGGATTCAGCGGGGAAAAGTGGATATCAAGTTGCTGAATCAGATCAAGTCCAAACGAGATGAAAATTTACGGAGATCGTTTTTATGGGAATTGACTAGGGATCACCGAAGATGGAGGTGAGGGACCCACAAGGCAGCCAGAAGGGTGTCTGGCGCGGCCCCCCTCCTGGCCGCGCCAGGCACCCTCCTGGATGCCTGTTGGCCCCCCTCGGTGCCCCCTCTCGCCTATAAGACCCCCCTGGGGTGAAAACCCTAAAAGAAGAAGAGTTTCCGTGTTTCGCCTCCGTCACGGGGAGGAAACCTACAAAGGAGAAAAGCCATCTCCGGCGGGCAGATTCCGCCGGGGAGATCACCTCCCGGAAGGGGAGATCGTCGCCATCATCATCATCATCACGGGAATCATAAAATCATCATCAACATCAGCACCATCTCCATCTCCATCCCATCTCATCTCACAATTGCAACTTGTGTTGTAATCCGTACTATCTATCCTCTCTACTCTGTTGGTGTTGATTACTACTTTGTGGTGAATGCTATTGAGTTTTGTTGGAGAAATATCATTGTGTCCAGATTGTTTTCCACCCATCTATTACCTCTGATCATGATCTCTTTTATGTCTTGTGAGTAGTTACTTTAGTTCTTGAGAACATGGGAGAAGTCTAGTTGTTAGTAGTCATATGATGATGAAGTTCTATGTGTTGCTTGATACTTAAGTTGTGTTGTTATTCCTCTAGTGGTGTTATGTGAGTCGAACACTTAACACTTCACCTTTCATGGGCCTAGAGGAATACATTGTGCACAAAGGATGCTTATGGTGGGTTGCCGGAGTGACAGAAACCTAAACCCCATTTCGCACACTTTTGCACAAGGGAGTTATGGATCCTTGATCGTAATGTTGTGGTTAGGCTTATGCCTTAATTACTACCTTGTATTTGCGGATGCTTGCAAGGTGTGTAATCATAAGAGTACACTTATCTTAGTCTAGAAGGTGTACTAGCATTGATCCACCCACCAACATGTAACAGCCCAGTTTTCACAAAAATTAAAATTTTTGTTTTCGGTGTGAATTGTTTGATTGTCTGATTTGTTTGCGGTGTTTGCATCCTCGATTTATCGATCAACGATTATTTTTCCCCCTCTTATCTCGTATCGAACGGAGACTGACCCTTGCCACCCTGACACTCGACCTTTGTGACACCGGGTTTCACCCGATCACCGTCGCAAAACCCGCACGAGACCATCCATCGCCACCGGAGCGAAAACCCCGTTTATTAAATAAGCGGATTATTTTATTGGGGCGCCGAAAAATGTTGTCGGAATGTCACCGCGGTGAGGTACGATCGACGGGCTCGACGCGCTGAGCGCGTAGGTCAAAGTTTCGTCTGAATCGGAGTCCGTACGGAGTCTCAGCGGTCACGAACGCGATCACCGGACGCGTGAGAGGGGTTTCGAGGGCATTTGCGTAAACAGGCCAGCCAACCTGCCTATATAATGACCCCCACCTTCCAAACCAGCCAATTAGGGTTTCCCTAAGACTTTTTGCAGCCACCCCCCTCAATTTTTGCCCAATTTCGTCCAAAATCCCCCCTTTTTCCAAAACCCTAGCCTCCCAGACGTTTGGGGCCGTTGATCTGCGAGATCTGGGGCTCAGATCGCACCCCGAAGGCCTCCACCGCAGCTCCATCCCACTCTGGGCCACGCGGTCCCGCAACCGCTGCCGCCAGGGCCAGATCTGGGCCGACCTCGCCGCCAACCGCGTCCTGCCTGTGGAGGCGCCGCCTCGCACGCCGGCGAGCGCGCCGCCGGCCGGCCACCGCGCGCTGAGCCGCCCCGGCCAGGTCTCCCCGCGGCCTCCCTCTCCCCTTCTCCTCCTTCCCCTACCTCCTCCTCCTCTAACCCCCTCTCTCTCTCTCTCTCTCTCTGCGAGCAACGGCGGCCCCGCCATTGGAGGCCCTAGCTCGAGCTCGGCCTGACCCTAGGGCCCGAGAGCTCCCCCGCCGCCTTGGACCTCTCCGTCGGCGCCCCTCCGACCGGATCCGCTCCCAGCCGCTTCCCCCGCCTGCCAGAGACCTGCGCCACCATCCTTCTCGCCGGCGAGCTCCGCCAGCCGCCGCCGGCCACCGGACGGCCTCGCCCCGTCCTGGATCGAGCGACCACCCCGCCGTGGCCCAGCCGGTCCGGATACGGCCCACTTCCCCAGCCGGCCCGCAGCCAGCGGCCTAGTCCAGCGCCAGCCAGGCCAGGTCCAGGTCGCCAGATGGGCCGGCCCGTGAGGTCTTCTCTTTTTTTTTCATTTTTCCTCTGTTTTTTTTCTCTAAGTCTGGTGATAAGTTGCTGCTGATGCTGTTTTGCGACGTTAATAGCGATTAATCCGTAGCTCGTATGACGTTGGCCCCAAAAGGAAATTTGTTGTGCTTGATGTGGTGAAAATTTTATATTTTGTGAGCTTTTGCATTTGAGGTCATCTTGATTGTGTTATTGCTGTTCAAACAGGGCATCAGGTCGTTAATTGCAAACTGTTGTTAATGGCTGCTGAAAACTGTTGCTTGATTGAAACTTCGGGTGACGATTGCTTCGCAACCGTTCATCGGAATTGATTGATTCCTATTGTGTTGCGTTAAGCATTGTTTCTAATTCAGTTTCATGCATTCACATGCCATAATTGCTTGCTGCGTCATGATTATATCTTGCTCCAAAGTAGCTACCCTGCTGTTAGTGTGCTGTTGTTTATATTTTGTTGCAACTTCGGTCGACGAGTGTGTCGCGACCGTTTATCGGAATTGAGTGATTCCAATTGCATATTGTTAAGCATCATGTCTACTTTCATTACATGTATTGCCTCTTCATGTTAGCATTCCTGGTCATATAGTTATTGAGCTCCAAAGTTGCTATGCTGCTGTTTTTGACAGCCACCTCTGTTTTTCTCAAGTCTGTAACGTTCCGATGCCATGTTGTTTGCTTAATATCTTTTGATCTATGATGCCTTTTTGCATGATTCTTTTTGCCATGCCTTACCTGTCATGTCTACTTTAGTTCCATATCATTTGTGAGCATGTTTGCATTGATTATCATGTTTATGCATTGCTCTAAAGTGTGCTTCATGATGTTGGCAGATTGTGCCCGTAACTTGTTTTGCTTATATTTTTTAACCGTAACTCCGTTTGGAGTGTGCCTTATATGTAACTTGATTAGTTTTTCGTGTAATTTGTGTTTATGCTATTGTTTTCTACTATTAACCAACCTAAAATATGATTTAGGACAGAACAGTACCAAATCCTTTAATTGCCGTGCGACACTTAGTGTTATGCCATGTTTAGGTTTTGCCTCACTTAAATTGACTAGCATAGATAGTTTACTTTGTGCTTCACCTCTTGACATGTTTGTGTTCTATGCCATGCTTGCTTGAGTTGCCATGTTAACAACCGTTGGTTGATCACCTGTAGCTAAGCAACTTGAACCTCCGTAAACGTGCGGTATTCGTCGTGTGTGACCGATACCCCACTTAAACTGTTAGTAACCGTTCTCGACGATAGATCCGTATCGCGTTGCCGTGTCGTGTGATGTATTCTTGATCTCGTGTTGCCTCGTAGTAATAGATGTTTTCTCGTTGATTGCTTTCCAGTGTTTATCGTCTTGTGTGCTTCCGCGGGTACCTCTCGGAGATGATGCGAGCTTGCGATCGGCTACACCTTCGGAACCAGACTTATCAACAGGCAAGGACTATACATTATGATCCATTCTATTTCAACCAGCTGTTTGCATGCTAGTCTAGGTTAGGTTCGATGTTTGATCCTACCACATGTTTACAGCCTCTTTCAAACCGATACAGCCATGTCCCCTCCCAGCAAACCATGTACTGCTATGTTACTATTGCTCGTTGCTCAGCCCCTGCTTAGTATGCATGCTTAGGATGCTACGATGTTACCTCCTGTTACTCCTGGGTTTTGGGATATCACATTATTATATTATTGTTGATGATATGATTATTATAAATGTTGACTATATTCGACGAAGGATGGAAGGTCTAGGCTATCCCGCCTCGACGCTTTGTTCCATTCGATTCACCTAGGACCCAAGTTCCGGGTATTGGTTTTAAGACTGAGCGTGCCTAACCGCGTGTGGGATTTTATGGGGTCCCCTTTTCTTACCTATCTAGCTTCAAACATTTCTAGTGGTGGCCCAAGCTAATTTACCATTTGAAAACGTGTGTGTGACTGGTGAGCTCCCAGCAGTTTTAAAACAACTCGGGCCAGCGGGGACATGGTTTCTCTTGTTGGTCCACCACAGGGAGCTAGGGGGCTGCCCACATCTGTTTGGGTAGCTAACCCGACCTCGTCCAGACGGTAGAGGCCGATTCGAGAGCGCGGACGGCTTTTGAATTGGATGTCGACTCACCGGGGGCCACCCGGATTTGTTCGTAGTTAGTTAGAGGGACCTGTCGTTTCGGATCTCTTGGAACTAAATCATAAAATGGTTGCCTGTGATGGGTAGAAACTGAGAGAGATGGGCGTGCGTGCGGAGCCTTGTAATGGGCAGTTGGTACACCCGTGCAGGGTTAAATCTTTTCGAGAAGCCATGTCCGCGGTTATGGACGACTTGAGACCTACTCCTTGTTCATAGACAACAACAACTGAGATAATCTTAATATAACTTGATCAACGTGTGTGTGTGCCTTGACTGCTTTTTCTTCATCGGGATGAGAAGAGGAGGACAAGGATAGGATAGGTGTTATGCTTGCGTAAGTAGTTGATAGCAAGACTTCTTGGAGGCGATTCCTCATTGAATGCTTGGCTTCTTATCTTACTCTCTAGACCGTGAGCCACTTCATAAATGCTAGTGCGGCAGCAACCTCACCACTTACCCCTTCCTTACCGTAAACTACTAGTTGTCCTAGAATGACGAGTGATGAAGTCCTTGCTGGGTCAGATGACCACTACAGTTGGATGTTGAGTACCTCTGTACTCATGATACTACCCCCAAACTCTTTTCAGGGTTCTTGATCGACAACAGGTATGGTGGTCGACGTTTCACGTGGAGACTCGACGACGACTAGTTAGGCGGAGGGCCTGGACCCGTGTGGTTATGGGATCGATGTTTTTCTCTTTGCCAGTAGGCATTTGATTGTAGTCTGTACTCAGACATGTATTTTCCGTTGTTGTATTGTATTTGAGGCAGTTGTATGCCGATTGTATGAGATGTTGTACCTGTATCTGTAATGTTGTGATATCATGTTGGAAATCCGGGGCATATGGCTACGTCATATGTCTGGGTAAGACTGATATGTGCTTCGTCCCGGATCTGGATGGAAACATCAAGATCTGGAACAGTGCCGCATATCGGGCCTTACACAACACTTATCAACACAATACATATTACTTTGCAGAGTATGGTGAAAGTAACTTGACTATCTCTCCCGCGTGTTCTCGAGAACGCTTTAGCTTTTATAAGTTTGGTTCCTAGGCTTATCCTTTTGGAAGGATTGGGCCACTTGCTACTCCTCAGTTGCCCTGTTTACTTTTCTTGTCTTTTACTTTTCTGTTGCTTAAACCAAAAACCCCTAAATATTTACCTTTGAGTGTGTGCAGCCTTTCCTTATCCAGTATCACTTATCAGCACCTTCTGCTCCTCGTGGGATCGACATCCTTATTTATCGAAAATCTACAATTGATCCCCTAGACTTGTGGGTTATCAAGAATCGTTTATTGGCGCGGTTAACAGGGGAGGAAATCCCACTGAACCTATTAACTTCACCGCCATCAGGTGCTAATTCAAGTTAGTCGCTTCTGCGTCCCGCTCGAGTTAGTAGCGCATAAAAGGCCACCGACTCACGACACTCGCACTCGTGTCGCTGCCGGATTCTCGACAACAGATATAAGAACAATGAACTTTATACTAAGACATAAATATATAGAGTCCAGGGAATACATCGCCACTGGTATTTATTACGTCATCTCAGAGGTCCATGGACCCAATAGTACATCATGCAACAAGCGGAAGACAGTCACGACCGAGTACGGTCAAAATCCAAATGGCCCTAGAGAGGGTTGCACATAAATAAGTCCACCCACGGAACGTCGGATCCCAACTATAGGAGCTATTGAACGAAGTCATCCTCATCGTCGTCCTCCGGAGGCACCTCCACGAAGTAACGTCCGGTGCTCGGGTCGAGGTAGTAGTCAACTGCAGCGGCCGATCAGGCAAAACAGTAAAAGCACAAAAGGAAACCAGGGGTGAGATTATATCATTACAGGATAACTAACTTCCTACGGTAAGACAAAGTATTTGGAAAGGTTGCAGATGCACTAGCATATATGGTGGCTATCGTTCTATTAGAGTAGAGGAAAGATCCAAGAAATGCACGTGACATCGTGTCATAAGTCTGCTATTCACCTACTTATGGCAACCATAACACAACCTTGATCTTCTCTCGGTCCCCCTGGACGATGAAAAGCAGCCAAGGTACTCACACGGTAGGCAAGTTTTAATTATGATCCAGTTTGATGTTATTCTATGAACAAGGAGTAGGTCTCAAGTCGTCCATAACCGCGGACACGGCTTTTCGAAAAGATTTAACCCTGCAGGGGTGTACCAACTGCCCATCATAGGCTTCGCATGTACGCCCGGTTTCCACTTGGCTGGGTAAACGCCTGAAACTCCGGAACGTCAGAGTCCCTCTAACTATCAACGCACAATTCCGGGTGGCCCCCGGTGAGTCGACATCCAACTCAAAAGCCGGTCGCGCTCTCGAATCGGTCTCTACCGTATGGCCAAGGTCGGGTTTAGTCTCACCTATATAACAGAGGACTTCCCTAGCTCACCAGTGTGGACCAACCAGAGGAACTAAGTCTCCGTTGGTCCGGGTTGTTTCGAAAACTGCTGGGGTACCAACCAAGCACACACACGTTTGCAAATAGTAAATCAGCTCGGGCCACCACTAGAATTGTATGAAGCTAGGTAGGTAAGACAAGGGGACCCCATAGAATCCCACACACGATTAGGCACGCTCGTCAAGAAACACAATACCCGGAACTCGGGACCTAGGTGACTCAAATGGAACAAAACACCTGGCGGGAACAGCCCGGTCTCCCATCTTTCGTCAAGTATAATTAACGTCATAATAATAAATATCAACCAACTTCTTTATTAACATGATATCCCAACCATAATATAGGGTAAGAAGCAAGTTTTCTAATCATACTAAGCAATGGCTGAGCAGCGGTAACTTAGCAATACAATGTTTTGCTGGGATGTGGGGATCATGGCTGTTTAGTTTTGGATTGTGGCAGAAGCAAGGTGGATAGGTTCAAACAATCATTCTAGACTACAGCTAGGCAGGTAGGCAGAAAGGTATCAAGTAATGGTATAAATATTCCCCTTGCCTGGGTAATCGGTCGACGGAGTAGATGTAGCAGGATCCTCGGGCTCGGTGTCGTAAACCTCCACGTAAGTCTCCTCGGTAGCCTCAGGTGCTAACGTAAGGTACCGGCAAGGGAAAGCACACGAGTAAACAACGAGATCAACAAAACTCAAACATGGATGAGATGATCAAGTTTAATAGACATAGTGTGACCCTATCTAGTCAAATTTAAATGGAGGTGTTGACGACACGTCAACAACTGCATATGCAATTACTTATATTTTTATGGCTTTGGTCATAGCCTTAACTTTTGTGTAAATATCATGGTAACATGGCATGGTATGAAACAATAACAACAATTAACAATAATAAACATCATGAAATAATTATCGATTCCGGAGACGGAGAAATGTGTCGGTGAAATTGACACCAAGGGAGGTACAACAGAAGAAAAGGATCCGGCTACAGTGCATATGACAATATGCTAGGGCTGGTTTGAGAATGCAAAGATTTGAAGACGACATGGAACAGAAATTGAATGATCAGATGAAAAATATTCAACATGCACTAAAGTTGAAAGGAATGCAAAGAAAAAGGGGCAAGGAAAAATTGAAATGGTCAAGTGATTACACCATGTCCATTTGAGTTGTACAAAACACCAATGGACATCACCATTGTGATCAGTGGGCATTTCTACCCCAAATTCATATATTGGATTATATGGTTTGAGGCAGAAAAGTTTCCAAATTCAAATTCAAATTTGAATTCGAATTTGAAAAGATTTGAAAAGAAAACAAAAAAAAGAAAAGGAAAAGAGGACAGGCCTCACGGGCTGGCCTCGGGCGCCAGGCCCAACTTCTCCTTCTTCCCCTCTGGCCCAGCCAACTCCTCTGGAAAAAAAAGGGGAGACAGGGCCTCTGCTAGGCTGGCTTCCGCGCCTTCCCCCGGCCCAGCTCATTCGCAAGCCCGGCCTACTCCCCATGCGCGCCTGAAACTTGTCGACACCAGCTCTGAACCTGTACTTCAGGTGCGCGCGGAAAAAATAGAGAAAAAAGAGCTCCTTGCTCCCGATCTGGAGCTCGATCCAAGGATCGAGCGACCAGCGCGCATGCTGCACACCAACTGGGCTACGACGGTACTCACGATGGAGCGGAGGTCGCAGAGGATCTAGCCTACACAACGCGGGAAAACTTAAGAAAAAAAGGCATCTTGCACTGCACGTTGCAACGGGCGGCGGCAGGCAAATTCCGGCGACGAGCGCGGCAGCCGAGCTGCACTAGAAACCAAACGGGGAGGCGCTACGGCTAGATGGGACTATGAGGTACCCATTTTTGCTTACAGATGCACCGGTGCCTCTACGACAGTCACTCTGCCTCGCCGGAATCAACACAGCGGAGAACGGCGCTCGGGTACCTACAGGTTCAGTCGGCTGAATCGGAGCCAAAACAAGCGCGGCCAAAGGTGGCACCTTGGCTGCTACGTGCGTGCTCTGGATGGTCCAGGAGCACGTCCGCGCACGGACCGAACTCGCCACGGTCACGGCGACCGTGAACTGTGCAGCCGCGACGGCTTCAACAGAGGATAAACAGGGGACACACGGGATCGAAGTTGCACGGAGAACTACGGAAAACGGAGGGGTCGCAGCTCACCTAGGGGGTATCGGAGACGGGATCGGACACGATGAGGCGGATGGAGTTGCCGTAGTCTCCGTCGGGGAAGACGACGTCCCGGTGGGGAGGAAGACGGCTCGGACGCAGCGCGAAGCCTATCACCGACCTACGCGGAGAAAAACGGAACGGAGGGGGTCACCGGAGCGCGCAGACGATCGGATGGCCATCGACGTGATGGGATGGCGGCCAATTCGGCGTCTTACCTGCGGAACAGGGGAAGCAAATCCCTCCCATGGCGGCGGCGGAGGAGGAGAAGAGGAGGGGGAACTGGCTAGGGTTCCCGAGGGGGAGCCTTGCCTATAAAGGGGCGAGGACGGGAGGCTGGCGAGGGGGCTCCACGCCGGCTCATCTTCTTCTCTGCTTTCCGTCGCCGGGAGAAAAGGTGGGGAAAAAGAGGAGGAAGAAGACGCTGGCAGGCGGGCCCGGGGCTGAGAGAGAGGGGTTAGAAAAAAAAGGCAACGGGGCTGCTTGTTGGGCTGGTTTCGGCCGACCCAATTGGGTTGTCCCCACTGGACGAAGAAAAGAAGAAAAGAAAAAGGGCATTTTCCATTAAAATAAATAGACAGGCCCCCAATACTTTTCTAGAGCAAGCTAGAGAGAAATAAAACATATAAAAATATTTTTTATTATGAGGGGAATTTTTCTGATTTTATAAAATTGGTTTGATCCAATTTAGAGCAAATAAAATCAGGGGCAAAAGAATTAGATCCCAAAGGCTTTTGATTTTTATTTGATTTTTTCAGAGAGGTAAAAATCAAAGTAAAAATCATGGGCATGGAGAAAAATCCAAAGAATTTGCCTATGCAAAATTTGGACTTAGGGGGAACACAAATGGAGCAATGAAAAATCCCACATCACCTCTCTTTAGCCATCCAAAAAAATTCAAAACAAAAATCAATTGGGCTCCAAGCACCTTGCCATTTGGATTCATTAAAAGAATTTGCAACAACCCATCACCATGTCAAAATGGAAGTCAAAGACAAAGGGAGATTACATGATGATTTGGGAATTACATGTGGGCTGTTAACAATCTTTGTGCTTTTTGCAGGCTCCGCGGGTATTGGGGCGGTGGAGGTGGCTGCTGCGGGATTGAGCACTCTTTGTGGTGCTGTGGATGTTGTCTCGGGTGCTGCTGTGGCCGTGAGGGATGTCTGTGCTCGGGCTTCGACTCTCCTGAAGGTTCTTCATGAGCATATGTTTCCGGGTGAGGAGAAGAGGCCAGAGGGTGTTGACTCGCACGTTGCTGCCTTCGGTCCGGACGGTGATCAGCTGGAGGGCTTGGTTCGTGAGAACGTGGTGATTGGGCTTGCCACGTATGTTGTTGTTCTTCTGGGGCATGGTGTCGCCATTGAGGATTGCATGGTGGATAGCCTGCCTAATTATACAGATGAGCAGAGTGCTCGAGCTACTCGGCTTGCCCGCCAGCTGCAGCTGGTTGTTGAGGCTGATAACCATAATTCTCAGGGAGAGGAGTAGGGTGAACTGGTTTTTGGTGCCCTGTCTTGGGATTTTAATTGGTAATGAACCTCCTGCGGGATGGTGAATCTTTTATGTGGTGAAAACTGCTTTGTCCGTTTTTCGTTGCTCCCCTTTCTTTTTGACTTGTTCTCCTAAGCGGTAGGCCACCCCGGGCGTTTCTCGGGCTTGGAATTTTCTGAAGGAAGATGCTCGCGAGGGTGCCTATGAGTTCGTTTGTTTGAGGCTGAAAGATGCCGAGCGTGAGATTGTACGTCTCAAGGGTGTTGTCGCTGTCCAGCGCTCCAAACGTGAATGTGCTGAAGCTGTTGTGGATGGCCTGGCTGCTTGGGTGGTGAAGTTGTCTGATCTTCTGAATGGTGAGTTCGTCTTCCTTCGGCTGCTCGACTGTGCCAGGTATTTTCCTTGTGCTTTCCTCTGATTATTGCTCTTTTTGCGAAGTGCTGGCTGGGCGATCTCGCGAGGAGGAGGAGGCCATGCAGTCGGAGTTGTTGAGGCTGGATGACCCAGTCGTGCAGGCGAACAATACCTTTTGGATGGATAGGTCGCGTGCTCGAGTGTTCGCCATTTTCCGACGGCAGGTTGAAAGGGTGCCGCAGGCTCTTGGGTACTGTTGTAGGGTTGGGATTTTCTCTGAATTTTATCCGCTGCTTCTTGTTCCATCGTCTCTTGAGAGGCTATGTCGGGTGTTCTCTCAGCCTGCGGAGCTTCGTCGCGTAGTAAATCACCAGATTCATGAGGGGGCCCGCTGTGCTTTTGCTTTTCTCCATAGTCATTGGCCTGGTGTGGACAGTATGCTGGCGGCTCGAGGTCCTCCAGGTGGTCGAGCTCAGCCTATGGGTGACCATTACGCCGTAGCGGATGAGCCTGCGAGCCACGTTGTGAAGTGGGTGGTCGAGGAGAATGACCGTCGTCTGGGCGCTCTGTGTAAAGTGAAATCAGAGCCTAAAGATTAGGCTTTGCTTGGTGTAGGTTCTTCTTTTGAGTTATAGGTTGTATTCTTCTGCTGGACAGCGTGTGTCGTTGTTCCCTTTTGGTTTATTTTGCTTCATCTGTTTTGAATGGATCCCGTGCGGTACGGGCGGGTCTTGTCGGTTTCCAAGTCTTCGGCGAGTAACTCCTCGGGGGGTGGCTGCGGCGAACGAGCCCCCGAGTGCTGATTTTTAAGTCGCGTAGGCGAATAACGCTTCGAGGGGTGGCTGCTGCGAGCGAGCCCCCGAGTGCCTATTTTCACGTCGCGTAAGCGAATAACGCCTCGGGGGGTGGCTTCTGCGAGCGAGCCCCCGAGTGCCAATTTTCAAGTCCCGTAAGCGAATAAAGCCTCGGGGGGTGGCTTCTGCGAGCGAGCCCCCGAGTGCCAATTTTCAAGTCGCGTAAGCGAATAACGCCTCGGGGTGGCTTCTGTGAGCGAGCCCCCGAGTGCCAATTTTCAAGTCGCGTAAGCGAATAACTCCTCGGGGGTGTCTTCTGCAAGCGAGCCCCCAAGTGCCAATTTTTAGGTCGCGTAAGCGAATAACGCCTCGGGGGTGGCTTCTACGAGCGAGCCCCCGAGTGCCAATTTTCAGGTCGCGTAAGAGAATAACGCCTCGGGGGTGGCTTCTGCGAGCGAGCCCCCGAGTGCCAATTTTCAAGTCGCGTAAGCGATTCTTTGGAAAAATATTTGTAGTATCTTTCTTGTTGTTCTTACACGAGCGGGCTGTTGAAGACAACCTTTTATTTGGGTCGGTGGCTTGATATCTCTAAGGAAGTAAACTTGCTGCTAAGATATCTTGAGCTTGTGACGCCCGCGAGTCCTCTGGTTGCTGATTTGACCTCTAGGGGAGTGCTTCTTCTTGTGGGGCGGTTCCGCGTTTTAGAAGTGCTCCAAAGGTTTCTGATATCATATGGAAATCTCTGTCGCAACGATCGGATCTGATGAAGCTGCCGCTGATTGTGATGACGCCATGCGGGCCTGCCATCTTGAGCTTTAGGTAGGCGTAGTGTGGTACTGCCATGAAGTGTGCGAAGGATGGTCGGCCAAGGATGGCGTGATACTGTGATTTCCAGTCGACCACTTCAAAGTCTAGCATCTCCTTGCGGAAGTTGCTTGCATTGCCGAAGACGACTTCCAGGCTTATTTTCCCTAGGGGGTAGACTGCTTTGCCTGGCATGATTCCGTGGAAGGTTGTTCCTGAAGTCTTTATTGCTGAATGTCGAATGAGCATTGCTTCCAGGGTTTTAGTGAATATGATGTTGATCCCGCTGCCGCCGTCCATGAAAACTCGCGACATGTCGTAGTTTCCAATTCTTGCCTCAAGTACCAGAGCGGCGTGTCCTGGGCGCGGGATGGCTGGCGGGTGGTCTTCTCGGGAGAAGGTGATGTCCGTTTTTGACCCGCGCAGGTATTTTGGGATGGCAGGGTGTGAGGAGGCTGCGAGGAAGACTTGTCTGGTGACTTGCTTTTGATGCCTGTTTGATGGTCTTCCTTCTTGGATCATATAGATTCGCCCGTGTGCTTCTGGGTATTTTTCTTCTTCTTTGGGTGTTGAGTGTCGTTCCTGTATGGTTGTCACTTGTCTTGCTGGTGCGGCGGGTGCCGGTGGTGCATTGTGGGTGATTGTTCCGACTTCTATGCTTGCGAGGGGTTGCGCTGCTGGTGCTATAGATCGGCATTTTTCTTCTGAGAGCTTAGTGAAGCGTCTACAGTTTCTTAGGGTGTGTCTTGATCTCCACTCTCCGCGCTCATTTTTTAACCCGTGTAGTGTGCAGGGCCCATCGAGTTGTTCCTTGACTGAGCGGTACACTCAGTGTCATCTCGTGGCTGCCTTGACCTCCAGTCTCTCTTCTGGACCTGGGGTGCTTCTTCTTGGTTTTCCCTCTGCTGCATCCTGCTGTCGTCTCGATGTCTGGCTTCTCTATCGACTGGGAAACCGGCCGCGACCATATCGGGTCCTCTGTGGTCGAAGAAGTTACGCCCGGGGCATTTTCTTCTTCTGTCTTACCCTCTGTCTCCGGTGTAGTAGTCGTAGTCACGCTCTGAGCGTGCTGACTGGATTTCTGACTCGTTTCGGATGGATTCTTCAACGTCGGCCCAGTTGTTGGCTTGTTCTAGTAATCAAGCGAGTGTTCGGACCTTCATCTGCCCGAGTCGCTCTTTGAAGTCAATGCGCTGCAGGCCTCTTCGGAATGCATCAATCGCGCTTTCGTCTGATATGTCCTCGGCTGAGTTTTTGAGTAAGGTTCATCGCTAGATGTATGCTCGCAGGGACTCTCTGGTTCCTTTCCTACATGCTATCAGCTCTTCGAGTGATGCTGGCCGTTTATAGGTGGATTTGAAATTCTTGATGAAGGCGCTGCGAAACTACTTCCAGGAGCTGATCGATCCTCGTGGTAGGTTCTTCAGCCAGTGTAATGCCGACCTCTCGAGCATGAGATGTACGTATTGCATTGCCGTGATATTGGTTCCTCGTTGGAACTTGACGGATGTGAGGTAGTCGTCGAGCCATGCCTCTGGTTCTTCGAGTCTGTCGTATTTGTGTGTTGTGGAGTTTAGTTTGAAGCCTTTCGGCATCCGCATCTCGCGTATGGATCGCGTGAAGCATAATGCGCCGCATGGTTCGATGTCTTCGTCGGATGCGAGCTCGTCCGAGTACTCTTCGCGGGTTGCGCGTCTGCGTCTTCCTCGGTTGATTTTGTTATGTGTGATGTCGTCGCGTGCGCCTCATCGATTGCTGCGTCGGTTGTCGTCGTCGTCCCTTTCATGGTCTTTGTTTCTGTTTGAGTGCCTGTGCCAGTCGTCGTTGCTGTTGTTTTCGTCGTCATCTGGTGATCTAGGGTCCATGTCCGATGTCTGCTCGCGAGGCGCTCGTCTTGTGCTTGCTTTTTTGGGTGCCGAGGCAGTGATGGCGTCCTTCATCACCTTGAGTGCCATCGCCATGTTGCGATCTGCTGCTCCCTTTTTGTCCTTCTGAGCACGAGAGAGGTATGCCTGGGAAGTTATGAGAGCTTCTGCTAGTGTGAGTTCCCCTTCTTCTTCATCGTCCTCTTCGAGCCTGAAATCATCGTCTAGTTTGCGGACAACTTTCTTCTTATCGGTGCGTCTCAGGTTGCCGAATCTGGATTTGCCTCTGGCGGGGGAGCCGTAGTCGGAGGAGTCGCTTTCGGGTAGTGCTTTGCGATTGGTTCTCGAGTCGATGGCGATTTTTCATTGCTTCTCCAACTCTAGTCGGTGCTGTCTTGTTTTCTTGGTGATGTCGCTCGCCAGTTTGTTGTATGCTCTGAGCTCATCGCGGGTTGCGTTCTCTGTGAGTAGCTTTCCGTGCTTTACTGCATTTTTTACTCTAGCGATTGCTTCTTTGGATAGGTAAATTTTTTCTATGGGTCGGTCCTCTTTTGCCGCTTCTAAGATCTGACGCCTGCTGCTCTCCGGCTCGTGGTTCTTGCGGTTGTTGTGCTCCTGTCTTTTGAATTCTTTTCTTGGTATGGTTCCTAGTTCTCCAAGGGTGACGGTAATCTGTCCAGTATTGTCAAGATCACTGCTTTTGCTGTTCGAGCGTGCGTCTCTATGACTGCTCGGGTCGTCATCTTGGCCTTTGTCGTCTGAGGTTGGCTCGCGGGTGTCTGCCATGAACACCTGGAACGGTGCCTTGGTTGCTAATCCGGTTACGTCTGTGGTGCGTGTTTTCCATGTTGGCAGTCCAGCCGAGTGGTCGCGAGTGATGCGGTGTTTCATGTTGGGGTGGCAGTCGCGGCTGACTAGAGGAGTTGTTGCGTGGGAGGTTGCTTTTTCTTTGATTTTCGCGATTGTTGCTGCGGGTGCTCGGGTGCGATCTGTGAGGCGAAGAGTAACCCAATGGTTGACGTAGATCTGGTACCCACCGGAGTTCAGGCCGATGCCAGCGCGCAGGTCGGCGAAGGCTGGTTGCAGGGTCAGAAGGTGAGCCACGAAGCCGAGGGACCCTAGTAGATCGGAATCTGCTCGAGCCATGGAGTCGTCGAATGCTGGGGGAGTCGTCAACTTGATGGATGCTGATGAAGGGGCCGCCAAGATCATGATTCCAACCTGTGAAGTCCCCACGGATGGCGCCAATTGATAAGGATTAGCCTCGGAAAATCCCATGGTCAGGGACCCTGGGTTAGATCGTAGAGAGAATAGGTTAGCGATACTCGTCAGCTAACAAGAGAAGCACTTTCTGCTCGATAGTATTATGGGAGGGGGAGATTACAGTGAGAGTCTAGGCGAGTTCGCGCAAGACTAGAGGTGATGATTGTAGATTCGATGTCCTGAGTCGTCCCCCCTCCCAGCCTTTATATACTAGGCTAGGTCTCGGAGAGTCCGTCTCAGGTTTACAGAGGTATTTTCCTAATTCTATCCTTGCCTTAAACGCCAAGTCGTGACTTCCATATTGATCGCAGACTCCTACGTCGGTGCTTGGAGCGGGCCAGTCGTGGGCATGTCGAAGCTTCCAGCGGGCCTCTTGTCCTTGTATGCACAAGGTATCCTCACACGCAGGAGTCGTGGGGTCACCCCCTCATCACTCGTGGTCTCTGATAGGGTGACTCCATATTCCGGATGTTATTCCTCCATGTCAACGACGTTCTTGATGCTCTATTAAGACCATTTAGCCACGAGAAGATTATCCTTCCTCTATCTTAGTGGGACATTAAACATTATTCATCCTTATTCGCCAGCGACGTGGCGTTGTTCTTCCGTCCTTCTTTTAAGGACCTATGATGAATACACTTGTGCGCCTCTTTGGCGATGCCTCATGCTTAATTGAGAATATGGCGAAAAGTGTCATTGTCTCTATTAGGTGCCATGGCATGGACTTGGATGCCCTCACCTTGGCGTTTCCCTATGACATTGCTTCCTTCCCAATAAATTACCTAGGCCATCGGCTTTCGCACTCGGAGCTACACAATACTGACCCCCTTCGCTCGATGTGGATAAAATTGCCAATGAAATCCCAACATAGAAGATTGTCCTAATCCCTACAAGTGGGTGCATCATTCTCCTTAACTCGATGATATCGTCTGTGGGTATCTACCACATGTTGACCCTCCATCTCCCACCATTGGTTCTCAAAACTGTTAACAAGATTCAGTGGGTCTTCCTTTAGTCAAGATCTAATTGCAACAAAGGGGATCAATCTTTGGTAACTTGGGAGAATGTGTGCACCCTGATACGAAAAATATGGTTGTGTGCATATGATGACGTACATGATTGATCCAGTTGCAGATGCATATGGAATTTTACGCATGTGTCCTCGGTCATCAGGTGTCAGCAAGAACTAGGGATGGTTATCCAAACATGGAAGGTTGGACTACCTCTTATGTAAGGACATCGAGTCTTTCTCAAACTTTCCCATTAACATCATCATGAAGGCTTTCTTGGTGTTTTCAATATTGTACCATTTCAGTGTCTTGTCTATATATATACTAATGTCTTGTCTATATATATACTATCTTAACCCTATTAGACCTCCCGCAATGGTAGTATCATAACGTTGGTATAATGCACATGATACTAGTGTATGATACTACCTCCATAATGCATAATATCATAGCTTAGTATCATAGATAGTATTATTTATTGCCATGCAACACACAAACTAGCTTAGCATTTATTATGATACGGTATCATAATATGATACTTAACCCTTTCTTTCTTCATTTAACTCTATGCCACATCACCAATTTTTCTTAGTTGGCATGCATGATACTAGCTATGAGACTTCCATTGCGGGAGGTCTTAGGGCACTCCCAATGCTAGTATCTTAGCACGTAATCATAGGCATTTTGCTTATGTGACATATCACTTAATGAAGAAAGAGAAGGAGGGAGGTTGTATCTTGAGGTTGTATCTTAGCTAACATACAACCCTTGAATGTGACCATATGAAAAAATCATTGCTAGACCAATCAATGTATGCATGAGGCTATAATCATTAAATTATATATAACCCCTAAGAAACAATGCATTCTACGGGTTGTATCTTAAGTTTTTATTGCTCCTATGACATTGTGCTAAGAAACAATGCATTGGGAGAGCCCTTAGGTGTTTGATCTATATGTAAAGATCTTAATGCCTAAAATATATGCTACGGGTGAAAATTGATCAGATTCAGGCGGATAATGCTCATGAGGTATCATATTCCATATTTATTTTAGGATCTGGAGACGTAACAGATGCGGATTTTAATAACAGGTAATGCAGATTTGAATACCAGATTATATTGGATTCAGACACAGTATGGTAACGAAAAGGGGTCAGTTTTGAATTGATCATATACCACATGCATTTACAAGGAACATATAAATGACTTGAAATAAAATTATACATAAACAATGAGAAGTATTAATACTTATACACTTTAAGCACACGTAAGGCACTAGAAAGTACTAAAATAAACCAAATAAATCATCAACAAACACATGTATTATTTCATAGGAAAATACAACATTCACGTGTTGCTAGTTAATACTTCAAAATTAACCATAAATCGTATATCCATATTTAAAAGATCATACTATTCAGCTAAACTTTTTAATTGCCCTACAACATCGTATACTAGTAATATCATATCATATACCATATTCTATCAACCGGACTCCGACAGGATTATATTCCGATGTCAAATATCTCCTATTGTATCCTACAAAACGGATTTACAAACATTTTCGATCAAAAAATTATTCTAACCACTTTCACACTTAATACATGTTGTGTCATCCAAGCCTTTGATTTTTTTTTATGAACAAAATCTTATTGATGCATCATTCACGGTCAACAATATGTCATCCAAATAAATTATTATAAATGCTATTATGTTCTCAGTCACTTTCTTGTAAAAACAAGTCACTTTGCCATTTGTGATGAAGCCAAACTATTTGATCACTCCATAGAAGCGAAGATTCTAAATATGTGATGCTTGCTTCATTCCAAACATGATATCGAAGTTTGCAACCTTTTCATCATTCTTGGACTAACAAAATAACGGTTTGTATAATTTTCTCATTTTCGTATTTCAGTATCAAGTGAGTAAATCCTTAGTTACAACACCTAGCCAGGTCATCCTCGACACCATAATACCGAGTGGAAGCTAACTCTATCTCTTCATCACTAGAAGGACAAACCACAATCTTGACATATCTAACACCACACCATACTTTTTAATTTATATCCTAATGCCAAATGTATATTTATCTAGTTAAGGAGCGATGTTTTATGCTTCGAATCAACCATCCGGGATATTCTAAATCTCATGGCTTAAGGATGCAAGCAAATTTTAACATGTTATGAAAATACGCTAGAAATATATTGACAACGTGGTCTTGCAAGAGGAATGCTACACCTACGAAGAGTTTCTACATAGACTCACACAAAAAATGACTTGTCGTTATTTAATTGGAGATGGGTGGGGCGTTAGGGCCACGTTTGGGTTTAGGCGGGGGGAGGGGACTGGTTAGTTTAGTTTAGGGGAAAGAAGATCATGTAAGTTACGTAACATGATGGCGTAGGTGTATAACTTTTGGTCCTGCAATATTTTATATGTTGAATTTTTCCAATGCCATCATTATTCTAATAATATGTTATCATTATTATCGGAATCTGATGCTAACTCCTCGTTGGTTACCCCAAATGGAAGATTTGATGTAGTGTAGCATCAAGATTTCCCTTGGCAAAGATACCAAGCTTTTAAGATTGTCTCCCGTAGGACTCCGATAACTTTAAGTAGGTGGTTCGGCAAGTGATGCGCCGTCTGAAAAGAATCACTTGCTTTTCCTGGACCTGCACACAAAAAAAAACTTTGCTCCCAACAAGTACAGAGAGGTTGTCAATCTCTTCGGCCTTGATGTTTACAAAGGATCAACGCAACAGATAATAGGTAGTGATAGCTATGACAAGAAAGTAAAAGAAGGAAGTAAATTGAGTGTGTAACAGTGGTGGAAATATGGACCGGGGTCCCAGGATGTTCACTAGTGATGTCTCTCTCCCAAAATACGATAAAACTGCTATCTATGCTAACTACAGGCGCAAACCAATGCTAATTATGCTACAAAGAAAGGAAGAGGCTCAAAAGCATGGGTGGTACGCCAAAATAAGTAGACTGAAATCCATCTTGAGATATCTATCCAGAACATATCGCTGGTATTAAGTTGAAAGCCCCACCCAAAGTGTAAACCCAAAGCAACAGACAACCGCGTTAAAAGAACTTTGCGTAAAGAAAACAATCCTTGCAACCGTGGTTACAAGCACCGTTGCTTTCCCCCTTGTGGAAACAACACATCCCCTAGACTCATGTTTCTGTCACTCAAGCTAGTCATCAGGGGGCATGAACCCACACTCGAGCATAACGTTCCCTCTTGGAATCACTACCTACCACTTGGCCAAAGCAATAAACTGCAACGGAGAACATGCAAGAATTACTCAAGAACAAAAATGTAAAATATAAGAACCAAATATTTTACTCAATCACAAACTGAACATAGTCTTATAATCCATCAGCTGCGAGCCAACTCAACATAGCAACGGCATAAAGAATTACATATGTGCCTTGGTCATGTAGGGAAGCTCACAAGGTCTAATCCATGAAGAACAAAGAGGGGAGGAGAACATCACATAGCTACTGATCATGGACCCATGGTCCAAGGTGGACTACTCACGGGTCATCCAGGAAGCGTCCATGGTGCTGGAGAAGCTCCCGGAGGTCAACCCTCCCTCCGGCAGGGTGCCGGGAAGAGGTCTGCGGGCACTCCCGAACTTGGAAGCGCGGCGGCGGAGGAACAGAGGCGCTATCGCGAAAAGGGGTTCTCTCCTCAGGGTTTCCGCGACAGGAGATAAATATAGGCGAAGGGGGGCCACCAGGGGTCCAGGCGGCCCCCTAGCGCGGCCCCACTGCTGGCCGCACCGGGAGGGCGCCTGGGCCCTGGTGGGTCCCCTCTGGCCCTCCCTTGGTGATTTTGGAAGCTTCCGGAGTGCAGAGTTTTATTGTGTTTTCCCGAAATTTTTGGAGCATTTTTAATATGGGGGAAACCTGAAATAGAAAAACAGCATAAAACAGGAACTGGCACTAGGGTGCACTGAGTTAATAGGTTAGTCCAAATATGATCAAACGTGTATGAAAGTGTATATAAAACATAGCAATATCACACAAAACATGCATGGAGCAAGCAAAAATTATAGATACGTTTGGGACGTATCAACATCGCCCAGCTTAATTCCTGCTCGTCCTCGAGTAGGTAAATGATAAAAAGCATAATTTCTATGGTGACATGCTAACAACCATATAAGAACTTTGTAAGTAAATCAATCAAGTTATGTAATTCAATTCAAGCCATAACAAGCAAGAGTCTATATTAGCATTGAAACAAGCAACGTAAGAACATAAAGGTGCAAGAGCTCTCGCTGTCCGTGACTCGAATGTCTCCAGATGGTGTTTGCGTGCAAGAAGTGGGGGATGGGAATATGAGAGAAAAATATGTATTTGTTGAGAACTCAATCTACTAAAGTTTCACACTTAGTCTTCTTTGGTATCTTATCTTGACTCATCCCCAGACCACTAGCCAGGTACAAGACAATTTGATCCACTCCCTTTTGATATTTTGAGCACTCATCCAATGGATGAGCGTAAGCACAAGAGTTTACACTTAGGATGGCAAACAAAGAGATAAGGTGGAGGAGGAAGAAAAAAAGGGTGTGAAAGGCTCACATCAATGAGAACAATCATATGCGAGAGAAGGTCAAATGATAGATATGATGTGAGGAGTAGGGATTGCCATGCAACGGATGCACATACGAGCTATACTAAGCTCTCCAATGAAACTAGTGGGGTTGTATCCAACTTGCTCGCTCAAGAAGACCTAGAGCTCGTTTGAGGAGGCTCATCATTGGAATATACAAGCCAAGTTCTATAGTGTGAAGGTGCCCACATAGCTATATGCATATATGATCATCTCTATGGAGTACAAGATATAAGAGAGAGTACGAGTGTGGATCTTTCAAAAGGAATAGTAGTGTTGCCCCCTTCCCTCTTTTTATTTCTTTTTCTCTTTTTTCTATTTTTTTGTTTTTTTTGGTGGCCTCAATGGCTCTTTCTATTTAACTCTCATTTGTCGTCTTTGGAATCTTTTAAATTTGTCCTCTTTGGGATCTTTTCCTCACTTAAGGGCAACACTCTATTTTACAAGAACTATAGAAGATCTTCACACTTTACAAGGTACTCAACATAAAGAAGATGTAGCTATCATGATGTATGCAAATGTATGCCTCTGCCAGTGTAACAGGAACATGTATGACATGAAGATCAAGTCATGAGAAGGTGGATGTTGCATGGCAATATATCTCGGAAAGGCTGTGGAAATGCCTTGATACGTAGGTATGGTGGCTGTTTTGAGGAAAGATATAAGGAGGTTTATGATGACAAAGTGTATTGATGCACAAGAGATGATAATGGCTTCTCGCCCTTCGTTGGTTACCCAAGTGGAGGGTGAGATGTAGGATAGCAGCAAATTTCCCTCGGTGAAGATACCAAGGTTATCGAACAAGTAGGACTTCAAGGTCGACAAGTAGGTGGCAACGGCGCTAGAAATTAGGCGGTTGACGGAGATCTGCACACAAATACAAATAACTTTTCTCCCAACAAAGTTCAGAGAGGTTGTCAATCTCTCCGGTCTTGTTGTTTACAAAGGATCAAACGCATGGGATAAAGGATAATAGTGATTGCAACAGGAAAGTAAAAGCAGGAAATAAATTGAGAGTGTAAAAAGTGATGATAATATGGACCGGGGTCCCATGATGTTTCACTAGTGATGTATCTCTCCCAAAAGACGACAAAACTGCTATGCGAGGTAAAAAAATCATAGCTGGGCAATTGACAGGATTAAAAACGCACCGCAGTTCTAACTATGCTACAAAGAAAGGAAGAGGCTCAAAATCATGGGCGGTACGCCAAAATAAGTAGACCGAAATCCAACTGCATCTACTACTAATCATCCACTTTGAGATATCTATCCAGAACATCTCGCGGGTATTAAGTTGCGAGCCCCACCCAAAGTGTAAACCCAAAGCAACAGACAACTGCATTAAAAATAACTTTGCGTAAAGTAAACAATCCTTGCAACTGCGGTTACAAGCACCGTTGTTTTCCCCCTTGTGGCAACAACACATCCCCTAGACTCATGTTTCTGTCACTCAAGCTAGTCCTCAGGGGGAATGAACCCACAATCGAGCATAACGTTCCCTCTTGGAGTCACTACCTACTACTTGGCCAAAGCAATAAACAGTAACGGAGAACATGCAAGAATTACTCAAGAACAAAAATATAAAAGATAAGAACCAAATATATTACTCAATCACAAAATGAACATAGTCTCATAATCCATCAGATGCCAGCAATCTCAGCATAGCAATAGGTGAAAGAATTACATATGTGCCTTGACCATGTAGGGCAGCTCACAAGGTCTAATCCATGAAGAAAAAAGAGGGGAGGAGAACATCACATAGCTACTGATCATGGACCCATGGTCCAAGGTAGACTACTCACGGATCATCCCGGAAGCGTCCATGGTGGAGGAGAAGCTCCCCAAGGTCAATCCTCCCTCCGGCAGGGTGCCGGGAAGAGGTCCGCTAGCGCTCCCGGTCTTGGAAGCGCGGCGGCGGCTGAACAAAGGTGCGATGGCGACAAATGGTTCTCTCTTCCGAGGTTTCCCGTCACGGAGAATAAATAGGCTAAGGGGGCAGCCAGGGGCGCCACCAGGGGTCTAGGCACCCCCCTGGCGCAGCCCCACCCTAGGTCGTTGTAAGGCCCGATATGCGGTACTGTTCCAGATCTAGATGTTTCCATCCAGACCCGGGGACGAAGCACATATCGGTCCCACTGCAACATATGAAAATGCCATATGCCACGGATTTCCAACATGATATCACAACATTATAGCTACAAGGATACAACATCTCATACAATCGGCATACAACTGCCTTAATACAATACAACAGCGGAAGATACATGTCTGGGTACAGACTACAATCAAATTCCTACTGGCAAAGAGAAAAACATCGATCCCTATAACCACACGGGTCCAGGCCCTCCGACGGGATCCGCCCAACTAGTCGTCGTCGAGTCTCCACGCGAAATGTTGATCACCATACGTGTTGTCGATCAAGAACCCTGAAAAGAATTTGGGGGTAGTATCATGAGTACAGAAGTACTCAGCATCCAACTGTAGTGGTCATCTGACCCAGCAAGGACTTCATCACTCGTCATTCTAGGACAACTAGTAGTTTACGGTAAGGATGGGGTAAGTGGTGAGGTTGCTGCCGCACTAGCATTTATGAAGTGGCTAACGATCTGGCGACGTTGCTGTCAGACTAACATGTCACAACTTTTACTGCCCTTGCCATATGAGGCTAAACTTGGCACAAAGCTTGAAAAGTAAAGATACAATGATGTTGCTACAGTAGTAACAAATGTCAAGACCACTAAGAACAGATCAAAAGCAAAAAGAAAAACCTAAATTCGTTGCGGGCTGCCTCCCTGTCAGTGAACAGTAATCACTGTTACTGTTCATCTGTACTATTCAAAACTTTTGTTGATCAACTTGGAACAGTTCAAAATTTCAAATTCCACTTTGATGTTCTTGAATGCA
Source organism: Bromus sterilis (assembly GCA_950022295.1). Lineage (NCBI taxonomy): Eukaryota > Viridiplantae > Streptophyta > Magnoliopsida > Poales > Poaceae > Bromus > Bromus sterilis. The sequence continues at coordinate 247,913,391 of OX465598.1, read as the reverse complement.
TGTGATCATGGGTCTGGATCATCAGGAATCAAAACAAGTCCAAGCCATTTGAGTTGAAATTCAAACAAACCCTGAAATGCCTTTTGATGAATATTAAAAATTATGGTGACAATAAATCTTTTCCAAAAATCTTGGAACCACTTTTATAAAATCCCAAATAATCACTGGACCAAATCCATATGGGTTTGGGAATTTATTGAGGTATAGAAAATTCCAAACAAATCGAAACAGTAGCTAAAAACCCCAATTTAATCATTTAATATTTAAATCAAATATTAAATGATTTTCTTTTGCCACCAAACTTTTTGTGGCACTCTGATCTTGTGCAATATCAATTATGGATCAAGTTCCATATTTTACAAAATTGCCTAAGTGACTAAATTAAATGCAAAGAGAAAATACAAAAGAAAAAGACAAGAAAAATAAAACCTAGCCAAACCTACCCCCTGGGCAGAGCCCAGTTCCCTCGCTGGGCCACCCAGCCCATTCCCCTCCCCACCCCGAATCCAGCCCACCCCACCCGGTCATCCCCTTCCTCCCGTACGCCTCCAGGGCGTGGCGTCCATCCGCCGACTCCACGACGGCGAGCCCCCCCCCCCCCCGTGGAGGCCATCCGGCGGCTGGCCGGCGGCTACAAGAGGGCCAAGCCCCCCAGGCCGCGAAACCCTAGCCCCAAGCCCGCAGAGCTCGCCCCCTTTCCACGTCGCGTCGCCTTTCTCCTCCCCGTGGTCGCCCAGCGCATCCGTGGCCACCATCGTCGTCGGCGACGCAGCCAAAGGCCTCTCCCCGCCAGAAGAGGCTGTCCAGCAGCCACCCCGTGCTCTGCTCCTTCTCGCCGCGCCTTCCTTCGTCACCAAGACGCCGCGCCGCCGTGAATCGAGCGCTCGACCTCGCCACAGACGCCGCAACCCCCCAGCCGGAATTGGCGCGCTCCGGGCCGCCTCACGCCTCTGAACCACGCCAACGGCTCCACTGTGAGCATACGCAACCCCCACAACTCCCCGTTCTCGAGTTCGCCCGCTAGTCGCCGTCCCCCAGCGAGAGCAGCTCCGGCCGCCGCCGCGGAGCACGACGTCGCCGTTATGGAACCCCCTTGGCCTCCATCTTGAGCACCAGTGGGTGCGCGGCCACCCCCTCGTTCGATTCCGCCAGCTCCTGTATAGCTTGGTCACCGGAACCGGCCATGGTGGCCTCGCCGTCGGGCTGCAGTCGCCGGCGGCGGGCTGGCTGTGGCCTGGGTGCCACTGACCCGTGGGCCCCACCTCGCTAATCCCCTGTTAGTTGGCTAACCAGCCACTGACAGTGGGCCCACCCCCCTTAAACCCCATTTAATTAAACCATATAACTGTTAATTAGTCCCTGTTAGGATGACAGATGGGTCCCACTTGTAAGTAGTTAAAGAAAATGAATTTATAATAATATCAGTGTATGACATGTGGGCCCTGGCAATTTTTTATTAATTAAACTAAAATGAATTATCACATGTGAGGCTGACCAGTGGGTCCCCTCAGTCAGTTTGACCAGTCAAACTGTTCTGGATAATGTTGATTTTAATAATAAAAGAAATTCCAGAAAATCCTTTAAATATTAAAAATTCAATATCTTTTAAACCGTAACTCGGATCGAAAAACTTTATACATGAAAGTTGATCAGAAAAATATAACGAATACGGATACGCTATCCGTATGTCTGCCACACCCCCCTAACACACCGATCATCGACATTCCCCCCCTCCGGGCTGTCTGTCGATAATTTCCGGTACCGATAAAAAGTACCCGGTTGAAGTTATTCCGAACACGAAAGTTGTTCGGAATAGATCAACTAGCACGGATACACCCCCTTATGTTTTTCCGGTACCCATGACACCTCCGGCTTGATCCTTCCCCCTCCGGACACCCTGTCCGATAATCACCCGGAGCCGGTAGTTCATCCCCGGATGAATTCCCGCTCCGAGCAACGTGCATTGCACTGCGTAAGAACACCGTTAACATTTCATCTGTCATGTCATGCATATGTTTGTATATTATTGCTGTGTATTTACTGTTTCCTCCCCCCTTAATCTCTGGTAGACCCCGCTGCTACCGCCGACTACACCGCTGCCGGGTACGACTACTTCGTCGACGACCCTACCCCTACCGTCGAGCTTGCAGGCAAGCAGAGCCATTCTCTTCCCCAGATATCGCCTACCTTTCCGTACATTTCTTGCACTAGGCATTGTTACTGCTGCTGCTACGTTATACTCCTATTCAATTGCATAGCCTGATTTTGTCGCCCCTTGATGTACCTTTCTTATCCTATGCTGCCTATTATAATTATGCATATATTCAGCAGTGAACCCTGCGCATTGTTAGCTAGGACTAGATAGCGGGACGTGATCACTCAGGGGAGTGAACACGGATATAATATATACAACTGCACAGGTACGGTACAAAGCAGACACCGCCAAAGGCCCCTATCTGGGTTATGCCTAGTCACCTCAAGTGTGAGCTATCAAGGAGTAATACTTGTACTCCACTCGAGGCTGACTTTGTCTTGCCGCCATAGGGTCCTGGACAGCGGTTGTCCTCAAAGGTAAGAAAGTCGGGCGACCCAACGGTGCCCGCGAGCGGTATATCATCGGGAACGACAGGGAGGGTACGACCGACGTTACTGGCGTGCTTGGCCCCTGCTCGTATCTCGCGAGAGTTACCAAACCACGAAAGTCGAGCTCTACCAAGAGCACACGCGAGACAAGGTAAGGAGACGGTTCACCTTGTTGGTAACCGCAGTGACTTGGTGGGACGACAGGGCAGGCACCGATGTACTGGTGGTCCTGACTGCTGTCGTTGACCGCGGGTCGGTTAAGTCGAGGCAACGATAACGGTTGTCACGCAGGTTAATTAAAATGCTAAATGGTTCGGCGGATGACTTGAGAGACCGGTTGGTCTGTTCGCACTACCTACACGTGGGATTACGGTGTGGGCCCTCCGCGTCGTAGTTCGTCTGAAAGCTCTTCAGACGTCAGCAGTACTGCGGCCTGATCGCCGGGAAGTGGTCTTGTCTTTTGCTGCAGCAGGTGTGTTTGGATTTGCTTTTGCTTCACCGGCCAGACTCGCACCGTGCAGGAGCGTGCAAGGGTGAGGGACCTAGACCCCTTGGCGCATAGGATATAGTCCGGCGGATGGCCTCTCTGTTGAGCCTAGGATGGGCTGCGTCGTGTCGGATAGCCTCGGTGGGGCGTTCCCTAACAAGGTTCACGCCACCCTGGAGATCCGAGCGTGCAGGCTGAACAGTAGTGCACCCCTGCAGGGAGTTTAATCTATTCGAATAGCCGTGTCCACGGTAACAGGACGCTTTATGCTGAAGCTGGATCTTACCACTAGAAACTATCATTATTAAACTGTATGGTTCCGGGTTTTCTTCCTCGCAGGGATGTCGAGGAGGTGAACTCGGAGGCATTATTAATATTGTTAATCATTACCACTTATATTATACAATGTTGCCGCAACTTCTGCTTCGTTGTTACTTTATTGCTTTATATAAACTGTTGGCTGATTCTTACCTCATGCTGCAAGACATCATCGGAAGATGCTAGTCGTCGATAGGCCTAGCTTCTTACCCTTATTCTGATTTCTATCTTGCAGTCCACTATATACAGCCTCTTCTTTCCGTTGATACAATGCATAATGCTTAGTAGCGGACGTAAGACTCGCGGGTATACTAGATACTCACCTGCTTTATTTCCTTTACTGTTTTGCCTGATCGGCCGCTGCAGTCGACGTTGGAGCCCAGGAGCCGGAGTACCCCGGAGGCGGATACTACTACGTCGAGACCCCCGCTGACCAGGACCAGGAGTAGTTTCGGAGGCTCCCAGGCAGGAGGCCTTGCCTTTTCGATCTGTATCTCTGATGTTATTTGTGCTAGCCTTCTTAAGGCAAAACTTGACTAACTATGTCTGTACTCAGATATTATGGCTTGTATAACTTATGTATTCGGGCCCGCGTGACCCCCTTTATTGTAACATATTGGTTTATCCTTTTGTGTTTAGTGTTGTGCTGTGATATTCTCACCGTGGCACCCTAATCTCAGCCGTGTACCCTGCGTGTATGATTACTGTACACGGATTGATTTTAGGGGCGTCACAAGTTGGTATCAGAGCCGACTGCCTATAGGAAGCCCCTAACCACTCCTCGGTCGAAGTTGAGTCTAGACTTTGCAAAACTATTTTGCTAACTTAATATTTGGCTTACGGGCCCACATCGATGTCACTACGTGTGATATCTATGGTATTAGGATCCTTTTCTCCTTACCTATGTTCTGGGAATCTGCTCTCTTATCCTTGCTGGTAAGTTTTACAAAATCTGACATTAGGGTCACGTTCTCTTGATTCCATCCGGCGTTTTGGTGCTTCCCCCATTGATTGAGTCGTGTCGCAGGCGTCGTACGCCAGATCCCAGACCGCGGATCCCATTCTCATTCTGGGCAGGCTGCGCGTTCTCTGGCATCAACTCCTGTGGCCAACAGTTTTCTTGCGGCGTGATTGACATAGTGGAATCTATGTCGCGTCGTGTAATCCCTACCGCGGTATGCGCGCCGCCTAGTGTGTCCTTTTTCCTTAATTTCTACGACGTTACGCTGCCCGATTTTCGATTGATTCTATGTGCGGATGTGTATGTCTTATATGACTACTATATATCCGCGCCTCCTCTTGGTTGTCGTTTTACCTATTACTCGTTTCCGGCATCTCGTTAAAAATGTTCATCGCTGAAATACCCCTGTTAAATTCTAGCAGGATGGCTGGTCGTGGTGGTCGTGGTCGTGGTCGTGGTGCCAACGATCCACCTCCGCCGCCGGACTACATGGCCGCGATGATGCAGCAGTTTCAGATGAACCAAGTTTTTATGCAAGGAGTCATAGATCAGCTCCAGAATCAGAATCAGAACCAGAACCAGCACCAGAACCAACCGCCTGTGGTCAATCTACGGGATTTCATGCGTCTCAATCCCCCTCTCTTCCACCAACCGGAACAGCCGCTGGATGCTGATGATTGGCTTCGTGACATCACTCGTCAGCTGGAGTTTGCTAATGTGGGCGCTGCTGATTATGTCACCTTCGCATCCTATTTCCTGCGTGGTCCCGCTGCTCAGTGGTGGGACACTTACAAGGGCTCGCTAGCTGAAGGGACTGTCGTCACCTGGAATGACTTCAAGACTGCCTTCCGTGCTCGTTATGTCCCCCAGGCGATTATGAACCGTATGAAGGCTGAGTTCCGCAACCTCGTTCAGGGCAACAAAACTGTCGAGGCATACCAGAGGGAATTCCTCCGCCTCTCCCGCTATGCTGCAAGTGACCTCCCCAATGATGCAAGTAGGCAAGAGAAGTTCCGTGATGGACTCAACCCAGATCTCCAGCTTGCACTGGCTTTGCACGTCTTCCCCGACTTCGCCACCATGGTGAATCAGACTATCACTCTGGAGACCGCTCAGCTTAAGTTCGGTGGTTCGCCGAAGCGCCCCCGTGATGCTGGCTCATCTTCGGGCACAGCACAGAAGCAGCGCGTTTGGCTTCCACACAGTGTGTTTCGTCCAACTGCCCCTGCAGCAAGGCCGTCGTATGTTGCACCCCGTCTGCCTCCGCCCCCGCCGAGACAGCCGAAGACTGAGACTGCACCCCTCCGTCCTCAAGATGGCCTATGCTTCAAGTGCCGTCAGCCAGGCCATATTTCCAGAGACTGCCCTCAGCGACAGAATCAACTGGTAGTTCACCCTGCTGGCCGCGGAAATGGTCGTGGCAACCATGGGACCCTCAACTATAATACTGGGTCAAATCCTCATGCTCGTGGTCATGCTTACAACATTGATGTTGAAGCAGCTCAGGAACAGCCCGCTACTGTGATGGGTACACTCCTCGTTAACTCAATACCTGCTACTGTTTTATTTGATACAGGAGCATCGCATTCATTTATGTCTGGAGCGTTTGCTTCTAAGCATGGCATTTACCACGAAAAGATGCATACCCCCTTAATAGTCCGAACTCCCGGTACCCAGTGTCGTGTTGACATGGTTGCACCTAACCTCACTGTCGAGATCGAAAGATTTGAGTTCATGGTTTCTCCACACATTCTGAAAACCTCCACCATCGACCTTATCCTTGGCATGGATTGGCTGAAAACCCACAATGCCGCACTTTATTGTGGCACCAAGGTCATCCAACTTTTTCATCCTTCTGGCGCGATTTTGAGTCACACTGCCATTGTGTCGATGAATGCCGAAGCTCGTATATATGCTCTGAATGCCTTGAATGTCGCACCTCTCGAAGGGATTGAGAAAGTCCCAATCGTTTGTGAATTTACCGACGTATTCCCAGAAGAACTGCCGGGGATACCCCCGATTAGGGAAGTTGAATTCGTCATCGACTTGAAGCCTGGTACCGTCCCTATTGCCAAGCGCCCGTATAAGATGCCACCTCACCACCTCCTTGAATTGAAGAAGGAGATCGACACGGCCCTCGAGAAAGGCTTCATCCGTCCAAGTTCCTCTGCTTGGGGAGCACCTTCACTCTTTGTCAAGAAGAGTGATGGCACAAACCGTTTGGTCCAAGATTACCGACCTATCAACCAGGCCACGATACAGAACAAGTACCCCCTCCCTCGGATCAATGATCTTTATGATCAACTTGCTGGATCCACGGTGTTTTCAAAACTCGACTTAAGGTTGGGTTACCATCAGATCCGGGTCCGTGATGAGGACATCCCGAAGACCGCATTCATTACTCGCTATGGTTCATACGAGTACACTGTCATGTCATTTGGCTTGACCAATGCACCAGCCACCTTCTCCAGATTGATGAACTTTATATTCATGGAATACCTCGACAAGTTCGTCGTGGTTTATCTGGAAGATATATTGATTTACTCCAAGACCGATGCAGAACATGCTGAACACCTTCGCCTTATACTTGAAAAGCTTCGAGAACACAAACTCTATGCTAAGTATTCTAAGTGTGAGTTCTGGCTTCCCGAAGTAACCTACCTTGGTCATGTGATTTCCAAGGATGGCGTTGCCGTCAACCCCGAACGTATTCAGGCTATTCTTGACTGGACTCCGCCCAGGACTGTCAAGAAAGTCCGAAGTTTCCTCGGCCTTGCCAGCTATTGCCGCCGTTTTGTTGAGAACTTCTCCAAGATTGCCAGGCCTCTGACTAACCTGCTTCACAAAGGCGTCAAGTTTGAGTGGACTGATAAATGTCAAGAAAGTTTTCAAGCTCTCAAGGACAAGCTCACTTCACCCCCGGTGCTTGCTCCTCCTGATACTCAGAAGGACTTCGTGATATATTGCGATGCATCTCGTCAAGGATTAGGCTGTGTCCTAATGCAAGAGAGCAAAGTGATTGCTTATGGCTCTCGTCAGTTGCGTGCTCACGAGGAAAACTACCCAACTCATGATCTCGAATTGGCAGCAGTAATTTATGCATTGAAGCTGTGGCGACATTACCTCGTCGGTAATCGTTGCGAGATCTTCACCGACCACCAAAGCCTGAAGTACATGTTTACTCAGCCCGACCTGAATCTCCGCCAGCAGAGATGGCTCGAGACAATAGCCGACTACAACATGGGAATTTCTTACACCCCTGGCAAAGCTAATGTGGTGGCCGATGCTTTAAGCCGTAAATCTTACTGTAGTGAACTTGAAGTTCAAGTACAACAACCGCTTCTGTATGAAGAGCTACGCAAGCTAAACCTCGAGATTGTTCCTCAAGGTTATGCAAAATAACCTGGTTATCGAACCGGATCTCGTCAAATCCGTCAAGTGTATACAGTTTTATGATGATTTCGTACACAAGATTAAGCGCGATATCGCCAATGGGAGACCCTCACCCTTCACCATTGATAGCAAAGGTGCGGCGTTCTACCAGAACCGTTTAGTGGTTACTCACAGCAAGGGCAGGCATGAGAACCTGGATATGACCCCGAAGGTCATGAAAGCGGCTCACGATACCCCGTTGTCCATTCATCCTGGAAGCACCAAGATGTACCAAGACATTCGTCAGCAATTCTGGTGGCCTAACATGAAGCAAGACATTGCCCGATATGTTTCTGAATGTGACGTTTGCCGTCGCGTGAAGGCAGAACATCAGAGACCTGCTGGAACTCTGCAACCACTCTCTATTCCTGAATGGAAATGGGACAAGATTGAAATGGACTTCGTCACCGGTTTTCTGCGATCACAGAAAGGTCATGATGCCATCTTTGTCGTCATCGACCGATTCTCCAAAGTTGCCCACTTTCTGCCAGTCAAGGAGACGATCTCTGCTAGTCAGTTGGCAGACTTGTATGTTTCCAGAATCGTGTCGCTCCACGGTATTCTGTTGGAGATCAGTTCCGACCGAGGCAGCATTTTCACCTCTAAGTTCTGGGATAATTTCCAAGAAGCTATGGGCACTCACTTAAGCTTCAGTACTGCTTATCACCCCCAGTCGCAAGGCCAAGTCGAACGAGTTAACCAAGTGCTTGAAGACATGCTTCGAGCTTGTGTCATTTCATTCGGTAAGAAATGGGAGGAATCTCTTCCATTTGCTGAATTCTCGTACAACAATAGCTATCAAGCTAGCCTGAAGATGGCACCCTTTGAAGTTCTCTATGGACGTAAGTGTCGAACCCCTCTGAATTGGTCCGAAACTGGAGAACGAACTCTCATTGGTCCGGACATTATACAGCATGCCGAAGATCAGGTTCGCATTATTCGTGAACATCTGAAAGCTGCTCAGTCTCGTCAGAAGAGCAACTATGACCGCAAGCACAAGGAAATGGTCTATCAGCCTGGCGAATACGCGTACCTCCGTGTCACTCCCATGAGAGGCACTCATCGCTTCGGGATCAAAGGCAAGTTAGCTCCTCGCTACATTGGCCCGTTCCGTATCCTTTCCAGGAGTGGACCAGTGGCATACCGATTGGAATTGTCGTCGAACCTCTCTCAAGTCCACGATGTATTCCACGTGTCGCAACTCCGACGCTGCTTCAAAGACCCTATTCGTGAAGTGGAACATGATATGATCGAGCTGCAACAAGACCTGACTTATCAAGAACATCCAAGCCGCATTCCGATCAGTCTGAACGCAAGACCCGCAACAAGACAACCAAGTTCCTCAAAGTTCAGTGGTCGAATCATTCTGAAGATGAAGCCACTTGGGAACGCGAAGATCGTCTTCGTGAAGAATACCCTGATCTTTTTTCCGCTACCACTTAAATTCTCGAGACGAGAATTCTTGTAGTGGGGGAGATTTGTAACACCCTCACTATCAGTGAACAGTAATCACTGTTACTGTTCATCTGTACTATTCAAAACTTTTGTTGATCAACTTGGAAAAGTTCCAAATTTCAAATTCCACTTTGATGTTCTTGAATGCATGTGATCATGGGTCTGGATCATCAGGAATCAAAACAAGTCCAAGCCATTTGAGTTGAAATTCAAACAAACCCTGAAATGCCTTTTGATGAATATTAAAAATTATGGTGACAATAAATCTTTTCCAAAAATCTTGGAACCACTTTTATAAAATCCCAAATAATCACTGGACCAAATCCATATGGGTTTGGGAATTTATTGAGTTATAGAAAATTCCAAACAAATCGAAACAGTAGCTAAAAACCCCAATTTAATCATTTAATATTTAAATCAAATATTAAATGATTTTCTTTTGCCACCAAACTTTTTGTGGCACTCTGATCTTGTGCAATATCAATTATGGATCAAGTTCCATATTTTACAAAATTGCCTAAGTGACTAAATTAAATGCAAAGAGAAAATACAAAAGAAAAAGACAAGAAAAATAAAACCTAGCCAAACCTACCCCCTGGGCAGAGCCCAGTTCCCTCGCTGGGCCACCCAGCCCATTCCCCTCCCCACCCCGAATCCAGCCCACCCCACCCGGTCATCCCCTTCCTCCCGTACGCCTCCAGGGCGTGGCGTCCGTCCGCCGACTCCACGACGGCGAGCCCCCCCCCCCCGTGGAGGCCATCCGGCGGCTGGCCGGCGGCTACAAGAGGGCCAAGCCCCCCAGGCCGCGAAACCCTAGCCCCAAGCCCGCAGAGCTCGCCCCCTTTCCACATCGCGTCGCCTTTCTCCTCCCCGTGGTCGCCCAGCGCATCCGTGGCCACCATCGTCGTCGGCGACGCAGCCAAAGGCCTCTCCCCGCCGGAAGAGGCTGTCCAGCAGCCACCCCGTGCTCTGCTCCTTCTCGCCGCGCCTTCCTTCGTCACCAAGACGCCGCGCCGCCGTGAATCGAGCGCTCGACCTCGCCACAGACGCCGCAACCCCCCAGCCGGAATTGGCGCGCTCCGGGCCGCCTCACGCCTCTGAACCACGCCAACGGCTCCACTGTGAGCATACGCAACCCCCACAACTCCCCGTTCTCGAGTTCGCCCGCTAGTCGCCGTCCCCCAGCGAGAGCAGCTCCGGCCGCCGCCGCGGAGCACGACGTCGCCGTTATGGAACCCCCTTGGCCTCCATCTTGAGCACCAGTGGGTGCGCGGCCACCCCCTCGTTCGATTCCGCCAGCTCCTGTATAACTTGGTCACCGGAACCGGCCATGGTGGCCTCGCCGTCGGGCTGCAGTCGCCGCCGGCGGGCTGGCTGTGGCCTGGGTGCCACTGACCCGTGGGCCCCACCTCGCTAATCCCCTGTTAGTTGGCTAACCAGCCACTGACAGTGGGCCCACCCCCCTTAAACCCCATTTAATTAAACCATATAACTGTTAATTAGTCCCTGTTAGGATGACAGATGGGTCCCACTTGTAAGTAGTTAAAGAAAATGAATTTATAATAATATCAGTGTATGACATGTGGGCCCTGGCAATTTTTTATTAATTAAACTAAAATGATTTATCACATGTGAGGCTGACCAGTGGGTCCCCTCAGTCAGTTTGACCAGTCAAACTGTTCTGGATAATGTTGATTTTAATAATAAAAGAAATTCCAGAAAATCCTTTAAATATTAAAAATTCAATATCTTTTAAACCGTAACTCGGATCGAAAAACTTTATACATGAAAGTTGATCAGAAAAATATAACGAATACGGATACGCTATCCGTATGTCTGCCACACCCCCCTAACACACCGATCATCGACATTCCCCCCCTCCGGGCTGTCTGTCGATAATTTCCGGTACCGATAAAAAGTACCCGGTTGAAGTTATTCCGAACACGAAAGTTGTTCGGAATAGATCAACTAGCACGGATACACCCCCTTATGTTTTTCCGGTACCCATGACACCTCCGGCTTGATCCTTCCCCCTCCGGACACCCTGTCCGGTAATCACCCGGAGCCGGTAGTTCATCCCCGGATGAATTCCCGCTCCGAGCAACGTGCATTGCACTGCGTAAGAACACCGTTAACATTTCATCTGTCATGTCATGCATATGTTTGTATATTATTGCTGTGTATTTACTGTTTCCTCCCCCCTTAACCTCCGGTAGAACCCGCCGCTACCGCCGACTACACCGCCGCCGGGTACGACTACTTCGTCGACGACCCGACCCCTACCGTCGAGCTTACAGGCAAGCAGAGCCATTCTCTTCCCCAGATATCGCCTACCTTTTCCGTACTTTCTTGCACTAGGCATTGTTACTGCTGCTGCTACGATTACAATCCTATTCAATTGCATAGCCTGATTTTGTCGCCCCTTGATGTACCTTTCTTATCCTATGCTGCCTATTATAATTATGCATATATTCAGCAGTGAACCCTGCGCATTGTTAGCTAGGACTAGATAGCGGGACGTGATCACTCAGGGGAGTGAACACGGATATAATATATACAACTGCACAGGTACGGTACAAAGCAGACACCGCCAAAGGCCCCTATCTGGGTTATGCCTAGTCACCTCAAGTGTGAGCTATTAAGGAGTAATACTTGTACTCCACTCGAGGCTGACTTTGTCTTGCCGCCATAGGGTCCTGGACAGCGGTTGTCCTCAAAGGTAAGAAAGTCGGGCGACCCAACGGTGCCCGCGAGCGGTATATCGTCGGGAACGACAGGGAGGGTACGACCGACGTTACTGGCGTGCTTGGCCCCTGCTCGTATCTCGCGAGAGTTACCAAACCACGAAAGTCGAGCTCTACCAAGAGCACACGCGAGACAAGGTAAGGAGACGGTTCACCTTGTTGGTAACCGCAGTGACTTGGTGGGACGACAGGGCAGGCACCGATGTACTGGTGGTCCTGACTGCTGTCGTTGACCGCGGGTCGGTTAAGTCGAGGCAACGATAACGGTTGTCACGCAGGTTAATTAAAATGCTAAATGGTTCGGCGGATGACTTGAGAGACCGGTTGGTCTGTTCGCACTACCTACACGTGGGATTACGATGTGGGCCCTCCGCGTCGTAGTTCGTCCGAAAGCTCTTCAGACGTCAGCAGTACTGCGGCCTGATCGCCGGGAAGTGGTCTTGTCTTTTGCTGCAGCAGGTGTGTTTGGATTTGCTTTTGCTTCACCGGCCAGACTCGCACCGTGCAGGAGCGTGCAAGGGTGAGGGACCTAGACCCCTTGGCGCATAGGATATAGTCCGGCGGATGGCCTCTCTGTTGAGCCTAGGATGGGCTGCGTCGTGTCGGATAGCCTCGATGGGGCGTTCCCTAACAAGGTTCACGCCACCCTGGAGATCCGAGCGTGCAGGCTGAACAGTAGTGCACCCCTGCAGGGAGTTTAATCTATTCGAATAGCCGTGTCCACGGTAACAGGACGCTTTATGCTGAAGCTGGATCTTACCACTAGAAACTATCATTATTAAACTGTATGGTTCCGGGTTTTCTTCCTCGCAGGGATGTCGAGGAGGTGAACTCGGAGGCATTATTAATATTGTTAATCATTACCACTTATATTATACAATGTTGCAGCAACTTCTGCTTCGTTGTTACTTTATTGCTTTATATAAACTGTTGGCTGATTCTTACCTCATGCTGCAAGACATCGTCGGAAGATGCTAGTCGTCGATAGGCCTAGCTTCTTACCCTTATTCTGATTTCTATCTTGCAGTCCACTATATACAGCCTCTTCTTTCCGTTGATACAATGCATAATGCTTAGTAGCGGACGTAAGACTCGCGGGTATACTAGATACTCACCTGCTTTATTTCCTTTACTGTTTTGCCTGATCGGCCGCTGCAGTCGACGTTGGAGCCCAGGAGCCGGAGTACCCCGGAGGCGGATACTACTACGTCGAGACCCCCGCTGACCAGGACCAGGAGTAGTTTCGGAGGCTCCCAGGCAGGAGGCCTTGCCTTTTCGATCTGTATCTCTGATGTTATTTGTGTTAGCCTTCTTAAGGCAAAACTTGACTAACTATGTCTGTACTCAGATATTATGGCTTGTATAACTTATGTATTCGGGCCCGCGTGACCCCCTTTATTGTAACATATTGGTTTATCCTTTTGTGTTTAGTGTTGTGCTGTGATATTCTCACCGTGGCACCCTAATCTCAGCCGTGTACCCTGCGTGTATGATTACTGTACACGGATTGATTTTAGGGGCGTCACACTTTCTGGGTAGTGATAAAGTCTTTGAGCAAGGTCTCTAGTTCTGAAGTGGAGTTTCTGGTGGTAGGATAAGTGTTGTTCCCATAGTTGTTGGATGGGAAAGGCCTAGGATTGTTGCTACCAAAGTTACTCCTATAAGCATTATTGTTGAAGTTGTTTCTAGAGACAAAATTGACATCTACTTGCTCCTGAGCAACCAAAGAATTTAAAGGAACATCTTGAGGATCAATAGAAGGTTGCTTGGTAAGTAGAGACATGATAAGGTCAACCTTTTCATTTAAAGAGGAGATCTCCTCGACAGAGTTTACCTTCTTACCGGTTGGAGATCTCTCGGTGTGCCATTGCGAGTAGTTCCGCATCATCTCATCAAGTAGCTTTGTGGCAGCACCAAGCGTGGTTGACATAAAAGTTCCTCCCGTGGCCGAATCTAATAGGTTCCGTGAGGTGAAGTTCAAGCCTGCATAAAAAGTCTGGATAACCATCCAGGTAGTCAGTCCATGTGTGGGGCTGTTCTTGACAAGCGTCTTCATACGTTCCCAAGCCTGGGCAACGTGTTCATTATCCAATTGCCTGAAATTCATAATGTTACTCCGCAATTGAATAATTTTAGCAGGGGGATAGTACTTCCCTATAAAAGCATCTTTGCATTTACTCCAAGAATCGATACTGTTCTTGGGCAAAGATTGTAGCCACTCCTTGGCTCTTACTCTCAAAGAGAAAGGAAAAAGCTTTAGCTTGACGATGTCTCCATCCACTTCCTTGTACTTCTGCATGTCGCAGAGCTCGATAAAGTTGTTTAGGTGCAAGGCAGCATCTTCTCCTGCTCCTGAGAATTGATCTTTCATGACAAGGTTAAGCAGAGCAGGTTTAATCTCATAAGAAGGTGCTGAAGTGGCAGGGGGAGCAATAGGAGTGCAGATAAAGTCACTGTTGTTGTGACTAGTGAAGTCACACAACTTAGTGTTTTCATTGGAACCCATAGTAGCAGCAGGTATTTTTGCTATTTTTGATTAAGGACACAAAAGTAAAAACTAAAAGGTAAATTAACAAGACTAAAAAGCAAAGATAAAATATAGTGTGCAACTCCCCTATCTTGTAGACTGGAGTCCCCGGCAACGGCGCCAGAAAACTTGCTGGTGGCAAGAGAGTGTTATACTCTTCAAGCCCTCGTTGATTACCCCAAGTGCAGGGTTGGATATATAGTGCAGCGGCAAGTTTTCCCATGGCAAAGATACCAAGGTTTGTCTCCCGTAGGACTCCGAAGGATACAAGAAGGTGGTAAAGTGAACAATGGCGCCGAGGTTGCTAGCTTCACCTGGACCTGCACACAGATACAAATAACTTTGCTCCCAACAAGTACAGAGGAGTATTCAATTCCTCCGGCCTTGCTGTTTACAAAGGATCAACGCAAGAGATAATGATAGTGGCAACTGAAAGTAAAGACTGAAAGTAATAAGGGTGTAAACGGTGATATGAAGATGGACCAGGGTCCCGTGATTTTCACTAGTGATGTCTCTCTCCCAAAAGACGATAAAAGTGCTAGCGAGGTAAACAAATCACAGTTGGGCAATTGACAGGATTATGAAGGCACCAAAATGCTAACTATGCTGCAAAGAAAGGAAGGGCTCAAAAACAATGGGCAGTACGCCAAAGTAAGTAGACCGAAATCCATCTGCATCTACTACGAATCATCCACCTTGAGATATCTATCCAGAACATCTCGCTGGTATTAAGTTGCGAATCCCACCCAAAGTGTAAACTCAAAGCAACAGACAATTTCATTAAAAGAACTATGCGTAAAGTAAACAATCCTTGCACCCGCAGGTACAAGCACCGTTGTTTTATCCCTGGTGGCAACAACACATCCCCTAGTCTCATGTTTCTGTCACTCAAGCTAGACATCAGGGGGATGAACCCACAATCGAGCATAACGCTCTCTCTTGGAGTTGCAAATAAAATACTTGGCCAAAGCAAATATCGCAACGGAGAACATGCAAGAATTTACTCAAGAACAAAATATAATAGAGAAGAACCAAATATATTACTCATCACAATCTGAACATAGTCTCATAATCCATCAGATTCCAACAAACTCAGCATAGCAACAGCAGAAATTACATAGATGCCTCGATCATGTGAGGCAGCTCACAAGGATTCGAAAGTGGAAGCACAAAAGGGGGAGAGATAGATCACATAGCTACTGGTCACAGACCCATGGTCCAAGGGAAACTACTCACGGTACATACGGGAGGCGTCCATGGCTATGGAGGGTCTCCCGGAGGGGGTAGCTTCTCCCGGCAGGGTGCCGGAGCAGCTTCTCCAGGCAGCCCCGATCTAGAAACGGCGGCGGCGGAACAGAGGCGAGATCACGAAAAAGGAGTCCGTCCTAGGGGTTTCCACCCCGAGGGGTAAATATAGGCGAAGGGGGGCGTCGAGGAGACCCACCAGGCAGCCAGGAGGCCTCCTGGCGCGGCCTAGGGTGGGGCCGCGCCAGAGGCTGATACGTCTGAAACGTATCTACTTTTCCAAACACTTTTGCTATTGTTTTTCCCTCATTCTTGCATGATTTGGACGAAACTAACCCGGACTAACGCTGTTTTCAGATGAGCTGCCTGTATGGTTTTATTGTGTGCAGGAAAATGGATTTTTAGACATCCTAGAAAATTCCCAGAAAAATACCAGAAAATCCACGCACCCGATGGAGCCAGGAGCCAGAAGTGGGACCAGAGGGGAGCCCTGGGGGCCGCAGGCGCCCCCCTGGCGCGGCCAGGGGTGGGGCCGCGCCCTCTAGCCGCCTGGGATGCTCCCCCCCCCTCCTCTGGTACCCTACCGAGGCTCCTATTTATCCCCGTGACGAGAAAAACAGAAGTCGTTTTCCCAGTTTCCGTCACGGAGCCGCCGCCACCCTCTGTTCTTCTTCGAGAGGGCTAATCTGGAGGCTGATTTGGCCTCCGGAGAGGGGAGATCGTTGCCATCGTCATCACCATCACCACTCCATCCGTCCTCCATGACTTCTCTTCACATGTGTGAGTAATTCCCTGCTGTAGGCAAAGGGGATGGTAGGGATTGGATGAGTTTAATCATGTAATAGTTCGTCAGATTGTTGGGGGCATGTTGCCTATCATCTAGATTGGTGTTTATCTTATTTGCTACAACTCGTTGTTCTTAATGCTTGTCACTTTGGGCCCGAGTGCCATGTTTTCAGATCTGAACCTTATGTGTTTTCATGAGTATATTTGTGTTCTAGATCCTATCTATGAGTTGTATGCACCTATTATGGTCCGGAACCGGTGATCCCAAAGGTGACAGCTTGGGACACCAAAGGGGATGGTCCATGATTTGAGGATTCCATGTATCCATTGAGTTTATTGCTTTGTTCCGGTGCTCTTTGACAGGAGCGCCTTAATCTCCATAAGTTCCTTTTGGCCCCGTTCGTAGCGGGATGGTAGGACAAAAGATGTTGTGCAAGTTCTTATTGCAAGCACGCACAACTACCTACGGGATACATGCCTATTGTTTGATATTTGCCTAGATGATCATTGCTTTTCTGTGTGCCTTGCCCGTTGTTAGAATCTATTATATGTTTACTCCCATCCATGCAGCGCCCGACCATCCATCTCCCTAGCCTACAGTGTTTTCAATCCTGCTGGTTATTAGTTGTTACTTTTTGCTATTTACTTTTGTTGTTGCTATCATCACTATCATATCACCGTTACCACTTATCTATTGTTGCAAGCAAGTATATTTCAGGTGCGGTTGAATTGACAACTCAACTGTCAAAGCTTATAAATAATCTTTGGCTCCCCGTGTGTCGAATCAATAAATTGGGTTAACTTACCCGCGAAGACTATCTCGATCCCTTACGCCTATGGGGCATCAAGCAGCGTTTTCTGGCGCCGTTGCCGGGGAGCATAGCAATATTTACAAGTCTACTTGAAGTATCCTGCCTTCTCAATACCATCCGCTATGGGTAAGAAAGGAGACCCCAAGGTTCCGATCTTACCATCCCGTACAAGAAAAGGTACTGTTCTGAACACAATTGCTACACTTGATTCACCTTCTGTTATGAGTAAGTTTACCTCACCACCACTACATGATTCTTCTATTGAGTCTGTTACTATGTCCGATACTTTTGATGATGTTTCTACTACTCTTGATGATGCTACTTTTCTTGGTCACTATATTGAAACTCAGACTGCTAAGACGGCAGCAAAATCCAAGACCGAGACCCCTGCTACCTATATTCCTACCTGCAAAACCTTTGGTTACCCGAGCTTAGATGAACTCAAGGAGAGAATCCTTGATGATGATTATGTTACTCTTGATGATGATTTTTGCAGGGAACTCAAAGAGTGTGTCGACTCTGACCCTGGTGTTGTTAAGGAGTTGCTCAAGAGGCACGCCATGAAGAACAAAGTTATTCCTGATCCTAAATTTGCCACGTCACCTATATGCATCACTGATCCCGATTATGATTTCTCTGTTGATCTTTCACTTATATCTACAGTCGAGGCTGACCCCTTTTATGGCAGAGAAAATGATGATGCTATAGCACACTTGACCAAACTCGCTGAGTTAAGCAACCTATTCACTACTGATGAGAAGATACTAAACTTCTATGTGGCCAAGCTTTTTCATTTTTCTTTGAAGGAAGACGCTAAATCATGGTATGATGCACTACCCTATGGTTCCGTTAAAAGTCCTCAGGACTTAGTCAAATTTTTTGTTGATAAATATTTTCTGGCTCATCTGCAACATGCGGCTTTGCAAAGAATCTATAACTTTAAACAATTGCAGGATGAGCACCTCCCTAAAGCTTGGGGGAGGTTTTGTGATTTACTTAAGGTTATGCCGGGACATGGGATCCCCAAGAATGAATTGCTTGATATATTTTATGCTGGTTTAACCGATGAATCCAGAACCTATTTGGATAGTTGTGCTAGTTGTGTTTTCAGGGAAAGAACGCCGGATGATGCAGAAGAATTAATGTGCAAAATTGCCAAAAACTATGAAGACTGGTCCGTTCCGGAACCACTTCTACCACCGAAAAAGAGGGGCATGCTTGTTCTGAACCCCGAAGATATGCAAGAAGCAAAGAAGTCTATAAAGGAGAAAGGTATTAAAGCCGAAGACGTGAAAAATTTACCGCCTATTGAGAAGTTGTGTGAGCCTACTACTCACCCTCCCTTGGTAGAGGTACACTCTTTATTAGACTTTACTGAAAGTGACATCCCTAAAGGTAAGCCTCCCGACCAATGTTTAGATGAGCTTGATAATTTTATTGTTAAGCAAGACCATTTTAATAGGAGATTACAAAGTCAGTTGCATGATAATTCTCTTGCTATCAAAAGTTTGTGTGATGTTCTAGAAAGAACAGTTAATGATGTTAAATGTCTTGTTAAGAATTTTCATATGGTTCAAACTTAACTTGAACAAATTTCTAATGTGCAAAAAGATTTGCTTGCTAATAATGCCAAACAGGACATACAAGCTTATGGAATCAAAACTAGGGGTGGAACACACACCCAGGACCCACTCTATCCTGAAGGGCATCCAAAGAGGATCGAGCAAGATTCTCAAGTACAAGAAGAAGACGAGATTGTTAGCTCTCCAAAGAAGAAAAAGGAGAAGAAGAAACACAAGGAGGCTGACAATCCCGGTGATCCTATTACAAGTGAAAAGCCAGCTGTTGATCCTAACAGCATATCTACCTCCGATGCTGAAACAGAAGACGGTGCCGAGCCTGAAGAAAAGGATGCGTAGAAGGATTATCCTCCCAAGGTAAGAAAAGAAGAAGGACCCGATAAACGCAATAGGTACTCTAAAGAAGACTTCATCGCAAGGATACATGGGAAGGAAAGAGAACCATGGATACAGAAACCCTTGCCCTTTCCCAGTAAGTCCCTCAAATCTAAAGAAGAAGAGCATTATAATAAATTTTGTGAATGGATGAAGCCTCTTTTTCTTCAAATTCCTTTGACTGATGCTATTAAGTTACCTCCCTATTCGAAATATATGAAAGATATTGTTACTAATAAAAGAAAAGTTCCTAATGAGGCAATATCTACTATGCTTGCTAACTACTCTTACAGTGGCAAGATTCCTAAGAAGCTCGGTGATCCAGGTATACCCACTATTCCTTGCTCCATAAAGAATAATTACGTCAGAACTGCTTTATGTGATCTTGGGGCAGGAGTGAGTGGTATGCCTTTCTCTCTTTACAAAAGGCTTTGTTTAGAGAAACTAATACCTACAGATATCTCCCTTCAGATGGCTGACAAATCAACAGTTGTCCCAATAGGTATTTGTGAGGATGTACCCGTTGAAGTTGCTAACTGTTTGATCCTTACAGATGTTGTTGTGCTTGACATGCCCGAGGATGGGAGCATGTCCATTATTCTTGGTAGACCTTTTCTTAACACCGCAGGTGCTATTATTGATTGCAATAAAGGAAAGGTCACCTTCAACGTTGATGATAAAGAACACACGGTGTATTTTCCAAAGAAGATCGACAAGAGGCATGGCCTTAACTCTATAGAGAATATCGAGACCGTGAAGATTGGAGAATGGGACTGTCCACTACATATGCACCACAAATACAAAACCATTATGGTGGGGACAATGTCCATTAAAGTAAAGGTGCAATGATCACTTCATAAGAGGGGAGACTTCTTGTTCTATATATCGTCGGTTTGTTGGTAAGACTTGATCAACCTTACTAGTGAAGCTTGTTTTATATAGGTAAAAAGTCAAGCTTGTTATGTTTTCATTTGCTTTAGCTTTCATTCTCTTTGTTGTACCAAGTTTTTGTGTTTTTGAAGCTTCACAATACTAATCACCGCTTTAAGTTTTCAGAAAGTTTTTGTAGCTTTTTGAACTCCGAGAAATTTTCAACAGTGAAGTTTTCAGAAAAAATCTAGAAAAATAAAAATAAAAATTTCCATGTCGGGAGTGACCCAGAGGCACCTGGGGCTGACCAGGGGGGGCCACTAGTGGCCCAGGCGGCCAGCTGGCGCGGCCTGCCCCCTGGCCGCGCCCACAGGGCGCCTGGGGCCCACAGGCCCCACTTCCAGGTATGTCTTCTTCCTCCTTCTTCCTCTCTCTCCAAAAACACGAGTTCTGCACTTTGTTCTTGCATTCTTGCTGTTCTTGGAGGCGATTTTCGATCTCTCTCTACAGCCCACCATTCGAGCTGAATTTTTGAGCAAATACTCCGTGGTATGTAACTCCATCACCCCTCCAATTAGATTTTTGATTGGTGGCTTCATTTGTGAGTATTTAGTAGCTTTGTGTGTTGTTTATATGAGCTTGCATGCATGTGTAGAAATTTATTTTCCAAGCTTTAATGCAAGTTTAGGCCTTAGGTAAGTGAGTTGATTAGTTTGCCTTAACTCACTTGGTTTAAATCCTTGTTTTTGTAATTTGTCAAAAATTTCAGAAATGAGTTTTCTAGGAAGAGCAAAGGGGTGGCTTGGGAAGAAAAGGCCCGAGCGCTCCGACCGAGTTACAAGAGCTGCAGCTTCTCCCTCGACTGCTAGGGTGAGCTACAACGAAGATCATGTGCCCTTAGAGTTGTTGCAGGACACAAATCAAGCACGTCCAATGACTTTCCCGTGCGATGAATTCCTTGAAGCTGCAGGAATTAGGGAGGAGTTCTATAATCTTTGTGCTAATGCAGGTTTGACGCGGCTCACAACGTGCCGTGTTACTCAGTATCAAAAACTCACCTCCTGTTTTAGTAACAGTTTTAGATATAACCTTGATGCTGGTTCTGTTGAGTTTAAAATTTACAATGATCTTTTGACCATGCCTTTGGAAAAGTTTTGTGAAATAATAGGTGTGCCGAACGTGGGACTGACGGCGAAGATGAGCTCTCAGCCCTCCGAGCTGAGGACCGTCTTCAACTCTCTCTGTAGCATGGATACAAGGGATATTCATCGGTCAAAGATCTCCAGCATCTTATTTCCACACCTCGGGTATTTCGCGTATTATATTGCTAGAGGGGTGTTAGCTCGTGACAACACGAGCAACATATCTGCGCCGGATAGTGCTATCCTGGCAACCGCCCTTTCAGGGAGGTTTGATTATAATGTGGGTGCCTTAATTGCTCGACGCCTTGCTATGAACGGTAACAAGGGAGACTTATTGGGTGGCGTTTACGCCACACTTATCCTAGAGTCTCTTAATCGCACCCCACACCCCGATGATAAGCCTTTTACTTATTTAAGTTTTGATCTTGCTGCTATGAAAAGGCATAAGTTTGTTACCATGACTTCCGAGTTTGGTAACCTTGATTATATCTTGCGTTTCGGAGCTACCACGGAACGCAAGATCCGTCTACCTGCACGTCTTTTGTTTGATTTTTCTCGCAGGAACGGATGGTCCTTTGATGTTATCCAGTTCGATGAGTTCGTGGTCCAGCATCAGTTTCATAACCCCATGGAGGGGGTTGTGCCCGACGAGGAGGAGCATGGTGAGTTCCCACCTTTCCAGGGGGAGACCTTCACCCAGTTTGGTGAAGGGTCTTCCTCTGCTTGGAGCGCGGATCCTTCTTCGTGGGAGGAGCCGAGGACTTCGGTGTACGCACCGGAAGCCTCATACGACCCTTGGACTCACTAGTACTACCCTGGAGCAGGAGGCTCCTGGGGAGATTAGCTACTACCAACTTAGGCCAAAAGCCTAAGCTTGGGGGAGTACGTGCCCTTCTCACTTTTCCATTGTATTATCCATTTTATTCGCTTTGATCTTTTCGAAGTTTTTGCCCGTTCTTCTTTCTTTCTTTCTTTGCAAAAACAACAAAAAGATTTTCTTTTTTCTTTCGCTTTCTTTTAACCTTTAAAAAAACCCAAAAATATTTCCTTTCTCTCTTTAGTTTGCTTTGTTTTCAGAGATCAGCCCGAGTCCGTGATGGCATTTGATTATATTTCCTACGTTCGATCGTGCAAGTGACCAGGCAGTAATGACGAAGATCGACGGAAGGGAAGCAACAAGGAAAATCGGTATGAACTCTTCTTGTTTCTACTTTTGTACATATGCCTGTACTTATGATCTAGAGACCAGCTTGTAGCGACATAGTGCTATGTTTACAATGCTTTCCCAGTGTTCATGCTTTCCTTGTAGCTAGTCCCAAATAGCTAGAGTACATAATGTGTTGTTGAAATGATTTACATGCATTGCATTGTTCATGGTTTGGCATACTGAAGTGGTATTTCCCTTCGGAGAATTTTTGGATTGACTTGGCACATGTTCACACATGCTTATGACTATAAAGTCTACTTTCGCCTTGATGATCTTTTTGTTTCAGGATAGTTATATCACTTTCATGCCCGATTCAATGTTGCTTTGTCGCTCTGCATGATTATGACAGTTATTGCTCTCTAGTTGGTCGCTTCCCAGTCTTTTGCTAGCCTTTGCTTGCACCAAGCGGATTTCTGCTTCTGCTTCCAAACTCCTTTTTCAAACCCAGTTGTTCCATTTGAGTCCACCATACCTACCTATATGTGGTATTTACCGGCCACTCCTAACTTAGACTTTCTTGTGCCATCTCGAAATTTATTCAAAAGTTTCCCTTTTTGTAACCGTACAAGCTCATGGTACGGTGAGGGGAAATCAGTATCTTTTATGCCAAAAATATTTTGACGGAAGTTTTAACTAGTCAAAACAGAAAAAGAAAAAATATGAGAGTTACACCTCCCCCATACTTGATGATGGAGTGATATGGACCAAATGCTGCTTATGATAGGTGGAACGATACCCTCCTTCCATCCTTGAGGCAAAATAAAAGGTTCCATAGACCATCGAATTCATGGATAAGGGAATATGTGTAAGCAAAAGGCATTATATATGGTTGGCATGGGAGATATTGAGAGACCTTTACCGTTCACCGTTGACTGGAAAGTTGCACTTCTCAAGAATGTTTTATCTCTGTTTTCAAAACCAAGAGCTCTGGCACTTGTTTAGTCTTTGCTTCCTTTCACGGGTTTTCAACCTTGCCATCAAAAGTCACGGTTCGAGAGTCTCCCCTTCTTTCTTCAAAGCACCAACTATGAGAGAGTAATTGTCATTCTTAGTGTAACATGCATTTTCCCAAAGTATTACATTGTCTTCTGCATGCTTGTGTTATTGCTAGTCTGAAATACTGAGTTCTAGTCACCTTTAAAACTCCGGAGGAGTTTCTGCATTTATGTTTTGCTTCACTCATGGAGGCTAGCGAAATGCCACTCAAGTATGTTCAAGCTATGTGCATTGTGATCCTGTCTTGATTTTCAGTAGCTTATTATTTACTTTTAGTTGTTTGTGACTGATCACATGAAAGAAGAATTGCTTCGTGCATTGTCCTTATAGCATTGTTTCATTACTTGCTAAACTCTTTTCGTAGTACATGCTTATTTACATCTAATGAAGCAAAAGAGTTTGTCAAAGTTTTCTTTGTCGCGTCCAGTTCATTGAACTGAATTGCTTGAGGACAAGCAATATGCTAAGCTTGGGGGAGTTGATACGTCTCAAACGTATCTACTTTTCCAAACACTTTTGCTATTGTTTTGCCCTCATTCTTGCATGATTTGGGCGAAACTAACCCGGACTAACGCTGTTTTCAGCAGAGCTACCTGTATGGTTTTATTGTGTGCAGGAAAATGGATTTTTAGACATCCCAGAAAATTCCCAGAAAAATACCAGAAAATCCACGCACCCGATGGAGCCAGGAGCCAGAAGTGGGACCAGAGGGGAGCCCTGGGGGCCCCAGGCGCCCCCCTGGCGCGGCCAGGGGTGGGGTCGCGCCCTCTGGCCGCCTGGGCTGCTCCCCCCTCCTCTGGTACCCTACCGAGGCTCCTATTTATCCCCGTGACGAGAAAACCCCTGAACAGAAGTCGTTTTCCCAGTTTCCGTCGCGGAGCCGCCGCCACCCTCTGTTCTTCTTCGGGAGGGCTAATCTGGAGGCTGATTTGGCCTCCGGAGAGGGGAGATCGTCGCCATCGTCATCACCATCACCACTCCATCCATCCTCCATGACTTATCTTCACATGTGTGAGTAATTCCCTATTGTAGGAAAAGGTGATGGTAGGGATTGGATGAGTTTAATCATGTAATAGTTCGTCAGATTGTTGGGGGCATGTTGCCTATCATCTAGATTGGTGTTTATCTTCTTTGCTACAGCTCGTTGTTCTTAATGCTTGTCACTTTGGGCCCGAGTGCCATGTTTTCAGATCTGAACCTTATGTGTTTTCATGAGTATATTTGTGTTCTAGATCCTATCTATGAGTTGTATGCACCTATTATGGTCCGGAACCGGCGATCCCAAAGGTGACAGCTTGGGACACCAAAGGGGATGGTCCATGATTTGAGGATTCCATGTATCCATTGAGTTTATTGATTTGTTTCGGTGCTCTTTGACAGGAGTGCCTTAATCTCCATAAGTTCCTTTTGGCCCCATTCGTAGCGGGATGGTAGGACAAAAGATGTTGTGCAAGTTCTTATTGCAAGCACGCACAACTACCTATGGGATACATGCCTATTTTTTGATATTTGCCTAGATGATTATTTCTTTTCTGTGTGCCTTGCCCCGTGTTAGAATCTATTATATGTTTACTCCCATCCATGCAGCGCCCGACCATCCATCTCCCTAGCCTACAGTGTTTTCAATCCTGCAGGTTATTAGTTGTTACTTTTTGCTATTTACTTTTGTTGTTGCTATCATCACTATCATATCACCGTTACCACTTATCTATTGTTGCAAGCAAGTATATTTCAGGTGCGGTTGAATTGACAACTCAACTGTCAAAGCTTATAAATACGCTTTGGATCCCCGTGTGTCGAATCAATAAATTGGGTTAACTTACCCGCGAAGACTATCTCGATCCCTTACGCCTGTGGGGCATCAGGGGGCCTCCTAGCCTCCTGGTGGTGGCCCTCCTCCGCTCCTTTGGTGTTTCCGGAAGCTTCTGTTGCGCTGATTTTTTATATATTTTTCCCATAATTTTTGGAGCACTTTTAATGGCCGGAAAACCTGAAATACAAAAACAGCAGAAAACAGAAACTGGCAACTGGGTGCACTGAGTTAGTAGGTTAGTCCAAATAGGTTCAAAAGTGTATGAAAGTTCAAGCAAAACATGGCAAAGTCACAGAAAACATGCATGGAACAAGCAGAAATTATAGATACGTTTGGGACGTATCAACATCCCCAAGCTTAATTTCTGCTCGTCCTCGAGTAGGTAAATGATAACAAGCATAATTTCTGTGGTGACATGCCACACAACCATAAAAGGACTTTTAAGTAAAGCAATCAAAGCATGCAATTCAATTCAAGTCTTAACAAGCAAGAGTCTATATTAGCATTGACATAAGCAACAAAAGAACAAAAGGTGCAAGAGCTCTTGCTGTCCGTGACTCGAATGTCTCCAGATGGTGTTTGCGTGCAAGAAAGGGATAGGGAAATATGAGATAAAAAAGTAAGGTTGTTGAGAACAACTATCTAGTAAAGTTTCACACTTGGTCTCCTTTGGATTCTTATCTGGACTCGTCCCCAGACCACTAGCCAGGTACAAGTCAAACTGATCCACTCCCTTTCGATATTTTGAGCACTCATGCAATGGATGAGCGTGAGCAAGAAAGTTGACACCTAAAAGGCGAAACAGAAAGAAGGTGGAGGAGGAAGACAAAACGGTGTGAAAGGCTCACATCAATGAGGACAATCATAGGCGAGAGAAGGCCATATGATAGATATGATGTGAGGAGTAGGGATTGCCATACAACGGATGCACATGTGAGCTAAAAGCTCTCCAAGGGAACTAGTGGGGGTGCATCTAACTTGCTTTCTCAAGAAGACCTAGAGCTCGTTTGAGGAGGCTCATCATTGGAATATACAAGCCAAGTTCTATAGTGTGAAGGGTCCCCACATAGCTATATGCACGGTGATGATCTCTATGGAGTACAAGGGATAGAAGATGAAGTACTAGTTTGGATCTCTCAAAAGGAATAGTAGTATGCCCCCTTCTCTCTTTTTATTTTTCTCTTTTTCTCTTCTTTTTTATTTTTTTGGTGGCCTCAATGGCTCTTTCTATTTAACTCTCATTTGTCCTCTTTGGGATCTTTTGATTTTGTCCTCTTTGGGATCTTTTCCTCACTTTAGGGGCAATACTCTATATTTTACAAGAATATAGGAGATCTTTCACACATTACAAAGGTACTCACATAAAGAAAATGTAACTATCATGATGCAAATGTATGACATGAAGATCAAGTCATGAGAAGGTGGATGTTGCATGGCAATGTATCTCGGAAAGGCTATGGAAATGCCTTGTAGGTAGGTATGGTGGCTATTTTGAGGAAAGATATAAGGAGGCTTATGATGACAGAGCGTATCGTGCCAAGGGTTTGGATGTACCGGCGAAGGTGGACACCAACTCTCGGAGTGAGAAGAAGGCAATGCACGGCACGGGGGAGGCTATAAAAAGTATAGGTGGGTGGAAGTGTCAACTTTCGAATACTCACATTAGTCCGAAGAACTCATGCACTTATTATCAGTAACTCTCAATCTAATAAGGAGGTTCACAAAGAGACAAGTACCCCGAGGAGGAGTGTATGGGGGTTTTGTTATCCTTGCGCATCCTCGACTCATGGTACGTGAGTGTACTCTAATATTCGAACCCTCCAGAGTTTAGTGATCCATCTAGTAGCTAGAGTTCTCAACAGGGGTTTTTGGTTTTCGAAAAACACACGGATTGCCCAAAATACGACATCTATCACTAATAGGCAAGATCTCTTGACACCATAAGTTCAAACATTACTCTAGTCAATACCTCAAAACTATTGCAAGTTACTACTACAAAGATAATAGCAACTTTAACTACCTACTTTCAGTCAAGACACAGAACTCAGTGCAACAGGCAAACTCTCTAACAAGATAAAACATGCAACCTATAGAAAGTTCAACCTAAGACAAAAAGAAAAGCTCTATAAAAACTAAAGCACTACAACTAAACAGAGCAGCAGCTAAGAAAAGAAAAAGAACAACTCACGGCTAAAAGAATAAGCATGCAAATCCTATGAGGAGTTCTAGTTCAAGCGGTGCGTGAATCTATCCCACACAAAAGAGTAAGTAAGCTGGGATCTAACTTGTTACTACAGCAAACAAAGCAAAAGAAAACTAAAAACAAAACCTAAGAGCGAGACGCAACAAGAAAAGCACATAACGCATGAAGTGATAAAAATATAGTGCAACGAGAGACGAACCGATAATTGTTGATGAAGAAGGGGATGCACGGGGGCATCCCCAAGCTTAGACGCTTGAGTCTCCTTGAATAGTTATTGGGGGTGCACATGGGCATCCCCAAGCTTGAGCGTTTGACCCTCCTGAATCTTGTTTCATCATCATCCATCGCGCACTTGAAAACTCCCTTCATACATAACTCATTGTAGGCTGATTAGAGAGGTTAGTACCCTAATAAAATAATTTTACTCTACTGCAAATAAATATTTCCAGGAAGAGCTACTGTTTCCCAAGATTTCCAATAGTTTTTGCAAAGAAAAAGCAAGCTTAAGGTTTGCAAAAGTGAAGAGAGACAAAACGTGGCAGAATCTGTGAAAAACAGAACAGCAGATAGAAACGAATTTTTTAGGGATACTTCTGCAACTCAAATCAAAAAACTCAGAACATACGGAAGTTTCGTAATTGTATAAAGCATGTTGTGTAAAAATTCAGCTCAAAAAGATGAACTGGTATTTTTCTCTGATTTTTCTAGTCACGAGGACAGAATCTGTTTTCTGGACAGCATGTCACAACTTTTACTTCCCTTGCCGTATGAGGCTAAACTTGGCACAAAGCTTGAAAAGTAAAGATACAATGATGTTGCTACAGTAGTAACAATCATCAAGACCACTAAGAACAGAACAAAAGCAAAAAGAAAAACCTAAATTTGTTGCGGGCTGCCTCCCGAAAGTGCTTCTTTAGAGCCATTAGCTAGGCTTAAAGCAGAAGATCAAGTCTTTTCAAGAGAATAACTAGGCCGTGTGACGGACTCAAAAGGTAACTTAATCTTTTTCCTAGGGAAATGTTCCATCCCTTTCTTGAGAGGGAATTGCAATTTGATAGTTCCCTCTTTCATGTCAATGATAGCACCAACTATGCGAAGAAAAGGACGTCCCAAAATAATTGGACAAGAAGGTTCACATTCCATGTCCATAATAGTAAAATCAGAGCGGGATTTGTCAGTCCTTGTGACAGGACAGGTACTCTGGGCCCACTCGGTGATATTGCATCAATAGCTTGCAAGCAAGTGACTAGGTCACAAGAGATGCAATGATCATGGATGAGTAAACTTGTTTGTTGTGAACGAGCTGTGAACACGGTATGTAGGATACTGACGATCAAACCTCGGACAAACAAAGTACCGCAGCACAAAGGGATTACATCGTATCGTTAACGGTTTCCAAAAGCGATTGAAGTTCATTCGATGGAAGCGCAGGGGCTGTCAAGGATTGTAACCAGGTCCAACTGACTAGTCATTGGTCAATGAGAAGAGTCTCGACCATGTCTGCTGTTTCCCGGACCGTTAGGGTGTTACACTTAAGGGCAATCGAAGCATAGGACAGTTACGGGATCAATCGGTGAAATAGGAGGAATCACCGGAATAGTTCCGGAGGAGGACGGAATGGTTTCCGGACATTTTGAATAGTTCAAAATAAAGTTTAATGTTTTAATAATGTTTTATTATTTAATTATCTGAATTAAATATTTAAAACATATTAAATAAATTAAAAAAAAATGGGAAAAAGGCTAAATGGGCCCATGGGGCCCATTAAGGGAGGAAGGGGTCTCCCCCCTTGGGCTTGGCGCCAATGGTGGGGCCCACCACCCCTTGGCCGGCACACTCCCCCCCCCCTTGGGAGTTTAGTCCCACATGGGGGAGGGGAGGAGGATAGCATCCCCCCTTGGCCTATATAAGGAGGGGTAGCCCCCCCCTTTTTCCAACACACCAATATCTCCTTCTTCCTCCTTCTCCTTCCCGGAAGTGGACTCCCCTTTTTTGGAGTCTGCACCTGGTTGGAGTTCTCCACCATAAGGAAGGTCGTCGTTCTGCCGGAGTCGGGATCCGTAGCCGTCTTTCTTCCGCTGCTCGCCTGGTTCGGGGCCCGGGAGGAACATCGATTGTACCGTACGTGTATAATCTCTTCGAGGCACTACACCTGTGGTGCTACTTCGTCGCTGGAGGTTTACCGGGAGTCATCCTCGCCGGTGGTGGTCTTCTACACGACAGGGAGGTCGTAGTTCCGAGTCTACGCCAGCCACGTTCGCAAGAACGTTTCCCTCTTTCGGTCTTCAAAGGTAT
This sequence comes from Bromus sterilis, assembly GCA_950022295.1. Taxonomy (NCBI): domain Eukaryota; kingdom Viridiplantae; phylum Streptophyta; class Magnoliopsida; order Poales; family Poaceae; genus Bromus; species Bromus sterilis. The sequence continues at coordinate 247,883,560 of OX465598.1, read as the reverse complement.
GAACACCGATTCCTTCCGTTACTTTATATCGCCATAGCATAAATCTTGGGTTCGGGTACGTAGGTATGAAAATTTTTGTGTTTTCTGCCCCGTATCCCAACAGTGGTATCAGAGCTAGCTATGCATAGATGTATTGTACGGGTAGAACACATCTAGGATGTGGGCATCAAATCTTCATTCGTTACCCTCCCACGTGTACTCATTTAGCGTTGCGACAATGTTTGATGAAGCGGCCCCCGACTGACCTTACGCGTTTACGCGAGACTGGTTCCACGCTTGACATATGGCTTGTACCATATAAAGTGGTTGGGGGGTGTCTGTCTCTCTGCATTAGCGATGCGAAGATGTTTGCAACGGAGGGCCCCGACAGGGGTGTAATAGAGACGATTGGGGATCGGTGTTGTGCCATGTTTTCGCGGGATAGAAATCGGTTCTCTCTCTCGAAACCCCTAGCAGCCACGTAAAACTTGCACAAGCTAAAGTAGAAAGGCGTTTTAACTTTGCTTTGCATGAAGGGGGATCATAGGTTGTATGATTTACAGTTTTACTTCTTGTTTTATGCTAGTATGCTAGATATATCGACGGTAGCACGAAACAGGACCATCTCTCACTAAAACCAACATAGTGTCCTTACCCTAGTGAGCACCACCTAGAAAGTTCTACATTATGGAGGCATCACGTGTCACACGGATGTCAAACATTTTTTCGTTCACAAGAGGTAGGTGTAGCAAGCCTAGCATGCCCAGAATCATGGCCTTGTATGACACAGCAACAAATCACATAGGGTGTGATGGCGAGCCTGGCATGTGCAGACATGGCCTCGAGACACAAGAGACCGAAAGGTCGAACATGAGTCACATGGATGATGTGATATGCATGATGGCCTACCTTGAACAACATACTGATGGTCGTGTCACACGGGGGAGGTATGGTGTTCTAGGATCGTGTAATCACTTAGAAAAATTGAGAGATGTTTTCCTTAGTGGGAGTTTTAGAATTAATTGTAATTGAACTCCACATTATGAACAAAAGTCTAAATATGTATCTTTGTGAATCAACCTTGTAGATGACAGCACCACGCCCCTTGTTCAACTTAGGATCATTCCTAGAGAAAGATAAACTGAAAACTAATGGGTCAAACTTCACCTCCTGGTTCCGCACCCTGAGGATTCTCCTCGTTCCCCTCAAAATGTCCTATGTACTTGAGACTGCATTCGGAGATGCACCAGCAACTACCGCTACTCCGGCTGAGAAGAAAGTCTATATCATTAAGTCGGATGATTCCTCACTTGTCAAGAAGGGTATGCTCCATGCCATGGAGGCTGAACTGCAGAAACGGTTCGAGAGCTTCAGTGCTTATGAGATAATCACTGACCTCAAGACCGTCTTTGCACCTCAAGCCAAGGTTGAGAGAAATGAAGTTTGTGAAGCTTTCTTCTCTGCAAAGATGGAAGAGCACACCAGCATGACTGAGCACGTAGTTAAAATGTCTGACTACGTTCAACGCCTAAATGATCTAGAATTTAAGATTCCAGATGAAGTGGCGATTGATAGGGTGTTTCGGTTGCTATCCCCTAGCTATGAGAGTTTTGTGTTGAAGTACAACATGAAAGGAATGGTTGAGACCCTTTCTGAATTGTTCACAATACTCAAAATTGCTGAGATGGATATCAAGAAGGAGCACAGCTGCACCAAGTACCTAGAAGAAAAGAAGGCCGGCAAGGTTGCCGGAAGAGACATGGATATATGTGATATACATGTTATTGATGTTTTCCTGACAAGTGCTCAGAGCAACGTCTAGATATTTGATACCGGATCAGTTGCTCACATCTGTAACTCCCAGGAGGGGATGCAGAATAAACGACTCTTGCGGAAGGATGAAGTGACGATGCGCGTTGGGAATGGTGCCAAGGTTGAAGTAATGTCAATTGGCACGCTTCGTCTTAGTCTCCCTTCGGGATTGATTCTTGTCTTGAATAATTGCTATTATGTACCCGCGTTGAGTATGAACATTGTGAGTGGCTCTTGCTTGATGCGAGACCAGTATTCTTTTAAATCTGAAACAACTGGTTGTTCGTTTTATAAGAATAATGTCTTCTATGTTCATGCACCGGTGCGTAATGGTTTATTTTTAATGGATCTCGAATATCGTGACTCCCACATCAATAACGTAGAGGCCAAAAGATTAAATCCTAGTAACGAAGAACACATGACGATGTGGCATTGTCGACTTGGTCATATTGGTATAAAGCGCATGGAGGAACTGCATAAAGATGGACTTCTGGAGTCATTGGATTTTGGATCCCTTGACACATGTGAACCATGCCTAATAGGCAAAATGACAAGGACTCCATTCAATGGAACAATGGAGCGTGCGGTGGACTTATTAGGGATCATACATACTGATGCATGCGGACCAATGAATGTCACCGCACGCAATGGTTTTCGTTACTTCGTGACCTTCACGGATGACTTAAGTAGATACGGGTATATCTATTTAATGAAACACAAGTCTGAAACCTTTGAAAAGTTCAAGGAATTTCAGAGTGAGGTCGAGAATCAACTCGGGATGAAAATCAAGCACCTTCGATCTGATCGAGGAGGGGAGTATTTAAGTCACGAGTTTGGCACTCATCTGAAGACTTGTGGTATTGTACCACAACTTACGCCAGCTGGAACACCTCAGCGAAACGGTGTGTCCGAGCGACGTAATCGAACACTATTGGATAGTGTACGGTCAATGATGTCTCATGCCGACTTACCTACATCATTCTGGGGGTATGCATTAGAAACTGCCGCTTACGTTCTTAATAGGGTACCGTCCAAATCCGTGAAGACAACACCGTTTGAAGAATGGTTTGGCAAGAAACCAATGTTGTCTTACCTGAAGATTTGGAGTTCTGAGGCTTATTTTAGGAAACATCAGCCTGACAAACTCGAATCTAAGGCGGAGAAATGCATCTTTGTAGGATATCCAAAGGAAACTGTTGGATACACCTTCTACAACCAATCTGAGGGCAAAACATTTGTCGCTAAGACTGGACACTTTCTTGAGAAAGAGTTTCTCTCGAAAGAATTGAGTGGGAGGAAAATAGACCTCGATGAAGTGACTGACCAATCACTCCAAATGGAAGAACCGGCAACAGAAATTTTTCGGGAACCTTCTTCCACAGTGGGAGCTGAAGAGAATGGCCAGGAAGACATTCATAACGTTCATGACATACATGATGATCATGATGAGAATGAAGAGGAACCTATTTTGCCCCGTAGGTCATCAAGAGTCCGTCAACCTACCGAGTTTTACGGACAGCTTGTGAATGCAATCTCGGCTGATGAGTCGGATGAACCTACGAGTTACAAAGAAGCAATGGAGGGACCCGAGTCTGAGAAATGGCTAGAAGCCATGAAATCCGAAATAGACTCCATGTACACCAACAAAGTTTGGACTTTGGTGGATATTCCCGAGGACCGCAAGGCCGTCGAGAATAAATGGATTTTTAAGAAAAAGACTGACGCAGACGGAAACGTATCTGTCTACAAAGCTCGACTTGTCGCGAAAGGGTTCCGACAAATTCAAGGAGTTGACTACGAGGAGACATTCTCTCCTGTAGCGATGATCAAGTCTATTCGGATCCTACTAGCAATAGCTGCCTATCATGATTACGAGATATGGAAGATGGATGTGAAAACTGCGTTCCTTAATGGCAACATTGAGGAAGAGTTGTATATGATGCAACCAGAGGGGTTTATCGATCCAAGGAATGCTGGTAAGGTGTGCAAGCTTCAACGGTCCATCTATGGGTTGAAGCAAGCATCTCGGAGCTGGAATCTTTGATTTGATGAGGTCATTAAAGCTTTTGGATTTGTCCAAAACGTCGAAGAGTTCTGCGTCTATAAGAAACTGAGTGGGAGCTCTGTAGCATTCCTTGTGTTATATGTAGATGACATCTTACTGATAGGGAACGATAAGAAATTCTTAGAAGAAGTGAAGGAATATCTGAATGGACAATTTTCCATGAAGGACCTAGGTGAAGCTGCGTACATAATGGGGATTAAGATCTATAGAGATAGACCTAATCGACGGTTGGCCTTGAGTCAGAACACTTATATTGACAAGATATTGAAAAGGTTCAGTATGGGTAACTCCAAGAGAGGCCTCTTGCCGGTTATAAAAGGTGTCAAATTAAGTGTGACTCAATGCCCAACCACAGCAAAAGAGAAGGAGGAGATGTCCTCAAAGCCCTATGCCTCAGCCATAGGTTCTCTCGTGTATGCTATGTTATGTACCAGACCGGATTTAGCGCTGGCCATTAGTATGACTAATCGCTACCAGAGTAACCCGGGAATGGCTCACTGGACAGCAGTAAAGAATATCCTAAAGTACTTGAGAAGAACAAAGGATCTCTTTCTCGTATATGGAGGAGTTGATGAGGAGCTCACCGTAAAGGGTTACGTTGACGCAAGCCTCGGCTCAGATCTAGATGACTCGAAATCCCAGACGGGATATGTTTTCATGTTGAACGGTGGCGATATTAGCTGGAGGAGCGGCAAACAGTCAGTCGTCGCCCAATCTACAATGGAGTCGGAGTATATTGCCACTTGCGAAGCGTCAAACGAGGCGTTGTGGCTGAAGAAGTTTGTGATCGAGCTTGGCGTCTTTCCCAGTTGCACTGACCCCGTGGGAATCTTCTGCGACAACACGGGTGCCATTGCTAACGCGAAGGAGCCAAGAAATCACTCTACAGCCAAGCACATCCTCCGAAAGTTCCATGTGACGCGAGACTACGTCAGGGATGGACACACTAGGATTCACAAGATACATACGGATCTGAACGCAGCTGACCCGATGACTAAACCTCTTCCACAGGGCAAGTTTGAAGAACACCGAGAGACCATTAGTGTTAGATACATACCTGATGTAAACTAGTGTAATTTGTACTCTAGTGCAAGTGGGAGACTGTTGGATATGTGCCCTAGAGACAAATTAATAAACATATTTGTCACATATCCGTTTTGTTCATAATACATTTTATACTGTGCTATAACTATATTACTTGGAAATACTAATACAGGTGTAGTATAAAACATGGTCCGTAGTTTAACTCGGATAAACTATCTCATTGGGGAATTGATTGATCAAGCTTTCCTGATCATGGAGACACTTAAGTTCATTGACAATGAGGTCATATCATTAGGGGAATGATGTGATGGACGTACACCCACCTAAAGTATTGCAATGTGATCGAGTCACATAGTTCAGCGTTGTTATGACTTTGTAACGTATGGCTTAGTCCTTAGACCGTAATTATCATACGTAATTGTCATCTATGAGGAGACTTTGATTTGTATCCCACCGCCTGACTGAAATATGTTGGCTATAACGGTGCACTTTGGGTATTCCGAAATAGATGGTTGATGAGTATGTTAATAGATCAGAGCGGGATTTGTCAGTCCTTGTGACAGGACAGGTACTCTGGGCCCACTCGGTGATATTGCATCAATAGCTTGCAAGCAAGTGACTAGGTCACAAGAGATGCAATGATCATGGACGAGTAAACTTGTTTGTTGTGAACGATATGTGAACACGGTATGTAGGATACCGACGATCAAACCTCGGACAAACAAAGTACCGCAGCACAAAGGGATTACGTCGTATCGTTAACGGGTTCCAAAAGCGATCGAAGTTCATTCGATGGAAGCGCAGGGGCTGTCAAGGATTGTAACCAGGTCCAACTGACTAGTCATTGGTCAATGAGAAGAGTCTCGACCATGTCTGCTGTTTCCCGGACCGTTAGGGTGTTACACTTAAGGGCAATCGATGCATAGGACAGTTACGGGATCAATCGGTGAAATAGGAGGAATCACCGGAATAGTTCCGGAGGAGGACGGAATGGTTTCCGGACATTTTGAATAGTTCAAAATAAAGTTTAATTGTTTTAATAATGTTTTATTATTTAATTATCTAAATTAAATATTTAAAACATATTAAATAAATTAAAAAAATGGGAAAAAGGCTAAATGGGCCCATGGGGCCCATTAAGGGAGGAAGGGGTCTCCCTCCTTGGGCTTGGAGCCAAGGGTGGGGCCCACCACCCCTTGGCCGGCGCACTCCCCCCCTTGGGAGTTTAGTCCCACATGGGGGAGGGGAGGAGGATAGCACCCCCCCCCCCTTGGCCTATATAAGGAGGGGTAGCCCCCTCCCCCTTTTTCCAACACACCAATATCTCCTTCTTCCTCCTTCTCCTTACCGGAAGTGGACTCCCCTTGTTTGGAGTCTGCACCTGGTTGGAGTTCTCCACCATAAGGCAGGCCGTCGTTCTGACGGAGTCGGGATCCGTAGCCGTCTTTCTTCCGCTGCTCGCCTGGTTCGGGGCCCGGGAGGAACATCGATTGTACCGTATGTGTATAATCTCTTCAAGGCACTACACCTGTGGTGCTACTTCGTCACTGGAGGTTTACCGGGAGTCATCCTCGCCGGTGGTGGTCTTCTACACGACAGGGAGGTCGTAGTTCCGAGTCTACGCCAGCCACGTTCGCAAGAACGTTTCCCTCTTTCGGTCTTCAAAGGTATGAACACCGATTCCCTCCGTTACTTTACATCGCCATAGCATAGATCTTGGGTTCGGGTACCGTAGGTATGAAAAAATTTGTGTTTTCTGCCCCGTATCCCAACAACTTGCTCCAACATCATAAAGAGCATAACAAGAGAAGTTATTCAATTTAATTTTTATCATAGGATCCCAACCATCTTCTAGCTTCCTAGGTATGGAGGCTTCTAGTCTAAGCTTCTCCTCCCTAACTTTGATTAGAGCATTGGTGATATGCTCTGTGAAGGCAAGATTGAGTGTGCTAGTGTGGGGGTCTCTAGACATCTTGTGTAGGAAACCAATAACTTCAGGTAAAGTGCAGTTGTCAAAGTCTAGGTCACTACTTACTATCAAGGAGGTAGTGATATCATTTAGGTTCACTTGTTTGAAAGCCTCTATGTTCATAGAGGTTTCCTCTTCTAAGGTTGAGGTGGTAGCATCACCATTGATAGGTCCAGTGGGACTAGGGGTGTGATGGGTGCTAATAGTTTGGGCATCCTCAACTACTTGGATAGTAGCTACTGTGTGGTAGGTAGGAAGTCTCTTAATTCTCTCTTCTTCCTCCTTTTCTCTAGCCCATCTCTCTTTGAGTTTAGCCATCATCCTAATATTTTCATTGATTTGTAACTGGATAGCATTAATAGGAGTGACCTTACTCTCCTCAAGGGGAGAGGTTCTAATTTTTAACATCTCAACATCAAGGGCTAAGTTGTCTACCTTCAAACAAAGATTATATAATTTATCTAATTTCTCCTCCACACTCTTGTTGAAGGCTTTCTGGGTAGTGATAAAGTCTTTGAGCAAGGTCTCTAGTTCTGAAGTGGAGTTTCTGGGGGTAGGATAATTGTTGTTCCCATAGTTGTTGGATTCGAAAGGCCTAGGATTGTTGCTACCAAAGTTACTCCTATAAGCATTATTGTTGAAGTTGTTTCTAGAGACAAAATTGACATCTACTTGCTCCTGAGAAATCAAAGAATTTAAAGGAACATCTTGAGGATCAATAGAAGGTTTCTTGGTAAGTAGAGACATGATAAGGTCAACCTTTTCATTTAAAGACGAGATCTCCTCGACACAGTTTACCTTCTTACCGGTTGGAGATCTCTCGGTGTGCCATTGCGAGTAGTTCAGCATTATCTCATCAAGTAGCTTTGTGGCAGCACCAAGCGTGGTTGACATAAAAGTTCCTCCCGTGGCCGAATCTAATATGTTCCGCGAGGTGAAGTTCAAGCCTGCATAAAAAGTCTGGATAACCATCCAGGTAGTCAGTCCATGTGTGGGGCAGTTATTGACAAGCGTCTTCATACGTTCCCAAGCTTGGCAACGTGTTCATTATCCAATTGCTTGAAATTCATAATGTCACTCCGCAATTGAATAATTTTAGCAGGGGGATAGTACTTCCCTATAAAAGCATCTTTGCATTTACTCCAAGAATGGATACTGTTCTTGGGCAAAGATTGTAGCCACTCCTTGGCTCTTCCTCTCAAGGAGAAAGGAAAAAGATTTAGCTTGACGATGTCTCCATCCACTTCCTTGTACTTCTGCATGTCGCAGAGCTCGATAAAGTTGTTTAGGTGCAAGGCAGCATCTTCTCCTGCTCCTGAGAATTGATCTTTCATGACAAGGTTAAGCAGAGCAGGTTTAATCTCATAAGAAGGTGCTGAAGTGGCAGGTGGAGCAATAGGAGTGCAGATAAAGTCACTGTTGTTGTGACTAGTGAAGTCACACAACTTAGTGTTTTCATTGGAACCCATAGTAGCAGCAGGTATTTTTGCTATTTTTGATTAAGGACACAAAAGTAAAAACTGAAAGGTAAACTAACAAGACTAAAAAGCAAAGATAAAAGATAGTGTGCAACTCCCCTATCTTGTAGACTGGAGTCCCCGGCAACGGGGCCAGAAAACTTGCTGGTGGCAAGAGAGTGTTATACTCTTCAAGCCCTCGTTGATTACCCCAAGTGCAGGGTTGGATATATAGTGCAGCGACAAGTTTTCCCGTGGCAAAGATACCAAGGTTTGTCTCCCGTAGGACTCCGAAGGATACAAGAAGGTGGTAAAGTGAACAATGGCGCCGAGGTTGCTAGCTTCACCTGGACCTGCACACAGATACAAATAACTTTGCTCCCAACGAGTACAGAGGAGTTGTCAATTCCTCCGGCCTTGCTGTTTACAAAGGATCAACGCAAGAGATAATGATAGTGGCAACTGAAAGTAAAGACTGAAAGTAATAAGGGTGTAAACAGTGATATGAAGATGGACCAGGGTCCCGTGATTTTCCCTAGCGATGTCTCTCTCCCAAAAGACGATAAAAGTGCTAGCGAGGTAAACAAATCCCAGTTGGGCAATTGACAGGATTATGAAGGCACCGCAATGCTAACTATGCTGCAAAGAAAGGAAGGGCTCAAAAGCAATGGGCAGTACGCCAAAGTAAGTAGACCGAAATCCATCTGCATCTACTATGAATCATCCACCTTGAGATATCTATCCAGAACATCTCGTTGTTATTAAGTTGCGAATCCCACCCAAAGTGTAAACTCAAAGCAACAGACAATTGCATTAAAAGAACTATGCGTAAAGTAAACAATCCTTGCACCCGCAGGTACAAGCACCGTTGTTTTATCCCTGGTGGCAACAGCACATCCCTGATACGTCCAAAACGTATCTATAATTTCTTCTTGCTCCATGCATGTTTTGTGTGATGTTGCTATGATCTAGATACACTTTCATTGACTTTTGATCATATTTGGACTAACCTATTAACTCAGTGCACCACAGTGCCAGTTCCTGTTTTCTGTGATTTTTCTATTTCAGTTTTCCCCCATATAAAAAGTGCTCCAAAAATTCGGGAAAAAGAACCTTCCGGAAGGACCTGAGTGGGGCCAGAGGGCCACCACCAGGGGCCCAGGCGCCCTGGTGGCGCGCCCCAGGGGCTGGCCGCGCCAGGGGGACGCCTGGACCCGTGGTGGCCCCCTGGCTGCCCCCCTTCGCCTATATATTCTCCGTGACGAGAAACCCTCGAGGAGAGAACCCTTTTTCGCGATCTCGCCTCTGTTCCACCGCCGCGCTTCCGAGATCGGGAGCAGCAGCAGACCTCTTCCCGGCACCCTGCCGGAGGGAGGGCCGACCTCTGGGAGTCTCCTCTCCACCATGGATGCTTCCCGGGTGTATCGTGAGTAGTTTCCTTTGGACCATGGGTCCGTGATCAGTAGCTATGTGATGTTCTCCTCCCCTCTTTGTTCTTCATGGTTTAGACCTCGTGAGCTGCCCTACATGATCGAGGAACTTTTGTAATCTTTCTGCTGTTGCTATGCTGAGTTTGATGGGATCTGATGGATTATGAGATTATGTTCAGATTGTGATTGAGTAACATATTTGGTTCTTATCTCTTATATTTTTGTTCTTAAGTAATTCTTGCATGTTCTCCGTTGCTGTTTATTGCTTTGGCCAAGTAGTAGGTAGTAACCCCAAGAGGGAACATTATGCTCGATTGTGGGTTCATGCCCCCTGATGACACGCTTGAGTGACAGAAACATGAGTCTAGGGGATGTGTTGTTGCCACAAGGGGGAAAACAACGGTGCTTGTAACCGCGGTTACAAGGATTGTTTACTTTACGCAAAGTGCTTTTTAATGTAGTTGTCTGTTGCTTTGGGTTTACACTTTGGGTGGGGCTCGCAACTTAATACCAGCGAGATGTTCTGGATAGATATCTCAAGGTGGATGATTAGTAGTAGATGCAGTTGGATTTCGGTCTACTTATTTTGGCGTTCTGCCCATGCTTTTGAGCCTCTTCCTTTCTTGTGTAGCATAGTTAGCATTGCGGTGCGTTCATAATCCTTTCAATTGCCCTTCTGTAATTTGTTCACCTCGCATAGCAGTTTTATTGTCTTTTGGGAGAGAGACATCACTAGTGAACATCACGTATCCCGGTCCATATCTTCATCACTGTTTCCACGCTCATTTACTTTTCTTCTTTTCCTTTCAGTTGCTATTATTATCCCTGGTGTTTGATCCTTTTTGAACAACAAGACCGGAGAGATTGACAACCTCTATGAACTTCGTTGGGAACAAAGTTATTTGTGTCTGTGTGCAGGTCCGCGTCAGTTGCGCCGCTGACACCTACTTATCATCTCCGGATTCCTACTGGAGACAAACCTTGGTATCTTTACTGAAGGAAATTTTTTGTTGTGCTACATCACACCTTCCACTTGGGGTTTACCAACGAAGGGCGAGAAATCACTATAATCACCTCGCGCATCAAGCAAGATTTCTGGCGCCGTTGCCGGGGACTCCGAGTGCTAAGATAGGGGAGTTGCAGACTACCCTTTACCTTTGTTTTTCAGTCTTGTTAATTTACCTTTCAGTTTTTATCTTTGTGTCTTATATCAACAATCACAAAAAAATCTACCACACTTGCTGCTGCTATGGGTTCCACTGAAAACACCAAGTTGTGTGACTTCACTAGTCACAACAACCAAGACTTTATTTGCACCCCCATTGCCACACCTGCCACTTTGCTAAACCTTGTTATGAGAGATCAATTCTCTGGTGCTGGAGATGATGCTGCTTTACACTTGAACAATTTTGTTGAATTATGTGATATGCAAAAGTATAAAGAAGTAGAAGGTGATATTGTTAAGCTCAAGCTCTTTCCTTTCTCTTTAAGGGGAGAAGCTAAAATATGGTTTCAATCTTTGCCTAGGAATAGCATAGATTCTTGGGATAAGTGCAAAGATGCTTTTATAAGGAAGTACTACCCACCTGCTAAAATTATCCAATTAAGGAGTAACATTATGAATTTTAAGCAATTGGATAATGAACACGTTTCCCAAGCTTGGGAACGAATGAAATCTCTTGTTAAGAAATGCCCTACACAGGGTTTGACTACCTGGATGGTTATCCAGACTTTTTATGCAGGCTTGAACTTTACCTCGCGGAACCTGTTAGATTCGGCCGCGGGAGGAACCTTTATGTCAACTACACTTGGTGTTGCCACGAAGCTTCTCGATGAGATGATGACCAATTATTCCCAATGGAACACCGAACGCGCTCCAATAGGTAGGAAGGTAAACTCTGTCGAGGAAATTACCTCCCTCAATGAAAAAGTTGACTTAATTATGTCTCTACTTACCAAGCAACCCTCTATTGATCCTCGTGATGTCCCTTTAAATTCTTTGGTTGCCCAAGAACAAGTAGATGTGAACTTTATTGCTAGAAACAACTTCAACAACAATGCTTATAGGGGTAGTTTTGCTAGCAATCCTAGACAGTTTCCATCCAACTATGGGAACAACAACACCTACCCTAGCAACAAGAACCCCTCTTATGAATTAGAAAGAATGCTTAGAGACTTTATCACCACCCAAAAAGCCTTCAATAAAAATGTAGAGGAGAAATTAGCTAAATTAGATCATCTCTCTTTGAAGGTAGAAAGCTTAGCCCTTGATATTGAGATGCTTAAAATTAGAACCTCTCCCCATGAGGAGAATAAGGCCACTCCTATTAATGCTATCCAATTGCAAATTAATGAAAATATTAGGATGATGGCTAAACTTAAAGAAAGGTGGGCTAGAGAAAAAGAGGAAGAGGATAGAATTAAGAGCCTTCCTACACACCACACAGTTGCCACTATCCAAATTGTTGAGGACACCCAAACTATTAGCACCCAATGCACTCCTAGTCCCATTGGCCCTATTAATGGTGATGCTAATACCTCAACCGAAGATGGAGAAACTCCTATGAACATAGAGGGTTTCAAACAAGTGAGCCTAGACGACACTACTACCACCTTTGATAGTAGTGATATTGATTTTGATAGTTGCACCCTCTCAGAAGTTATTAGCTTGCTACACAAAATGTCTAGAGACCCCCACACTAGCACACTTAATCTTGCCTTCACGGAGCATATCACAAATGCTCTCATCAAAGCTAGGGAGGAGAAGCTTAGAGTAGAAGCATCCATACCTAGGAAGCTAGATGATGGTTGGGACCCTATGATCAAAATTAAATTAAATAACTTCTCTTGCTATGCTTTATGTGATGTTGGAGCTAGTACCTCCGTTATGCCCAAAAGAATTTATGATATGTTTGAATTGAAGCCCTTTGAGCCTTGTTCTTTTGGTGTTCGTCTTGTTGATTCTTCCATAAATAAAACTTTGGGGAAGATCGACGATGTTCTTATCATTGTCAATGACAACTATGTTCCCGTTGATTTTATTTTTATGGATATAGAGTGTGAACCTTTGTGTCCAATTATTTTGGGACGTCCTTTTCTTCGCACCGTTGGTGCGGTTATTGACATGAAAGAGGGGAATATAAAATTCCAATTCCCTCTCAAGAAAGGGATGGAACACTTCCCTAGAAAGAAAATCAAGTTTACTTTTGAGTACGTTACTCGGGCTAGTTATTCTCTTTCTCTTGATAAAACTTGATTCTTCTTTTGCATCATGCCTAGCTTAAAGGCATAAAAGAAAGCGCTTTTGGGAGGCAGCCCACAACGAATTAGGTTTCTTTTTGCTTTTGTTGTGTCTTGATGTTTGTTACTACTGTAGCAACATCATTGTATCTTTACTTTTCAGCTTTGTGCCAAGTTATAGCCTCTTATGATAAGGGAAGCAAAAGTTGTGACATGCTGTCCAGAAAACAGATTCTGTCCCTTGACAGAAAAATTCGAATAAAATCACCAGATCATCTTTTTGATCTGAATTTTTTTGACAGCATGATCTATGCAATTGTGAAACTTTCGTATGTTCTGAGTTTTTTATTTGAGTTGCAGAAGTGCCCCGAAAAAATTCTCTACTACCTGCTGTTCTGTTTTTCACAGATTCTGCCACGTTTTGCCTCTCTTCACTTTTGCAAACCTTAAGCTTGCTTTTTCTTTGCAAAATTTTTTTGGCACTCTTGAGAAACAGTAGCTCTTCAATAATATATTTATATCCAGTGGGGAAAAATTATTTTATTAAGGGTACTAACCTCTCTAATCAGCTTATGATGAGTTATGTATGAAGGGAGTTTTCAAGTGTGCGATGGAAGATGATGAAAGAAGATCCAGGAGTGTCAAGCGCTCAAGCTTGGGGATGCCCCCATGCATCCCCAATAAATATTCAAGGAGACTCAAGCGTCTAAGCTTGTGGATGCCCCCTTGCATCCCCTTCTCCATCAACAATCATCAGTTCGTCCTTCGTCTCACTATATTTTTATCACTTCATGCGTTATTGTGCTATGCTTGGAGCGTCTCGCTCTTAGGTTTTATTTTTAGTTTTCTTTAGTTTTGCTTGCTGGTCATAACAAGTTAGACCCCATCTTACTTTGTGTGGGAGAGAAACACGCTCCACTCCAATCTAGAACACATCATAGAATTTTTCCTTCTTATCTTTTTGCTGTTGTGTGTTCTTTATCTTTTCGTAGCTACTGCCATGTTTAGTTTTAGTCTTAGTTTGTCTTTAGCAAGAGCCTTGGATTTTGTTTAGTTTGTTGCTGGAACTCTCTTTAGTTTTCATGTTTATCTTGTTAAGAGAGTTGGTTGTTGCACTGAGTTGTGTTTTGTCTTGGAAGTAGGTAATTGAGGTTGCTATTTAATTCTAGTAGAAACTTGCAATGGTTTTGAGGTATTGATGTGAGTAATGTCTGAACTTTTGGTGTCAAGAGCTTTAGCCTATTAGTGATAGGTGTCGTATTTTGGGCAATCGGTGTGTATTTTCAAAACCTACAAAAACTAGTTGAGAACTCTAACTACTAGATGGATCTCTAATCTTTGGAGGGATCGAATATTAGAGTACACTCACGTACCATGAGTCGAGGATGCGCAAGGATAACCAAACCCCCATACACTCCTCCTCGGGGTACTTGTCTCTTTGTGAACCTCCTTATTAGATTGAGAGTTACCGATAATAAGTGCATGAGTTCTTCGGACTAATGTAAGTATTGAAAGTTGACACTTCCACCTTCCCATATTTTGCTAGCCTCCCCCGTGCCGTGCATTGCCTTCTTCTCACTCCGAGAGTTGGTGTCCACCTTCGCCGGTACATCCAAACCCTTGGCATGATACGCTCTGTCATCATAAGCCTCCTTATATCTTTCCTCAAAACATCCACCATACCTACCTATCAAGGCATTTCCATAGCCTTTCCGAGATATATTGCCATGCAACATCCACCTCTTCATGACTTGATCTTCATGTCATACATGTTCCTGCTACACTGGCAGCGACATACATTGCATACATCATGATAGCTACATCTTCTTTATGATTTTGAGTACCTTGTAAAGTGTGAAAGATCTCCTTTACCTTCTTGTAAAATAGAGTGTTGCCCTTAAGTGAGGAAAAGATCCCAAAGTGGACAAATCAAAAGATCCCAAAGAGGACAAATGAGAGTTAAATAGAAAGAGCCATTGAGGCCACACAAAAATACAAAAGAAAATAGAAAAAAGAGAAAACGAAATAAAAAGAGAGAAAGGGGCAACACTACTATCCTTTTGAGAGATCCACACTAGTACTCCCTTTATATCCTTGTACTCCATAGAGATGATCATTATGCATATAGCTATGTGGGGACCTTCAGACTATAGAACTTGGCTTGCATATTCCAAGGATGAGCCTCCTCAAACGAGCTTAGGTATTCATGAGCGAGAAAGTTAGATGCACCCCCACTAGTCCCATTGGAGAGCTTCCTAGCTCATATGTGCATCCGTTGCATGGCAATCCCTACTCCTCACATCATATCTATCATTTGGCATCTCTTGCCTATGATTGTCCTCATTGATGTGAGTCTTTCTCATTCTTTTTTGTCTTCCTCCTCCTCCGTACTTCTCTCCTTGCCATCCTAAGTGTCAACTCTCGTGCTTACGCTCATCCATTGCATGAGTGCTCAAAATATTGAAAAAGGAGTGGATCAAATTGACTTGTACCTGGCCAGTGGTCTGGGGACGAGTCAAGATAAGATTCCAGAAAAAGACCAAGTGTGAAACTTTAGTAGATTGAGTTCTCAACAAATAAATATTTTTCTCGTATTCCCTATCCCCCTTCTTGCACGCAAACACCATTTGGAGACATTCGAGTCACGGACAGCGAGAGCTCTTGCACCTAATGTTCTTATGTTGCTTCTTTAAATGCTAATATAGACTCTTGCATGTTATGACTTGAATTGAATTACATGCTTTGATTGCTTTACTTAAAAGTCCTTATATGGTTGTGTGGCATGTCACCACAGAAATTATGCTGTTATCATTTACCTACTCGAGGACGAGCAGGAATTAAGCTTGGGGATGTTGATACGTCCAAAACATATCTATAATTTCTGCTTGCTCCATGCATGTTTTGTGTGATATTGCAATGATCTAGATACACTTTCATAGACTTTTGATCATATTTGGACTAACCTATTAACTCAGTGCACCACAGTGCCAGTTCCTGTTTTCTGTTGTTTTTCAATTTCAGTTTTCCCCCATATAAAAAGTGCTCCAAAAATTCGGGAAAAAACGGATAAAAAATCAGCGCAGAAGAACCTTCCGGAAGGACCTGAGTGGGGCCAGAGGGCCACCACCAGGGGCCCAGGCGCCCTGGTGGCGCGCCCCAGGGGCTGGCCGCGCTAGGGGGGCGCCTGGACCCCTGGTGGGCCCCCTGGCTGCCCCCCTTCGCCTATATATTCTCCGTGACGAGAAACCCTCAAGGAGAGAACCCTTTTTCGCGACCTCGCCTCTGTTCCACCGCCGCGCTTCCGAGATCGGGAGCACCAGCAGACCTCTTCCCGGCACCCTGCCGGAGGGAGGGCCGACCTCCGAGAGTCTCCTCTCCACCATGGATGCTTCCCGAATGTATCGTGAGTAGTTTCCTTTGGACCATGGGTCCGTGATCAGTAGCTATGTGATGTTCTCCTCCCCTCTTTGTTCTTCATGGTTTAGACCTCGTGAGCTGCCCTACATGATCGAGGCACTTTTGTAATCTTTCTGTTGTTGCTATGCTGAGTTTGATGGGATCTGATGGATTATGAGATTATGTTCAGATTGTGATTGAGTAATATATTTGGTTCTTATCTCTTATATTTTTGTTCTTAAGTAATTCTTGCATGTTCTCCGTTGCTGTTTATTGCTTTGGCCAAGTAGTAGGTAGTAACCCCAAGAGGGAACGTTATGCTCGATTGTGGGTTCATGCCCCCTGATGACACGCTTGAGTGACAGAAACATGAGTCTAGGGGATGTGTTGTTGCCACAAGGGGAAAACAACGGTGCTTGTAACCGCGGTTACAAGGATTGTTTACTTTACGCAAAGTGATTTTTAATGCAGTTGTCTGTTGCTTTGGGTTTACACTTTGGGTGGGGCTCGCAACTTAATACCAGTGAGATGTTCTGGATAGATATCTCAAGGTGGATGATTAGTAGTAGATGCAGTTGGATTTCGGTCTACTTATTTTGGCGTTCTGCCCATGCTTTTGAGCCTCTTCCTTTCTTTTGTAGCATAGTTAGCATTGCGGTGCGTTCATAATCCTGTCAATTGCCCTTCTGTAATTTGTTCACCTCGCATAGCAGATTTATCGTCATTTGGGAGAGAGACATCACTAGTGAATAGGGATGGCAATGGGTACCCTTTACCTGCGTACCCTGCGGGTAAAAACCCTATTAGTGCAAGGGTTTGGGAAGAAAAAATGCCCATAGGTATGTAAATGGGGAAATCTCTTACCCATCGGGCAGAGAGGGTACGGGTATGGGTTCGTATAACCCATACCCGCGGACCCATGTACCCTTCTAAATCTGTGATAAGTGGTTATCCCAATGATAACCTAATGTATCTACTAATTTTTATGACTATATGTTGTTGTCTATCATTCAAATGTGTTTATGTTTATGCACAAGTGCAGTTATTTACATGTGTTGCTTATGCGCAAGTGCTGCAGTCTATAAGTACATGTGCTGCTGTTTACATTGTGTTGTTGTTGGCAATGTGCTACTATTTAAGTATGTGCTGCGGTTTTAAATGTGTTGCTGATTAAAGTTATATGATTATATGATGTTCTGTATGATTATTTTCTACTGAATCTGTTGTGTTGCGAACGCGGGTATTTTTACCCGTGGGTACCCTTTTACCCTGTTGGGTCAAGGGTATGGGAAAAAGTTGTACCCGCAAAAGGGTATGGGTACGGGTGATGGGCAAAATTGAGATGGGCGGGTAAGGGTATGGGGTGGCTCCGCCCTTACCCATACCCTGCGGGTGCCATCCCTACTAGTGAACATCACGTATCCCGGTCCATATCTTCATCACTGTTTCCACGCTCATTTACTTTTCTGCTTTTACTTTCAGTTGCTATTATTATCCCTTGTGTTTGATCCTTTGTGAACAACAAGACCGGAGAGATTGACAACCTCTCTGAACTTCGTTGGGAACAAAGTTATTTGTGTCTGTGTGCAGGTCCGCGTCAGTTGCGCCGCTGACACCTACTTATCATCTCCGGAGTCCTACTGGAGACAAACCTTGGTATCTTTACTGAGGGAAATTTGCTGTTGTGCTACATCACACCTTCCACTTGGGGTTTACCAACGAAGGGCGAGAAATCACTATCATCACCTCGCGCATCAATCCCCTAGTCTCATGTTTCTGTCACTCAAGCTAGACATCAGGGGGCAAAACCCACAATCGAGCATAACGCTCTCTCTTGGAGTTGCAAATAAAATACTTGGCCAAAGCAAATATCGCAACGGAGAACATGCAAGAATTTACTCAAGAACAAAATATAAAAGAGAAGAACCAAATATATTACTCATCACAATCTGAACATAGTCTCATAATCCACCAGATCCCAACAAACTCAGCATAGCAACAGCAGAAATCACATAGATGCCTCGATCATGTGAGGCAGCTCACGAGGACTCGAAAGTGGAAGCACAAAAGGGGGAGAGATAGATCACATAGCTACTGGTCACGGACCCATGGTCCAAGGGAAACTACTCACGGTACATACGGGAGGCGTCCATGGCTATGAAGGGTCTCCCGGAAGGGGTAGCTTCTCCCGCAGGGTGCCGGAGCAGCTTCTCCAGGCAGCCCCGATCTAGAAACGGCGGTGGCGGCGGAACAGAGGCGAGATCGCGAAAAAGGAGTCCGTCCTAGGGGTTTTCACCCCGAGGGGTAAATATAGGCGAAGGGGGCGTCGAGGAGACCCACCAGGCAGCCAGGAGGCCTCCTGGCGCGGCCTAGGGTGGGGCCGCGCCAGGGGCCCTCCTGGCCTCCTGGTGGTGGCCCTCCTCCGCTCCTTTGGTGTTTCCGGAAGCTTCTGTTGCGCTGATTTTTTATATATTTTTCCCAGAATTTTTGGAGCACTTTTGATGGCCGGAAAACCTGAAATACAAAAACAGCAGAAAACAGAAACTGGCAACTGGGTGCATTGAGTTAGTAGGTTAGTCCAAATAGGTTCAAAAGTGTATGAAAGTTCAAGCAAAACATGGCAAAGTCACACAAAACATGCATGGAACAAGCAGAAATTATAAATACGTTTGGGACGTATCAAGTACTCAAATCATAAAGAAGATGTGACTATCATGAAGTATGCAAATGTATGCCTCTGCCAGTGTAGCAGGATATGCAATGATACTAGCGCGTCATGTAGCAATGATTAGGGGAAGGCCCAACTAGCATGCGGCTCATCGATCAAGCAAGTAGCATGTATGACATGAAGATCAAGTCATGAGAAGATGGATGTTGCATGGCAATATATCTCGGAAAGGCTATGGAAATGCCTTGGTAGGTAGGTATGGTGGTTGTTTTGAGGAATGATATAAGGAGGTTTATGATGACAGAGCGTATCATGCCAAGGGTTTGGATGTACCGGAGAAGGTGGACGCCAACTCTCGGAGTGAGAAGAAAGCAATGCACGGCACAGGAGAGGCTAGAAAAATATGGGAAGGTGGAAGTGTCAACTTTCGAATACTCACATTAGTCCGAAGAACTCCTGCACTTATTATCGGTAACTCTCAGTCTAATAAGGAGGTTTCACAAAGAGACAAGTACCCCGAGGAGGAGTGTATGGGGGTTTGGTTATCCTTGCGCATCCTCGACTCATGGTACGTGAGTGTACTCTAATATTCGACCCCTCAGAAGAGTAGTGATCCATCTAGTAGCTAAAGTTGTGATATCATGTTGGAAAGCCGGGGCATATGACTTCTTCATATGTCGCGGTGGGACCGATATGTGCTTCCTCCCGGGATCTGGATGGAAACATCTAGATCTGGAACAGTACCGCATATCGGGCCTTACAGTAACTCTCAATCTAATAAGCATGTTCACAAAGAGACAAGTACCCCGAGGAGGACTGTATGGGGGTTTGGTTATGCTTGCGCATCCTTGACTCATGGTACATGAGTGTACTCTAATATCCGATCCCTCCAAAGATTAGTGATCCATCTAGTAGCTAGAGTTCTCAACTAGTTTTTGTAGTTTTGAAAATAAACACGGATTGCCCAAAATACGACACTTATCACTAATAGGCTAGAGCTCTTGACACCAAAAGTTCAAACATTACTCACAAAAATACCTCAAAACTATTGCAAGTTACTACTACAATTGAATAGCAACCTCAATTACCTACTTCAAGTCAAGACACAACTCAGTGCAACAACCAACTCTCTTAACAAGATAAACATGAAGACTAAAGAGAGTTTCAGCAACAAACTAAACTAAAGCTCTTGAAAAAGATAAACGTGAAAACTAAGAGGTAAACATGACAGCAGCTAAGAAAAGACAAAGACCACACAACAAAAGAAAGATAAGCATGAAAGTCTTATGATGTGTTTCTAGTTTGAAGTGGAGCGTTTTTCTCTCCCACACAAAGTAAGATGGGTTCTAACTTGTTATGAACAGCAAACAAAGCTAAAGAAAACTAATAATAAAACTAAAGAGCGAGACGCTCCAAGCATAGCACATAACGCATGAAGTGATAAAAATATAGTGAGACCAAGGACGAACTGACGATTGTTGATGGAGAAGGGGATGCACGGGGGCATCCCCAAGCTTAGGCGCTTGAGTATCCTTGAATATTTATTGGGGATGCATGGGGGCATCCCCAAGCTTGAGCGTTTGACACTCTCGGATCTTCATTCATCATCTTCCCTCGTACACTTGAAAACTCCATTCATGCATAACTCATCATAAGATGATTAGAGAGGTTATTACCCTTAATAAAATAATTTGCCTCTACTGGAAATAAAGATTTTCTTGAAGGGATACTGTTTCTCAAAATTGCTAAAAAAAATTGCAAAGAAAAAGCTAGTGCAAGTCTTGCAAAAGTAAGGAAAGGCAAAACGTGGTAGAATCCGTGAAAAACAGAACAGCAGGTAGTAAATGATTTTTTCGGGGTACTTCTGCAACTCAACTAAAAAAACTCAGAACAAACGCTCGAAAGCTAATTGTATGGAGCACGCTGTCAAAAAAATCAAATCAAAAAGACGATCTGGTGATTTTAGGTGAATTTTTCCGTCCAAGGACATAATCTATTTTCTGTACAACATGTCACAAATTTTGAACTTTCTTGCAATCGGAGGCTAAACTTGGCACAAAGCTTGAAAATAAAGATACAATGATGTTGCTGCAGTAGTAACAATCATCAAGACCACTAAAACAAGAAGTAAAAAACATCTTGGGTTGCCTCCCAACAAGCTCTTTCTTTTACGCCTTTAAGCTAGGAAAGAAGCAAAAAGATCAAGTTTTATCAAGCGAAAGAGAATAGCTAGCCCGTGTAACGCACTCAAAAGGTAACTTAAGTTTCTTCCTAGAAAGTGTTCCATCCCCTTTTTGAGAGGGAATTGAAATTTTATATTCCCCTCTTTCATGTCAATAACAGCACCAACGGTGCGAAGAAAAGGACGACCCAAAATGATTGGACATAAAGGTTCACACTCTATATCCATAATAGTGAAATCAACGGGAACATAGTTGTCATTGACAATGATAAGAACATCGTCGATCTTCCCCAAAGGTTTCTTTACGGAAGAATCAATGAGACGAACACCAAAAGAACAAGGATCAAAAGATTTCAATTCAAACATATCATACGTTCTTTTGGGCATAACAGAGGTGCTAGCTCCAACATCACATAAAGCATAGCAAGAGAAATTATTCAATTTTATTTTGATCATAGGATCCCAACCATCTTCTAGCTTATTAGGTATGGAGGCTTCTACTCTAAGCTTCTCCTCCCTAGCTTTAATGAGAGCATTAGTGATATGCTCCGTGAAGGCAAGATTTAGTGTGCTAGTGTGGGGGTCTCTAGACATTTTGTGTAGTAATCTAATAACTTCTGAGAGGGTGCAACTATCAAAATCAATGTCACTACTATCAAAGGTGGTAGTGGTGTCATCTAGTCTCACTTGTTTGAAAGCCTCTATGTTCATAGGAGTTTCTTCTTCTATGGTTGAAGTAGTAGCATCACCATTAATAGGTCCAATGGGACTAGGATTGTGTTGGGTGCTAAAAGTTTGGGTATCCTCAAAAACTTGGATAGTAGCAACAGTGTGGTGTGTAGGAAGGCTCTTAATTCTATCTTCTTCCTCTTTTTCTCTAGCCCATCTTTCTTTAAGTTTAGCCATCATCCTAATGTTTTCATTAATTTGCAATTGGATAGCATTAATAGGAGTGGCCTTCCTCTCCTTGAGGGGAGAGGTTCTAATTTTAAGCATCTGAATATCAAGGGCTAAGTTGTCTACCTTCAAAGAGAGATTATCTATTTTGTCTAATCTTTCCTCTACACTCTTGTTGAAGGCTTTTAGGTAGTGATAAATTCTTTAAGCATACTTTCTAATTCAGAAGTGGAGTTCTTGTTGCTAGGATAATTGTTGTTGTCTCCATAGTTGTTGGATGAGAACGGTCTAGGGTTGCTACCAAAATTACCCCTATAAGCATTATTATTGAAGTTGTTTCTAGAGATAAAGTTTACATCTACTTGTTCTTGAGCAATCAAAGAATTTAAAGGGACATCATGAGGATCAATAGGAGATTGCTTGGTAAGTAGAGACATAATTAAATCAACTTTTTCATTTAGGGAGGAAATCTCCTCGATAGAGTTTACCTTCCTACCTGTTGGAGCTCGTTCGGTGTGCCATTGGGAACAATTGGTCATCATCTCATCTAGGAGTTTTGTGGCAGCACCAAGTGTTGTTGACATAAAGGTTCCTCCCGCGGCCGAATCTAACAGGTTCCGCGAGGTAAAGTTCAAGCCTGCATAAAAAGTCTGGATAACCATCCAAGTAGTCAAACCATGCATAGGGCATTTCTTAACAAGACATTTCATTCGTTACCAATCTTGTGCAACTTGTTCATTATCCAATTCCTTAAATTTCATAATGTTACTCCTCAATTGGATAATTTTAGCAGGTGGGTAGTACTTCCCAATAAAAGCATCCTTGCACTTATCCCAAGAATCTATGTTATTCCTAGGCAAGGGTTGAAACCAGATTTTAGCTCCTTCCCTCAAGGAGAAAGGGAAAAGCTTAAGCTTAACAATATCACCTTCTACTTCTTTATACTTTTGCATATCACATAGTTCAACAAAATTATTTAAGTGTAAAGCAGCATCATCTCCAACACCGGAGAATTGATCTCTCATAACAAGGTTCAGCAAGGCAGCTTTAATTTCATAAGAGGTAGCTAAAGTAGCAGGTGTAGCAATAGGAGTGCAGATAAAATCATTGTTGTTGTGACTAGTGAAGTCACACAACTTAGTGTTTTCAGTGGAACCCATAGTAGCAGCAAGTGTGACAAACAATTTTGTTGTGATTTTTGATAAAGGACACGAAGATAAAAACTAAAAGGTAACCTAACAAGACTAAAAAGAAAAGGTAAAAGATAGCACGCAACTCCCCTATCTTGAATATTGGAGTCCCCGGCAACGGCGCCAGAAATTGCTTGATACTAACTCCTCGTTGGTTACATGATAACCCACAACTGCAGGGGATCGAGATAGTCTTCGCGGGTAAGAATAACCCAATTTATAGATTCGACTCAAGGGGACCCAAAGAATATCCACAAGCTTTAACAGTGGAGTTGTCAATTCCACCGCACCTGAGATACACTTACTTGCAACAAGATATTAATAGCAACTACGATATGGAAGTGGTGATAGCAACGGTAATAGTAAAACAGCGAAAGCAAATAACTAGTAACCAGCAGAATTAAAAACATTGTAGGCTAGGGAGATGGATGGTTGGGCGCGGCATGGATAAGATATATCATGTATTGAACTTGGGGCAAGGCACACAGAAAAGAAATGATCATCTAGGCATAAATCAAACATCAGGCATGTACCCCACAGGTAGTTGTACGTGCTTGCAATAAGAACTTGCACAACATCTTTTGTCCTACCATCCCACTACGAACAGGGCCAAAAGGAACTTGTGGAGATTAAGGTGCTCCTGTCAAAGAGCACCGGAACAAAGCAATAAACTCAATGGATACATGAAATCCTCAAATTATAGTCCATCCCCTTTGGTGTCCCAAGCTGTCACCTTTGGGATCGCCGGTTCCGGACTATAACAGGTGCATACAACTCATAGATAGGATCAAGAACACAAATATATTCATGAAAACACATAGGGTTCAGATCTGAAATCATGGCACTCGGGCCCAAAGTGACAAGCATTAAGAGCAAAAATCCACTTTCCTGCGCACAATAAAACCATACAGGCAGCTCTGCTGAAAACAACGTTAGTCCGGGTTAGTTTCATCCAAATCATGCAAGAATGAGGGCAAAACAATAGAAAAAGTGTTTGGAAAAGTAGATACGTTTGAGACGTATGAACTCCCCCAAGCTTAGCATATTGCTTGTACTCAAGCAATTCAGTACAACGAACTGAACGCGACAAAGAAAACTTTGACAAACTCTTTTGCTTCAATAGATGTATATAAGCATGTACTACGAAAAGAATTTAGCAAGTATCAAAACAATGCTATGAGGACAATGCACGAAGCAATCCTTCTTTCAAGTGATCAATCACAAACAACTAAAAGCAAATAATATATTACTGAAAATCAAGACAGGATTACAATGCACAAAGCTTGAAGAAACTAGAGTGGTATTTCGCTAGCCTCCATGAGTGAAGCAAAACATAAATGTAGAAACTCCTTTGGAGTTTTAAAGGAGACTAGAACTAAGAACTTCAGAATAAATAATACCACAATCATGCAAAAGACAATGTAGTACTTTGGGACAATGCACATTACACTCAGAATGACAATTATGCTCTCCTAGTTGGTGCTTTGAAGGAAGAAGGTGGAGACTCTCGAACCGTGGAGTTTGATGGAAAGGTTGAAATCCGTGAATGGAAGCGAAGACTAAACTTGTACCAGAGCTCTTGGTTTTGAAAACAGAGATAAAAGTGTTTTGGGAGGTGCATGCTTAGTCAATGAATGCTAGTAGACAACTCAATCACCTCTTACGCTAGACATGTTTCGAGGAACGGCTCCCAAGATAGAGACGATCACATCCCCTTAATCTCCTTTGTTTATCACTGCCAAAGTTTTCTGATTTCTCATAGACAAAGCGTGAAGGAGGGTTTGTTGGTTGTGATTATCTTTTGTGAGCTGGGAGCACTCATGCCAGTCCCTCCTCGTATTGGGGCTTGCAGATTAGACATGCAATCCCGGAATAAAACATGTCTAACATAAGACGGTCATGAATTACCTACTACTTCCTCATGAGCTAAAACAGAGGCACAAAACAGGAGTGCTTTTGAATAATTTCGAGATGGTACAAGAAAGTCTTCGTTAGAATGGCAGGTAAATACCACATAGAAAGGTATGGTGGACTCATATGGAAAAACTGGTTTCAAGGATTTTGGATGCACAAGCAGAAACCCGCTTAGTGCGAGCGAAGGCTAGCAAAAGACTCGGAAGCGACCAACTAGAGAGCAATAACAGTCATAATCATGCAGAGCGACAAAGTAACATTGAATCAGGCATGAAAATGATATAACTATTCTGAAATTCTAAGATCATAAGGGCATAGTAGACTTTTCAGTCATAAACATGTGTAAGCATGTGCCAAGCCAATCCAAGAATTCTCCAAAGGGAAATACCACTTCAGTATGCCAAACCATGAACAATGCAATGCATGTAAATCATTTCAACAACACATTATGTACTCTAGCTATTTGGGATTAGCCACAAGGAAAGCATGAACACTGGGAAAGCATTGTAAACATAGCACTATGTCGCTACAAGCTAGTCTCTAATTCATAAGTACAAGCATATGTACAAAAGTAGAAACAAAAAGAGTTCATACCGGTTTTCCTTGTTGCATCCCTTTCGTCGATCTTCGTCATCACTGCCTTGTCACTTGCACGATTGGACGTAGGAAAATATAATCAAGTGCAAATGCCATCACGGACTCGAGCTGAACTCTGCAACAAAGCAAACTAAAGAGAGAAAAGCAAATATTTTTGGATTTCTCAAAGGTTAAACGAAAGAAAAAGAACAGAGAAATATTTTTGTTGTTTTTTCAAAATAAAGGAACAAAGAAGAACGGGCAAAAACTTCGAAAAGATCAAAGCGAACAAAATGAAAACGGATAATACAATGGAAAGGTGAGAAGGGCACGTACTCCCCCAAGCTTAGGCTTTTGGCCTAAGTTGGTAGCAGCTACTCCCCCCAGGAGCCTCCTGCTCCGGGGTAAGGGTAAGTCCAGGAGTCGTAAGAGCTCTCTGGTGCATACACCGAAGTCCTCGGGTCCTCCCATGAGAAAGGCCCTGCGCTCCAAGCGGAAGAAGATCCCTCGCCATGCTCGGTGAAGGTCTCTCCCTGGAAAGGTGGGAACTCACCATGCTCCTCCTCATCGGGCACAACCCCCTCCATGCGGTTATGCGGCTGGTAATTAGCCATTGACTCATCGAACTGAATTTCGTTGAAGGACCATCCGTTCCTGTGAGTGTTATCAAACAAAAGTGGTGCAGGTAGAAGGATCTCACGAGTAATAGTCCTTTCAAACCTCAAAATATAATCAAGGTTACCAAACTGAGAAGTCATGGTAACAAACTTATGCCTCTTCATAGCCGCAAGATCGAGACTTGCGTATGAAAAGGGAACATCATCAGGATGCGGGATGCGCTCAAGAGACTCAAGGATAAGTGTGGCGTAAACGCCACCATATAAATCGCCTTTGTTACTGTTCGTAACAAGACACCGAGCAATCAAGGCACCCACATTATACTCATTCTTACCAGAGAGGGCGTTCTCATAAATAGCGAAGTCTGGTGCAGAACCATTGCTCGTGTTGTCACGAGCTAACACCCCTCTAGCAAAAAAATATGCAAAATACCTGAGGTGTGGAAACAAGATGCTGGAAATCTTCATGCGCCGAATGTCGGTCTCCTCCTGGCAGCAAAGGGAGTTGAAGAGGGTCCTCAACCCGGAAGGTTGCATGGTCATCTTAGATGTCTGACCAACGTTCGGCACACCTATTATATCACAAAACTGTGCCAAAGACATGGTTATGAGATCACTATAAAGTTTGAACTCAACGGTTCCAGCATCATGGTTATAACAAAAACTGTTGACAAAACAGGAGGTAAGCTTTTTGTATTGCACAACACGGCATAAAGCTAGCCGTGTCAAACCTGCGTTGGCACAAAGGCCATAAAATTCCTCCTTAATTCCGGCATCTGTAAGAAAATCATCGCGCGGATACATCATCGCGCATGCTGGATTTGTGTCTTCCAATAGCTCCAGGGGCACATGATCTTCATTGTAGCTCACCCTAACTGCTGAGGGTGAAGCTGCAGCTCTAGTGACTCGATCGGAGCGCTCGGGCTTCTTCTTCCCAAGCCACCCCTTTGCTTTTCCAAAGAAACTCATTTCTGAAATTTTTGACAATTCACAAAAACAAGGATTTAAACAAAGTGAGTTGAGGAAAACTACTCTACTCACTTACCTAAGGCATAAACTTGCATCAAAACTTGGAAAATAAATTTCTACACATGCATGAAAGCTCATATGAACAGCACCAAGAGCTACTAAATACTCACAAATGAGGCCACCAATCAAAAATCTAATTGGAGGGGTGAAGGAGTTACATACCAGGGAGTATTTGCCCAAAATCTCAGCTCAAATGATGGGTCGTAGAGAGAGATCGAAATTCTTGACGGAGAGCAGGAAGAACACAAGAACAAAGTGCAGAACTCGTGTTTTTGGAGAGAGAGGAAGGAGGAGGAAGAATTCTTACCTGGCTGGCTGCCCTGTGGGCTCCAGGCGCCCTATGGGCGCAGCCAGGGGCCAGGCCGCGCCAGCTGGCCGCCTGGGCCACTGGTGGCCCCCCTGGTCAGCCCCAGGTGCTCCTGGGTCACTCTCGGCATGGAAATTTTTAATATAATTTTTCTCGAATTTTTATGACAACTTCACTGTTGAAAAAATTTCGAAGTTCAAAAAGCTGCGAAACTTTCTGAAAACTTGAAGAAGTGAATAGAGTTGTGAAGTTTCAAAAACATATAAACTTGGTACAACAAGGAGAATAAAATCTAAGGCAAATGAAAACATAACAAGCTCCACTTTTTACCTATATAAAACATGCTTACTAGCAAGGTTGATCAAGTCTTACCAACAAACCGGCGATATATAGAGCAAAAAGTCTCACCCCTTATGAAGTGATCATTGCACCTTCACTTTAATGGACATTGTCCCCACCATGATAGTTTTGTATTTGTGGTGCACATGTAGAGGAAAATCCCATTCTCCAATCTTCACGGTCTCGATATTATCTATTGAGTTGAGGCCATGCCTCTTGTCAATCTTCTTCGGAAAATACACCGTGTGTTCCTTGTCATTCACATTGAAAGTAACCTTTCCTTTATTACAATCGATAATAGCACCTGTGGTGTTAAGAAAAGGTCTACCAAGAATAATAGACATGCTCCCATCCTCGGGCATGTCAAGCACAACAAAATCAGTAAGGATTAAACAATTAGCAACTTCAACAGGAACATCCTCACAAATACCTATGGCAATGGCTGTTGACTTGTCAGTCATCTGAAGAGAGATATCTGTAGGGATTAGTTTTTCTAAACATAATATCTTGTAAAGGGAAAAGGGCATAACACTCACTCCCGCTCCAAGATCACATAAAGCGGTCTTAACATAATTATTCTTTATGGAGCAAGGAATGGTGGGTATACCTGGATCACCAAGCTTTTCAGGAATCTTGCCACTAAAAGAGTAGTTAGCAAGCATAGTAGATATTGCTTCATTAGGAACTTTTCTTTTATTAGTAACAATATCTTTCATATATCTCGAATAAGGAGGTAACTTAATAGCATCAGTCAAAGGAATTTGAAGAAAAAGGGGTTTCATCCACTCACAAAACTTATTGTAATGCTCTTCTTCTTTGGTTTTGAGAGACTTACCTGGAAAGGGCATGGGTTTCTGTACCCATGGTTCTCGTTCCTTCCCATGTCTTCTTGCGATAAAATCTTCTCTAGTGTATTTCTTGCGTTTGTCGGGTGCTTCTTCTTCTCAAACTTCAGGTGGATCATTCTTTTCATCATCCTTTTCAGGCTCAGCACCGTCTTCAGTCTTAGCATCGGAGGTAGATATACTATTTGGATCATTGGAATTTTCAGCTTCTTTGTGCTTCTTCTTCTGCGGAGAGCTAACAATTTCTTCTTCCTGCATTTGAGAATCTTGCTCGATCCTCTTCGGATGCCCCTACGGATAGAGAGGATCTTGAGTGCTAGTTCCTCCTCGCGTTTTAATCCCGAAGGTCTGTATATCCTGTTTGGCATTATTAGCAAGCAAATCTTTTTGCACATTAGAAATTTGATCAAGCTGAGTTTGAACCATATGAAAATGCTTCACAAGACATTTAACATCATTAACTGTTCTAACTAGAACATCAAGCAAACTTTTGATAGCAAGGGAATTATCATGCAACTGACTTTGTATCCTCTCATTAAAGTGATTTTGCTTCATAATAAAATTATCAAGCTCATCTAAACATTGATCAGGATGCTTACCATGAGGAATGTCACTTGCATTGAAATCTAAAAGGGAGTGTACCTCTACCATAGGAGGGTGAGTGGTAGGCTCACACAACTTATCAATGGGGGGGTAGATTCTTCACGTCTTCAGTTTTAATACCCTTCTCTTTAATAGACTTCTTTGCTTCTTGCATATTGTAACAGCCCAGATTTCACAAAAAAATAAAAAATTTGTTTTCGGTGTGAATTGTTTGATTGTCTGATTTGTTTGCGGTGTTTTCATCCCCGATTTATCGATCGGCGATTATTTTCCCCCTCTTATCTCGTATCGGACGGAGACCGACCCTTGCCACCCTGACACTCGACCTTTGCGACACCGGGTTTCGCCCGATCACCGTCGTGAAAACCGCACCAGACCAGCCGTAGCCAACAGAACAAAAATCATGTTTAATAAGTAAACGGGATATTTTTATAGCGCGCCGGAAAGTGTTCTCAAAACGGTTCCAGCGCGAGGTGAACGCCGCCGGCTCGACGCGCTGATCGCGCAGTTCGAAGTTTTACCTGAATCGGAGGTCGTGCGGACCCCGGCGGTCAGAAACGTAAACACCGCGCGCGAGAGAGAAAAACCGGGGATGTTTTTGCAAACTGCCAGCCACCTGGGCTATATAAAGACCACCACTCTCCCACCCCTTTCTAGGGTTTCCCCTAAGCCAAAATTGCAGCCACCCCCTCCACTTTGCCCCAAAAATACCCCTTTTTCGCATTTTTATCCCCATTTTGCCCAAACCCTAGCCTCCCTACAATCTGGACCGTCGGATCGGCCAATCCAACGGCCCAGATCGTACCCATCTTCCACGCCCGAGCTCCTCTCTCCCCTCCTCGAGATCCTCCCGCGCCGACCCCGCCGCCTGCGCGCTGCTGCTCGGCCGGCGAGCCAAGGCAGCCGCCGCGCCGCCCGCAGGTCACCTCCTCCCTTGTAACACCCCGGGTGTCACGCTACAGTAGTCCAACCGTAATCACCTTGTTAATGGTCATGTCATCATGATTAAGCCAGGGTTAAACAACCTTGATCGAGTTGAGCTCGATTTCAATCGATAAAAATTCCAGAAACAAGTGGAAATTAAACTTGACCCAAAAATTGTGCAAACAATTTTATAAAATGCCTAAAAGTCAGTAGACCCAGATACCATGGTGATGGATATTTATAATAACATATAAATATTTTAAACCATTCAAACAGTAGCTAAAACAGCCCCAATTAATGCCTTTTGAATAACACAAATATGCAAATGAATTTAATTGAAGCCAAAACTTTTTGTGGTAGTATAGAATAATGTAACATGAATATTGAGACCAATTGCACATCTTGTAAAATTCAAATCTATTCAAACCAAAATAAAACTGAAAGGTGAAAGCTCGAGGTAAACAAAAAAAATGCAAAAGGCTATTCCTTGCCCTAGGCACCCACCAGCCCGGCCCAGCCCCTCCACTTCCCTCCTTCTACCTCGCACTGCTCACAGCGCCTCGCTGTCGACGCCATGGCCATGGATGGCCACACGTCGAGCATCCCGTGGTTCCTCCCCGTGGATAAGAGCCTCTCTGCCAACCCCCCTTGGAACCCTAGGCCGCACCCCCCCCCCCCACGATCCCTCCCTCGCGCTCCCTCTCCATCTCCCGCCGCCGGCCGTGCGAACGAGTTGCCGCGCCGCCGCATTGGCCGCGGCCAACGGGCACCTCGGTGGCCGGGACCCAGTCCAGCAGCACCGCTGACCTCGTCTCCCTCAGCTCGAGCATCAGGTCGCGGACAGAACGTCGCGAAGGCTACGAATCGGACCCCTCCTCAATGCCACGGTCGCCGGCTTCGCCGGCCGATTCGGCGCGCCCACGGCCACCCCTGCACTCCACAAGATCGCCGTCGGCATCCCCTTGGTGAGCTGCGTCCATTCCTCTACTCCCTCCTCGAAAACCTGTCGTTGCCGCCGTCCTGAGCTCGCCATGGTCGCAGTGGACGCACCCCTGTTTTCCCCATGGTCGTGCTCACCCCGAGTCGTCCGTCTCTCGTCGTGCGCACGCCCGAGCTCGCCCGCACTCCGCCCCCGGCACTGGACACGCACCCGCCACGCCCTCGCCTCTGCACCCTTTCCCCCCCCTCTCTCACCGCTGCTTGTTGCGGCTGAAGGTGCCGCTGGCCATGGCCATGGCACACTCGCCGCGCTGTTTCCCCTTGCACCGCGCCCTGCCCGGGACCCCGTCGCGGTCCTGGCCGAAAGGGCTCCCCGCCGCGCAACCCCCTGTGTCGCCCCCCTGCAGCGCCTCCCCCTCGCCGGCGAGGCCTAGCTGCCGTGCCCAGCTTGCCGCCGGGGGGGCACCGGTTAATTAACCAGGGGCAAATCCCCCCTCCCTCACTTACATGTGGGGCCCCACCCCCCTAACCCACCCCCTAATTAAGCTATTTAATTTAACTAGCCCCCCACTGCATATGACATGTGGGGCCCCCTATTAAGTAACTAATTAAAATGCTTATTAGTAATATGTGAGTATGACAAGTAGGCCCCACTGCCTTTTGAGATTAATTAAAATATTGTTTATTAAATGTGTAGATGACATGTGGGTCCAGGGCATTATTTATAATAAAAATAAATTGATTAATAACCAGAGGCTGACATGTGGGACCCACCTGTCAGTTGACTAGTCAAAGATACTGTTTTGGATAAGGTTTTGGATAATTTTTCAGTTTAATAATAAAGAAAGTTCAGAAAATGCTGTAAAATGATTTAAATTTGGAAATTCAATATCTTTTAAACCGTAAGTCCGATTCAAAAACTTTATACATGAAAATTGATCAGAAAAATATAACGAATACGGATACGCTATCCGTATGTCTACCCCACCCCCCTAACACACCGATCATCGACATTCCCCCCTCCGGGCTGTCTGTCGATAATTTCCGGTACCGATAAAAATTGTCCGGATCAAAATGCTTTGTATACGAAAGTTCCTTTGAACGGATCACCTAATACAAATACGATACCCATACCTTCACCACACCCCTCTAACATACCGAACATCGAACCGTCCCCTTTCGGACCCTCTGTCCGATGATTTGTCCGGTACTGTTAAAGTGTCCGGATGAATTTATTCCGAACACGAAAGTTGTCCGGAATGGTTCAACTAACACGGATACATCCCCTTATCTTTGTCGGATGTCCACGACACCCCCGGCTTCATCTTTCCCCCCTCCGGACACCCTGTCCGGTAATCACCCAGAGCTGGCAGTTCATCCGCGGATGAATTTCCGCACCGAGCTAAGTGCATCGCACTGCGTTAGAACACCGTTAACAATTCATCTGTCATGTCATGCATATGTTTGTATATTATTGCTGTGTATTTACTGTTTCCTCCCCCCTTAACCTCCGGTAGAACCCGCCGCTACCGCCGACTACACCGCCGCCGGGTACGACTACTTCGTCGACGACCCGACCCCTACCGTCGAGCTTACAGGCAAGCAGAGCCATTCTCTTCCCCAGATATCGCCTACCTTTTCCGTACTTTCTTGCACTAGGCATTGTTACTGCTGCTGCTACGATTACAATCCTATTCAATTGCATACCCTGATTTTGTCGCCCCTTGATGTACCTTTCTTATCCTATGCTGCCTATTATAATTATGCATATATTCAGCAGTGAACCCTGCGCATTGTTAGCTAGGACTAGATAGCGGGTCGTGATCACTCAGGGGGTGAACACGGATACAATATATACAACTGCACAGGTACGGAACAAAGCAGACATCGCCAAAGGCCTCTATCTGGGTTATGCCTAGTCACCTCAAGTGTGAGCTATCAAGGAGTAATCCTTGTACTCCACTCTAGGCTGACTTTGTCTTGCCGCCATAGGGTCCTGAACAGCGGTTGTCCTTAAGGTAAGAAGTCGGGCGACCCAACGGTGTCCGCGAGCGGTATATTGTCGGGAACGACAGGGAGGGTACGACCGATGTTACTGGCGTGCTTGGCCCCTGCTCGTATCTCGCGAGAGTTACCAAACCATGCAAAAGTCGAGCTCTACCAAGAGCACCCGCGAGACAAGGTAAGGAGATGGTTCACCTTGTTGGTAACCGCAGTGACTTGGTGGGACGACAGGGCAGGCACCGATGTACTGGTGGTCCTGACTGCTGTCGTTGACCGCGGGTCGGTTAAGTCGAGGCAACGATAACGGTTGTCACGCAGGTTAATTAAAATGCTAAATGGTTCGGCGGATGACTTGAGAGGCCCGTTGGTCTGTACGCACTACCTACACGTGGGATTACGGTGTGGGCCCTCCGTGTCGTAGTTCGTCCGAAAGCTCTTCAGACGTCAGCAGTACTGCGGCCTGATCGCCGGGAAGTGGTCTTGTCTTTTTGCTGCAGCAGGTGTGTTTGGATTTGCTTTTGCTTCACCGGCCAGACTCGCACCGTGCAGGAGCGTGCAAGGGTGAGGGACCTAGACCCCTTGGCGCATAGGATATAGTCCGGCGGATGGCCTCTCTGCTGAGCCTAGGATGGGTTGCGATGTGTCGG
The DNA here is from genome assembly GCA_950022295.1 of Bromus sterilis. Taxonomy (NCBI): domain Eukaryota; kingdom Viridiplantae; phylum Streptophyta; class Magnoliopsida; order Poales; family Poaceae; genus Bromus; species Bromus sterilis. Next base: position 247,849,487 of record OX465598.1, on the reverse strand, counting down.
ATAGCCTCGGTGGGGCGTTCCCTAACAAGGTTCACGCCACCCTGGAGATCCGAGCGTGCAGGCTGAACAGTAGTGCACCCCTGTAGGGAGTTTAATCTATTCGAATAGTCGTGTCCACGGTAACAGGACGCTTTATGCTGAAGCTGGATCTTACCACTAGAAACTATTACTATTAAACTGTATGGTTCCGGGTCTTCTTCCTCGCAGGGAGTCGAGGAAGGGAACTCGGAGGCATTATTATTATTAATCATTACAACTTACTATTATACAATGTTGCAGCAACTTCTGCTTCATTGTTACTTTATTGTTTTATATAAACTGTTGGCTGATTCTTACCTCATGCTGCAAGACATCGTCGGAAGATGCTAGTCTTCGATAGGCCTAGCTTCTTACCCTTATTTTGATTTCTATCTTGCAGTCCACTATATACAGCCTCTTCTTTTCGTTGATACAATGCATAATGCTTAGTAGCGGACGTAAGACTCGCGGGTATGCTAGATACTCACCTTTGCTTTATTTCCCCCTTTATGTTTTGCCTGATCGGCCGCTGCAGTCGTCGTTGGAGCCCAGGAGCAGGAGTTCTCGATGTCAACCACCGCAACGTGAAGATCCCCGATGACCAAGACCAGGAGTAGTTTGGAGGTTCCCAGGCAGGAGGCCTCGCCTTTTCGATCGTGTTGTTTTTGTGCTAGCCTTCTTAAGGCAACCTTGTATTCTTGTGTCTGTACTCAGATACTATTTTCTTCCGCTGACTTGTGCTCTCGAGTTGTTGTATTCGATCCCTCGTGGCCCCTGGCTTGTATTAACAGCTTGTATTATTTTATTTGTAGAGTTGTGTTGTGATATCTCACCGTGGCACCCTGATCTCGATCGGGTACCTTGCGTGTATGATTACTGTACACAGTCTGATTTTGGGGGCATCACATCCCTCGCGCCATGTTCTCCTCCCTCTCCCCTATCCCTCTCCTCTCCTCTCGCAACACCAGGAGGTCACCGCGCCATGGCTGCGGGAGCTCCTCCGCCGAGCCGGCCACGAGGTTCGCCGTCGCAGCCCGCCGCTGGACGGTCGCGTCGCCGCCAGATCTGGGTCCACCGTCCCCGCGCGCGTCTCGGCCTCCCCCCGTCGTCCACGTCCATCCTGCTACGCCCAAGCCTCGCCGGAGCGCCGCCCGTCATCGGTGACGCCTGCCGCTACCCTGGCGTCACTACAGATCGGGAGGATGCCCCGATCCAGCGCCCCGCGGCCTAGCACGCCCCGGCCCGGCCCATCTCCAGGCGGCCCGCGCGCTACGCCCCGCCCACGAGCGTGCCCGCTCTAAACCTCGCCCACTGCCTCATGTGCTTGGCCCGCTGGTGAGGCGCCCTATTTTTTCTTTTTATTTCCTATTTTTCTGTTGAGCCGGACCGTGTAGCTATATAGCGCCCGTGGTCCATTTTTTATTAAATTGCGCCCAACTTGTGTAGGCCCAGTAGCGCCAGATTCGGCCCAGGAGCTCATTTACCTCCTTTTCTGCATTTTTTTGGGCAGATTGTATTAATATTTTGCGGCGACGATATCTTTTCAACCGTAGCTCGGATCGCGATGCTTTAAACATGAAACTTGCTTAGAATTTTGTGTAGATTATTAAAATATGCTCTTTTGCCATGTTTGACTTTGTTTACATGTTGTTTATCTGCTAATTACAACTGCTTGCCATTGTAAACTGTTTCTTTAATAACTTTTCACCCGTTGCTCTGATTAAAATGTTCTTTATATGTAACTTGACTAGAATTGCATGTAGATTGTGTTTATGCTGCTCTTGATTGATAATAAAAAAAATAAAGTATTGTTTAGGGCAGAACAGTACCAAATTCTTTTTTTATCGTGGGGTCCGCAATAGTTTGCCATGCATAGGTTTTACCCCCCACTTAAAGTGACTAGATTAGCTAGTTTACCTTATGTTTCACCTCTTGCCATGATTGTGTGATATGCCATGCTTGAGTGAGATGCCATGTTAACAACCTTTGCTCATCTTGTGTAGCTAAACAACTTGAACCAATATAAATGTGCGGTATCGTCGTGTGTGACGAGTACTCCACTTAACCTGTTAGTAACCGCTCTCGACGGTAGGTGTGATGTATCGTGTTGCCTTCTTGTTGATGCTTGCTCGTGTTTTCTTCATAGTAATAGATGCTTGCTTGTTGATTGCCTTTTCCAGTGTTTCCTTCTTGTGTGCTTCCGCTGGTACTTTCGGAGATGATGCGAGCTTGCGATCAACTACACCTTCAGAACCCGACTTATCAACAGGCAAGGACTATACATTACTTATGGTCCATTCTATTTCAACCAACGGTTTGCATGCTAGTCTAGGATAGGTTCGATGTTTGATACTACCACATGTTTACAGCCTCTTTCAAACCGATACAGCCATGTCCCCTCCCAGCAAACCATGTACTGTTATGTTACTATTGCTCGTTGCTCAGCCCCTGCTTAGTATGCATGCTTAGGATGCTACGATGTTACCCTGTTACTCCTTGGTTTGGGCTATCACATTATTATATTGTTGTTGATGATATGATTATTATAAATGTTGACCTATATTCGACGAAGGATGGAAGGTCTAGGCTATCCCGCCCCGACGCTTTGTTCCATTCGAGTCACCTAGGACCCGAGTTCCGGGTATTGGTTTTAAGACTGAGCGTGCCTAACCGCGTGTGGGATTTTATGGGGTCCCCTTTTCTTACCTACCTAGCTTCAAACATTTCTAGTGGTGGCACAAGCTGATTTACCATTTGAAAACCGTGTGTGTGTCTGTCGGGTAGCTCCTGGCAAATATTCTTTAAAATAACTTGGGCCAGCGGAGACATGGTTTCTTTGTTGGTCCACCCAGGGAGCTAGGGGGCTGCCCACATTTGTTTGGGTAGCTAACCCGACCTCGTCCAGACGGTAGAGGCCAATTCGAGAGCGCAACCGGCTTTTGAGTTGGATGTCGACTCACCGGGGGCCACCCGGATTTATTCGTTGTTAGCTAGAGGGACCTGTCGTTTCGGATCTCTCAGAACTAAATCATAAAATGGTTGCCTATCATGGGTAGCAACTGAGAGATGGGCGTCCGTGCGGAGCCTTGTAATGGGCAGTTGGTACACCCCTGCAGGGTTAAATATTTTCGAGAAGCCGTGTCCACGGTTATGGACGACTTGAGACCTACTCCTTGTTCATAGACAACAACGACAACTAAGATAATCATAATGAACTTGATCAACGTGTGTGTGCCTTGACTGCTTCTTCTTCGTCGGGATGCGAAGAGGAGGACAAGGATATGATAGGTGTTATGCTTGCGTAAGTAGTTGATAGCAAGACTTGTTGGAGGCGATTCCTCATCGAATGCTTGGCTTCTTATCTTACTCTGTAGATTGTTATCCACTTCATAAATGCTAGTGCGGCAGCAACCTCACCACTTACCCCATCCTTACCGTAAACTACTAGTTGTCCTAGAATGACGAGTGATGCAGTTCTTGCTGGGTCAGATGACCACTACAGTTGGATGCTGAGTACTTCTGTACCCATGATACTACCCCCAAACTCTTTTTAGGGTTCTTGATCGACAACAGGTATGGTGATCGACGTTTCACGTGGAGACTCGACGACGACTAGTTAGGCGGATCCCGACGGAGGGCCTGGACCCGTGTGGTTATGGGGATCGATGTTTTTCTCTTTGCCACTAGGCATTTGATTGTAGTCTGTACTCAGACATGTATCTTCTGCTGTTGTATTGTATTAAGGCAGTTGTATGCCGATTGTATGAGATGTTGTATCCTTGTAGCTGTAATGTTGTGATATCATGTTGGAAATCCGGGGCATATGGCATTGTCATATGTCGCGGTGGGACCGATATGTGCTTCGTCCCCGGATTTGGATGGAAACATCTAGATCTGGAACAGTACCGCATATCGGGCCTTACACATATCTTCGGGGCTTAGGACAAGCATGCCCCTCTTCTTTGGTGGTGGAGGTGGTTCAGGGACGGACCAATCTTCGTGGTTCTTGGCAATCTTGACCATTAATTCTTCTGCATCGTCCGGTGTTCTTTTCCTGAAAACACAACCAGCACAATTGTCCAAATAGGATCTAGATTCATCAGTTAGACCAACATAAAATATATCAATTAATTCATTCTTAGGAACTCCATGTCCCGGTCTAGCCTGGATCATACTGCAATACCTCCCCCAAGCTTTAGGGAGGTTCTCATTCTGCAACTGTGTAAAGTTATAAATTCTTCGTAAAGCAGCATGTTGCATATGAGCAGGAAAATACTTATCAACAAAAGAGCAAGCTAAGTCCTGAGGACTCTTAATGGAACCACATGGTAGTGCATCGTACCATGCTTTGGCACCTTCCTTCAAAGAGAAAGGAAAAAGCTTGGTAACATAGAAATTTCGTATCTTCTCATCTGTAGTAAACAAGCCACCTAACTCAGTGACTTTGGGCAGGTGTGCAATAGCATCATCATTTTCTTTGCCATAAAAGGGGTCAGATTCAACCATAGATATAAGTGAAAGATCAACAGAGAAATTATAATCAAGATCATTGATGCATATAGGAGACGTAGCAAAAGTAGGATCAGGAACGGTCTTGTTCTTCATGGAGTGTTTTTCGAGAAGCTTCTTAATATCATTAGGGTAAGAGTCGACAAACTCTGTTAGCTCCCTACATAAATCATCATCAAGTATAATATAATCATCATCAAGGAGTCTCTCCTTGAGTTTACTCAAATCGGGATAAGTGTAAGTTCCATCAAAAGGATAGCAAGTATCAGGAATTTCAAGTCCCGATTTCTTTGCAGCAGCACCGATCTGTTTCTCAAGAGCGTGACTAAGTGAACCAATATCATCAAGAGTAGTAGAAGCATCATCAAAAGTATCAAACATAGTAACAGATTCAGTAGAAGCATCATGTGGTGCAGGTGAAGCAAACTTAATCATAACTGAAGGTGAATCAAGTGTAGCACTAGTGTTCAGAACAGTACCTTTTCTCGTACGGGATGGTAAGATCGGGACCTTGGGGTATTCTTTCTTACCCATAGCGCATAAATTGCAGCAGGTAAAATACTTCAAGTAGACTTGTGAATAAAACTATGCTCCCCGGCAACGGCGCCAGAAAACAGGCTTGATAACCCACAACTGCAAGGGATCGAGATAGTCTTCGCGGGTAAGAATAACCCAATTTATAGATTCGACTCAAGGGGAGCCAAAGAATATCCACAAGCTTTAACAGTGGAGTTGTCACTTCCACCGCACCTGAGATACACTTACTTCCAACAAGATATTAATAGCAACCGCGGTTACCAACAAGACTATCTCGATCCCCTGCAGTTGTGGGTTATCAATCATCCACCTTGAGATATCTATCCAGAACATCTCGCTGGTATTAAGTTGCGAGCCCCACCCAAAGTGTAAACCCAAAGCAACAGACAACTGCATTAAAAGAACTTTGCGTAAAGTAAACAATCCTTGCAACCGCGGTTACAAGCACCGTTGTTTTCCCCCTTGTGGCAACAACACATCCCCTAGACTCATGTTTCTGTCACTCAAGCTAGTCATCAGGGCGCATGAACCCACAATCGAGCAGAACGTCCCTCTTGGAGTCACTACCTACTACTTGGCCAAAGCAATAAAGAACAACAGAGAACATGCAAGAATTACTCAAGAACAAAAATATAAAAGATAAGAACCAAATATATTACTCAATCACAAACTGAACATAGTCTCATAATTCATCAGAACCCAGCTAACTCAGCATAGCAACAGCAGAAAGAATTACATATGTGCCTTGATCATGTAGGACAGCTCACAAGGTCTAATCCATGAAGAACAAAGAGGGGAGGAGAACATGACATAGCTGCTGATCATGGACCCATGGTCCAAGGTGGACTACTCACGGGTCATCCGGGAAGCGTCCATGGTGGTGGATAAGCTCCCGGAGGTCAATCCTCCCTCCTGCAGGGTGCCGGGAAGAGGTCTGCTGGCGCTCGCGATCTTGGAAGCGCGGCGGCGGCGGAACAGAGGCGAGATCGCGAAAAGTGGTTCTGTCCTCAGGGTTTCCGCGACGGGAGATAAATATAGGCGAAGGGGGGCCACGAGGGGTCTAGGCGGCCCCCTGGCGCGGCCCCACTGCTGGCCGCGCCGGGAGGGCTCCTGGGGCCTTGGTGGGTCCCCTCTGGCCCCTCTCGGTGATTCTGGAAGCTTCCGAAGCGCTGATTTTTATTGTATTTTCTCGGATTTTTTGGAGCATTTTTAATACGGGGGAAACCTGAAATAGTAAAACAGCAGAAAACAGTAACTGGCACTGGGGTGTACTGTGTTAATAGGTTAGTCCAAATATGATCAAAAGTGTATGAAAGTGCATACAAAACATAGCAATATCACACAAAACATGCATGGAGCAAGGAGAAATTATAGATACGTTTGGGACGTATCAATATCCTTGTTAGTTATATGAACAACCAGGGCCGGCCCTGAGCAGTCCGGGGCCTAGGCGCAAGAGAAAAAATGGGGCCCTTATACACAAAATTTTATATAACTCATTTTGATATTTCGGTAGCAACTTACATATTGAGTTAGTTCATGATTATTACAAACATAATTTTTATTTTGGTTAACAAACATGTAGAGGGCTCCTATTTGGGATGCAATAAATCCATTGTCTCTCTTTCTCTTTTGCCTCTTCTCCTGATCAAATTTACACTAACTAGATGACATATCATAACACAACAAATAAATACTACAAAAATTATGACATGAGAATGAATGTTGGAAGTTGGAACAAAAGCACCTGGATCTGATTGCCCTTGATGCAGCTTGCCCCGAATGAATCAAACAATCTTACAGTAGAAATATCGTACAACAACAACAGTGCAACACCGTATCCGGCCGCTCCCGCCTCGTGCGAATCAATCAATCACCCTGTCGTCGCCTCGTGCAACACCATGCAACAACAGTACCATCCAATTACCCTCCCTGCTTTCTTCTACGGTAGACAGGTAGGACCGAAACAGATCAGGCTGGTTAGGGGCAAAACGAGTGAAATCAGCAAGATCTACAAAGATTTATAGAAGGGGATTAGGAAGTACTAACCTTTGCAGATTGTTGGAAAATCAGTAAAATCAGGATCTTCTCCTCCATTTATGCCGCCCAAGAGGCAAGAAATCGCAAGGGAGAGCAACACCCTATTATCTGTGTGATTGGGGAGGATGGAGAAGTGGAGAACGAGGAGTCGGGGAGGCCACACGAGAACGAGGAATTGGGAAGGCCCTCGGTTAATGCACGGAAATCAGGACCATGAGTCGATCTATGCCATCTTTTTTATAGAAACAACCGATGGTGCCTACCTGTACGTAGTTGAGGATTGGACTGAGATTCAACCTTCCTGTACGTACGTAGCCAGGTGGGGGCCCCTGGCAGGTGAGGGCCCTATGCAACCGCATCGGACACACCTGCTCAGGGTCGGCCCTGCCAACAACGCACATGAACAATGAATGATCCGGTCTATAAACTTGACTAGGGATCTGTTTGGTGTTTATTATTCCACATATGCAGTTGACTTTTCCTTCGAATCTCTTATTAAGAAGCTAATCCAATTTTAGCATAGAAAACCAACTTAATCACGAGTATCAAAATATAATAATAATTTTAGGGCATATTTCAAATATTATTTTACTAGAAATATGTTTGGCCATCGGTATTTTGTAGGCAATCACTATGATTACATATAAAAGTGGATTTTGGCTTTCAATTGAATAAACACTTTCTTAAAAATATATACTTATTGACCTGAAAAACATGAATCTACTCCCTTTGTTCCTAAATACAAGTCTTTGTAGAGATTCTAATATGCTACATACGAAGCAAAATGAGTGTATCTACACTCTAAGCTATGTCTATATACATTCGTATGTAGTTTTATTAAAATATCTAAAAGGCTTATATTTAGAAGAGAAAGTATTTGATAAACCAATAAAAGCGCGTGTTTTTTAACGATTAAAAAAAAACAAAGGTGGAAGAAAAATAAATCAAAATGGAGAATTGAAAGAGGAAATGACATGCACTACATGTTAGGGTTGAACAAAGGTGGCGAGCAAAATACCATTGAATGAAACATGGTTCCTTAAGTTTTTTTTAAAGCAAAAGATAGAGAGTTTAATATTCAAATGATGAATTACAGACAATAAATATCGTGAAATGCATTATTATACTAGTGCACTTAATATTTCTTCTTCTTTCCTAACTACCATACAATGATTTGCAACTTGCGGGATGTTCTTTCGACAATCTCTACTATCTATCTATCTATCTATCTATCTATATCTAAAAAAAGGTTAACGGTTCCTCACGGTCCCTTTCAAGTGTTTTGCCAGCAGTTTCGTCAACCGGTTTATTTTTTGCCACTACGCCTCTTCATCGAGTTTTTCGTCTAACCGATTTTTCTATCCCACCAAATCTTATTTAACCACACCTTACCATATACGACTTAAATCACATTAACATCTTTCCATACATAATTCAATCACGTTAATTAAGTATTTCCATATGTCGTTCAATCATATTACTTAAACCTTTTCATGTCACTAAATCACATGAATATATTGTGAGAGACACAAGGATTTATTTTCCCGTTGCTCCTAGTCGACAAAATATAAGGCGATAACCGTAGCCTGCGAGTCGGCGCGGCAATTGCGGCGGCGTCCTCTCATCCATCTCCCTCACCCTCCCCGCCGTCTCCTCAACACGACGCCATCCACATCACGAGCCCATCAACAAACAAAGGCAGACCCAATTCCGTCCCTCCTTCCATCTTCCCCGGAGCTCAAATCTTCCCTCCCAATCCCCATCCCCGTCGGTAGCCGATCGCGTCGACGATGCTAGGCGCCGCGAGGAGATCCGGATGCGTACGTGCGCTTCTCTCGGTTGTTTTCATTCCTTCCTTCCGCGCCGGTTTATTTTGTCTCTGATTCGTGCGCGCGTTTCGATCGGTGCAGGTGCTGGGGCAGCTGATGCAGACCCTCCGCCCGGCGGCGTCGGCGGCTGCGGCGAGGAGCTACTCCTCGGCCGCGAAGGAGGTGAGCGCTGGGTCGGAACCCTAGCTATCTCGTATGATTCAGACCGTAGCGATGGTGTGGCGATCTTCGGTGTGATCGATTAATCTACTGTTTGGTTGTTTGTTCTGGAGTGGTGAATGGAGACGTTTGAGTGGTCATAGGTAGGTGTGGATAGTTTTTGGAGACGGTTGATCCTGTGGGCTGTGGCAGGGGTGGTTGCAGACTGGCCATTCGTGGGGTTCAAAGTTCAAACAGTGTAGATTTCATCAATCGTATGGAACCTTGCCTTGTTTCGTGTAGCTCAATTCTGGAAATGTTGATCGCTCAGGAGAATCAGTCGTTTTTGTTGTGAGCCTCCCTAGGTGGGAGGACTTCCCTTTGGTACGAGGCCATTAGTTCAATGAAACGGAACTGTTTTCAGAAACAGATACTAGTATTATTGTATAAGCAGGTGTCTGGATAGCTGGTGTACATCTATTCATGGTTGCTCTGATTTCACAAGATTGAAAGAACTCGACATTGGGTTAATTTGTCATGTTATAGGGCACTGAAATGTATCTCCTATTAGGTCGTTAGTACCCGTGCCTATTGAATTTCGGAAGTGCTTTGTTTGTCTTGAGAAGTACAGTAATTTTCTGCTCTGCATGCGTTGTGATTTTGTCTGGAAAATTTATGCAGTTCCTTCTTTTCCTCTTTAGATGACTGTGCGTGAAGCATTGAATTCCGCCCTTGATGAGGAGATGTCTGCAGACCCTTCTGTTTTCTTAATGGGAGAAGAGGTACCAAGATACCACCTGAAAGAAAAGTTGTATGTATGTTTTTCTTTCCTTTGTTTGCGCCTTCTAATACTTGTCATTTCTGTGGCAGGTTGGAGAGTACCAAGGTGCATACAAGGTGAGTGGTTTATTTTCAGGACTGATGTCTTTCTTTATCACCTTGTGGCAACTGAAAATTTATGCGTGTTCTATTATCACTAATATATTTTATATTATTTGCAGATAACAAAGGGTTTGCTAGACAAGTATGGTCCTGATAGGGTTCTTGATACACCAATCACAGAGGTTATAAACTTAAACCCTTAAGTAGTCATTGGTGTCTGTTTGTAAGCTGTCAGATTTAGGTGATCAGTTTCCAGTACTAATATGCTTTTGTTCTGTTCAGGCTGGTTTTACTGGCATTGGCGTTGGTGCCGCCTACCAAGGTCTTAGGCCTGTAGTAGAGTTCATGACATTTAACTTCTCGATGCAGGTCAGTCATTTCATTTTCAAAATCGTGATGCCAGTTTGTCACGCCTAAGCTTAGTCATGCCACAATATTTTAGGCATGTGTTTGGTTTATTCCCACACTTGTGGCTTGCCACACTTTACTAGTTATATGGTCCACATGTCATAGACTCATATTTTTTCCAAATCTTGCCACATTTATGGTGCCCATTTTGTGCACCACAATTTTTATGGCAGCCACACTTTGCCTAAGGTTAGTTGTGGCAAAATTAGTCATAAACCAAACAGCCCCTATGTGGCTGTGTTGCTGTTTCTTGCTGCCAGTTTTGAGTTTTCTAAGCAGCTTAAATTACAGCAGGTCGTGCTGATACACTATCTACCTTTTTGGAAGCAGGACCTAGTGCAGGATAAGATACCCTATGACCTATGTGTAGTACTATAGTTAGTGCCATAATAGACAAGCTTTGCTTTAGTTACTATTTGCTAGTCACCAATTCACCATCTTGAACTGTTACAAGGCAGTCGTGTGCTATGATTTGCTAAAGTGTTACAAGGCATTCATGTGTGTAGTAGTCAAGCTTTGCATTAGTTTGTTTCGCAGGTTGCCTGTTGGACATTTGAGAACTTTCTGTTTAAGACATAGTTCTTCCTTGTCTGCATGATCTCATATTACTCTGAATGGTTGGAAATTGAAATTATACCCATCAGTTACTACTACTGTTGATTAAAATTTGGATTCCCATGCTGCAGTATGCCTTCCGTGTTGCCCTCAGTGTGTATTCATTTTGTACATAACTTTGTCCATAAATTTACTTTTTGATTCTGTATATAAATCTTTCAGAATATGTGTACATACAACTATTACATATGCAATAGTCAAAAGAGTTCACCTAATAGTACTATTTTGCACGTCTAGGCAATTGATCACATCATCAATTCAGCTGCCAAATCAAACTACATGTCAGCTGGTCAGATATCCGTTCCTATTGTTTTTCGAGGACCAAACGGGGCTGCTGCTGGAGTTGGTGCTCAACACTCACAGGTTTGAGACCAAGCTTACCCCTATCCGTCCATGTGGCCTTCATCATCCTTATTCTATTTCTTCTGTTGATAGTAGAATCAAAGCCCGAACTTTCAGAATTTATGACTTATTCATCTCATTATGTATAATTGCATTGAATTGTAAGAGGTGTAAGCTTTACTTTGCTTCAACCTTGTAATATGCATAGCATCTTTTGGTTGCTTGTTGTTTAATAGTTTATTTGTTCATATAATTATGCAAGTAGTGGCTCTAATAGTCTAACTCTACTTCGATACTAACTGACTTGGTATGCAGTGCTATGCAGCTTGGTATGCACATGTTCCAGGATTGAAGGTCCTAACTCCTTATTCGGCTGAAGATGCTCGAGGCTTGCTAAAAGCAGCAATCAGGGATCCAGATCCTGTTGTTTTCCTGGAAAATGAACTACTGTATGTTATATCTTGTGCTACTTAATTATTTTATGTACATTCGAGCTGCCATTTCAGCGAATCATGTATCCTTCTCTACAGCTATGGTGAATCGTTTCCTATTGCTGCTGAAGTACTTGATTCTAGCTTCAGTGTCCCAATTGGCAAAGCTAAGGTATGTTCTTTGTATTATTTTAGTGGTGGGGAAGAGTTCATTTTTGCCCATTATTTGTGTATGGATTGCCAGGAATGGTATAATTTATTGGTTTCACATTTTATTATCTATCCACAGATAGAGCGGGAAGGAAAAGATGTCACAATTACTGCATTCTCGAAGATGGTTGGGTATGCTCTTCAGGTTTGTTACTACAGTACTTTTTGGCAAACGAAAGAAGTTGCTAATAGCTGTGTTTACTCGTATTATTGTCCATCAGATGTTCCGGTTTTACATTCGCTAGTGAAAGTTACCAAATTAGCATAATAGTACTCCTATTATTACCAGCTAATGGTTTCTTTATTTAGTACTACTCCCTCCGATCCATATTACTTGTCTTAAAATGGATGTATCTAGATGCATTTTAGTGTTAGAATTAGATCCATCCATTTCAAGGCAAGTACTCCTTTTCTGCAAAGAATTTTTGTGAATAAGGCAAGTACATCCAGCGGGAGTAATATGGATTGGAGGGAGTACTTCTTTTCTGCAAAGAATGGTTGTGAATAATGGAGTGTCACCTGGAATGTGAAATAATCGTTCACCCTGAACCTCTGCAAAATTTGTCCGTAGTGATCCATTTCATATTTACCTTTGGGTTCGGACCCATGCAAATTTTTTTTTTTGATAAATGGACCTATTTATTCAAAGCTAAGATGCCTAGGGACTTGAGGTATAAGACGTCCATGCTGTGATAAGTGATGTGTGCCCAGGGTACCATGTCAGCCCAGGCTTCAGTATGGAAAATGACATAAGCCAGGCCAACAGTATCTCCACCCTAAGAAATCACATTGTGTCCCCGAGCTGCAGTCTCATGCCAGCCAATACCAGCAACCACACAAAAATCCAGGCATTTTGTTTTATTTTTGTAAATATTTACTTTCTTGGAATAATCTAGATACACAAGAGAAGTTCCAAGTTGGATGGCTAGCCGCTCCCGCGACCCAAGGCCCCCCGCGCCGGTGGCCATCCCGGCGCCGGCGCCCACCCTCCTCCCCGGCCCTCCGTGCCCCCTGGCCTCGTGGGCTATCCCGGTGGCCCTCACCCTCCCGTGGGGCTTCCCTGCAGCGCCTCGGGTGCTGCCTGCCCCCGTCCTGGCGGATCTGGATCTGGCGTACGCCTCTCCGCCGCTGCCTCCGGGCCACCTCGCCAGGGTGCGTGACGACGTGGAGGTGGTGCTCGAGACTCCGCCGAGTCGCCTGCCTGCCCCCGTCATGGCGCCCTGCGATGGCGTGTCCAGGGGAACGTCTGCCTTCATTGCGAATCCTGTCGCTAGATTCGGGAGCAGTAACTCTGGTGGTTGCGGAGCGGCGCATTCATCTCTCCCAGGGCGGGAGGGGCTCGAGGCGGACGACCCGTCCTCATGGACTCTGGTCACGTCCCGTCGGCCGCGGTCTCCGGCTTTTGCGTCCGGCGCATTCAAGCCGCCATTCAAGTCGAGCCCCGCCCCCCCTCTCGCTTGGCTTAAGTTCAGGTGCTTCCGGTGTTTAGAGCCACGCCACCACGCCGTGGGCTGCCGCAACAACTTCATCTGTCGCCGTTGCTTCCGTTCAGGCCATCGGGCAAGCTCCTGCACCAACCCGCCGGCTCCTCACCTCCGTCCTGCTGCCCTCCCGCCAAAGCCCTCTGGTGCTCGTCCGCGTCCTCAAGCTGTTCGTCCACGCCCCCCGGTGCCGCTCGGTTTGCCGCCGCTGCTTCCGACGCCTCGTGCTTTCTGTTCCATGGCTTGGTCGGGCAACCACAACGACCGGGTGGCGGAGGTCTCCACCGTGATCCACTCCACTCCTGCAATGCTGCAGGAGGCAGTGCTGCTCTCCTCCAACGCCGCTGTGGCTTGGCTCGACCGTGATCGCAGGGTGTCCAAGGACGAGGTGGCCGCGGCGGTTTGCAAGGCGGTTGGGGCGCTCGTGGAGGATGTCCTGATCGTCTTCCACCACCCGGAGAAGTTCCTGCTCCGCTTCATCCACCCCCACCATTGTGCCTTGGCGGTGGGGCGCGGCGACCTGCCCTTCGGCGACACCAGGCTGCAGATCCGGGCTTGGCGTCTGGAGGCGCACGCGGAGCATGTTGACCAGCCGCACCATGTGCGGCTGTGCCTTGAGGGGCTGCCGCTGCATGCCTGGGACGACGTTGCCATCGCGGCCGCCATCGGCTCTGGCTGCTCTCTGGACTACGTGGAAGCCGCCTCCAAGCAGAAGACTGAGACCAAGGTGGTTGGCCTCTGGGCGTGGACATCCTGCCCATCGCGCATCCCCCGCATCAACTGGATCACCCTGCCCGCCCGCAATGGTGGCGCGCCGGCCTATGGGCGCAAGGGCCTCGAGCATCGGGTCCTTATCCACCTGGACATCCATGAGGACGGGACAGGCGAGTCGATCATCACCAAGAAACTAGGGTGGCGCTTCAACATCGTCGACGGAGAGACGCAGCCGCGTGACCGTCGTGAGCGCATCTCCCGCCCAGTTGGGGGCCATCGACGCGACGACGACGATGATAGGCGTCGCGATGGAGATCGTGACCGGGACCGTCGGGGCCATGACTCGACGCGCTCCAGGAGCAAGGGCTGGGGCGAGCGCCTCAAAAGGAGCTTGTCCCGCAACCCGCGGCAGGAGGAGCCCATGGACCGCGGTCGAGGCCGGGATGGAGGGCGTGACGGACGTCGACACGCTGTTCCTCTCGCCCTGCTACGGGGCTCGGGCTCGACCTCTGGGCCGCCTGAGCGTGTCCTGGAGATGGCGCCGCTGGAGGGCGCTGTGCTCCATGGTGGCCATGGCCTGGGGTTGGTGCCGGTGCAGGACGTCGTCGCTGCGCGTCATGATGGCCGTGGTCGCAGCCCTGCGCGCCAGCTCTCGCCGCGATCTGCTCGACGCCGCTCTGTGGAGGACCTTACGCCGCCAGAGTCGCCGCCGCTCTCCCCGACGTCTGTGCTGCCTGCCGCCCCTCGCTGCAAGCGCACGGCTGCGAGGGCTGCGTCACAAGAGCGAGTCCTGGCCTCTCAGGTTGCTATGGAACTATGCTCGCCGACCACCATGCGGCCTCCTCTGCCTTCGCCCTCCAGGCCGCCGGGTTTTGAATCTTTACCGACGCCTCCACTGCTCTGCGACGGCTCGCCTTGCCGCACTCCGACGTCGACTCGAGCTGCCGCTGTTACGATGGTGCGCACCTCCATCGATCCTATCTTCCAAGACAAGCGGGAGCCTCTCCTCGCGTCGCCTGCACCCCTGTCCAAGGCCGTGCTACGACGCCGCAAGACGCTTGCTGGCGTCAGGATTGGCGGTGGACCAAAGCTGGTCCGTGTGGGGCGGCAGCCGGCTGCTGCACCGGTGGCTCGCAAGGCGGAGGAGCTCGTTGCTCGCAGCCTGGGCATTGTCAGGGATGGAGAGGACGTCACTGAAGCCACGCTTCAAGCCTTCGCCGCCAAATTTGGCGAGGAATTGTCGCCTGATGTGCTCACTTCTATGAGAGGATTCTTCAAGCTGGATGATGACGCTGTGAACGCGGTGGAGGATGCCTTGATTGGCCACGGTGGGGGTGGAGCGATGGACTTGGCTGATGCCCAGGCGGAGCAAGGTTCATTGGCCTGATTCTGTGTGGTTTTTGGTTGTTGTAGGGTCAAGATGTATGTCATGTTAGCAAAACCGTTAGTGTGGTGGAAGGTGTTTGGTGCGGATGCATGTGCATGTGCATGGACGAGCAGTGGGTGGCTTTTGTTCTTATGCAGCTATTCCATGTATGAATGCTTGGGGCTTAATTGTTTCTCACATGATTGAACAACCTATAAATACTTTGTGCTGGAACGTGCGTGGGTTGAATTGCCCCAAGAGGAAGGCTACGGTTAGCGCAACTATTGCTTCTTCGTCCTGCCAACTTGTGTGTCTGCAAGAGACAAAGCTCGCGTCGATGGACTCTTTCATCGCCTCCTACTGGGGGGGTCACCGACTCCGTATGTTTGCGGATAGGCCGGCGGCTGGCACTCACGGGGGAATCCTCCTACTCTGGGACGACTCCCTGCTGGATGTCACCAACGTTGCTACTTCCACGTTTTGCCTTTCAGCAACGGTGACTATTCGTTCTTCTGGGGTCTCATTCAAGATCACGTCGGTTTACGGGCCTACTCGCTCCACGCTTAAGGATGCTTTTTTTGCCGAGATTGCTATCCACAAGCCCACTCCTGGGATGTCATGGCTTGTGTGTGGGGATTTCAACCAAATCTACCGTGCCCGAGACAAGAACAAAAGATCCTTCAACCGGGGACGCATTAACCGGTTCCGTGCCGCCTTGACCACATGTGAACTCAAAGAAATCCATCTTCAAAACCGGCGCTTCACTTGGGGCAACGAGAGGTCCAACCCTACGCTTTGCAAGCTTGATTCTTTTTTCTGCAACTCCAAGTGGGATACAACCTTCAGCTTGCATGTTCTACATGCGATGTCCTCCTCCCTTTCCGACCATTGCCCACTCCTGTTGGCCGGGGCTATTGGCCCACGGCGGCCTAGGTCCTTTCGGTTTGAAATTTTTTGGACATCTTTGCCTGGCTTTGATGATACTCTCCTTAAGGCTTGGGGGGAACACGTTCCGCATGTTGACCCTTTCCACATCCTGCACCACAAGCTCAAGAGAACGGCGATGCGTCTCTCACATTGGGGCAAGAGCTTCTTCTCTGAGGCCATGATTCATCTCCATGCGGCCCTTTTGGTGATCCTTCACCTAGACATCGCCCAGGAGGGGCGCCCTCTCTCGGCAATGGAGCTCGACTTGAGATCCAGGCTCAAGCGGCGGGTCATTAGCCTTTCTGTTCTCGAAAGAACGAGAAAGTGCCAGTGTGCTAGAATCAAGAACCTCAGACATGGGGACGCAAACACAAAGTTTTTCCATCGGCGGATAAATGCTCGTAGGAGGAAAAATCACATTCTTCGGCTAAAGAACAATCAAGGATGGGTTACCGAGCATGAGGAAAAGGAGAAAATCATTCATGAACACTTCTCTGAGATCATGGGGAAGGGGTCTACTTCACGCAGAGATCTCAACTGGGATGAACTCAATCTTCAGCCGAGCGACCTCAGCTCTCTTGACGATGCCATCACTGAGGAGGAGGTTTGGAACGCCATCAAAAGCATGCCATCTGACAAGGCGCCTGGTCCAGATGGGTTTACGGGAGCCTTCTTTAAGAAATGTTGGAGGACCATCAAGTTTGATATCATGCGGGTCATTAACTGCTTCAACTCCCTTCACTCCTCCAACCTCCACTGGCTCAACTCCGCCAATGTCGTGCTTTTGCCTAAAAAGGAAGGTGCAGAAGCCATCTCGGACTATAGGCCCATCAGCCTCATTCACTCCTTGGCCAAAATCTTGGCGAAAGTGATCTCCCTGCGCCTTGCTCCCCACATGGATGGTCTTGTCTCCAATGCTCAGAGCGCTTTCATCAAGAAGAGTATACACGATAATTTCATGTACGTGAGGAATTTTGCCCGTCGGCTTCACAAATGCAAGACTCCTACTCTACTCTTCAAGCTTGATATCAGAAAAGCCTCTGACTCGGTCAAATGGGGCTATATCCTTGATATCCTCCAAAGAAAAGGCTTCCCTAGCAAGATGCGTGAATGGATTGCGGCTCTCTTGTCCACTTCGTCTTCAAGGATTCTGCTCAATGGTGTGCCGGGCCCCCCCATCCCCCACGGGCGTGGTCTGCGCCAAGGGGATCCCTTGTCCCCCATGCTCTTTGTCTTGGCCATTGACCCCCTCCATCATATCCTTGAGCTGGCAACACGTAAGGGCATCCTTCATAAGATTCGCGGACGCGGCCCTTCGGTGAGAACATCCCTTTATGCGGATGATGCGGCTATATTCATGGCTCCCATCAAAGAGGACATTGATAGTCTTGCTGAGATTCTCCATGGCTTTGGGGAGGTCACGGGACTATGCACAAATTTCCTTAAAAGCTCGGTGGTTCCCATTAGATGCGGCAACATTAATCTGGACCCTGTCCTCCAAAGCATGCCGGCGGAGAGAGCGACCTTTCCGGTGAAATATTTGGGGCTTCCCCTATCGACTCACCAACTCAGGAAGGTGGACTTCCAATTTCTTCAGGACAAGGCGGCGAGCAAATTGTGCTCTTGGGAGGGAAGCAATATCACTACCAGTGGGCGTACGACCCTCGTCAAGTCGGTACTCTCGTCCCAAGCGGTGTACACCATCACGCCCCTCACCATCCCTAAAAGCACACTTTCCTCCTTGAACAAGATTGAGAGAGCTTTCCTTTGGTCTGGAAGTGACAAGACGACCGGCGCCAAATGTAAGGTCAACTGGGAGACCGTCTGCCGTCCCAAAATGCTTGGTGGCCTTGGGGTACTCAACATCGAGAAGTTTGCCAGAGCTTTGAGGATTCGGTGGCTATGGTTCGAGTGGAAGAATCGCAACAAACTATGGGTGGGATTTGGTAATCCTTGCAACAAGGATGACTACGATTTCTTCTATGCCTCCACCCTCATCCTTGTTGGGAATGGCACTAAAACACCTTTTTGGAGCTCCCCTTGGTTACTTGGGAAAAAGCCTAGAGACATCGCCCCCCTCATCTTTCAAGCTTCAAGAAGAAAATGTTGGTTTGTCCGAGAGGCGCTTTGGAATGAAGCTTGGATCCTACATATCAACCCCAATACTTTGGTCACTAGCGTGCACATCTCTGAATTTTTTAACCTGTGGGGGCTCCTTAATGATGTCCAGCTGGATGAGTCCATGGAGGATGACATCATTTGGAAGCACTCCAATGATGGCATCTACTCCGCGGCATCCGCCTACAAAGCCCAATTCCTTGGCTTGACTTCTTCGCACTTGGAATTCATGGTTTGGAAGGCTTGGGCCCCTCCGAAGGTGAAATTCTTTGCTTGGCTTGCGCTGCAAGATCGGATTTGGACTGCTGACAGACTGGAGAAGCGTGGATGGGCGAACTGTGGTCTTTGTCAGCTTTGCAAGCAGGGCCCTGAGAGTGGTGCCCACATTTTCTACAAGTGTCGCTTCACTCTAAGGCTTTGGAGGTTGATCATCCAGAAACTGGGCCTTGTGTTCTTGGACACTTCATCTTGGCACTCGGTGGACTCGCTTGTGAATTGGTGGGACAAGATGACCAACCTCGCCAACCCGAACCGGAAGGCTATGGCCTCCCTAACCATGCTTGTATCTTGGACAATTTGGAATGAGAGAAACGCCCGAGTCTTTAGGCACAAGTGTGCAAAGAAGCTAGGGGATATTATTTTGCGCGAGTAATTGACATGCCGCGCCATCGGTTTTTGTATGTACAAACTATTCTTCCTTATTAAATAGATGGGGCAAAGCTTTTGCCTCCGTTTCGAAAAAAAAAAAGATACACAAGAGGGATGAACGAGGAGTTAAAGGACTTTGACCAATTTTCTTTTAACAAGTACTCCCTCCGTTCTAAAATAACTGTCTTAGCCTTAGTATAACTTTGTACTAGAGCTAGTACAAAGTTGAGACAGTTATTTTTGGAACAGAGGGAGTATGAGTAAGCTGGGGGTTTCCAGAGTTCAAATAACATGTAAGTGACTACTAAATGCACTAGTGAAAATAACGACCTACAGGTCTCTTATCTCCGCATGAAGTGAATGATATAATTAAATTCAAGATAATTCTGCCTAGACTGAAAACACTTGAGGATTCAATCTTCATGATCTCCAGTTCTTACTTCTGAGAATCCTTCAACATGTCATGGTTCAGAATCAACTCATCCGCTCCACAGAACTCCATAAAAGAAACAAGACAAACCTTAACATGAAGTAGCATTCATTAGCTCAGTAAAATCTGTCGTGACATGATTCTGTGCCTTAATCAAGTAGATTGCATAGTCACAACTGCTGTAGCTCAGTGCCAAAAATAGGGCTGTTAAGACGATGCAGCTGAACCCTGAGTTCTTCAGTTCCATCCTGCTGATTCCGCTTCACCATATGCATTGTTAGAGCGTAGACTGATATGGGACTCAGGGTGTCAATGATTTTGGTTATGAGACGCTATGCCCAAGGGCTTAGTGTCATAGCGCTGAAAACAAAATGGACCTGAAAATGGTCTGTTTCCAAATCTTGAATAGTTCATAATTGGGCCAACCATACTGGGATGACATTTTGAGAATTTGGTTCTGTTTGAGACAATACTTATGTGTGTGAGTGCTTTTGTTTAATTGGCATCTATGTTTATTTCCCTACTGTATATAAAATACTCGAGTAGTTTCTGGTTGCATTCTCATGCCTACTCAATTTTCAGGCTGCAGAGATACTGTCCAAGGAGGGAATCAGTGCTGAGGTAGTTACTTATTGCAGAACCTATTATGCAGTACAGTTATGCAACTAATATTCTTTATCAACCACAGTCACCCATATTTCCTTACCGTCTACTAATATAACAGGTGATCAATCTTCGGTCAATTAGACCATTGGATAGAGCTGCTATCAATGCATCTGTTAGGAAAACCAACAGATTGGTAACCGTTGAGGAAGGCTTCCCACAACATGGGGTTGGTGCTGAAATATGGTTCGTCTCTCTCTCCCCCCCCCTCTCTCTCTCTCTCTCTCTCTCTCTCTCTCATGCTTGCACGATGGGTTCTCAGATGCATCTTTATTGCAGCATGTCTGTTGTAGAGGACAGCTTTGAGTATCTTGATGCACCAATTGAGAGGATTGCCGGAGCTGATGTGCCCATGCCATATGCGGCAAACCTTGAAAGATTGGCAGTTCCACAGGTGTGCATTTGCTGCTTCTTTTACATTGATCCAAAACTTAGGGGTCCCATTTTTTATGGATCTAATTGAGAAAGTCAGTCTATTTGATGAGTGCTTAGTATTTTCATAGTACTGAAAATAGCACAGTTTTACCATGTGTTTTAGTTTCTTGCATTCATCCATCTTTTTTAATCTTTAGCCAGTATCATTTACTGGCTACTGTGCAATCTTATCTATAAGTAGGGGTCTCGTAAAAGCTGTTTATTTTTACTTGGAATGCTTCGTGTTGGTTTCATTGTCAGCTTGCGTGTCCATCATTTTGAGTTTAGTGAATCATATGCACTGTCACTGTTAAATCGGGACTTGCCTAGTGGGTAATGAGTTGCCTAGTAGTGAGGGAATACGTTTTTTTCGGAGCCTTAGTGTCTGACAGGAAGTCAAGAACCTAGTTTGCTAATACTAGTTCGTAAAATCTGAAGGCTTGCACCCTCTGAATCTGGGAAGTTGCCTAGTGGGTAATGAATGAGATAGCAGTACCGAAACATTCCCAGAGTATCTGACAGGACCCTAGTTACTGATAGCTCGGAAAATTATGAAGGTTGGGCATCAGATAGTTAAATATGTTTCAGACATAGGATCTGCCCATTCCTGGCGTAGTGCATCATCACTCTATAGATTGTTAGGATTTAGCTTCCCAGGTTATGTTGGACATGGGGAGCCTGAGCCTGTTATTCATAAAATGTTTCTAGGGACATGGGTACGCATAGGAAAGGTGGCTATAGTATGTTGAATTATCTGAGAGAATATATGATGTACATATTCAGCCAGTCGTGCTATATATATGCATGATTCTGAATTGTTCAAGGAAAACTTACTCCTCAGGTTCAGCTAGTCATCTTAGAAGTAGGATAATGTGATTACTCCCTTTTCTCTTGCCAGGAATTCCCTTATTCTACTAGTGTACCCGGTAATATTAGACGTAGGTTAAAGTGTTACCTATTCACATTAGAAAGCAGGATCATGTATCGATCAGTTATTTCGTAACCTTGGCTCACAGACGTTTTTTTTTTCTGCCATGCTTGCAGGTTGAGGACATAGTCCGTGCAACAAAGCGAGCTTGCTACAGATCTTCTTCCTAAACAGAAATGCACCTTTTGTTTCTCGGTCATCTTCTTTGTTCCTTGTCCAGAAAAGATGTATCGGATCGCATAATTGTACCGACCAAATGGCGTGAGCTAAATTTTGTAGATCTGCATGAATCGTTGGTTCCGAGCTGTCAGTGGCGGTCGGATGACTGCATTGGGTTCATGGTTCATCATCCCTAGACATTTGAATCGTGCAACTCTTGGAGATTTACATGACTGAGGGATGTTTCTATGACATGTATGTAACCGAACCCCAGATAAGTTCTGGTACCACGTAGTACCAGTTAACAATTTTGCCAGGAAACAATGACTATTGCCGATCTATTCGTGTGATCAACATTGCAGAGAGAAAACTGAAACATTGAAATTATTCCAGGAGTAGTTGTGGGTGTCTCAACTCTGAAGTGACACGTGTGGTAGACACCCAAGATTTGTTGCCCAAGGATGGATAGGATATGTAGGGAGTCTGCAAGATTCTGTCAGGTATAGTATATCCACGGAAAACAACAGGTGGAATGGAACCCGGTAGAGCTCCACATGTGGAGGTGGAGCAACTTGCGTTGCTTGTGGGGTTGTGGCCTCATCATGGAGGAGGCATGATTCTTCCTGCTGGAAGCTAGTACGTACCAAATTGCGCCACACGTATGAGAAAGCGATTCACCATTGCTTTGTCCAGTTTCTAGATAACATCAATCCCGCTACCCCATCATTGGTGGGTGGTGCTGTGCAGTGGATCAGACCCTTTCCTAATCCACGTCCCCTTTTGGCCTCTGTTTCCGCTAGTGGACAGTCCTGTGCCACGATTCAAATCTCAAAATGACATCTTCTGTCATCGTCAACATAACATGATTCGCTGAGCCTTCTATAGTACTAGTAGCAGTAGTGTAAAAGATTCATACATCACCCTATGAAACAGTTAACTGGTCAAGTACCACAACGCGTTTGCAGCAGTTTGTTCTGAAGAAAGCAAAAAGAAGAAAGGGAGAAAAAAGATGATGAATCATGGGCAGGGGAGTGTCATTGGGAAGGAATGGACCAGGTTCAGTCAGACCAGACCGGTCCTAGATTTGATACGAAAGTCGAACGTACGGATATTTAGCCGCCCAGGGAGCGGGTCCAGTCCACTGTTTTGAATCCAATCTCCCTTTTCCTTCCGTTAAATTACAAATAGGGCCTTCAAGACAATTATTTGTGCGTGCGTGTTTGTGTGTCCATTTTAAAGCTAATTACATTCACTCTACAGCTTAGCAAAGGAGATCACCTAATCAACATGGACATGGATAGCACACAGGAGCAAGCATGAAACCGGAGCATTACAAAGCATAAGATTATTGAGAGATTGTTGGAGACACCATAGAAGATAGACATGAGAGCCTCTTAGCGAGCATTATTTTGCAGTATCAGCTACAAATGTAAGCCATAAATTTCGACGTGTACAAGCTTAATAATCAATCGTCCACCAAAACAAAACAAGTGTCGTATGAGCAGCGCGGCAACAGAATCTGTTACGCAAGTCTGTGGGCCCACCACCCCCCGCCGCTCAACCGCCACGTCACTCTCAGAAAAACGGAACCTTGGCTGTGCCGTGGCGTGAGGGACCTAAATGTTAAAAGAAGAAGAGGCCACGAAACGAAACGAGAGAGAAGCGAGAGCATTTCATTATTTATCCACTGGGATGGGATGGGAAAGACAACAAACAAAGGCGAAACCAAAACAGCCGAGCTGATTGGAAACATCCAGATGCTGCTACATACTAATCCAGCGTTTCCTCTCCAGAAAATATCATTTCTCTAGCGCCTAATCAAATCAAGGACACCCCTAGTTAGTTGCTTGCGGAATTATATACCCACCATTGGAGCAGGAAGAAGAAGACCAGCCACAGGAAGGGAGAGAGGACGTACGAGGTTTGGCGGAGCGGAGGCGACGCCGAGAACCCGTCGCGAATCGCCCGGTGCGCGCGATTGACCCGGTTCGGCGCGGATTTTCCTGGGCGCTCGGATCGAAGGCAGCAGCCTCCTCAATCTCGGAGGACCCCGATTCGATTCGGCCGCCGCCGTGCCGCGCTTTGGTTCATCCATTTCGTTCCATGGATACGCAGGTACTACTTTCGTCATTATTTCCGCGATTTCCTGTTGCTTTCGTGGGTTCTGCTCATCCATCGGTTCCGAAATTTGGCCTCTTCATTTCGATCGGTTTGTTATTACGGCCTTGGGTTGCTTCTGCAATCTGTCCCCCCCACCCCCAATTTGGGTTCCCATTCCCGCGAATTTGGCCCCCGATTTCACCAGTTTTGAGGTTTAGTGCATGTATCTCTGTTTGCTCGGCGATTAACTGACCGATGTCTTCGTTTTTGCCTTGTTTGGGCCTGGTAGTGGTATGGAGTGGAGTAAATAACGCTGTGATGGATGCGCAATCCAATCATTGCTTGGAAACTTGCTATTTCTGATACATCAGCCATAAGCTTCAGAAACTGACTTTCTGAGTTAAATATAGTAACCAACCGTAGCACATACTAGTATTAATTGAGCTTCTCTTCAGCAGTGTAGTGGAATTAATTGGATTTGTATTCTACTCATGAGTGTAGTCAAGTAGATAAGATCAATTGAGCTTCTGTCTGCTCATCAGTTTACTGAAGTGATGCTCTTGATTCGTTTCTGCAGGGCTGTGACGTGATCTCCTCGCATGGTTCATCCTAGCTTCCTGGTTTGCTTGCTCATGCTCCAAGTTATCTGTCATCTTCAGTTGCCGTGGTATCCAGGGGGTGCCTGATTAGCAGTGGCAAGATGGTGACCTTGCTTCCAATGGGGTTGAGTCGGAAATGCCGATGTGATTCTGCCCTTCTGGTGGTGATTGGTTTCAGTTGTTGATTTGTGTATGCATTGGTTTGGCCTACTGGACACTGAAATGTCAAGATACTAAGGAATTGCATAGTTGTACTGCAGGAGCAATTACAATTTGGGGTTCTTCCTCTTGAGTATTACTTCAGTCAAGGAATTGATTGGTTGTGATGGGTTTACCCCAAGTTTCTTCAGTCAAGGAGGATGTTTCTACAGGATCAAGGACACCTGTGTCAATCCCCTCGCGTATCGAGGGTGTTGGTGCCTGCGATTTGGATGGGCTTCCACGAGGAAGCTCAAGTGGCAAGGTTTCATACCGATCGATTGGTAATTTCAGTAGACAGACTGCATTAGATTCCCCGGATGAATCAAACGGGTATTTTAGAGACAGCCATGTCTTTGATGGATCCACAGACTTCCAAGGATTAAGAATTGATTCTAGAGATGCACATTCTAGACCTTCTCATAAATTGCAGCCTGCTGTCCATATGCCCACAACAAGGGTTGTTGGCTTTGAGTCAAACTGTGCTGGAGGTCCTGATTCAGCAGAACTAGATACAATATGTCCATCTGTGGCCAATCATAATATTGGTTCACCATTTGATCAGCATGAACTTCAGGCAAGGAAAAGACTGCTGTCTCCGTTGAAAAATGTGCTCTCTAGAAAGTTCCATGGTGATTTACTGAATATTGCTACCGGTGATGCTAGATTTCAGCATTCCGAGCCAGGTAAGAAACTCTACAGTTCTGGCTTCCAAGATAATAAAATGGTGAACACCATAAGCCTGAGTTCTTTTGAGTCACAGGCCTGTCCGACCCCTAGATGGTCCAATCGGGCCTCAGAATTTGATGTCAATAGGGTTAATTCAAATCATTTCACTGATGGCCCTTTACTTGGGAACAAGGAGTCGTTATCCTATTATGATCATCTAGCTACCACTGCAAAATTAGCGCACTCTCCGCTCTCACTGTCCCCTCTCAGCCCTAGACGTATTCATAAAGTCAAGACTACAGGGTCTCCAAGGCATGTAATGAAAGATATTGAAAATGATTTCCTAGATTTGAAGGAACAGAGAGGATTTGATGGAATTAGGATGCTAGATGTGTTAGAAGAAACTAACAGATTGCATGATGAATATGATACTATGACCCCTAAAAGAAGTTCATGTAGAAGATATCAAAACTGGGGTTCTGAATCTACACCTACGTCTCCGCGAGTTGGTTATGGGCGGAGTTTGAGTCTCTCTGCAAGGAGGTCACTAGTTGTCTCCTTTGAGGAGTCCCTTTTGTCTGGCCGACTTTCTTATGGAAAAGATAATCAGGTCTAATATTTCTTGCTGTTCACCATCTACTACCATATACCACAATTCCAGGGTATTGACTGTTGAATTTGATTCCTTAAATTCTCCGTGTATGCAGACAATTGATGGTTTCTTAGCTGTCTTGAATATTGTTGGCGGTAGCTTCTCTCCCCCAACTCAGAAACTTCCATTTGCAGTAGCAAGCATCGACGAGGATAGCTCCTTATTGTACTACTCTTCTATCGATCTTGCTGGTAGATTCTCCACAAGTGCAACGAACAGCAATAGCCCAAAACTCCAAAGGAGCCTTAGTAACAATGATTCACGATCAGCGAAGAGTCGCTTGCGCATCCCTCCTAAGGGGCGCATACAACTGGTATTAAATTGCTTGACCCTTAGCTCATGATCATATTTGTTCTTGTGCATTTTATTTTGCAAATACTTTGTCTATCTGCATCTTTCTCTATCTAGTTATGCTTGATAGTAATGAAGAGTTATCTCATTTGACAAGCCATGTTGAGTTGTCTGCTTTTGCTTCAACAGAACACACTGCTCTATACTTTCTACACCTGTTTCAACGTGCCAATCAAACTATCACATGTGATGGCTAGATTTCCTTTTCTCACAGCACCTGGTGTGTTTGTATGCATATTTAGGCCACTATTTGAATTTTTTTTTGAGTTGTGATATGTGTTCCCATGTTGATTTATACAATTGATCATCAGGTTGTGAGTAACCCTGAGAAGACCCCACTTCATACATTCTTCTGCAACTACGACTTGACTGACATGCCGTCTGGAACTAAGGTACATAATATTATGAGTAGTTGACTACTTATCCTTTTGTATATTGAAGAAAACCAAAGGTTATTCGGATATTTTTTACACTTGGCGACAAAAACACAAATGTGCTTCATCTAGTCCTTCTTTCCTTGCAAGTTGCTACTTGCAAGCTATAACCTTCTCCCTTACCTTTAACCTTACACCTAAGAAATCATGCACATAGTGTCGTTATGTTTTGCATTATCACTTAATCATTATATCTACAACTAAGCGGATTCCCTAAGGAAGTGAGGAAGATTGAAAGAGGGAGAAATATGGCAACCCGCTAGCTGGCATGCCATGCTAGATTACATGGAGACTTTGTCTGTTTAGCAAGTATTCCACCTGGTTTGGACCATGTAATCTCTTGGAAAATTTATCTCCTGAGTAATCTCTCTCTCCCTTTTCCCCTAAAAACAACAACTAAGGGGGCTGCCTAAGTTTGAGATTGGGACAGAGAACAGGTAATTCATCATTTAGTGCATACCTTAACTTAAAAAGCACAATGGCATGCATGGTGAAATTTTCCTTCCCCCCCCCCCCCCCCCCCCCAAAGGATTTTAGTGTCTATATAGTCAGTCACATTAACCAGTTCTTATTTTCTCTATCCCTTTTCTCATCTTATTTCCCTTGTGTATAATGAGACAGACGTTCATGCGGCAAAAGGTCACTCTGTCTCCCACTGTTTCTCCCTGTAATATAGTGAAAGAAGAAAGCAAGACCAGTGACACAAATGCTGGCTCTAAAGCTCTGTGCGTCTCATGTGGAAGTGAGCTTGCACAACGAGGAACTCTATGCTTGGAATGTAATGGAGCTGATAGCCTGATAATAAGAGTTGAATCCAAATTATATATGTTGAGTCGCTGACTATTTCTTTGTCTTTGCAGGCTGCGGGCCAGGGCAGATGTGCAACTCAACTGATGAATCAGAGAAGAGACGCGCAAACACAAAATGTTACCCATTGGGCACTGACATGAAGGAATCAGATAAACCCAGTTCTCCTGGGAATAAGAAAAACAATACTGATTCTGATGATTGTTGCTGCCAGATGGACAACATCAACTCAGGTGCAAAGAAATCATGTTGTGCGTCTTCCAGGATCAATGACAGTTCAGGTGCAGGCGTTCTTCGCTATGCTTTGCACCTGCGGTTTCTCTGCCCCGCCTCCAAGAAATCCTCAAAATCTATGCTACGCTGCAATTCCGATCCATCATCTGTTCCACACAGCGGCAATGCGGTTAGCGAGGATAGGAGGTTCTATCTCTACAACGATCTTAGAGTTGTATTCCCACAGAGGCACTCAGATGCAGATGAAGGAGAGGTAACCCATCCTAATATCTTGAAAGTTTTCTACCGGCAGCTTTCTTGTTTCTTTACCAGTTAATAGTCAAGAATTCCATTTCTGTTGCAGCTCAAGGTGGAACATGACTTCCCTGCTGATCCCAAGTACTTCGACATAAGCAACTGAAAATTGCTTTTGCTGTCCTGTATAGCCTGTGCTGCGGCGCATCGATAAACAGAAACTCTGTACATATTTATTCTCACTGATTTGCCACCAGTCCCAAAATGTACATGTTTAAATCTTCCAATAAAATGCCTCATCTAGTTGTTACTTCCTGTATGCAATCTACGCTGTGCTTCTGCTTCAGGCTTTCAAACTTTTCAGGGTCATCGTCCATATATCTTAAGTACAATCGTCCATAGTGAGTATTGTGTATCCTGTTTCCCACGCTTGGAGTACTCGCCTACTCGGTACTTCCGCTTACTTGCAGTCATGTTTTTCTTTTTATGAGATAGAAGCTACATAGAATAATCATCTATAAAACAAGTTGCAAATCCATATCTTTGAACGCATCTAGGAACAAAGACAAATCTGGAAGTAAATGGTACTATGGTAGGCTAGCTATTCACTCTAGTCTGAGAAGTCAGTCCCTTTACAATATCAGCTTGAATTTATCCTTTTGTTTCTGAAGCTACAAGCTACTCGTATGGATTTTGATTATTTTTTTGACAGAAATATATGCTCGAAATATTAGATTATTAGTGTTATACGTACATGACTTTTCATATTTTAGCAAGAAAATCGGAATGACTGGGTGCATCAGTACACTCCAAGCGGCGTACTGGATACTTTTTTTTTGAACCGTAGAACAATCATTATATTAATAATAAACAGACAAAATGCATGATTACAAACCAGAGTACCAGACAACTAACCAATTCCCGCTCTAGGAAGGTACGTTAGGAAAAGAAAGGATTAATTTAGGAAATTTTCATCCAATTGCAAAGAGTGTATCTAAATTTACCAAGGGTAACTGCATTGCAGATCATCAAAACAGATGGACGTCGATAGATACCGAACGTTTTTTGTTCGGCATAATTGATTCAATTGCTGAACGAAATCGTTCGGTAGAAATTACCTGCAGCCCGAACACCTATATATGCACGTACAACTTGCCATACATGCACATCTCGCTATGCATGCTAGCCGTAGCTATGCTGCTCGCTGCCGTTACAACAACTTTGCCACGATGGTCGTCGTCGCTCGATGCAACTCGCCGTCATAATCGTTGTAGCTCGCCGATGTCACCACAGCTTGCCACCGTCGTCGCTCTCGCCGAAGCTTGCCGCCGTTGTCGCTCGCCACCTCCGTCGTCATCGTCGATGTAGCTCGCAGCCGTCGTCGCTCGCTGCATCTCGTCGTTGTCGTCATTGCCATAGCTCGATCAACTTGCCGCTCTCGTCATTATTTTCGCAGCTTGATGCCATCGTTGGCGTTGTCGTCATTGGCGTAGCTCGCGTAACTTGCCGCTTCGTCGTTGTCTCCGCAGCTCGCCGCCATCGTCGTCGTCATCGTCCTAGCTCGACACTGTCGCCGTAGCTTCTAGCCGACGTCATCACCGTAGCTCGTCGTTATCGCCGCAACTTGCCGTTGTCGTTGTCGTCGTAGCTTGCCGCTGCTTACCACCGTCGTCGCCTCCATCATCATAGCTCGCTGCCGCTGCCGCCTCCATCATCGATGGCAAATTTGCCATGTTTTACTGAATTCAAAATATCATATCCCGCGTATAAGAATTGCCATGTCCCAGTACGAATAAGAAATGCCATGTCCCATACATAACGAATGTCACGTTACACATAATATCATGTCCCCGCATATAAGAATTGCCATGCGGTGCAAATAAGAATTGCCATCTCCCATATATAATGAATAGCATACTGCCGTCGTCACCGTCGATTGCCGCCGCCGTCGTCGTCGTAGCTCGCCGCCATTGTCACCGCAACTTGCCGTTGTCGTCGTCTTTGTAGCTCGCCGCAGCTCGCCACAGTCGTCGCCTCCATCATCGTAGCTCGCTGTCGCTGCCACCTCAATTGTCGATGGTAAATTTGCCATGTTTTATTAAAAAATAGCCATATTCAACAATTTCAAGTATCATGTCCCGCGCATAAGAATTGCCATGTCGTACAAAATAAGAATTGCCATGTCCCATATATAACGAATTTCATGTTCCACACAATATCATGTTCCGCAATATAAGAATTGCCATGTTGTACAAAATAAGAATTACCATGTCTCATATATAACGAATGTCATGTCACGCAAAATAAAAAAATGCCATAGCCGACAAACAAGAATTGCCATCTCACACAAAAAAAGAATTATATTCTCACACAAAAAATAAATTGCCATGTCCTACGGACAAGAATTGCCATGTCGTCCAAACAAAAAATGCCATGTCCTAACAATAAGAATTGCCATGTCCTGCTAGTAAGAATTACCATGTCGTATGAATAAGAATTGCCATGTCCTACGAATAAGAATTATCATGTCTGATGAATAAGAATTGCCATGTCCTATGAATAAGAATTGCCATGTCCAAGGAATAAGAATTGTCGTGTCCTACTAGTAAGAATTGTCATGTCCTATGAATTAGAATTGCCATGTCCTACGAATAAGAATTGCCATGTCCTACGAATAAGAATTGCCATGTCCTACGAATAAGAATTGAAACCTTGGCGATTTTGCCATGTTCTACTAAAAATTTCCATGTCCAACACAATAAGAATTGCCATGTCCCATAAATAAGGGTTACCGCGCATCACCCCCCCACACACACCGGATATCTTCTCGGGGTTCACGAGTCGTCATCGCAACTCTCTAGGATCATCGATGTATTACTATAAATTGCCGTTGTCATATGGTAGATTCGCCGCCACCGCAACACCACAACACCGACAACCACTCCACCCCGAACCACATCCCCATCCATAGCCGTCGCAATTGAGATGCGCCGGAGGATCTCCCCCGACGCATATGTATCCCAAGAACCCGTCATACCATGCACCATCACCCCACCCCCCTCTTGACCGCCGGATATCTGCCCGGGGTACACTGGTCGTTGACGCAACTCTCCGGGGTCCTAGCCGATGAGTAAAAAACAGTTGAAAATACAATGGAAACCCCGCCATGCCGTCCATCATAACCCCCTCCCCCCACACCCCCTCGCGGTCGGCGGATATCTACTATACGCAGCTCTCCGGGGTGCTCGCCGATGAGTGAAAAGTATCTGAAAAACAATGGTAGCTTTAAATCTAGCGAAAAAACAGATTAAACAAATCATAGCAAATTTAGTACAAACAACATGGCAATTTCAGTGTGAATAACATGGCAATTTTTGGTCGAAAAAAAGTTAACAAAACATGCCAATATAGGGTCTTATTTCGAAGATCTCGTCGCGGCGGATTTAATGGTATGAACGGAATTTTGAATGGATTGTTTATTTAAGACATAAAACTTTTTAAAGTTTGAAAAAGCTAAAAGATGCACTAATGTGTACGTACTAGTGGCAAGCAGCAATCCATTCGCCCATTCGGGCAGAGACCGACTGTGCCGAACGAATGAAAAATGATGACGTCGCAACCGTCCCCTGCGCTGTGATTTGTGCGCCGATCCAGCGGTGGCTGGTACGTTCGGGCGGGGAGAAGCTCACCTGACGTTCGGTGAGTATCTTAACCAAAGATATCAAATGTTCGACGGCAGAGGATTTTGCATTGATTTTCTGTTTCTTTACATAGAGAAAGGCCCTAAATAAAATATAAAACAACATAGAAAAAATCAACAAAAAACAACATGCTAAATAAAATAGTAACGTTTTCTTTCAGATGCTATACAAGTTATAGCGTGCTATATTTACATAGTGTTTAGGAAAAAATATCCAAAAATAAAGGATTTTAACAAAAATAAGGAATATAGTTTAATAATAAAGGACTAACCAATTTTAAGGCAGACTAACATCAACAATCCGTTACCCGCAAAAAAAAACATTGATAATCCATGGAGCAATATCTCTATCTCTACTATCTAAAAAGAACCTAACGGTTCCTCACGGTCCCTCCCAAGCGTTTTGTCATCCTTTCGTCAACCAACCTGGACTCCACACGCCATCCTAATTCTCAACTTACAATTGCTCCCCAGCCAACGCTAGGAAACAATTAATGCTTTCCTTCACAATTTCCTTTGACCCACAATGCTAGGAAATCATCAACGCTTCTTTCATTCCATGCACACACAAGGAATATACATTAACATTCTATCTTTATCTTTATCTTTATACTATATTTATTACCTCTACTATCTAAAAAGAACCTAACGGTTCCTCACGGTCCTTCACAATTTCCTTTGACCCACAATGCTAGGAAATCATCAACGCTTCTTTCATTCCATGCACACACAAGGAATATACATTAACATTCTATCTTTATCTTTATACTATATTTATTATACTATCTAAAAAGAACCTAATGGTTCCTCACAGCCCCTCCCAAGTGTTTTGCCATCCTTTCGTCAACCACCTGGACCCCACCCGCCATCCTAATTCTCAACTTCCAATTGCTCCCACCAGCCAACGCTAGGAAACAATCAATGCTTTCCTTCACAATTTCCTTTGACCCACAATGCTAGGAAATCATCAACGCTTCTTTCATTCCATGCACACACAAGGAATATACATTAAAATTCTATTAATTAACATTCCTTTCAATAACGCATAAATCACTGATTAATTACATGCCATTATTTTACATTTTATCTGATGACACCGTGCACATTACAGTTGCTGATAACCCCATCACCTCCTCATTGTTGCGCCTCCTGTGCCCTTTCCTCCATCCTCCCCTACAACCTGGACGGCCTTGGATCATGCGACAGACTACATCCATGGCAAGGTATATATCCCGCCTATACAGACACCTATGACACCATACTGCAAATATGTGGTAGTAATTTCTGTGTGTGGGTTTCATACTTGTAGGCACTGTATACGTGATTATAGATGGAAGAAATCTAGGCACTCTACAAGATGGAGGACGTCGGGAGCTACTTTCCAATGGAGTTGGCCAGGCGCTCGTTCGCATGGTCGGCGCCGGGGACACCGCCGTCGCTAGATCCGACGGGATGTTGCTTGTCGTGCGCGCCATCACCTACCTCTGAGACGCCATGCAGCACACCGCCGACGCTCGTGTCTCCTTGCCATGGAGTACCTTGATTTGGCCAAATAGGTTAGAGTGAAAAACCCAACCAACAGAACCATCACATTGACCTGACTCGCTTTATGTGTTCATGACATTTTCCATGAGCAATGCTTGCAGGCGTTTGAGAAGATACCGCGGAGGCAGTGGCGCATTGCTTGCAGGCAGGCAGAGCATGATAACCATATTGCTGGCGTACATTCACTCATTGACTTCTTCTCTACAAGTATTCAGGTCAGAGTTGCAGCAATTCCATCTTGTGTGCCAAGAATTTTACTGCATTCGCTAATTGCCATCCAGGTCAGAGTAGCCCTGAATTTCAAACTATTTGTCATCCAGGATTTGATGGTTTAAACTTTATCCTACCAGATTAATGAAGCTTTGAAATTAGCAATCCAGGTTATTCCTTATGCGGCAAGAGATGTTGAAGACACCCACATGGATCATATGTATTGTACTGAACAAATGTAGCTTCTAGCTGATCTTATGCATTGTACTGAACCTTGTTCTGCAGAAATACCCTATTGATCTTATCATTTTTACTAAACAAATACTCTATTTTCTAACCTGCACCAGAGCATGTAGACTGAAGCATATATTTTGTATTTTTTTCTAGCTACTCTTACTTTGTTGTTTGTATCAGGTTGTTCACTTTGTGTGGATTCTTCAGTGGCGTGTTCACATGAAAGGAACTTCTGCAAATATATTTTTCAGAGTGGAATGACTAAGATGCATTTAAATGCATCCTTCTCAAAAACTAAAATCAGTCTTTTCTTGGCGGAGACCATTCTTCCTTTTATGAGCAACCTGGGCCCGATCCTCAAAGTACATTCAGGTTCAGACCAAAGGTAAAATAAGCAAAGAGTCACATTAAAAAAATGGTTGTTCTTCATCACAATGTCAAGCGATGTCGTATCGATCATGTAGGTTAATTCTTTCTATGCAGGTTAATTCTGTTTGTTATCCTTAAGTGTTTTTTCGATACCAACTAAATATTGCGAGAGAAAAACTGAAACATACACACAAGTATTAGATGCAAAATTATTTTATTGCTAGTATGATTAATTCCGTAGATTAATGCGGTTTCTTTTTGCAGACAACAAACTCTCCAGTAGCGCCAAAAAATAGAATCTCAATCCTCGTCCATTATATGAGATGCAATATTTGTTCATGGTAAGTTATTCATTGTCATCTCGACGCATTGTCTGTTGTATTTTTATTTTTTGCATACAATTGGACACATACATACAATATGCCAACTTAAGCAGAAGATAAGGGACCCTTTACTCGATGCAATATGTTTTAGGTAGCAATGGCAATAGTTGATGCTACTAATGTTGGCTCTGTTGAAGTATGTCTTTTGTATGACATCTATTTATATTTTGACCGGTATGCGTTATGATTTAAATGAATTTTATTGATGTTATTATACAAAAAGAATCTATATATTTCACTATTGTTCATCCCTCAATTTCCAGCATGATTTGGCATGGAATCAACTATAGTCGTTGTTTTCAAAGCATCTTTGACCAAGGCAACACACAATGGAACAATCTCTTTGAGATTTCCATTCTGCATCAAGGTAGATGATACGATCAGTAGGAGAAGCCAGGGCGACGGAGCAAATTACAAGACGTACATGCATGCAGATGCAACGATACTTACTAATTATAACTTCATTCATTGTTGAAGAAGTAAATACATTCATATATAACTTTGGCTCTTGGTATTACTGGTTGTAGATTTGTCTTTTCAAGGGTCCGTTGTGCAAATGTTTTTTGGTTTGAAGAAGAGAAGAGTGATAATGAATAAAAATATTTGACAATGTCGCTTGATGATTCTAAAATGTACATATTAAACTTGATTGAAGTTAAATATTATAATATGTATGTTCCTGTTGCAACGCACGGTCATTGTCCTAGTCATAATAAAAAGAACTTATTCAGAATCAGGTATCATCGGGATCTCCATTAATAAGTATTAACCTCTTCTTGACGGCTATGGAAGCGCTCAAGATAACTAGGTAGTTATGAAAGTGATGGTCAATCAGATACTAAAAGTTACCATAGATAACTTGCAAGTTGCAAGTTTGCATCACAACAGAACCAAACACACTAATATCTAGCAAGCATCCTAATTGAACAGACGCATCATAGACATGGAAACATAAAGAACTTACCAGATGCCTCACCTGCTGGTGACGTAGCTGGCCGCGACATCGTGCATGCCACCGCATGTGAGCACTTTGTGGGATGGCGAATGGACAATTGAATAGTTGGAGACTGGTGCGTTGAGTCACACAAGATTTGAAACCAAGTTTAAAGCCAAGGCTACACAAGATTGCCTTCTGTGGCCTCAAAGGGGGTGACTCACACTCGAAGATCAAAACCTTCATGGGTGATATTCCTGTTTGTGTAGTAAGTGTCACATCAAAGTTATGAATTAAATATATTCAAACATCACACCACCCTTGAATACATGCATTAGGCTTCCTCCAATGCATTGGTGCTTAGATAAGGTGCTAAGGGTATTAAAAAGATTAGCAACCAATATCCCCAATGCATAGGTGCTTAGCTATTGTAGCTAAGCTTGCTTTATTTAATTGTTTAATCACTAAAATCCTTCATGCATTGGTTGATATACATTTTGCATAGATCCACGCGATTAGCACCATTTCCTCATGCGGACACCAAAGTGCTCTCTCTCCTTTTTAATTGCCCTGCCACATCAGTTTTTTACCTACGTGGCATCCTTAGCACCTGTACACCTTGGAGCATTGGGAGCAGCCTTAGGGCCACATGCATGTGAAGGTCGTCATCCGGACCTCTAGCGTTGATTTCGATGAAAAGCTCATCAGTGGGCCCCGCTTAGTCTAGGGTGTTCACCGATATCAAAAGGTGATAGCTAATGGGGAGTTCATTCCTCTTGTTTTGTGTTAGGGTGGTCCTATAGGACATTTCAAACCAAGTTTGAAGCTAAGTCTACACAAGATTTACTTCCATCGCCTTAAAGGGGGACTCACACTCTGAAGTGTAGAACCTTCATGGTCAATATTAAACAAAGAGGAAGGGAAAACCTTCAGCTAAGTGGTTAGCGCAAAAAAAGGAGAGATCCAGGTAAATCGATCGGGATATGCCTTATTAGCAGATCGCCAATGATTATTCGAAGCCTTCGTTTGAAGTTGGTAGCGGATCGAGAAGATGCCTAGCTTATGAAATATTGCTACTGCGCTAGCACTCCATCAAACATTGCTTATTAGATACAATCAAATATAATGGGACATGTTAAAAAACACTTTATTATTTTTGCATATATATTTTTTCAAATAAATTCAATATGTACATGCAGAAGGCAAAAAAAATACAATCAAATGTAAGTCAAGTGTACTTTATTGGGTACCCGGCTTATAAAAAATACACTCGGCATACAGAAGGTTCTCGGCTTATACGCGGAAAGTTGCCACCGTGATGAACGCGTGACACGCGGTTATATCATGCATTTTTAAAACCTTTTCACTTTGTACCGGGTGAGTTTTTATAAGCTAAGAGGTTTTTCTCTAATACTGACTTATCATATCTATAAACCAAATCATATTTGTCGTCGTATGTTTTCTCCACTGAATATGGTTTTCTTCCCTCTAAATACGACATAGCGTAAAAAGCAAAGAACAACCATAATGCAGGCATCATTAGCAAATTGCCACCACTTTACATTTTACTAGCATTTTGCACCGAATGCAACAATAATCCATGACCAAAAACACTAAACGCCACTTGACTACGAATTTGACATGGCAAATGCTGATGTGTCAAAAAAATGATGGTGTGGACTAAATTTCCTTTTCTATTTTCTTTTGAGGGGTTCATTGTAAATTTTCAGTCTTCTCCTCTCTCCTCCTCTAGTCATGCTCGTCGGCGACAACCTGAACCACGACATCAGACAACCTGAATTCGACGGCAGCAAGCCCCATAGCAAACACATCCTTGCACACCACGGGTATAACAGAAGGCGGTGGAGGCGTGGAACCCATGGGCCAAGATTCACTCCTTTCCAGGCACCACACGCGAGATGTACCACTAGATCGTCCGGAGCCGCCGCCACCGCGGTTGTGGGTGGAGGCGAGGGCGAAGCCGTCGCGGTCGAACATGCGCTGGATCACCTCTCGGTACTCGGTCAGTGACTTATCGGGGAGGGCCGGGTGATGTCTACACACACTTCTATTCTTGTAGACTATGTTGGGCATCCAAGCGCAGAGGTTTGTAGGACAACAACAATTTCCCTCAAGTGGATGACCTAAGGTTTATCGAACTCAGCGAAGTAGAGGTTGAAGATGGTCTCTCTCAAGCAACCCTGCAATTAAGATACAATAAGTCTCTTGTGTCCCCAACACACCTAATACAATGGTAAATTGTATAGGTGCACTAGTTCGGAGAAGAGATAGTAAAATATGGGTGATAGGTGTGTCATAACAAGGTAATATGAATCTGTAATAAAAATTGCAGCAAGGTAGCAAGTAACAAAATGACTAAAAATGGTATTGCAATGGTGAGAAACAAGACCTAGGCTTCATACTTTCACTAGTGGTCACTCCAAACAACATTAACATAATTGAAACACATGATATTTCCACCAAAATCATACAAGGGTGACGTAATTAGGAGATCATTCTTGACGAGGATCGGCCTCGGCAAATCCCATGGTTAGGAACCTTGGGTTTAGATCGTAGAAAGAGGAGTGCAGGATTGGCAATTCTTGTCGGCTAGGTGATAC
The DNA here is from genome assembly GCA_950022295.1 of Bromus sterilis. NCBI lineage: Eukaryota > Viridiplantae > Streptophyta > Magnoliopsida > Poales > Poaceae > Bromus > Bromus sterilis. The sequence goes on along the minus strand of OX465598.1, from coordinate 247,811,406 downwards.
GTCCCAAATGTATCTATAATTTCTGCTTGTTCCATGCGCTTTTATGTGACATTTCTACATGTTTTGCTATAATTTTATATCATTTTACACATATTTTGACTAACGTACTAACTCTGTGCACCCAATGCCAGTTCCTGTCTGCAGATGTCTTTAGTTGAGTGACTTTCCCCAAGTTAAAATGCCAAAAAAATTCCGGAAAAATCAGAATAAAAATCAGCGTCAAGGAATCTTCCGGAGCCACCGAAGGAGAGCCGGAGGGGGGCCACCTCCCCTCCCAGGTGGCGCGGCCCCACCCTTAGACGCGCCACCAGGGCGCCTGGGAGGTGGACCCCACCTCTGGTGCCCCCTTCGGCCTATTTTTACCCCTCATCGCAGAAACCCTCGAGGAGAAGCCCGTATCGCGAATTACCTCTCTGTTCCGCCGCCGCCGCGCTTCCAAGATCGGGAGCGCCAGAAGACCCCTTCCCGACACCTTGCCGAAGGGAGGATTGACCTCCGGGGACCTCTCCACCACCATGGACGCCTCCCGGATGTGCCGTGAGTAGTCTACCTTGGACCATGGGTCCATGACCAGTAGCTATGTGATGTATTCTCTCTACCCTTGTTCTTCAATGTTTAGACCTTGTGAGCTGCCCTACATGATCAAGGCACCTATGTAATTTTCCTGATGTTGCTATGCTGTGTTTGCTGGGATCCGATGGATTATGAGATTATGTTCAGATCGTGAAGAGTTATATATTTGGTTTATCTTTTATATTTTGTTCTTGAGTAATTCTTGCATGTTCTTCGTTGCTTTTTATTGCTTTGGCCAAGTAGTATATAGTGACTCCAAGAGGGAGCGTTATGCATGATTGTGGGTTCATGCCCCCCGATGTCTAGCTTGAATGAAAGAAACATGAGGCTAGGGGATGTGTTGTTGCCACCAGGGAGAAAACAACGTTGCTTGTAACCGCGGTTGCAAGGATTGTTTACCTTACGCATAGATTGTTAATGCAATTTTCTGTTGCTTTGAGTTTACACTTTGGGTGGGGCTCGCAACTTAATACCAGTGAGATGTTCCGGATATATATCTCAAGGTGGATGATTAGAAGTAGATGCAGATGGATTTCGGTCTACTTGTCTCGGCGTACTGCCCATACTTTTGAGCCTCTTTAATTTCAAGTAGCATAATTAGCATTGCGGTGCGCTTATAATTCTGTCAATTGCCCAACTGTAATTTGTTCACCTAGCTTAGATGTTTACCTTCTTTTGGGAGAGAGACATCACTAGTGAACATCATGGGACCCCGGTCCATATTTCCACCACCGTTTACACCTTCACTTTATGTTATCGCTTTTACTTTCCATTGCAATTTATTACTACTATCTACCCTTGCATTTAATCCTTTGTAAACAACAAGGCTGGAGAGATTGACAACCTCTGAACTTTGTTGGGAGCAAAGTTATCTGTGTGTGAGCAGGTCCAGGCAAAGCAAGGGATTTGCAACGGCGCATCAGTTGCTGAACCACCTACTAGTCAAACATGGAGTCCTACTGGTCGACATCAACCTTGGTATCTTTGCCAAGGGAAATTTGTCGCTACGGTACATCTCAACCTTCCACTTGGGGTAACCAACGAAGGGCGAGATCTATTACCTCCTCGCTAACATGAAACAATTTCTGGCGCCGTTGCCTGGGACTCCACTCTTCAAGATAGGGGAGTTGCACACTATCTTTTACTTTTGCTTTTTAGTCTTGTTAGTTTACTTTATCGTTTTTATCTTAGTGTCCTTTAGAAAAAACCACAAAAAAATTGTTTACCTTGTTCTTGCTTGCTGCTGCTATTATGGATTCCACTGAAAACACTAAGTTGTGTGACTTCACTAGTCACAACAACAATGACTTTATCTGCACTCCTATTGCTACACCTGCCACTTCAGCATCTTCTTATGAAATTAAACTTGCTTTACTAAATCTTGTTATGAAAGAACAATTCGCTGGTGCTGGAGATGCCGCTGCTTTACACTTGAATAATTTTATTGAACTATGTGATATGCAAAAGTATAAAGAAGTGGATGGTTATATTGTTAAGCTTAAGATTTTTCCTTTCTCCTTGAGAGGAGGAGCTAAAATTTGGTTTCAATCCTTGCCTAGGAATAGCATAGATTCTTGGGATAAGTGCAAGGATGCTTTTATTGGGAATTACTACCCACCTGCTAAAATTATCCAATTGAGGGGAAATATTATGAACTTTAAGCAATTGGATAATGAACACGTTGCCCAAGCTTGGGAACGCATGAAATATCTTGTTTAAAACTGCCCTACACATGGTTTGACTACTTGGATGGTTATCCAGACTTTTTATGCAGGCTTCGCGGAATCTGTTAGACTCGGCCGCAGGAGGAACTTTTATGTCAACTACACTTGGTGCTGCCACAAAACAATTAGATGGGATGATGACAAACTATTCCCAATGGCACACCGAAAGAGCTCCAACATGTAGGAAGGTAAACTCTGTTGAGGAAATCTCCTCCCTAAATGAAAAAGTTGACTTGATTATGTCTTTACTTACTAAGCAAGATCCTATTGATCCTCATGATGTTCCTTTAAACTCTTTGGTTGCTCAAGAGTAAGTTGATGTTAATTTTATTTATAGGAACAACTTTAATAATAATGCCTATAGGAGTAATTTTGGTAGCAATCCTAGACCGTTCCCATCCAATAACTATGGGAACAACAACACTTATCCTAGCACCAAAAACTCCACTTCTGAAATATGGAGAATTCTTAAGGGCTTTATTACTTCTCAAAAAAGCCTTCAACAAGAGTGTGGAAGAGAAATTAGAAAAACTAGATAGCCTCTCTTCGAAGGTTGATAATATAGCTCATGAGGTAGATTGCTTAAGATTAGGAATTCTCCCCTTGAGGAGAGGAAAACTACACCCATGAATGCTATCCAAGTCGCGAACGGACATGTAGCCTAGTGGTTGCAGCAAACCTAGTAGCACACCAGGTCCTGGGTTCGACTCCTTGTGGGAGCGAGTTTAAAAAGGCTTGGAATTCCTGGAAATAAAATACTGTGGGGTTGTTGCCTCATAGTAAACATTCAAAAAAAATGCTATCCAAGTCCAAATTAATGAGAATATTAGAATGCTCCAAACTTAAGGATAGATGGGCTAGAGAAAAGGAAGAGGAAGATATAATTAAGAGCCTTCCTACACACACTACTATCTCCACTATACATGTTGAGGATCTCAAAACTTTTAGCACCCAACACATCCCTAGTCCCACTGGACCTATTAATGGTGATGCTAATACCTCAACCTTAGGACAAGAAACTCCTATTAATCTAGAGACTACCCAATCAATAAGCTTAGATGACATCACCACCACTTTAATAGAATAAAAGGAAGCCAGCCATGGCTCCCCGGTTCCATTTATTAGACGAAACCGAAGTTTTCCCAGTTCATACAAAGACCAGTTCTTGCAAAAGGAAACTAAAAGAAAACAACCACCAGCACTCCAAAATCTCAAAGAAACATCAAGGAAAAGACATTGCGCAACATCGAAATATTGCAACATTCAGTCCCGCACGGGCGAATCAGACCATCTCTGCCTCCAGCAGAGTAGAGGACGTCGCCCAGGTCTTTGGATTCTTCATCGGAGATTGCGAGGGGGAGTTGATCATTTCCAGCGGCGTCATCGGGCTCAGATCCGTCGACTCCCGGCTCTTCGTTCCAGAGGACCCCCAGCGTCGATGAGATGACATCAGAGAGAGCTGATGCATCAGAGGGAGAGCTAACCCACCCCCAGCAGGTGCGGAGCCTTGATGATTTTGGAGATCGAGGCAATAGATTCTCCGATTTTCATCGATTCTTGTTCTTTGAACAAAATCAGCCACCTTTGAAGTGAGGTTGAGATCCTCCACCAGACCTGTTTAATGTCAATCCAACATGCATTATTAAACACATGATCATTTATAGTTTTCCATATGCACCAAAGTGCACATGCAGCGATCGAGTTGAGACATGCATGTTTGGACTGAGCATGCCAGTATTGATCAACTGATAAATAACTAGAACCAATGGGGATGCTAAAGAAATTAGATAAGTGCATCCAAATCTGCTTAGCAACTACACATTCAAAGAAGAGGCGCTGAATGGTCTCTGTTTCAGAACAGAAGTGACATTCAGGAGCTTTTTCAATCCCTCTTTTGAGGAGATTGTCTTTGGTCATGAGCTTATTGTTAGCTAACAACCAAAGGAAGATGTTCACTCTTGGTGGAGAAGTAATTTTCCACACTGCAGGTATGAACACAGGTGTTACACCTCTAAAATTTATAATACTATGTAAAGAGCTAGAAGAATAAACTCCTTTGCTCTCATGCTGCCAAACCAAAGCATCAGTGTCATTTTTGAGGGAAACACTTTTAAGGATTTGCTCTAGACAGTACCAGGATTCCATCATTTTGGGGGAGAAAATTCTCCTAAAGGTCATTTTAATCTCTCCATCAGCTAACACATCCTCAATGGTGGCATTTTGTTGGTGGCAAATTCGGTAGAGAGGCCAAAATTGAATAGCTAATGGAGAAGAGCCGAACCAAATGTCCTCCCAGGGCCTGATTTTTCTACCATCCCCTACAGCCCACCTATATCCATGTTTGACAGCCTTAGCTGCCCACATTACCCCCTGCCAGAACCTGGAGGGAGATTGATTTTTACAAGCAAAAATATTAGGAGATCTACTGACATACTTATGCTCAACTAGATCTCTCCAAATTTTGCCCTCATCCTTATAGAATCTTTTAATCCAGTTTCCTAGGAGACAGAGGTTGAGATCCCTAAGGTTTGGGATGCCAAGCCCACCAAAATCCTTTTTCATACAGACTAAATGCCAATTAGCTAAATGAATTTTCCTATTACCCTCATCATCACTCCACAAGGAGTGTGCAAGTTGGGTGTTAATCAAATCTAATGCCCATTTGGGGAATTTAAAAAAGGACAAGAGATAGACATGAATACTACTAAGGCAGGCTTTAATGAGGTTAATTCTAGCAGCATAGGAGAGAAGCTTCCCTCTCCAACCAGCAACCCCTTTCAGGATTTTATCTACTTTAGGTTGGATATCCTCTTTCCTCAGCTTATCATAATGTAAGGGAACTCCCAGATATTTAATTGGGAAATTCCCTACAACACATCTAAAGACACCTAAAAAATCATTAGTTTCTTCCTCACTTAGTCCCATAGGAATCAACTCACTCTTGGAGTAGTTGATTTTCATCCCAGAGACACACTCATAACAAGATAGTAGCCATTTTAGGTTGGTGGCCTTGCTAATATCATTTTTCACAAAGAGTATAGTATCATCAACATACTGAAGACAATTCACCCTCCTGTGATATGATTAGTGCACAGACCTTCTATCAGGTTATGATTGGAAGCTTTAACTAACATTCTAGTCAACACATCTACCACTAGATTGAACAAAAGGGGGGACAGGGGGTCCCCTTTCCTGAGCCCTTTACTTGTAGTGAAGTAACCCCCTTCTACACCATTAATATTCACACCCACAGATCCTCCATGTGTGATCAGATTAATCCAACTAATCCGTTTTGAACCAAAGTTTCTTTTGCTGAGAATTTCCTCAAGGAAATCAAGATTAACTTTGTCAAAGGCCTTTTCATAATCTAGTTTAAGCACTACCCCTGAAGATTGGGACTGATGAACAAAGTGGAGCACTTCATGTGCTGTCACTACACTCTCAAGAATATATCTACCTTTTATAAAGGCAGTTTGATTACTAGCAGTAAGGAGATTCATAAGTCTAGCAAGCCTGTTAGTCAGGACTTTGGTAAAAAAATTTAAACAGCAGTTTAGCAAGCTAATGGGTCTAAATTTCCTAATGTTTGTTGCATCTTTCTCCTTTGGGATGAGAGAAAGGACTGCAAAGTTTAGCCTAAATATATCCAACTTACCAGAATGGAAAACATCAAACATGTCTAGAAGGTCTTTCTTAATAGTGTCCCAAAATCTCTGATAGAAGAGGAAGGATAAACCATCAGAACCAGGAGCACCATCTGAATATGACCCAAAAACAGCGGCTTTAACTTCCTCCTCAGAGAAAGGTTCCTCTAATCTTTTTTTGTCCTCAGGGGATAACTTTTCTCCATCAGAGAAAAAATCATCCTGCAATTTGAAACCATTTCTATCTACTTTTTTAAAAATATCCTTGTAGAAGGAAGAAGCAATGTCAATCATCTCTTTAATATCAGAGGTCTGCCCATTAGGGCCTTCTAAAGAGGAGATCCTAGTTTTCCTCCTCCTCTGATTAGCTACAACATAGAAATATTTTGTATTCCTATCTCCCTCTAAAATATCTCTATCCCTAGATCTTTGTCTAGCCTTGATTTCCTCTTTTTCCCAAATTTTGGAAAGTTGAGTGTGGATAGTTTTCAACCTGGTGTTTTCAGCATCAGTGAGACCAACAGTTTCAACTTTAATATCCAGGTCATCAAACTCTACCAACAACTCTGCTTTTAACTTCCTACTAGCAGCTTCTATATTCCTGCTCCATCCCATGGAGAATTTTCTAAATCTCCTCACTTTTTCTTTCCATTTGTCAATGGCACTCTTGGCTTTAATTGGTGCACCCCAGTTTTTCTTGAAAATCTCAAGGAAACCATCCTGTTGTAACCACCATTTTTCAAATTGATAACTAGCTGGGATGGAAGTGATATTAATACCAGAACCCCACAGGATTGGGGTATGATCACTACAAACTCTAGGCAAGGAAGTGAGAGAACACAATGGAAAGAGTGCTTCTAATTCAGTAGAACAGAAGACCCTGTCAATTGTGGACATGATCAGATCATGCTGGTTATTCCTCCAAGTATATTTCCTGCTGGCTAGCTTAATTTCTAATAGCCCCCAAATCTCAATCCAGGAGTTAAATTTCCTACTCCATCTAGCAGCAATTTGCCCATTGCTTTTATCAGTGCAATATCTGACTATATTTATTAATGGTAGTGATCTTGATTTTGATAATTGTAGTCTCTCAGAAGTTATCACCTTTTTACAAAGAATGCCTAAAGACCCCCACACTAGCACACTTAACATTGCCTTTACCGAGCATATTACCAATGCTCTTATCAAATCCAGGGAGGAGAAGCTCAAACTTGAGACTTCTATCCCTAGGAAGCTAGAAGATGGTTGGGATCCCATAGTCAAAATTAAATTAAATAACTTCTCTTGCTATGCTGAAAGGATCGAGATAGACCTAGAGGGGGTGTGAATAGGTCTTATTACAAATTTTAACACTACTTAGCAATTTTAGGCAATAATGTGGAAGATAAATGTGTGCCTAACAATTGCAAGGTTGACCTAGCTAAGACAAGATAAACAATAAGCACAATATACTAAAGCAAGTGAGCGATGAATAATACGGTAGCACAAGTTATAAGGGGAAAGAGTAGGGATAACCGAATGACGCGAAGAAAACGATGTATCCCGATGTTCACTTCCTTGGAGGGAAGCTACTCACCGTTTGGAGAGAGTGGGTGAAACCACGAAGGCACACCAACGCCACGAAGGCTCACTCTATTCCCCTTGAGATATCACCACGAAGGCGATTCCAAACCACTACCGGTTGACCTTAAAGGTGGTCACCAAACCCTCACAAACTCAACGGGGGTAATCACAATGGTCGATTCCTCTCCGAATAACTCCTACCCGCCTAGGAGTATCCAACCTCCAAGAGTAACAAGATCAATGGGGAAAGCTCAAGACTTTCTCAAAACGCGATTTGCTTTGGTTGAATGACGGGGAAGGGGCGGATCTATCACTGGGTGAAAGATCCGTCAAGAACTCTCAAGGAACTCTCCGAAATCTGAGATTTGGTGAGGGAGAGAGTGAGAGGGAGCACTTGTGTTCTTGTGTGTTTGAAAATGAAGTGGTCAACCCTCACAAGTGGGTGTGAGGGGGTATTTATAGCCCAAGGGATGAAATGGCCGTTGGGGCCATAACTGTGCAAATGTCGAACATCCCTTCGGAGTCGGACGTCCGAAAGTCCAAATATCGGACGTCCGAAATAGGTCGGACGTCCGTAATGTTCTAGAGGAACACAACATGCAGCACAGGGATCTGAGCAGTGACAAATGTATCGGACGTCCGAATCCGACAAAACGGACGCCCGAGGGACGACAGACGTCTGCCAATTTTGCAGGCTCACTGGACATTTGTGCGCAATCTGGAGAGCGAAGTGTTGGACGTTCTAAAGGTTTCGGACGTCCGAAGTGTCGGACGTCCGAACCATGTCGGACTTCCAGTGAAATTGCATGCTCACTGACCTCTCCAACCGAAAACCTGCATGTGAAATGTCGGACGCCCGAAATGAGTCAGACGTTCGAAACTTTGAAATGTCGGACGTCCGATGCATGTCGGATGTCCGAAAGAAGGTATTTAATTTTTACACTTAGCTTTAATTCTGTGTTGGAAAGTTTTTATTTTAATTAGCTTTGATCAAATCTTAAACACAAACCCACCGATCCCCTCTTAATAGTGCGGGGATCCCTATACTCAAGAATAACCGAAAAGCTTACGCTTCAACTTCATTGGTTCCATTCCTTGAGAAATTTGATAAGATCAAATGGTCCTTGATCCACCACCACAACGAACCGAGGACAAATACCTGAGATATACTTGGAAAACATTATTAGTCCCCTATATGTATATTGTCATCAACATCAAAATATAATTAAGGGCATGATTGCACTTTCAATCTCCCCCCTTTTTTGGTAGTTGATGACAACATACATATAGCTCCCAAAATTATTCAGATCTTAGTTTTAGTGGGAGCAAGTTTTATTATGAACTCCCCCTTAATGTGTGCAGATAAGATTCTTGACTTTTAAGCAAGATGCACACATTGCGGTGAATCACAACACATGATATGAAGGAAAGATTATTAATCATTAATCAAAATGTCAAGGCTAGCAATCATTGATTATGGAGATGACAAAGTGGATTGCACCCGAATATGAGTAAGGAAACATATGCCAATAAGTTTTAAGCTAGACGCAAGAGCAACACCATGCATAACACCAAGGTCACAAGTTTTGCATAAGACACAGAAAACTGTCTTAGCCACGTAAACCAAACACAACCAAGTTCATACAACGACATAATCAAGATACGATCTCATACGCGACATCTAGACACCATAAAATAAAACTGATATGACTCTCCCCCTTTGGCACCAAGTACCAAAAAGGGGCAGTAGCACAGAAAGACACTAGTGAGTCCCACTACCGCTCGCGCCAGGGTCTCCAGGGAAGAAGTCCGCCCACTCTAGACCCATAGGAAAGTCGAAACTAAGATCAGGAGGAGGAGCATCGGGAATACGCTCATCATCACTAACATTGGTCTTAGCAGCTGCACGAAGACGGACCTTCAGAGAGTTCTTGGAGTTGATGAGACCAGAGACCACCGTGTGGTTGGAGTGACAGTTGAACAAGATGGCCCTCATCATAGTAGCTTGGGCCTTTCCCAAAAACTGTGCCATACGACACATAGGAGCCTGCTCCGAAGACTGATGGTGAAGAGTGTTACGGACAGTGGAGGAGTTCGGAATTGGTAGAGTCATGGAAACAGCCGGAGGAGCGAAGTACATGTGCTCCGGAATGGTCCATACAGTGTGGGTCTCGGTGATCTCTGATACGTCCAAAACGTATCTATAATTTCTGCTTGCTCCATGCTTCTTTTGTGTGAAATTGCTATGATATTTATGCACTTACATACACTTTTGATCATATTTGGACTAACCTATTAACTCAGTGCACCCCAGTGCCAGTTCCTGTTTTCTGTTGTTTTTGTATTTCAGGTTTTCCTATTATTTAAAGTGCCAGAAAAATTCCGGGAAAAATATAGGAAAAATCAGCGTACGGGAACCTTCCAGAAGAGCCCTAGTGGGGCCAGAGGGGATCCAGGGGTGGCCCAGGCGGCCACCTGGCGCAGACACCCCCTAGGCCGCGCCAGGGGGGCGCCTGGGGCCCCTGGTCCACCTCTGGCTGCCCCCTTCGCCTATTTATTTCCCGTGACGAGAAACCCTTGGGGACAAAACCATTTTTCGCAGTCTCTCCTCTGTTCCGCCGCCGCACTTCCAAGATCAGGAGCATCAGGAGCCCTCTTCCCGGCACCCTGCCGGAGGGAGGAACCACCCCCGGGAGCTTCTCCACCACCATGGATGCTTCCCGGATGAACCGTGAGTATTCCACCTTAGACCATGGGTCTATGATCAGTAGCTATGTGATGTTCTCTCCCCTCTTTGTTCTTCATGGTTTAGACCTCGTGAGCTTCCCTACATGATCGAGACACATATGTAATCTTTCTGCTGTTGCTATGCCGAGTTTTCTGGGATCCGATGGATTATGAGACTATGTTCAGATTGTGTTTGAGTAATATATTTGATTCTCCTCTTTTATATTTATGTTCTTGAGTAATTCTTGCATGTTCTCCGTTGCTGTTTATTGCTTTGGCCAAGTAGTAGGTAGTGACTCCAAGAGGGAGCGTTTGGCATGATTGTGGGTTCATGCCCCCTGATGACTAGCTTGAGTGACAGAAACATGAGTCTAGGGGATGTGATGTTGCCACAAGGGAGAAAACAACGGTGCTTGTACTTGCGGGTGCAAGGATTGTTTACTTTACGCAAAGTTCTTTAATGCAGTTGTCTGTTGCTTTGAGTTTACAATTTGGGTGGGATTCACAACTTAATACCAGCGAGATGTTCTGGATAGATATCTCAAGGTGGATGATTAGTAGGTAGATGCAGATGGATTTCGGTATACTTGTCTTGGCGTACCGCCCGTGCTTCTGAGCCTCTTCCTTTCTTTATAGCATAGTTAGCATTGGTTTGCGCACATAATCCTGTCAATTGCCCAGCTGTAATTTGTTTACCTCGCATGGCTAATTTATCGTCTTTTGGGAGAGAGACATCACTAGTGAACATCATTGGACCCCGGTCCATATTTCCAACACTATTTACACCCACTATTTATTTTCTTCTTTATTTACTTTTCCGTTGCTATCACTATCATTATTATCCCGTGCGTTTGATCCTTTGTAAACAACAAGGCCGGAGGGATTGACAACCTCTCTGAACTCGTTGGGAGCAAAGTTATCTGTTGTGTGTGCAGATCCACGTCAACCGCCTAATTGCTGGCGCCGTTGTCACCTTTCTGTCATTGTTGGAGTCCTACTGGAGACAAACCTTGGTATCTTCACCGAGGGAAATTTGCTGCTGTCTACATCTCAACCTTCCACTTTGGGTAACCAACGAGGGGCGAGAAACCATCAAAGCTAATTTCTGGCGCCGTTGCCAGGGACTCCGCTCTTCAAGATAGGGGAGTTGCACACTATCTTTTATCTTTGCTTTTTAGTCTTGTTAGTTTACCTTTCAGTTTTTGCTTTAGTGTCCTTTATCAAAAATCAAAAAAATAGTTACCTTGCTTGCTGCTGCTATGGGTTCCTCTGAGAACACCAAGTTGTGTGACTTCACTAGTCACAACAATAGTGACTTTATCTGCAATCCTATTGCTCCACCTGCCACTTCAGCACCTTCTTATGAGGTTAAACCTGCTTTGCTGAACCTTGTTATGAAAGATCAATTCTCCGGTGCTGGAGATGCTGCTGCTTTGCACTTAAATAATTTTGTTGAGCTCTGTGATATGCAAAAGTACAAAGAGTAGATGATATTGTTAAGCTTAAGCTTTTTTCCTTTCTCCTTGAGAGGAGGAGCTAAAATCTGGTTTCAATCCTTGCCTAGGAATAACATAGATTCTTGGGATAAGTGCAAGGATGATTTTATTGGGAAGTACTACCCCCAGCTAAGATTATCCAATTGAGGAGTAATATTATGAATTTTAAGCAATTGGATAATGAGCACGTTGCCCAAGCTTGGGAACGCATGAAATCTCTTGTTAAGAATTTTCCTACGCATGCTTTGACTACTTGGATGGTTATCCAAACATTTTATGCAGGCTTGAACTTTACCTCGCGGAACTTGCTAGATTCGGCCGCGGGAGGAACCTTTATGTCAACAACGCTTGGTGCTGCCACAAAACTACTCGATGAGATGATGACCAACTTTTCCCAATGGCACACCGAAAGAGCTCCAACAGGTAGGAAGGTAAAATCTGTGGAGGAGATCTCCTCCCTAAATGAAGAAGTTGACTTGATTATGTCTCTACTTACCAAGCAATCTCCTATTGATCCTCACGATGTTCCTTTAAATTCTTTGATTGCTCAAGATCAAGTAGATGTGAACTTTATCTCTAGAAACAACTTCAATAACAATGCTTATAGGAGTAATTTTGGTAGCAATACTAGACTGTTCCCCTCCAACAACTATGGGAACAACAACACTTATCCTAGCACCAAGAACTCCACTTCTGAATTAGAGAGTATGCTTAAAGACTTCATCACTACCCAAAAAGCCTTCAACAAGAGTGTAGAGGAAAAACTAGACAAATTAGATAATCTCTCGTCGAAGGTAGACAATTTAGCCCATGAAGTAGAATTGCTTAAAATTAGAACTTCTCCTCTTGAGGAGAGGAAGGTCACTCCTATGAATGCTATTCAATTGCAAATTAATGAAAACATTAGGATGATGGCTAAACTTAAAGAGAGATGGGCTAGAGAAAAGGAGGAAGAATATAGAATTAAGAGCCTTCCTACACACCATACCGTTGCTACTATCCAAGTTGTTGAGGATATTCAAACTCTTAGAACCCAATGCAGCCCTAGTCCCATAGGACCTATTAATTGTGATTCTATGACCTCAACCGTAGAAGAAGAAACTCATATGACTATAGAAGCTACCAAACAAGTGATCCTAAAGGACACAACTACCACTTTACTTGATAGTAGTGACCTTGATTTTGATAATTGCACCCTTTCTGAAGTTATTCGTTTCCTTCACAAGATGTCTAGATACCCCCACACTAGCACACTTAATCTTGCTTGCATGGAGCATATCACTAATGCTCTCATTAAAGCTAGGGAGGAGAAGCTTAGGGTAGAAGCCTCCATACCTAGAAAGCTAGAAGATGGTTGGGATCCTATGATTAAAATTAAGTTGAATAACTCCTCTTGGTATGCTTTATGTGATGTTGGAGCTAGTACCTCCGTTATGCCCAAAAGAATGTATGACATATTTGAATTGAAACCTTTTGATCCTTGTTCTTTTGGTGTTCGTCTTGTTGACTCTTCCGTAAATAAACCTTTGGGGAATATCGATGATGTTCTTATCATTGTCAATGACAATTATGTTCCCGTTGATTTACTATTATGGACATTGAATGTGAACCTTCTTGTCCAATTATTTCGGGACGTCCTTTTCTTTGCACCGTGGGTGCTGTTATCGATATGAAAGAAGGGATTATCAAATTCCAATTCCCTATCAAGAAAGGGATGGAGCACTTTCCTAGAAAAAATATTAAGTTGCCTTTTGAGTCCGTCACACGGGCTAGTTATTTTCTTGATAAGACTTGATCTTTTTGCATCAAGCCTAGATAATGGCTTTAAAGAAGCGTTTTCGGGAGGCAGCCCGCAACGAATTTAGGTTTTCCTTTTTGTTTTTCTTCTGTTTTTAGTGGTCTTTATGATTGTTACTACTGTAGAAACATCATTGTATCTTTAATTTTCAAGCTTTGTGCCATTTATAGCCTCATATGACAAGGGAAGTGAAAGTTGTGACATGCTGTCCAGAAAACAGATTCTGTCCTCGTGACGGGAAAAATCATAGAAAAATCCCAGTTCATCTTTTTGAGCTGAAATGTTTTCACAGCGTGCTCTATACAATCACGGAACTTTCGTATGTTCTGAGTTTTTTGATGTGAGTTGTAGAAGTATCCCTAAAAAATTCTTTACTACCTGCTAGTCTGTTTTTCACAGATTCTGTCCTGTTTCGCCTTTTCTTCATTTTGCAAACCTTAAGCTTGCTTTTTCTTTGCAAAAACTTTTTGGAAATCTTGAGAACAAGTAGCTCTTCAAGAATATACTTATTTCCAGTAGAGAAAAATTATTTTATTATGGGTACTAACCTCGCTAATCAGATCATGATGAGTTATGTATGAAGGGAGTTTTCAAGTGTGCGAGGGAAGATGATGAAAGAAGATCCAGGAGGGTCAAACGCTCAAGCTTGGGGATGCCCCCGTGCATCCCCAATAAATATTCAAGGAGACTCAAGCGTATGAGCTTAGGCATGCCCCCATGCATCCCCTTCTCCATCAACAATTATCAGTTCGTCTTTCGTTCCACTATATTTTTATCACTTTGTGTGGGAGAGAAACACGCTCCAGTTTCAAAACCTATAACACATCATAGGATTCTTCATGCTTATCTTTGCTGTGTGTGTTCTTTATCTTTTTGATAGCTGCTGTCATGTTTAGCTCTTAGTTTTCATGCTTATCTTTTTAAGAGCTTTTGTTTAGTTTGTTGCTGGAACTCTCTTGAGTTTTCATGTTTATCTTCTTTAGAGAGTTTGCCTGTTGCACTGAGTTGTGTGTCTTGACTTGAAGTAGGTAATTGAGGTTGCTATTCAATTGTAGTAGTAATTTGAAATAGTTTTGAGGCATTGATATGAGTAATGTTTGGACTTTTGGTGTCAAGATATTTAGCCTATTAGTGATAGATGTCGTATTTTGGGCAATCCGTGTTTATTTTCAAAACTTACAAAATTAGTTGAGAACTTTAGCTACTAGATGGATCACTACTCTACGGAGGGATCGAATATTAGAGAACACTCACGTACCATGAGTCGAGGATGCGCAAGGATAACCAAACCCCCATACACCCCTCCTCGGGGTACTTGTCTCTTTGTGAACCTCCTTATTAGATTGAGAGTTACCTATAATAAGTGCATGAGTTCTTCGGACTAATGTGAGTATTCGAAAGTTGAAACTTCCACCTACCCATATTTTTCTAGCCTCTCTTGTGCCGTGCATTGCCTCCTTCTCACTCCGAGAGTTGGCGTCCACCTTCGCCGGTACATCCAAATCCTTGGCACGATACGCTCTGTCATCATAAGCCTCATTATATCCTTCCTCAAAACAGCCACCATACCTACCTATCAAGGCATTTCCATAGCCTTCCCGAGATACATTGCCATGAAACATCCACCTTCTCATGACTTGATCTTCATGTCATACATGCTTTTTCTTTATCGATGAGCCGCATGCTAGTTGGGCCTTGCCCTAATCATTGCTACATGACGCGCTAGTATCATTGCATATCCTGCTACACTGGCAGAGGCATACATTTGCATACTTCATGATAGTTTCATTTTCTTTATGTTGAGTACTTTTGTAAAGTGTGAAAGATCTTCTATACTTCTTGTAATATATAGAGTGTTGCCCCTAAAGTGAGGAAAAGATCCCAAAGATGACAAAATCAAAAGATCGCAAAGAGGAAAAATGAGAGAAATAGAAAGAGCCATTGAGGCCACCAAAAAAATACAAAAAAATAGAAAAAAGAGAAAAAAAGAAATAAAAAGAGAGAAGGGGGCACACTACTATTCCTTTGGAGAGATCCACACTCGTACTCGATCTTATATCTTGTACTCCATAGAGATTATCTCATGCATATAGCTATGTGGGGACCTTCACACTATAGAACTTGGCTTGTATATTCCAATGATGAGCCTCCTCAATGAGCTCTAGGTTTTCTTGAGCAAGCAAGTTGGATGCACCCCCAATAGTTCCATTGGAGAGCTTACCTTAGCTCATATGTGCATCCGTTGCATGGAAATCCCTACTCCTCACATCATATCTATCATTTGGTATTCTCCCGCCTATGATTGTCCTCATTGATGTGAGCCTTTCACACACTTTTTGTCTTCCTCCTCCACCTTATTTCTCTCTTTGCCATCCTAAGTGTCAACTTTCTTGCTTATGCTCATCCATTGCATTGGTGCTCAAAATATCGAAGGGGAGTGGATCATTTTGACTTGTACCTGGCTAGTGGTCTGGGGATGAGTCAAGATAAGATTCCAAAGAAGACCAAGTGTGAAACTTTAGTAGATTGAGTTCTCAACACAAAAATACTTTTTCTCTCGTAATCCCTATCCCCTTTCTTGCACGCAAACACCATTTGGAGACATTCGAGTCACGGACAGCGAGAGCTCTTGCACCTTTATGTTCTTATGTTGCTTGTTTCAATGCTAATATAGACTCTTGCCTGTTATGACTTGAATTGAATTACATGCCTTGATTGATTTACTTAAAAGTTCTTATATGGTTGGTAGCATGTCACCACAGAAATTATGCTTGTTATCATTTACCTACTCGAGGATGAGAAGGAATTAAGCTTGGGGATGTTGATACGTCCAAAACGTATCCATAATTTCTGCTTGCTCCATGCTTGTTTTGTGTGATATTGCTATGATATTGATGCACTTCCATACACTTTTGATCATATTTGGAGTAACCTATTAATTCAGTGTACCCCAGTGCCAGTTCCTGTTTTATGCTGTTTTTGTATTTCGGGTTTTCTCATTATTTAAAGTGCCAGAAAAATTACGAGAAAAATATAGGAAAAATCAGCGCACGGGAACCTTCCAGAAGAGCTCTAGTGGGACCAGAGGGGAGCCAGGGGTGGCCCAGGCGGCCACCTGGCGCGGCCACCCCCTAGGCCGCGCCAAGGGGGAGCCTGGGGCCCCTGGTCCACCTCTGTCTGCCCCTTCGCCTATTTATTCCCCGTGATGAGAAACCCTCAGGGATAGAACCATTTTTCGAGATCACTCCTCTGTTCCGCCGCCGCCGTACTTCCAAGATCGGGAGCACCAGGAGCCCTCTTCCCGGCACCCTTCCGGAGGGAGGAACCACCTCCGGGAGCTTCTCCACCGCCATGGATGCTTCCCGGATGAATCGTGAGTAGTCCACCTTGGACCATGGGTCTATGATGAGTAGCAATGTGATGTCTACGCACGCTTCTATTCTTGTAGACTATGTTGGGCCTCCAAGCGCATATGTTTGTAGGACAGCAACAATTTCCCTCAAGTGGATGACCTAAGGTATATCGAACTCAGGGAAGTAGAGGTTCAAGATGGTCTCTCTCAAGCAACCCTGAAATTAAGATACAAGAAGTCTCTTGTGTCCCTAACACACCTAATACAATGGCAAATTGTATAGGTGCACTAGTTCGGTGAAGAGATGGTAAAATATGGGTGATAGGTGTGGCAAAGCAAAGTAATATAAATCTGTAATAAAAAGTGCAGCAAGAAAACAAGTGACATAAGTGAGCACAAACGGTGTAACAATGGTGGAAACAAGGGCTAGGCTTCATACTTTCACTAGTGGCAACTCCCAACAACATTAACATAGTCTAATCACATGATATTTCCCATAAAACATGCAATGGAGACGCACTCGGAGGTCATTCCTTTGTGGTCAAGAGAGGACGAGAATTATGTAGGGCTACAAAAGCACACCTCAAAGTTCGTAGTTCTCAATCTATGGATTTCCCAATGTCACTGCGGCCATCCAAAGAGAGTACCACAATCACCACAACATATCTCAAAGATAGTCAAAGACAAGCACCAAGAGACTCTCAATCTTCAATCAACACACAAAAGAGGAAATCATTCATGAAAATATTCTTCTAATCCATGTCCAATAGACCGCTGTCACCATGGTCTCGGGAATTATACTAGATAAGATCAAGTGAGTACATTAATCCAATACATAGAGGAAGGGGAAATATCATGGAATCATCCTAGATTAACAAAGCCTATGATCACAACGAATATCACATCATGGGAGAGAGAATTGACCACATAGCTACTGTTAGAAACCTTAGCCCCGAGGGGAACTACTCACACATGGACATGGTGAGAGAGTGTAAGGCCCGATATGCGGTACTGTTCCAGATCTAGATGTTTCCATCCAGATCCGGGGACGAAGCACATATCGGTCCCACCGCGACATATGACATAGCCATATGCCCCGGATTTCCAACATGATATCACAACATTATAGATACAAGGATACAACATCTCATACAATCGGCATACAACTGCCTTAAATACAATACAACAGCGGAAGATATATGTCTGAGTACAGACTACAATAAAATGCCTACTGGCAAAGAGAAAAACACCGATCCCCATAACCACACGGGTCCAGGCCCTCCGTCGGGATCCGCCTAACTAGTCGTCGTTGAGTCTCCACATGGAACGTCGATCACCATACCTGTTGTCGATCAAGAACCCTGAAAAGAGTTTGGGGGTAGTATCATGAGTATAGAGGTACTCAGCATCCAACTGTAGTGGTCAACTGACCCAGCAAGGACTTCATCACTCGTCATTCTAGGACAACTAGTAGTTCACGGTAAGGATGGGGTAAGTGGTGAGGTTGCTGCCGCACTAGCATTTATGAAGTGGCTAACGATCTAGAGAGTAAGGTAAGAAGCCAAGCATTCGATGAGGAATCGCCTCCGACAAGTCTTGCTATCAACTACTTACGCAATCATAACACCTATCCTATCCTTGTCCTCCTCTTCGCATCCCGACGAAGAAGAAGTAGTCAAGGCACACACACACGTTGATCAAATTATATTAAGATTATCTCAGTTGTTGTTGTCTATGAACAAGGAGTAGGTCTCAAGTCGTCCATAACCGTGGACACGGCTTCTCGAAAAGATTTAACCCTGCAGGAGTGTACCAACTGCCCATTACAAGGCTCTGCACGCACGCCCATCTCTCTCAGTTGCTACCCATCATAGGCAACCATTTTATGATTTAGTTCCGAGAGATCCGAAACGACAAGTCCCTCTAACTAACAACGCACAAATCCGGGTGGCCCCCGGGGAGTCGACACCCAATCCAAGGGCCGGCCACGCCCTTGGATCAGACTCTTCCGTATGGCTAAGGTCGGGGTTAGTCTCACCTATATAGCAGGGGACTTCCCTAGCTCACCAGTGTGGACCAGCAGAGGAACTCTGTCTCCGCTAGCCCGAGTTGTTTTAAAACTGCTGGGGGACCAACCAAGCACACACACAGTTTCAAATGGTAAATCAGCTTGGGCCACCTCTAGAAATGTTTGAAGCTAGGTAGGTAAGAAGAGGGGACCCCATAAAATCCCACACGCAGTTAGGCACGCTCAGTCTTAAAACCAATACCCGGAACTCGGGTCCTAGGTGACTCGAATGAAACAAAGCGTCAGGGCGGGATAGCCTAGACCTTCCATCCTTCGTCGAATATAGTCAACATTATAATAATCATATTGTCAGAACCCCAACTTGGGTAAATGCTAGGGTTTGAGTTCCCCTTTGCATCATGTGAAAAATTCAAAAAGAAATTCAAAAATGGGGAAAAGAAAAGCCCTGAAGATTTTAAATAAATGGCTAGATAAAAATCTTTTTCCAAAAATCATTTGAGTGCTTGGAAAACTCCTAGAATTGTTGCCGATCATTGCAAAAGTGGTTTGGATTCATTCCCAAGCTCATGGAATTTTCTCAAAATCAAAATGTGCCTTGGAAATTAAATATGACCCGTATTTGAATTGAAATTCAAATGTTTTGTATTTCAAAAATGCTCAAATTCTACAAGTGACTTGCTACTGGTCACCTAGGATTTATAAAAATGTTTGGGCATTTAAAAAAATTGCCTAGCTATTTATTTCTAGGCACAACAGAATTACAGAAAAGAAAAAGAAAGAAGAAATAAAGAAATAAAAAATTTCCTAGCTATTTATTTCTAGGCACAACATCATCTCCGAAAGTACCCGCGGAAGCACACAAGAAGGAAACACTGGAAAAGGCAATCAACGAGCAAGCATCTATTACTACGAAGCAAACACGAGCAAGCATCAACAAGAAGGCAACACGAGACATCACACCTACCGTCGAGAGCGGTTACAAACAGGTTAAGTGGAGTACTCGTCACACACGACGATACCGCACATTTGGAAAGGTTCAAGTTGTTTAGCTACTGGTGATCAACAAAGGTTGTTAACATGGAATCTCACTCAAGCATGGCATAGCACATAAACACGACAAGAGGTGAAGCATAAAATAAACTATCTATGCTAGAAAATTTAAGTGAGGCACAACCTAAACATGGCATTCCACTAAGTGCCTCACGATGATTAAAGAATTTGGTACTGTTCTGCCCTAAACCATATTTTAGGTTGGTTAACAACAGAAAACAATAGCATAAACACAAAGTACACGAAAAACTAATCAAGTTACATATAAAGAACACCCCAAACGGAGTTACGGTTAAAAAGATACAAGCAAAACAAGTTACGGCTACATGCTGTTTACATCAGGGAGCATACTTTAGCACAAAGAAACAATTAACTACTGATTGCTAACATGCATCAAAATGATATGGAACTCAAGTAGACATGTCAGGCAAGGCATAGCAAAAGGAATCATGCAAATAGGCACCATGAACAATTAATTATAGCTCATGCAAAATGCAATAAAACATTACTGGTCTAGGACTTAGTGAAAATAATGAAAACAGGGCATAAACTATTATTTTTATGCTGTATAAACAGGAGCAAAGCTATACGCAAAAGTGCAGCAACATGACATAGCAATACATGGGCATGAAGTAGACATGATGGTTAACAGTATGCAACAAGAATCACTCAATTCCGATAAACGATCGCGACACACTCGTCGACCGAAGTTGCAACAAAATATAAACAACAGCACACTAAAAGCAGGTTAGCTACTTTGGTTGAAGATACAATCAACATGCAGCAAGCAAACATGGCATGTGAATGCATGGAACTGAAGTACAAACAATGCTTAACAGGATGCAAAAGGAATCAATCAATTCCGACGAACGGTTGCGACGCAACCGTCACCCGAAGTTGCAATAAAATAACAGTTCAGCAACAACAACACAGCTAACGATCTGGTACCCACTTCGACGCAGAAATAAATTATCTAGACGGACTCAAACAGAAAAACCTTCTACATACAAACGAAAGAGCACGTAATTCTAAACATTTCGTCTTTTGGGCGCAACGCGATCCGAGCTACGGTTTGATCGCAATCTACATCGCAAAATTGAAACAACACACAGTTTTTCCAGACTTAGAAAAAATAGCAGAAATATGGCAGGGAAAAAAATACAAAGAAAAAAAGGGAACCTCACCCAGTTGGGCCGAGGCCCATCGCGGTGGCTAGAGAGGCCGGGGCACAGGCCGGCTGCGGGCCGACGGGAAGTTGGGCCGCGCTGGCGCTGGCCGGCCCACACGTGAGGCAGCCCAGCTGCTCGAGCGGGCGAGGCTACGGCGTCGTCTCGTCCGTCCCGATGAGGAGTGCAGGAGGCGGCGGCACGGGTGAGGTCGGGGATGGCCTCGGGTGACGGGATCGAGGGCGTGGAGGCCGGATCCACCGGAGTCCATCGCCTGTGAGGTCCATGGGCGGGGTGGCTCGAGCTCCTTCGGGGGTTCCAATGGCGGGGCCGCCATTGCTTGCAGAGAGAGAGAGAGAGAGTTAGAGGAGGAGGAGGTAGGGGAAGGAGAGAGGAGGTGAGGGGGAAGAGGGAGGCGACCTGGCGCGGCGGCTTGCCGGAGCGGCTGCTGCTTGTGGCCGCCGGCGGCGGCCGGACGAGGCGGCGGCGCTCGGGCGCGTCCACGGGAGAGAGAGGAGAGATTGGAGAGAAAAAAGGGGCTGACGTGGCGCACATCTGGGCCGTCGGATCGTGAGATCTGACGGTCCAGATGGCTTGGTAGGCAAAAACCAGATCTGGGCTAGGGTTTGGACGAAAATGGGGCAATTTTTGGGGCAAAGTGGAGGGGGTGGCTGCAATTTTGTGGCTAGGGAAACCCTGGAAAGAGGTGGGAGTGTGGTGGTCTTTATATAGCCCAGGTGGCTGGCAGTTTGCAAAAATATCCCCGTTTTTTCTCTCGCGCGAGAGGTGTTTACGTTTCTGACCGCCGGGGGTCCGCAGTACCTCCGATTCGGGTAAAACTTCAAACTGCGCGATCAGCGCGTCGAGCCGGCGGCGTTCACGTCGCGTTGGAACCGTTCCGAGAACACTTTCCGGTGCGCTATAAAAATAACCCGTTTAATTATTAAACGGGGTTTCCGTTCCGTTGGCTGCGACTGGTCTCATGCGGTTTTCACGACGGTGATCGGGTGAAACCCGGTGTCGCAAAGGTCGAGTGTCAGGGTGGCAAGGGTCGGTCTCCGTCCGATACGAGATAAGAGGGGGAAAAATAATCGCCGATCGATAAATCGGGGATGCAAACACCGCAAAAAATCAGACAATCAAACAATTCACACCGAAAACAATATTTTTAATTTTTGTGAAATCTGGGCTATTACAATACAACACCACCAACAAGGGATCTCGTCCCGAGATACAGGACGATCCGGGGGAGAGGGGAGGAGAGAAAAGAGAGTCGACAATCTTCAACACCACCAACAAGGGACTGTGCTCCATGTCGAACAACGAACTCCGTCGAGAGAAATTTTCCGCAGAGAGACGACAACGTCGGAAAAACGAAACCGTCAGTGTCAAGAGGGAGAACGACAATGAAAGGTGGATCAAAGGACAGTGCCTTTCGACATAAGTCGTGAAAACACTGGGCAAAAGGATGGATGGAAATGGGTGACCAAGATGTACGCCAGAGTTGGAATTCTAAAGGTACTATCGGATATCCCAAACCTGAGATCGGAATCGAGACAATACGTTGCAAGCAAGGCATTGTAACTATTCCGATACTCCACACACTCGAGATCCTAAAGTTTGAAAGGGATAAGACAATAATTAAAACACTTACGACACTTGTCCTGACCAGAGCATGGGTAAGGAATAAAAAGATCCTACTCTCCGACAACTAACTTAGTAACTACAAAATAGTTTTTGTCTCGACTCGACTTTGGCCAGAAAAGGGATCCTACAGTCGGTAAGGCTCTGATACCAAGTTGTAAGGCCCGATATGCGGTACTGTTCCAGATCTAGATGTGTCCATCCAGATCCGGGGTCGAAGCACATATCGGTCCCACCGCGACATATGACATAGCCATATGCCTCGGATTTCCAACATGATATCACAACATTACAGATACAAGGATACAACATCTCATACAATCGGCATACAACTGCCTTAAATACAATACAACAACGGAAGATATATGTCTGAGTACAGACTACAATCAAATGCCTACTGGCAAAGAGAAAAACATCGATCCCCATAACCACACGGGTCCAGGCCCTCCGCCGGGATCCGCCTAACTAGTTGTCGTTGAGTCTCCACGTGGAACGTCGATCACCATACCTGTTGTCGATCAAGAACCCTGAAAAGAGTTTGGGGGTAGTATCATGGGTACAGAGGTACTCAACATCCAACTGTAGTGGTCAACTGACCCAGCAAGGACTTCATCACTCGTCATTCTAGGACAACTAGTAGTTCACGGTAAGGATGGGGTAAGTGGTGAGGTTGCTGCCGCACTAGCATTTATGAAGTGGCTAACGATCTAGATAGTAAGGTAAGAAGCCAAGCATTCGATGAGGAATCGCCTCCAACAAGTCTTGCTATCAACTAATTACGCAATCATAACACCTATCCTATCCTTGTCCTCCTCTTCGCATCCCGAAAAAGAAGAAGCAGTCAAGGCACACACACACGTTGATCAAATTATATTAAGATTATCTCAGTTGTTGTTGTCTATGAACATGGAGTAGGTCTCAAGTCGTCCATAACCGTGGACACGGCTTCTCGAAAATATTTAACCCTGCAGGGGTGTACCAACTGCCCATTACAAGGCTCCGCACGCACGGCCATCTCTCTTAGTTTCTACCCATCATAGGCAACCATTTTATGATTTAGTTCCGAGAGATCCGAAACGAAAAGTCCCTCTAACTAACAACACACAAATTCGGGTGGCCCCCGGGGAGTCGACACCCAATCCAAGAGCCGACCACGCCCTCGGATCGGACTCTTCGGTATGGCTAAGGTCGGGGTTAGTCTCACCTATATAACAGGGGACTTCCCTAGCTCACCAGTGTGGACCAGCAGAGGAACTCTGTCTCCGCTAGCCCGAGTTGTTTTAAAACTGCTGGGGGCCCAACCAAGCACACACATGGTTTCAAATGGTAAATCAGCTTGGGCCACCTCTAGAAATGTTTGAAGCTAGGTAGGTAAGAAGAGGGGACACCATAAAATCCCACACGCGGTTAGGCACGCTCAGTCTTAAAACCAATACCCGGAGCTCGGGTCCTAGGTGACTCGAATGGAACAAAGCGTCGGGGCAGGATAGCCTAGACCTTCCATCCTTCGTCGAATATAGTCAACATTATAATAATCATATTGTTAGAACCCCAACTTGGGTAAATGCTAGGGTTTGAGTTCCCCTTTGAATCATGTGAAAAATTCAAAAATAAATTCAAAAATGGGGAAAAGAAAAGCCCTGAAGATTTTAAATAAATGGCCAGATAAAAATCTTTTTCCAAAAATCACTTGAATGTTTGGAAAACTCCTAGAATTGTTGCTGATCATTGCAAAAGTGGTTTGGGTTCATTCCCAAGCTCATGGAATTTTCTAAAAATCAAAATGTGCCTTGGAAATTAAATATGACCCCTATTTGAATTGAAATTCAAATGTTTTGAATTCCAAAAATCCTCAAATTCTACAAGTGACTTTCTACTGGTCTCCTAGGATTTATAAAAATGTTTGGGCATTTTAAAAAAGTTGCCTAGCTATTTATTTCTAGGCACAACAGAATTACGGAAAATAAAAAGAAAGAAGAAATAAAGAAAAGAGGGACAGAGAGGCTTCTGGCCCAACTTGTTGTCCCCTGGCCTAGCTGGCCCAGTCCACCACCCAGCCCCCTTATCGTCTTCCTCAACCAGCTCAGTGGTGAGCTGGGAGGGAGCCGGCGACGCCACCGCGACGCCGAGAAGGCTCCAAGGCCTCCCCTGGCCTCTCCTCGCGCCACGAAGGACCCCAGAGCCTCCCCGTTCTCATCCATCTCTCCCTGGACGCCCTCCCCCTCTCTCTTCTGCAAGTTCGTCGCCACCAGTAGCTCGCCGGAGAGCACGTCCGTGCACATCCGTGGCCAATGAGCCCCATCCGCCGCGCCGTCGTGTCCAGGCGCTCCACAGCGCTCGTCTCCGTCGAGCGGTGCAACCAATCGAGCCCGAGGTCGCCCTGAAGTGACGCCATGCCCGCCAACGCAGTAGCGCCGCCGCCACGGAGCTTGCTCGCCGGCGTAGCCACGGGCCTCCCACGGGTGCCCTGTGTGCCCCCGAGTGTGCGCCCCATCTCGAGCCACTCCCTGGTGCCCTCCTCCTCCACCCCCGCACACTCCGGCGCGCCTCCATCGTGGTCAGTGGCGCTGGCGGCTAGCCGACGGCAGCCCTGGCCATTAGCCACTAATCACACCACTAAGCCACCCCTTAAGTCCATGACATGTGGGGCCTACCCCTTAATTAAGCATTTTAATTAAACTAACCCCACTGTTTAACACCCCACAGACTGACCAGTGGGCCCCGTCTGTCAGGCCACCCCACGTCATCATGACGTCACCATGATGCAATAAATGGAATAAAAACATTAAAGAAAATCCAGAAATTACAGAAATTAGAATAAACTTCTAAAATTCATAGAAAATTCATATTAACTCCAAATTGGACAAATAATATATGAAAAATGACCAGCAGAAAATAATCTATCCAAATATACAACTTTCAGCTATGTTTGAGTTAAATTTAAAATGGGACCAGTAGCTTTTGCTATTTGGTTTAAATGGAATTAATTCAAAATTAATTCAAATGCTTTTACAATTTGAACCATTGCAATGCAAACATGATCACTTGTACATTAGAGACATATCACACACATGAACACATGCTTTACAATGATCCAACAATAGCAAATGCATTTTGGTTGAATTGAAATTCATATGTGGAGTTTGAATTTGCATGTCAAATGCAATACACTTCATTTAAATCAAATGTACCACAAACCAGCACCATTCACATCATGGACAACATTATCATGCGATTGTGCATTTAAATTCAATGTTGGCCCCCTTTGTTGATGATTGTGCCGGTAACAGTGCCTCCGAGACGGTGATCACCCCCGAAGGAGAAGAAGTTCGGTAAACCCCGTGTATCGTCAGCAAGGCAAGAAAACCCCATTGATCATGTCTATAAAATCCTACTTCCCTCTCAGTCTCGCTTATGCATGTTTAGGAGATCACAGAGACACGTTCTTTCGCTTAGTTGAACCCATTCCGATGCATGACCTATCATTTTGTCACCGTATTAAGCAAACCACAATCCTAGCAGATATAGGAGTTGAATGGTGAGCATGTGGCCCCTGCAACTGTTACTGCTTATTACTGCTTAGTGATACAATGAGGTTACAATGAATGTGAGTCGGGATGGATGATCACAGTGTTGCTGATGATAGCGTGTTGGTGAATCTACCCTAATACAAGATGATCGATGAGAGGCTGTGTAGGAGTACACAGTGGGTTGTCTCGTTGAACACCGCCTTAAGCACCGAGTTCTTGTATGGTAATCCAAGACAAAGAGTACAACCACACATTGGGCGCACTGACCCCTATCGGCCTAGTACCTTGATCCGTGTTGACGTCCAGGAGTCACATTAGTTCGGGCCTTCCATTTGACATATGCATAGAAAAAGAGTGAGTGGAAATGTTGCATCATCCTAGATATGTGGGTGGATCTGTGAGACAGTGAAACCATCTGTCAGAGGTGGCGTCTCGGTTGCCTACATTGTCTGGGTCCGTATCGTTGATCCGGCCGGACTCTCGAGCGGTGACAAACTCGGATAGTCGACTCCTGGAATAGACCGGTTGTGAGCGAAGTGTCGTGGTGAACATCCTCGCTGTCACCTCTTGAACGGTGGAGAGACCTGGCGGTAACTGATGGTCATGTGTGTGTAGTTTACACCCTTGCAAGGTTAACAAAACTATTCGAATAGCCGCGTCCGCGGTCATGGACTACTTGGAACCTGTACCTGATTATTAGACAACTTGAATGGATACTTCTAAAACTCGCAAGATAATCGTGAGTGCTATGGTGTGCTCCTCGTGGGGAAGTCGAGGAAGTATCCATAGTGATGTATTGGTTGGAGACTTGGTAGTGGACTCGTGTACGCTTCTTACCTCAAGTCTGGT
Organism: Bromus sterilis; assembly: GCA_950022295.1. Lineage (NCBI taxonomy): Eukaryota > Viridiplantae > Streptophyta > Magnoliopsida > Poales > Poaceae > Bromus > Bromus sterilis. Next base: position 247,784,261 of record OX465598.1, on the reverse strand, counting down.
ACTTTTAGTTCAGGACTTGCCAAGTCAAAGCTGGCACTTCTGCATTGTTGAACCCCACCTCATTTACCTTGAAACTTGAGCATGAGTAGTGTAGTTCTGATGTAAGTCTTGCTGAGTACGACTTTGTACTCACGTTTGCTTATTCTATGTTTTAGATGGAAACCCAGACCCCGAAGGAGACACCTTCCTGAAGCTCGACGTTGAATAAGCTAGTATAGTCCCAGACAGCAGTCTGGTCCCTCGTGGAAGGGCATGTTTGTTGAACAAGGCTTCTCTAAGCCATTTGTTAAACTTGTCTGTACTCAGACCTAATTTGCTTCCGTTGTATGATGTAATGATGGTCACAGCCATGTGATCTTTGTATGTTCTATGTGTAAGTCAATAAGGAGTACTTTGTAGAGTTATGTGATGATACCTGCTGTTCATACTAGACATGTGTGCCGCGTGTATGTTTATAACATGCATGTCTTAGTATGGGTTTTCGAGACCTTAGTTGTGATCTGGCTGGCGGTCTTTTATACACCAAGTGGCCCTTAGATGTGCGCATCTTGGGGCATCGCGATGCGATTGCTCGTGACTCTGTCACGTGCACACTTTGTTGTATGATCGAGCCCGCCCTAGACCCCGACTAAGTGATCGGGCTGGAGTTTGTTTATATAAGGGTTATGATTCAATCGATAACATGGTTGAGGCGACTTGTCTATGAGTATGGGATTTCACCACCCATAATCATTTAGACTTGTGAGCGGGCGATGAGGACCCATCTCAGTTGATCATCCGGCCTGGATGGGATGCCCCTCACGTACGATGCTTTCCGAGAGTGTTCTGTGCTTGGCCTTGTCTGCTTAGACAAGTGGGTACGGCTCTCGGCTCTCCATGTGATTGAGTTGTGACTAGAATTACATACACATATTCCGGGTCCCGACAGACTTGGTATCAGAGAAGGACTGTCTGTAGGATTATCAAACCCTTGGTCGAAGTCGAGTCTAGCATTCTATAGTTATATAGTTACTTGTGTATAAAGGGAACAACGTAAGGCTTCTTTTTCTCCTTACCCTCATCGTTCTGAGTTCTGAGTCACCCTCATCTCTTCTACGGGAAGATAGGACTAGGCTCATCTATGTCTTTACTAGAACATATCGTTGATTGCTTCCTTGTAGCCGTAGGAAAGTTGTGTTCGGTTTGCTAGAGTCATTGTGCTTCCTATTCTGAGACTTCTTATGTAAGTGCTGTTGAAATGTTGTGAGGATTTCCATTTCTCTTGCAATTACATCCATTATGCTGTCCGAGACATTCCAGGTTTCTTCATAATCTGATGCATTTGCAAAACCCTTCTCTTCATTTCGGTTGTCCTTTTAGAAGAACTTATTGGTGGAATACCCGACAGTTCTCTATAGTTTGTTGTAGGTTTTGTTCTAGAGACCTATAGTGATTCATTTCCAGCTTCTCCTCCCACTTTAGATGTCTTCTAGGCAGAAGAACCACACTAACCATCGTGTTGGGGTACTTTGCTACTCTGACATATCTGTTGTAGCCCCTAGTAAACCTTGCTCATCCTCTAGGAAGCTATCCAGATATCCAACTCCTTAAACATAGTCACACGACAGATGTGTAGAATTCATTGTAGATCTTGCCCCAGGAACCGCCCCAATTTCCGGACGCCCATACAAAATGGCCCCACGTGAGTTAGCTGAGCTTAAAATCCAACTTGAAGCTTTGTTGGCAAAAGGCTTCATCCGCCCTAGCTCATCGCCATGGGGTTGCCCCGTTCTGTTCGTAACGAAGAAAGATTGAACAGAAAGGATGTGCGTAGACTATCGCCCGCTAAATCTAGCGACAAAAAAAACAAGTACCCACTGCCCAGGATCAATGATCTTTATGATCAACTTGCTGGATCCTCTGTCTTTTCCAAGATGGATTTGAGATTAGGCTATCATCAAATCAAAATCCGAAACGAGGACATTCCCAAAACAGCTTTCACTACTCGTTACGGTCGTTACAAGTACACCGTCATGTCCTTCGGTTTAACCAATGCCGCCACCACATTCTCGCGCATGATTAATTCGATCTTAACAGGATGCAAAAGGAATCAATCAATTCCGACGAACGGTTGCGATGCAACCGTCATCCGAAGTTGCAATAAAATAACAGTTCAGCAACAACAGCACAGCTAACAATCTGGTACCCACTTCGACGCAGAAATAAATTATCTAGACGGCCTCAAACAGAAAAACTTTCTACATACAAACGAAAGAGCACATAATTCTAAACATTTCGTCTTTTGGGAGCAACACGATCCGAGCTACGGTTTGATCTCAATCTACATCGCAAAATTGAAACAGCACACAGTTTTTCCAGACTTAGAAAAAATAGCAGAAATATGGCAGGGAAAAAAAATACAAAGAAAAAAAGGGAACCTCACCCTGTTGGGCCGAGGCCCATCGCGGTGGCTAGAGAGGCCGGGGCACAGGCCGGCTGCAGGCCGACGGGGAGCTGGGCCGCGCTGGCGCTGGCTGGCCCACACGCGAGGCAGCCCAGCCGCTCGAGCTGGCGAGGCTGCGGCGTCGTCTCATCCGTCCCGACGAGGAGTGCAGGCGGCGGCGGCGTCCGCTGGCCGGATCCGGTGCGGGTGAGGTCGGGGATGGCCTCGGGTGATGGGATCGAGGGCGTGGCGGCCGGATGCACCGGAGTCCATCGCCGGTGAGGTCCATGGGCGATGCGGCTCGAGCTCCTTCGGGGGTTCCAATGGTGGGGCCGCCATTTCTTGCAGAGAGAGAGAGAGTTAGAGGAGGAGGAGGCAGGGGAAGGAGAGAGGAGGTGAGGGGGAAGAGGGAGGCGACCTTGCGCGACGGCTTGCCGGAGCGGCTGCTTCTTGTGGCCGGCGGTGGCGGCCATACGAGGCGGCGGCGCTCGGGCGCGTCCACGGGAGAGATAGGAGAGATTGGAGAGAAAAAGGGGATGATGTGGCGCGCATCTGGGCCGTCGGATCGTGAGATCTGATGGTCCAGATGGCTTGGTAGGCAAAAACCAGATCTGGGCTAGGGTTTGGACGAAAATGGGGCAATTTTTGGGGCAAAGTGGAGGGGGTGGCTGCAATTTTGTGGATAGGGAAACCCTAGAAAGAGGTGGGAGTGTGGTGGTCTTTATATAGCCCAGGTGGCTGGCAGTTTGCAAAAACATCCCCGACTTTTCTCTCGCGCGAGCGGTGTTTATGTTTCTGACCGCCGGGGGTCCGCAGTACCTCCGATTTTGGTAAAACTTCGAACTGCGCGATCAACGCGTCGAGCCGGCGGCGTTCACGTCGCGTTGGAACCGTTCCGAGAACACTTTCCGGCGCGCTATAAAAATAACCCGTTTAATTATTAAACGGGGTTTTCGTTCCGTTGGCTACGACTGGTCTCGTGCGGTTTTCGCGACGGTGATCGGGTGAAACCTGGTGTCGCAAAGGTCGAGTGTCAGGGTGGCAAGGGTCGGTCTCCATCCGATACGAGATAAGAGGGGGAAAAAATAATCGGCGATCGATAAATCGGGGATGCAAACACCGCAAAAAAATCAGACAATCAAACAATTCACACCGAAAACAATTTTTTTAATTTTTGTGAAATCTGGGCTGTTACAGAGAGATAGAGATTTGTTGATGGAGAGGTGCAGCCCGGAGAAGATGAAGGAGACGGCGGCGGCCACGGTGGCGGCGACGGCGACGCCTACGGCCACAGCGGTGGCCACGACCCTTGGGGGCAGCGGCCCTTGGCCCCCTTCTTATTCCTTGGAGATGGTGCTGCTGTGGAGATTGATCTCCCCCTCAAAACGGTTTCCAAGGGGGAGGAAATTTCGTGGTGCCCTTTGACCTAGGTTTCCTCTCTTTATATAGACTCTCGGATTCCCGTCATCCAGATTACGTCTTTGGTATTTCGGGCCTCCAGGGAGCATCCGAACACCGATTGGGTCGAATTTTATGTCAAGATCCACCGGGAAAAAAATTAACTACAACTTTGTAGTTTTAAGTTTTTCCGTTTGACGCCGTCTTATAGAGTTTATGAGGCGATCTTTAAAACCTGTCTGGTGGGGACAGATTTCAGGAAAGTTAGAGTCCAACTCTTACAATGCTTCTTTTTGTGATCTTTCCTTTATCCAAGTAATTCCTACACATAAAGTATAAAACAAGAACTTGTGAAATCTTGCAACCATTAATAGGTTAGTTCCAAAATATGTTATAAAAATATATGAAAGTGTATCAAAAGCATAACAATATCACACAAAACATGCATGGAGCAAACAGAAATTATAGATACGTTTGGGACGTATCAACATCCCCAAGCTTAATTCCTTCTCGTCCTCTAGTAGGTAAATGATAGCAAGCATAATTTCTATGGTGACATGCTAGGAACCATATAAGAACTTTGAAAGTAAAGCAATCAAAGCATGCAATTCAATTCAAGTCTTAACAAGCAAGAGTCTATATTAGCATTCACACAAGCAACAAAAGAACAAAGGGTGCAAGAGCTCTTGCTGTTCGTGACTCGAATGTCTCCAAATGGTGTTTGCGTGCAAGAAGGGTGATAGGGAATACGAGCGAGATTTTTTTTTTGTTGAGAACTGAATCTACTAAAGTTTCACACTTAGTCTTATTTGGAATCTTATCTTGACTCGTCCCCAGACCACTAGCCAGGTACAAGTCAATTTGATCCACTCTCTTTCGATATTTTGAGCACTCATGCAATGGATGAGTGTAAGCACGAGAGTTGACACTTAGGATGGCAAAGAGAGAAATATGGTGGAGGAGTAAGAAAAAAAGTATGAGAAGCACTCACATCAATGAGGACAATCATAGGCGAGAGGGCCAAATGAAAGATATGATGTGAGGAGTTGGGATTGCCATGCAACGGATGCACATATGAGCTAAAAAACTCTCCAAGAAAACTAGTGGGGGTGCATCTAACTTGCTCGCTCATGAAGACCTAGAGCTCTTTTGAGGAGGCTCATCCTTGGAATATGCAAGCAAAGTTCTATAGTGTGAAGGTCCCCACATAGCTATATGCATGTATGATCATCTCTAGGGAGTACAAGGATAAGAGGGAGTACTAGTGTGGATCTTTCAAAATGATAGTAGTGTTGCCCCTTTCTCTCTTTTTATATTTATTTTTCTCTTTTTTTCAGGTTTTTTGTATTTTTTGGTGGCCTCAATGGCTCTTTCTATTTAACTCTCATTTGTCCTCTTTGGGATCTTTTATTTTGTCCACTTTGGGATCTTTTCCTCACTTAAGGGCAACACTCTAATTTACAAGAGGGTATAGAAGATCTTTCACACTTTACAAGGTACTCAAATCATAAAGAAGATGTAGCTATCATGATGTATGCAATGTATGCCGCTGCCAGTGTAGCAAGAACATGTTAAACATGAAAATCAAGTCATGAAGAGGTGGATGTTGCATGCCAATATATCTCGAAAAGGCTATGGAAATGCCTTGATAGGTACGTATGGTGACTGTTTTGAGGAACGATATAAGGAGGTTTATGATGACAGAGCGTATCATGCCAAGGGTTTGGATGTACCGACGAAGGTGGACGCCAACTCTCGGAATGAGAAAAGGCAATGCACGGCACGGAAGAGGCTAGCAAATATGAGGAGGTGGAAGTGTCAACTTTCAATACTTACATTATTCCGAAGAACTCATGCACTTATTATCGGTAACTCTCAATCTAGTAAGGAGGTTCACAAAGAGACAAGTACCACGAGGAGGAGTGTATGGGGGTTTGGTTATCCTTGCGCATCCTCGACTCATGGTACGTGAGTGTACTCTAATATCCGACCCCTCCAAAGATTAGCGATCCATCTAGTAGCTCGAGTTCTCAACTAGTTTTGTAAGATTTTGAAAATAAACACGGATTTACCAAAATATGACACCTATCACTAATAGGCTAGAGCTCTTGACACCAAAAGTTCAAACATTACTAACATCAATGCCTCAAAACTATTGCAAGTTACTACTGAAATTAAATAGCAACCTCAATCACCTACTTCTCAAAAACAAGACATAACTCAGTGCAACAAACAACTCTCTTAACAAGATAAACATGAAAACTAAAGAGAATTCCAGTGAAAAACTAAACAAAATCCAAGGCCTTTGCTAAGACAAAGTAAGACTAAAACTAGACATGACAGTAGCTACGAAAAGATAAAGAACACATAACAGCAAAAAGATAGGCATGAAGAATCCTATGATGTGTTCCAGATTTTGAAAGTGGAGCGTGTTTCTCTCCCACACAAAGTAAGACAGGATCTAACTTGTTATTAACAGCAATAAAAGCTAAATAAAACTAAAAATAAAACCTAAGAGTGAGACGCTCCAAGCATAGCACATAACACATGAAGTGATAAAAATATAGTGAGACGAAGGACGAACTGATGATTGTTGATGGAGAAGGGGATGCACGGGGGCATCCCCAAGCTTAGACGCTTGAGTCTCCTAGAATATTTATTAGGGATGCATGGGTGCATCCCCAAGCTTGAGCGCTTGACACTCCGGAATCTTCTTTCATCATCTTCCATTGCACACTTGAAAAAACTCCCTTCATACATAACTCATCATAAGCTGATTAGAGAGGTTAGTACCCTTAATAAATAATTTTTCCCCACTGGATATAAAGATATTCTTGAAGAGCTATTGTTTCTCAAGATTGCCAAAAGGTTTTTGCAAAGAAAAAGCAAGCTTAAGGTTTGCAAAAGTTAGGAGAGACAAAACGTGGCAGCATCTGTGAAAAACAGAACATCAGGTAGGAAAGAATTTTTTAGGGGTACTTCTGCAACTCAAATAAAAAAACTCAGAACATACGAAAGTTCCGTGATTGTATAGAGCACACTGTAAAAAATTCAGCTCAAAATGATGAACTGGTGATTTGATCTGATTTTTCTCGTCACGAGGATAGAATCTGTTTTCTAGACAACATGTCACCACTTTCACTTCCCTTGTCATATGAGGCTATAACTTGGCACAAAGCTTGAAAATAAAGATACAATGATGTTGCTACAGTAGTAACAATCATCAAGACCACTAAAAACAGAAAGTAAAAACTCAAAGTAAAGATAACAAGGGTTGTCTCCCTAGAGCTCTTTCTTTACAGCCATAAAGATATGCTTAAGATTTTAGTGATGCTCTCATATGAATAAGAGTTGAAGCACAAAAGAGAGCATAAAGAAATAAATACCAAACACATTTAAGTCTAACATGCTTCCCATGCAAAGGGATCTTGTAGAGAAATAAATCATTGAAGCATAAATATATTAGCATAGGAAGGCAAAAAATGTGCAACTTCAAAACCTTCAACATAAAGAGAGGGAACTTGATATTATTGAAATATCTATAAGCATATGTTCCCCTCTCATAATAATTTCCAGTGGGATCATGAATAAACTTGTAAGAGCAAAGTTATATCCCTCATGAGTTTTGGATATTGTTGGTCAAAACAGTAGAGGAACTAACAAGTTTTCTAGTGTGAAACAGATAGTTAGGTTCCTGAAGTTATAGGTTGGTGATAAAGCTTCAACGAAGATTTACTCAGTTACCGAAGCATATCCTCTGGAGCGAAGCACATCACGGATGTCGACCCCTAAAAAGATAAGGAATCCTGAAGCACATCCTATCGAAGAAGTTGATCAAGATGGCGCAAGACTTAGTTGTTTTTGCGTAGTTCTTTTTACTTCTTTGAGTCATAGGAAAAACCGTACTATCAAGAGGGGTTTAGCAAATGTACTCCGAAGGTTTTGATGAAAAGACTCAGATCAAATCGAAACCAATGAGAAACCTGAACCGAAGAAATCTCATGTGAGCTAGGTAATGCTTCACCAGCGAAGACTTTGTTCTTTCGGCTTCTGAAGCAGAACCAAGTCCGTGAGTCAGCTTTACTTGGACCGCAAGTAAAGTTGCGCATTGATTGGAAATATGACCGTTGGGGACAGGTGTCAAGCTGTCACATCGGGTCACTTCAGTCATTTCGCACCTTGGGATTGCTGCCTATAAATACCCCACCCCCGCCCTCATTGGCCGGGTGGCTGCTCCAAGTTTGAATTCCTGCAGAGGAAAGAGAGAGAGCAACCCCACCGAAGCACATCACAAACCCATCCACCGAAGCATAAGTCCTACTGATCTGAGTTGATTCATTATGACTTAGGAAGAAGTTTGCTAGCCTTGTTATCTTGGAGAACTGCAATTCTCCTAGACGGTTAGAGAGTTGTTCTTCAGAGAGCGAAGAGTTATTGTCGCCTCGAAGTCCAGTTTGTCAAAGGTTTCGGTGATTTCCTCAATAATCAACCAAGAGTGAAGAACTGACCAAGCTCAAGGAGTTTGGTGCAGTGGAGATATGGACGGAGAGAGGTTAGCTCCTGTGTTCAATCACAAGTCCCTCCAACCAGACGTAGCACTTTGCAGAGTGTGAACTGGTCGAACAAACATCGCCGAGTCAAGAGTTCGTTTTACCTTCCGCACTTACATTCTGTTTGTCCATTGCTTCAGAGTTTTGCTTCGATGCAATTGATTCGATGCTTTTGATTCGCTATGTTCTGCTTCGATTACGTTCTGCTTCTATGAATTCCTTCCTGTTAAATAGTTTCGGCTGCCATGTTATGCTTCACTTCAAAGTTTCATGTGAAAATTTGAAGTGATCATTCACCCCCTCCCCCTCTGATCACATACTTGGTCTAACAATTGGTATCAGAGCAGGTCACTCTTTTTGGATTAACCTCCTGGAGTGTTTTCAAGTATGTCTTCTAGTATGTCTTTCGCAGCTATTCGCTCTGGCGAACCTATTCCTATTTTCAATGGGAAGGACTACTCTTACTGGAAGGACAAGATGAAGAGGAATATTATGGCTATCAATTCCACTGCATGGCAAGTTGTCTTACATGGTGTTACAGTTACTGATAAGAATGCTATCACTCCTGAAGAAGCTCAACTAATGGATCTGGATTCGGTTGTCTGGGTGTTCATCACAAATCACTTGACTCCAGAAAAGTATCATGAAGTGAAGAATATTCCTTCGGCAAAAGGTGTCTGGGACTATCTTGAAAAGATTGGTGAAGGTGTTTCTACTCAGAGAGATGCCAGAATTGACACACTCCGAAGCAAATTCTATCGCTTCAAAAGACTCGAGGGTGAAAAGGTTCACTCAATTTACAGCAGACTCACAGCTCTGGCAAATGAGTTGATTTCCTTCGGTGCTGATGATATAACTCCTCACTCAGTTGTCAGAACACTTCTTCGCTCGCTAGATGATTCGTTCGATCACATTGTTCTGATGATCAAGGAAAGGTCTGATTACAGACATCTTGTTGCTGCTGATGTTCTTGAGAGACTCACTACCTTTGAAATGGAAGAAGATGAGAAACGTGACATAAATGGTTCTCGAAGAAGATCTCATGCTCTGAAAGCAAAAGCTTCGCGTCATTCTTCGCCCGAAGTCAGTTCTGCTTCAGGTGTCGAATCAGATGATCCTGCAAGCATTGGAAAGGATTTGGCACTGATCATGAGACGCTTCAATCGCTTTCAGAAGAAAGGTTTTTCTTCACCCAAGAAGAGTTATCCTTCAAGAAGCTCGAGTCATTCTTCTCACCGTTCATCCTCAAGAAGCTCTCCATCGAAGGACAACTGCTGCTATAAGTGCAAGAAACCAGGACACTTCATTGCTGATTGCCCTCTGTGGGAAGCTGAGATCAAATCGAAGCATTCACACAGAGACTCTTCATCGAAGCTTTACAAATCCTCCAGAAGTCATGAGTCAAAGAAACATGATTCCAGTTCAAGAAGGGAAAAGAAGAAAGATTCTGATGATGATAAGAGAAAGAAGTATCATAAGAAGCGTGAGGATTCTTCATCGAAGACTTACTCGTCTCGTCGAAGCAGCTCTCACCGTGCCAAGGCCTATCTGGGAAAGGAGATGAACTCAGAAGACGAAGCCTCTGGTTCCGAAGCTGAACAAGACTCAAGGTCTGCTTCAGGATCCGAATCAGATGGTGTTGCTGGATTAGCATTTGCTTCGGCAGATGCTTCGGCAAATGCTTCGAGCTCATTCTTCACCAACTACAGCAGTGAAGATGAAAATCCTGCATATTGCTTCATGGCCAAGGCAAAGGTATCTTCATCCAAGTCAACCTATGATACTTCTGATTATTCTTCATGTGAAAGTGATACTAGAGTTAGCTATGCTAAACTTGCTAAAATTGCTTCAATTCAACAAGATGAACTTGATTCGCTAAGCAAAACCATTAAGAAGTCAGAAACGTTGTTGATCAATGAGATTGAGAAAAGTCAAACTTTAACTAATGAGCATGAAGCTATGAAGGAGAAGTTTGAAGAGTTATCCTCTCGGCATGATCTTCTTTCAGTTGATTATGAGAAGCTTACCTATGAATTTCTTCAGAGGAAAGTGGCTCTCGAAAAACTGACAGAGGCTCATGAAGAATTGGAAAATGTCAATCTCTCTCTCGTGGCTCAACAAGGTTCTGAAGCAATTGATAAATCTGAATCACCTTGTTTCGATTGTTTGGAACGAAGCAAAACTATTTCCAAAGGGAAAACTCCTATTGTTATTGATGATACTAATGCCTCCGATGAGGAAAACTCTGCTATTACCGAGGAACTCCTCAGGTTGAAAAACTTATTTGAAACAGGCATGTTCAAAAGTGTGCAAGGACACCAATATCTCTGTGATATCCTTAGGAAGGCTCTCCTTCATAGGAATCCCAGGAATGAAGGTGTTGGCTTTGAAAGAAAGATAAATCCTGATGGCACATATTGGGAGCCTGAGCAGTATCCTAAGACTGTTTGGGTTCTAGCTAAGGAGAAACCCATTGATATTGCTAACCTTTCAGGTTTCGATTGCAAAATGAACAAAGTCATTGTGGATGAATCACTTGATTCAGACTACAAACTCATGAAAGATGAACAGGGAAAAGTTTCAGCTGAGTATGTAGGTACTCCACCAAAGAATGGATTTTACAAGAGGCAGATATGGGTGCAAAAAGCACTTGTTGAAAAATTGCCTGCTAACCATTCTATGCAGGGAAAGCCTTCGGTACCACCGAATCATTTCTACTCACTTGAGACAAGAAATGATCCTTTGGTGACCGAATCAAATGTTCCGCAGAAGCAATACTATCGTACTGGTCGCCATACGTATCGTCCTCATAATAATCGCACTAAGATTGCATATGCTCATACTTATGCTAACCATTCGCAGAGGACTTACATTTATGGTGTGCTTGATGGTACACCGAAGCAATACACTCCTGTCCGATTTAATATTGCTTCGACCAGTGCTTCAACGTCTTCTCAGTCACCTACTCGTTTGTGGGTGGTTAAGAAGAACTAATTCTTCTGCAGGGCTATGTCTCCGGTGGATCCGAATGGGTCATGGATAGTGGTTGTACAAATCATATGACCGGAGACAAGGAGTTGTTCACCGAAGAAAAACTATCTCAATCTTCTCTGAAGTACATTACCTTCGGTGACAACAACAAAGGTAAAGTGTTAGGTTTGGGTAAGATTGCCATATCGAAGGATAAGCACATTGACAAGGTTATGCTAGTCCAATCACTTGGATATAATCTTATGTCTATTTCTAAGTTATGCGATATGGGTATGCTTGTTCTGTTTTCTGCTTCGCGTTGTGTTGTCTTTTCACAGGATGACTATTCGTTTATCTTCGTGGGTTACCGAAAGGGAGATCTTTACATTGTTGATTTTTCTTCGGGCCCTGCTGTTTCCACTTGCTTAATGGCAAAAGCTTCATCGGGTTGGTTATGGCATCGAAGACTTGGTCATGCAGGGATGAGAAATCTTCATAACCTAGTGAAGAAAAATCATGTTATTGGTCTTACCGAAGTAAAATTCGATAAGGATCGTCTCTGCAGTGCATGCGAAGCTGGTAAATTTACAAAGAAACATCATTCAGCGAAGACCATCATGACTACCACTCGTCCTCTTGAATTGCTTCATATGGATCTTTTTGGTCCTCAAAATTATGCAAGTCTGGGAGGAAATAAATATGGTCTAGTTATGGTTGATGACTTCTCACGATATACTTGGGTTTTCTTTTTGGATGACAAGAGCAAAGTGGTTGAAATCTTCAAGTCATTTGCTAAGAGAGCTCAAACAGAATATGAATTATCTCTGAAGCATATCCGAAGTGATAATGGAACTGAATTCAAGAACACAAATATCGAAGAATTTCTTGATGATCATGGTTTTACTCATGAGTTCTCTGCTGCTTATACACCTCAACCGAATGGTGTAGTTGAAAGGAAGAATAGAACTCTTATTGAGATGGCCAGAACTATGCTTGCTGAATACAAGACTCCTATTAGGTTCTGGGCCGAAGCAATCAATACTGCATGTCACATCATCAACAAGGTTTACCTTCACAAATTCTTGAAGAAAACTTCACATGAGCTTATCACTGGTAACAAACCAAATGTCTCATATCTTAGGGTATTTGGTGCTCCATGCTTTATTAGAGATATGAATCATAGCTCCAAATTTGCCCCTAAGGCACATGAAGGTTTTCTTTTAGGTTATGGCTCAAACTCTCACACTTACAGAGTCTATAACTCTCACTTTGGGAAAGTTATGGAAACTGTAAATGTAAGATTTGATGAAACTAATGGCTCTCAAAAGGAGCATTTGCCTCATGATCTAGATGAACCTCCACTTGATGAAGTGATTAGGTCCATGACTATTGGTGAGATTCGCCCTGTCGAAGCTAATGAAAGTCAAGCTGTAAGGGATGATGATGGTCCAATGTTCCCACACATAGCCCGGGGCGCTGGAGATTACCATCCTGAAGCTAATGATGAACATGACAAAGAAGGTCAAGGGAACGAAGGAAATGCTGAAGCTGAACCCGAAGCTGATGCAAATCCCGAAGCAGATGCTGAGCCTGAAGCAAATGATACTGCTTTATCACGAGTTCGAAGAAGAGTTGATGTGGATTCGATTCTCGAAGATATCAATCTACCAGGTCGTCCCACTACTCGATCTCGCACTCGCTTGGCTAACTTCTGTGGAAATTTTTCCTTTGTCTCTATGCTAGAGCCTTCAAAATATGATGAAGCCATGAAAGACCCTGATTGGTTATTGGCTATGATGGAAGAACTTCACCAGTTTGAAAGGAACAAAGTCTGGTCACTTGTTGAAAGGCCAGATCCCTCGAAGCACAACATTATTGGCACCAAGTGGATATTTCGCAACAAGCAAGATGAAGACGGTATTGTGGTAAGAAATAAGGCTAGATTGGTAGCACAAGGTTACACCCAAATCGAAGGCATTGACTTTGGTGAAACCTATGCTCCAGTAGCCCGTCTCGAATCCATTCGTGTCATGCTTGCCTTTGCTAACCACAAAAATATATTGCTATATCAAATGGATGTCAAGAGTGCTTTTCTAAATGGTGAAATCGAAGAAGAAGTGTATGTTATGCAGCCTCCAGGTTTTGAAGACTCGAAGAATCCTGATATGGTGTACAGGCTTCACAAAGCTTTGTATGGACTGAAGCAAGCACCTCGTGCTTGGTATGAAACACTGAAGGATTTCCTTCTGAAGAAAGGCTTCAAACCAGGAACAACTGACCCCACACTTTTCACTCGATCATATAACAATGATCTATTTGTGTGTCAGATATATGTAGATGATATTATTTTTGGCTGTACTAACTCTGAGATCAGCGAAGAATTTGCAAGGATGATGTCGAAGAAATACGAGATGTCAATGATGGGAGAATTGAAGTTTTTCCTTGGACTTCAGATTCGACAACAGAAGAATGGCACCTTTATTTCACAAGAGAAATACTTGAAGGATTGCCTAAAGAAGTTTGATCTTGCTGAATGCAAGACCATTAGAACTCCCATGCCTACTAATGGATTTCTTGATGCAGATGAGAAAGGGAAACCCTTCGATCAGAAAAAGTTTCGGTCTATGATAGGTTCTCTCTTATACTTATGTGCATCTAGACCTGACATCATGCTATCAGTTTGTATTTGTGCTCGTTTTCAGGCAAATCCGAAGGAATCGCATCATATTGCTGTGAAGCGAATTCTTCGATATCTAGCACATACTCCTTCTTTGGGACTTTGGTATCCCAAAGGCACTCAGTTTGATTTGATTGGATATTCTGATTCAGACTGGGCTGGTGATAGGGTTGACAGGAAATCTACCTCAGGCACTTGTCATTTTCTTGGTAGATCTCTTGTGTGTTGGGCTTCAAAGAAACAGAATTGTGTCTCAATATCTACTGCTGAAGCTGAATACATTGCTGCTGGCTCATGCTGCACTCAAATACTTTGGCTTAAGCAGACGCTGAAAGATTATGGTTTTCATATGAAGAAAATCCCTCTGCTTTGTGACAATGAGAGTGCCATCAAGATTGCTCACAATCCTGTGCAACACTCTCGAACGAAGCATATTGATATTCGTCATCATTTTCTTCGAGATCATGTTCAGCGTGAAGACATTGAGATTAGCCATGTAAGAACAGAAGATCAATTGGCAGATATATTCACAAAGCCACTGGACGAGAAAAGGTTTTGTGCATTGAGATGTGAGCTGAACATCTTAGACTCACACAATGTTCAGTAAGATCGAAACTATTCACTGTATATATTCACCTTCGGTGTGTTCTTTTTGTTTAGTTTCGCTTGAGTTTTTCTTCGCCCAAGTTTAGCTTCGCTTGCCATTTGCTTTTTGTTTTGTGTTTAGTTTGCTTTATTTATTCGTTTCTTTTGTCCCCTATGCTTATCACTTTTATCTTCGTTGTTGTTCTTCGAAGTGATAAGTTTCGGACCCTACCCCCTCCATTCTGCTTCGCCTCCAATCTTTTCGATCTCGAATGTTAAGCACAATTGAAACGGAAAGCATATTGCTTCGAACGTCCTTGAGTTCCGAAGCAAATGCTCCCAACTTTTATCGAAGTTTTTGCTCTCGGTCAAGACTAATTCTTCGGCCGTTGAGTCCCCGTCTTTTTCGGATCGATGAGCTTCGCTCGCGATACGCCACCACATCTGAGCCGTTGAATCGGAAGAGTCAGTTGCTGAGAACCGTTCGATGTGATCTGGTAACCGCTCCAGATCGTGCCTATTTAAAGTGTTCCCCCCATCGAAACCGGTCCCACTCATTCATTCGCCCCGACTCCTCTGTCTTCCTCCTCGAGCGTCCGCAGAGCTCTTCGTCCTCGTCGTCGCCGTCGCCGCTTCACTGCCGGAACGCCGCCACCGTGGACCTTCTCCGTCGACGCAGAGCATCTCTCCGCCTCCGTCGCCGTAGCTGCCGTGCGTCACCAAGTTAGGGTACGCATTGCATTCGGATCCTATCTGTCTCTCCGTGTTCTTCATCTAGGGTTTGGATCTGAGTTTGTTAGGGTTTTGTTTTCTGTTCTAGGGCTGTTTGATCCTTGCTGATCTTTACATCTTGGGAAAGTTGTTCTTAGCATCAAAGCTATCCCATCTTCTCAGGTCAGTGGAAAAGATTCGGTTCGTTCTCTGCTCTGGATTGCGTTAGGTCTCGTTTTTCGACTTGTTCTAGCCAAAAATCATACAGAGAAGATGCATCCAATCTGAAAATTGATCTGGGCTCCTATCAAAATTGACTTGTTTTGGTCGAAACCTTTGCCTGTGCTTATTCATTCCCTCTCTTCGTTTCCCTCTTGTCCATGATTCCATTCACAGGATGTCTGACGAAGAGGCTGCCATAGGAAATGAGTCCCCTATTGTTGATGGACTTGAGAATTTTCCAGAGCCACCGAAGCAGAAGGGCAAAGGTGGCAAAACGAAGGAAGTCAATAATGCCAGAGGAATTCCCGAAGCTATTCGCATCAGAATGGGATATGACACTCCTCCGGAAGAAACAGATCATGATAGGAAGATGAGATTGCAAAGGATTCGAAGGTACTGGGCTGTCAGGTGGTACAAGTACAAAAGTATCCCATCTTGGAAGTGGGCGATGCAATTCGCATTTAGTCCACCTTACAGGTACACCACAGTCATGTGTTCTCAGTACACCGCAGCCAACAGATCGAAGTACTACCCGAAGCCTCCGGCTGTTCCTCACCCTAACACACTCAAAACACCTGATGATTATCCTGAAGAGCAAGAAAGACTTGCCATTTTGGCTGAGAAGAAGAGAATCCGCGAAGAGAATAAAGCAAAAGCTCTTGCAGCTGCTGGACTTGATGATGCTGAACCATCGAAGCCTAAGAAGAGGCGAAAGCTTCGGAAGCTTAGTGAATCGCCCCCTCCTGCTACAGATGAGGAGGCAGAACACGAAGCCGATGACGAAGCTGAACCAGGTGCTCATCTTGAAGACTCCATTGAAGAAGATCCAGCTGATGAAGCTGATGATGAGTCAGAACACTCACCCATTCCCCCTAGTCCACCGAAGAAACTATTTAAGAAGCCTCTGAAGAAGAAGGCTGGAGCGAAGCCGACTACTCCCAAAGGCGTTAAGTTCCAAGAACCTTCAGAACCTCCTGCTCCAAAGAGGAACATTGACCTGACGAACCTGGTGGTCGAGGCACCCTTGTCGTCTAAGCCTCCCCGCCGTCCTGTTCCATCCGAGCAGAGGACCAAGGAACGGCATGACCCGAAGGCAAAGCCTGTTGCTAAGCCGGCTGCTGTGGCCGAAGCCAAAGCTCAAGAGCCTGTTAAAGCTTCGAAGCCAAAGACAACTGTGGCTAAGCCTGGTCAGACGTTTGCCCAGGTTGGCACGAAGAAATTGTCTGAAGTTGAATTGAGGAAAAGAGACCTCATCGAAGCTGAACGACTGCATGCCGAAGCTCAAGCCAAAGCTAAGGCTGAGAGAGAAGCAAAAGAGAAAGAGAAAGCTGATCGAGAAGCAGCTGATCTAGAGAAGCAAAGGAAGGAGCTGGCAGAGGCGAACCAGCAAGCTGAAGCGAAGCGCAAGCTAGCTGAAGCTAAAGCTCAAGAGGCTAAGGCAGCCGCCGAAGCCAAACAACTTGCTGAAGCTGAAGCCAAACGGAAAGCTCAGCTCGATATTCTTCGCACGAAGAAGGCAGAGAAAGCTGCCAGGGCTGCTCAAAAGGAAGCCGCTGTGGACATGGCACCAAAGGAAATTCCCCCGAAGCCAGTCGCAACTCCTGTCCCCGAAGCCCAAGCTGAAGCTGAACACAGTGAGCACAACTTTCCAGATGCTAGGGAAGGTGAACTGTGGGTCTGTCTGGGTCTGTGCCAGACATATTTCAAGCTTGCTGAAGCCATTCATCCTCACTCTGTGGATATTGGAAATACATATATCTCACCCAATCTTTCAGCAATGGTCGAAACTTTGTACAATCAGCTGAGAGATCTGCATTCAAGGAACAGATCTGAAACTGCAAAGACCCTGAAATTTCAGAAGAATGCAGATGAAGAATCTGATGAGGATTTCAAGAGCGAAGCAACTGCTGCTTCGAAGAAAATTGCTGCTGTCAATGAGCAAACCAAGCAGAATCTTCAAATTTTTCAAGACAAGCTGAAATCCGCTATCGAAGATTGCTGCAAATCGCATAATGCTTCGGTCATGGCGCTTGACTCCAAGAAGCGCGAAGCAATGATCCAACAATTAGCTTCGCCTCTTCCAAAGCTGCAACCTAGGAAGAGACGACTGCTTGCTGACACCGAAGAAGTTGATGAAGTCAGCTCCCACCCAGCCAAGAAAGCACCAAGAAAGGCATCGCCCCCACGATGCAAAATAATCAATCTTGGCAAACTTTCATCGAAGCCATCCGCCCCCGAAGTTGCTCCACCTCCACCTCAACCCGAAGCCAATCCACCCCGTGTTCAAACTCCACCTCCACCTCAACCTGCTCCACAACCGTCCGCTCAAGACAATTTTGCTCCACAACCATCTCCACCCCGTCAAGCCACTCCTGACAAAGATTACTCTTCAGCTCACTCTGCTGAGGAGTCCGAAGAAAAAGAAGAAGAAGCCCAAGTGCAAGCTGGACGTGCCGAAGCTGATGTCGAAGCAGAGGCCGAAGCCAATGAGTTGGCAATCGTCACTCAACCGCCGAGGCGAATCGCAGATGCCCGAAGGCATTGTATTCCTGCTCAAGACACCCAGTTGGACTCACTCTACCCCAGAGAGACTTTTCCCATTTTCATGGGAGAAGGAACTTCTTCAAGGCACGGTCCTGAGTTCGATATTGAAGTTCATCGCAAGAAGCTTAGATTCTTTGGCACTAGTCCATATGATTCACCAAGAACAGCTGATGACCTTCGTTTCTGGACAGCAGAACAACAAATCCTATACACGAAGCTTTACTGCCAGAAAGGAATTCTGTTCAGGCACAAGTACCTGGATTTGCACAGTCTAAATGCCGCAACATGCTTCCAGAACATAGTTGAAACCATTGAATCTCAGAATCTCACAGGATTATTTGCAATGGAAACTCCATTCAACTCCGAGCTAGTGAAGCAATTCTATGCTACTCTGTATGTCTCTGGAACCCCAGAAGACACTAGCACTTGGATTCTTGAATGGATGATTCAAGGGAAGGTGTTCAGGATGTACTCCGAAGAATTCATGGAAATTGTGAACATTCCAAGACACACTGGCAAACTTGCAAAGGTTCACATGTTACCGGATCCAACCGAAGCTGAATTCGCATCTTTACTGGATCCCGAAGTCACTGGAGATCACATGCCAGAAAACATACGCCCGAAGCATCTGGTGTTCAATTCCAAGACATGGTTCTATATTCTGTCAAACTCTCTGATGCCTCTTAGTACAGCGAATGAAGAATCAAACATACATTATCCAACTCGTCATGCTCTTATGAAGCTCACCCATGGACTTGTGTTTGACTTCGAAGACTGTTTTCTTCGCTACATGGTACAAGCTGCAGAAGTGGTCAATCAACTGAAGCCGTATGCTCCTTGGCTGCAAGCTATTTGCAACCATGGACGCAGTGAAGAATTCATAGCGAAGCATCACCCGAAGCTGTTCTGTCCTCCGGTCCGCGATACTATGAACATCTTCAGGCGGCCAAATGACCCCTTTGCAACATATGTAGGAGTCAGACAGCATATCAATGAGCGCAATATGTCGAAGCGATATCAGAAGGAAGTGTATCACTTCGAGGTTGCCATTCGGAATACTCAGTTGCTAGAAAACTTCATCGAAGGCAATCAACGTCAGATGCAACATCTATCAGATGAGATTAATCGAGTCGGAAACATTGCTATGAACAACAACCAATACCTGAAGGTATTGAAGCGTCATTCTTGGAAAGGACTTAGAAAGTTCAACTCAGTGAAGAAATTGCAAGCTGACCGTATATTCAAGGAATATCCTCACTTACAGCGAAACTTTTCAAGGAATGATTCTGTTGAACGCCCCAACCCCAAGATCCCTCCGCTGGAAAAGATCGAAGAAGTCTTATTCGTCAACCATGCAGAACAGATTCGCCCAGACACATTCTCTGATGAAGACTCCCACACGTCGAAGCATGAAAACGACCCCCTCGACGACAGCGATCTTGAATTGCTTCAAGCACCGATCGACTTCGACGAGGACGACTCACCAGTTTCGACCGAAGGCGATACTTCAGGAGATGAATCTTCGTCAGGCGAAGACATTCCGCAGGGTCCCAGGGGTGCAGCTGACGCGTAAATGCTCTCGATCTGCCTCTCAACCTTTTGTCCTTTTCTTGACAAAAAGGGGGAGAAATTAGCATCGATTGAGTTTAGATTCGCTGCGGGGTTTAGGGTTTTGATTCGATTCGATTTTGCATGTGTTAAGATTCGACAAACTTTCCATTTACTTCGATTGGGTTGTATCTTAACGTTTAACTTCGATTGTGAACTATGCTTATCTTATATGTTAATAACCCCGTGCTTGCGAGTTGCTCTTCTATACTTTATCTTGCAGGTGGTTATTTTCCTTAAGTTTACAGGTCTTTGGATGATTGCATATTCTTCAAGACAAATCATTTCAGTATGCAATTGATTCGCTAGGATATGTGTTAGGCTTCCCACTAATGATATTCTCGACAAGCATTCACTTCGATTATAAATCTTTGATGCTTGCATTCAGGGGGAGTCAAAAGCTTCATATCTTATAGTTTGCTCTCAACTCAAATTCAAATTCCATATCTTTCTATCGATGCCTGTTTTGTCAACAATAGTCCAAAAAGGGGGAGATTGTAAGAGCAAAGTTATATCCCTCATGAGTTTTGGATATTGTTGGTCAAAACAGTAGAGGAACTAACAAGTTTTCTAGTGTGAAACAGATAGTTAGGTTCCTGAAGTTATAGGTTGGTGATAAAGCTTCAACGAAGATTTACTCAGTTACCGAAGCATATCCTCTGGAGCGAAGCACATCACGGATGTCGACCCCTAAAAAGATAAGGAATCCTGAAGCACATCCTATCGAAGAAGTTGATCAAGATGGCGCAAGACTTAGTTGTTTTTGCGTAGTTCTTTTTACTTCTTTGAGTCATAGGAAAAACCGTACTATCAAGAGGGGTTTAGCAAATGTACTCCGAAGGTTTTGATGAAAAGACTCAGATCAAATCGAAACCAATGAGAAACCTGAACCGAAGAAATCTCATGTGAGCTAGGTAATGCTTCACCAGCGAAGACTTTGTTCTTTCGGCTTCTGAAGCAGAACCAAGTCCGTGAGTCAGCTTTACTTGGACCGCAAGTAAAGTTGCGCATTGATTGGAAATATGACCGTTGGGGACAGGTGTCAAGCTGTCACATCGGGTCACTTCAGTCATTTCGCACCTTGGGATTGCTACCTATAAATACCCCACCCCCGCCCTCATTGGCCGGGTGGCTGCTCCAAGTTTGAATTCCTGCAGAGGAAAGAGAGAGAGCAACCCCACCGAAGCACATCACAAACCCATCCACCGAAGCATAAGTCCTACTGATCTGAGTTGATTCATTATGACTTAGGAAGAAGTTTGCTAGCCTTGTTATCTTGGAGAACTGCAATTCTCCTAGACGGTTAGAGAGTTGTTCTTCAGAGAGCGAAGAGTTATTGTCGCCTCGAAGTCCAGTTTGTCAAAGGTTTCGGTGATTTCCTCAATAATCAACCAAGAGTGAAGAACTGACCAAGCTCAAGGAGTTTGGTGCAGTGGAGATATGGACGGAGAGAGGTTAGCTCCTGTGTTCAATCACAAGTCCCTCCAACCAGACGTAGCACTTTGCAGAGTGTGAACTGGTCGAACAAACATCGCCGAGTCAAGAGTTCGTTTTACCTTCCGCACTTACATTCTGTTTGTCCATTGCTTCAGAGTTTTGCTTCGATGCAATTGATTCGATGCTTTTGATTCGCTATGTTCTGCTTCGATTACGTTCTGCTTCTATGAATTCCTTCCTGTTAAATAGTTTCGGCTGCCATGTTATGCTTCACTTCAAAGTTTCATGTGAAAATTTGAAGTGATCATTCACCCCCTCCCCCTCTGATCACATACTTGGTCTAACAAAACTCAACAATATTAGTATCACATAAAAAATTCTTATCATGATCCACAAGCATAGAAAATTTGTTACTCTCCACATAAGCAAAATCATTCTCATTAGTAATAGTGGGAGCGAACTAAACAAAATAGCTATCACATGAATCATTCTTATCATGGTGCACTTGTAAAATTTTATTATTTATAGCATAGGTGTCATCACAATAATCATCATAGATAGGAGGCAAAGTATCATCAAAATAAATTTCCTCATCAAAACTTGGGGGGCTAAAAAGATCATCTTCATAAAACGTAGCATCCCCAAGCTTATGGTTTTGCATATCATTAGTATCAAAAGTATTAAAAGAAGACATGCTAATAACATTACTACTATCATGAGTGTTGTTCAAATAATAAAGCTCCATAGTATTTTTGATCTCCTCCTCAAACACTTCATGTCCGAATTCAAGATAGAGCTCATAAAGCTCTCTCATAATTTTTTGTTGTTTTCCATAAAGCCTAACTAGTGAAAATAAAAAAAAGAAACAAAATGATAATTGCAAGACCTAAAGATATACCTTCAACGCTTACCTCCCCGGCAACGGCGCCAGATATAGCTTGATGTCTACGCACGCTTCTATTCTTGTAGACTATGTTGGGCCTCCAAGCGCAGAGGTTTGTAGGACATCAACAATTTCCCTCAAGTGGATGACCTAAGGTATATCAAACTCAGGGAAGTAGAGGTTGAAGATGGTCTCTCTCAAGCAACCCTGCAATTAAGATACAAGAAGTCTCTTGTGTCCTTAACACACCTAATACAATGACAAATTGTATAGGTGCACTAGTTCTGCGAAGAGATGTTAAAATATGGGTGATAGGTGTGGCAAAGCAAAGTAATATAAATCTGTAATAAAAAGTGCAGCAAGCAAACATGTGACATAAGTGAGCACAAACGGTGTAACAATGGTGCAAACAAGGCCTAAGCTTCATACATTCACTAGCGGCAAGTCGCAACAACATTAACATAGTCTAATCACATGATATTTCCCATAAAACATGCAATGGAGACGCACTCGGCGGTCATTCCTTTGTGGTCAAGAGAGGACGATAATTATGTAGGGCTACAAAAGCACACCTCAAAGTTCGTAGTTCTCAATCTATGGATTTCCCAATGTCACTGCGGCCATCCAAAGAGAGTACCACAATCACCAGAACATATCTCAAAGATAGTCAAAGACAAGCACCAAGAGACTCTCAATCTTCAATCAACACACAAAGAGGAAATCACTCATGAAAATATTCTTCTAATCCATGTCCAATAGCACAAAAGGAACGAAATGGCCGTTGGGGCAATAAGCTGTTGTCGGGACCCGGGGTTAGCGTATGCAAGTCCCGCTACGACATAGTCATATGGAGAGCCGAGAACCGTACCCACTTGTCTAAGCAGACAAGGCCAAGAACAGAACGTTCTCGGAAAGCATCGTACGTGAGGGGCATCCCATCCAGGACGGATGATCAACTGAGATGGGTCCTCATCGTCTGCACACAAGTTTAATGATATGGGTGATGAACTCCCATATTCAAACACAAGTCGCCTCAACCATACTATCACTATCTCATAACTCTTACATAGACTTACTCCAGCCCGATCACTTAGTTGGGGTCTAGGGCGGGCTCGATCATACCACAAAGTGTGCACGAGGCGGAGTCTCGAGCAATCGCATCGCGATGCCCCAAGCTGCGCACATCTAAGGGCCACTTGGTGTATGAAAGACCGCCAACCAGATCACAACTAAGGTCTCGAAAACCCATACAAAGACATGCATGTTATAAACATACACGCAACACACATGCCTTGTATGAACAGCAGGTATCATTGCAATTCTCTACAAAGTATACATTTATTGATAACTCTCACAGAGTGCACACAGAGATCACAAGCATGTGATCCAACATTACAACAGACAAGAGGAAGCAAAGTAGGTCTGACTACAGACAAGTTTAACAAATGGCTTAAGAAGCCTTATTTAAACACAAGCCCTCCACGAGGGAACCAGTCGTCTGACTGGGACTAGACTAGCTTGATCTTTAGTCGTCGAGCTCGATGAAGAAGCCACCTTCGGGGTCAGTGGGTTCATCTAAAACATAGAATAAGCAAACGTGAGTACAAAGTCGTACTCAGCAAGACTTACATAGGAGCTAAACTACTCATGCACATGTATCAAGGTAAAGGGAGGTGGGGTTTCACTTGCAGAAGTGCCAGCTTTGACTTGGCTAATCCTGAACTGCGAGTACCAGACTTGAGGTAAGAAGCATACACGAGTCCACTACTTTCTCCAATCAATTACACCACTATGGTTCCTTCCTCGACTTCCCCACGAGAAAGCACACCATAGCACTCACACTTATCTTGGTGTATTTTAGAAGTATCCAGTTCAAGTTGTCTAATAATCAAGCTAAGCTTTCCAAGTAGTCCTTAACCGCGGACGCGGCTATTCGAATAGTTTTGTTAACCCTGCAGGGGTGTACCGCTACACACACATGATCATCGGTTACCGCCTTTGTACTCGACACCGTTCAAGAAGTGTCGGCGAGGATGCTCACCACAACTGTTACCTCATAGCCTATCTAGTCCGAGAAAGCCGCCTACCTGGGTTGGCTACCACTATCGTGAACCCGGCCGGTTTACCGAAGTGGACCCAGGTGATGTGTGCGTGGTGCATAAGCCGGTCTCGGTTGAGCCGTTCTCTCACTTAGCAGCCAGGCCACAAGCCTACCAGAACTCTGAACTATTGCGACATCTGGACATCGAAAGGGATGAGTTAATAGGTTGAGAGGGGTCAGTGAGCCCAATGTGTGGTTGTACTCTTCATCTTGGATCACCACACAAGAACTCGGACTTAGGGCGGTGTTCAACGAGACAACCCACTGTGTACTCCTACACAACCTCTCATCGTTCACCTTGTATTAGGGTAGATTCACCAACACATTTCCACCATCATCACCAGGATCACTACCATCCCGACTCACATAACAGTAACATCATTGTATCACTCTAAGCATGCAATAAGCAGTAACAATTGCAGGGCCCACATGATATCAATCAACTCCTACATTTGCTAGGATTGTGGTTTGCTTACTACTGTGACAAATGATAGGTCATGCAAAGGAATGGGTTCATCTATGCGGTAGAAACGTAGCATGGTAATCATCCTATACAATGCATAAGCGAGACATGAGAGGGAAGTGGGATTTTATCGACATGATCAATGGGGGTTTGCTTGCCTTGCTGACGAGGTTCGGGTTCGGGGTCTTCAACGAAGGGGGCAGCCTCCTGTTCCGGTTCCACCTCTACTCGACAAACAACAAACGAGGTAGCAAAGTAAATACAATGCAAAATCACATGGTTGAAGGTTGAAACTTGATGTATATGCTTTGATGTGTGAAGCAATTCCATTTAAATGGAGTATATTGCAAATTGAATTGCAAATTCAAACTCCAATTTGAATTCAATTTTGCCAAGTTGCACATGACATTGTTTGATCAAGTTAAATCATTTTGAAATGTGTATGATGTGCCTCTGAAGTTCAAGTATAATGTGGTATGTTGATATGGTTCAAATTGCAAAAGCATTTGAAATGAATTTGATTTAATTTCATTTAAACCAAATAGCAAATGCTACTGGTCACATTTTAAATTCAACTCAAACATGGTTGAAAGTTGGATATTTGGATAGCTTATTTTCTCCTGATCATTTTTCATATATTATTTGTTAAATTTGGAGTTAATATGAATTTTTTATGAATTTCCAAAGTTTGGGCTAATTTCTGGATTTTTCTGTTTTTCTTTTAATCTGGAAATTCTTTTATTGCGTCAGCACTGAGTCAGCATGACATCAGGGGTTTTTGACCCAGTCAAACTGACATGGGGGCCCCATCTGTCATGGACTCAGGGGCTAATCCCCTCTCTGTTTAATTAAACAGAGAGGATTAGGGGGCCTGGGGCCCACTGTCAGCCTCACTGGGGGTGGATTAGGGGGTTAACTTAACCCCGCCACGTCGGACTTGCCGGCGGCTAGCCGCCTGTGACCAAAACCGCGGCGGCGCTGCTCTGGATTGCGCTTCCGGCCACCATCTGGCGCGCTGTGACCACCAAAAGGCGGACCGTGCACGCCCGCTTCACCCAGCACCAACGGGGAGGCTCGGGAGGGGCCGGAGCCTCGTCGGCGACGTGCTCGGGCGGCGGCCGTGGCACGGCTTTGAAGCAGAATATGGTGTGGTGCACAGGATGACACCATAGATAGCCCGTTCGGCTCCTGGAGGGCTCAGGAACGTGATGCACACCAAGACTCGGACGGGGAGGCACAGGAGCGAGCTCGAGCTCAACCATGGCGGGGTCGTGCTTGGCTCCCATGGAGGAATCGGCTAGAAAGGTTGCGGGGCGCTGCAAGCTTGGGGGAAACACGCAGTAGCTCAGCGCGAATCGAACGGAAGCAACAGAAAGCTAGGGGAGGCTTTAACGGCGGCGAATCGACGACGGCGAGCTCGCGGGTCTGGCGAGTTCTCGGTGAAGCTTGCGTCTCATCTGGTCCGAATTGATGCGTCTCCTTCTGCTAGTCGACGAAGCCGAGGACGGCGATCACGCTGGACATCTTGGATGGGCTCCTCGGCGTCGATGGCCACGCAGGGGCGCTTCGGTGCTCCGGCGAGTTCTTCTGTCGACGACGAACACGGCGAGGGAGGAGGGGGAGGTGGCTCTAGAGGGAGGGGAATGGAGCTGGGCGTCTCCCAGACGTGCGAGGCGAAGGGATAAGGGCTCGGGGCAGGCAGGCAGCTGCCTGTCGTGCCCACGGCGCTCGCCGGCGAGGTGCTTGCCTGCCTGGAGGGGAAGAAGACGCATGTACCCCCTCCAGGTGGGCTGGGCCGGCTGAGGTGAGTGGGCCTCGCCCCTGGGCGAGAGGTAAGTCCTTCTCTTTTATTTTTCTGTTTTTCTTTTCTGTCATTTGTTTTGGCTAGCTAAAAAAATAGCAAACCAATTTATTAAATGCTGAAACTTTTTATGTGGCATCACAAAATACAAGGCTAGCCACTTGTAAAGTTTGAACATTTTAAATTCAAATAATTTGAACTTTAACTCAAATAGGGGTTTTTGGTTAGTTCCAAGGCACTGTTTGAATATTTGAAAAATCCATGAGCATGGGGTGGGTCCCACATCACTTGATATGTGATCACACTCATTTATAAGACTTTTCAAAAATCTAACATGAATTTTTGGAGAAGATTTTTATCTGGCCTTTTGAATTAATTCGTCTGGGGGGGGGTTCCTTCTCCCATTTTGCTTTTGAATTTGATTTCAATGACTTCTTTTGAAGTTTTTATCATGATGCAAGGTGACTTGATCCTAGCACATTACCTAACAAAGGGTTCTGACAGCTGTGCAAATGTCGGACGTCCCTTCGGAGTCGGACGTGCGAAAGTCCAAATGTGAGACGTCCGAAATAGGTCAGACGTCCGTAATGTTCTAGAGGAACACAACATGCAGCACAGGGATCTGAGCAGTGACAAATGTATCGGACGTCCGAATCCGACAAAACGGACGTCCGAGGGACGACGAACGTCTGCCAATTTTGCAGGCTCACTGGACATTTGTGCGCAATCTGGAGAGCGAAGAGTTGGACGTTCGAAAGGTTTCGGACGTCCGAAGTGTCAAACGTACGAACCACGTCGGACTTCTGGTGAAATTGCATGCTCACTGACATCTCCAATCGAAAACCTGCATGTGAAATTTCGGACGTCCGAAATGAGTCAGACGTCCGAAACTTTGAAATGTCGGACGTCCGATGGATGTCGGACGTCCGAAAGAAGGTATTTAATTTTTACACTTAGCCTTAGTTCTGTGTTGGAATGTATTTGTTTTAATTAGCTTTTATCAAATCTTAAACACAAACCCACCGATCCCCTCTTAATAGTGCGGGGATCCCTCTACTCAAGAATAACCGAAAAGCTTACGCTTCAACTTCATTGGTTCCATTTCTTGAGCAATTTGATAAGATCAAATGGTCCTTGATCCACCACCACAACGAACCGAGGACAAATGCCTGAGATATACTTGGAAAACATGATTAGTCCCCTATATGTATATTGTCATCAACATCAAAATATAATTAAGGGCATGATTGCACTTTCAATCGCCCCCTTTTTTGGTAGTTGATGACAACATACATATAGCTCCCAAAATTATTCAAATCTTAGTTTTAGTGGGAGCAAGTTTTATTATGATCTCCCCCTTAATGTGTGCATATAAGATTCTTGACTTTCAAGCAAGATGCACACATTGGGGCGAGTCACAACACATGATATGAAGGCAAGATTATTAATCATTAATCAAAATGTCAAGGCTAGCAATCATTGATTATGGAGATGACAAAGTGGATTGCACCCGAATATGAGTAAGGAAACATATGACAAGAAGTTTTAAGCCAGACGCAAGATCAACACCATGCATAACACCAAGGTCACACGTTTTGCATAAAACACATAAAACTGTCTTAGCCACGTAAACCAAACACAACCAAGTTCATACAACGAGATAATCAAGATACGATCTCATACGCGACACCTAGACACCATAAAATAAAACTGATATGACTCTCCCCCTTTGGCACCAAGTACCAAAAAGGGGCAGTAGCACAGAAAGACACTAGTGAGTCCCACTACCGCTCGCGCCAGGGTCTCCAGGGAAGAAGTCCGCCCACTCTGCTGTTGCTATGCCGAGTTTTCTGGGATCCGATGGATTATGAGACTATGTTCAGATTGTGTTTGAGTAATATATTTGATTCTCATCTTTTATATTTATGTTCTTGAGTAATTCTTGCATGTTCTCCGTTGCTGTTTATTGCTTTGGCAAAGTAGTAGGTACTCCAAGAGGGAGCGTTATGCATGATTGTGGGTTCATGCCCCCTGATGACTAGCTTGAGTGACAGAAACATGAGTCTAGGGGATGTGTTGTTGCCACAAGGGAGAAAAAACGGTGGTTGTACTTGCGGGTGCAAGGATTGTTTACTTTACGCAAAGTTCTTTAATGCAGTTGTCTGTTGCTTTAAGTTTACACTTTGGGTGGGATTCGTAACTTAATACCAGCGAGATGTTCTGGATAGATATCTCAAGGTGGATGATTAGTAGGTAGATGTAGATGGATTTCGGTCTACTTGTCTTGGCGTACCGCCCGTGTTTTTGAGCCTCTTCCTTTCTTTATAGCATAGTTAGCATTAGTTTGCGCACATAATCCTGTCAATTGCCCAACTGTAATTTGTTTACCTCGCATGGCTAATTTATCGTCTTTTGGGAGAGAGACATCACTAGTGAACATCATTGGATCCCGGTCCATATTTCCAACACTTTTTACACCCACGATTTATTTTCTTCTTTATTTACCTTTCCGTTGCTATCACTATAATTATTATCCCGTGTGTTTTATCCTTTGTAAACAACAAGGCCGGAGGGATTGACAACCTCTCTGAACTCGTTGGGAGCAAAGTTTTCTGTTGTGTGTGCAGGTCCACGTCAACCGCC
This sequence comes from Bromus sterilis, assembly GCA_950022295.1. NCBI lineage: Eukaryota > Viridiplantae > Streptophyta > Magnoliopsida > Poales > Poaceae > Bromus > Bromus sterilis. The sequence continues at coordinate 247,755,246 of OX465598.1, read as the reverse complement.
TAATTGCTGGCGCCGTTGTCACCTTCCTGTCGTTGTTGAGTCCTACTGGAGACAAACCTTGGTATCTTCACCGAGGGAAATTTGCTGTTGTCTACATCTCAACCTTCCACTTTGGGTAACCAACGAGGGGCGAGAAGCCATCAATCTCCAAGGGAGAGGAGACCACAGACTGAATGAGCGCCAAGATAAAAGCAGCATGAGGGTAGCTCTCCATCCGGATCTCATGCCAAAGATAGTGTGGCACATCAAGACGCTTGTCGGGGGTGTCATGGATATGGCACATCAAAGTGTTGGCAGAACTACTGCAATGAGTCTTATCCCTAGACTTGGGATAGAGAGTCCTGAGCACGTACTGGTACATGAACTGATAGGGATGCTTCCAGATGGATATGTCATTTGGCTTCCTGAAGCAGTCATCACCTTTAATCCCAAACTTAACAAAACAAAGACAGTCATAGATCCCCTTAGCCTTCTCCTTCTTGTTGGTAGCATGAATCCGGACCCCAGAGGAGCAAAAGCCCAGAGCCTTCTGAAACTGAGCAAACGAGGCAGTGCACAACTGCTCCCCAGTCATCCATGAGATCTCTCTATTAGTGGTATGGAAGTAGCATGTAGCATAAAACTGTAGGATCGCAGCAGTGTTCCATTCACGCCGGAAGCCAAAGACTGGACCAAGTCCCACAGAAGCAATGAGATCCATCACACCGGGAAACTTCTCCGGATTGGCCCGGATGAAGTCAAGGGGAATGCAGGCATGAGAGTTTGCAAGTTCCTGACGAACTGCCACTGACGTGTAAATATCTGTCTGCACATTGGTTCGGAACCTGCCATCCAGAAAATCCGGAGGAGCCACAAACTGATTGACACGGCGAAGCTTGCGGTATGCAATCAAGTGAAATCTTGGAGTAATCGGCCATCAGACGGCCAATAGCCACAACCGGCTCGGAGGAGATGCGAATCGGAGGCACATCAGTGTCCTCAGCATCACGATCTTCGGACGCCGAAGATGATCACTTAGCCGGCCGACGAACGCCAAGCTTGGAGGGACGAGTCACAACCTCCGGGGGATCTCCGGCAGCAAACATATTCTCCCCTTCAACCGCAATGTCCTCCTCTTCCTCAAATTCTGATCCAGAGTCGATGTCCTCCGCGCTAGGAGTGTGCTCACTATCCGACGGTGGGTCGGTGTACATATGATGCTTCATACGGTGACAAAGACAAGGCGGTTCATTCGAGTCCCCGGAACCACCTAGCCACATGAGAGGCACATGAGCAATGAAGCCCAACCCTTCAACGGGAAATAAGGGGGACACAAAGTGATGGCACGCACGGATAGGAGAAGGTGTATTAGCATACCACGGGAACGAGAGGCATCACGATGCTTATGAGCGGATGTTTTTGTCCTTTCCATCGCGAAACCCTTGAGCAAGGAGAGGCGAGAATGAGGCAAAATCCCGGCACCCATGGAAAAGAAACCAATTGGATGGAACGATAGATCGGGAGGAGAAGTACCACGGGGGAGTAGATTCGGAGGGGAGAAGCACCGGGGAGGGCGGGGCGGCCGGTGGCGACTCCATGCGGCAGCAACGCAAGATGAGAGCAGAGGGAAACCGACTAAGAGGGAAGAAACTAATCCCCTCGGCCCGACGACCAGTTTATACAGCGCAGCCACTTTCGGATGTCCGATGAGTTTCGGAAGTCCGATATGTCGGAAGTCTGAAAGCCGTCGGATTTCCGAAAGTGGTTGAGTCGTGAGAACCAGGCCAAGCTGGGAAACGAGGTGAGGGGGAACCAGGAAAGTTCGGACGACCGATCCGCTGTTTTGGGCACGCCACTGGACATTTAACTCGGAAGTCCGAAACATTTTCGATTGTCCGAAAATTTTGAGAAGTATTTTACTTGAAAATTCCAATTTGATCAAAAGTAATATATAGATAGATACTCATAAACATGACAGGGTCCAAAGGTAGAAAAACACAAACAATCAAGATCACATAGGCACACATGGATGAGCAAACAAGCCTTTCGCAAAGGAGAGGCGGTGGCCGAGGCCACCATGTTTGAGTGTATTATGCTTTGACACCGCGAAGATGTACCTTGGGTCCAAAGACACATACTCCATCGATAACCGCTACACGTGGTTTCACCGTGGTGAGCACGCGGATTGCTGATGTGTGAATCCATTTAGGCATCACGTAGAGAGTTGAGAACTCATTAATTGAGTTTCTCCCCTACATACATGCCTACATCTAAACACGATATTCGCTATGTGCATGAATGAGAGCAAGATACCCCTAGGCAGAGAAGCTATAACGTTCCAAGATACCGAGTTCACCCCTTCGTTGGCAAAACCTCGCTTCATCCAATGGCTTGGTGAAGATATCTGCAAGTTGCTTTTCGGTGCCCACATGTGCAAGAGCAATATCTCCCTTTTGAATATGATCCCGTATGAAGTGATGACGAATGTCAATATGCTTGGTGCGAGGATGTTGACAAGGGTTGTTGGCAATCTTGATAGAACTTTAATTGTCACATAAGATGGGTACCTTCTGATAGATGAGTCCATAATCCTTCAAAGTCTTCCTCATCCATAGGATTTGAGTAGAACAACTTGCGGCGGCCACATACTCGGCTTCGGCGGTGGAGAGGGAGACACAGTTTTGCTTCTTGGAGTGCCAACTTACCAATGAGCGCCCAAGAAATTGGCATGACCCAGATGTTGACTTCCGATCCACCTTGTCTCCGGCCCAATCCTCATCGGTGTACCCCAAGAGATCAAACTTGGCTTCCTTGGGGTACCAAAGGCCCAACAAAGGTGTATGAACAAGGTATCTAAGAATGCGCTTAACCGCCAAATGATGACTCTCCATAGGAGACGCTTGATATCTTGCACACATTCCTACGCTAAGCATAATATCCGGTCTAGATGCACAAAGGTAAAGAAATGACCCTATCATAGAACGATATAGAGTAGTGTCAAATGGAACACCGGAAAGGTCTTGATCTAGATATCCCTTGGTTGGCATGGGTGTCTTGCATGGCTTGGCATCTTTCATACCGAACTTCACGAGCATGTATTGAATGTACTTTGTTTGGGAGATGAAGGTTCCTTCGGCAAATACTTCATGCTCCCCATCATGGACATCTCAAAGTTCTTGGTCATAGTTTCCGAGAACCACTTGCATAAAGATGGATTAGGAGAACCAAATATTATGTCATCTACATAGAACTTTTTACATCCATTTGAAATAATGGAAATCCATTGAATGCGGCATAAGCAAGGAACATGCGTATAGATTAAAGAGGGCAACAGGAGCTAAGGTGTCATCAAAATCCAAGCCTTCAACTTGGGAGTACCCTTGAGACACTAGCCTAGCCTTGTTGCGAATGATATTACCATATTCATCTTGCTTGTTCTGGAAGATCCACTTAGTTCCAATGATGTTATGACGTTGACCGAGAGGCCTCTCCATGAGAGACTGATACGTCTCAAACGTATGGATAATTTCTGCTCGTTCCATGCATGTTTTGTGTGATGTTTCTATGATCTAGATACACTTTCATATACTTTTGATCATATTTGGACTAACCTACTAACTCAGTGCATCCCAGTGCCAGTTCCTATTTTCTGCTATTTTTTTATTTCAGTTTTCCCCCATATTAAAAATGCTCCAAAAATTCGGGAAAATCGGATAAAAAAATCAGCGCAACGGAGCCTTCCAGAATCACCAAAGTGGGGCCAGAGGGGCACCACTAGGTGTCCAAGCGGCCACCTGGCGCGGCCAGGGGCCTGGCGGCGCCGGGGGGGGGGGGCTGGACCCCTGGACCCCTGGTGGCCCCCCTGGCTGCTCCCCTTCGCATCTTTATTCTCTGTCACGGGGAAACTCCGAAGACAGAACCCTATTTCGCAAACTTGCCTCTGTTCTGCCGCCGCCGCGCTTCCAAGATCGGGAGCACCGTCAGGACCCTTTCCGGCACCCTGCCGGAGGGAGGATCGACCTCCGGGAGCTTCTCCTCCACCATGGACGCTTCCCGGATATGTCGTGAGTAGTTTCCTTTGGACCATGGGTCCGTGATCAGTAGCTATGTGATGTTCTCCTCCCCTCTTTGTTCTTCATGGTTTAGACCTTGTGAGCTGCCCTACATGATCGAGGAACATATGTAATTTTTCTGCTATTGCTAAACTAAGTTTGATGGGATATGATGGATTATGAGATTATGTTCAGATCGTGATAGATTAATATATTTGGTTTTTATCTCTTATATTTTGTTCCTAAGTAATTCTTGCATGTTCTCCGTTGCTTTTTATTGCTTTGGCCAAGTAGTAGGTAGTGACTCCAAGAGGGAACGTTATGCTCGATTGTGGGTACATGCCCCCTGATGACACGCTTGAGTGACAGAAACATGAGTCTAGGGGATGTGTGATGCTAGCAAAGAAGATACTTCTCTCGCTCCTCGTTGGTTACCCAAAGTGGAACGTGAGATGTAGCGTAGAAGCATATTTCCCCCTATGCAGAGGATAGGGTTTGTCTCCCGTAGGACTCGCAGAAATACAAGAAGGTGGTAAAGTGAACAGTGGCGCCGAGGTTGCTAACTTCGCTTGGACCTGCACACACAGCAAATAACTTTGCTCCCAACGAGTATAGAGGAGTTGTCAATTCCTCCGGCATTGTTGTTTACAAAGGATCAACGCAAGAGATAATAGTAGTGGGAACTGAAAGTAAAGACCGAAAGTAAATTGAAGGTGTAAACAATGATGGAAATATGGACCGGGGCCCCGTGATGTTCACTAGTGATGTCTCTCTCCCAAAAGATGATAAAAGTGCTTGCGAGGTAAACAAATCACAGCTGGGCAATTGACAGGATTATAAACGCACCGCAATGCTAACTATGCTACAAAAGAAAGGAATAGGCTCAAAAGCAATGGGCAGAACGCCAAGGTAAGTAGACCGAAATCCATCTGCATCTACTACGAATCATCCACATTGAGATATCTATCCAGAACATCTCGCTGGTATTAAGTTGCGAATCCCATCCAAAGTGTAAACTCAAAGCAACAGACAACTGCATTAAAAGAACTATGCATAAAGTAAACAATCCTTGCACTCGCAAGTACAAGCACCGTTGTTTTATCCCTGGTGGCAACATCACATCCCCTAGTCTCATGTTTCTGTCACTCAATCTAGACATCAAGGGGCTGAACCCACAATCAAGCATAATGATCCATCTTGGAGTTGCAACAAATCACTTGGCCAAAGTAAAATACGGCAACGGAGAACATGCAAGAATTTACTAAAGAACACAAATATAAAAGAGAACCAAATATATTACTCATCACAATCTGAACATAATCAAATAATCCATCAGATCCCAGCAAACTCAGCATAGCAACATAGAAAACTACAAAAGTGCATCGATCATGTGAGGCAGCTCACGAGGTCTCGAAAGTGCAAGCACAAAAAGGGGAGGAGTACATCACATAGCTACTAGTCACGGACCCATGGTACAAGGGGGACTACTCACGGCACATCCGGGAGGCGTCCATGGCAATGGATGGTCTCTTGGAGGGGATTCCTCCGTCCGGCAGTGTGCCGGGGCAGCTTCTCCTGGCAACCCCGATATTGAAACGTCGGCGGTGGCGGTAAAGAGAGGAGAACGGGAATAGCAGATCGATATTAGGGGTTTCTGTCACTGGGGGTAAATATAGGCGAAGGGGGCACCGAGTGGGGCCACAGGGCAGCCACGAGGTCTCCTGGCGCGGCCTAGGGTGGGGCCACGCCAGGGACCTTCCTGGGGCCCTGGTTGGTCCACCCCCACCTCTCTTGATTATTCGGGAAGCTTCCGGGTCGCTGATTTTTATTGGATTTTCCGGAATTTATTTGGCACTTTTAATGGCCGGAAAACCTGAAATACAAAAACAGCAGAAAACAGGAACTGGCAACTGGGTGCACTGAGTTAATAGGTTAGTCCAAATATGATAAAAAGTGTATGAAAGTTCAAGCAAAACATGGAAAAGTCACACAAATCATGCTTGGAGCAAGCAGAAATTATAAATTCGTTTGGGACGTATCAATATGTTGTGTCCACAAGGGGGAAAACAACGGTGCTTGTAACCCCGGTTGCAAGGATTTTTTACTTTACGCAAAGTAATTTTTAATGCAGTTGTCTGTTGCTTTGGGTTTACACTTTGGGTGGGGCTCGCAACTTAATACCAACGAGATGTTCTGGATAGATATCTCAAGGTGGATGATTAGTAGCAGATGCAGATGGATTTCGGTCTACTTATTTTGGCGTACTACCCATGCTTATGAGCCTCTTCCTTTCTTTTGTAGCATAGTTAGCATTGCGGTGCGTTTATAATCCTGTCAATTGCCCATCTGTAATTTGTTTACCTCACATAGCAGTTTTATCGCCTTTTGGGAGAAAGCATCACTAGTGAACATCACGGGACCCCGGTCCATATTCTCAACACTGTTTCCAAGCTCATTTATTTTCTCGCATTTACTTTCAGTTGCTGTCATTATCATTATCTCTATTGTTTGATCCTTTGTAAACAAAAAGACCGGAGAGATTGACAACCTCTCTGAACTTCGTTGGGAGCAATGTTAATTGTGTTGTGTGTAGATCCGCGTCAGGTGCACCGCTGACACCTACTTATCATCGCCGGAGTCCTACGGGAGACAAACCCTATCCTCTACATAGGGGAAATTTGCTGCTATCCTACATCTCACCTTCCACTTGGGGTAACCAACGAAGGGCGAGAAGCCATTATCACTTCCACGCCATCAAGAAAATTTCTGGCGCCGTTGCCGGGGACTCCGAGTGATAAGATAGGGGAGTTGCCCAGTACCTTTTACCTTTACTTTTTAGTCTTGTTAGTTTAACTTTCTGTTTTTATCTTTGTGTCTTATATTCAAAATCACACAAAAACTATTTATCTTGCTAGTAGCTGTCATTATGTCTGGTCCTTTTGCCTTTGTTGAGACAGAAGTTCTCACCTTTAAACAGAAAGGTGGTGAAAGTTTAAAAGATGCTTGGTATAGAATTAATGACTCTCAAAAAAGAGCCATCAAGAAGCAACCCACTACTATCCTGCTTAGAAATTTTTATGTTGGGATTACTCCTTGGAATAGGTTCATATTAAATACTGCTATTAGTGGGAATTTCCTAGAATCCCCAATTTGGGAGTCTCTTAATGTTATTGGAAATCTTGTTGGAAACCTCCCTATTGTTAGCATACAAGAAGATATAACTCTAGCTCACATTATGAAGAAACATGAAAAGATAGAGTTATAAATACCAAGTATAACTAGGATAAATGAGTTGGATCGCAAGATTCAAGGGAATTTGAATAGGCTCGATAGCTCCATGCATAAAATTATTAAAACTTTGGAGACCATCAAATTCCATGATATGGATCCTTCTAGGATTGATACGTTTAAGGAAATCATTAATAATCTAGGGAACACTTTCTCCTGAATCAAACCCAAAAATGTAGAGACTCCGACAAGAAAGGAACCCAAGTTCAACTATGTACCTAAGGTTCCCCGAGCCAAAAATAATCCACCCACTGCCAAGGAAGTTGAAACCGTGAAAACTTTGGAAGAAATACATCTTTTTGACAAATTTATAAATGAAGCTTCCACTGATTTTCCACATTTTGGTTTTCTCACTAGAAGTATCTTTATTAGTCCTTTATTTGAAAGACCTCTTAAGAATAGTTGTACAATTGAAGAGCTTTTTGATGATCTTGATGATGGATCAATTGATACGACTTGATCTTTTGCCTTATGCCTAGCTTAATGGCGTAAAAGAAAGCACTTGTTGGGAGGCAACCCAAGATGTTTTTTACTTCTATTTTTAGCGGTCTTGATGATTATTACTACTGTAGCAACATCATTGTATCTTTATTTTCAAGCTTTGTGCCAAGTTATAGCCTCATATGCCAAGGGAAGTGAAAGTTCTGACATGCTGTCCAGAAAACAGATTCTGTCTTCGTGAGGGGAAAAATTGGATCAAATCACCAGTTCATCTTTTTGAGCTTATTTTTTACACAACATGCTCTATACAATCACGGAACTTTCTGTTGGATATATGCACTAGAAGCAAATAATATATGATTATTCCAATATATCTAAATAAGTTCATGACCAGTTTCATACTGTGCTGGAACTGTATCAGTGAAATAATGATACAAGTGTGGTATAGAAACAACCAGAGTTCCTAGTCAGCCTCTCATGATGACTAGTTTATCGTCAACTGATGAATGTGGTTTCACGATCCTGGACAATCAAGTTAATTGACGGTAAGGTCACCTCATTGAATGAATGACGTGATGAACATTACCCAATGCAAGCATTGCAACATGATCAAATCGTAAAAGTTTAGTGTTGTAATTACAGAACGCAGTAGCCTTTTCCTTTGACCGTGAGATCACGGATAATTGCTATCTTCTGAGGATGCTTTGAGTGCATTAACCGTCACACTGAAACATGGTGACCATAAAGGTGTATCTTGGGCTATCCGATGGGATATGTTGAGGAGTGTTGATTCAAGAGCGGGATTTGTCAATCCATATAATGGAAAGATACTTCATGGCCAACTCGGTGAGATTGCATCCATAAAGCTGCGCAACGTTAGACTAGGTCACAAGGATGAATATCACGGAACGAGTGAATAAAGATTTGTCGGTAACAAGATAGAACTAATGCATTGGATGCAGTTGATTGAATCTTGGACTAATCTAGTATTGCATGACAAAGGGAATGGTATACAATGTGAACGGTCCAATCGGTTACTTCCGGAATACACAGGGGTCATTATGGGCATCCAGGTCCCGCTATTGATCATTGACCGTCGCCTTTGTCTCGGTCATGACTGGATTGTTCTCGGACCGTAGGGTAACACACTTAAGGGCTCGATGAATATCGCATACCTATTCGGAACTATCGGAGTTACCGGAGAAGAGAGAAAGACGTACCGGAAAAGTTCCGTGTTGGTCCGAAGGTTGTTCGCAGTGAGCTGGAAGGAGTTCCGGATCATCGGGAGATGAAATAATATGTATTATTTATTAATTAAGTGAATTAATAATTAATAACATTTTATTTATAATTAAAAAGTGCAATGGTCCAGCTTTGGGAAAGAAGCCCATTAGGGGAATAAAGGAAAAAAGAAAAAACAGAGAGAGAGGGAGGCGCCATGGACCCTAGGGCCCATGAGGGGTGCGCCCCCTCCTCCCTTGGTCGGCCACCTCCCCCTAGCAAGGGACTTTAGTCCCACCTTGCTAGGGGAGAGGGGTTGACTCCCTCCCCTTTGCCTATATATAGATGGGCAGGGTGCACATATTTAATACACAGAAATTCGTGAGAAAATAAATATTACTCCGAATTGAGATCGGTTTTCACCGGTCTTCTCCCCTCTCTCGTCTCTCTCAAACCGGGGCCCCCTTGCCTGGAACCTGTGCTGGGATTCAGTCTTCTCCACTATACGCACGCCGTCGTGCTGCTGAAACTCTAGTTCCGGAGGTCTACTTCCGCCACCTTCGTTGGACCGGAGAACGGAGGTCGTCATCGAGTCCGTACATGTGCGAGTACTAAGAGGTGCTACATGTGCGGCACTACCACCCAACAGGGTGCTAACACAGCCAGGGGGATGTGAAAGGTTTACGGCTTCATCAACCACGTTTGCGGGAACGTTTCCCGCGCAACGGACTACACCCCGAGGTATGTTATTCCGCAAGTCTTTCCGTTACAGCATTACAGCTAGATAGATCTTGGGTTAAGGGCGGCGCTAGTTAGAAAAATTATTGTTTTCTGCTGCGAGACCCAACAGTGGTATCAGAGCTAGATCTATGCTTCGTTTTGCTGTACGGTTAGAACACATCGGGGATGTGGGCGTTGATTCTACGATTGTTACCCTCTCACGTGTACTTTTTATATCTGTGGCATTGTTTGATGAAGCTGCCCCTGACCGACCTTACGCGTACGCTTACGCGAGACTGGTTCCACACTTGACATACGGTTTGTACCGTATAAAGTGGCTCTGGGGTGTCTGTCTCTCTTACTTTAGCGGATATGGCATTTTCAATGGAGGGCCCCAGACGGGGTGTAATAGAGACAATCTATAATCAACGTTGTGGTTCAATGTTCGTAGAAACGGTTGATCTATGAAAAGCCCTAGCAGCCACGTAAAACATGCAATATACAAATATAGAGGCGTCTAACTTTATATTGCAGAGGGGGCTATTGTTGTTTGCTTAATGTTGATGTAGTGATAGCTTTGCAATGTGTTACTAGAAAGTAGTAAACGTTCATCATGATGAAACAAACTTAAATGGAGACACTGTAGACTTAGTGCCACCATGATCATACATCTTAAAACTTGCTAGTATAGGATACACGACGGTAGCATTAAATAAGATGATCCCTTATAAAATGCCAAACATAAGTATTCTACCGAAGTGTGCACCACCTGGAAGGTTCTCTTTATGATAGGCAGGACGTGACGATCGGGTGTCATACATACATTAGAGTTCGCATGAGGTTGGGCCTGGCAAGCCTAGCATATGTCGATATGGCCTTGCTAAGCAGCATATAACACTAAGGTCAATTTGGCGAGCCTAGCATATGTAGATATAGCCTCGGAATACAAGAGATCGAAAGATCGAGCATGAGTCACATATAGGATGTGATCGCACAAACTAGTTGTCTACCTTTGAAACTAATCCGTCGGCCGTTGTGATATTCGAGGACGGATAGTGAATCTGGATCATGTAATCACTAAAACTTCTTAGGGATGATTGTTTTAGTGTGAGCTCATCTATAATATGATTATTATGAACTCATTGTTATGAACTAGTCTTAATTTTTTTCCTTGCAAATATTTTGTAGAAAATTAAAATGGACATGAATCAGTATCATGGATTGGTTACTTTCTTACGTGGTGAAAGACTTAAAGATGATGGGTCAAATTTTGTTGATTGGTACTTATACCTTAGAACTGTGCTCAAGAGAGCTAACCTCTTGTTCGTGATTCAAGAGCGTATGGGAGACCCTCCAGTAGACAACATGGATGAAAAAGTAATGCTTGATTACCATAATCATCGAAGGACTTACGCCATGGTTAAAAGTGTCATAGAAAATAGCTTTCCGCAAGATTTACATGAACAATATGCGGATATGGACACGTTTGACACAATCGACATGATGAAGTCATTGTTTATACATCAGTTCAGAGTGGCCAGATTTGAGTTAGAAAATGAGTTTCTTACTACAAAGATGGAAGAGAACACTTGTCTGAAAACTCACGTAGCCAAGATGCATGGGATACATCTGAAACTCGTGGAGGACTTTGACTATTGGACCACAGAGGAGTCTCCTATAAACACGGTGCTACACTCGCTTCCACCGAGTTACACAGACTTTGTCCATGACTATGTCGGAACAGGTGAAAGCCTTCAGTTCTTTGAGTTCATGGTCAACCTCCGAGATTTAGAGGTTGAACCCATTGAAGGATAAATTTTTGATGGAGAAGGTATATGTTTGATATACTCGTTATAAATGTTTGTTCCCTTATACACCATTTACAGTTTAATAAGTATTTGATACTTTTTCTGTTTTATGAAAACAGGGCCTGCCGTTGCATGGACGGGAAGAGGTGCGATCCAGGATTGATGGCAACCAAGACAGTTGATGGCCACCAAGATTTCACCAAGACATCTATCATAGAATTATACTTATAGTATTAGATAAATCTTTTGTAATCAATCGAATATGAACACTTAGTGGTATGTCTTGCATCTCGCGAGACAAAGTTATTCATGTTTTGAGACAAGTTAGTTGTTCCAGTTTGATGAATAAAGTGTTCTTATACTATGATTGCAATTGAGTTTATAATATGATAGAAGCATTTATAAAACACCATAATTGTCAAGTGATATTCAATGTTTAATGATTAAGTTATTATGAATACCAATAAGGTCAAAAGTCATAACTATACTAAATGGATGAGATGAATTCATAAATGATGAAGTCATTAGATACTCGATCTATTAACTCATGAATTTATTATCAACCAAGATGACTAATGATGGAGTTCTAGCAAAGTAGAGCTTGCGCCAAACATTGTACATATATGATGTATTAACCAAGCGCATGAATAATCATTAAAGATGCTTCGCATGATTAATTGAACAAGCAATTCAATTGAGATCATAAATCTGAGATTATGGAATCACAGTGAAGTTGGATATAAGAATACAAATCACCATGATGTGATCAAAGTGATGAGTATTATAGTTGACATAAATGGGAGACTTGTGGAAATAATGCCACAAATTACGATGGAAGTTTAAAGTGCTCAAGCACCTAAAACCATTCATAGTCATGCTAAAATGTAGTGTGGTCTAAATACATTCCCCTTACGCTAACGCTATTGAATGAACAAAGTTGTTATAATTTATTAAGTTAAAACACCCACTTCATGAAATAAGGAAACCATTCTGAATTTAATGAAGCTGATGACTCCATATGATGATGGTGTTAGAAAGTTTCTAGAAGTTATATATGATATAACTTTCTTTGTATTAGAGTTGTGAGAAATTGTAAAACACACCTTCCCAAATAGAAAAACTTGTATTGCTTGAATTGGTGAATGAGAAGATGGTTCTCAAGGAATAAACCAATGGGAGAAAAGTGAATTCTTTGACCAGGGTGATTGACCCTGCCTCCAGATAACAGAGTAACGCAACGAAAAACGTTCCGCTGAAATGACTCCATGAGAAGAGGAAATATGCTATTGATGATGATCATGGTATATTAGTTAAAGCCTTAGTTTAAAAATAAGAAAATTTTCATGAATACGTTCTGTACAGAAAAATAATCATGAGTCTTCTTAAGTGAAACAAAAGGGACACTGCTCATAAATTACGAAGGATTGATGGTTACCTAGGAAACGAGGAGAAATGAAATCATATTGAGTTGCATATGGGATGGCTCACCTCCTATGAAATAAAGCAGTTATTTCACATTCCGAATAACAAGGAAGTTATTAAGAATGATGCAACACATAAAGGCATGATTTGGCACATAAAAGATGTTATGGCTAAATTCAATAATGATTGACTACGGAAGCGTAGTAATGCTAAATCAATATGGGTATTTCATTCACGAACACTATGAAGGGGCCATAGCTTGAAATTGCATCACATTCAAATTTTTGAATTTGAAGAGAAGTAGCAATTGGCATAACAAAAGAATGTTTCGATAAGATGGACCATAGTACCTCAAGGCAGAAACTCTCAACCTTGATTTGATCAAGTAATTTTGAAGTAATCAAAATATTGAGATGGACTGAAATTTCATGAAACTGAGTGGGAGCTTCGGAGACTTCCTGAAAACTTGGAATGCAGAGAGCATTTTCTGAGTGGGAGCTTTGGAAGAAATATTATTATGTCTGACATAATTAGAATAGAATCTTAATAAAAGCTTACTTACATATATATTTCGGGTATATTTGAGTGGGAGCATAATATCAATTTCATATATATACGATGATATATGTGAAAACAATCTCATATATATACGTTGATATACATGGAGATTAAGGCTAATAAGATAAAAGGATTACGAGAATCTTATATGAACGAAATACAGATGTGTCAGACACTAAAATCTATAAGGATAGATTAGGACACGTGTAATGAACATCAAAAGGATTGGAATGATATCCTAAACAAGAAAAGGTTTTTGTGGCTAGGAATTATATAAAGGATGTAAATCCCTAATATCACAAAATAATGTTTTAATGGAAGAATAGGGATGCACTTTGTCTCAAGACATGTGATCCTATATGATATTTGACATATGATTCTACCATAAAATGGAAGTTGTGAATCCAATAACAGAATGACTCAAAAGTTCTTAGAAGAAGAACAGGTTCCGATGTGCTTGGTTGGCAAAACACAGAACCTGAGCAAAGTCCAAGCATTCAGTATCTGAAGAGAAACTGAGGACAATACTCTAAATGATAGAAAGATAATATACTTGAATGTAATACTGGATTACAATTGCAAGCCTTATTATGGGTCTATATGAATTAGAGATATCACCAAAATGAATAGAAAGGAAATGTGAGCTATAATTTCACGAACCAAAACTCTACAAAATATAAGAAGTCTCACTCTCCCGCCAAACTTATAATTCAAGCATTATTTGATAATGAAGGGTACATCAATCAAGTTGACCAATACCTGTTGCAAAGGAACATATGAATCTGAACGGGTACAGATCGTTGACGAAACTTCTTCCATGAGCAAGCATGATCAATAAACACTTATATGATAAGATGTTTATGATCGAGAAAATATGTAGCTAGATTATTTGCTATCTAGTGCAAGTGGGAGACTTGGATATATTCTCCAGAGGCAAATAATATATGATTATCCCAATATATCTAAATAAGTTCATGACCAGTTTCATACTGTGCTGGAACTGTATCAGTGAAACAATGATACATGTGTGGTATAGAAACAACCAGAGTTCCTAGTCAGCCTCTCATGATGACTAGTTTATCGTCAACTGATGATTATGGTTTCACGATCATGGACAATCAAGTCAATTGACAGTAAGGTCACCTCATTGAATGAATGACGTGATGAACATTACCCAATGCAAGCATTACAACATGATCAAATCGTAAAAGTTTAGTGTTGTAATTACAGAACGTAGTAGCCTGTTCCTTTGACCGTGAGATCACGCATAATTGCTATCTTCTGAGGATGCTTTGAGTGCATTAACCGTCACACTGAAACATGGTGACCATAAAGGTGTATCTTGGGCTATCCGATGGGATATGTTGAGGAGTGTTGATTCAAGAGCGGGATTTGTCGATCCATATAATGGAAAGATACTTCATGGCCAACTCGGTGAGATTGCGTCCATAAAGCTGCGCAACGTGTGACTAGGTCACAAGGATGAATATCACGGAATGAGTGAATAAAGATTTGTCGGTAACAAGATAGAACTAATGCATTGGATGCAGTTGATCGAATCTTGGACTAATCTAGTATCGCATGATAAAGGGAATGGTATACAACGTGAACGGTCCAATCGGTTACTTCCGGAATACACATGGGTCATTATGGGCATCCAGGTCCCGCTATTGATCATTGACCGTAGCCTTTGTCTCGGTCATGACTGGAGTGTTCTCGGACCGTAGGGTAACACACTTAAGGGCTCGATGAATATCGGATACCAATTCGGAACTATCGGAGTTACCGGAGAAGAGAGAAAGACGTACCGGAGAAGTTCCGTGTTGGTCCGAAGGTTGTTCGCAGTGAGCTGGAAGGAGTTCCGGATCATCGGGAGATGAAATAATATGTATTATTTATTAGTTAAGTAAATTAATAATTAATAACATTTTATTTATAATTAAAAAGTGAAATGGGCCAGCTTTGGGAAAGAAGCCCATTAGGGGAATAAAGGAAAAAAGAAAAAAGAGAGAGAGACGGAGGCGCCATGGGCCCTAGGGCCCATGAGGGGTGCACCCCCCCTCCCTTGGCCGGCCACCTCCCCCTAGGAAGGGACTTTAGTCCCACCTTGCTAGGGGAGAGGGGTTGACTCCCTCCCTCTGCCTATATATAGATGGGTAGGTTGCACATATTTAATACACAGAAATTCGTGAGAAAATAAATATTACTCCGAATTGAGATCGGTTTTCACCGGTCTTCTCCCCTCTCTCGTCTCTCTCAAACCGGGGTCCCCTTGTCTGGAACCTGTGCTGGGATTAAGGCTTCTCCACTATACGCACGCCGTCGTGCTGCTGAAACTCTGGTTCCGGAGGTCTACTTCCACCACCTTCGCTGGATCGGAAAACGGAGATCGTCATCGAGTCCGTACGTGTGTGAGTACTACGAGGTGCTGCACGTGCGGCACTAACACCCAACAGGGTGCTAACACAGCCAGGGGGCTGTGAAAGGTTTACGGCTTCATCAACCATGTTTGCGGGAACGTTTCCCGCGCAACGGACTACACCCCGAGGTATGTTATTCCGCAAGTATTTCCGTTACAGCATTACAACTAGATAGATCTTGGGTTAAGGGCGACGCTAGTTAGAAAAATTATTGTTTTCTACTGTGAGACCCAACACTTTCGTATGTTTTGAATTTTTTTATTTGAGTTGCAGAAGTACCCCTAAAAAATTCTTTACTACCTGCTATTATGTTTTTCACAGATTCTTCCACGTTTTGTCTCTCCTAACTTTTTAAAACCTTAAGCTTGCTTTTTCTTTGCAGAAACCTTTTGGAAATCTTGAGAAACAATATCTCTAAATAATATCTTTATATCCAGTGGGGAAAAATTATTTATTAAGGGTACTAACCTCTCTAATCAGCTTATGATGAGTTATGCATGAAGGGAGTTTTCAAGTGTGCGATGGAAGATGATGAAATAAGATTCGGGAGTGTCAAGCGCTCAAGCTTGGGGATGCCCCCATGCATCCCCAATAAATATTCGAGGAGACTCAAGCGTCTAAGGTTGGGGATGCCCCCGTGCATCCCCTTCTCCATCAACAATCATCAGTTTGTCCTTCGTCTCACTATATTTTTATCACTTCATGCGTTATCTTCTATGCTTGGAGCGTCTCACTCTTAGGTTTCATTTTTAGTTTTCTTTAGCTTTGCTTGCTGTTCATAACAAGTTAGACCCCGTCTTACTTTGTGAGGGAGAGAAGCATGCTCCACTTTCAAAATCTAGAACACATCATAGGATTCTTCATGCCTATCTTTTTACTGTTGTGTGTTCTTTATCTTTTCGTAGCTACTTCCATGTTTAGTTTTAGTCTTAGTTTGTCTTTAGCAAGAGCTTTGGATTTTGTTTAGTTTGTTGCTTTAACTCTCTTTAGTTTTCATGTTTATCTTGTCAAGAGAGTTGGTTGTTGCACTGAGTTGTGTCTTGTCATGAGAGTAGGTGATTGAGGTTGCTATTTAATTTTAGTAGTAACTTGCAATAGTTTTGAGGTATTGATGTGAGTAATGTTCAAACTTTTGGTGTCAAGAGCTCTAGCCTATTAGTGATAGGTGTCGTATTTTGGGCAATCCGTGTTTATTTTCAAAACCTACAAAAACTAGTTGAGAACTCTAGCTACTAGATGGATCGCTAATCTTTGGAGGGATCGAATATTAGAGTAGACTCATGTACCATGAGTCGAGGATGCGCAAGGATAACCAAACCCCCATACACTCCTCCTTGGGGTAATTGTCTCTTTGTGAACCTCCTTATTAGATTTAGAGTTACCTATAATAAGTGCGTGAGTTCTTCGGACTAATGTAAGTATTGAAATTTGACACTTCCACCTCCTCATATATGCTAGCCTCTCCTGTGCCATGCATTTCTTCTTCTCACTCCGAGAGTTGGCGTCCACCTTCGCCGGTACATGCAAACCCTTGGCATGATACGCTCTGTCATCATAAACCTCCTTATATCTTTCCTCAAAACAACCAACATACCTACCTATCAAGGCATTTCCATAGCCTTTCCGAGATATATTGCCATGCAACATCCATCTCTTCAAGACTTGATCTTCATGTCATACATGTTCCTGCTACACTGGCAGCGTCATACATTGCATACATCATGATAGCTACATCTTCTTCATGATTTGAGTACCTTGTAAAGTGTGAAAGATGTTCTATACCCTCTTGTAAATTAGAGTGTTGCGCTTAAGTGAGGAAAAGATCCCAAAGTGGACAAAATAATAGATCCCAAAGAGGAGAAATGAGAGTTAAATAGAAAGAGCCATTGAGGCCACCAAAAAATACAAAAATATATATAAAAAAGAGACTAAGAAGATAAAAAGAGAGAGAGGGGCAACACTACTATCCTTTCGAAAGATCCACACTCGTACTCCCTCTTATCCTTGTACTCCATAGAGATGATGATTCATGCATATAGATATGTGGGGACCTTCACACTATAGAACTTGGCTTGCATATTCCAAGGATGAGCCTCCTCAAAAAGAGCTTTAGGTTTTCATGAGCGAGCAAGTTAGATGCACCCCCACTAGTTCCATTACAGAGCTTTTTCAGCTCATATGTGCATCCGTTGCATGGAAATCCCTACTCCTCACATCATATCTATCATTTGTCCTTCTAGCCTATGATTGTCCTCATTGATGTGAGCCTTTCTCACCCTTTTTGTCTTCCTCCTCCACCATATTTCTCTCTTTGTCATCCTAAGTGTCAACTCTCGTGCTTACACTCATCCATTGCATGAGTGCTCAAAATATTGAAAAGGAGTGGATCAAATTGACTTGTACCTGGCTAGTGTCTGGGGACGAGTCAAGATAAGATTCCAAAGAAGACAAAGTGTGAAACTTTAGTAGATTGAGTTCTAAAAAAAATACCTTTTTCTTGTATTCCCTATCCCCCTTCTTGCACGCAAACACCATTTGGAGACATTCGAGTCACGGACAGCGAGAGCTCTTGCATCTAATGTTCTTTCGTTGCTTGTTTCAATGCTAATATAGACTCTTGCATGTTATGACTTGAATTGAATCACATACCTTGATTGCTTTACTTTGCAAAGTTCTTATATGGTTGCTAGCATGTCACCACAGAAATTATGTTTATTATCAATTACCTACTCGAGGACGAGAAGGTATTAAGCTTGGGGATGTTGATACGTCTCAAACGTATCGATAATTCCTGCTCGTTCCATGCATGTTTTGTGTGATATTGCTATGATCTAGATACACTTTCATACACTTTTGATCATATTTGGACTAACCTACTAACTCAGTGCACCCCAGTGCTAGTTCCTATTTTCTGCTGTTTTTTTATTTCAGTTTTACCCCATATTAAAAATGCTCCAAAAATTCAGGAAAAATCAGATAAAAAATCAGCGCAACGGAGCCTTCCCGAATCACTAAAGTGGGGCTAGAGGGCCACCACCAAGTGTCCGGGCGGCCTGGCCGCGCCAGGGGGGGGGGGCGCCTGGACCCCTAGTGGCCCCCCTGGTTTCTCCCCTTCGCCTATTTATTCTCCCTCACGGGGAAACTTTGAAGACAGAACCCTACTCCGCAAACACGCTTTTGTTCCGCCGCCGCCGCGCTTCCAAGATCGGGAGCACCGCCAGGACCCTTCCCGGCACCCTCCCGGAGGGAGGATCGACCTCCGGGAGCTTCTCCTCCACCATGGACGCTTCCCGGATGTGCCGTGAGTAGTTTACTTTGGACCATGGGTCCGTGATCAGTAGCTATGTGATGTTCTCCTCCCCTCTTTGTTCTTCTTGGTTTAGACCTCGTGAGCTGCCCTACATGATCGATGCACATATGTAATTCTTTTGCTGTTGCTATGCTGAGTTTGATGGGATCTAATGGTTTATGGGATTATGTTCAGATCGTGGTAGAGTAATATATTTGGTTTTTATCTCTTATATTTTCGTTCCTAAGTAATTCTTGCATGTTCTCCGTTGCTGTTTATTGCTTTGGCCAAGTAGTAGGTAGTGACTCCAAGAGGGAACCTTATGCTCGATTGTGGGTACATGCCCCCTGATGACATGCTTGAGTGACAGAAACATGAGTCTAGGGGATGTACTGTGGCCAAAAGGGTGAAAACAACGGTGCTTGTAACCGCGGTTGCAAGGATTGTTTACTTTACGCAAAGTTCTTTTTAATGCATTTGTCTGTTGCTTTGGGTTTAACTTTTGATCATATTTGGACTAACCTATTAACTCAGTGTACCCCAGTGCCAGTTCCTGTTTTCTGCTGTTTTTGTATTTCAGGTTTTCCCATTATTTAAAGTGCCAGAAAAATTCCGGGAAAAATCAGCGTACGGGAACCTTCCAAAAGAGCTCTAGTGGGACCAGAGGGGAGCCAGGGGTGGCCCAGGCGGCCACCTGGCGCGGCCACCCCCTAGGCCGCGCCAGGGGGGCGCCTGGGGCCCCTGGTCCACCTCTGGCTGCCCCCTTCGCCTATTTATTCCCCGTGACGAGAAACCCTCGGGGACAGAACCCTTTTTCGCGATCACTCCTCTGTTCCGCCGCCGCCGCGCTTACAAGATCGGGAGCACCAGGAGCCCTCTTCCCGGCACCCTGCCGGAGGGAGGAACCACCTCCGGGAGCTTCTCGACCACCATGGATGCTTCCCAGATGAACCGTGAGTAGTCCACCTTAGACCATGGGTCTATGATCAGTAGCTATGTGATGTTCTCCTCCCCTCTTTGTTCTTCATGGTTTAGACCTCGTGAGCTGCCCTACATGATCGAGGCACATATGTAATCTTTCTGCTATTGCTATGCTGAGTTTGCTGGGATCCGATGGATTATGAGACTATGTTCAGATTGTGTTTGAGTAATATATTTGATTCTCATCTTTTATATTTATGTTCTTGAGTAATTCTTGCATGTTCTCCATTGCTGTTTGACGGGGATCAACCCCGGCAAATCCCATGGTCAGGGACCCTGGGTTAGTCCTGAGATGCACAGGTTGGACGATAGCTCGTCGGCAAACAGGAAGGCTCGCTCCTGCTCGATATTATTGATGGGGGAGATGCGATTACAGTGGAGGCCAAGGCTGGAGCGCTCAAGGCTAGGGTTACAGGTGATATTAGATGTCTTTGGCGTCGCCCCTCCTAGCCCTTATATACCGGGCTAGGTCTCGGGGAGTTCATCTACGTTTACAGGTAAGCTTTCCTAACCCTAGCTTGCTCCGTACGGCAGGTCTTCACACCTTCCTTGTGAGTCGCGGACTCCTACGTCGGTGCCAACTAGTGGTCCGAGGCTGTATCTTCATGGGCCTTCTGCCTTCATTGACACCAGGTAGGCTCATCCGTAGGAGTCGTGGGGTCACCCCCTCGTTAGTAGCCCCCGAGTGCCTGGGGGACTCGGAGAGTCGCGCAGGGACTCGAGTACATTCATTCGTCTGTTATTGGTATGCGCGGTTCATCCGCGGGTCGCTGGCAGTCTGGAGGCCATCACAAAACCTGTTTCGAGGGATGCTAAGATGAAAGGGCCCAAGGAGTCGACGGGTCGAGCCTTGGTGAATTGCAATAGGGAAAATACCACAGTAGCCCAATCAAACCCACGTCCCTCGACGTGAGCTTGGAACACTGGTGTCGAGCAAAAGTCCGGCCGCTTCAGGTCTTACGGTGTTCATTTGCCGCCAGTAATGTGTAAAGCCTAAGGCGCGTCCGCCCGGCTTTTCTATCATGCGCAGCGCATGGGAAAGGTTGGGAGTGAAATCTCCTTTCGGCAAGTCCCAGCCTGGCCGTACTTCGCAGCGGGGTCTTACCTACACGCTAATCTTGCGTGGCATCTGGGAACGGTGTATCGTGTTCCAGGAATGTGTGTTTTTGAGGCGCGGAGCCTTATAGCATTGCACCCGCTTGGAACAAAACATCAAGCGAGCTGTTCACTCATTCACCCGAGGAGCTTTGTTTCGAGTGCTCAGTCGGGGGGTTTTTCGCGAGTAATCACTCGAATGAAGTTTCGAATCTTGAGGTGAGGGAGCACCTGAGACTCTTAGCGCCGCATGGTCTTGGCGAATGCATGTTTGTCTTACGTCGGGTTTAGGGAGCACCCGAGACTCTCATAAGTGCGAGTGGTCACTCGAGCACATGGCTGACCTTTAGGTGAGGGAGCACCTGGGACTCTTATGTAGTACTCTCCCGATGGGAGTAAGATATTTTTTCTTCATCGGGAAAAAGATCTGAGAGATGGAATCTGAGGGCCTTGATGTCTGTTTGGTTTTCTTCTCCGCTTGTCAGGGATAGCGATGCCTCTGTTTGATGGCTGTCAGGGATGCTCTGCCAGTGAACCGTCATGTCTTTAGGACCGGTCATAATAATGGCCACTGTGGCGTGCGGCAGGCGCCGGTTGAGTTTCCCATACGCGCGATGGAAACACGTGCGAATTGACGCGTCTTGCGTACAATGCGTCCCGTGGGAAAGCATCTTCGTCTTGGAGTCCGAGATGGCTGGGACGTTTGGTCTTTGAATTAATTGCTGCTGTCGTCTTTGGCTTCTCTGTGCTTTGAGGATTATTGTTCTATAAATAAGCCTTTCTCTTCCACGCCTCTATCCAACTCGCTGCTTTTCCTCTTCCTTCATCTCTTCTTCCTCTTATGGTTCCCAGGCGAGGTGTTGGTCGTGGCCGTGGTGGCCGCACACCACGCTCATGCCGTGGTGGTCGCCATGGTACGGCGCCAGTGCCTTCCTCCTCTCCCTTGGACGAGGGATTCTGGCGCTATGATTTTCTTTTACGTGTTCGTGGCCAAAGTGCCAATTGCATCCTTCTTCCCTCTGCTTTTTCCACCATTGTCTCTGAGCGTGGCTTGGATGGCTTGCTTCTGCATCTTCAAGGGAGCTGTCGATCTCCTTCTTATGTTGACTTGGAGCTTGATAGCTCTCGCTTGATTTTTCTTGGCTCTGGTTGGAGTTTGTTTTCTTGGCGGTTGAATTTGCGAGATGGCGATATGCTTAGCTATCGCTTTGACGACGAAAGCACTGTCACTGTCCGCGCATTCGATCCGAGTGGAAATAGCATGGATCCGCATGGGCAGGAGTCGAGCAGCGACAACTCCACAAAGTCGAGGAGTCCTTCGCCGGCGTCTTCGACTGCTTCTTCCTCCAGGGACTCGTCTGGTGCTGGTGGTGAGCCGTCTTCAAATGCTTCCCCCTCTGGCTCTGACAAAGACCTCGATGTCAAGCCACCGGTTAAACGAGCGCGGCAGGCGACCTTGTAGAACTGGAGGCAGCGGCGTCATCTTCGCCGGCAGCTTGGGCGGAGCTGGAGAAGAAGCTAGAGGAGCAGGAGAAGAAGCTGGTGGAGCATCGTCTCCAATGTCTCCGCAAATAAGTTGAGCTTCACCTTTTGTTATGTCATTGACATCATGAGCCTACTGCTTCGACTCCTCCTTTGTCTGTGATGATGCTCTTGTCATAATTCCTTGGGTGATTCCCTCTTGTAACAGGAGCTGCCTTCTATCCAAATGTAGTTGAGTCCTTTTTGTACTGAAGACGATCCTGATGATGTAAACTGTGCTTGCTCCTTTGCAATGGAACTTTATATTTTCTTTGGCACTGAGAGTTGTGTTCGAGTCCTTTGCGGCCGAGAGCTGTCTTCGAGTCCGTCTTTGCACTGTGGGTTCTATCGGGTGCGCGACAGCGCTCCCGATGGGAGTAGCCCCCGAGGCTACGCTTGAGTCGAAGGATCGAGCGTAGGCTGAAATTTGTTTCCTTTGTCGTTAGTTTCTGTCTTTTATCGGGTGCGCGGCAGCTCTCCCGATGGGAGTAGCCCCCGAGTCTTTAGGCGATCGTTGGCGATCGGGTGAAGACTAAATGATCCTGTGTTTTGTGCTTCTTCAAAAGTTTCTTCAGAGTACTTGGGTGCTGCATCTGATTGTGGCCATGTTTTTCGAGCCTTGTTTTCCGCAGGTGGGGCTAGTCGGGTATTTTTTGCTTGAGCGTTTTTTAAGCTTCAGACTGCATGAACGGTCTTCGGGAGGGGATGGTCCTCGAGCTCCCGAGTGCTTGAATGCAGTGGTCGCGTGGGTGACGATAGCATCCTTCGGGTGGGAGTTGTACTCGAGACCCCGAGTGCTTTTGATGAAGATCGCGTTGCTCAGGGGGATTTTGCTCTTAAGCCCCTGAGTGCTTTGGTTAAGATCGCGTAGGCGATAGCGTTGCTCGGGGGGATTTTATTCTTAAGCCCCCGAGTGCTTTGGTTAAGATCGCGTAGGCGATAGAGTCTCTTGGGGGGATTTTATTCTTAAGCCCCCGAGTGCTTTGGTTAAGATCGCGTAGGCGATAGCGTCTCTCGGGGGGATTTTATTCTTAAGCACCCGAGTGCTTTGATTAAGATCGCGTAGGCGATAGCGTTGCTCGGGGGGATTTTACTCTTAAGCCCCCGAGTGCTTTGGTTAAGATCGCGTAGGCGATAGCGTCTCTCAGGGGGATTTTATTCTTAAGCCCCCGAGTGCTTTGATTAAGATCGCGTAGGCGATAGCATTGCTCGGGGGGATTTTACTCTTAAGCCCCCCGAGTGCTTTGAGATGGCAGTATTTGGGCAACATTTATTTTATTGCAGTCAAGCGGTTACATGAGTTGCCAATCATGTCTGACCGATAGGGGCTATGGATAGAACAGTCGCATACGTTCCATGGGTTGCCCACGTCCTCGTCTGTCTTCGGGTTCCTCAGCCTGTAGGCGCCACCTCCGATGACTTCTGAAATTATGAATGGTCCTTCCCATTGGGGGGCAAGTTTATGGACCTTCTCTTGTATTAGTCGTAGGACTAGGTCACCTTTGTTGAAGGTTCTAGTGCGCAATCGACTGCTTTGGTAGGTACGTAGTTTGTCCTGGTACCCCTCTGATTTTTCCAGGGCTGCGTCTCTTGCTTCGTCGGCCGTATCTTTGTCATCTTGTAGTGCTTCTTCTGCTTCTTCTTCTTCGTATCCGGTGACCCGAGGTGCTCCGAACTTGAGATCATGTGTTAGGACTGCCTCTGCCCCATACACCATGAAGAAGGGTGTGTACTGGGTCGTGGTGTTTGGTGTAGTACGTAGGCTCCATAGGACCGCGGGGAGTTCTTCTACCCAGTTGCCGGCGGCTTGCTCGAGTGGTGCGAGGAGCCGTTTCTTGATTCCCCCGCATACAAGGCCATTTTCTTTTTCCACCTCGCCGTTGGATTGCGGGTGCGCGACTGATGCATAATTAATTTTGATGCCCAGTTCTTCACAGAAGTTCTGGAACTCTGCGGCTGTGAAGTTCATGCCGTTGTCCGTGATGATGTTGTGTGGTACTCCGAATCTGAAGATGATCGACTTGATGAAGTTGACAACCGTGAGGGCTGTGGAGCTGGTGATGGGCACTGCTTCGATCCATTTAGTGAACTTGTCGACTGCGACGAGAGCTGTGTCCTTCCGCCCTTTGATGATTTCTTGAGTGGGCCCACCATGTCAAGTCCCCAGGTGGCGAACGGCCAGGATAGTGGTATGGTCTTGAGCTCTGATGCGGGAGAGTGTGGCCTATTCGCGAATTTCTGGCAAGCGACACAACGTCTCACGATTTCCTCTGCGTTTTTCATGGCTGTGGGCCAGTAGAACCCAGCTCGGAATGCTTTGGACACGAGCACTCAGCTGCCCGCGTGGTGCCCACAGGTGCCTTCGTGGATTTCGAGCAGTAGGGCTTTGCCGTCCTCTTCGTTGATGTACCTTTGGAGTATCTGGGTGATGCTGCACTTGCATAGTTGTCTGTTGATCACCGTGAATGCCTTGGATCGTCGGCTGATGCGTCGTGCTTCGGCCATGTCTTGTGGTAGCGTGCCTTCGATTAGGAATCGGAGGAACGGTTTTTTCCAGACGGGTCCTTCGAGCTCTGTCGGAGCTGTGCTGTCGGATGTGCTGGTGCTTGCGCCTTCTGATGGGGTTGCTGCTTCCACCTGCGCCATTTCTGTTGCGTCTTCGCCGTCCACGACTGCTTCAGGTGTTGCTGCCTGTACCTTTATGGATCTCCGACTGATGCTTTCGAGAAAAACGCCGGAGGTACAGGCCCCCGGGTCGAACGGATGTTTGCGAGCTCGTCAGCTTCTGTGTTGTTGTCCCTGGTGATGTAGTTGAGCTCGCAACCTTCGAAACTTCCTTCGAGTTCATTGTAGAGCTTTTGGTAGGCCGCCATGTTGTCGGCTATTGCATTGCAGTTTCTCATCGTCCGCTGGAGGACGAGATTGGAGTCCCCGTAAATTATGAGGAGAGTGGCTCCACATGTTTTGGCCATGCGCATGCCATGGAGGAGTGCCTCGTATTCTGCTTCGTTGTTGGAGGCGTGACTGAAGTTGATCTGGAGGACATATTTCAGTTTTGTTCCTTTAGGGGAGATGAGCACGACTCCTGCCCCAGATCCTTGTTTTCTCTTGGACCCATCGAAGAACATTGACCATGAGCTTGATAGGTCTGGAGGGCCTGGCGTCTGAACCTCCGTCCACTCGACCAGGAAATCTGGGAGTACTTGGGCTTTGATGGCTGTTGGGTGCTTGAACTGCAGGTCCCGTGGGCTGAGCTCAATGTTCCACTCGGCGACTCGCCCGGTTGCTCCAGGGTTGTTGAGTATGTCGGCGAGTGGTGCGCTGCTCGCGATTGTGATGGGGTGCTCGTCGAAGTAGTGGGACACCTTTCTTGAGGTCAT
The DNA here is from genome assembly GCA_950022295.1 of Bromus sterilis. NCBI lineage: Eukaryota > Viridiplantae > Streptophyta > Magnoliopsida > Poales > Poaceae > Bromus > Bromus sterilis. The sequence goes on along the minus strand of OX465598.1, from coordinate 247,729,071 downwards.
GACGATGGCCAGTAGTAGCTTCTGATAGTGCGGGTACCGCTGCTGGGATTTGGTCAGGAGCATGCTGAGGTAGTAGATTGGTCTCTGGATGCTCTGGACCTTGCCTTCTTCTGCGCGTTCGACGACGAGCGCTGTAGTTACTACATTTCTACGTGCTGCCACGTAGAGGTATAGCTTCTCTCGTTCCTTGGGTACCGCCAGGATCGGTGGGGTCGAGAGTGTCTTTTTCAGGTCCGCGAATACTTGGCGGGCTTCCTCCGTCCACTTGAATTTCTCTCCTTTCCTGAGCAACTGATAGAAAGGCAGCGTGCGTTCTCCTAGCCTGCTGATGAAGCGGCTTAGGGCTGCGAGTTTTCCGGTGAGCTGCTAAACTCCTTTGACGTCGGTTGGTTCTTGCATGCGGGTGATGGCTTGGAATTTCTCAGGGTTTGCCTCGATTCCTTGGGCAGAGACCATATAGCCAAGCAGCTTTCCCGCCGGTATGCCGAATGCGCACTTCTTTGGGTTGAGTTTGATTCTGTATTTGTTGAGTGCCGCGAAGGTTTCGCGCAGGTCGTCGAGTAGTGTGGATGCTTTGTAGGTCTTGATGACGATGTCGTCCACGTAGACTTGCACGTTTCTTCCTATTTGCTCCTTCAGGCAGTCCTGCATCATTCGTTGGTAAGTGGCGCCTGCGTTTTTGAGCCCGAAGGGCATGGTTTTGTAGCAGAATACGCCATAGGGGGTGATGAACGATGTGTGCTCTTCGTCTCCTTCCTTCATCCTGATCTGGTTGTATCCTGAGTAGGCGTCGAGAAAGGAAAGTAGATCGCACCCTGCTGTTGATTCGATTATCTGATCGATTCTAGGAAGGGGGAAGTGATCCTTCGGGCAATGCTTGTTGACTGGTCCGTAGTCGACACACATGCGCAGCACGGTCGTGTCTTTCTTGGGCACCAACACTAGGTTGGCTATCCAGGTGGCTTTATTCGTTTCTCGGATGAACTGAGCGTCGAGTAACCGGTTGACTTCCTCTCCAATTGCTCTGCGCTTGGGCTCCGAGAATCGTCTCAGCGCTTGCTTCACCGGCTTCGTGTTTTGCTTGATGCGTAGGGCGTGTTCCGTGAATTCGCGTGGTATCCCAGGCATGTCGGCTGGGCACCAGGCGAATATTTCCCACTCGTCTCGAAGGAAAGCGACGAGAGACGTTGCCTGCTCCTCTGGTAGGTGGGCGTACACGCGGACTGTTTTGTCCGGGTCCGTCGGGTGCACTTGGTGAGTGACTGTGTCGCTGTCGATGCTGAAGTCGCGTCCGTACTCCCTGGATTCGCTTTGGTTCACCAGTGGGAAAGTACTCTTGACCGTCACCATGGATATTTCTCTGAGTTCTTGTTCGGCTCCGAATGTGTCGGAGATTCTGTGGAAGTCACGATCACATTGATCTGATTTGATGAAGCTTCCGTTGATCGTGAGGACTCCTGATGATCCTGGCATCTTGAGCTTGAGGTAGGCGTAGTGTGGGACCGCCATGAATTGCGCGAATGCTGGCCGCCCCAATATGGCGTGATACTGCGATTGCCAGTCGAGTACCTCGAACTCGAGGATGTGCTTGGCGAAGTTGCGTCGGTTGCCGAAGACAACTTCGAGTTCGATGACTCCGAGGGATGTGGCTGCTTCTCCTGGGACTACCCCGTGTAACTCGGTGCTTGATTTTCTCCATACTGATCGTGGGATCAGCATCTTTTGTAGGGTGCTGGCGAAGATGATGTTCATGCTGCTGCCTCCGTCCATAAAGACCCTATCCATGTCGTACCCTCCGATTTGTGCATCGAGTACTAGGGGCGCATGCCCCGGTCTTGGGACTACTGGTGGATGGTCGTCTTGTGAGAACGTGATGCTGGTATACGTGTCATGTAGCTGGTAAACTTCGACTATGTTTATGATCTCAGCTGCTCTAGCCTGCAGGGTGTGGGCGTCGTGTTGTGCTTGCGGTACCCTTCCTTCCTGGATCATGAGCACTTGTTCTTGCGGCGGGCTGTGACGTCCTTCCGGGCTTGAGGTCGGCGATTGCTCGGGTCGCCGATTGCGTCTGTCTTCTTTCTGCTTCTCTTTCTTGAGGTTGTCGGCTAGCTCGTTGAACAGGCGGCATTCTCTCAAGGTGTGACCTGACCTGACGCGTCCCTAGTCATCCTCGAAGTGGTGGATCGTGCAGGGTCCTGCTAGCTGTTCTCTAGCCGTGAGTTTGCTAGATCCGGCGTGCCTCTTCCTTCTTGAGATTCTGAAGAGCTGCTCGTGATCCTCCGAGTGTTCATGGAAACGAGGGTCGGTTTTGATTCCTCGACTCGTGTCTTGGTTCTTGATGAGGTTGGCGAATTCGTCCAGTCTTCGATCTGGGTCGTAGTACTCGCCTACAGGTGTCTCGGAGTCGCTGTCTTGGTTGGCGGCAGGTGCTCGCGCGACGGTGTGTCGTCGGGTGGTCGTCGGCTATGCGGCTGCGTGATGTGGCTCGTTCACTGGGGCCTCGCCGTAGATCACCCATGCGCGCATTTTGGGTCGGTGATTCCTTCTTCCTTGGCGGTTGTTCTGCTGATCGCTGGATTCGATCTCGTAGTCATCGTCTTGATGTGCGGCGGGTGCCCGGGCGGTGGTGGGTTGTCGAAAGATTTGCGAGTCCTCCGCTGCGCGTCGCAGTTCGTCGAGTGGAATTCCTTCGTAGAGGCCCCTCGCCGTTCTTCTGGGTCGTCGACTCCTTCGGCGCTGGCGCTGCACTTGGCCGTTACCGTAGTATCGGTCCTGGCACAACTGTAGCTCGAGTGGTCTTGATGGGGTGGCGGAGATGTCCGCCGTGATCTTGAATCCTTCGAGTGGGATAGATCTGGTTCTTGCCCTTGAGTTGTAGCTTGCTGAAGACGGGACCGCCGAGATCGTGATCCCAACCTGTGTAGTTCCCACAGACGGCGCCAATTGACGGGGATCAACCCCGGCAAATCCCATGGTCCGGGACCCTGGGTTAGTCATGAGATGCACAGGTTGGAGGATAGCTCGTCGGCAAACAGGAATGCTCGCTCCTGCTCGATATTATTGATGGGGGAGATGCGATTACAGTGGAGGCCAAGGCTAGAGCGCTGAAGGCTAGGGTTACAGGTGATATTAGATGTCTTTTGCATCGCCGCTCCTAGCCCTTATATACCGGGCTAGGTCTCGGGGAGTTCATCTACGTTTACAGGTAAGCTTTCCTAACCCTAGCTTGCTCCGTACGGCAGGTCTTCGCACCTTCCTTGTGAGTTGCGGACTCCTACGTCGGTGCCAACTAGTTGGCCAAGGCTGTATCTTCATGGGCCTTCTGCCTTCATGGACACCAGGTAGGCTCATCCGTAGGAGTCGTGGGGTCACCCCCTCGTCACTGTTTATTGCTTTGGCCAAGTAGTAGGTAGTGACTCCAAGAGGGAGCGTTATGCATGATTGTGGGTTCATGCTCCCTGATGACTAGCTTGAGTGACAGAAACATGAGTCTAGGGGATGTGCTGTTGCCACAAGGGAGAAAAAAAGGTGCTTGTACTTGCAGGTGCAAGGATTGTTTACTTTACGCAAAGTTCTTTAATGCAGTTGTCTGTTGCTTTGAGTTTACACTTTGGGTGGGATTCACAACTTAATACCAGCGAGATGTTCTGGATAGATATCTCAAGGTGGATGATTAGTAGGTAGATGTAGATGGATTTCGGTCTACTTGTCTTGGCGTACCGCCCGTGTTTTTGAGCCTCTTCCTTTCTTTATAGCATAGTTAGCATTGGTTTGCGCACATAATCCTGTCAATTTCCCAGCTGTAATTTGTTTACCTCGCATGGCTAATTTATCGTCTTTTGGGAGAGAGACATCACTAGTGAACATCATTGGATCCCGGTCCATATTTCCAACACTGTTTACACCCACTATTTATTTTCTGCTTTATTTACCTTTCCGTTGCTATCACTATAATTATTATCCCGTGCGTTTGATCCTTTCTAAACAACAAGGCCGGAGGGATTGACAACCTCTCTGAACTCGTTGGGAGCAAAGTTATCTGTTGTGTGTGCAGGTCCACGTCAACCTCTCTGAACTCGTTGAGACGACAGACTGAATGAGCGCCAAGATAAAAGGAGCATGAGGGTAGTGACGACGCTGCTGAAAGCTCGTCATCCGGATCTCATGCCAAAGATAGTGTGGCACATCAAGACGCTTGTCGGGGGTGTCCTGGATATGGCACATCAAAGTGATGGCAGAACTAATGCAATGAGTCTTATCCCCAGACTTGGGATAGAGAGTCCTGAGCACGTACTGGTACATGAACTGATAGGGCTGCTTCCAGATGGATATGTCATTTGGCTTCCTCAAGCAGTCATCACCTTTAATCCCAAACTTAACAAAACAAAGACAGTTATAGATCCCCTTAGCCTTCTCCTTCTTGTTGGTAGCATGAATCCGGACCCCAGAGGAGCGAAAGCCCAGAGCCTTCTGAAACTGAGCAAACGAGGCAGTGCACAACTGCTCCCCAGTCATCCATGAGATCTCTCTATTAGTGGTATGGAAGTAGCATGTAGCATAAAACTGTAGGATCGCAGCAGTGTTCCATTCACGCCGGAAGCCAAAGACTGGACCAAGTCCCACAGAAGAAATGAGATCCATCACACCGGGAAACTTCTCCGGATTGGCCCGGATGAACTCAAGGGGAATGCAGGCATGAGACTTTGCAAGTTCCTGACGAACTGCCACTGACGTGAAAATATCTGTCTGCACATTGGTTCGGAACCTGCCATCCAGACAATCCGGAGGAGCCACAAACTGATTGACACGGCGAAGCTTGCGGTATGCAATCAAGTGAAATCTTGGAGTAATAGGCCATTAGACGGCAAATAGCCACAACCGGCTCGGAGGAGATGCGAATCGGAGGCACATCAGTGTCCTCAGCATCACGATCTCCGGACGCCGAAGATGATCTCTTAGCCGGCCGACGAACGCCAAGCTTGGAGGGACGAGTCACAACCTCCGAGGGATCTCCGGCAACAAACATATTCTCCTCTTCAACCGCAATGTCCTCCTCTTCCTCAAATTCTGATCCAGAGTCAATGTCCTCCGCGCTAGGAGTGTGCTCACTATCCGACGGTGGGTCGGTGTACATACGCTGCTTCATACGGCGACGAAGACAAGGCGGTTCATTCGAGTCCCCGGAACCACTGATACGTCCCAAACGTATCTATAATTTCTGCTTGCTCCATGCATGTTTTGTGTGACTTCGCCATGTTTTGCTTGAACTTTCATACACTTTTGAGAATATTTGGACTAACCTATTAACTCAGTGCACCCAGTTGCCAGTTCCTGTTTTCTGCTGTTTTTGTATTTCAGGTTTTCCGGCCATTAAAAGTGCTCCAAAAATTCCGGAAAAATTATATATAAAATCAGCGTCCGGGAAGCTTCCAGAATCACCAAGGAAGGAGGGGAGGGCCACCACAGGGACTCCAGAATGGTCCCTGTCGCGGCCCCACCCTAGGCCGCGCCGGACACCCTCCTGGCTGCCCTGTGGCCCCCTTGGTGCCCCCCTTTGGCCCTATTTTTACCCCCGCGGAGGAAACCCTGATTCCAGACCCCTTTTCTCTAGAAGCAATTCTGATCTCCGCCGCCATCGAAAACAAGTTTCGGGGGGGGGGGGGGGGACAGAATTCCTGTGCCGGCACCCTACCGGGACGGTGAAGTGCCCCCGGATTCATCTCCATCGACGTCGCTTCCTCCCTACATGATGGGGGTGTAGTCCCTCCTCGGGGCTAAGGTTTCTACCAGTAGCTATGTGTTCTTCTCTCTCTCCCATGATGTGATCTTCGTTGTGATCATAGGCTATGTTAATCTAGGGTGATCCCATGATATTTCCCCTTCCTCTATGTATTGGATTGATGTACTCAATTGATCTTATCTAGTATAATCCCCGAGACCAAGGTGACATCGGTCTATTGGACATGGGTTAGAAGAATATTATCATGAGTGATTTCCTCTTTTGTGTGTTGATTGAAGATTGAGAGTCACTTGGTGCTTGTCTTTGACTATCCTTGAGATATGTTGTGGTGATTGTGGTACTCTCTTTGGATGGCCGCGGTGACATTGGGAAATCCATAGATTGAGAACTACGAACTTTGAGGTGTGCTTTTGTAGCCCTACATAATTCTCATCCTCTCTTGACCACAAAGAATTGACCTCCGAGTGCGTCTCCATTGCATGTTTTATGGGAAATATCATGTGATTAGACTATGTTAATGTTGTTGAGAGTTGCCACTAGTGAAAGTATGAATCCTAGGCCTTGTTTCCACCATTGTTACACCGTTTGTGCTCACTTTTGTCACATGTTTGCTTGCTTCACTTTTTATTACAGATTTATATTACCTTGCTTTGCCACACCTATCACTCGTATTTTACCATCTCTTCGCCGAACTAGTGCACCTATACAACTCCTAGTTGTATTAGGTGTGTTGGGAACACAAGAGACTTCTTGTATCTTAATTGCAGGGTTGCTTGAGAGAGACCATCTTCAACCTCTACTTCCCTTAGTTCGATAAACCTTAGGTCATCCATTTGAGGGAAATTGCTGCTGTCCTACAAACCTCTGCGCTTGGAGGCCCAACATAGTCTACAAGAATAGAAGCGTGCGTAGACATCAACCACCTAGCCACATGAGAGGCACATGAGCAATGAAGCCCAACCCTTCAACGGGAAATAAGGGGGACACAAAGTGATGGCACACACGGATAGGAGAAGGTGTATTAGCATACCACGGGAACGAGAGGTATCACGATGCTTACGAGCGTATGTTTTTGTCCTTACCATCGCGAAACCCTAGAGAAAGGAGAGGCGAGAATGAGGCAAAATCCCGGCACCCATGGAAAAGAAACCAATTGGATGGAATGATAGATCGGGAGGAGAAGTACCACGGGGAGTAGATTCGGAGGGGAGAAGCACCGGGGAGGCCGGGGCGGCCGGTGGCGAATCCATGCGGCGGTAGCTTAAGAGGAGAGAAGAGGGAAACCGACCGAGAGGGAAGAAACTGCTCCCCTCGGCCCGACGACAAGTTTATATAGCGCAGCCACTTTCGGATGTCCGATGATTTTTGGAAGTCCGACGTGTCGAACGTCTGAAAGCCGTCGGATTTCCGAAAGTGGTTGAGTCGTGAGAACCAGGCTAAGCTGGGAAACCAGGTGAGGGGGAACCAGGAAAGTTTGGACGACCGATCCGCCGTTTTGGGCACGCAATTCGACATTTAACTCGGAAGTCTGAAACATTTTCGAACGTCCGAAATTTTTGAGAAGTATTTTACTTGAAAATTCCAATTTGATCAAAAGTAATATATAGATAGATACTCATAAACATGACAGTGTCCAAAGGTAGAAAAACACAAACAATCAAGATCACATAGGCACACATGGATGAGCAAACAAGCCTTTCGCAAAGGAGAGGCGATGGCCGAGGCCACCATGTTTGAGTGTATTATGCTTTGACACCGCGAAGATGTACCTTGGGTCCAAAGACACATACTCCATCGATAACCGCTACACGTGGTTTCACCGTGGTGAGCACGCGGATTGCTGATGTGTGAATCCATTTAGGCATCACGTAGAGAGTTGAGAACTCATTAATTGAGTTTCTCCCCTACATACATGCCTACATCTAGACACGATATTCGCTATGTGCATGAATGAGAGCAAGATACCCCTCGGCAGAGAAGCTATAACGTTCCAAGATACCGAGTTCACCCCTTAGTTGGCAAAATCTCGCTACATCCAATGGCCTGGTGAAGATATCTGCAAGTTGCTTGTCGGTGCCCACATGTGCAAGAACAATATCTCCCTTTTGAATATGATCCCGTATGAAGTGATGACGAATGTCAATATGCTTGGTGCGAGGATGTTGACAAGGGTTGTTGGCAATCTTGATAGCACTTTAATTGTCACATAAGATGGGTTCCTTCTGATATATGAGTCCATAATCCTTCAAAGTCTGCCTCATCCATAGGATTTGAGTAGCACAACTTGCGGTGGCCACATACTCGGCTTCGGCTGTGTAGAGCGAGACATAGTTTTGCTTCTTGGAGTGCCAACTTACCAATGAGCGCCCAAGAAATTGGCATCAACCGGATGTTGACTTCCGATCCACCTTGTCTCCGGCCCAATCCGCATCGGTGTACCCCAAGAGATCAAACTTGGCTTCCTTGGGGTACCAAAGGCCCAACAAAGGTGTATGAACAAGGTATCTAAGAATGCACTTAACCGCCAAATGATGACTCGCCATAGGAGAGGCTTGATATCTTGCACACATTCCTACGCTAAGCATAATATCCGGTCTAGATGCACAAAGGTAAAGAAATGACCCTATCATAGAACGATATAGAGTAGCGTCAAATGGAATACCGGAAAGGTCTTGATCTAGATATCCCTTGGTTGGCATGGGTGTCTTTCATGGCTTGGCATCTTTCATACCGAACTTCACGAGCATGTCTTGAATGTACTTTGTTTGGGAGATGAAGGTTCCTTCGGAAAATTGCTCGATTTGAAAGCCAAGGAAATACTTCAAGCTCCCCATCATGGACATCTCAAAGTTCTTGGTCATAGTTTCCGAGAACCACTTGCATAAAGATGGATTAGGAGAACCAAATATTATGTCATCTACATAGATTTGGCATATGAGCAACTCACCATTGGTTCTCTTTGTAAAAGGAGTGGCATCAGTGACACCCCTCACAAATTCTTCCTCGAGTAAAAACTTCCTAAGATGGTCATACCAAGCCCGAGGGGTTTTCTTAATACCATATAATGGCTTATGAAGTTTATACACGTGGTCCTTGTGATGAGGGTCACAGAAGCCGGGTGGTTGTGCTACATATACATCCTATTGTAGAGGACCATTAAGAAAAGAACTTTTTACATCCATTTGAAATAATGGAAATCCATTGAATGCGGCATAAGCAAGGAACATGCGTATAGATTAAAGAGGGAAACGGGAGCTAAGGTGTCATCAAAATCCAAGCCTTCAACTTGGGTGTACCCTTGAGCCACTAGCCTAGCCTTGTTGCGAATGATATTACCATATTCATCTTGCTTGTTCTGGAAGATCCACTTAGTTCCAATGATGTTATGATCTGGACCGGAAGGCCTCTCCACGAGAGACTGATACGTCTCAAACGTATCGATAATTTCTGCTCGTTCCATGCATGTTTTGTGTGATATTGCTATGATCTAGATACACTTTCATACACTTTTGATCATATTTGGACTAACCTACTAACTCAGTGCACCCCAATGCGAGTTCCTGTTTTCTGCTGTTTTTTTATTTCAGTTTTCCCCCATATTAAAAATGCTCCAAAAATTCGGGAAAAATCGGATAAAAAATCAGCGCAACGGAGCCTTCCAGAATCACCAAAGTGGGGCCAGAGGGCCACCGCTAGGTGTCCAGGAGGCCACCTAGCGCGGCCAGGATCCTGGCCGCGCCGGGGGGGCGGGGGCCCTGGACCCCTGGTGGCCCCCCTGGCTGCTCCCCTTCGCCTAATTATTCTTCGTCACGGGGAAACTCCGAAGACAGAACCCTATTTCGCAAACTCGCCTCTGTTCCGCCGCCGCGCTTCCAAGACCGGGAGCACCGTCAGGACCCTTCACGGCACCCTGCCGGAGGGAGGATCAACCTCCGGGAGCTTCTCCTCCACCATGGACGCTTCCCGGATGTGCCGTGAGTAGTTTCCTTTGGACCATGGGTCCGTGATCAGTAGCTATGTGATGTTCTCCTCCCCTCTTTGTTCTTCATGGTTTAGACCTCGTGAGCTGCCCTACATGATCGAGGCACATATGTAATTTTTCTGCTGTTGCTAAACTGAGTTTGATGGGATATGATGGATTATGAGATTATGTTCAGATCGTGATAGAGTAATATATTTGGTTTTTATCTCTTATATTTTCATTCCTAAGTAATTCTTGCATGTTCTCCGTTGCTTTTTATTGCTTTGGCCAAGTAGTAGGTAGTGACTCCAAGAGGGAACGTTATGCTCGATTGTGGGTACATGCCCCCTGATGACACGCTTGAGTGACAGAAACATGAGTCTAGGGGATGTGTGATGCTAGCAAAGAAGATACTTCTCTCGCTCCTCGTCGGTTACCCAAAGTGGAAGGTGAGATGTAGTGTAGAAGCAGATTTCCCCTATGCAAAGGATAGGGTTTGTCTCCCGTAGGACTCACAGAAATACAAGAAGGTGGTAAAGTGAACAGTGGCGCCGAGGTTGCTAACTTCTCTTGGACCTGCACACACAGCAAATAACTTAGCTCCCAACGAGTACAGAGGAGTTGTCAATTCCTTCGGCATTGTTGTTTACAAAGGATCAATGCAAGAGATAATAGTAGTGGAAACTGAAAGTAAAGACTGAAAGTAAATTGAAGGTGTAAACAATGATGGAAATATGGACCGGGGTCCTGTGATGTTCACTAGTGATGTCTCCCAAAAGATGATAAAAGTGCTAGCGAGGTAAACAAATCACAGCTGGGCAATTGACAGGATTATAAACGCACCGCAATGCTAACTATGCTACAAAAGAAAGGAATAGGCTCAAAAGCAATGGGAAGTACGCCAAGGTAAGTAGACCGAAATCCATCTGCATCTACTACGAATCATCCACCTTGAGATATCTATCAAGAACATCTCGCTGGTATTAAGTTGCGAATCCCATCCAAAGTGTAAACTCAAAGCAACAGACAACTGCATTAAAATAACTATGCGTAAAGTAAAAAATCCTTGCACTCGCAAGTACAAGCACCGTTGTTTTGTCCCTGCTGGCAACATCACATCCCCTAGTCTCATGTTTATGTCACTCAAGCTAGACATCAAGGGGCTGAACACACAATCAAGCATAACGCTCCCTCTTGGAGTTGCAATAAATCACTTGTCCAAAGTAAAATACGGCAACGGAGAACATTTAAGAATTTACTAAAGAACACAAATATAAAAGAGAACCAAATATATTACTCATCACAATCTGAACATAATCTCATAATCCATCAGATCCGAGAAAACTCAACATAGCAACATAGAAAACTGCAAAAGTGTTTCAATCATGTAAGGCAGCTCACGAGGTCTCGAAAGTGGAAGCACAAAGAGGGGAGGAGTACATCACATAGGTACTGGTCACAGACCCATGGTCCAAGGGGGACTACTCACGGCACATCCGGGAGGCGTCCATGGCGATGGATGGTCTCTCGGAGGGGGTTCCTCCTTCCGGCAGGGTGCCAGGGAAGCTTCTCCTGGCAGCCCCGATCTTGAAACGGCGGCGGCGGAGGTACAGAGAGGAGAACGGGAATAGATGATCGATATTAGGGTTTTCCGTCACGGGGGTTAAATATAGTCGAAGGGGGGCACCGAGAGGGGCCACAGGGCAGCCAGGAGGTCTCCTGGTGCGGCCTAGGGTGGGGCCATGCCAGGGACCCTCCTGGGGCCCCGATGGGTCCACCCCCTCCTCTCTTGATTATTCGGGAAGCTTCCAGGTCCCTGATTTTTTATTGGATTTTTACGGAATTTATTTGGCACTTTTAATGGCCGGAAAACCTGAAATACAAAAATAGCAGAAAACAAGAACTGGAAACTGGGTGCACTGAGTTAATAGGTTAGTCCAAATATGATAAAAAGTGTAGGAAAGTTCAAGCAAAACATGGCAAAGTCACAAAAATCATGCATGGAGCAAGCAGAAATTATAGATACGTTTGGAACGTATCAACATCCCCAAGCTTAATTCCTGCTCGTCCTCGAGTAGGGAAATGATAACAAGCATAATTTTTGTGGCGACATGCCACACAACCATATAAGGACTTTTAAGTAAAGCAATCATAGCATGCAATTCAATTCAAGTCTTAACAAGTAAGAGTCTATATTAGCATTGACACAAGCAACAAAAGAACAAAAGGTGCAAGAGCTCTCGCTGTCCGTGACTCGAATGTCTCCAAATGGTGTTTGCGTGATAGAAAGGGGATAGGGAATACGAGATAAAAAAATAGTTGTTGAGAACCACTATCTACTAAAGTTTCACACTTAGTCTCCTTTGGATTCTTATCTAGACTCGTCCCCAGACTACTAGTCAGGTACAAGTCAAACTGATCCACTCCCTTTCGATATTTTGAGCACTCATGCAATGGATGAGCTTGAGCAAGAAAGTTGACACCTAAAAGGCGACACAAAAAGAAGGTGGAGGAGGAAGACAAAAAGGTGTGAAAGGGTCACGTCAATGAGGACAATCATAGGCGAGAGAAGGACATATGATAGATATGATGTGAGGAGTAGGGATTGCCATGCAACGGATGCGCATGTGAGCTAAAAGCTCTCCAAGGGAACTAGTGGGGGTGCATCAAACTTGCTTGCTCAAGAAGACCTAGAGCTCTTTTGAGGAGGCTCATCATTGGAATATACAAGCCAAGTTCTATAGTGTGAAGGGTCCCGACATAGCTATATGCATGTATGGTGATCTCTATGGAGTACAAGGGATAAAGGATGAAGTACTAGTGTGGATATCTCAAAAGGAATAGTAGCGTGCCCCCTTCTCTCTTTTTATTTTTCTTTTTCTCTTTTTTATTTGTATTTTTTTGTATTTTTTGGTGGCCTCAATGGCTCTTTCTATTTCTATCATTTGTCCTCTTTGGGATCTTTTGATTTTGTCCTCGTTGGGATCTTTTCATCACTTTAGGGGCAACACTCTATATTTTACAAGAATATAGGAGATCTTTCACACTTTACAAAGGTACTCACATGCCTCTGCCATGGTAGCAGGATATGCAATGATACTAGCGCGTCACGTAGCAATGATTAGGGCAAGGCCCAACTAGCATGCGACTCATCGATCAAGCAAGTAGCATGTATGACATGAAGATCAAGTCATGAGAAGGTGGATGTTCCATGGTAATGTATCTCGGAAAGTCTATGGAAATGCCTTGTAGGTAGGTATGGTGGATGTTTTGAGGAAAGATATAAGGAGGTTTATGATGAAAGAGCGTATCATGCCAAGGGTTTGGATGTACCAGCGAAGGTGGACGCCAGCTCTCGGAGTGAGAAGGAGGCAATGCACGACACATGAGAGGCTAGAAAAAGTATAGGTGGGTGGAAGTGTCAACTTTCGAATACTCACATTAGTCCGAAGAACTCATGCACTTATTATCGGTAACTCTCAATCTAATCAGGAGGTTCACAAAGAGACAAGTACCCCGAGGAGGAGTGTATGGGGGTTTGGTTATCCTTGCGCATCCTCGACTCATGGTACGTGAGTGTACTCTAATGTTCGAACCCTCCAGAGGTTAGTGATCCATCTAGTAGCTAGAGTTCTCAACAGGGGTTTTGGTTTTCGAAAATCACACGGATTTCCCAAAATACGAAATCTATCACTAATAGGCTCGATCTCTTAAAACCAAAAGTTCAAACATTACTCTAATCAATACATCAAAACTATTGCAAGTTACTACTACAAAGAGAATAGCAACTTCAACTACCTACTTTCTAGTCAAGACACAAAGCTCAGTGCAATAGGCAAACTCTCTAACAAGATAAAACATGCAACCTATATAAAGTTCAACCTAAGACAAAAGAAATCCTCTATAAGAAAACTAAAGAAAAATAAATAAACAGGACATCAGCTAAGAAAAGAAAAAGAACAACTCACATCTAAGAGAATAAGCATGCAAATCCTATGAGGAGTTCTAGTTCTAGCCGAGCGTGTCTCTCGCCCACACAAAAGAAATCTGGGGTCTAACTTGTTATGAACAGCAAACAAAGCAAAAACAAACCTAAGAAAAGTAAAGAGCGAGACGCTCCAAGCATAGCACAAAACACATGAAGTGATAAAAATATAGTGAAACGAGGGACGAACTGATAATTGTTGCTGAAGAAGGGGATGCACGGGGGCATCCCCAAGCTTAGATGCTTGAGTCTCCTTGAATATTTATTGGGGGGGCACATGGGCATCCCCAAGTTCGAGCGTTTGACACTCCAGGATCTTCTTTCATCATCTTCCATCGCACACTTGAAAACTCCCTTCATACATAACTCATTGTAAACTGATTAGAGAGGTTAGTACCCTATTAAAATAATTTTTCCCTAACTGGAAATACAGATATTCTTGAAGAGCTACTATTTCCCAAGATTTTTAAAAAGTTTTTGCAAAGAAAAATCAAGCTTAAGGTTTGCAAAAGTTAGGAGGGACAAAACGTGGCTGAATCTGTGAAAAACAGAACAACATGTAGTAAATAATTTTTAGGGGCACTTCTGCAACTCAAATAAAAAACTCAAAAAATATGAAAGTTCCGTGATTGTTTAGAGCATGCCGTGTAAAAAATTCAGCTCAAAAAGATGAACTGGTAGTTTTCTATGATTTTTCCCGTCACGAGGACAGAATCTGTTTTCTATACAGCATGTCACAACTTTCACTTCCCTTGTCATATGAGGCTATAAATGGCACAAAGCTTGAAAACTAAAGATACAATGATGTTTCTACAGTAGTAACAATCATCAAGACCACTAAAAACAGAAGAAAAACTAAAAGGAAAACCTAAATTCGTTGCGGGCTTCCTCCCTAAAGCGCTTCTTCAAATCCATTAGCTAGGCTTAAAGCAAAAGATCAAGTCTTATCAAGAAAATAACTAGCCCGTGTGACGGACTCAAAAGGCAACTTAATCTTTTTCTAGGGAAATGTTCCATCCCTTTCTTGAGAGGGAATTGGAATTTGATATTCCCCTCTTTCATGTCAATAACATCACCCACGGTACGAAAAAAGGATGTCCCAAAATAATTGGACAAGAGGGCTCACACTCAATGTCCATAATAGTAAAATCAACGGGAACATAGTTGTCATTGACAATGATAAGAACATCATCGATCTTCCCCAAAGGTTTCTTTACGGAAGAATCCACAAGAGAAACACCAAAAGAACAAAGATCAAAAGGTTTCAATTCAAGCATATCATACATTCTTTTGGAAAAAACGGAGGTACTAGCTCCAACATCACAAAGAGCAAAGCAAGAGAAGTTATTCAATTTGATTTTTATGATAGGATCCCAACCATCTTCTAGCTTCCAAGGTATGGAGGCTTCTAGTCTAAGATTCTCCTCCCTAACTTTGATTAGAGCATTGGTTATATGCTCTGTGAAGGCAAGATCAAGTGTGCTAGTGTGGGGGTCTCTAGACATTTTGTGTAGGAAACCAATAACTTCAGGTAAGGTGCAGTTGTTAAAGTCTAGATCACTACTATCTATGAAGGAGGTAGTGATATCATTTAGGCCCACTTGTTTGAAAGCCTCTATGTCCATAGAGGTTTCTTCATCTACGGTTGAGGTTGTAGCATCACCATTGATAGGTCCAGTGGGACTAGGGGTGTGATGGGTGCTAACGGTTTGGACATCTTCAACAACTTGGATAGTAGCTACTGTGTGGTAGGTAGGAAGGCTCTTAACTCTCTCTTCTTCCTCCTTTTCTCTAGCCCATCTCTCTTTAAGTTTTCCCAACATCCTAACATTTTCATTAATTTGCACTTGGATAGTATTCATAGGAGTGGTTTTCCTCTCCTCGGGGGGAGAAGTTCTAATCTTAAGCATCTCAACATCATGGGCTATGTTGTCTACCTTCGAAGAGAGAATATCTAATTTGTCTAATTTCTCTTCTACACTCTTGTTGAAGGTCTTTTGGGTAGTGATAAAGTCTTTGAGCAAGGTCTCTAGTTTAGAGGTGGAGTTTTTGGTGCTAGGATAAGTGTTGTTGTTCCCATAGTTGTTGGATGGGAAAGGTCTAGGATTGTTGCTACCAAAATTACTCCTATAAGCATTATTGTTGAAGTTGTTTCTAGAGATAAAGTTCACGTCTACTTGTTCTTGAGCAACCAAGGAATTTAAAGGAACATCCCGAGGATCAATAGGAGCTTGATTGGTAAGTAGAGACATGATCAAGTCAACCTTTTCATTAAGAGAGGAGATATCCTCGATAGAATTTACCTTCTTACCAGTTGGAGATCGTTCGGTGTGCCACTGAGAGTAGTTCAACATCATCTCATCAAGTACCTTCGTGGCAGCACCAAGTGTGGTTGACATGAAAGTTCCTCCCGCGGCCGAGTCTAACAGATTCTGCGAGGTAAAGTTTAAGCCTGCATAAAAAGTCTAGATAACCATCGAGGTAGTCTAACCATGTGTAGGGTAGTTCTTAACAAGAGATTTCATTCTCTCCCAAGCTTTGGCAACATGTTCATTATCCAACTGCCTAAAATTCATAATGTTACTTCTCAACTGGATAATTTTAGCAGGGGGATAGTACTTCCCAATAAAAGCATCCTTACACTTGTCCCAAGAATCGATACTATTCTTAGGTAAGGATTGCAGCCACTCCTTGGCTCTTCCTCTCAAGGAGAAAGGAAAAAGCTTCATCTTGACGATGTCTCCATCTACTTCCTTGTACTTTTGCATATCACAAAGCTCTACAAAATTATTTAAGTGCAAGGCAACATCCTCTCCAGCACCTGAGAATTGATCTTTCATAACAAGATTATGCAAAGCAGGTTTAATTTCATAAGAAGGTGCTGAAGTGGCAGGTGGAGCAATAGGAGTGCAGATAAAGTCACTATTGTTGTGACTAGTGAAGTCACACAACTTGGTGTTTTCATTGGAACCCATAGTAGCAGCAGGTATTTTTGGTATTTTTGATAAGGGACACAAAAGTAAAAACTGAAAGGTAAACTAACAAGACTAAAAAGCAAAGATAAAAGATAGTGTGCAACTCCCCTATCTTGTAGACTGTTGTCCCCAGCAACGGCGCTAGAAATTGGCTTGATACGGTGAGGATAGTTCTCTCACTCCTCGTTGGTTACCCCAAGTGGAAGGTGAGATGTAGCATAGCAGCAGATTTCCCCTATGCAAAGGATAGGGTTTGTCTCCCGTAGGACTCGCAGAAATACAAGAAGGTGGTAAAGTGAACAGTGGCGCCGAGGTTGCTAACTTCGCCTGGACCTGCACACACAGCAAATAACTTTGCTCCCTACGAGTACAGAGGAGTTGTCAATTCCTCCGGCCTTGCTGTTTACAAAGGATCAACGCAAGAGATAATAGTAGTGGAAACTGAAAGTAAAGACTGAAAGTAAATTGAAGGTGTAAACAATGATGGAAATATGGACCGGGTTCCCGTGATGTTCACTAGTGATGTCTCTCTCCCAAAAGACGATAAAAGTGCTAGTAAGGTAAACAAATCACAGCTGGGCAATTGACAGGATTATAAACGCACCACAATGTTAACTATGCTACAAAAGAAAGGAAGGGGCTCAAAAGCAATGGGAAGTACGCCAAGGTAAGTAGACCGAAATCCATCTGCATCTACTACGAATCATCCACCTTGAGATATCTATCCAGAACATCTCTCTGGTATTAAGTTGCGAATCCCACCCAAAGTGTAAACTCAAAGCAACAGACAACTGCATTAAAAGAACTATGCGTAAAGTAAACAATCCTTGCAGTCGCAAGTACAAGCACCGTTGTTTTATCCCTGGTGGCAACATCACATCCCGTAGTCTCATGTTTCTGTCACTCAAGCTAGACATCAAGGGGCTGAACCCACAATCAAGCGTAATTATCCCTCTTGGAGTTGCAACAAATCACTTGGCCAAAGTAAAATACGGCGTGACCGAACCCTTTTCCCAACGGCGCACGACCTCGTTGCGGCACCGAGTTTCACCCGAGCACTGTCGCAACTTCCGGCACAAGACCAGCCTTCACCATCGGTGCGAAAAACCCCCGTTTATATTTAAATGGGTTATTTTATCCTGAGATGTTCGACGTTCTCTTTTGGCGTTAAACGTTGTAGACGATGTCAGTTCGGTGCTTTGAGGCGGTATTTTAATTTTCGTGCGGTTCCGACTTCATCGGGTAGGTGAACGATTGGATTAGCCAGGCATAGTAGCCGGTGTAATTCCGATGCCGTATTTATAAAATATCGTATGAGCTGTTAGCTGGACCCCCAAATAGGCCTTTTATCTTCGGATTCTAGCCACCCAAAAACCGGACCCGAAATGGACCATTTTGTGGCCCAAAACAACCGTAGACACCCACCTACTATATATAGTAGGTGCTACCTACCAAATCTGGACAAATCCTAGCAAGCCACCTCAATTTCCACAGCCAGCCACTCCACCGCCGCCACCCCACCTCGAATTTAGCAGCTAGCCAATCCCCTCCCGATCTAGTCTGTTCCACTCGATCTGAGCCGCTGGATCCAGATCGGGCGGCCTGCGCGCTGCCACGTCACCAGATGCCCCCAGCCCGCCTGTGGAGCCTCCTCCCTGCCCGAGCGCTCCGCCTCGTGCTCCTCGTCGTGCGGTCGCTGTCGGCGAGCCGCCACTGCCGGCCGGCGAGATGCCGCCGCAGCCGCCCGTGCCTCCCTTCTCTTCCTTTCTTCTCCTTCTCCCTCCCCTCACCTCTCTCTCCCGCAGAACGAGCGCCGCACCATGGACCGGAGGCCGCCATGGATGGCCTTGCTCGAGGTTGGCCGCCGCCACGAGCTTGGAGGACGCCAGCTTCATCCTCGTCGCCATATCCGACCCGCAGCACCCTGGATCCGACCGTTCTGCCTAGCCCGACCTCCTCCTAACGCCGCCCTGCACCTGGACGCCGCCGGCGAGATCCATGGCCGCCGCTGGAGTCCTGTCCAGGAGGAGCGCGTCGTGGACGCTCGTCCCGCGCCCGCACGAGCCAGCCTCCTGCGTCGTGGGCCGGCGCAGCCCACCAGCCGCCCGCGGCCTGCCAGGCCAGGCCCAGCCGCCAGGCCTCCCACCTCCTGTTGGGCTCGACCCATGGGGTGAGCCACCCCCTTTTTTTCGTTTTTTGTATTTTTTATTACTGCTGCTGCACTGTTGGGCCCAATAGCACTAGATTCGGCCCGTTATAGTTTTTTTTTCCTTTTCTAGTTTATTAAATTGGCAGATTATATTGTTTTTCTTGCGAGTGCGATATCTTTTTAACCGTTAGTCGGATCGCGACGTTTTAAACATGAAAGTTGCTTAGAATTTTGTGTAGGTTAACGAAATGTTGCTTGTTTCCATGTTTGACTTTGTTTACATGCTGTTTGCCTGCTAATTACGCTGCTTGCCACTGTAACTTGTTTATTTAATAACTTTTTATCCGTTGCTCCCATAAAAATGTTCTTTATATGTAACTTCACTAGAATTGCATGTAGATTGTGTTTATGCTGCTCTTGCTTGCTAATAAAAATAAAAAAATATTGTTTAGGGCAAAACAGTACCAAAAATTATAATTATCTTGGGGTCCGTAATAGTCGGCATGTATAGGTTTTACCCCCCACTTAAATTGGCTAGGTTAGGTAGTTTATTTATGCTTCACCTCTTGTCATGTTTGTGTGCTATGCCATGCTTGCTGGAGTTGCCATGTTAGCAACCTTTGTTGATCAACTATAGCTAAACAACTTGAACCATCGTAAATGTGCGGTATCGTCGTGTGTGATGAGTACTCCACTTAACCTGTTAGTAACCGCTCTCGACGGTAGGTGCGATGTCTCGTGTTGCTTTTTGTTGATGCTTGCTCGTGTTTGCCTCGTAGTAATAGATGCTTTCTCGTTGATTGCTTTCCAGTTTTTACCGCCTTGTGTGCTTCCGCGGGTACCTCTCGGAGAAGATGCGAGCTTGCGATCACCTACACCTTCGGAACCCGACTTATCAACAGCCAAGGACTATACATTACTTATGATCCATTCTATTTCAACCAGCGGTTTGCATGCTAGTCTAGGTTAGGTTCGATGTTTGATCCTACCACATGTTTACAGCCTCTTTCAAACCGATACAGCCATGTCCCTTCCCAGCAAACCTTGTACTGCTATGTTACTATTGCTCGTTGCTCAGCCCCTGCTTAGTATGCATGCTTAGGATGCTACGATGTTACCTCCTGTTACACTTTGGTTTGGGATATCACATTATTATATTTTTTTTGATGATATGATTATTATAAATGTTGATTATGTTTGACGAAGGATGGAAGGTTTAGGCTATCCCGCCCCGACGCTTTGTTCCATTCGAGTCACCTAGGACCCGAGTTCCGGGTATTGGTTTTAAGACTGAGCGTGCCTAACCGCGTGTGGGATTTTATGGGGTCCCCTTTTCTTACCTATCTAGCTTCAAACATTTCTAGTGGTGGCCCAAGGTGATTTGCCATTTGAAACCGTGTGCGTAACTGGTCTGCAGCCAGTGGTTTTAAAACAACTCGGGCCAGCGGAGACATGGTTTCTTTGTTGGTCCACACCTGGAAGCTAGGGGGCTGCCCACATCTATTTGGGTAGCTAACCCGACCTCGTCCAGACGGTAGAGGCCGATTCGAGAGCGCGGCCGGCTTTTGAGTTGGGTGTCGACTCACCGGGGGCCACCCGGATTTGTGCGTTGTTAGTTAGAGGGACCTGTCGTTCCGGATCTCTTGGGACTAAATCATACAATGGTTGCCTATCATGGGTAGCAACTGAGAGAGATGGGCGTGCGTGCGGAGCCTCGTAATGGGCAGTTGGTACACCCCTGCAGGGTTAAATCTTTTCGAGAAGCCGTGTCCACGGTTATGGACGACTTGAGACCTACTCCTTGTTCATAGACAACAACAACTGAGATAATCTTATTATAACTTGATCAACGTGTGTGTGTGCCTTGACTGCTTCTTCTTCGTCGGGATGCGAAGAGGAGGACAAGGATAGGGTAGGTGTTACGTTTGCGTAAATAGTTGATAGCAATACTTGTTGGAGGCGATTCCTCATCGAATGCTTGGCTTCTTACCTTACTCTCTAGATCGTTATCCACTTCATAAATGCTAGTGCGGCAGCAACCTCACCACTTACCCCTTCCTTACCGTAAACTACTAGTTGTCCTAGAATGACGAGTGATGAAGTCCTTGCTGGGTCAGTTGACCACTACAGTTGGATGCTGAGTACTTCTGTACTCATGATACTACCCCCAAACTCTTTTCAGGGTTCTTGATCGACAGCAGGTATGGTGATCGACATTTCACGTGGAAAATCGACGACGACTAGTTAGGCGGATCCCGGCGGAGGGCCTGGACGCGTGTGGTTATTGGGATCGATGTTTTTCTCTTTGCCACTAGGAAATTGATTGTATTCTGTACTCAGAAATGTATCTTCCGCTGTGGTATTGTATTTAATGCATTTGTATGCCGATTGTATGAGATGTTGTATCCTTGTATTTGTAATGTTGTGATATCATGTTGGAAATCCGGGGCATATGGCTTTGTTATATGTCGCGGTGGGACCGATATGTGCTTCATCCCCGGATCTGGGTGGAAACACCTAGATGTGGAACAGTACCGCATATCGGGCCTTACAACTTGGTATCAGAGCCTTACCGACCGTAGGATCCCCTCTCTGGCCGAAGCCGAGTCTAGACAAAAACTATTTTGTAGTTACTAAGTTAGTTACCAGAGAGTAGGAATCTTTTTACTCCTTACCCTTGCTCTGGTCAGGACAAGTGTCGTAAGTGTTTTAATTGTCGACTTATCCCCTTCAAACTTTAGGATCTCGAGAGTGTGGAGTATCGAAATTGTTACAATGCTTTGCTTGGGAAGTATTGTCCCGATTCCGAGCTCAGGTGGGAATTCCTGTAGTACCTTTAGCTTCTCCGGTTTCGGATATCAGCTGGGTCATCCTTTGCCCTCCCTCCTTTTGCCCGTTGTTTTCACGACGTGCGTCGAAAATCACTATCCCTTGATCTTGTTTTCGCGATCTTTGTTGTTCTTCCTCGTGATCTCTCGATGGTATCGTTTTCCGACGTTGCTGTCTCTCTACGGAAATTAACTCGACCGAAGCTCTACGTCGACATGGAGCAAAGTCCCTTGTTGGTGGTGTTAAAGATCATCGTCTCTCTTTTCTCTCCCCCTCTCCCCCGGATCGTCCTGGATCTCGGGTCGAGATCCATTGTTGGTGGTGTTGTATTGTAACAGCCCAGATTTCACAAAAATTAAAAAAATTTGTTTTCGGTGTGAATTTTTTGATTGCCTGTATTGTTTGCGGTGTTTGCTTCACCGAAATAATAATCGGTGAATATCCCCCCCCTTTCTTCTCGTATCGGATGCGTGACCGAACCCTTTTCCCAATGGCACACGACCTCGTTGCGGCACCGGGTTTCACCCGAGCACTGTCGCAACTTCCGGCACAAGACCAGCCTTCACCATCGGTGCGAAAAACCGCCGTTTATATTTAAATGGGTTATTTTATCGTGAGGTGTTCGACGTTCTCTTTTGGCGTTAAACGTTGTAGACGACGTCATTTCGGTGCTTTGAGGCGGTATTTTAATTTTCGTGCGGTTCCGACTTCGTCGGGTAGGTGAACGATTGGATTAGCCAGGCATAGTAGCTGGTGTAATTCCGATGCCGTATTTATAAAATATCTTATGAGCTGTTAGCTGGACCCCCAAATACCCCTTTTATGTTCGTATTCTAGCCACCCAAAAAACCGGACCCGAAACGGACCATTTTGTGGCCCAAAAAAACCGTAGACACCCACCTACTATATATAGTAGGTGCTACCTACCAAATCTGGACAAACCCTAGCAAGCCACCTCAATTTCCGCAGCCAGCCACTCCACCGCCGCCACCCCACCTCGAATTTAGCAGCTAGCCAATCCCCTCCCGATCTGGTCTGTTCCACTTGATCTGAGCCGCTGGATCCAGATCGGGCGGCCTGCGCGCTGCCACATCACCAGATGCCCCCAGCCCGCCTGTGGAGCCTCCTCCCTGCCCGAGCGCTCCGCCTCGTGCTCCTTGTCGTGCGGTCGCTGTCGGCGAGCCGCCACTGCCGGCCAGCGAGATGCCGCCGCAACCGCCCGCAGGTCCCCGTGCCTCCCTTCTCTTCCTTTCTTCTCCTTCTCCCTCCCCTCACCTCTCTCTCCTGCAGAACAAGCGTCGCACCATGGACCGGAGGCCGCCATGGATGGCCTTGCTCGAGGTTGGCCGCCGCCACGAGCTTGGAGGACGCCAGCTTCGTCCTCGTCGCCGGATCCGACCCGCAGCACCCTGGATCCGCCCGTTCTGCCTAGCCCGACCTCTTCCTAACGCCGCCCTGCACCTGGACACCGCCGACGAGATCCATGGCCGCCGCTGGACTCCTGTCCAAGAGGAGCGCGTCGTGGACGCTCGTCCTGCGCCCGCACGAGCCAGCCGCCTTCGTCGTGGGCCGGCGCAGCTTACCAGCCGCCCGCGGCCTGCCAGGCCAGGCCCAGCCGCCAGGCCTCCTACCTCCAGTTGGGCTCGGCCCATGGGGTGAGCCACCCCCTTTTTTTTCGTTTTTTGTATTTTTTTATTACTGCTGCTGCACTGTTGGGCCCAATAGCACTAGATTCGGCCCGTTATAGTTTTTTTTCCTTTTCTAGTTTATTAAATTGGCAGATTATATTGTTTTTCTTGCGAGTGCGATATCTTTTTAACCGTTAGTCGGATCGCGACGTTTTTTACATGAAAGTTGCTTAGAATTTTGTGTAGGTTAACAAAATGTTGCTTGTTTCCATGTTTGACTTTGTTTACATGCTGTTTGCCTGCTAATTACGCTGCTTGCCACTGTAACTTTTTTATTTAATAACTTTTTATCAGTTGCTCCGATAAAAATGTTCTTTATATGTAACTTGACTAGAATTGCATGTACATTGTGTTTATGCTGCTCTTGCTTGCTAATAAAAAGAATAAAATATTGTTTAGGGCAAGACAGTACCAAACATTATAATTATCGTGGGGTCCGTAATAGTCGGCATGTATAGGTTTTACCCCCCACTTAAATTGGCTAGCTTAGGTAGTTTATTTATGCTTCACTTCTTGTCATGTTTGTGTGCTATGCCATGCTTGCTTGAGTTGCCATGTTGGAAACCTTTGTTGATCACCTGTAGCTAAACAACTTGAACCATCGTAAATGTGCGGTATCGTCGTGTGTGACGAGTACTCCACTTAACCTGTTAGTAACCGCTCTCGACGGTAGGTGCGATGTCTCGTGTTGCTTTTTGTTGATGCTTGCTCGTAGTAATAGATGCTTGCTCGTTGATTGCTTTCCAGTGTTTACCGCCTTGTGTGCTTCCGCGGGTACCTCTCGGAGACGATGCGGGCTTGCGATCACCTACACCTTCGGAACCCGACTTATCAACAGGCAAGGACTATACAGTACTTATGATCCATTCTATTTCAACCAGCGGTTTGCATGCTAGTCTAGGTTAGGTTCGATGTTTGATCCTACCACATGTTTACAACCTCTTTCAAACCGATACAGCCATGTCCCTTCCCAGCAAACCTTGTACTGCTATGTTACTATTGCTCGTTGCTCAGCCCCTGCTTAGTATGCATGCTTAGGATGCTACGATGTTACCTCCTGTTACACTTTGGTTTGGGATATCACATTATTATATTGTTGTTGATGATATGATTATTATAAATGTTGATTATATTCGACGAAGGATGGAAGGTCTAGGCTATCCCGCCCCGACGCTTTGTTCCATTGGAGTCACCTAGGACCCGAGTTCCGGGTATTGGTTTTAAGACTGAGCGTGCCTAACCGCGTGTGGGATTTTATGGGGTCCCCTTTTCTTACCTATCTAGCTTCAAACAATTCTAGTGGTGGCCCAAGGTGATTTACCATTTGAAACCGTGTGCGTGCGTGCGGAGCCTCGTAATGGGCAGTTGGTACACCCCTGCAGGGTTAAATCTTTTCGAGAAGCCGTGTCCACGGTTATGGACGACTTGAGACCTACTCCTTGTTCATAGACAACAACAACTGAGATAATCTTATTATAACTTGATCAACGTGTGTGTGTGCCTTGACTGCTTCTTCTTCGTCGGGATGCAAAGAGGAGGACAAGGATAGGATAGGTGTTATGTTTGCGTAAATAGTTGATAGCAAGACTTGTTGGAGGCGATTCCTCATCGAATGCTTGGCTTCTTACCTTACTCTCTAGATCGTTAGCCACTTCATAAATGCTAGTGCGGCAGCAACCACACCACTTACCCCTTCCTTA
This sequence comes from Bromus sterilis, assembly GCA_950022295.1. Lineage (NCBI taxonomy): Eukaryota > Viridiplantae > Streptophyta > Magnoliopsida > Poales > Poaceae > Bromus > Bromus sterilis. The sequence continues at coordinate 247,704,044 of OX465598.1, read as the reverse complement.
CCGTAAACTACTAGTTGTCCTAGAATGACGAGTGATGAAGTCCTTGCTGGGTCAGTTGACCACTACAGTTGGATGTTGAGTACTTCTGTACTCATGATACTACCCCCAAACTCTTTTCAGGGTTCTTGATCGACAACAGGTATGGTGATCGATGTTTCACGTGGAGACTCGACGACGACTAGTTAGGCGGGTCCAAGAGGGCCTGGACCCATGTGGTTATTGGGATCGATGTTTTCTCTTTGCCACTAGGCAATTGATTATAGTCTGTACTCAGACATGTATCTTCCGCTGTGGTATTGTATTTAAGGCAGTTGTATGCTGATTGTATGAGATGTTGTATCCTTGTATCTGTAATGTTGTGATATCATGTTGGAAATCCGGGGCATATGGCTTTGTCATATGTCGCGGTGGGACCGATATGTGCTTCGTCCCCGGATCTGGGTGGAAACACCTAGATCTGGAACAGTACCGCATATCGGGCCTTACAGTCACAAGGATGAATATCACGGAACGAATGAGTAAAGATTTGTCGGTAACAAGATAGAACTAATGCATTGGATGCAGTTGATTGAATCTTGGACTAATCTAGTATCGCATGACAAAGGGAATGGTATACAACGTGAACGGTCCAATCGGTTACTTCCGGAATACACAGGGGTCATTATGGACATCCTGGTCCCGCTATTGATCATTGACCGTAGCCTTTGTCTCGGTCATGACTGGAGTGTTCTCGGACCGTAGGGTAACACACTTAAGGGCTCGATCAATATCGGAGACCTATTCGGAACTATCGGAGTTACCGTAGAAGAGAGAAAGATGTAACGGAAAAGTTCCGTGTTGGTCCGAAGGTTGTTCAGAGTGAGCTGGAAGGAGTTCCGGATCATCGGGAGATGAAATAATATGTATTATTTATTAATTAAGTGAATTAATAATTAATAACATTTTATTTATAATTAAAAAGTGCAATGGGCCAGCTTTGGGACAGAAGCCCATTAGGGGAATAAAGGAAAAAAGAAAAAACAGAGAGAGAGGGAGGCGCCATGGGCCCTAGGGCCCATGAGGGGTGCGCCCCCCTCCTCCCTTGGCCGGCCACCTCCCCCTAGAAAGGGACTTTAGTCCCACCTTGATAGGGTAGAGGGGTTGACTCCCTCCCCTCTGCCTATATATAGATGGGCAGGGTGCACATATTTAATACACAGAAATTCGTGAGAAAATAAATATTACTCCGAATTGAGATCGGTTTTCACCTGTCTTCTCCCCTCTCTCGTCTCTCTCAAACCGGGGCCCCCTTGCCTAGAACCTGTGCTGGGATTGAAGCTTCTCCACTATACGCACGCCGTCGTGCTGCTGAAACTCTGGTTCCGGAGGTCTACTTCCGCCACCTTCGTTGGACCGAAGAACGGAGGTCGTCATCGAGTCCGTACGTGTGCGAGTACTAAGAGGTGCTGCACGTGCGACACTACCACCCAACAGGGTGCTAACACAGCCAGGGGGCTGTGAAAGGTTTATGGCTTCACCAACCACGTTTGCGGGAACGTTTCCCGCGCAACGGACTACACCCCGAGGTATGTTATTCCGCAAGTCTTTCCGTTACAGCATTACAGCTAGATAGATCTTGGGTTAAGGGCGGCGCTAGTTAGAAAAATTATTATTTTCTGCTGCGAGACCCAACAGTGGTATCAGAGCTAGATCTATGCTTCCTTTTGCTGTACGGTTGATTCTACGATTGTTACCCTCTCACGTGTACTTGTTATATCTGTGGCATTGTTTGATGAAGCAGCCCCCGACCGACCTTACGCGAGACTGGTTCCACGCTTGTCATACGGCTTGTACCGTATAAAGTGGCTCTGGGGGTGTCTGTCTCTCTTACTATAGCTTATATGGCATTTGCAATGGAGGGCCCCATACGGGGTGTAATAGAGACAATCTATAATCAGCATTGTGGTTCAATGTTCGTAGAAACGGTTGATCTATGAAAAGCCCTAGAAGCCACGTAAAACATGCAATATACAAATATAGAGGCGTCTAAATTTATATTGCAGAGGGGGCTATTGTTGTTTGCTTAATCTTGATGTAGTGATAGCTTTGCAATGTGTTACTAGAAAGTAGTAAACGTTCATCATGATGAAACAAACTTAAATGGAGACCCTATAGACTTAGTGCCACCATGATCATACATCTTAAAACTTGCTAGTATAGATACACGACGGTAGCATTAAATAATATGATCCCTTATAAAATGCCAAACATAAGTATTCTACCGAAATGTGCACCACCTGGAAGGTTCTCTTTATAATAGGCAGGACGTGAAGATCGGGTGTCATACATACATTAGAGTTCGCATGAGGTTGGGCCTGGCAAGCCTAGCATATGTCGATATGGCCTTGCTAAGCAGCATATAACACTAAGGTCAATTTGGCGAGCCTAGCATATGTAGATATGGCCTCGGAATACTAGAGATCGAAAGATCGAGCATGAGTCACATATATGATGTGATCGCACAAACTAGTTCTCTACCTTTGAAACTAATCCGTCGGCCGTTGTGATATTCGAGGACGGATAGTGAATCTGGATCATGTAATCACTAAAACTTCTTAGGGATGATTGTTTTAGTGTGAGCTCATCTATAATATGATTATTATGAACTAATTGTTATGAACTAGTCTTAATTGTTTTCATTGCAAATATTTTGTAGAAAATTAAAATGGACATGAATCAGTATCATGGATTGGTTACTTTCTTACGTGGTGAAAGACTTAAAGATGATGGGTCAAATTTTGTTGATTGGTACTTATACCTTAGGACTGTGCTCAAGAGAGCTAACCTCTTGTTCGTGATACAAGAGTGTATGGGAGACCCTCCAGTAGACAACATGGATGAAAAAGTAATGCTTGATTACCATAATCGTCGAAGGACTTACGCCATGGTTAAAAGTGTCATAGAAAATTGCTTTCCGCAAGATTTATGAACAATATGCGGATATGGACACGTTTGACACAATCGACATGATGAAGTCATTGTTTATACATCAGTTCAGAGTGGCCAGATTTGAGTTAGAAAATGAGTTTCTTACTACCAAGATGGAAGAGAACACTTGTCTGAAAACTCACGTAGCCAAGATGCATGGGATACATCTGAAACTCGTGGAGGACTTTGACTATTGGACCACAGAGGAGTCTGCTATAAACACGGTGCTACACTCGCTTCCACCGAGTTACACAGATTTTGTCCATGACTATGTCGGAAGAGGTGAAAGCCTTCAGTTCTTTGAGTTCATGGTCAACCTCCGAGATTTAGAGGTTGAACCCATTGAAGGAGAAATTGTTGATGGAGAAGGTATATGTTTGATATACTCGTTATAAATGTTTGTTCCCTTATACAACATTTGCAGTTTAATAAGTATTTGATACTTGTTCTGTTTTATGAAAACAGGGTTTGCCGTTGCATGGACGGGAAGAGGTGCGATCCAGGATTGATGGCAACCAAGACAGTTGATGGCCACCAAGATTTCACCAAGACATCTATCATAGAATTATACTTAGAGTATTAGATAAATCTTTTGTAATCAATCGAATATGAACACTTAGTGGTATGTTTTCCATCTCGCGAGACAAAGTTATTCATGTTTTGAGACAAGTCAGTTGTTCCAGTTTGATGAATAAAGTGTGCTTATACTATGATTGCAATTGAGTTTATAATATGATAGAAGCATTTATAAAACACCATAATTGTCAAGTGATATTCAATGTTTAATGATTAAGTTATTATGAATACCAATAAGGTCAAAAGTCATAACTATACTAAATGCATGAGATGAATTCATAAGTGATGAAGTCATTAGATACTCGATCTATTAACTCATGAATTTATTATCAACCAAGATGACTAATGACGGAGTTCTAGCAAAGTAGAGCTTGCGCCAAACATTGTACATATATGATGTATTAACCAAGCGCATGAATAATCATTAAAGATGCTTCGCATGATTTATTGAACAAGGAATTCAATTGAGATCATAAATCTGAGATTTCGGAATCACAGTGAAGTTGGATATAAGAATACAAATCACCATGATGTGATCAAAGTGATGAGTATTATAGTTGACATAAATGGGAGACTTGTGGAAATAATGCCACAAATTACGATGGAAGTTTAAAGTGCTCAAGCACCTAAAACCATTCGTAGTCATGCTAAAATGTAGTGTGGTCTAAATACATTCCCCTTACGCTAACGCTATTGAATGAACAAAGTTGTTATAATTTATTAAGTTAAAACACCCACTTCATGAAATAAGGAAACCATTATGAATTTAATGAAGCTGATGAATCCATATGATGATGGTGTTAGAAAGTTTCTAGAAGTTTTATATGATATAACTTTCTTTGTATTAGAGTTGTGAGCAATTGTAAAACACACCTTCCCAAATAGCAAAACTTGTATTGCTTGAATTGGTGAATGAGAAGATGGTTCTCAAGGAATAAACCAATGGGAGAAAAGTGAATTCTTTGACCAGGGTGATTGACCCTGCCTCCAGATAACAAAGTAACGCAACGAAAAACGTTCCGCTGAAATGACTCCATGAGAAGAGGAAATATGCTATTGATGATGATCATGGTATATTAGTTAAAGCCTTAGTTTAAAAATAAGAAAATTGTTATGAATACGTTCTGTACAGAACAATAATCATGAGTCTTCTTAAGTGAAACAAAAGGGACATTGCTCATAAATTACGAAGGATTGATGGTTACCTAGGAAACGAGGAGAAATGAAACCATATTGAGTTGCATATGGGATGGCTCACATCCTATGAAATAAAGTAGTTATTTCACATTCCGAATAACCAGGAAGTTATTAATAATGATGCAACACATAAAGGCATGATCTGGCACATAAAAGATGTTATGGCTAAATTCAATAATGATTGACTACGGAAGCGTAGAAATGCTAAATCAATATGGGTATTTCATTCACGAACACTATGAAGGGGCCATTGCTTGAAATTGCATCACATTCAAATTGTGGAATTTGAAGAGAAGTAGCAATTGGCATAACAAAAGAATGTTTCGATAAGATGGAACATAGTACCTCAAGGCAGAAACTCTCAACCTTGATTTGATCAAGTGATTTTGAAGTAATCAAAATATTGAGATGGACTGCAATTTCATGAAACTGAGTGGGAGCTTTGTAGACTTCCTGAAAACTTGGAATGCAGAGAGCATTTTCTGAGTGGGAGCTTTGGAAGAAATATTATTATGTCTGACATAATTATAATAGAATCTTAATAAAAGCTTACTTAAAGGTATATGTCGGATATATTTGAGTGGGAGCATAATATCAATTTCATATATATACGATGATATATGTGAAAACAATCTCATATATATACGTTGATATACATGGAGATTAAGGCTAATAAGATAAAAGGATTACGAGAATATTATATGAACGAAATACAGATGTGTCACACACTAAAATCTATAAGGATAGATTAGGACATGTGTAATGAACATCAAAAGGATTGGAATGATATCCTAAACAAGAAAAGGTTCTTGTGGCTTGGAATTATATATCACAAAATAATGTTTTAATGGAATAATAGGGATGCACTTTGTCTCAAGACATGTGATCCTATATGATCTTTGACATATGATTCTACCATAAAACGGAAGTTGTGAATCCAATAACAGAATTACTCAAAAGTTCTTAGAAGAAGAACAGGTTCCGATGTGCTTGGTTGGCAAAACACAGAACCTGAGCAAAGTCCACGCATTCAGTATCTGAAGAGAAACTGAGGACAGTACTCTAAATGATAGAAAAGATAATATACTTGAATGTAATACTGCATTACGATTGCAAGCCTTATTATGGGTCTATATGAATTAGAGATATCACCAAAAGGAATAGAAAGGAAATGTGAGCTATAATTTCACGAACCAAAACTCTACAAAATATAAATATCTACTTAAGGAAGTAGAAGGTTGAATAAAGTTTAGCGTAAGAAGTTTAGACTTCTGGCTGAGTGTATTTTTCAGTATACATGACTATGGGAGCCCTAGGGAGTAAAACCATTTTGTCATTCGAGAATACTGTAAAATAAGAAGTCTCACTCTCCCGCCAAACTTATAATTCAAGCATTATTTGATAATGAAGGGTACATCAAGCAAGTTGACCAATACCTGTTGCAAAGGAACATATGAATCTGAACGGGTACAGATCATTGACGAAACCTCTTCCATGAGCAAGCATGATCAATAAACACTTATATGATAAGATGATTATGATCGAGAAAATATGCAGCTAGATTGTTTGCTATCTAGTGCAAGTGGGAGACTGTTAGATATATTCTCTAGAGGCAAATAATATATGATTATTCCAATATATCTAAATAAGTTCATGACCAGTTTCATACTGTGCTGGAACTATATCAGTGAAACAATGATACAGGTGTGGTATAGAAACAACCAGAGTTCCTAGTCAGCCTCTCATGATGACTAGTTTATCGTCAACTGATGATTATGGTTTCACGATCATGGACAATCAATTCAATTGACGGTAAGGTCACCTCATTGAATGAATGACGTGATGAACATTACCCAATGCAAGCATTGCAACATGATCAAATCGTAAAAGTTTAGTGTTGTAATTACAGAACGTAGTAGCCTGTTCCTTTGACCGTGAGATCACGCATAATTGCTATCTTCTGAGGATGCTTTGAGTGCATTAACCGTCACACTGAAACATGGTGACCATAAAGGTGTATCTTGGGCTATCCGATGGGATATGTTGAGGAGTGTTGATTCAAGAGCGGGATCAGTCGATCCATATAATGGAAAGATACTTCATGGCCAACTCGATGAGATTGCATCCATAAAGCTGCGCAGCGTGTGACTAGGTCACAAGGATGAATATCACGGAATGACTGAATAAAGATTTGTCGGTAACAAGATAGAACTAATGCATTGGATGCAGTTGATCGAATCTTGGACTAATCTAGTATCTCATGATAAAGGGAATGGTATACAACGTGAACGGTCCAATCGGTTACTTCCGGAATACACATGGGTCATTATGGGCATCCAGGTCCAGCTATTGATCATTGACCGTAGCCTTTGTCTCGGTCATGACTGGAGTGTTCTCGGACCATAGGGTAACACACTTAAGGGCTCAATGAATATCGGAGACCAATTCGGAACTATCGGAGTTACCGGAGAAGAGAGAAAGACGTACCGGAAAAGTTCCGTGTTGGTCCGAAGGTTGTTCGGAGTGAGCTGGAAGGAGTTCCGGATCATCGGGAGATGAAATAATATGTATTATTTATTAATTAAGTGAATTAATAATTAATAACCTTTTATTTATAATTAAAAAGTGCAATGGGCCAGCTTTGGGAAAGAAGCCCATTAGGGGAATAAAGGAAAAAAGAAAAAAGAGAGAGAGAGGGAGGCGCCATGGGCCCTAGGGCCCATGAGGGGTGCACCCCCCCTCCCTTGGCCGGCCACCTCCCCCTAGCAAGGGACTTTAGTCCCACCTTGCTAGGCGAGAGGGGTTGACTCCCTCCCTCTGCCTATATATAGATGGGCATGGTGCACATATTTAATACACAGAAATTCGTGAGAAAATAAATATTACTCCGAATTGAGATCGGTTTTCACTGGTCTTCTCCCCTCTCTCGTCTCTCTCAAACCGGGGCCCCCTTGTCTGGAACCAGTGCTGGGATTGAGGCTTCGCCACTATACGCACCCCGTCGTGCTGCTGCAACTCTGCTTCCGGAGGTCTACTTCCGCCACCTTCCCTGGATCGGAGAACGGAGGTCGTCACCGAGTCCGTACGTGTGCGAGTACTACGAGGTGCTGAACATGCGGCACTACCACGCAACAGGGTGCTAACAAAGCCAAGGGGCTGTGAAAGGTTTACGGCTTCATCCAGCACGTTTGCGGGAACGTTTCCCGCGCAACGGACTACACCCCGAGGTATGTTATTCCGCAAGTCTTTCCGTTACAGCATTACAGCTAGATAGATCTTGGGTTAAGGGCGACGCTAGTTAGAAAAATTATTGTTTTCTACTGTGAGACCCAACACTTTCGTATGTTCTGAAATTCTTTATTTGAGTTGCAGAAGTACCCCTAAAAAATTCTTTACTACCTGCTATTATGTTTTTCACAGATTCTTCCACGTTTTGTCTCTCCTAACTTTTGCAAACCTTAAGCTTGCTTTTTCTTTGCAGAAACCTTTTGGAAATCTTGAGAAACAATATCTCTTAAATAATATCTTTATATCCAGTGGGGAAAATTTATTTATTAAGGGTACTAACCTCTCTAATCAGCTTATGATGAGTTATGCATGAAGGGAGTTTTCAAGTGTACGATGGAAGATGATGAAAGAAGATTTGGGAGTGTCAAGCGGTCAAGCTTGGGGATGCCCCCACGCATCCCCAATAAATATTCAAGGAGACTCAAGCGTCTAAGCTTGGGGATGCCCCCGTGCATCCCCTTCTCCATCAACAATCATCAGTTTGTCCTTCGTCTCACTATATTTTTATCACTTCATGCGTTATCTGCTATGCTTGGAGCGTCTCGCTCTTAGGTTTCATTTTTAGTTTTCTTTAGCTTTGCTTTCTGTTCATAACAAGTTAGAACCCGTCTTACTTTGTGAGGGAGAGAAGCATGCTCCACTTTCAAAATCTAGAACACATCATAGGATTTTGCATGCCTATCTTTTTACTGTTGTGTGTTCTTTATCTTTTCGTAGCTACTGCCATGTTTAGTTTTAGTCTTAGTTTGTCTTTAGCAAGAGCTTTGGATTTTGTTTAGTTTGTTGCTGGAACTCTCTTTAGTTTTCATGTTTATCTTGTCAAGAGAGTTGGTTGTTGCACTGAGGATTGTCTTATCTTGAAAGTAGGTGATTGAGGTTGCTATTTAATTTTAGTAGTAACTTGCAATAGTTTTGAGGTACTGATGTGAGTAATGTTCAAACTTTTGGTGTCAAGAGCTCTAGCCTATTAGTGATAGGTGTCGTATTTTGGGCAATCCGTGTTTATTTTCAAAACCTACAAAAACTAGTTGAGAACTCTAGCTACTAGATGGATCGCTAATCTTTGGAGGGATCGAATATTAGAGTACACTCATGTACCATGAGTCGAGGATGCGCAAGGGTAACCAAACCCCCATACACTCCTCCTTTGGTTAATTTTCTCTTTGTGAACCTCCTTATTAGATTTAGAGTTACCTATAATAAGTGCATGAGTTATTCGGACTAATGTAAGTATTGAAATTGGACACTTCCACCTCCTCATATATGCTAGCCTCTCCTGTGCCATGCATTTACTTCTTCCCACTCTGAGAGTTGGCGTCCACCTTCGCCGGTACATCCAAACCCTTGGCATGATACGCTCTGTCATCATAAACCTCCTTATATCTTTCCTCAAAACAACCAACATACCTACCTATCAAGGCATTTCCATAGCCTTTCCGAGATATATTGCCATGAAACATCCACCTTTTCAAGACTTGATCTTCATGTCATACATGTTCCTGCTACACTGGCAGCGGCATACATTGCATACATCATGATAGCTACATCTTCTTCATGATTTGAGTACCTTGTAAAGTGTGAAAGATGTTCTATACCCTCTTGTAAATTAGAGTGTTGCGCTTAAGTGAGGAAAAGATCCCAAAGTGGACAAAATAAAAGATCCCAAAGAGGACAAATGAGAGTTAAATAGAAAGAGCCATTGAGGCCACCAAAAAATACAAAAAAATATATAAAAAAGAGACTAAGAAAATAAAAAGAGAGAAAGGGGCAACACTACTATCCTTTCGAAAGATCCACACTCGTACTCCCTCTTATCCTTGTACTCCATAGAGATGATGATTCATGCATATAGCTATGTGGGGACCTTCACACTATAGAACTTGGCTTGCATATTCCAAGGATGAGCCTCCTAAAAAAGAGCTTTAGGTCTTCATGAGCGAGAAAGTTAGATGCACCCCCACTAGTTCCATTAGATAGCTTTTTCAGCTCATATGTGCATCCGTTGCATGGAAATCCCTACTCCTCACATCATATCTATCATTCGTCCTTCTAGCCTATGATTGTCCTCATTGATGGGAGCCTTTCTCACCCTTTTTGTCTTCCTCCTCCACCATATTTCTCTCTTTGTCATCCTAAGTGTCAACTCTCGTGCTTACGCTCATCCATTGCATGAGTGCTCAAAATATTGAAAAGGAGTGGATCAAATTGACTTGTACCTGGATAGTGGTCTGGGGACGAGTCAAGATAAGATTCCAAAGAAGACAAAGTGTGAAACTTTAGTAGATTGAGTTCTAAAAAAATACCTTTTTTCTCGTATTCCATATCCCCCTTCTTGCACGCAAACACCATTTGGAGACATTCGAGTCACGGACAGCGAGAGCTCTTGCATCTAATGTTCTTTCGTTGCTTGTTTCAATGCTAATATAGACTCTTGCATGTTATGAATTGAATTGAATCACATACCTTGATTGCTTTACTTTGCAAAGTTCTTATATGGTTGCTAGCATGTCACCACAGAAATTATGTTTATTATCATTTACCTACTCGAGGACGAGAAGGAATTAAACATGGGGATGTTGATACATCTCAAACGTATCGATAATTCCTGCTCGTTCCATGCATGTTTTGTGTGATATTGCTATGATCTAGATACACTTTCATACACTTTTGATCATATTTGGACTAACCTACTAACTCAGTGCACCCCGGTGCAAGTTCCTATTTTCTGCTGTTTTTTTATTTCAGTTTTCCCCCATATTAAAAATGCTCCAAAAATTCAGGAACAATCAGATAAAAAAATCAGCGCAACGGAGCCTTCTCGAATCACTAAAGTGGGGCCAGAGGGCCACCACCAAGTGTCCGGGCGGCCTGGCCGCGCCAGGGGGGGGGGGGGCGCCTGGAACCCTTCCCGGCACCCTCCCGGAGGGAGGATCGACCTCCGGGAGCTTCTCCTCCACCATGGACGCTTCCCGGATGTGCCGTGAGTAGTTTCCTTTGGACCATAGGTCCGTGATCAGTAGCTATGTGATTTTCTCCTCCCCTCTTTGTTCTTCATGGTTTAGACCTCGTGAGCTACCCTACATGATCGATGCACATATGTAATTCTTTTTCTGTTGCTATGCTGAGTTTGATGGGATCTAATGGATTATGGGATTATGTTCAAATCGTGATAGAGTAATATATTTGGTTTTTATCTCTTATATTTTTGTTCCTAAGTAATTTTTGCATGTTCTCCGTTGTTGTTTATTGCTTTGGCCAAGTAGTAGGTAGTGACTCCAAGAGGGAACCTTATGCTCGATTGTGGGTACATGTCCCCTGATGACATGCTTGAGTGACAGAAACATGAGTCTAGGGGATGTACTGTGGCCACAAGGGTGAAAACAACGGTGCTTGTAACCGCGGTTGCAAGGATTGTTTACTTTAGGCAAAGTTCTTTTTAATGCAGTTGTCTGTTGCTTTGGGTTTACACTTTTGATCATATTTGGACTAACCTATTAACTCAGTGTACCCCAGTGCCAGTTCCTGTTTTCTGCTGTTTTTGTATTTCAGGTTTTCCCATTATTTAAAGTGCCAGAAAAATTCCGGGAAAAATATAGGAAAAATCAGCGTACGGGAACCTTCCACAAGAGCTCTAGTGGGGCCAGAGGGGAGCCAGGGGTGGACCAGGCGGCCACCTGTCGCGGCCACCCCCTAGGCCGCGCCAGGAGGGCGCCTGGGGCCCCTTGTCCACCTCTGGCTGCCCCCTTCGCCTATTTATTCCCCGTGACGAGAAACCCTCGGGGACAAAACCCTTTTTCGCGATCACTCCTCTGTTCCGCCGCCGCCGCGCTTCCAAGATTGGGATCACCAGGAGCCCTCTTCCCAGCACCCTGCCGGAGGGAGGTACCACCTCCGGGAGCTTCTCCACCACCATGGATGCTTCCCGGATGAACCGTGAGTAGTCCACCTTAGACCATGGGTCTATGATCAGTAGCTATGTGATGTTCTCCTCCCCTCTTTGTTCTTCATGGTTTAGACCTCGTGAGCTGCCCTACATGATCGAGGCACATATGTAATCTTTCTGCTATTGCTATGCTGAGTTTGCTGGGATCCGATGGATTATGAGACTATGTTCAGATTGTTTTTGAGTAATATATTTGATTCTCATCTTTTATATTTATGTTCTTGAGTAATTCTTGCATGTCCTCCGTTGTTGTTTGACGGGGATCAACCCCGGAAAATCCCATGGTTAGGGACCCTGGGTTAGTCATGAGATGCACAAGTTGGACGATAGCTCGTCGGCAAACAGGAAGGCTCGCTCCTGCTCGATATTATTGATAGGGGAGATGCGATTACAGTGGAGGCCAAGGCTGGAGCGCTCAAGGCTAGGGTTACAGGTGATATTATATGTCTTTGGCGTCGCCCCTCCTAGCCCTTATATACCGGGCTAGGTCTCGGGGAGTTCATCTATGTTTACAGGTAAGCTTTCCTAACCCTAGCTTGATCCGTACGGCAGGTCTTCACACCTTCCTTGTGAGTCGCGGACTCCTACGTCGGTGCCAACTAGTGGTCCGAGGCTGTATCTTCATGGCCCTTCTGCCTTCATTGACACTAGGTAGGCTCATCCGTAGGAGTCGGGGGGTCACCCCCTCGTCAGTAGCCCCCCAGTGCCTGGGGGACTCGGAGAGACGCGCAGGGATTCGAGTACATTCATTCGTCGGTTATTGGTATGCGCGGTTCATCCGCGGGTCGCTGGCAGTCTGGTGGCCATGACAAAACCTGTTTCGAGGGATGCTAAGCTGAAAGGGCCCAAAGAGTCGACGGGTCGAGCCTTGGTGAATTGCACTAGGGAAAATACCACAGTAGCCCAATCAAACCCACGTCCCTCGACGTGAGCTTGGAACACTGGTGTCGAGCAAAAGTCCGGCCGCTTCAGGTCTTACGGTGTTCATTTGCCGCCAGTAATGTGTACAGCCTAAGCCACGTCCGCCCGGCTTTTCTATCATGCGCAACGCATGGGAAAGGTTGGGAGTGAAATCGCTCTTCGGCAAGTCCCAGCCCGGCCGTACTTCGCAGCGGGGTCTTACCTACACGCTAATCTTGCGTGGCATCTGGGCACAGTGTATCGTGTTCCAGGAATGTGTGTTTTTGAGACACGGAACCTTATAGCATTGCACCCGCTTGGAACAAAACATCAAGCGAGCTGTTCACTCATTCACCCGAGGAGCTTTGTTTCGAGTGCTCAGTCGGGGGGTTTTTCTGGAGTAATCACTCGAATGACGTTTCGGCTCTTGAGGTGAGGGAGCACCTGAGACTCTTAGCGCCGCATGGTCTTGGCGAATGCATGTTTGTCTTACGTTGGGTTGAGGGAGCACCCGAGACTCTCATAAGTGCGAGTGGTCACTCGAGCACATGGCTGACCTGTAGGTGAGGGAGCACCTGGGACTCTTATGATGTACTCTCCCGATGGGAGTAAGATATTTTTTCTTCATCGGGAAAAAGATCTGAGAGATGGAATCTGAGGGCCTTGATGTCTGTTTGGTTTTCTTTGCCGCTTGTCAGGGATAGCGATGCCTCTGTTTGATGGCTGTCAGGGATGCTCTGCCAGTGAACCGTCACGTCTTCAGGACCGGTCATAATAATGGCCACTGTGGCGTGCGGCAGGCGCCGGTTGAGTTTCCCATACGAGCGATGGAAACGCGCGCGAATTGACGCGCCTTGCATACAATGCGTCCCGTGGGAAAGCATCTTCGTCTTGGAGTCCGAGACGGCTGGGACGTTTTGTCACAACCCCAATTTAGGCAAGTGCTAGGGTTTGAGTTCCCTTTGCATCATGTGAAAAATTCAAAAAGAAAATCAAAAATGGGGAAAAGAAAGCCCTGAGAAATTAAATCAAATGGCCAGATAAAAATCTTTTTCCAAAAATCTTTTGAACATTTGAAAAATTCCTATAAATGATGGTGATCATTTTAAAAGTGGTTTGGGGTCAATCCCATGCTCATGGAATTTTCTAAATTTCAAACAATGCCTTGGAAAATTAAATAAACCCCTATTTGATTTGAAATTCAAATTATTTGAATTTCAAAAATCTCTAAAACTTGTGAGTGGCTAGCTACATATTTTATAAGCCCACATAAAAGTTTTGAAGATTTTATAAAATGCTCTACTATTTATTTACCAGAGCAAAACAAAAAGACAAAAAAAAGAAAAGAATAAAGGGGCAAGCCCCACTTGCTTTCCTGGCCACCTGGCCCATCTGCCACAGAAGCCAGCCCAGCCCACCAGGGGCAAGGATGTCTTCTTCCCGGCACCAGGAGGCAGTGCCGTGGAGGGCATGCCGTGGCCGACTGCCACCTCCTGCTTCCCTGGCCACCGAGCTGCTTCCCCTGCCCTATCTCTTCGACACCGCACGCCTGGGTCGCCTCCCTTCTTTCTCCCCCTCCCCAGGACCTTCTCCCCTTCATCTCTGGTGCATCCCGCAGGATCCCGAGCGCGGCCGGAGTACACCATCGAGCGCCACCGTGGCCAGAGGCCACACCTCGCCCCCCAGCTTGTCCTTCCGCCTCGCAGAGGTCGTCTTCATCGCCGAGAGCCATCAATTCCACCCGAGGAGCCCCGTGGATGACGCCGGCATCGAGTTCCTCCACCACGGGCGTCCACCTCCGGCGAGAAATTGCGACCCTGCCGTATCTCCTACGGTCCCTTCGCCCCCTCCGTCTTGCTCACGGTGAGCCACTCATCCCTCCCCGCCTTCCTGTTCTCCTCCGGAAGCTCACCGTCGCCGTCCTCTTCCAAGCAGTGGCCGGCCGCCCGCCATGGTGCTCACCGACGTGCTCCCGACCCTCCTCTGTCCGTCCAAGTGCCTCCAGGCAATGCACGCGTGCGAGAGGGCCCGAGTGGTGCCCTCCCCGTGCCAATCCGTGGCCGGGAGGCCAACTCCGGTGGCCCTCTGTCGTGTCCTGTAGCCGCCGCCGGCCGGCTGGCTAATTAGGGGGGGGGCTAACCCCTGTTTAGTTTGGCTCTAAGCCAATGACAGGTGGGGCCAGCCCCCCAAATCAAATAATTTTTTTAATTAAACAGAGGTTTAAAAACTGTGTCTATGACAGGCATGGCCCACATGTCAGCCCTGCTGATGTCATGCTGATATCATGCCGATGCAGTAATGTATTTCTCTGTTTAATTTTAAATAGAAAAGAATTAAAGAAATTCCAGAAATTACAGAAAATTGAATAAACTTTGGAAAATCATAACTAATTCATATGAACTCCAAATTGGACAAATAATATATGAAAAATGATTAGCATAAAATTCTCTATCCAAATATGCAACTTTCAACCATGTTTGGGTTGATTTTAAAATGGGACCAGTAGCTTTTGCTATTTGGCTTAATTGGAATTAATTCAAATTAATTTCAAATGCTTTTGTAATTTGAACCTTTGCAATACACCACATCTCACTTGTACTTCAGAAGCATACTACACACATGATCACATGGTTTATAAAGAACAAACAATGGCATTTGCAAATTGGCTAAATTAAACAACATATGGAGTTTGAATTTGCATTTCAAATGCAATACACTTCATTTAAATCAAATATGCCATAAACAATACCAATCACATCATGGACAACATAATCATGTGCTTCTGCATTCTATTACAATGTTGCCCCCCCTCTTGTTGATGATTGTGCCGATAACAGTGCTTCCGAGATGGTGATCACCCCGAAGAAGAAGACCACCGATAAGACCCGTGTATCATCAGCAAGGCAAGCAAACCCCATTGATCATGTCTATAAAATCCCAATTCCATCTCAGTCTCGCTTATGCATGTTTAGGAGATCACCGAGACACGTTCTATCGCATAGTTGAACCCATTCCGATGCATGACCTATCATTTTGTCACCGTATTAAGCAAACCACAATCCTAGCAGATTTAGGAGTTGACTGATGAGCATGTGGCCCCTACAACTATTACTGCTTTTTCTTCTTAGTGATACAATGAGGATGTTATGATTGTGAGTCGGGATGGAATGAACACAGTGATGCTGGTGTTAACGTGTTGGTGAATCCACCCTAAACAAAGGTGAACGATGAGAGGCTGTGCAGGAGTACACAGTGGGTTGTCTCGTTGAACACTGCCCTAGGGCCCGAGTTCCTGTTTTGTGATCCAAGACAAAGAGTATGACCACATGTAGGGTTTTATGGGAACCCCGTTTGGCCTCTTTACGTACCCGATCCGGTCCAGGAGTCACAATAGATTCGGGCTTTCCATTTGGCATGTGCATAGAAAAAGTATGAAGAAAAGGTTGCATCATATAGATATGTGGGTGGACTTGTGAGGCAGTGAAACCATCTGGCAGAGGTGGTGTCTCGGTCCCTTACATTATCTGAGTCCGTTTCGTGGAACCGGCTGGACTCTCGAGCGGTGCCAAACTCAGGTAGTCGACTCCTGGATTAGAGAAGGTGATGTGAGGTTAGTGCCTTGGTTTCATCCACGTCCGACACCCGCTTGAAGGGTGACAAGAACGAGGCGATAAGTGATGACACGCGTGTGAAGATGTACACCCCTGCAGGGTTAATGAACTATACGAATAGCCGTGTCCGCGGTTATGGACTGCTTGGAGACCTCTACTTGATCAATAGACAACTTGAATGGATACTTATAAAACTCGCAAGATAAGCGTGAGTGCTATGGTGGGCTTCCTCGTGGGGAAGTCGAGGAAGTAACCTTAGTGGTGTATTTTTTGGAGACATATAGTGGACTCGTGTACGCTTCTTATCTCAAGTCTGGTACTCGTAGTACAGGACTAGCCAAGTCAAAGCTGACACTTCTGCATGATGAAACCCCACCTCCCTTTACCTTGATGCTTGAGCATGAGTAGTATAGATCTGATTTAAGTCTTGCTGAGTACGACTTTGTACTCACGTTTGCTTATTCTATGTTTTAGCTGAGAACCCGGACCCCGATGGATTCACCGACCTGAAGCTCGACGTTGACCTTGGTAGTATAGTTCCAGACAGCAGTCTGGTCCCTCGTGGATGGGCATGTATGTTTACAAGGCTTCTCTAAGCCATTTGTTAAACTTGTCTGTACTCAGACCTAATTTGCTTCCGTTGTATGATGTAATGTTGATCACAGACATGTGATCTTTGTATGCTCTATGTGTATATCAATAAAGAGTACTTGTAGAGTTATGTGATGATACCTGTTGTTCATACTAGGCATGTGTGTTGTGTGTATGTTTATGACATGCATGTCTTAGTATGGGTTTTCGAGACCTTAGTTGTGATCTGGCTGGCGGTCTTTTATACACCAAGTGGCCCTTAGATGTGCGCAGCTTGGGGCATCGCGATGCGATTGCTCGTGGCTCTGCCACGTGCACACTTTGTTGTATGATCGAGCCCGCCCTAGACCCCGACTAAGTGATCGGGCTGGAGTTTGTTTATGTAAGGGTTATGATTCAATCGATAACATGGTTGAGGCGACTTGTCTATGAGTATGGGATTCACCACCCATAAGCATTTAGACTTGTGAGCGGACGATGAGGACCCATCTCAGTTGATCATCCGGCCTGAATGGGATGCCCCTCATGTTCGATGCTTTCCGAGAGTGTTCTGTGCTTGGCCTTGTCTGCTTAGACAAGTGGGTACGGCTCTCGGCTCTCCATGTGATTGCATTGTGACTGGAATTACATACGCATATTCCGGGTCCCGACACGTTTGGTCTTTCAATTAATTGTTGCTGTCGTCTTTGGCTTCTCTGTTCTTTGAGGATTATTGTTCTATAAATAAGCCTTTCTCTTCCACGCCTCTATCCAACTCGCTGATTTGCCTCTTCCTTCATCTCTTCTTCCGGTTATGGTTCCCAAGCGAGGTGTTGATCGTGGCCGTGGTGGCCGCACACCACGCTCATGCCGTGGTGGTCTCCATGGTACGACGCCAGTGCCTTCCTCCTCTCCCTTGGAGGAGGGATTCTGGCGCTATGATTTTCTTTTACGTGTTCGTGGCCAAAGTGCCAATCACATCCTTCTTCCCTCTGCTTTTTCCACCATTGTCTCTGAGCATGGCTTGGATGGCTTGCTTCTGCATCTTCAAGGGAGCTGTCGATCTCATTCTTATATTGACTTGGAGGTTAATAGCTCTCACTTGTTTTTTCTTGGCTCTGGTTGGAGTTTGTTTGCTCGGCGGTTGAGTTTTCGAGATGGTGATATGCTTAGCTGTCGCTTTGACGATGAAAGCACTGTCACTGTCCGCGCATTCGATCCGAGTGGCAATAGCATGGATCCGCATGGGCAGGAGTCGCGCAGCGACAACTCCACAAAGTCGAGGAGTCCTTCGCCGGCGTCTTCGACTGCTTCTTCCTCCAGGGACTCGTCTGGTGCTGGTGGTGAGCCGTCTTCAACTGCTTCCCCCTCTGGATCTCACGAAGACCTCGATGTCAAGCCACCGGTTAAACGAGCGCGGCAGGCGACCTTGTAGAACTAGAGGCAGCGGCGTCATCTTCGCCGGCAGCTTGGGCGGAGCTGGAGAAGAAGCTAGAGGAGCAGGAGAAGAAGCTGGTGGAGCATCGTCTCCAATGTCTCCGCAAATAAGTCGAGCTTCACCTTTTGTTATGTCATTGACATCATGAGCCTGCTTCTTCGACTCCTCCTTTGTCTGTGATCATGCTCTTGTACTAGAGTCGATTACCCCTCCTGGGCACACATGTAGAAGTCATAATTCCTTGGGTGATTCCCTCTTGTAACAAGAGCTGCCTTCTATCCAAATGTAGTTGAGTCCTTTTTGTACTGAAGATGATCCTGATGATGTAAACTGTGCTTGATCCTTTGTAATGGAACTTTATATTTTCTTTGGCATTGAGAGTTGTGTTCGAGTCCTTTGCGGCCGAGAGCTGTCTTCGAGTCCGTCTTTTCACTGTGGGTTCTATCGGGTGCGCGACAGCGCTCCCGATGGGAGTAGCCCCCGAGGCTACGCTTGAGTCGAAGGATCGAGCGTAGGATGAAATTTGTTTCCTTTGTCGTTAGTTTCTGTCTTTTATCGGGTGCGCGGCAGCGCTCCTGATGGGAGTAGCCCCCGAGTCTTTAGGCGATCGTTGGCGATCGGGTGAAGACTAAATGAGCCTGTGTTCTCTGCTTCTTCCAAAGTTTCTTCAGAGTACTTGGGTGCTGCATCTGATTGTGGCCATGTTTTTCGAGCCTTGTTTTCAGTAGGTGGGGCTAGCCGGGTATTGTTTTCTTGAGCGTTTTTTAAGCTTCAGACTGCGCGAACAGTCTTCGGGAGGCGATGGTCCTCGAGCTCCCGAGTGCTTGAATGCAGTGGTCGCGTGGGTGACGATAGCGTCCTTCGGGTGGGAGTTGTACTCAAGACCCCGAGTGCTTTTGATGAAGATCGCGTTGCTCGGGGGGATTTTGCTCTTAAGCCCCCGAGTGCTTTGGTTAAGATCGCGTAGGAGATAGCGTTGCTCGGGGGGATTTTATTCTTAAGCCCCCGAGTGCTTTGGTTAAGATCGCGTAGGCGATATCGTCTCTCGGGGGGATTTTATTCTTAAGCCCCCGAGTGCATTGGTTAAGATCACGTAGGCGATAGCGTCTCTCGGGGGGATTTTATTCTCAAGCCCCTGAGTGCTTTGATTAAGATCGCGTAGGCGATAGCGTTGCTCGGGGGGATTTTACTCTTAATCCCCCGAGTGCTTTGGTTAAGATCGCGTAGGCGATAGCGTCTCTCGGGGGGATTTTATTCTTAAGCCCCCAAGTGCTTTGATTAAGATCGCGTAGGCGATAGCGTTGCTCGGGGGGATTTTACTCTTAAGCCCCCCGAGTGCTTTGAGATGGCAGTATTTGGGAAACATTTATTTTATTGCGTTCAAGCGGTTACATGAGTTGCCAATCATGTCCGACCGATAGGGGCTATGGATAGAACAGTCGCATACGTTCCATGGGTTGCCCACGTCCTCTTCTGTCTTCGGGTTCCTCAGCCTGTAGGCGCCACCTCCGATGACTTCTGAAATTATGAATGGTCCTTCCCATTGGGGGGAAAGTTTATGGACCTTCTCTTGTATTAGTCGTAGGACTAGGTCACCTTTGTTGAAGGTTCTAGTGCGCAATCGACTGCTTTGGTAGGTATGTAGTTTGTCCTGGTACCCCTCTGATTTTGCCAGGGCTGCGTCTCTTGCTTCGTCGGCCGTATCTTTGTCATCTTGTAGTGCTTGTTCTGCTTCTTCTTCTTCGTATCCGGTGACCCGAGGTGCTCCGAACTTGAGATCATGTGGTAGGACTGCCTCTGCCCCGTACACCATGAAGAAGGGTGTGTACTGGGTCGCGGTGTTTGGTGTAGTACGTAGGCTCCATAGGACCGTGGGGAGTTCTTCTACCCAGTTGCCGGAAGCTTGCTCGAGTGGTGCGAGGAGCCGTTTCTTGATTCCCCCGCATACAAGGCCATTTTCTTTTTCCACCTGGCCGTTGGACTGCGGGTGCGCGACTGATGCATAATTAATTTTGATGCCCAGTTCTTCGCAGAAGTTCTGGAACTCTGCGGCTGTGAAGTTCGTGCCGTTGTCCGTGATGATGTTGTGTGGTACTCCGAATCTGAAGATGATCGACTTGATGAAGTTGACAGCCGTGAGGGCTGTGGAGCTGGTGATGGGCACTGCTTCGATCCATTTAGTGAACTTGTCGACTGCGACGAGCAGGTGTGTCCTTCCGCCCTTTGATGATTTCTTGAGTGGGCCCACCATGTCAAGTCCCCAGGTGGCGAACGGCCAGGATAGTGGTATGGTCTTGAGCTCTGATGCAGGAGCGGGTGGCCTGTTGGAGAATTTCTGGCAAGCGACACAACGTCTCACGATTTCCTCTGCGTTTTTCATGGCTGTGGGCCAGTAGAACCCCGCTCGGAATGCTTTGGACACGAGCACTCGACTGCTCGCGTGGTGCCCGCAGGTGCCTTCGTGGATTTCGAGCAGTTGGGCTTTGCCGTCCTCTTCGTCGATGCACCTTGGAGTATCTGGGTGATGCTGTGCTTGTATAGTTGTCTGTTGATCACCGTGAATGCCTTGGATCGTCGGCTGATGTGTCGTGCTTCAGCCACGTCTTGTGGTAGCGTGCCTTCGATTAGGAATCGGAGTAACGGTTTTGTCCAGACGGGTCCTTCGAGCTCTGTCGGAGCTGTGCTGTTGGATGTGCTGGTGCTTGCGCCTTCTGATGGGGTTGCTGCTTCCACCTGCGCCATTTTTGTTGCGTCTTTGCCGTCCACGACTGCTTCAGGTGTTTCTGCCTGTACCTTGATGGATCTCCGACTGATGCTTTCGAGAAAAACGCCGGGTGGTACAGGCCCCCGGGTCGAACCGATGTTTGCGAGCTCGTTAGCTTTTGTGTTGTTGTCCCTCGTGATGTAGTTGACCTCGCAACCGTCGAAACTTCCTTCGAGTTCGTTGTAGAGCTTTTGGCAGGCCGCCATGTTGTCGGCTATTGCATTGCAGTTTCTCATCGTCCGCTGGACGACGAGATTGGAGTCCCCGTAAATTATGAGGCGAGTGGCTCCGCATGTTTTGGCCATGCGCATGCCATGGAGGAGTGCCTCGTATTCTGCTTCGTTGTTGGAGGCGTGACTGAAGTTGATCTCGGAGGACATATTTCAGTTTTGTTCCTTTAGGGGAGATGAGCACGACTACTGCCCCAGCTCCTTGTTTTCTCTTGGACCCATCGAAGAACATTGACCATGAGCTTGATAGGTCTGGAGGGCCTGGCGTCTGAACCTCCGTCCACTCGACCAGGAAATCTGGGAGTACTTGGGATTTGATGGCTGTTGGGTGCTTGAACTGCAGGTCCCGTGGGCTGAGCTCAATGTTCCACTCGGCGACTCGCCCGGTTGCTCCAGGGTTGTTGAGTATGTCGGCGAGTGGTGCGCTGCTCGCGATTGTGATGGGGTGCTCATCGAAGTAGTGGGACACCTTTCTTGAGGTCATGACGATGGCCAGTAGTAGCTTCTGATAGTGCGGGTACCGCTGCTGGGATTTGGTCAGGAGCATGCTGAGGTAGTAGATTGGTCTCTGGATGCTCTAGACCTTGCCTTCTTTTGCGCGTTCGACGACGAGCGCTGTACTTACTACACTTCTACGTGCTGCCACGTAGAGGTATAGCTTTTCTCGTTCCTTGGGTACCGCCAGGATTGGTGGGGTCGAGAGTGTCTTTTCAGGTCCGCAAATACTTGGCGGGCTTCCTCCGTCCACTTGAATTTCTCTTCTTTCCTGAGCAACTGATAGAAAGGCAGCGTTCGTTCTCCCAGCCTGCTGATGAAGAGGCTTAGGGCTGCGAGTTTTCCGGTGAGCTGCTGTACTCATTTGATGTCGGTTGGTTCTTTCATGCGGGGGATGGCTTGGACTTTCTCAGGGTTTGCCTCGATTCCTCGGGCAGAGACCATATAGCCAAGCAGCTTTCCCGCCGGTATGCCGAATGCGCACTTCTTTGGGTTGAGTTTGATTTTGTATTTGTTGAGTGCCGCGAAGGTTTCGCGCAGGTCGTCGAGTAGTGTGGCTGCTTTGTAGGTCTTGATGACGATGTCGTCCACGTAGACTTGCACGTTTCTTCCTATTTGCTCCTTCAGGCAGTCCTGCATCATTCGTTGGTAAGTGGCGCCTGCGTTTTTGAGCCAGAAGGGCATGGTTTTGTAGAAGAATACGCCATAGGGGGTGATGAACGATGTGTGCTCTTCGTCTTCTTCCTTCATCCTGATCTGGTTGTATCCTGAGTAGGCGTCGAGAAAGGAAAGTAGATCGCACCCTGCTGTTGAGTCGATTATCTGATCGATTCTAGGAAGGGGAAGTGATCCTTCGGGCAATGCTTGTTGACTGGTCCGTACTCGACACACATGCGTAACACGGTCGTGTCTTTCTTGGGCACCAGCACTGGGTTGGCTATCCAGGTGGCTTTATTCGTTTCTCGGATGAACGGAGCGTCGAGTAACCGGTTGACTTCCTCTCCGATTGCTCTGCGCTTGGGCTCCGAGAATCGTCTCAGCGCTTGCTTCACCGGATTCGTGTTTTGCTTGATGCGTAGGGCGTGTTCTGCGAATTCGCGTGGTATCCCAGGCATGTCGGCTGGGCACCAGGCGAATATTTCCCACTCGTCTCGAAGGAAAGCGATGAGAGCCATCGCCTGCTCCTCTGGTAGGTGGGCGTACACGCGGACTGTTTTTTCCGGGTCCGTCGGGTGCACTTGGTGAGTGACTGTGTCGCTGTCGATGCTAAAGTCGCGTCCGTACTCCCTGGATTCGCTTCGGTTCACCAGTGGGAAGGTACTCTTGTCCGTCACCATGGTTATTTCCCTGAGTTCTTGTTCGGCTCCGAATGTGTCGGAGATTCTGTGGAATTCACGATCACATTGATCTGATTTGATGTAGCTGCCGTTGATCGTGAGGACTCCTGATGATCCTGGCATCTTGAGCTTGAGGTAGGCGTAGTGTGGGACCGCCATGAATTGCGCGAATGCTGGCCGCCCCAATATGGCGTGATACTGCGATTGCCAGTCGAGTACCTCGAACTCGAGGACGTGCTTGGCGAAGTTGCGTCGGTTGCCGAAGACAACTTCGAGTTCGATGACTCCGAGGGATGTGGCTGCTTCTCCTGGGACTACCCCGTGTAACTCGGTGCTTGATTTTCTCCATAGTGATCGTGGGATCAGCATCTTTTGTAGGGTGCTGGCGAAGATGATGTTGATGTTGCTGCCTCCGTCCATAAAGACCCTATCCATGTCGTACCCTCCGATTTGTGCATCGAGTACTAGGGGCGCATGCCCCGGTCTTGGGACTGCTGGTGGATGGTCGTCTTGTGAGAACGTGATGTTGGTCTCTGTGTCATGTAGCTGGTAAACTTCGACTATGTTTATGCTCTCAGCTGCTCTAGCCTGCAGGGTGTGGGCGTCGCGTTGTGCTTGCGGTACCCTTCCTTCCTGGATCATGAGCACTTGTTCTTGCTCGGGTCGCCGATTGCGTCTGTCTTCTTTCTGGTTCTCTTTCTTGAGGTTGTCAGCTAGCTCATTGAACAGGCGGCAGTCTCTCAAGGTGTGACCTGACCTGACGTGTCCCTAGTCATCCTCGAAGTGGTGGATCGTGCAGGGTCCTGCTAGCTGTTCTCTAGCCGTGAGTTTGCTAGATCCGGCATGCCTCTTCCTTCTTGAGATTCTGAAGATCTACTCGTGATCCTCTGGGTGTTCGTGGAAACGAGGGTCGGTTTCGATTCCTCGACTCATGTCTTGGTTCTTGATGAGGTTGGCGAATTCGTCCGGTCTTCGATCTGGGTCGTAGTACTCGCCTACAGGTGTCTCGGAGTCGCTGTCTTGGTTGGCGGCAGGTGCTCGCGCGACGGCGTGTCTTCTGGTGGTCGTCGGCTGTGCGGCTGCGTGATGTGGCTCGTTCATTGGGGCCTCGCCGTAGATCTCCCATGCGCGCCTTTTGGGTCGTCGATTCCTTCTTCCTTGGCGGTTGTTCTGCTGATCGCTGGATTCAATCTCGTAGTCATCGTCTTGATGTGCGGCGGGTGCCCGGGCGGTGGTGGGTTGTCGAAAGATTTGCGAGTCCTCCGCAGCGCGTCGCAGTTCGTCGAGTGGAATTCCTTCTTAGAGGCCCCTCGCCGTTCTTCTGGGTCGTCGACTCCTTCGGCGCTGGCGCTGCACTTGGCCGTTACCATAGTATCGGTCCTGGCACAACTGTAGCTCGAGTGGTCTTGATGGGGTGGCGGAGATGTCCGCGGTGATCTTGAATCCTTCGAGTGGGCTAGATCTGGTTCTTGCCCTTGAGTTGTAGCTTGCTGAAGACGGGACCACCGAGATCGTGATCCCAACCTGTGTAGTTCCCACAGACGGCGCAAATTGACGGGGATCAACCCCGGAAAATCCCATGGTCAGGGAGCCTGGGTTAGTCATGAGATGCACAGGTTGGACGATAGCTCGTCGGCAAACATGAATGCTCGCTCCTGCTCAATATTATTGATGGGGGAGATGCGATTACAATGGAGGCCAAGGCTGGAGCGCTCAAGGCTAGGGTTACAGGTGATATTAGATGTCTTTTGTGTCGCCCCTCCTAGCCCTTATATACCGGGCTAGGTCTCGGGGAGTTCATCTACGTTTATAGGTAAGCTTTCCTAACCCTAGCTTGCTCCGTACGGCAGGTCTTCGCACCTTCCTTGTGAGTCGCGGACTCCTACGTCGGTGCCAACTAGTGGGCCAAGGCTGTATCTTCATGGGCCTTCTGCCTTCATGGACACCAGGTAGGCTCATCCGTAGGAGTCGTGGGGTCACCCCCTCGTCACTGTTTATTGCTTTGGCCAAGTAGTAGGTAGTGACTCCAAGACGGAGCGTTATGCATGATTGTGGGTTCATGCTCCCTGATGACTAGCTTGAGTGACAGAAACATGAGTCTAGGGGATGTGCTGTTGCCACAAGGGAGAAAAAAAGGTGCTTGTACTTGCGGGTGCAAGGATTGTTTACTTTACGCAAAGTTCTTTAATGCAGTTGTCTGTTGCTTTGAGTTTACACTTTGGGTGGGATTCACAACTTAATACCAGCGAGATGTTCTGGATAGATATCTCAAGGTGGATGATTAGTAGGTAGATGTAGATGGATTTCGGTCTACTTGTCTTGGCGTACCGCCCGTGTTTTTGAGCCTCTTCCTTTCTTTATAGCATAGTTAGCATTGGTTTGCGCACATAATCCTGTCAATTGCCCAGCTGTAATTTGTTTACCTCGCATGGCTAATTTATCGTCTTTTGGGAGAGAGACATCACTAGTGAACATCATTGGATCCCGGTCCATATTTCCAACACTGTTTACACCCACTATTTATTTTCTGCTTTATTTACCTTTCCGTTGCTATCACTATAATTATTATCCTGTGCGTTTGATCCTTTGTAAACAACAAGGCCGGAGGGATTGACAACCTCTCTGAACTCGTTGGGAGCAAAGTTATCTGTTGTGTGTGAAGGTCCACGTCAACCGCCTAATTGGTGGCGCCGTTGTCACCTTCCTGTCGTTGTTGGATTCCTACTGGAGACAAACCTTGGTATCTTCACCGAGGGAAATTTTCTGTTGTCTACATCTCAACCTTCCACTTTGGGTAACCAACGAGGGGTGAGAAGCCATCAATCTCCAAGGGAGAGGAGACCACAGACTGAATGAGCGCCAAGATAAAAGGAGCATGAGGGTAGTGACGACGCTGCTGAAAGCTCGCCATCCGGATCTCATGCCAAAGATAGTGTGGCACATCAAGACGCTTGTCGGGGGTGTCATGGATATGGCACATCAAAGTGATGGAAGAACTACTGCAATGAGTCTTATCCCTAGAATTGGGATAGAGAGTCCTGAGCACGTACTGGTACATGAACTGATAGGGCTGCTTCCAGATGGATATGTCATTTGGTTTCCTCAAGCAGTCATCACCTTTAATCCCAAACTTAACAAAACAAAGACAGTCATAGATCCCCTTAGCCTTCTCCTTCTTTTTGGTAGCATGAATCCGTACCCCAGAGGAGCGAAAGCCCAGAGCCTTCTAAAACTGAGCAAACGAGGCAGTGCACAACTGCTCCCCAGTCATCCATGAGATCTCTCTATTAGTGGTATGGAAGTAGCATGTAGAATAAAACTGTAGGATCGCAGCAGTGTTCCATTCACGCCAGAAGCCAAAGACTGGACCAAGTCCCACAGAAGCAATGAGATCCATCACACCGGGAAACTTCTCCGGATTGGCCCGGATGAAGTCAAGGGGATTGCAGGCATGAGAGTTTGCAAGTTCCTGACGAACTGCCACTGACGTGAAAATATCTGTCTGCACATTGGTTCGGAACCTGCCATCCAGATAATCCGGAGGAGCCACAAACTGATTGACACGGCGAAGCTTGCGGTATGCAATCAAGTGAAATCTTGAAGTAATCGGCCATTAGACGGCCAATACCCACAACCGGCTCGGAGGAGATCCGAATCGGAGGCACATCAGTGTCCTCAGCATCACGATCTACGGACGCCGAAGATGATCTCTTAGCCGGCCGACGAACGCCAAGCTTGGAGGGACGAGTCACAACCTCCGGGGGATCTCCGGCTGCAAACATATTCTCCTCTTCAACCGCAATGTCCTCCTCTTCCTCAAATTCTGATCCAGAGTCGATGTCCTTCGCGCTAGGAGTGTGCTCACTATCCGACGGTGGGTCGGTGTACATACGCTGCTTCATACGGCGACGAAGACAAGGAGGTTCATTCGAGTCCCAGGAACCACTGATACGTCCCAAACGTACCTATAACTTTTGCTTGCTCCATGCATGTTTTGTGTGACTTCGCCATGTTTTTCTTGAACTTTCATACACTTTTGAGCATATTTGGACTAACCTATTAACTCAGTGCACCCAGTTACCAGTTCCTGTTTTCTGCAGTTTTTGTATTTCAGGTTTTCCGGCCATTAAAAGTGCTCCAAAAATTCCGGAAAACTTATATAAAAAATCAGCGTCCCGGAAGCTTCCAAAATCACCAAGGAAGGAGGGGAGGGCCACCACAGGGACTCCGGAAGGGTCCCTGGCGCGGCCCCACCCTAGGCCGCGCCGGGCACCCTCTTGGCTGCCCTGTGGCCCCCTTGGTGCCCCCCCTTTGGCCCTATTTTTACCCCCGCGGAGGAAATCCTGATTCCAGACCCCTTTTCTCCAAAAGCAATTCCGATCTCCGCCGCCATCGAAAACAAGTTTCGGGGGACAGAATTCCTGTGCCGGCACCCTGCCGGGACGGGGAAGTGCCCCCGGATTCATCTCCATCGACGTCGCTTCCTCCCTACATGATGCGGGAGTAGTCCCTTCTCGGGGCTGAGGTTTCTACCAGTAGCTATGTGTTCTTCTCTCTCTCCCATGATGTGATCTTCGTTGTGATCATAGGCTATGTTAATCTAGGTTGATCCCATGATATTTCCCCTTCCTCTATGTATTGGATTGATGTACTCAATTGATCTTATCTAGTATAATCCCCGAGACCAAGGTGACAGCGGTCTATTGGACATGGTTTAGAAGAATATTATCATGAGTGATTTCCTCTTTTGTGTGTTGATTGAAGATTGAGAGTCTCTTGGTGCTTGTCTTTGACTATCCTTGAGATATGTTGTGGTGATTGTGGTACTCTCTTTGGATGGTCGCGGTGACATTGGGAAATCCATAGATTGAGAACTACGAACTTTGAGGTGTGCTTTTGTAGCCCTACATAATTCTCATCCTCTCTTGACCACAAATAATTGACCTCCGAGTGCGTCTCCATTGCATGTTTTATGGGAAATATCATGTGATTAGACTATGTTAATGTTGTTGAGAGTTTCCACTAGTGAAAGTATGAAGCCTAGGCCTTGTTTCCACCATTGTTACACCGTTTGTGCTCACTTTTGTCACATGTTTGCTTGCTGCACTTTTTATTACAGATTTATATTACCTTGCTTTGCCACACCTATCACTCGTATTTTACCATCTCTTCGCCGAACTAGTGCACCTATACAACTCCTAGTTGTATTAGGTGTGTTGGGGACACAAGAGACTTCTTGTATCTTAATTGCAGGGTTGCTTGAGAGAGACCATCTTCAACCTCTACTTCCCTGAGTTCAATAAACCTTAGGTCATCCACTTGAGGGAAATTGCTGCTGTCCTACAAACCTCTGCGCTTGGAGGCCCAACATAGTCTACAAGAATAGAAGCGTGCGTAGAAATCAAGCTATTTCTGGCGCCGTAGCCGGGGAGGTAAGGTTTGAAGGTATATCTTTAGATTCTGCAATGAAATCTTTTCGTTTCTTGTTTTTATTTTCACTAGTTAGGCCTTATGGAAAACAACAAAAATATTATGAGAGAGCTTTATGAGCTTTACCTTGAGTTGGGACATGAAGTGTTTGAAGAGAAAATCAAAAAGCCTATGGAGCTTCATTATTTTCACAACACTCATGTTAGTAGCAATGTTACTAGTATATGTTCTCTGAATACCTTTGATGCTAATGATATGCAAAGTTATAAGCTTGGGGATGCTACGTTTTATGAAGATGATCTTTTTAGCCCCCGAATTTTTGATGAGGAAATTTATTTTGATGATACTTTGCCTCCTATCTATGATGATTATTGTGATGACACTTATGCTATAAAGAATAAATGTTTGCAAGTGTATCATGATAAGAATGATTCATGTGATAGCTATTTTCTTGAGTTTTCTCCCACTATTACTAATGAGAAGGATTTTTCTTATGTGGAGAGTAACAAATTTTCTATGCTTGTGGATCATGAGAAGAATTTTTTATGTGATACTTATATTGTTGAGTTTATTCATGATCCCACTGAAAATTATTATGAGAGGGGAACATATGCTTATAGATATTCCAATAATATCAAGTTCCCTCTCTTTATGTTGAAGGTTTTGAAGTTGCACTTATTTTGGCTTCCTATGCTAATATCTTTATGCTCCCATGAGTTATTTCTCTACAAGATCCCTTTGCATAGGAAGCATGTTAGGCTTAAATGTTTTTGGTATTTGCTTCTTCATGCTCTCTTTTGTTCTTCAACTCTTATTCCTACGAGAGCATCATTAAAATCTTAAGCCTATCTTTATGGCTATAAAGAAAGAGCTCTAGGGAGACAACCCTTGTTATCTTTACTTTGAGTTTTTAATTTCTGTTTTTAGTGGTATTGATGATTGTTACTACTGTAGCAACATAATTGTATCTTTATTTTCAAGCTTTGTGCCAAGTTATAGCCTCATATGACAAGGGAAGTGAAAGTTGTGACACGCTGTCCAGAAAACAGATTCTGTCCTAGTGACTGGAAAAATCATAGAAAAATCCCCGTTCATCTTTTTGAGCTGAATGTTTTACACAGAGTGCTCTATACAATCATGGAACTTTCGTATGTTCTGAGTTTTTTAATTGGAGTTGCAGAAGTACCCCTAAAAAATTCTTTACTACCTGCTGTTCTGTTTTTCACAGATTCTGCCACGTTTTGTCTCTCCTAACTTTTGCAAACCTTAATCTTGCTTTTTCTTTGCAAAAACTTTTTGGCAATCTTGAGAAACAGTAACTCTTCTAGAATATATTTATATAAAGTGGGTAAAAATTATATATTAAGGGTACTAACCTCTCTAATCAGCTTATGATGAGTTATGTATGAAGGGAGTTTTCAAGTGTGCGATGGAAGATGATGAAAAAAGATTCGGGAGTGTCAAGCGCTCAAGCTTTGGGATTTCCCCATGCATCCCCAATAAATATTCAAGGAGACTCAAGCGTCTAAGCTTGGGGATGCCCCCGTGCATCCCCTTCTCCATCAACAATCATCAGTTCGTCCTTCGTCTCACTATATTTTTATCACTTCATGCGTTATGTGCTATGCTTGGAGCGTCTCGCTCTTAGGTTTTATTTTTAGTTTTCTTTAGCTTTGCTTGGTGTTCATAACAAGTTAGATCCTGTCTTACTTTGTGTGGGAGAGAAACAAGCTCCACTTTCAAAATCTAGAACACATCATAGGATTCTTCATGCCTATCTTTTTGCTGTTGTGTGTTCTTTATCTTTTCGTAGCTACTGCCATGTTTAGTTTTAGTTTGTCTTTAGAAAGAGCCTTGGCTTTTGTTTAGTTTGTTGTTGGAACTCTCTTTAGTTTGCTTTGCCACACCTATCACTCGTATTTTACCATCTCTTCGCCGAACTAGTGCCCCTATACAACTCCTAGTTGTATTAGGTGTGTTGGGGACACAAGAGACTTCTTGTATCTTAATTGTAGGGTTGATTGAGAGAGACCATATTCAACCTCTACTTCCCTGAGTTCGATAAACCTTAAGTCATCCACTTGAGGGAAATTTCTGCTGTCCTACAAACCTCTGCACTTGGAGGCCCAACATAGTCTACAAGAATAGAAGCGTGCGTAGACATCAACCACCTAGCCACATGAGAGGCACATGAGCAATGAAGCCCAACCGTTCAACGGGAATTAAGGGGGACACAAAATGATGGCACACACGGATAGGAGAAGGTTTATTAGCATACCACGGGAACGAGAGGCATCACGATGCTTACGAGCGGATGTTTTTGTCCTTACCATCGCGAAACCCTAGAGCAAGGAGAGGCGAGAATGAGGCAAAATCCCGGCACCCATGGAAAAGAAACCAATTGGATGGAATGATAGATCGGGAGGAGAAGTACCACGGGGAGTAGATTCGGAGGGGAGAAGCACCGGGGAGGCCGGGGCGTCCGGTGGAGAATCCATGTGGCGGCAGCGCAAGAGGAGAGCAGAGGGAAACCGACCGAGAGGGAAGAAACTGCTCCCCTCGGCCCGACGACTAGTTTATATAGCGCAGCCACTTTCGGACGTCCGATGAGTTTCGGAAGTCCGACGTGTCAGACGTCTGAAAGCCGTCGGATTCCCGAAAGTGGTTGAGTCGTGAGAACCAGGCCAAGATGGGAAACCAGGTGAGGGGGAACCAGGAAAGTTTGGACGACCGATCCGCCGTTTTGGGCACGCCACTGGACATTTAACTCGGAAGTCCGAAACATTTTCGAACGTCCGAAAATATTGAGAAGTATTTTACTTGAAAATTCCAATTTGATCAAAAGTAATATATAGATAGATACTCATAAACATGACAGGGTCCAAAGGTAGAAAAACACAAACAATCAAGATCACATAGGCACACATGGATGAGCAAACAAGCCATTCGCAAAGGAGAGGCGGTGGTCGAGGCCACCATGTTTGAGTGTATTATGCTTTGACACCGCGAAGATGTACCTTGGGTCCAAAGACACATACTCCATCGATAACCGCTACACGTGGTTTCACCGTGGTGAGCACGCGGATTGTTGATGTGTGAATCCATTTAGGCATCACGTAGAGAGTTGAGAACTCATTAATTGTGTTTCTCCCCTACATACATGCCTACATCTAGACACGATATTTGCTATGTGCATGAATGAGAGCAAGATACCCCTAGGCAGAGAAGCTATAACGTTCCAAGATACCGAATTCACCCCTTAGTTGGCAAAACCTCGCTACATCCAATGGCTTGGTGAAGATATCTGCAAGTTGCTTGTCGGTGCCCACATGTGCAAGAACAATATCTCCCTTTTGAATATGATCCCATATGAAGTGATGACGAATGTCAATATGCTTGGTGCAAGGATGTTGACAAGGGTTGTTGGCAATCTTGATAGCACTTTAATTGTCACATAAGATGGGTACCTTCTGATATATGAGTCCATAATCCTTCAAAGTCTGCCTCATCCATAGGATTTGAGTAGCACAACTTGCGGCGGCCACATACTCGGCTTCGGCGGTGGAGAGGGAGACACAGTTTTGCTTCTTGGAGTGCCAACTTACCAATGAGCGCCCAAGAAATTGTCATGAACCGGATGTTGACTTCCGATCCACCTTGTCTCCGGCCCAATCCGCATCGGTGTACCCCAAGAGATCAAACTTGGCTTCCTTGGGGTACCAAAGGCCCAACAAAGGTGTATGAACAAGGTATCTAAGAATGCGCCTAACCTCCAAATGATGACTCTCCATAGGAGAGGCTTGATATCTTGCACACATTCCTACGCTAAGCATAATATCCGGTCTAGATGCACAAAGGTAAAGAAATGACCCTATCATAGAACGATATAGAGTGGCGTCAAATGGAATACCGGAAAGGTCTTGATATAGATATCCCTTGGTTAGCATGGGTGTCTTACATGGCTTGGCATCTTTCATACCGAACTTCACGAGCATGTCTTGAATGTACTTTGTTTGGGAGATGAAGGTTCCTTCGGAAAATTTCTCGATTTGAAAGCCAAGGAAATACTTCAAGCTCCCCATCATGGACATCTCAAAGTTCTTGGTCATAGTTTCCGAGAACCACTTGCATAAAGATGGATTAGGAGAACCAAATATTATGTCATCTACATAGATTTGGCATATGAGCAACTCACCATTGGTTCTCTTGGTAAAAGGAGTGGCATCAATGACACCCCTCACAAATCCTTCCTCGAGTAAAAACTTCCTAAGATGGTCATACCAAGCCCGAGGGGTTTTCTTAATACCATATAATGGCTTATGAAGTTTATACACGTGGTCCTTGTGATGAGGGTCACAGAAGCCGGGTGGTTGTGCTACATATACATCCTCTTGTAGAGGACCATTAAGAAAAGAACTTTTTACATCCATTTGAAATAATGGAAATCCATTGAATGCGGCATAAGCAAGGAACATGCGTATAGATTAAAGAGGGCAACGGGAGCTAAGGTGTCATCAAAATCCAAGCCTTCAACTTGGGAGTACCCTTGAGCCACTATACTGGCCTTGTTGCGAATGATATTACAATATTCATCTTGCTTGTTCTGGAAGATCCACTTAGTTCCAATGATGTTATGATCTGGACCGGAAGGCCTCTCCACGAGAGACTGATACGTCTCAAACGTATCGATAATTTCTGCTCGTTCCATGCATGTTTTGTGTGATATTGCTATGATCTAGATACACTTTCATACACTTTTGATCATATTTGGACTAACCTACTAACTCAGTGCAACCCAGTGCCAGTTCATATTTTCTGCTGTTTTTTTATTTCAGTTTTCCCCCATATAAAAAATGCTCCAAAAATTCGGGAAAATCGGATAAAAAATCAGCGCAACGGAGCCTTCCAGAATCACCAAAGTGGGGCCAGAGGGCCACCACTAGGTGTCCAGGAAGCCACCTGGCGCAGCCAGGGGCCTGGCCGCGCCGGGCGGGCGGGGGCCCTGTACCCCTGGTGGCCCCATGGCTGCTCCCCTTCGTCTATTTATTCTCCGTCACGGGGAAACTCCGAAGACAGAACCCTATTTTGCAAACTCGCCTCTGTTCCTCCGCCGCGCTTCCAAGATCGGGAGCACCGTCAGGACCCTTCACGGCACCCTGCCGGAGGGAGGATCAACCTCCGGGAGCTTCTCCTCCACCATGGACGCTTCCCGGATGTGCCGTGAGTATTTTCCTTTGGACCATGGGTCCGTGATCAGTAGCTATGTGATGTTCTCCTCCCCTCTTTGTTCTTCATGGTTTAGACCTCGTGAGCTGCCCTACATGATCGAGGAACATATGTAATTTTTCTGCTGTTGCTAAACTGAGTTTGATGGGATATGATGGATTATGAGATTATGTTCAGATCGTGATAGAGTAATATATTTGGTTTTTATCTCTTATATTTTCGTTCCTAAGTAATTCTTGCATGTTCTCCGTTGCTTTTTATTGCTTTGTCCAAGTAGTAGGTAGTGACTCCAAGAGGGAATGTTATGCTCGATTGTGGGTACATGCCCCCTGATGACACGCTTGAGTGACAGAAACATGAGTCTAGGGGATGTGTGATGCTAGCAAAGAAGATACTTCTCTCGCTCCTCGTCGGTTACTCAAAGTGGAAGGTGAGATGTAGCGTAGCAGCAGATTTCCCCTATGCAAAGGATATGGTTTGTCCCCCGTAGGACTCACAGAAATACAAGAAGGTGGTAAAGTGAACAGTGGCGCCGAGGATGCTAACTTCGCTTGGACCTGCACACACAGCAAATAACTTTGCTCCCAACGAGTAGAGAGGAGTTGTCAAATCCTCCGGCATTATTGTTTACAAAGGATCAACGCAAGAGATAATAGTAGTGGAAACTGAAAGTAAAGACTGAAAGTAAATTGAAGGTGTAAACAATGATGGAAATATGGACCGGGGTCCCGTGATGTTCACTAGTGATGTCCCTCTCCCAAAATATGATAAAAGTGCTAGCGAGGTAAACAAATCACAGCTGGGAAATTGACAGGATTATAAATGCACCGCAATGCTAACTATGCTACAAAAGAAAGGAATAGGCTAAAAAGCAATGGGAAGTATGCCAAGGTAAGTAGACCGAAAGCCATCTGCATCTAGTACGAATCATCCACCTTGAGATATCTATCAAGAACATCTCCCTGGTATTAAGTTGCGAATCCCATGCAAAGTGTAAACTCAAATCAACAGACAACTGCATTAAAAGAACTATGCGTAAAGTAAACAATCCTTGCACTCGCAAGTACACGCATCGTTGTTTTATCCCTGCTGGCAACAGCACATCCCCTAGTCTCATGTTTCTGTCACTCAAGCTAGACATCAAGGGGATGAACACACAATCAAGCATAACGCTCCCTCTTGGAGTTGCAACAAATCACTTGGCCAAAGTAAAATACGGCAACGGAGAACATGCAAGAATTTACTAAAGAACACAAATATAAAAGAGAACCAAATATATTACTCATCACAATCTGAACATAATCTCATAATCCATCAGATCCGAGAAAACTCAACATATCAACATAGAAAACTGCAAAAGTGTCTCGATCATGTAAGGCAGCTCACGAGGTCTCGAAAGTGGAAGCACAAAGAGGGGAGGAGTACATCACATAGCTACTGGTCACAGACCCATGGTCCAAGGGGGACTACTCACGGCACATCCGGGAGGCGTCCATGGCGATGGATGGTCTCTCGGAGGGGATTCCTCCTTCCGGCAGGGTGCCAGGGCAGCTTCTCCTGGCAGCCCCGATCTTGAAACGGCGGCGGTGGTACAGAGAGGAGAACGGGAATAGCAGATCGATATTAGGGTTTTCCGTCACGGGGGGTAAATATAGTCGAAGGGGGCACCGAGAGGGGCCACAGGGCAGCCAGGAGGTCTCCTGGTGCGGCCTAGGGTGGGGCCGCGCCAGGGACCCTCCTGGGGCCCCGATGGGTCCACCCCCTCCTCTCTTGATTATTCGGGAAGCTTCCGGGTCAATGATTTTTTATTGGATTTTTACGGAATTTATTTGGAACTTTTAATGGACGGAAAACTTGAAATACAAAAACAACAGAAAACAGGAACTGGCAACTGGGTGCACTGAGTTAATAGGTTAGTCCAAATATGATAAAAAGTGTAGGAAAGTTGAAGCAAAACATGGAAAAGTCACACAAATCATGCATGGAGCAAGCAGAAATTATAGATACGTTTGGGACGTATCAGTATGTCGTGGCCACAAGGGGGAAAACAACGGTGCTTGTAACCCCGGTTGCAAGGATTTTTTACTTTACGCAAAGTTCTTTTTAATGCAGTTGTCTGTTGCTTTGGGTTTACACTTTGGGTGGGGCTCGCAACTTAATACCAGCGAGATGTTCTGGATAGATATCTCAAGGTGGATGATTAGTAGTAGATCCAGATGGATTTCGGTCTACTTATTTTGGCGTACTACCCATGCTTATGAGCCTCTTCCTTTCTTTTGTAGCATAGTTAGCATTGAGGTACTAGCTCCAACATCACAAAGAGAAAAGCAAGAGAAGTTATTCAATTTGATTTTTATCATAGGATCCCAACCATCTTCTAGATTCCTAGGTATGGAGGCTTCTAGTCTAAGCTTCTCCTCCCTAACTTTGATTAGAGCATTGGTTATATGCTCTGTGAAGGCAAGATCAAGTGTGCTAGTGTGGGGGTCTCTAGACATTTTGTGTAGGAAACCAATAACTTCAGGTAAGGTGCAGTTGTCAAAGTCTAGATCACTACTATCTATGAAGGAGGTAGTGATATCATTTAGGCCCACTTGTTTGAAAGCCTCTATGTCCATAGAGGTTTCTTCATCTACGGTTGAGGTTGTAGCATCACCATTGATAGGTCCAGTGGGACTAGGGGTGTGATGGGTGCTAACGGTTTGGACATCTTCAACAACTTGGATAGTAGCTACTGTGTGGTAGGTAGGAAGGCTCTTAACTCTCTCTTCTTCCTCCTTTTCTCTAGCCCATCTCTCTTTAAGTTTGCCCAACATCCTAACATTTTCATTAATTTGCACTTGGATAGTATTCATAGGAGTGATTTTCCTCTCCTCGGGGGGAGAAGTTCTAATCTTAAGCATCTCAACATCATGGGCTATGTTGTCTACCTTCGAAGAGAGAATATCTAATTTCTCTAATTTCTCTTCTACACTCTTGTTGAAGGTCTTTTGGGTAGTGATAAAGTCTTTGAGCAAGGTCTCTAGTTCAGAGGTGGAGTTTTTGGTGCTAGGATAAGTGTTGTTGTTCCCATAGTTGTTGGATGGGAAAGGTCTAGGATTTTTGCTACCAAAATTACTCCTATAAGAATTATTGTTGAAGTTGTTTCTAGAGATAAAGTTCACGTCTACTTGTTCTTGAGCAACCAAGGAATTTAAAGGAACATCCCGAGGATCAATAGGAGCTTGCTTGGTAAGTAGAGACATGATCAAGTCAACCTTTTCATTAAGAGAGGAGATCTCCTCGACAGAATTTACCTTCTTACCAGTTGGAGATCGTTCGGTGTGCCACTGAGAGTAGTTCAACATCATCTCATCAAGTAGCTTCGTGGCAGCACCAAGTGTGGTTGACATGAAAGTTCCTCCCGCGGCCGAGTCTAACAGATTCCGCGAGGTAAAGTTTAAGCCTGCATAAAAAGTCTAGATAACCATCGAGGTAGTCTAACCATGTGTAGGGCAGTTCTTAACAAGAGATTTCATTCTCTCCCAAGCTTGGGCAACTTGTTCATTATCCAACTGCCTAAATTCATAATGTTACTTCTCAACTGGATAATTTTAGCAGGGGGATAGTACTTCCCAATAAAAGCATCCTTACACTTGTCCCAAGAATCGATACTATTCTTATGTAAGGATTGCAACCACTCCTTGGCTCTTCCTCTCAAGGAGAAAGGAAAAAGCTTCATCTTGACGATGTCTCCATCTACTTCCTTGTACTTTTGCATATCACGAAGCTCAACAAAATTATTTAAGTGCAAGACAACATCCTCTCCAGCACCTGAGAATTGATCTTTCATAACAAGATTAAGCAAAGCAGGTTTAATTTCATAAGAAGGTGCTGAAGTGGCAGGTGGAGCAATAGGAGTGCAGATAAAGTCACTGTTGTTGTGACTAGTGAATTCACACAACTTGGTGTTTTTATTGGAACCCATAGTAGCAGCAGGTATTTTTGGTATTTTTGATAAGGGACACAAAAGTAAAAACTGAAAGGTAAACTAACAAGACTAAAAAGCAAAGATAAAAGATAGTGTGCAACTCCCATATCTTGTAGACTGTTGTCCCCAGCAACGGCGCCAGAAATTGGCTTGATACGGTGAGGATAGTTCTCTCACTCCTCGTTGGTTACCCCAAGTGGAAGGTGAGATGTAGCATAGCAGCAGATTTCCCCTATGCAAAGGATAGGGTTTGTCTACCGTAGGACTCGCAAAAATAGAAGAAGGTGGTAAAGTGAACAGTGGCGCCGAGGTTGCTAACTTCGCCTGGACCTGCACACACAACAAATAACTTTGCTCCCAACGAGTACAGAGGAGTTGTCAATTCCGCCGGCCTTGCTGTTTACAAAGGATCAACACAAGAGATAATAGTAGTGGAAACTGAAAGTAAATTGAAGGTGTAAACAATGATGGAAATATGGACCGGGTTCCCATGATGTTCACTAGTGATGTCCCTCTCCCAAAAGACGATAAAAGTGCTAGCGAGGTAAAAAAATCACAGCTGGGCAATTGACAGGATTATAAACGGACCACAATGCTAACTATGCTACAAAAGAAAGGAAGGGGCTCAAAAGAAATGGGAAGTACGCGAAGGTAAGTAGATCGAAATCCATCTGCATCTACTACGAATCATCTACCTTGAGATATCTATCCAGAACATCTCGCTGGTATTAAGTTGCGAATCCCATCCAAAGTGTAAACTCAAAGCAAAAGACAACTGCATTAAAAGAACTATGCGTAAAGTAAACAATCCTTGCACTCGCAAGTACAAGCACCGTTGTTTTATCCCTGGTGGCAACATCACATCCCCTAGTCTCATTTTTCTGTCACTCAAGCTAGACATCAAGGGGCTGAACCCACAATCAACCATAATGATCCCTCTTGGAGTTGCAACAAATCACTTGGACAAAGTAAAATACGGCAATGGAGAACATGCAAGAATTTACTAAAGAACACAAATATAAAAGAGAACCAAATATATTACTCATCACAATATGAACATAATCTCATAATCCATGAGATCCCAGCAAACTCAGCATAGCAACATAGAAAACTACAAAAGTGCCTCGATCCTGTGAGGCAGCTCACGAGGTCTCGAAAGTGCAAGCACAAAAAGGGGAGGAGTACTTCACATAGCTACTGGTCACGGACCCATGGTCCAAGGGGGACTACTCACGGCACATCCGGGAGGCGCACATGGCAATGGATGGTCTCCTGGAGGGGATTCCTCCTTCCAGCAGTGTGCCGGGGCAGCTTCTCCTGGCAACCCCGATCTTGAAACGGCGGCGGCGGCGGTAAAGAGAGGAGAACAGGAATAGCAGATCGATATTAGGGGTTTCCGTCACGGGGGGTAAATATAGGCGAAGGGGGCACCGAGTGGGGCCACAGGGCAGCCACGAGGTCTCCTGGCGCGACCTAGGGTGGGGCCACGCCAGGGACCTTCCTGGGGCCCTGGTTCGTCCACCCCCACATCTCTTGATTATTCGGGAAGCTTCCGGGTCGCTGATTTTTATTGGATTTTCCGGAATTTATTTGGCACTTTTAATGGCCGGAAAACCTGAAATACAAAAACAGCAGAAAACAGGAACTGACAACTGGGTGCACTGAGTAAATAGGTTAGTCCAAATATGATAAAAAGTGTATGAAAGTTCAAGCAAAACATGGAAAAGTCACACAAATCATGCATGGAGCAAGCAGAAATTATAGATTCGTTTGGGACGTATCAATATGTTGTGGCCACAAGGGGGAAAACAACGGTGCTTGTAACCCCGGTTGCAAGGATTTTTTACTTTACGCAAAGTTCTTTTTAATGCAGTTGTCTGTTGCTTTGGGTTTACACTTTGGGTGGGGCTCGCAACTTAATACCAGCGAGATGTTCTGGATAGATATCTCAAGGTGGATGATTAGTAGTAGATCCAGATGGATTTCAGTCTACTTATTTTGGCGTACTACCCATGCTTATGAGCCTCTTCCTTTCTTTTGTAGCATAGTTAGCATTGCGGTGCGTTTATAATCCTGTCAATTGCCCATCTGTAATTTGTTTACCTCGCAAAGCAGTTTTATCGTCTTTTGGGAGAGAGCATCACTAGTGAACATCACGGGACCCCGGTCCATATTCTCAACACTGTTTACAAGCTCATTTATTTTCTCGCATTTACTTTCAGTTGCTGTCATTATCATTATCTCTTTTGTTTGATCCTTTGTAAACAACAAGACCGGAGAGATTGACAACCTCTCTGAACTTCGTTGGGAGCAAAGTTAATTGTGTTGTCT
The DNA here is from genome assembly GCA_950022295.1 of Bromus sterilis. Lineage (NCBI taxonomy): Eukaryota > Viridiplantae > Streptophyta > Magnoliopsida > Poales > Poaceae > Bromus > Bromus sterilis. The sequence continues at coordinate 247,663,771 of OX465598.1, read as the reverse complement.
GTAGATCCGCGTCAGGTGCGCCGCTGACACCTACTTATCATCTCCGGAGTCCTACGGGAGACAAACCATATCCTCTACATCGGGGAAATTTTCTGCTATCCTACATCTCACCTTCCACTTGGGGTAACCAACGAAGGACGAGAAGCCATTATCACTTCCACGCCATCAAGAAAATTTCTGGCGCCGTTGCCGGGGACTCCGAGTGATAAGATAGGGGAGTTGCCCACTACCTTTTACCTTTACTTTTTATTCTTGTTAGTTTAACTTTCTGTTTTTATCTTTGTGTCTTATATTAAAAATCACACAAAAATTATTTATCTTGCTAGTAGCTGTCATTATGTCTGGTCCTTTTGCCTTTGTTGAGACAGAAGTTCTCACCTTTAAACAGAAAGGTGGTGAAAGTTTAAAAGATGCTTGGTATAGAATTAATGATTCTCAAAAAAGAGCCACCAAGAAGCAACCCACTACTATCCTGCTTAGAAATTTTTATGTTGGGATTACTCCTTGGAATAGGTTCATATTAGATACTGCTATCAGTGGGAATTTCCTAGAATCCCCAATTTGGGAGTCTCTTAATGTTATTGAAAATTTTGTTGGAAACCTCCCTATTGTTAGCATACAAGAAGATATAACTCTAGCTCACATTATGAAGAAACATGAAAAGATAGAGTTATAAATACCAAGTATAACTAGGATAAATGAGTTGGATCGCAAGATTCAAGGGAATTTGAATAGACTCTATAGCTCCATGCATAAAATTATTAAAACTTTGGAGACCATCAAATTCCATGATATGGATCCTTCTAGGATTGATACGTTTAAGGAAATCATTAATACTCCAGGGAACACTTTCTCCTGAATCAAACCCAAAAAGGTAGAGACGCCGGCAAGAAAGGAACCCAAGTTCAACTATGTACCTAAGGTTCCCCGACCCAAAAATAATCCACCCACTGCCAAGGAAGTTGAAACCGTGAAAACTTTGGAAGAAATACCTCTCTTTGACAAATTTATAAATGAAGCTTCCACTGATATTCCGCATTTTGGTTTTCTCACTAGAAGTATCTTTATTAGGCCTTTATTTGAAAGACCTCTTAAGAATAGTTGTACAATTGAAGAGCTTTTTGATGATCTTGATGATGGATCAATTGATACCACTTGATCTTTTGCCTAATGCCTAGCTTAAAGGCGTAAAAGAAAGCGCTTGTTGGGAGGCAACCCAAGATGTTTTTACTTCTATTTTTAGCGGTCTTGATGATTATTACTACTGTAGCAACATCATTGTATCTTTATTTTCAAGCTTTGTGCCAAGTTATAGCCTCATATGCCCAGGGAAGTGAAAGTTGTGACATGCTGTCCAGAAACAGATTCTGTCTTCGTGACGGGAAAAATTGGATCAAATCACCAGTTCATCTTTTTGAGCTTATTTTTTACACAATGTGCTCTATACAATCACGGAACTTTTTGTTGGATATATGCTCTAGAGGCAAATAATATATGATTATTCCAATATATCTAAATAAGTTCATGACCAGTTTCATACTGTGCTGGAACTGTATCAGTGAAACAATGATACAAGTGTGGTATAGAAACAACCAGAGTTCCTAGTCAGCCTCTCATGATGACTAGTTTATCATCAACTGATGATTGTGGTTTCACGATCATGGAGAATCAAGTCAATTGACGGTAAGGTCACCTCATTGAATGAATGACGTGATGAAAATTACCCAATGCAAGCATTGCAACATGATCAAATCGTAAAAGTTTAGTGTTGTAATTACAGAACGTAGTAGCCTGTTCCTTTGACCGTGAGATCACGCATAATTGCTATCTTCTAAGGATGCTTTGAGTGCATTAACCATCACACTGAAACATGGTGACCATAAAGGTGTATCTTGGGCTATCCGATGGGATATGTTGAGGAGTGTTGATTCAAGAGCGGGATTTGTCAATCCATATAATGGAAAGATACATCATGGCCAAATCGGTGAGATTGCATCCATAAAGCTACGCAGCGTGTGACTTGGTTACTGTAACAGCCTAGATTTCACAAAAATTAAAAAAAATTGTTTTCGGTGTGAATTGTTTGATCGCCTGTATTGTTTGCGGTGTTTGCTTCACCGAAATAATAATCAGTGAATATTCCCCCCCTTTATTCTTGTATCGGATGCGTGACCGAACCCTTTTCCCAACGGCACACGACCTCGTTGCGGCACCGGGTTTCACCCGAGCATTGTCGCAACTTCCGGCACAAGACCAGCCTTCACCATCGGTGCGAAAAACCCCCGTTTATATTTAAATGGGTTATTTTATCGTGAGGTGTTCAGCGTTTTCTTTTGGCGTTAAACGTTGTAGACGACGTCAGTTCAGTGCTTTGAGGCGGTATTTTAATTATCGTGCGGTTCCGACTTCGTCGGGTAGGTGAACGATTGGATTAGCCAGGCATAGTAGCCGGTGTAATTCCGATGCCGTATTTATAAAATATCGTATGAGCTGTTAGCTGGACCCCCAAATACCCCTTTTATCTTCAGATTCTAGCCACCCGAAAAACCGGACCCGAAACGGACCATTTTGTGGCCCAAAACAACCGTAGACACCCACCTACTATATATAGTAGGTGCTACCTACCAAATCTGGACAAACCCTAGCAAGCCACCTCAATTTCCGTAGCCAGCCACTCCACCGCCGCCAGCCCACCTCGAATTTAGCAGCTAGCCAATCCCCTCCCGATCTGGTCTGTTCCACTCGATCTGAGCCGCTGGATCCAGATCGGGCGGCCTGCGCGCTGCCACGTCACCAGATGCCCCCAGCCCGCCTGTGGAGCCTCCTTCCTGCCCGAGCGCTCCGCCTCGTGCTCCTCTTCGTGCGGTCGCTGTCGGCGAGCCGCCACTGCCGGCCGGCGAGATGCCGCTGCAGCCTCCCGCAGGTCCCCGTGCCTCCCTTCTCTTCCTTTCTTCTCCTTCTCCCTCCCCTCACCTCTCTCTCCCGAAGAACGAGCGCCGCACCATGGACCGGAGGCCGCCATGGATGGCCTTGCTCGAGGTTGGCCGCCGCCTCGAGCTTGGAGGACGCCAGCTTCGTCCTCCTCGTCGGATCCGACCCGCAGCACCCTGGATCCGCCTGTTCTGGCTAGCCCGACCTCCTCCTAACGCCGCCCTGCACCTGGACGCCGCCGGCGAGATCCATGGCCGTCGCTGGACTCCTGTCCAGGAGGAGCGCGTCGTGGACGCTCGTCCTGTGCCCGCATGAGCCAGCCGCCTGTGTCGTGGGCCGGCGCAGCCCACCAGCCGCCCGCGGCCTGCCAGGCCAGGACCAGCCGCCAGGCCTCCCACCTCCTGTTGAGCTCGGCCCATGGGGTGAGCCACCCCCTTTTTTTCGTTTTTTGTATTTTTTTTATTACTGCTGCTGCACTGTTGGGCCCAATAGCACTAGATTCGGCCCGTTCTAGTTTTTTCCTTTTCTAGTTTATTAAATTGGCAGATTATATTGTTTTTCTTGCGAGTGCGATATCTTTTTAACCGTTAGTCGGATCGCGACGTTTTAAACATGAAAGTTGCTTAGAATTTTGTGTAGGTTAACAAAATGTTGCTTTTTGTCATGTTTGACTTTGTTTACATGTTGTTTGCCTGCTAATTACGCTGCTTGCCACTGTAACTTGTTTATTTAATAACTTTTTATCCGTTGCTCCGATAAATTTTTTTTTTATATGTAACTTGACTAGAATTGTATGTAGATTGTGTTTATTCTGCTCTTGCTTGCTAAAAAAATAATAAAATATTGTTTAGGGAAAAACAGTACCAAACATTATAATTATTGTGGGGGTCCGTAATAGTCGGCATGTATAGGTTTTACCCCCCACTTAAATTGGCTAGCTTAGGTAGTTTATTTATGCTTCACCTCTTGTCATGTTTGTGTGCTATGCCATGCTTGCTTGAGTTGCCATGTTAACAACCTTTGTTGATCACCTGCAGCTAAACAACTTGAACCATCGTAAATGCGCGGTATCGTCGTGTGTGACGAGTACTCCACTTAACCTATTAGTAACCGCTCTCGACGGTAGGTGCGATGTCTCGTGTTGCTTTTTGTTGATGCTTGCTCGTGTTTGCCTCGTAGTAATAGATGCTTGCTCGTTGATTGCTTTCCAGTGTTTACCGCCTTGTGTGCTTCCGCGGGTACCTCTCGGAGACGATGCGAGCTTGCGATCACCTACACCTTCGGAACCCGACTTATCAACAGGCAAGGACTATACATTACTTATGATCCATTCTATTTCAACCAGCGGTTTGCATGCTAGTATAGGTTAGGTTCGATGTTTGATCCTACCACATGTTTACAGCCTCTTTCAAACCGATACAGCCATGTCCCTTCCCAGCAAACCTTGTACTGCTATGTTACTATTGCTCGTTGCTCAGCCCCTGCTTAGTATGCATTCTTAGGATGCTACGATGTTACCTCCTATTACACTTTGGTTTGGGATATCACATTATTATATTGTTGTTGATGATATGATTATTATAAATGTTGATTATATTCGACGAAGGATGGAAGGTCTAGGCTATCCTGCCCCGACGCTTTGTTCCATTCGAGTCACCTAGGACCCGAGTTCCGGGTATTGGTTTTAAGACTGAGCGTGCCTAACCGCGTGTGGGATTTTATGGGGTCCCCTTTTCTTACCTATCTAGCTTCAAACATTTCTAGTGGTGGCCCAAGCTGATTTACCATTTGAAACCGTGTGCGTAACTGGTCTGCAGCCAGTGGTTTTAAAACAACTCGGGCCAGCGGAGACATGGTTTCTTTGTTGGTCCACACCTGGAAGATAGGAGGCTGCCCACATCTGTTTGGGTAGCTAACCCGACCTCGTCCAGACGGTAGAGGCCGATTCGAGAGAGCGGCCGGCTTTTGAGTTGGGTGTCGACTCACCGGGGGCCACCCGGATTTGTGCGTTGTTAGTTAGAGGGACCTGTCGTTCCGGATATCTTGGGACTAAATCATACAATGGTTCCTATCATGGGTAGCAACTGAGAGAGATGGGCGTGTGTGCGGAGCCTCGTAATGGGCAGTTGGTACACCCCTGCAGGGTTAAATCTTTTCGAGAAGCCGTGTCCATGGTTATGGACGACTTGAGACCTACTCCTTGTTCATAGACAACAACAATTGAGATAATCATATTATAACTTGATCAACGTGTGTGTGTGCCTTGACTGCTTCTTCTTCGTCGGGATGCGAAGAGGAGAACAAGGATAGGATAGGTGTTATGTTTGCGTAAATAGTTGATAGCAAGACTTGTTGGAGGCGATTCCTCATCGAATGCTTGGCTTCTTACCTTACTCTCTAGATCGTTAGCCACTTCATAAATGCTAGTGCGGCAGCAACCTCACCACTTACCCCTTCCTTACCGTAAACTACTAGTTGTCCTAGAATGACGAGTGATGAAGTCCTTGCTGGGTCAGTTGACCACTACATTTGGATGCTGAGTACTTCTGTACTCATGATACTACCCCCAAACTCTTTTCAGGGTTCTTGATCGACAACAGGTATGGTGATCGAAGTTTCACGTGGAGACTCGACGACGACTAGTTAGGCGGATCCCGGCGGAGGGCCTGAACCCGTGTGGTTATTGGGATCGATATTTTTCTCTTTGCCACTAGGTAATTGATTGTAGTCTGTACTCAGACATGTATCTTCCGCTGTGGTATTGTATTTAAGGCAGTTGTATGCCGATTGTATGAGATGTTGTATCCTTGTATCTGTAATGTTGTGATATCATGTTGGAAATCCGGGGCATATGGCTTTGTCATATGTCGCGGTGGGACCGATATGTGCTTCGTCCCCGGATCTGGGTGGAAACACCTAGATCTGGAACAGTACCGCATATCGGGCCTTACAGTCACAAGGATGAATATCACGGAACGAGTGAATAAAGATTTGTCGGTAACAAGATAGAACTAATGCATTGGATGCAGTTGATTGAATCTTGGACTAATCTAGTATCGCATGAAAAAGGGAATGGTATACAACGTGAACGGTCCAATCAGTTACTTCCGGAATACACAGGGGTCATTATGGGCATCCAGGTCCCGCTATTGATCATTGACCGTAGCCTTTGTCTCGGTCATGACTGGATTGTTCTTGGACCGTAGGGTAACACACTTAAGGGCTTGATGAATATCGGAGACCTATTCGGAACTATTGGAGTTACCGGAGAAGAGAGAAAGACGTAACGGAAAAGTTCCGTGTTGGTCCGAAGGTTGTTCGGAGTGAGCTGGAAGGAGTTCCGGATCATCGGAAGATGAAATAATATGTATTATTTATTAATTAAGTGAATAAATAATTAATAACATTTTATTCATAATTAAAAAGTGCAATGGGCCAGCTTTGGGAAAGAAGCCCATTAGGGGAATAAAGGAAAAAAGAAAAAAACAGAGAGAGAGGGAGGCGCCATGGGCCCTAGGGCCCATGAGGGGTGCGCCCCCCTCCTCCCTTGGCCGGCCACCTCCCCCTAGCAAGGGACTTTAGTCCCACCTTGATAGGGGAGAGGGGTTGACTCCCTCCCCTCTGCCTATATATAGATGGGCAGGGTGCACATATTTAATACACAGAAATTCGTGAGAAAATAAATATTACTCCGAATTGAGATCGGTTTTCACCGGTCTTCTCCCCTCTCTCGTCTCTCTCAAATCGGGGCCCCCTTGCCTGGAACCTGTGCTGGGATTGAGGCTTCTCCACTATACGCACGCCGTCGTGCTGCTGAAACTCTAGTTCTGGAGGTCTAGTTCCGCCACCTTCGTTGGACCGGAGAACGGAGGTCGTCATCGAGTACGTACGTGTGCGAGTACTAAGAGGTGTTGCACCTGCGGCACTACCACCCAATAGGGTGCTAACACAGCCAGGGGGCTGTGAAAGGTTTACGGCTTCCACAACCACTTTTGCGGGAACGTTTCCCGCGCAACGGACTACACCCCGAGGTATGTTATTCCGCAAGTCTTTCCGTTACAGCATTACAGCTAGATAGATCTAGGGTTAAGGGCGGCTCTAGTTAGAAAAATTATTGTTTTCTGCTGCGAGACCCAACAGTGGTATCAGAGCTAGATCTATGCTTTGTTTTGCTGTACGGTTAGAACACATCGGGGATGTGGGCGTTGATTCTACGATTGTTACCCTCTCACGTGTACTTGTTATATCTGTGGCATTGTTTGATGATGCGGCCCCCGACCGACCTTACGCGTACGCTTACGCGAGACTGGTTCCACGCTTGACATACGGCTTGTACCGTATAAAGTGGCTCTGGGGGTGTCTGTCTCTCTTACTTTAGAGGATATGGCATTTGCAATGGAGGGACACATACGGGGTGTAATAGAGACAATCTATAATCAACATTGTGGTTCATTGTTCGTAGAAACGGTTGATCAATGAAAAGCACTAGAAGCCACGTAAAACATGCAATATACAAATATAGAGGCGTCTGCCTTTATATTGCAGAGGGGGCTATTGTTGTTTGCTTAATATTGATGTAGTGATAGCTTTGCAATGTGTTACTAGAAAGTAGTAAACGTTCATCATGATGAAACAAACTTAAATGGAGACCCTGTAGACTTAGTGCCACCATGATCATACATCTTAAAACTTGCTAGTATAGGATACACGACGGTAGCATTAAATAAGATGATCCCTTATAAAATGCCAAACATAAGTATTCTACCGAAGTGTGCACCACCTGGAAGGTTCTCTTTATGATAGGCAGGACGTGAAGATCGGGTGTCATACATACATTAGAGTTCGCATGAGGTTGGGCCTGGCAAGCCTAGCATATGTCGATATGGCCTTGCTAAGCAACATATAACACTAAGGTCAATTTGGTGAGCCTAGCATATGTAGATATGGCCTCGGAATACTAGAGATCGAAAGATCGAGCATGAGTCACATATAGGATGTGATCGCACAAACTAGTTGTCTACCTTTGAAACTAATCCGTCGGCCGTTGTGATATTCGAGGAGGGATAGTGAATCTGGATCATGTAATCACTAAAACTTCTTAGGGATGATTGTTTTAGTGTGAGCTCATCTATAATATGATTATTATGAACTCATTGTTATGAACTAGTCTTAATTGTTTTCCTTGCAAATATTTTGTAGAAAATTAAAATGGACATGAATCAGTATCATGGATTGGTTACTTTCTTACGTGGTGAAAGACTTAAAGATGATGGGTCAAATTTTGTTGATTGGTACTTATACCTTAGGACTATGCTCAAGAGAGCTAACCTCTTGTTCGTGATACAAGAGCGTATGGGAGACCCTCCAGTAGACAACATGGATGAAAAAGTAATGCTTGATTACCATAATCGTCGAAGGACTTACGCCATGGTTAAAACTGTCATAGAAAATAGCTTTCCGCAAGATTTATGAACAATATGCGGATATGGACACTTTGACACAATCGACATGATGAAGTCATTGTTTATACATCAGTTCAGAGTGGCCAGATTTGAGTTAGAAAATGAGTTTCTTACTACCAAGATGGAAGGGAACACTTGTCTGGAAACTCACGTAGCCAAGATGCATGGGATACATCTGAAACTCGTGGAGGACTTTGACTATTGGACCATAGAGGAGTCTGCTATAAACACGGTGCTACACTCTCTTCCACCGAGTTACACAGAATTTGTCCATGACTATGTCGGAAGAGGTGAAAGCCTTCAGTTCTTTGAGTTCATGGTCAACCTCCGAGATTTAGAGGTTGAACCCATTGAAGGAGAAATTGTTGATGGAGAAGGTATATGTTTGATATACTCGTTATAAATGTTTGTTCCCTTATACAACATTTGCCGTTTAATAAGTATTTGATACTTGTTCTGTTTTATGAAAACAGGGTTTGCCGTTGCATGGACGGGAAGAGGTGCGATCCAGGATTGATGGCAACCAAGACAGTTGATGGCCACCATGATTTCACCAAGACATCTATCATAGAATTATACTTAGAGTATTAGATAAATCTTTTGTAATCAATCGAATATGAACACTTAGTGGTATGTCTTCCATCTCGCGAGACAAAGTTATTCATGTTTTGAGACAAGTCAGTTGTTCCAGTTTGATGAATAAAGTGTGCTTATACTATGATTGCAATTGAGTTTATAATATGATAGAAGCATTTATAAAACACCATAATTGTCAAGTGATATTCAATGTTTAATGATTAAGTTATTATGAATACCAATAAGGTCAAAAGTCATAACTATACTAAATGCATGAGATGAATTCATAAGTGATGAAGTCATTAGATACTCGATCTATTAACTCATGAATTTATTATCAACCAAGATGACTAATGACGGAGTTCTAGCAAAGTAGATCTTGCGCCAAACACTATACATATATGATGTATTAACCAAGCGCATGAATAATCATTAAAGATGCTTCGCATGATTAATTGAATAAGGAATTCAATTGAGATCATAAATCTGAGATTACGGAATCACAGTGAAGTTGGATATAAGAATACAAATCACCATGATGTGATCAAAGTGATGAGTATTATAGTTGACATAAATGGGAGACTTGTGGAAATAATGCCACAAATTACGATGGAAGTTTAAAGTGCTCAAGCACCTAAAACCATTCGTAGTCATGCTAAAATGTAGTGTGGTCTAAATACATTCCCCTTACGCTAACGCTATTGAATGAACAAAGTTGTTATAATTTATTAAGTTAAAACACCCAATTCATGAAATAAGGAAACTTTCACAACCCTAGTTTTGGTATGTGCTTTTCTTACTAGAATAATTGCATCATGTTTAATTTCCTTGGTTTAATAATTGGGGATTTGGAAAAGCCTCAAAAAGAATTTAACTAAAAGGCCAAATAAAAAGTTTTTCCAAATTTCCTCCAAACAATTTTGAAAAATCCTATAAATGAGTATGATCATTTTAAAAATGATTTGGAGTCAAACCCATGCTCATGGATTTTTAAAATATTCAAACAGAGGCGTGGAAATTAAATTTAAATGCTATTTGAATTGGATTCAAATAATTTGAATTCCAAAAATCTTAAAATCTTGGGAGTGGCTAGTACTATGTCACATATGTCCAAGATAAATATTTGGGGATTTTTAAAAATGCTTTGGTATTTTTTTCCAGAGCAAAACAAATAAAACAGAAAGCAGAAAAAGAAAAATAGAAAAAAGAACAAAAGGCCGAAGCCACTTACCTGGCCACCTGGCCCAGCAGAGGAGGCCCAGCCCAAAAGGGCAGGGTCGTCATCCTCCACTGGCCAGGCAGGCAGGCAGGACGCCGGCGAGCCCGGCATGGACGCCAGGCAGCTACCTGCCTACCCCCTGCCCTTTAGCCAGCGCCGTGGAGGCCCTAGAAGCCTCCCCTATTCTTCCCCTCTCTCCTGGCTGCGTTTCCCTCCTCCTACCCCGTCTCCCGACCACTGCACGAGAGCGCAAGTCGCCGCCGACATGCCCCAGCGCGGCCACTGTGCCCCAGTCGCCGCCTCGAGCTGTCCAGACGCTGCGCCGACGTCGTCCTCGTCTAACCCCGCGCGGAATCGAGCCCTGGAGCACAAGCAACGACACCCGCTTCACCACCGTGCCGCCGGCCTCCATGGATACCGGTGAGGAATTGGGCGCCGTCGAGCCCCCTCCGGCCACAGAAGCAACTCCATCTCGTTCCCGGTGAGATGCCGCGTCGAACCCACCCTTTCTCGCTCCTCCTCGTGCCTCCTTCTCTATTGCTCGCCATGGCCGTGAGCTCGCCGCCGCGGGACTGCTCGCCGGCGTGGCCACGGGCCCTCCTGAGACGCCCCATGTGCCCCACTGGGTGCGCGAGGCCACGGGCAGCCGAGTGGTGCCCCTCGCGAGCCCCCTGGTGCCCTGGAGCGCCAATCCGGCGACCCCTCCGCCGTAGCCATGGCCACCGGCGGCTAAATGCCGGCTGGCCAGGTTAATTAGGGGCTAATCACCCTCTAATTGACCCCATGGGTCAATGACAGGTGGGTCCCAGCCCCCTTAATCCCCTGTTAAGTTTTAATTAACCCGGGTTTTAACACTGTGTCACTGACAATGCTGGCCCACTTGGCAGGCCCCCTGGTGACATCAGCATTGCATCATGCTGATGCAATAAGTGTTTTCTCTGTTTAATTTAATTCCAGGAATTTACAAAAATTGTTTAAATCTTTGAAATTCAATAACTTTTAAACCATAACTCCAAATCAAATAATTTATATATGAAAAATCATCAGAAAAATTCAAGGATTCCAAATATCATACTTTCATAGATGAAAAACACATCTATGATGATGGACCAGTAGCATTTACTATTTGGGTTATTTGGAATAATTCAAAATAAATGTTTAAATCATTTCAAATTAAATCTTTGCAATGCCAACCTTATCACATGAACATCAGAGGCATATCATACACATGAAAACATGGTTTACCATATCCAAACATTAGAAAATGCAACTTGGGATAGTTTGAACCACATTTGGAGTTTGAATTTGAATTCCTTTTTCAAATCAACTTCAATTAAACTTGTTGCAAATTGAACATAGATCACATCAGTACCATGCCATGTTTCATTCTTGAATGTGCATTGCAATGTGATGTTTATACTTTGTTGTCTCGGTGTTTTCTTCTTCTCGATAGATCCATCGCCGGACGTAGTTCCTGTTTCTTCGAAGAGTGGCACCCTCGAGTCTCAACAATAAGGCAAGCAAACCCCCTTTGATCATATCTATAAAAACCCAGTTTCCCTCTTGTTCTCTTATGCACGATTAGGTGATTCACATGTTACCGTTCTACCGCTAGTTGAACCCATCCTTTGCATGACCTATCATTGCTGCCACAGTATTAAGCAAAACTCAACCTAGCAGATACAAGATTGTTTGTGTTCATCATGTGGCCCTTCATCCATGTTATGCTATGCCATGCTAGAGTTGTTTGCAATAAAGTTGATCCATCTGGGTGATGTATCGGGATGGTAGTGAACACATGCAACGAGGTGGTAATGTGTTGATGAAGTCACCCTAAAATAAGTGAACAATGAGAGGCTGTGTAGGAGTACACAGTGGGTTGTCTCATTTACACTGCCCTAGGCCCCGAGTTCTTGTGTTGTGATCCAAGACACAGATTAATACCACATGTTGGGCTCTTTGACCCCTCTCGACCTATTAACTCACCCCGACTAGGGTCCAGGATTCGCATGGGTTAACTTTATTCTATTTGCTTTCATAACGTAGAACGGTTTTAGGCAAGCGCAGCACCATCCGTCGAGGTGGGCTTGTCGGACCGTCCATACATCGTCTGGGTCCTGAACGGAAACCCCGGCCGGATTCCCGATTGGGGTACAACTCAGATAGGCGATCCCCTGGACTAGAGTTGGAGCCGTGAGGTAAGTGTCGTGGTACTATCCTCGCCGACACCGCTTGAAGGTGACGAGTTCTAGGCGATAAGTGCTAGTTACGTATGTGAAGAAGTACACCCCTGCAGGGTTAATGAACTATTCGAATAGCCGTATCCGCGGTTATGGACTACTTGGAGATCTTTACTTGATTATTAGACAACTCAAATGGATACTCTAAAAATCGCAAGATAAGTGTGAGTGCTTTGGGTTGCTTCCTCGTGGGGAAGTAGAGGAAGGATCCATGGTTGCGTATTGAAGTGGTGATCAAGATTAGATGGACTCGTGTGCGCCTCTCATCTCAACTCTATGTAGTCGTAGTACAGGATAGCCAAGTCAAAGCTTTCTGCAATACAACCCCACTTGCCTTTACTTTGATACCTGAGCATACGTAGTATAGTTCTGACGTAAGTCTTGCTGAGTACGACTTTGTACTCACGTTTGCTTATTCTATGTTTTAGAGACGAGACCACTGACCCTGAAGGTGGCCTCCCCCTCAAGCTCGGCGTCGACGAAGTAATGTAGTCCCAGATAGCAGCCTGGTCCCTCTGGAGGGTTGTTGTGTTTTCTTAAAAGGCTTCTTAAGCCATTTGTTAACCTTGTCTTTACTAAGACATAATTTGCTTCCGTTGTTGTATGATGTAATGTTGGATCACAGTGATGTGATCTCTGCTTGTAACACTACTATATCTGCTCCGTTTAGCAGATGCAATAAAGCTATGAGTTTGTAGAGTTCATGTTGTGTTACCTGTTGTTATACATTTGGCATGCATGCTGCGTGTATGTTTATATCGTGCATGTCATGTGTGGGGTTTGATACCTTAGTTGTGTTCTCGCCGGCGGTCTTTTATACACCAAGTGGACCTTAGATGTGCGCAGCTTGGGGCATCGCGATGCGATTGCTCGTGACTCTGTCACGTGGCACACTTTGTTGTATGATTGAGCCCGCCCGAGACCCCGACTAAGAGATCGGGCTAGAGTCTGTTTATGTAAGTGTTAGGATTCAATCGATAATATGGTTGAGGCGACTTGTCTATGAGTATGGGATTTCACCACCCATAATCATTTAGACTTGTGAGCGGGCGATGAGGACCCATCCCAGTTGATCCTCCGGGCCTGGATGGGATGCCCCTCACGTTCGAGCTTTCCGAGAGTGTCTTGTACTTGGCCTTGTCTGCTTAGACAAGTGGGTATGGCTCTCGGCTCTTCATATGATTGAATTGTGACTAGAATTACATATGCAAACCCCGGGTCCCGACAGACTTGGTATCAGAGCAGGACTGCCTGTAGGATTAGTAAACCTTGGCCGAAGTCAAGTCTAGCATTCTATAGTTATATAGTTACTTTGGGTATAAGGGAACAACGTAAGGCTTCTTTTTCTCCTCACCCTCATCGATCTGAGTTCTGAGTCACCCTCATCTTTTCTACGGGAAGATAGGACTAGGCTCTTCTATGTCTATACTAGAACATCTCGTTGTTTGACTCTCCATAGCTGTAGGAATGTTTTGGTTATCTAGAGTCACCATTCCATCAAGCCTTTTGAGAAGGTTTTGATCATTCTTGCAGATTGATTCATTTTTCCACCCCGGTACAGCCGTTATGCTGTCCGATTTGTCCCGTGTTTCCAGTGATTCCAATGCTTTTGCATTACAATCTTGTCCGCTCTTAAATTATGTCATCTTTTCTTTGATTCCATCATAAATCCTACTCTGATTGTTGATTTTTATCACACAGAATGTCAGGTGGAACTAGATGTGTTGAATCTGGTCACGGTAATCAAAGTGGTGATGATGGTCCTCCTTCACCGCCTTCTGCAGCGGAAATCATGATGGAGGCTGAGCGAAATCGACGTGATCAAACACGCCTTTTGGAGCTCATTGAGAAGAATACTTCTCTCCAGCGAGATGCGGTAATATCCATCCAGGATTTTATCCTTTTGAACCCGCCAGTTTTCCGATGTTCATCTGAGCCCCTTGATGCCGATGATTGGCTCCGTTCCATCGAGCGTAAGCTTGAGACGGCACATGTTTCTCCAGATGATCGTGTGATGTTTGCGGCATACTTTATGGAAGGTGCTGCTGGTGAATGGTGGGAAAGTTTTGTTGCAATGCAGCCTGATGGTCATGTAGTGACTTGGCAGGAATTCCGTGATGCCTTCCAAGGGTACCACATTCTGGATGAGCTGATGGAAAGAAAGAGGGAAAAGTTCTGCAACCTATCTCAGGGAAACATGACTGTTCATCAGTACAGGACTGAGTTCAATCGTCTTTCTCGTTATGCCCCTGAGAAGATATCAACCGATGCCAAGAAGCAGGCATGGTTCCGCAAGGGACTTAACTCTGTCCTTCATCATGATCTCAATCTCCTTGAATTCGTCAACTTCGAGGATTTGGTCAATAGATCATTCAGAGCTGAGCATGGAAATGAGGTCTTTGAAGAGTCTCGCAAGCGTGATCGTGATCTTGCTTCCTCTTCTAGTTTGGGTTCTCAGAAACGTCGACTTTGGATCCCAACTAGTGCCATTCCTTCGCACTTGATTGCAAGACCATCTCCAGAAAGCAAGAAAACCCAGAAAGGTAGTAGAGAGCTTGCCATACAAACTCCACAACCTAACAACCGTTTGTGCTACAAGTGTGGTAATCCTGGCCACATTGCATGACAGTGTTCATTGCAAGAGAATGTTCCTCCTCGTCCAAAACATAAAGCCAAAGCTAAGCCACCAAAGCCTTCCAAAGCCAAGTCCGCTATTGTTGAACACGGACGTGTGAACCATGCCACCATCAAAGAAGCCCAAGAGGATACGAAGGTTGTACTCGGTACACTTCCTGTTAACTCCAAACCTGCTTCTGTTCTATTTGATTCTGGAGCTTCCCATTCCTTTTCTTCTGAAAATTTCGCGCTCCTGCATGACATTTCATTTGAGGAGTTGCCTACCCCTTTCATGATTAAAACTCCAGGATCCACATGGCGTACCAGTAGGGTAAGTCATGACAATGAGATTACTGTTGAGGATGTTGTATTCCTTGCTTCTCTCATAGCCCTCAAATCTTCAGATATCGATATCATCTTAGGTATGGATTGGTTGTCCAATCACCGTGCTAAGATTGATTGTGCCACTAAATCAGTTCAACTCACTCATCCTTCCGGCAAGATAGTCCATTTCACATCTCAAGGTTCAGAAACCCAGTTGTATTCGTTGAATGAGCATCCCCTTCCTAACCTTGAAGATATTTCGATAGTTTGTGACTTTCCGGATGTCTTTCCAGAAGAGCTGCCGGGAATGCCACCCGACAGGTCTATGGAATTCATAGTGGATCTTACACCAGGCACAGCCCCAATTTCCAGACGCCCATATAGGATGGCCCCACATGAGTTAGCTGAGCTTAAAATCCAACTGGAAGCTTCGTTGGCAAAAGGCTTCATCCGCCCTAGCTCATCGCCATGGGGTTGCCCCGTTCTGTTCGTAACAAAGAAAGATGGAACAGAAAGGATGTGCGTAGACTATCGTCCGCTAAATCTAGCGACGATAAAGAACAAGTACCCACTTCCCAGGATCAATGATCTTTATGATCAACTTGCAGGATCCTCTGTCTTCTCCAAGATGGATTTGAGATTAGGTTATCATCAAATCAAAATCAGAAACGAGGACATTCCCAAGACGGCTTTCACTACTCGTTATGGTCTTTATGAGTACACCGTCATGTCCTTCGGTTTAACCAATGCCCCAGCCACTTTTTCGCGCTTGATGAATTCGATCTTCATGGAGTACTTAGATAAATTTTGTAACGACCCAATTCACACCGAATTGAAGTCTCTGTGCTCAAGTGCCAGTCCCTGGATCGAACTCGCTGACACACACAGTATTATAGATGTATATCAAAGTACAAGTGCATCATTATTACAACGTATGATCCAGAGTAAATAAATAACAAGTTGCATAGCTCAAGGCTAGCTTACT
The DNA here is from genome assembly GCA_950022295.1 of Bromus sterilis. Lineage (NCBI taxonomy): Eukaryota > Viridiplantae > Streptophyta > Magnoliopsida > Poales > Poaceae > Bromus > Bromus sterilis. Next base: position 247,647,418 of record OX465598.1, on the reverse strand, counting down.
CAATATAAATATAGCGGAAGCGAAAGCAAGTAACGTGGAGTCCCATCAACAGCCACATGCGAACATGCTGAGTGTAGACTCGCAACCCCTAAACGCACCTTACCGATCGTCTGAAAAACCTGCAACACCGAAGGTTACAGCCCGACAACGGGTCAGTACATCTGATTTGTACGGCAAGTGACACGGAAAAGTTTATATAAAGGACCTACAACTACATGCAAGGTAAGTCAAAGGAAAGGCTTATGGTTTAGTTTTGCAGAAAGCCAATTTTCTCCTGAACTAAACTAGTAAAATTTTTAAATTGAGTTCTACCTGAAACACACAGCAACCCATGCTACTCTTGTCCCAACCAAATTATTATTAAGTGTTCATCTGTCAAGATCATTCATCAACAGTACTGACTAGTTGCTCAAAGTTCGTCCGTAACCGTGGACACGGCTAATCATGATCAGTTTATACGCTCTGCAGAGGTTTGTACACGTTCCCCACTGGACTCAACCCGAAGATTGAGACAAAGACTTTCTGAAGAGGTTGCCTCCACCCTTTGGTAGCCGGTACACCTAACACAATTCTACATCTGCTAGCTACAAGGGCCAGGTTCCCCACAACTTACTCATCTAAGCCAGAGCCCATATAGCCAGTGGCTGTACACGGAAGCTACTAGTAATATTGCATGTCTGATCTTTTTGAGCCTGGACGGCGCCCACTGCGTGAGAGGGTAGACACCATGACGCACCCGGTTCACCACCAAAACAAACCATTGGGTGCATTTAACCCCGGCATTGTCCTCAACCGAGCCACAACTACCGGGATGCAACCCGCCCGTCCAGAAGTGATTTCTATTTATTATAAAGTTGCTACACAGTTTATTAAATAGCTCACATGCACTCCATGAATTCTCACAGCCCAACCTCGTCTACAAAGCATAGCAATAAAGAAACAACACGGCTAGGTTGATCTACAGTAGTCAAGTCAAGACATATGGCTATCCTATCTGGTTTTGCAGCAACAGTAGAGTAAACTACCTATCATGCAATAGAGTGATATTTCCTACATAATGCATATAGAAAATATAGGTATGAGTATGGTCAAAGTATCACTTGCCTTATACATTCGATGAAGATCCTCGCTCTCACGTTCCAGTCAACTCTACTCGTCACACTCCGAGCAATCTATCGTCAACGAAAGAACTCAATAAGAAATCACACCACAATGACAAAACATAAGATCAACAAAACAATCACTAAAGTTTTAGCAACAAAAAAAAAAAGTTTTGAAATGCAAAGGTGTGGATGTGCTCGAAGGTGATCGGTGAAATGTGAACTCGAGAGAGTCAACGGATAAGGAATTGTCAATACAAAAGTATGATCAAGGCATTATGAAATCAAGTTAAAGATCATAGCAATATGAATGGTGTGTGGATATTGCCGATAAGATGTCTCATATGATCCAATATGCAAAAAGAATCACATGAAACGGAACGCTACAACGCAGGTCATAGCAGTTGCAACATAGAATTGAATTTGAATTATAACAGATCAATAAACTTGTGAATTTTTGTGCACACATGATACAAACAGAAGGTACATGACACGAGTGATCCAACGCAAAAAGAAACGGCGCAAACGGGTGCACCGGTAAAAAGTTACGGCCGCCGGAAGTTCAAATTTGGATCAGCTTGGGATCCAAATTTAAATACTTCAAACTTCTGTAACACTAGGTCTACTAGCTAGAGAATTTCTACACGGTCGCAACACAACTGGAATCGCCCAATTCCGAGTTACGGTTAAAAAGTAGTCGCGAAAACGGTTTCAGGTGAAAAACGGGGGTACCGGGGGGTTCTTCTGCAAAAAGGACTGATACATAAATAAAAATTTTGCAAAAAACGCGATCGGGTCCCTGGACGGTTTTGGATCCAGATCTGAAAAAAAAAAATTTTTTTTTTTTTTACCGAACCGTTTTTCCAACTTTTTTTCCGCGGGCGGCCACGGCGGCCACGGGCGGGCACGGCGCGGGGGCGCGGCCGGCCATGGAAGCGGGCTAGGCGGCGACGCGGCTCCGGCGAGCACGGGGACGGCGCTCCGCGGAAAAAAATTATACCTCGAAAAAACGCGAAAAACGGACTCCGGCGATGCTTCGGCGAGATTCCGGCGAAGCTCCGGCGATGACGTCGGCGGCGGCGGGTCCCGCGGATTAGCTTAGTCTAACCCTAAAACGCTGACGAAAATAAACTTAGCCCTAATCGGGGCTATTTATAGCCAGCCCCTAATCTCTTTTTTTTTTGTAAATCCCAAATAAAAACAAATTCGGTCTGCTGGAAATAAAACAGACCAGGCCCATTAGGCCCAAAACAATATTGGAAAAATCACGGAAATTTATTTTAAAATTCCGTCTTCGCCAATATTTTTAAAATAATAAAATTGAATTTTTGGCTTGACCAAAATAATAAAATAAAATAAAAACTTTTCAACTTATTTTTAAATATTTTTAAATACTTTTCTGGCACTTTAAAAATACCGAAAACTCCGAAAATTGATTTAAAAACTTTTCCAGATAATAAATAAATTCCAAAAATAATTTTAGAAAATATTTATAACTCCAAAGTAAAATTAAAAAGTCTCACATAAATATTTTAAACTATTTTCCATCCAATTAAAAATGGGGATAAGTCCTTTTTATCCTCTCCAGCGAACTGCCATGTGTGGAAAAATGTTTAAAAATATTTTAAAAGAATTCCAATAAAAATTTAAAACATTTTCCAAACTTTTAAAATGTTGAAGGAGTCATATTACCTTCTCTCATTTTGTTTTGTTGGTTTTGTTTTTAAATAATAAATTCCAAAACACCAACGATGAATATTAGGGAAAGTCATTTTATTCCCTCTCGGTTTAATATTCAGTAAACTCCAAAAGTTTTAAATCCCAGAGAAAATCAAACACATCAAGCAAACAATCATTATCTATTTAATTTATTAACATTCCAAAATTCGGAGAATTTTGGGATGTTACAAATTTGTTGTGGTTTATCTTGACGACATTCTCATCTACTCGAAGAACGAAGAAGAGCACGCAGAACATCTTAGGCTGGTATTGATGAAACTTAGAGAGCATTGCCTTTATGCTAAATTCTCCAAGTGTGAATTTTGGCTACCAGAAGTGACCTACTTAGGCCACGTGATTTCTGCGAAAGGTGTTGCAGTCAATCCCGAGAGAGTTCAGGCCGTCCTTGACTGGACTCCACCTGAATCGGTTAAGCAAGTTAGAAGTTTTCTTGGCCTAGCCAGGTATTGCCGCCGCTTCGTCGAGAACTTTTCTAAAGTTTCAAAGCCTCTAACTGAACTCCTCAAGAAAGATAAGAAATTCCAATGGACTTCCAAGTGCGAGGAAAGCTTTCAAGAGCTAAAAAGAAGATTGACTTCTGCGCCAGTACTTGCGCCTCCAGACACCAAAAGGGATTTCGAAATCTATTGTGATGCTTCACGGCAAGGGTTAGGATGCATACTTATGCAAGATCGACATGTGGTAGCTTATGCTTCACGCCAGTTGCGTCCACATGAAGAGAACTATCCTACCCATGATCTTGAACTCGCTGCCGTAGTTCATGCCCTAAAGACTTGGCGACATTACCTCCTTGGTAATCGTTGTGAAATCAATACCGATCACCAAAGCCTCAAATACATATTCACCCAGCCAGATCTTAACCTCAGGCAAAGACGCTGGATAGAGTTGATAAAAGATTACGACTTGAGTATCTCTTACACCCCAGGCAAAGCCAATGTCATGGCTGATGCACTAAGTCATAAGTCGTATTGTAACAACCTCATGTTACAACAGTATCAACCACTTCTCTATGAGGAATTTCGAAAGCTCAATCTCGAGATTGTTCCTCATGGATTCCTTTCCACCCTGATTGTGAAACCAACCCTTGAGGATCAAATCAAAGCTGTTCAACAACGTGCTCGAGGTATCCGATATATCAAACAGAATATTGCTAGCGGTAAGGCAAGATGTTTTACCCTAGACAATGAAGGTACTGTGTACTTCGAGAATAGGATGGTAGTTCCGAAGAATAGGAATCTAAGGCAGCAGATCCTTAAGGAAGCCCATGACACCCCTCTCTCGATTCATCCTAGTAGTACTAAGATGTATCAAGATCTACGCCAGAGATTTTGGTGGACTAGGATGAAGCGAGAAGTCGCTCAATTTGTTGCTGAGTGCGATGTTTGTCGTCGTGTGAAAGCAGAGCATCAAAGACCTGCTGGTACTCTTCAACCTTTAGCCATTCCTGAGTGGAAATGGGATAAAGTCAGTATGGATTTCATCACTGGCTTTCCAAAGTCTCAGAAGGGAAACAATGCCATCTTCGTGGTCATTGACCGTCTTTCCAAAGTTGCTCATTTCCTTCCTGTTCGCGAGAGTATAACTGCTTGCTAGTTAGCGGATTTATATGTCTCCCGGATCGTTTCTCTCCATGGTGTTCCTTTGGAAATCAATTCAGACCGTGGAAGTCTTTTCACCTCTCGATTTTGGGAAAGTTTTCAAAATGCTATGGGAACCCATCTCTCCTTTAGCACCGCCTTTCATCCCCAGTCAAGTGGTCAAGTAGAAAGAGTCAATCAAATTCTCGAAGACATGCTCAGAGCCTGTGTTATCTCATTCGGAAAGAGTTGGGAGAAATCTCTTCCATTCGCCGAGTTTGCTTATAACAACAATTTCCAATCTAGCTTGGGCATGGCACCCTTTGAATTTCTCTATGGACGAAAATGTCAAACACCATTCAACTGGTCAGAAACCGGTGAAAGACAATTCTTTGGACTGGATATGATCCAGGAAGCAGAAGAGAAGGTTCGCATTGTTCGTGAGCAATTGAAAACAACCCAGTCTCGTCAGAAAAGCTATTATGATCGTCATCACAGGCCAGAGAGTTAGGAGCTGGACGAGAAAGCCTACCTCCGGGTTACTCCTCTGAAGGGAACCCATCGCTTCGGTATCAAAGGAAAATTGGCCCCACGTTACATAGGCCCCTTTCGCATTCTAGCTAAACGTGGAGAAATTGCCTACCAACTTGAACTACCCCCGCATCTTTCTCAGGTTCACGATGTCTTCCACGTATCTCAACTCAGGCATTGCTTCAAGGATCCCATCCGCGAAGTAGACCACGAAACGCTTGATCTCCAAGAAAACCTGTCGTATCGAGAGTATCCCGTATGTATCCTCGATGAAGCTGAGCGTACCACCCGACGTCAGAATATCAAGTTCCTCAAAGTGCAGTGGTCCAATCATTCTGAGAAAGAAGCCACCTGGGAACGAGAAGATCATCTTCAAGTTGAATACCCCACCCTCTTCCCGACTACTTCTGAATCTCGGGACGAGATTCTTTTGAGTGGGGGCGAGTTGTCACAACCCTAGTTTTGGTATGTGCTTTTATTACTAGAATAATTGCATCATGTTTAATTTCCTTGGTTTAATAATTGGGGATTTGGAAAAGCCTCAAAAAGAATTTAACTAAAAGGCCAGATAAAAAGTTTTTCCAAATTTCCTCCAAACAATTTTGAAAAATCCTATAAATGAGTATGATCATTTTAAAAATGATTTGGAGTCAAACCCATACTCATGGATTTTTCAAATATTCAAACAGAGGCTTTGAAATTAAATTTAAATGCTATTTGAATTGGATTCAAATAATTTGAATTCCAAAAATCTTCAAATCTTGGGAGTGGCTAGTACTATGTCACATATGTCCAAGATAAATATTTGGGGATTTATAAAAATGCTTTGGTATTTTTTTCCAGAGCAAAACAAATAAATCAGAAAGCAGAAAAAGAAAAATAGAAAAAAGAACAAAAGGCCGAAGCCACTTACCTGGCCACCTGGCCCAGCACAGGAGGCCCAGCCCAAAAGGGCAGGGTCGTCTTCCTCCACTGGCCAGGCAGGCAGGCAGGACGCTGGCGAGCCCGGCATGGACGCTAGGCAGCTACCTACCTGCCCCCTGCCCTTTAGCCAGCGCCGTGGAGGCCCTAGAAGCCTCCCCTGTTCTTCCCCTCTCTCCTGGCTGCGTTTCCCTCCTCCTACCCCGTCTCCCGACCACTGCCCGAGAGCGCAAGTCGCCGCCGACGTGCCCCAGCGCGGCCACTGTGCCCCAGTCGCCGCCTCGAGCTGTCCAGACGCTCCGCCGACGTCGTCCTCGTCTAACCCCGCGCGGAATCGAGCCCTGGAGCACAAGCAACGACTCCCGCTTCACCACCGTGACGCCGGCCTCCATGGATACCGGCGAGGAATTGGGCGCCGTCGAGCCCCCTCCGGCCACAGAAGCAACTCCATCTCGTTCCCGGTGAGATGCCGCGTCGAACCCACCCTTTCTCGCTCCTCCTCGTGCCTCCTTCTCTATTGCTCGACATGGACGTGAGCTCGCCGCGGCGGGACTGCTCGCCGGCGTGGCCACGGGCCCTCCTGAGATGCCCCGTGTGCCCCACTGGGTGCGCGAGGCCACGGGCAGCCGAGTGGTGCCCCTCGCGAGCCCCCTGGTGCCCTGGAGCGCCACTCCGGCGACCCCTCCGCCGTAGCCGTGGCCACCGGCGGCTAAACTCCGGCCGGCCAGGTTACTTAGGGGCTAATCACCCTCTAATTGACCCCATGGGTCAATGACAGGTGGGTCCCAGCCCCCTTAATCCCCTGTTTAGTTTTAATTAACCCGGGTTTTAACACTGTGTCACTGACAGTGCTGGCCCACTTGGCAGGCCCCCTGGTGACATCAGCATTGCAATATGCTGATGCAATAAGTGTTTTCTCTGTTTAATTTAATTCCAGGAATTTACAGAAATTGTTTAAATCTTTGAAATTCAATAACTTTTAAACCATAACTCCAAATCAAATAATTTATATATGAAAAATCATCAGAAAAATTCAAGGATTCCAAATATCATACTTTCATAGATGAAAAACACATCTATGATGATGGACCAGTAGCATTTAGATATTTGGGTTATTTGGAATAATTCAAAATAAATGTTTAAATCATTTCAAATTAAATCTTTGCAATGCCAACCTTATCACATGAACATCAGAGGCATATCATACACATGACAACATGGTTTACCATATCCAAACATTAGAAAATGCAACTTGGGATAGTTTGAACCACATTTGGAGTTTGAATTTGAATTCCTTTTTCAAATCAACTTCAATTAAACTTGTTGCAAATTGAACGTAGATCACATCAGTACCATGCCATGTTTCATTCTTGAATGTGCATTGCAATGTGATGTTTATACTTTGTTGTCTCGGTGTTTGCTTCTTCTCGATAGATCCATCGCCGGACGTAGTTCCTGTTTCTTCGAAGAGTGGCACCCTCGAGTCTCGACAATAAGGCAAGCAAACCCCCTTTGATCATATCTATAAAAACCCAGTTTCCCTCTTGTTCTCTTATGCATGATTAGGTGATTCACATGTTACCGTTCTACCGCTAGTTGAACCCATCCTTTGCATGACCTATCATTGCTGCCACAGTATTAAGAAAACCTCAACCTAGCAGATACAAGATTGTTTGTGTTCATCATGTGGCCCTTCATCCATGTTATGCTATGCCATGCTATAGTTGTTTGCAATAATGTTGATCCATCTGGGTGATGTATCGGGATGGTAGTGAACACATGCAACGAGGTGGTAACGTGTTGATGAAGTCACCCTAAAATAAGTGAACAATGAGAGGCTGTGTAGGAGTACACAGTGGGTTGTCTCATTTACACTGCCCTAGGCCCCGAGTTCTTGTGTTGTGATCCAAGATACAGATTACTACCACATGTTGGGCTCTTTGACCCCTCTCGACCTATTAACTCACCCCGACTAGGGTCCAGGATTCGCATGGGTTAACTTTATTCTATTTGCTTTCATAACGTAGCACGGTTTTAGGCAAGCGCAGCACCATCCGTCGAGGTGGGCTTGTCGGACCGTCCATACATCGTCTGGGTCCTGAACGGAAACCCCGGCCGGATTCCCGATTGGGGTACAACTCAGATAGGCGATCCCCTGGACTAGAGTTGGAGCCGTGAGGTAAGTGTCGTGGTACTATCCTCGCCGACACCGCTTGAAGGTGACGAGTTCTAGGCGATAAGTGGTAGTTACTTATGTGAAGAAGTACATCCCTGCAGGGTTAATGAACTATTCGAATAGCCGTGTCCGCGGTTATGGACTACTTGGAGATCTTTACTTGATTATTAGACAACTCAAATGGATACTCTAAAAATCGCAAGATAAGTGTGAGTGCTTTGGGTTGCTTCCTCGTGGGGAAGTCGAGGAAGGATCCATGGTTGTGTATTGAAGTGGTGATCAAGATTAGATGGACTCGTGTGCGCCTCTCATATCAACTCTATGTAGTCGTAGTACAGGATAGCCAAGTCAAAGCTTTCTGCAATACAACCCCACTTGCCTTTACTTTGGTACCTGAGCATAAGTAGTATAGTTCTGACGTAAGTCTTGCTGAGTACGACTTTGTACTCACGTTTGCTTATTCTATGTTTTAGAGACGAGACCACTGACCCTGAAGGTGGCCTCCCCCTCAAGCTCGACGTCGACGAAGTAATGTAGTCCCAGACAGCAGCCTGGTCCCTCTGGAGGGTCGTTGTGTTTTCTTAAAAGGCTTCTTAAGCCATTTGTTAACCTTGTCTTTACTAAGACATAATTTTCTTCCGTTGTTGTATGATGTAATGTTGGATCACAGTGATGTGATCTCTGCTTGTAACACTACTATATCTGCTCCGTTTAGCAGATGCAATAAAGCTATGAGTTTGTAGAGTTCATATTGTGTTACCTGCTGTTATACATTTGGCATGTATGCTGCGTGTATGTTTATATCGTGCATGTCATGTGTGGGGTTCGATACCTTAGTTGTGTTCTCGCCGGCGGTCTTTTATACACCAAGTGGCCCTTAGATGTGCGCAGCTTGGGGCATCGCGATGCGATTGCTCGTGACTCTGTCACGTGGCACACTTTGTTGTATGATTGAGCCCGCCCGAGACCCCGACTAAGAGATCGGGCTGTAGTCTGTTTATGTAAGTGTTAGGATTCAATCGATAATATGGTTGAGGCGACTTGTCTATGAGTATGGGATTTCACCACCCATAATCATTTAGACTTGTGAGCGGGCGATGAGGACCCATCCCAGTTGATCATCCGGGCCTGGATGGGATGCCCCTCACGTTCGAGCTTTCCGAGATTGTCTTGTACTTGGCCTTGTTTGCTTAGACAAGTGGGTATGGCTCTTGGCTCTCCATATGATTGAATTGTGACTAGAATTACATATGCAAACCCCGAGTCCCGACAGAAACCATTCTGAATTTAATGAAGGTGATGACTCCATATGATGATGGTGTTAGAAAGTTTCTAGAAGTTTTATATGATATAACTTTCTTTGTATTAGAGTTGTGAGCAATTGTAAAACACACCTTCCCAAATAGCAAAACTTGTATTGATTGAATTGGTGAATGAGAAGATGGTTCTCAAGGAATAAACCAATGGGAGAAAAGTGAATTCTTTGACCAAGGTGATTGACCCTGCCTCCAGATAACAGAGTAATGCAACGAAAAACGTTCCGCTGAAATGACTCCATGAGAAGAGGAAATATGCTATTGATGATGATCATGGTATATTAGTTAAAGCCTTAGTTTAAAAATAAGAAAATTGTCATGAATACGTTCTGTACTGAACAATAATCATGAGTCTTCTTAAGTGAAACAAAAGGGACACTTCTCATAAATTACGAAGGATTGATGGTTACCTAGGAAACGAGGAGAAATGAAATCATATTGAGTTGCATATGGGATGGCTCACAAATAAAGCAGTTATTTCACATTCCGAATAACCAGGAAGTTATTAAGAATGATGCAACACATAAAGGCATGATTTGGAAGATAAAAGATGTTATGGCTAAATTCAATAATGATTGACTAAGGAAGCGTAGTAATGCTAAATCAATATGGGTATTTCATTCACGAACACTATGAAGGGGCCATACCTTGAAATTGCATCACATTCAAATTGTGGAATTTGAAGAGAAGTAGCAATTGGCATAACAAAAGAATGTTTCGATAAGATGGACCATAGTACCTCAAGGCAGAAACTCTCAACCTTGATTTGATCAAGTGATTTTGAAGTAATCAAAATATTGAGATGGACTGCAATTTCATGAAACTGAGTGGGAGCTTTGGAGACTTCCTGAAAACTTGGAATGCAGAGAGCATTTTCTGAGTGGGAGCTTTGGAAGCAATATTATTATGTCTGACATAATTAGAATAGAATCTTAATAAAAGCTTACTTACAGATATATGTCGGATATATTTGAGTGGGAGCATAATATCAATTTCATATATATACGATGATATATGTGAAAACAATCTCATATATATACGTTGATATACATGGAGATTAAGGCTAATAAGATAAAAGGATTACGAGAATCTTATATGAACGAAATACAGATGTGTCACACACTAAAATCTATAAGGATAGATTAGGACACGTGTAATGAACATCAAAAGGATTGGAATGATATCCTAAACAAGAAAAGGTTCTTGTGGCTAGGAATTATATAAAGGATGTAAATCCCTAATATCACAAAATAATGTTTTAATGGAAGAATAGGGATGCACTTTGTCTCAAGACATGTGATCCTATATGATCTTTGACATATGGTTCTACAATAAAACGGAAGTTGTGAATCCAATAACAGAATGACTCAAAAGTTCTTAGAAGAAGAACAAGTTCCGATGTGCTTGGTTGGCAAAACACAGAACCTGAGCAAAGTCCAAGCATTCAGTATCTGAAGAGAAACTGAGGACAATACTCTAAATGATAGAAAAGATAATATACTTGAATGTAATACTGGATTACGATTGCAAGCCTTATTATGGGTCTATATGAATTAGAGATATCATAAAAAGGAATAGAAAGGAAATGTGAGCTATAATTTCACGAACCAAAACTCTACAAAATATAAATATCTACTTAAGGAAGTAGAAGGTTGAATAAAGTTTAGCGTAAGAAGTTTAGACTTCTGGCTGAGTGTATTTTTCAGTATACATGACTATGGGAGCCCTAGGGACTAAAACCATTTTGTCATTAGAGAATACTGTAAAATAAGAAGTCTCACTCTCCCGCCAAACTTATAATTCAAGCATTATTTGATAATGAAAGGTACATCAAGCAAGTTGACCAATACCTGTTGCAAAGGAACATATGAATCTGAACGGGTACAGATCATTGACGAAACCTCTTCCATGAGCAAGCATGATCAATAAACACTTATATGATAAGATGATTATGATCGAGAAAATATGCAGCTAGATTATTTGCTATCTAGTGCAAGTTGGAGACTGTTGGATATATTCTCTAGAGGCAAATAATATATGATTATTCCAATATATCTAAATAAGTTCATGAACAGTTTCATACTGTGTTGGAACTGTATTAGTGAAACAATGATACAGGTGTGGTATAGAAACAACCAGAGTTCCTAGTCAGCCTCTCATGATGACTAGTTTATCGTCAACTAATGATTATGGTTTCACGATCATGGACAATCAAGTCAATTGACGGTAAGGTCACCTCATTGAATGAATGACGTGATGAACATTACCCAATGCAAGCATTGCAACATGATCAAATCGTAAAATTTTAGTGTTGTAATTACAGAACGTAGTAGCCTGTTCCTTTGACCGTGAGATCACGCATAATTGCTATCTTCTGAGGATGATTTGAGTGCATTAACCGTCACACTAAAACATGGTGACCATAAAGGTGTATCTTGAGCTATCCGATGGGATATGTTGAGGAGTGTTGATTCAAGAGAGGGATTTGTCGATCCATATAATGGAAAGATACTTCATGGCCAACTCGGTGAGATTGTGTCCATAAAGCTGCGCAGCGTGTGACTAGGTCACAAGGATGAATATCACGGAATGAGTGAATAAAGATTAGTCGGTAACAAGATAGAACTAATGCATTGGATGCAGTTGATCGAATCTTGGACTAATCTAGTATCGCATGATAAAGGGAATGGTATACAACGTGAATGGTCCAATCGGTTACTTCCGGAATACACATGGGTCATTATGGGCATCCAGGTCCCGCTATTGATCATTGACCGTAGCCTTTGTCTCGGTCATGACTGGAGTGTTCTCGGACCGTAGGGTAACACACTTAAGGGCTCGATGAATATCGGAGACCAATTCGGAACTATCGGAGTTACCGGAGAAGAGAGAAAGACGTACTGGAAAAGTTCCGTGTTGGTCTGAAGGTTATTCAGAGTGAGCTGGAAGGAGTTCCGGATCATCGGGAGATGAAATAATATGTATTATTTATTAATTAAGTGAATTAATAATTAATAACATTTTATTTATAATTAAAAAGTGCAATGGGCCAGCTTTGGGAAAGAAACCCTTTAGGGGAATAAAGGAAAAAAGAAAAAAGAGAGAGAGAGGGAGGCGCCATGGGCCCTAGGGCCCATGAGGGGTGCACCCCCCCTCCCTTGGCCGGCCACCTCCCCCTAGCAAGGGAATTTAGTCCCACCTTTCTAGGGGAGAGGGGTTGACTCCCTCCCTCTGCCTATATATAGATGGGCAGGGTGCACATATTTAATACACAGAAATTCGTGAGAAAATAAATATTACTCAGAATTGAGATCGGTTTTCACCGGTCTTCTCCCCTCTCTCGTCTCTCTCAAACCGGGGTCCCCTTGTCTGGAACCTGTGCTGGGATTAAGGCTTCTCCACTATACGCACGCCGTCGTGCTGCTGAAACTCTGGTTCCGGAGGTCTACTTCCGCCACCTCCGCTGGATCGGAGAACGGAGGTCGTCATCGAGTCCGTACGTGTGCGAGTACTACGAGGTGCTGCACGTGCGGCACTACCACCCAACAAGGTGCTAACAAATCCAGGGGGCTGTGAAAGGTTTACGGCTTCATCAACCACGTTTGCGGGAACGTTTCCCGCGCAACGGACTACACCCCGAGGTATGTTATTCCGCAAGTCTTTCCGTTACAGCATTACAGCTAGATAGATCTTGGGTTAAGTGCGACGCTAGTTAGAAAAAATATTGTTTTCTACTGTGAGACCCAACACTTTCGTATGTTTTGAGTTTTTTTATTTGAGTTGCAGAAGTACCCCTAAATTTTTTTTACTACCTGCTATTATGTTTTTCACAGATTCTTCCATGTTTTGTCTCTCCTAACTTTTGCAAACCTTAAGCTTGCTTTTTCTTTGCAGAAACCTTTTGGAAATCTTGAGAAACAATATCTCTTAAATAATATCTTTATATCCAGTGGGGAAAATTTATTTATTAAGGGTACTAACCTCTCTAATCAGATTATGATGAGTTATGCATGAAGGGAGTTTTCAAGTGTGCGATGGAAGATGATGAAAGAAGATTCGGGAGTGTCAAGCGCTCAAGCTTGGGGATGCCCCCATGCATCCCCAATAAATATTCAAGGAGACTCAAGCGTCTAAGCTTGGGGATGCCCCTGTGCATCCCCTTCTCCATCAACAATTATCAGTTTGTCCTTCGTCTCACTATATTTTTATCACTTCATGCGTTATCTGCTATGCTTGGAGCGTCTCGCTCTTAGGTTTCATTTTTAGTTTTATTTAGCTTTGCTTGTTGTTCATAACAAGTTAGACCCCGTCTTACTTTGTGAGGGAGAGAAGCATGCTCCACTTTCAAAATCTAGAACACATCATAGGATTCTTCATGCCTATCTTTTTACTGTTGTGTGTTAGTTATCTTTTCGTAGCTACTGCCATGTTTAGTTTTAGTCTTAGTTTGTCTTTAGCAAGAGCTTTGGATTTTGTTAAGTTTGTTGCTGGAACTCTCTTTAGTTTTCATGTTTATCTTGTCAAGAGAGTTGGTTGTTGCACTGAGTTGTGTCTTGTCTTGAAAGTAGGTGATTGAGGTTGCTATTTAATTTTAGTAGAAACTTGCAATAGTTTTGAGGTATTGATGTGAGTAATGTTCAAACTTTTGGTGTCAAGAGCTCTAGCCTATTTGTGATAGGTGTCGTATTTTGGGCAATCCGTGTTTATTTTCAAAACCTACAAAAGCTAGTTGAGAACTCTAGCTACTAGATGGATCGCTAATCTTTGGAGGGATTGAATATTAGAGTACACTCATGTACCATGAGTCGAGGATGCGCAAGGATAACCAAACCCCCATACACTCCTCCTTGGGGTAATTGTCTCTTTTTGAACCTCCTTATTAGATTTAGAGTTACCTATAATAAGTGCATGAGTTCTTCCGACTCATGTAAGTATTGAAATTTGACACTTCCACCTCCTCATATATGCTAGCCTCTCATGTGCCTTGCATTTACTTCTTCTCACTCCGAGAGTTGGCGTCCACCTTCGCTGGTACATCCAAACCCTTGGCATGATACGCTCTGTCATCATAAACCTCCTTATATCTTTTCTCAAAACAACCAACATACCTACCTATCAAGGCATTTCCATAGCCTTTCCGAGATATATTGCCATGCAACATCCACCTCTTCAAGACTTGATCTTCATGTCATACATGTTCCTGCTACACTGGCAGTGGCATACATTGCATACATCATGATAGCTACATCTTCTTCATGATTTGAGTACCTTGTAAAGTGTGAAAGATGTTCTATACCCTCTTGTAAATTAGAGTGTTGCGCTTAAGTGAGGAAAAGATCCCAAAGTGGACAAAATAAAAGATTCCAAAGAGGACAAATGAGAGTTAAATAGAAAGAGCCATTGAGGCCACCAAAAAATACAAAAAAATATATAAAAAAGAGACTAAGAAAATAAAAAGAGAGAAAGGGGCAACACTACTATCCTTTCGAAAGATCCACACTCGTACTCCCTCTTATCCTTGTACTCCATAGAGATGATGATTCATGCATATAGCTATGTGGGGACCTTCACACTATAGAACTTGGCTTGCATATTCCAAGGATGAGCCTCCTCAAAAAGAGCTTTAGATCTTCATAAGCGAGCAAGTTAGATGCACCCCCACTAGTTCCATTAGAGAGCTTTTTCAGCTCATATGTGCATCCGTTGCATGGAAATCCCTACTCCTCACATCATATCTATCATTTGTCCTTCTAGCCTATGATTGTCCTCATTGATGTGAGCCTTTCTCACCCTTTTTGTCTTCTTCCTCCACCATATTTCTCTCTTTGTCATCCTAAGTGTCAACTCTCGTGCTTACGCTCATCCATTGCATGAGTGCTCAAAATATTGAAAAGGAGTGGATCAAATTGACTTGTACCTGGCTAGTGGTCTGGGGACGAGTCAAGATAAGATTCCAAAGAAGACAAAGTGTGAAACTTTAGTAGATTGAGTTCTAAAAAAATACTTTTTTTTCTCGTATTCCCTATCCCCCTTCTTGCACACAAACACCATTTGGAGACATTCGAGTCACGGACAGCGAGAGCTCTTGCATCTAATGTTCTTTCGTTGCTTGTTTCAATGCTAATATAGACTCTTGCATGTTATGACTTGAATTGAATCACATACCTTGATTGCTTTACTTTGAAAAGTTCTTATATGGTTGCTAGCATGTCACCACAGAAATTATGTTTATTATCATTTACCTACTCGAGGACGAGAAGGAATTAAGCTTGGGGATGTTGATACGTCTCAAACGTATCGATAATTCCTGCTCGTTCCATGCATGTTTTGTGTGATATTGCTATGATCTAGATACACTTTCATACACTTTTGATCATATTTGTACTAACCTACTAACAGAGTGCCCCAGTGCTAGTTCCTATTTTCTGCTGTATTTTTATTTCAGTTTTCCCCCATATTAAAAATGCT
The DNA here is from genome assembly GCA_950022295.1 of Bromus sterilis. Lineage (NCBI taxonomy): Eukaryota > Viridiplantae > Streptophyta > Magnoliopsida > Poales > Poaceae > Bromus > Bromus sterilis. The sequence continues at coordinate 247,631,589 of OX465598.1, read as the reverse complement.
CCAAAAATTCAGGAAAAATCAGATAAAAAAACAGCGGAACGGAGCCTTCCCGAATCACTAAAGTGGGGCCAGAGGGCCACCACCATGTGTCCGGGCGGCCTGGCCGCGCCAGGGGGCGGGGGCGCCTGGACCCCTGGTGGCCCCCCTGGTTGCTCCCCTTCGCCTATTTATTCTCCCTCACGGGGAAACTCTGAAGAAAGAACCCTATTCCGCAAACTCGCTTTTGTTCCACCGCCGCCGTGCTTCCAAGATCGGGAGCACCGTCAGGACCCTTTCCGGCACCCTCCCGGAGGGAGGATCGACCTCCGGGAGCTTCTCCTCCACCAAGAACGCTTCCCGGATGTGCCGTGAGTAGTTTCCTTTGGACCATGGGTCCGTGATCAGTATCTATGTGATGTTCTCCTCCCCTCTTTGCTCTTCATGGTTTAGACCTCGTGAGCTGACCTACATGATCGATGCACATATGTAATTCTTTTGCTGTTGCTATGCTGAGTTTGATGGGATCTAATGGATTATGGGATTATTTTCAAATCGTGATAGAGTAATATATTTGGTTTTTATCTCTTATATATTCGTTCCTAAGTAATTCTTGCATGTTCTCCGTTGCTGTTTATTTCTTTGGCCAAGTAGTAGGTAGTGACTCCAAGAGGGAACCTTATGCTGGTTTGTTTGTACATGCCCCCTGATGACATGCTTGAGTGACAGAAACATGAGTCTAGGGGATGTACTGTGGCCACAAGGGTGAAAACAACGGTGCTTGTAACCGCGGTTGCAAGGATTGTTTACTTTACGCAAAGTTCTTTTTAATGCAGTTGTTTGTTGCTTTGGGTTTACACTTTTGATCATATTTGGACTAACCTATTAACTCAGTGTACCCCAGTGCCAGTTCCTGTTTTCTGCTGTTTTTGTATTTCATGTTTTCCCATTATTTAAAGTGCCAGAAAAATTCCGGGAAAAATATAGGAAAAATCAGCGTACGGGAACCTTCCAAAAGAGCTCTAGTGGGGCCAGAGGGGAGCCAAGGGTGGCCCAGGCGGCCACCCCCTAGGCCGCGCCAGGAGGGCGCCTGGGGCCCCTAGTCCACCTCTGGCTGCCCCCTTCGCCTATTTATTCCCCGTGACGAGAAACCCTCGGGGACAGAACCCTTTTTCGCGATCACTCCTCTGTTCCTCCGCCGCCGCGCTTCCAAGATCGGGAGCACCAGGATCCCTCTTCCCGACACCCTTCCGGAGGGAGGAACCACCTCCGGGAGCTTCTCCACCACCATGGATGCTTCCCGGATGAACCGTGAGTAGTCCACCTTAGACCATGGGTCTATGATCAGTAGCTATGTGATGTTCTCCTCCCCTCTTTGTTCTTCATGGTTTAGACCTCGTGAGCTGCCCTACATGATCGAGGCACATATGTAATCTTTCTGTTGTTGCTATGCTGAGTTTGCTGGGATCCGATGGATTATGAGACTATGTTCAGATTGTGTTTGAGTAATATATTTGATTCTCATCTTTTATATTTATGTTCTTGAGTAATTCTTTCATGTTCTCCGTTGTTGTTTGACGGGGATCAACCCAGGAAAATCCCATGGTCAGGGACCCTGGGTTAGTCATGAGATGCATAGGTTGGACGATAGCTCGTCGGCAAATAGGAAGGCTCGCTCCTGCTCGATATTATTGATGGGGGAGATTCGATTACAGTGGAGGCCAAGGCTGGAGCGCTCAAGGCTAGGGTTACAGGTGATATTAGATGTCTTTGGCGTCGCCCCTCCTAGCCCTTATATACCGGGCTAGGTCTCGGGGAGTTCATCTACGTTTACAGGTAAGCTTTCCTAACCCTAGCTTGCTCCGTACGGCAGATCTTCACACCTTCTTTGTGAGTCGCGGACTCCTACGTTGGTGCCAACTAGTGGTCCGAGGCTGTATGTTCACAGGCCTTCTGCCTTCATTGACACCAGGTAGGCTCATCCGTAGGAGTCGTGGGGTCACCCCCTCGTTAGTAGCCCCCGAGTGCCTGGGGGACTCGGAGAGTCACGCAGGGACTCGAGTACATTCATTCGTCGGTTATTGGTATGCGTGGTTCATCCGCGGGTCGCTGGCAGTCTGGTGGCCATAACAAAACCTGTTTCGAGGGATGCTAAGCTGAAAGGGCCCAAGGAGTCGACGGGTCGAGCCTTGGTGAATTGCACTAGGGAAAATACCACAGTAGCCCAATCAAACCCACGTCCCTCGACGTGAGCTTGGAACACTGGTGTCGAGAAAAAGTCCGGCCGCTTCAGGTCTTACGGTGTTCATTTGCCGCCAGTAATGCGTACATCCTAAGGCGCGTCCGCCCGACTTTTCTATCATGCGCAACGCATGGGAAAGGTTGGGACTGAAATCGCTCTTCGGCAAGTCCCAGCCCGGCCGTACTTCGCAGCGGGGTCTTACCTACACGCTAATCTTGCGTGGCATCTGGGCACAGTGTATCGTGTTCCAGGAATGTGTGTTTTTGAGGCGCAGTGCCTTATAGCATTGCACCCGCTTGGAACAAAACATCAAGCGAGCTGTTCACTCATTCACCCGAGGAGCTTTGTTTTGAGTGCTCAGTCAGGGGGTTTTTCGCGAGTAATCACTCGAATGACGTTTCGGCTCTTGAGGTGAGGGAGCACCTGAGACTCTTAGCGCCGCATGGTCTTGGCGAATGCATGTTTGTCTTACGTCGGGTTGAGGGAGCACCCGAGACTCTCATAAGTGCGAGTGGTCACTCGAGCACATGGCTGACCTTTAGGTGAGGGAGCACCTGGGACTCTTATGATGTACTCTCCCGATGGGAGTAAGATATTTTTTCTTCATCGGGAAAAAGATCTGAGAGATGGAATCTGAGGGCCTTGATGTCTGTTTAGTTTTCTTCGCCGCTTGTCAGGGATAGCGATGCCTCTGTTTGATGGCTGTCAGGGATGCTCTGCCAGTGAACTGTCACGTCTTCAGGACCGGTCATAATAATGGCCACTGTGGCGTGCGGCAGGCGCCGATTGAGTTTCCCATACGCGCGATGGAAACGCGTGCGAATTGACGCGTCTTGCGTACAATGCGTCCCGTGGGAAAGCATCTTCTTCTTGGAGTCCGAGACGGCTGGGACGTTTGGTCTTTGAATTAATTGCTGCTGTCGTCTTTGGCTTCTCTGTGCTTTGAGGATTATTGTTCTATAAATAAGCCTTTCTCTTCCACGCCTCTATCCAACTCGCTGCTTTGCCTCTTCCTTCATCTCTTCTTCCGCTTATGGTTCCTAGGCGAGGTGTTGGTCGTGGCCGTGGTGGCCGCACACCACGCTCATGCCGTGGTGGTCGCCATGGTACGGCGCCAGTGCCTTCCTCCTCTCCCTTGGAGGAGGGATTCTGGCGCTATGATTTTCTTTTACGTGTTCATGGCCAAAGTGCCAATCGCATCCTTCTTCCCTCTGCTTTTTCCGCCATTTTCTCTGAGCGTGGCTTGGATGGCTTGCTTCTGCATCTTCAAGGGAGCTGTCGATCTCCTTCTTATGTTGACTTGGAGGTTGAAGCTCTCGCTTGATTTTTCTTGGCTCTGGTTGGAGTTTGTTTGCTCGGCGGTTGAATTGGCGAGATGGCGATATGCTTAGCTGTCGCTTTGACGACGAAAGCATTGTCACTGTCCGCGCATTCGATCCGAGTGGCAATAGCATGGATCCGCATGGGCAGGAGTCGAGCAGCAACAACTCCACAAAGTCGAGGAGTCCTTCGCCGGCGTCTTCGACCGCTTCTTCCTCCAGGGACTCGTCTGGTCCTGGTGGTGTGCCGTCTTCAACTGCTCCCCCCTCTGGCTCTGACGAAGACCTCGATGTCAAGCCACCGGTTAAACGAGCGCGGCAGGCGACCTTGTAGAACTGGAGGCAGCGGCGTGATCTTCGCCGGCAGCTTGGGCGGATCTGGAGAAGAAGCTAGAGGAGCAGGAAAAGAAGCTGGTGGAGCATCGTCTCCAATGTCTCCGCAAATAAGTCGAGCTTCACCTTTTGTTATGTCATTGACATCATGAGCCTGCTGCTTCGACTCCTCCTTTGTCTTTGATGATGCTCTTGTACTAGAGTCGATTACCCCTCCTGGGCACACATGTAGAAGTCATAATTCCTTGGGTGATTCCCTCTTGTAATAGGAGCTTCCTTCTATCCAAATGTAGTTGAGTCCTTTTTGTACTGAAGATGATCCTGATGATGTAAACTGTGCTTGATCCTTTGCAATGGAACTTTATATTTTCTTTGGCACTGAGAGTTGTGTTCGAGTCCTTTGCGGCCGAGAGTTGTCTTCGAGTCCGTCTTTGCACTGTGGGTTCTATCGGGTGCGCGACAGCGCTCCCGATGGGAGTAGCCCCCAAGGCTACGCTTGAGTCGAAGGATCGAGCGTAGGCTGAATTTTTTTCCTTTGTCGTTAGTTTCTGTCTTTTATCGGGTGCGCGGCAGCGCTCCCGATGGGAGTAGCCCCCGAGTCTTTAGGCGATCATTGGCGATCGGGTGAAGTCTAAATGAGCCTGTGTTCTGTGCTTCTTCCAAAGTTTCTTCAGAGTACTTGGGTGCTGCATCTGATTGTGGCCATGTTTTTCGAGCCTTGTTTTCAGCAGGTGGGGCTAGCCGGGTATTGTTTTCTTGAGCGTTTTTTAAGCTTCAGACTGCGCGAACGGTCTTCGGGAGGCGATAGTCCTCGAGCTCCCGAGTGCTTGAATGCAGTGGTCGCGTGGGTGACGATAGCGTCCTTCGGGTGGGAGTTGTACTCGAGACCCCGAGTGCTTTTGATGAAGATCGCGTTGCTCGGGGGGATTTTGCTCTTAAGCCGCCGAGTGCTTTGGTTAAGATCGCGTAGGCGATTGCGTTGCTCGGGGGGATTTTATTCTTAAGCCCCCGAGTGCTTTGGTTAAGATCGCGTAGGCGATAGCGTCTCTCGGGGGGATTTTATTCTTAAGCCCCCGAGTGCATTGGTTAATATCACGTAGGTGATAGCGTCTCACGGGGGGATTTTATTCTTAAGCCCCCGAGTGCTTTGATTAAGATCGTGTAGGCGATAGCGTTGCTCGGGGGGATTTTACTCTTAAGCTCCCGAGTGCTTTGGTTAAGATCGCGTAGGCGATAGCGTCTCTCGGGGGGATTTTATTCTTAAGCCCCCGAGTGCTTTGATTAAGATCGCGTAGGCGATAGCGTTGCTTGGGCGGATTTTACTCTTAAGCCCCCTGAGTGCTTTGAGATGGCAGAATTTGGGAAACATTTATTTTATTGCGGTCAAGCGGTTACATGAGTTGCCAATCATGTCCGACAGATAGGCACTATGGATAGAACAGTTGCATATGTTCCATGGGTTGCCCACGTCCTCGTCTGTCTTCGGGTTCCTCAGTCTGTAGGAGCCACCTCCGATGACTTCTGAAATTATGAATGGTCCTTCCCATTGGGGGGAAAGTTTACGGACCTTCTCTTGTATTAGTCGTAGGACTAGGTCACCTTTGTTGAAGGTTCTAGTGCGCAATCGACTGCTTTGGTAGGTACGTAGTTTGTCCTGGTACCCCTCTGATTTTGCCAGGGCTGCGTCTCTTGCTTCGTCGGCCGTATCTTTGTCTAGTGTTCTTCTTCTTCTTCTTCTTCATATCCGGTGATCCGAGGTGCTCCGAACTTGAGATCATGTGGTAGGACTGCCTCTGCCCCGTACACCATGAAGAAGGGTGTGTACTGGGTCGCGGTGTTTGGTGTAGTACGTAGGCTCCATAGGACCGCGGGGAGTTCTTTTACCCAGTTGCCGGCGGCTTGCTCGAGTGGTGCGAGGAGCCGTTTCTTGATTCCCCCGCATACAAGGCCATTTTCTTTTTCCACCTGACCGTTGGACTGCGGGTGCGCGACTGATGCATAATTAATTTTGATGCCCAGTTCTTCGCAGAAGTTCTGGAACTCTACGGCTGCGAAGTTCGTGCCGTTCTCCGTGATGATGTTGTGTGGTACTCCGAATCTGAAGATGATCGACTTGATGAAGTTGACAGCTGTGAGGGCTGTGGAGCTGGTGATGGGCACCGCTTCGATCCATTTAGTGAACTTGTCGGCTGCGACGAGCAGGTGTGTCCTTCCGCCCTTTGATGATTTCTTGAGTGGGCCCACCAAGTCAAGTCCCCAGGTGGCGAACGACCAGGATAGTGGTATGGTCTTGAGCTCTGATGCGGGAGCGTGTGGCATGTTGGCGAATTTCTGGCAAGAGACACAACGTCTCACGATTTCCTCTGCGTTTTTCATGGCTGTGGGCCAGTAGAACCCATCTCGGAATGCTTTGGACACGAGCACTCGACTGCTCGCGTGGTGCCCGCAGGTGCCTTCGTGGATTTCGAGCAGTAGGGCTTTGCCGTCCTCTTCGTCGATGCACCTTTGGAGTATCTGGGTGATGCTGCGCTTGTATAGTTGTCTGTTGATCACAGTGAATGCCTTGGATCGTCGGCTGATGCGTCGTGCTTCGGCCACGTCTTGTGGTAGCGTGCCTTCGATTAGGAATCGGAGGAACGGTTTTGTCCAGACGGGTCCTTCGAGCTCTGTCCGAGATGTGCTGTCGGATGTGCTGGTGCTTGCGCCTTTTGATGGGGTTGCTGCTTCCACCTGCGCCATTTCTGTTGCGTCTTTGCCGTCCACGACTGCTTCAGGTGTTGCTGCCTGTACCTTGATGGATCTCCGACTGATGCTTTCGAGAAAAACGCCGGGTGGTACAGGCCCCCGGGTCGAACCGATGTTTGCGAGCTTGTCATCTTCTGTGTTGTTGTCCCTGGTGATGTAGTTGAGCTCGCAACCGTCGAAACTTCCTTCGAGTTCGTTGTAGAGCTTTTGGTAGGCCGCCATGTTGTCGGCTATTGCATTGCAGTTTCTCATCGTCCGCTGGACGAAGAGATTGGAGTCCCCGTAAATTATGAGGCGAGTGGCTCCGCATGTTTTGGCCATGCGCATGCCATGGAGGAGGCGTGACTGAAGTTGATCTGGAGGACATATTTCAGTTTTGTTCCTTTAGGGGAGATGAGCACGACTCCTGCCCCAGCTCCTTGTTTTCTCTTGGACCCATCGAAGAACATTGACCATGAGCTTGATAGGTCTGGAGGGCCTGGCGTCTGAACCTCCGTCCACTCGACCAGGAAATCTGGGAGTACTTGGGCTTTGATGGCTATTGGGTGCTTGAACTGCAGGTCCCGTGGGCTGAGCTCAATGTTCCACTCGGCGACTTGCCCGGTCCCTCCAGGTTTGTTGAGTATGTCGGCGAGTGGTGCGCTACTCGCGATTGTGATGGGGTGCTCATCGAAGTAGTGGGACACCTTTCTTGAGGTCATGACGATGGCCAGTAGTAGCTTCTGATAGTGCGGGTACCGCTGCTGGGATTTGGTCAGGAGCGTGCTGAGGTAGTAGATTGGTCTCTGGATGCTCTGGACCTTGCCTTCTTCTGCGCGTTCGACGACGAGCGCTGTACTTACTAAACTGCTACGTGCTGCCACGTAGAGGTATAGCTTCTCTCGTTCCTTGGGTACTGCCAGGATTTGTGGGGTCGAGAGTGTCTTTTTCAGGTCCGCGAATACTTGGCGGGCTTCCTCCGTCCACTTGAATTTCTCTCCTTTCCTGAGCAACTGATAGAAAGGCAGTGTGCGTTCTCCCAGCCTGCTGATGAAGCGGCTTAGGGCTGCGAGTTTTCCGGTGAGCTGCTGTACTCCTTTGACGTCGGTTGGTTCTTGCATGCGGGTGATGGCTTGGACTTTCTCAGGGTTTGCCTCGATTCCTCGGGCAGAGACCATATAGCCAAGCAGCTTTCCCGCCGGTATGCCGAATGCGCACTTCTTTGGGTTGAGTTTGATTCTGTATTTGTTGAGTGCCGCGAAGGTTTCGCGCAGGTCGTCGAGTAGTGTGGCTGCTTTTTAGGTCTTGATGACGATGTCGTCCACGTAGACTTGCACGTTTCTTCCTATTTGCTCCTTCAGGCAGTCCTGCATCATTCGTTGGTAAGTGGCGCCTGCGTTTTTGAGCCCGAAGGGCATGGTTTTGTAGCAGAATACGCCATAGGGGGTGATGAACGATGTGTGCTCTTCGTCTTCTTCCTTCATCCTGATCTGGTTGTATCCTGAGTAGGCGTCGAGAAAGGAAAGTAGATCGCACCCTGCTGTTGAGTCGATTATCTGATCGATTCTAGGAAGGGGAAGTGATCCTTCGGGCAATGCTTGTTGACTGGTCCGTAGTCGACACACATGCGCAGCACGGTCGTGTCTTTCTTGGGCACCAGCACTGGGTTGGCTATCCAGGTGGCTTTATTCGTTTCTCAGATGAACGGAGCGTCGAGTAACCGGTTGACTTCCTCTCCGATTGCTCTGCGCTTGGGCTCTGAGAATCGTCTCAGCGCTTGCTTCACCGGCTTTGTGTTTTGCTTGATGCGTAGGGCGTGTTCCGCGAATTCGCATGGTATCCCAGGCATGTCGGCTGGGCACCTGGCGAATATTTCCCACTCGTCTCGAAGGAAAGCGATGAGAGCCGTCGCCTGCTCCTCTGGTAGGTGGGCGTACACGAGGACTGTTTTGTCCGGGTCCGTCGGGTGCACTTGGTGAGTGACTGTGTCGCTGTCGATGCTGAAGTCGCGTCAGTACTCCCTGAATTCGCTTCGGTTCACCAGTGGGAAGGTACTCTTGTCCGTCACCATGGCTATTTCTCTGAGTTCTTGTTCGGCTCCGAATGTGTCGGAGATTCTATGGAAGTCACGATCACATTGATCTGATTTGATGAAGCTTCCGTTGATCGTGAGGACTCCTGATGATCCTAGCATCTTGAGCTTGAGGTAGGCGTAGTGTGGGACCGCCATGAATTGCGCGAATGCTGGCCGCCCCAATATGGCGTGATACTACGATTGCCAGTCGAGTACCTCGAACTCAAGGAAGTGATTGGCGAAGTTGCGTCGGTTGCCGAAGACAACTTCGAGTTCGATGACTCCGAGGGATGTGGCTGCTTCTCCTGGGACTACCCCGTGTAACTCGGTGCTTGATTTTCTCCATACTGATCGTGGGATCAGCATCTTTTGTAGGGTGCTGGCGAAGATGATGTTCATGTTGCTGCCTCCGTCCATAAAGACCCTATCCATGTCGTACCCTCCGATTTGTGCATTGATTACTAGGGGCGCATGCCCCGGTCTTGGGACTGCTGGTGGATGGTCGTCTTGTGAGAACGTGATGCTGGTCTCCGTGTCATGTAGCTGGTAAACTTCGACTATGTTTATGCTCTCAGCTGCTCTAGCCTGCAGGGTGTGGGAGTCGCGTTGTGCTTGCGGTACCCTTCCTTCCTGGACCATGAGCACTTGTTCTTGCGGCGGGCTGTGACGTCCTTCCGGGCTTGAGGTCGGCGATTGCTCGGGTCGCCGATTGCGTCCGTCTTCTTTCTGCTTCTCTTTCTTGAGGTTGTCGGCTAGCTCGTTGACCAGGCGGCAGTCTCTCAAGGTGTGACCTGACCTGACGCGTCCCTAGTCATCCTCGAAGTGGTGGATCGTGCAGGGTCCTGCTAGCTGTTCTCTAGCCGTGAGTTTGCTAGATCCGGCGTGCCTCTTCCTTCTTGAGATTCTGAAGATCTGCTCGTGATCCTCCGGGTGTTCGTGGAAACAAGGGTCGGTTTCGATTCCTCGACTCATGTCTTGGTTCTTGATGAGGTTGGCGAATTCGTCTGGTCTTCGATTTGGGTTGTAGTACTCGCCTACAGGTGTCTCGGAGTCGCTGTCTTGGTTGGCGGCAGGTGCTCGCGCGATGGCGTGTCGTCAGGTGGTCGTCGGCTGTGCGGCTGCGTGATGTGGCTCGTTCATTGGGGCCTCGCCGTAGATCTCCCATGCGCGCCTTTTGGGTCGTCGATTCTTTCTTCCTTGGCGGATGTTCTGCTGATCGCTGGATTCGATCTCGTAGTCATCGTCTTGATGTGCGGCGGGTGCCCGGGCATTGGTGGGTTGTCGAAAGATTTGCGAGTCCTCCGCTGCGCGTCGCATTTCGTCGAGTGGAATTCCTTCGTAGAGGCCCCTCGCCGTTCTTTTGGGTCGTCGACTCCTTTGGCGCTGACGCTGCACTTGGCCATTACCATAGTATCGGTCCTGGCACAACTGTAGCTCGAGTGGTCTTGATGGGGTGGCGGAGATGTCTGCCGTGATCTTGAATCCTTCGAGTGGGCTAGATCTGGTTCTTTCCCTTGAGTTGTAGCTTGCTGAAGACGGGAACACCGAGATCGTGATCCCAACCTGTGTAGTTCCCACAGACGGCGCCAATTGACGGGGATCAACCCCGGAAAATCCCATGGTCAGGGACCCTGGGTTAGTCATGAGATGCACAGGTTGGACGATAGCTCATCGGCAAACATGAATGATCGCTCCTGCTCGATATTATTGATGGGGGAGATGCGATTACAGTGGAGGCCAAGGCTGGAGCGCTCAAGGCTAGGGTTATAGGTGATATTAGATGTCTTTTGCGTCGCCCCTCCTAGCCCTTATATACCGGGCTAGGTCTCGGGGAGTTCATCTACGTTTACAGGTAAGCTATCCTAACCCTAGCTTGCTCCATACGACAGGTCTTCGCACCTTCCTTGTGAGTCGCGGACTCCTACGTCGATGCCAACTAGTGGGCCAAGGCTGTATCTTCATGGGTCTTATGCCTTCATGGACACCAGGTAGGCTCATCCGTAGGAGTCGTGGGGTCACCCCCTCGTCACTGTTTATTGCTTTGGCCAAGTAGTAGGTAGTGACTCCAAGAGGGAGCGTTATGCATGATTGTCGGTTCATGCTCCCTGATGACTAGCTTGAGTGACAGAAACATGAGTCTAGGGGATGTGCTGTTGCCACAAGGGAGAAAAAATGGTGCTTGTACTTGCGGGTGCAAGGATTGTTTACTTTACGCAAAGTTCTTTAATGTAGTTGTCTGTTGCTTTGAGTTTACACTTTGGGTGGGATTCACAACTTTATACCAGAGAGATGTTCTAGATAGATATCTCAAGGTGGATGATTAGTAGGTAGATGTAGATGGATTTCGGTCTACTTGTCTTGGCGTACCGCCCGTGTTTTTGAGCCTCTTCCTTTCTTTATAGCATAGTTAGCATTGGTTTGCGCACATAATCCTGTCAATTGCCCAGCTGTAATTTGTTTACCTCGCATGGCTAATTTATCGTCTTTTGGGAGAGAGACATCACTAGTGAACATCATTGGATCCCGGTCCATATTTCCAACACTTTTTACACCCACTATTTATTTTCTTCTTTATTTACCTTTCCGTTGCTATCACTATAATTATTATCCCGGGCGTTTTATCCTTTGTAAACAACAAGGCCGGAGGGATTGACAACCTCTCTGAACTCGTTGGGAGAAAAGTTATCTGTTGTGTGTGCAGGTCCACGTCAACCGCCTAATTGCTGGCGCCGTTGTCACCTTCCTGTCGTTGTTGGAGTCCTACTGGAGACAAACCTTGGTATCTTCACCGAGGGAAATTTGCTGTTTTCTACATCTCAACCTTCCACTTTGGGTAACCAACGAGGGGCGAGAAGCCATCAATCTCCAAGGGAGAGGAGACCACAGACTGAATGAGCGCCAAGATAAAAGCAGCATGAGGGTACTGACGACGCTGTTGAAAGCTCTCCATCCGGATCTCATGCCAAAGATAGTGTGGCATATCAAGACGCTTGTCGGGGGTGTCATGGATATGGCACATCAAAGTGTTGGCAGAACTACTGCAATGAGTCTTATCCCTAGACTTGGGATAGAGAGTCCTGAGCACGTACTGGTACATGAACTGATAGGGCTGCTTCCAGATGGATATGTCATTTGGCTTCCTCAAGCAGTCATCACCTTTAATCCCAAACTTAACAAAACAAAGACAGTCATAGATCCCCTTAGCCTTCTCCTTCTTGTTGGTAGCATGAATCCGGACCCCAGAGGAGCAAAAGCCCAGAGCCTTCTGAAACTGAGCAAACGAGGCAGTGCACAACTGCTCCCCAGTCATCCATGAGATCTCTCTATTAGTGGTATGGAAGTAGCATGTAGCATAAAACTGTAGGATCGCAGCAGTGTTCCATTCACGCCGGAAGCCAAAGACTGGACCAAGTCCCACAGAAGCAATGAGATCCATCACACCGGGAAACTTCTCCGGATTGGCCCGGATGAAGTCAAGGGGAATGCAGGCATGAGAGTTTGCAAGTTCCTGACGAACTGCCACTGACATGAAAATATCTGTCTGCACATTGGTTCGGAACCTGCCATCCAGACAATCCGGAGGAGCCACAAACTGATTGACACGGCGAAGCTTGCGGTATGCAATCAAGTGAAATCTTGGAGTAATCGGCCATCAGACGGCCAATAGCCACAACCGGCTCGGAGGAGATGCGAATCGGAGGCACACCAGTGTCCTCAGCATCACGATCTCCGGACGCTGAAGATGATCTCTTAGCCGGCCGACGAACGCCAAGCTTGGAGGGACGAGTCACAACCTCCGGGGGATCTCCGGCAACAAACATATTCTCCTCTTCAACCGCAATGTCCTCCTCTTCCTCAAATTCTGATCTAGAGTCGATGTCCTCCGCGCTAGGAGTGTGCTCACTATCCGACGGTGGGTCGGTGTACATACGCTGCTTCATACGGCGACGAAGACAAGGCGGTTCATTCGAGTCCCCGGAACCACTGATACGTCCCAAACGTATCTATAATTTTTGCTTGCTCCATGCATGTTTTGTGTGACTTTGCCATGTTTTTCTTGAACTTTCATACACTTTTGAGCATATTTGGACTAACCTATTAACTCAGTGCACCCAGTTGCCAGTTCCCGTTTTCTGCTGTTTTTGTATTTCAGGTTTTCCGGCCATTAAAAGTGCTCCAAAAATTCCGGAAAAATTATATAAAAAATCAGCGTCCCGGAAGCTTCCGGAATCACCAAGGAAGGAGGGGATGGCCACCACAGGGACTCCAGAAGGGTCCCTGGCGCGGCCCCACCCTAGGCCGCGCCGGGCACCCTCCTGGCTGCCCTGTGGCCCCCTTGGTGCCCCCCTTTGGCCCTATTTTTACCCCCGTGGAGGAAACCCTGATTCCATACCCCTTTTCTCCAGAAGCAATTCCGATCTCCGCCGCCATCGAAAACAAGTTTCGGGGTGACAGAATTCCTGTGCCGGCACCCTGCCGGGACGGGGAAGTCCCCCCGGATTCATCTCCATCGACGTCGCTTCCTCCCTACATGATGCGGGAGTAGTCCCTCCTCGGGGCTGAGGTTTCTACTAGTAGCTATGTGTTCTTCTCTCTCTCCCATGATGTGATCTTCGTTGTGATCATAGGCTATGTTAATCTAGGGTGATCCCATGATATTTCCCCTTCCTCTATGTATTGGATTGATGTACTCAATTGATCTTATCTAGTATAATCCCCGAGACCAAGGTGACAGCGGTCTATTGTACATGGCTTAGAAGAATATTATCATGAGTGATTTCCTCTTTTGTGTGTTGATTGAAGATTGAGAGTCTCGTGGTGCTTGTATTTGACTATCCTTGAGATATGTTGTGGTGATTGTGGTACTCTCTTTGGATGGCCGCGGTGACATTGGGAAATCCATAGATTGAGTACTACGAACTTTGAGGTGTGCTTTTGTAGCCCTACATAATTCTCATCCTCTCTTGACCACAAAGAATTGACCTCCGAGTGCGTCTCCATTGCATGTTTTATGGTAAATATCATGTGATTAGACTATGTTAATGTTGTTGAGAGTTGCCACTAGTGAAAGTATGAAGCCTCGGCCTTGTTTCCGTTTGTGCTCACTTTTGTCACATGTTTGCTTGCTGCACTATATATTACAGATTTATATTACCTTGCTTTGCCACACCTATCACTCATATTTTACCATCTCTTCGCCGAACTAGTGCACCTATACAACTCCTAGTTGTATTAGGTGTGTTGGGGACACAAGAGACTTCTTGTATCTGAATTGCAGGGTTGCTTGAGAGAGACCATCTTCAACCTCTACTTCCCTGAGCTCGATAAACCTTAGGTCATCCACTTGAGGGAAATTGCTGCTGTCCTACAAACCTCTGCGCTTGGAGGCCCAACATAGTCTACAAGAATAGAAACGTGCGTAGACATCAAGCTATTTCTAGCGCCGTTGCCGGGGAGGTAAGGTTTGAAGGTATATCTTTAGATTCTGCAATTAAATATTTTCGTTTCTTGTTTTTACTTTCACTAGTTAGGCCTTATGGAAAACAAAAAAAATATTATGAGAGAGCTTTATGAGCTTTACCTTGAGTTGGGACATGAAGTGTTTGAAGAGAAAATCAAAAAGCCTATGGAGCTTCATTATTTTCACAACACTCATGTTAGTAGCAATGTTACTAGTATATCTTCTCTGAATACCTTTGATGCTAATGATATGCAAAGTTATAAGCTTGGGGATGCTACGTTTTATGAAGATGATCTTTCTAGCCCCCCAATTTTTGATGAGGAAATTTATTTTGATGATACTTTGCCTCCTATATATGATGATTATTGTGATGACACTTATGCTATAAAGAATAAATGTTTGCAAGTGTATCATGATAAGAATGGTTCATGTGATAGCTATTTTCTTGAGTTTGCTCCCACTATTACTAATGAGAAGGATTTTTCTTATGTGAAGAGTAACAAATTTTCTATGCTTGTGGATCATGATAAGAATTTTTTATGTGATACTTATATTGTTGAGTTTATTCATGATCCCACTGAAAATTATTATGAGAGGGGAACATATGCTTATAGATATTCCAATAATATCAAGTTCCCTCTCTTTATGTTGAAGGTTTTGAAGTTGCACTTATTTTGGCTTCCTATGCTAATATCTTTATGCTCCCATGAGTTATTTCTCAACAAGATCCCTTTTCATAGGAAGCATGTTAGGCTTCAATGTTTTTGGTATTTACTTCTTCATGCTCTCTTTTGTTCTTCAACTCTTATTCCTACGAGAGCATCATTAAAATCTTAAGCCTATCTTTATGGCTATAAAGAAAGAGCTCTAGGGAGACAACCCTTGTTATCTTTACTTTGAGTTTTTACTTTCTGTTTTTAGTGGTATTGATGATTGTTAGTACTGTACCAACATCATTGTATCTTTATTTTCAAGCTTTGTGCCAAGTTATAGCCTCATATGACAAGGGAAGTGAAAGTTGTGACACGCTGTCCAGAAAACAGATTCTGTCCTAGTGACTAGAAAAATCATAGAAAAATCCCCGTTCATCTTTTTGAGCTGAATTTTTTACACAGAGTGATCTATACAATCATGGAACTTTCGTATGTTCTGAGTTTTTTAATTGGAGTTGCAGAAGTACCCCTAAAAAATTCTTTACTACCTGCTGTTCTGTTTTTCACAGATTCTTCCACGTTTTGTCTCTCCTAACTTTTGCAAACCTTAAGCTTGCTTTTTATTTGCAAAAACTTTTTGGCAATATTGAGAAACAGTAAATCTTCTAGAATATCTTTATATACAGTGGGTAAAAATTATATATTAAGGGTACTAACCTCTCTAATCAGCTTATGATGAGTTATGTATGAAGGGAGTTTTCAAGTGTGCGATGGAAGGTGATGAAAGAAGATTCGGGAGTGTCAAGCGCTCAAGCTTTGGGATGCCCCCATGCATCCCCAATAAATATTCAAGGAGACTCAAGAGTCTAAGCTTGGGGATGCCCCCGTGCATCCCCTTCTCCATCAACAATCATCAGTTCGTCCTTCGTCTCACTATATTTTTATCACTTCATGCGTTATGTGCTATGCTTGGAGCGTCTTGCTCTTAGGTTATATTTTTAGTTTTCTTTAGCTTTGCTTTCTGTTCATAACAAGTTAGATCCTGTCTTACTTTGTGTGGGAGAGAAACACGCTCCACTTTCAAAATATAGAACACATCATAGGATTCTTCATGCCTATCTTTTTGCTGTTGTGTGTTCTTTATCTTTTCGTAGCTATTGCAATGTTTAGTTTTAGTTTTTCTTTAGAAAGAGCCTTGGCTTTTGTTTAGTTTGTTGCTGGAACTCTCTTTAGTTTTCTTTGCCACACCTATCACTCGTATTTTACCATCTCTTCGCCGAACTAGTGCACCTATACAACTCCTAGTTGTATTAGGTGTGTTGGGGACACAAGAGACTTCTTGTATCTTAATTGCAGGGTTGCTTGAGAGAGACCATCTTCAACCTCTACTTCCCTGAGTTCGATAAACCTTAGGTCATCCACTTGAGGGAAATTGCTGCTGTCCTACAAACCTCTGCGCTTGGAGGCCCAACATAGTCTACAAGAATAGAAGCGTGCGTAGACATCAACCACCTAGCCACATGAGAGGCACATGAGCAAAGTGATGGCACACACGGATAGGAGAAGGTGTATTAGCATACCACGGGAACGAGAGGCATCACGATGCTTACGAGCGGATGTTTTTGTCCTTACCATCGCGAAACCCTAGAGCAAGGAGAGGCGAGAATGAGGCAAAATCCCGGCACCCATGGAAAAGAAACCAATTGGATGGAATGATAGATCGGGAGGAGAAGTACCACGGGGAGTAGATTCGGAGGGGAGAAGCACCGGGGAGGCCGGGGCGGCCGGTGGCGAATCCATGCGGCGGCAGCGCAAGAGGAGAGCAGAGGGAAACCGACCGAGATGGAAGAAACTGCTCCCCTCGGCCCGACAACCAGTTTATATAGCGCAGCCACTTTCGGACGTCCGATGAGTTTCGGAAGTCCGACGTGTCGGACGTCTGAAAGCCGTCGGATTTCCGAAAGTGGTTGAGTCGTGAGAACCTGGCCAAGCTGGGAAACTAGGTGAGGGCGAACCAGGAAAGTTTGGACGACCGATCCGCCGTTTTGGGCACGCCACTAGACATTTAACTCGGAAGTCAGAAACATTTTCAAACGTCCGAAAATTTTGAGAAGTATTTTACTTGAAAATTCCAATTTGATCAAAAGTAATATATAGATAGATACTCATAAACATGAGAGGGTCCAAAGGTAGAAAAACACAAACAATCAAGATCACATAGGCACACATGGATGAGCAAACAAGCCTTTCGCAAAGGAGAGGCGGTGGCCGAGGCCACCATGTTTGAGTGTATTATGCTTTGACACCGCGAAGATGTACCTTGGGTCCAAAGACACATACTCCATCAATAACCACTACACGTGGTTTCACCGTGGTGAGCACGCGGATTGCTGATGTGTGAATCCATTTAGGCATCACGTAGAGAGTTGAGAACTCATTAATTGAGTTTCTCCCCTACATACATGCCTACATCTAGACACGATATTCGCTATGTGCATGAATGAGAGCAAGATACCCCTAGGCAGAGAAGTTATAACATTCCAAGATACCGAGTTCACCCCTTAGTTGGCAAAATCTCGCTTCATCCAATGGCTTGGTGAAGATATCTGCAAGTTGCTTGTCGGTGCCCACATGTGCAAGAACAATATCTCCCTTTTGAATATGATCCCGTATGAAGTGATGACGAATGTCAATATGCTTGGTGCGAGGATGTTGACAAGGGTTGTCGTCAATATTGATAGCACTTTAATTGTCACATAAGATGGGTACCTTCTGATATATGAGTCCATAATCCTTCAAAGTCTGCCCATCCATAGGATTTGAGTAGCACAACTTGCGGCGGCCACATACTCGGCTTCGGCGGTGGAGAGGGAGACACAGTTTTGCTTCTTGGAGTGCCAACTTACCAATGAGCGCCCAAGAAATTGGCATGAACCGGATGTTGACTTCCGATCCACCTAGTCTCCGACCCAATCCGCATCGGTGTACCCCAAGAGATCAAACTTGGCTTCCTTGGGGTACCAAAGGCCCAACAAAGGTGTATGAACAAGGTATCTAAGAATGCGCTTAACCGCCAAATGATGACTCTCCATAGGAGAGGCTTGATATCTTGCACACATTCCTACGCTAAGCATAATATCCGGTCTAGATGCACAAAGGTAAAGAAATGACCCTATCATAGAACGATATAGAGTAGCGTCAAATAGAATACCGGAAAGGTCTTGATCTAGATATCCCTTGGTTGGCATGGGTGTCTTGCATGGCTTGGCATCTTTCATACCGAACTTCACGAGCATGTCTTGAATGTACTTTGTTTGGGAGATGAAGGTTTCTTCGTAAAATTGCTCGATTTGAAAGCCAAGGAAATACTTCAAGCTCCCCATCATGGACATCTCAAAGTTCTTGGTCATAGTTTCCGAGAACCACTTGCATAAAGATTGATTAGGAGAACCAAATATTATGTCATCTACATAGATTTGGCATATGAGCAACTCACCATTGGTTCTCTTGGTAAAAGGAGTGGCATCAATGACACCCCTCACAAATCCTTCCTCGAGTAAAAACTTCCTAAGATGGTCATACCAAGCCCGAGGGGTTTTCTTAATACCATATAATGGCTTATGAAGTTTATACACGTGGTCCTTGTGATGAGGGTCACAGAAGCCGGGTGGTTGTGCTACATATACATCCTCTTGTAGAGGACCATTAAGGAAAGAAATTTTTACATCCATTTGAAATAATGGAAATCCATTGAATGCGGCATAAGCAAGGAACATGCGTATAGATTAAAGTGGGCAACGGGAGCTAAGGTGTCATCAAAATCCAAGCCTTCAACTTGGGAGTACCCTTGAGCCACTAGTCTTTCCTTGTTGCGAATGATATTACCATATTCATCTTGCTTGTTCTGGAAGATCCACTTAGTTGCAATGATGTTATGATCTGGACCAGAAGGCCTCTCCACGAGAGACTGATACGTCTCAAACGTATCGATAATTTCTGCTCGTTCCATGCATGTTTTGTGTGATATTGCTATGATCTAGATACACTTTCATACACTTTTGATCATATTTGGACTAACCTACTAACTCAGTGCACCCCAGTTCCTGTTTTCTGCTGTTTTTTTATTTCAGTTTTCCCCCATATTAAAAATTCTCCAAAAATTCGGGAAAAATCGGATAAAAAATCAGCGCAACGGAGCCTTCCAGAATCACCAAAGTGGGGCCAGAGGGCCACCACTAGGTGTCCAGGCGGCCACATGGCGCGGCCAGGGGCCTGGCCGCGCCGGAGGGGCGGGGGCCCTAGACCCCTGGTGGCCCCCCTGGCTGCTCCCCTTCGCCTATTTATTCTCCGTCATGGGGAAACTCCGAAGACAGAACCCTATTTCGCAAACTCGCCTCTGTTCCGCCACTGCGCTTCCAAGATCAGGAGCACCGTCAGGACCCTTCAAGGCACCCTGCCGGAGGGAGGATCAACCTCCGGGAGCTTCTCCTCCACCATGGATGCTTCCCGGATGTGCCGTGAGTAGTTTCCTTTGGACCACGGGTCCGTGATCAGTAGCTATGTGATGTTCTCCTCCCCTCTTTATTCTTCATGGTTTAGACCTCGTGAGCTGCCCTACATGATCGAGGCACATATGTAATTTTTCTGCTGTTGCTAAACTGAGTTTGATGGGATATGATGGATTATGAGATTATGTTCAGATCGTGATAGAGTAATATATTTGGTTTTTATCTCTTATATTTTCGTTCCTAAGTAATTCTTGCATGTTCTCCGTTTCTTTTTATTGCTTTGGCCAAGTAGTAGGTAGTGACTCCAAGAGGGAACGTTATGCTCGATTGTGGGTACATGCCCCCTGATGACACGCTTGAGTGACAGAAACATGAGTCTAGGGGATGTGTGTTGCTAGCAAAGAAGATACTTCTCTCGCTCCTCGTCGGTGACCCAAAGTGGAAGGTGAGATGTAGCGTAGCAGCAGATTTCCCCTATGCAGAGGATAGGGTTTGTCTCCCGTAGGACTCACAGAAATACAAGAAGGTGGTAAAGTGAACAGTGGCGCCGAGGTTGCTAACTTCGCTTGGACCTGCACACACAGCAAATAACTTTGCTCCCAACGAGTACAGAGGAGTTGTCAATTCCTCCGGCATTGTTGTTTACAAAGGATCAACGCAAGAGATAATAGTAGTGGAAACTTAAAGTAAAGACTGAAAGTAAATTGAAGGTGTAAACAATGATGGAAATATGGACCGGGGTCCCGTGATGTTCACTAGTGATGTCTCTCTCCCAAAAGATGATAAAAGTGCTAGCGAGGTAAAGAAATCACAGCTGGGCAACTGACAGGATTATAAACGCACCGCAATGCTAACTATGCTACAAAAAAGGAATAGGCTCAAAAGCAATGGGAAGTACGCCAAGGTAAGTAGAGCGAAATCCATCTGTATCTACTACGAATCATCCACCTTGAGATATCTATCAAGAACATCTCGCTGGTATTAAGTTGTGAATCCCATCCAAAGTGTAAACTCAAAGCAACAGACAACTGCATTAAAAGAACTATGCGTAAAGTAAACAATCCTTGCACTCGCAAGTACAAGCACCATTGTTTTATCCCTGCTGGCAACAGCACATCCCCTAGTCTCATGTTTCTGTCACTCAAGCTAGACATCAAGGGGCTGAACACACAATCAAGCATAACGCTCCCTCTTGGAGTTGCAACAAATCACTTGGCCAAAGTAAAATACGGCAACAGAGAACATGCAAGAATTTACTAAAGAACACAAATATAAAAGAGAACCAAATATATTACTCATCACAATCTGAACATAATGTCGGGACCTGGGGTTAGCGTATGTAATTCCGGTCATAATGCAATCACATGGAGAGCCGAGAGCCGTACCCACTTGTCTAACAAGACAAGGCCAAGCACAGATCACTCTCGGTAAGCATCGAACGTGAGGGGCATCCCATCCAGGTCGGATGATCAACTAAGATGGGTCCTCATCGTCCACTCACAAGTCTAAATTCTTATGGGTGGTGAATCCCATACTCATAGACAAGTCGCCTCAACCATGTTATCGATTGAATCATAACCCTTACATAGACTTACTCCAGCCCGATCACTTAGTCGGGATCTCGGGCAGGCTCAATCATACAACAAAGTGTGCCACGTGACAGAGTATAAAATACCACTTGGTCGGGATCTCGCGATGCCCCAAGCTGCGCACATCTAAGGGCCACTTGGTGTATAAAAGACCGCCGACAACAACACAACTAAGCTATCGAACCCCACACTAAGACATGCATGTTATAATCATACACGCAGCATACATGTCAGGGCATGAACTACGGCAGCGAGTTCAAGATCATGGGTAGGATAGTTCTGTTCATGTGGCCGCAACTGGCGTGAAGCATAAGCTACCACATGTCGATCTTGCATAAGTATGCATCCTAACCCTTGCCGTGAAGCATCACAAAAGATCTCGAAATCCTTTTTGGTGTCTGGAGGCGCAAGTACGGGTGCAGAAGTCAATCTTCTTTTTAGCTCTTGAAATCTTTCCTCGCACTTGGGGGTCCATTGGAATTTCTTATCTTTCTTGAGGAGTTCAGTTAGAGGCTTTGCAACTTTAGAAAAGTTCTCGACGAAGCGGCGACAAGAGCTTGCTAGGCCAAGAAAACTCCGAACTTGCTTAACCGATTCAGGTGGAGTCCACTCAAGGACGGCTTGAACTCTCTCGGGATTGACAGCAATTTTTTTGCAGAAATCACGTCGCCTAAGTAGGTCACTTCTGGTAGCCAGAATTCACACTTTGAGAATTTGGCATAAAGGCGATGCTCTCTAAGTTTCATCAATACCAGCCTAAGATGTTCTGCGTGATCTTCTTCGTTCTTCGAGTAGATGAGGATGTCATCAAGATAAACTACAACAAATTTATCTAGGTACTCCATGAAGATCGAATTCATCAAGCGCGAGAATGTGGCGGGGGCATTGGTTAAACCGAAGGACATGACGGTGTAGTCATAAAGACCATAATGAGTAGTAAAAGCCGTCTTGGGAATGTCCTCGTTTCTGATTTTGATTTGATGATAACCTAATCTCAAATCCATCTTGGAGAAGACAGAGGATCCAGCAAGTTGATCATAAAGATCATTGATCCTGGGCAGTGGGTACTTGTTCTTTATCGTCGCTAGATTTAGCGGGTGATAGTCTACGCACATCCTTTCTGTTCTATCTTTCTTCGTTACGAACAGAACGGGGCAACCCCATGGCAATGAGCTAGGGCGGATGAAGCCTTTTGCCAACGAATCTTCAAGTTGGATTTTGAGCTCAGCTAACTCACATGGGGCCATTCTATATGGGCGTCTGGATATTGGGGCGGTTCCTGGGATAAGATCTACCACAAACTCTACAGATCTGTCAGGTGGTATGCCTGGCAGCTCTTCTGGAAAGACATCCGGGAAGTCATGAACCACCGGAATATCTTCAAGGTCTGGAAGAGGAAGCACATTCAAAGAATGCACCTGGGTTTTAGAGCTTGGTGAGGTGTACTTGATTGTCTGGCCTGATGGATGGGTTAGTTTAACTGATTTGGCTTTACAATCAAGGACAATATTCTGTCTTGATAACCAATCCATACCTAGGACCACATCAATGTCTGAAGACTTGAGGGCTATAAGTGAGGCAAGGAATACTAAACCCTCAATAGCAACTTCATTTTCATGACTCACCATGGTGGTGTGCCATCTGGATCCAGGGGCTTGCACAACTAAGGGTGTGGATAACATCGAAAAAGAGATGTCATGTGACAGTGCAAAATCCTGGGATATGAATGAGTGAGATGCTCCTGGGTCGAAAAGTACCGAAGCTGGGGTGGAATTGACAGGAAGGGTTCCAAGTACAACATCGGTTGACTTGTGGGAATCTAGAATGGATACCTGATTCACATAACCAAATTCATAGGCAGGAGGCTTGACATTGGAAGTTTTGGGTGGTGGCTTGCCACGACGAAAGGCTTGCTTTCGATTAGGTGTGGTGGCTACATGATTTTGGGGACACTCTCGAACATTATGGCCTGATTGTCCACATTGGAAGCAAACACCACGTGGAATGAAAGGAACTTGAGCACTTGATTGTCCAACAAAATTCCAAGGAGGAAGATTGGGTTGAGGTGGACGATATATGGTGGTGGGTGGTCTAGAAGCACTTACAGCACGACTGACGTCATTGAAGGGAATCCAAACACAGCGTTTCCGAGAAACTGGGCCAGAAGATTGTGCAAACTCACGATCACGCTTACGAGACTCTTAATACAATTCATTTCCATACTCGGCCTTGAAGGATTTTTCGACCAAGTCCTTGAAGTTGACGAACTCGTGAAGGTTCAGGTCATGAAGAAGAACGGGGCTAAGTCCCTTGCGGAACCTTGCTTGTTTCTTGGCATCGGTGGATACTTCTTCTTGGGCATAACGTGCTAGACGAGTGAACTCAGTCCTATACTCATGAACAGGCATCTTTCCTTGGGTCAGATTGAAAAATTCTTCTCTCTTGCGCTCCATCAGCTGATCCGGAATATGGTAACCTCGGAAGTCATCACAGAACTCTTGCCAAGTCACCACGTGACCTACTGGTTGCATTGCTACAAAATTCACCCACCACTGAAGAGCAGCACCTTCCAGAAAGTATGCCGCGAATAGCACACGATCACCTGGAGCAACATGGGCTGTCTCAAGCTTACGCTCGAGGGAACGAAGCCAATCATCAGCATCAAGGGGCTCAGAAGAACATCGGAGTACTGGCGGGTTGAGGAGAATGAAGTCCTGGATGGTAACAACACTATGATGTTGACGAGAAGTGTTCTGCTCAATACGCTCTAGAAGACGTGTCTGATCACGACGATTCTGTTCAGCCTCCATCATGATTTCTTCCGTTGAGGTTGGTGGTGGAGGTTCTTCATCGTCTATGTTACCGGAACTGGGGTCAACACCTTGATTTTCACCTGACATTCTGTGTGATAAGAATCAACAAACAGAATAGGATTTAGGACACAATTCTATGCGAAGATAACAAGACTATAATGCAATAGCATCAAAGTCACAAACGGACAGCATAACGGCTGTACCAGGATGGAAATTGAGACAACCTACAGAATAACGAACATCACTTCCACAGAAACATTATGGAATGATGGCTCAGAAAGACCACAACACTCCTACAGCTACAAAGAAGCAATCAACGAGATGTCCTAGTAAAGACATAGATGAGCCTAGTCCTATCTTCCCGTAGAATAAGATGATGATGACTCATAACTCAGATCGATGAGGGTAAGGAGAAAAAAGAAGCCTTACGTTGTTCCCTTATGCCCAAAGTAACTATATAACTATAGAATGCTAGACTCGACATCGGCCAAGGGTTTAATAATCCTACAGACAGTCCTGCTCTGATACCAAGTCTGTCGGGACCCGGGGTTAGCGTATGTAATTCCGGTCATAATGCAATCACATGGAGAGCCGAGAGTCATACCCACTTGTCTAAGAAGACAAGGCCAAGCAAAGATCACTCTCGGTAATCATCGAACGTGAGGGGCATCTCATGCAGGCCAGATGATCAACTGAGATGGGTCCTCATCGTCCGCTCACAAGTCTAAATGCTTATGGGTGGTGAATCCGATACTCATAGAAAAGTCGCCTCAACCATGTTATCGATTGAATCATAACCCTTACATAGACTTAATCCATCCCGATCACTTAGTCGGGATCTCGGGCGGGCTCAATCATACAACAAAGTGTGCCACGTGAAAGAGTCACGAGCAATCGCATCGCGATGCCCCAAGCTGCACACATCTAAGGGCCACTTGGTGTATAAAAGACCGCCGACAAGAACAAAACTAAGCTATCGAACCCCACACTAAGACATGCATGTTATAATCATACACGCAGCATACATGTCCAGTGTAAACAGCAGGTAATCACAACATGAACTCTACAAACTCATAGTCTTTATAACTTCTGCTAAACAGAGCAGACATAGTAGTTGTATTACAAGAAGAGATCACATGTCTGTGATCCAACATTACATCAAACATCAACGGAAGAAAATTATGTCTTAGTAAAGACAAGTTTAACAAATGGCTTAAGAATTCTGAAAGAAAATACAACGACCCTCCAAATGACACAGGCTGCTGTCTAGAACTATACGACCTGGTCCACGTCGAGCTCGAGGTAGAGGCCACCATCAGGGTCAGTGGTCTCGTCTCTAAAACATAGAATAAGCAAACGTGAGTACAAATTCGTACTCAGCAAGACTTACATAGGAACTATACTACTCATGCACATGTATCAAGGCAAAGGGAGGTGGGGTTTCACTTGCATAAATGCCATCCTTGACTTGGCTAGTCCTGTACTACGAATACCAGAATGAGGTAAGGAGCGTACACGAGTCCAAGTATCAGATCTCCAACCAATACACCACTATGGATACTTCCTCGACTTCCCCACGAGGAAGCACCCCATAGCAGTCACGCTTATCTTGGTGAGTTTTAAGAGTAACCATTCAAGTTGTCTATGATCAAGTAAAGGTCTCCAAGTAGTCCATAACCGCGGACACGGCTATTTGAATAGTTCATTAACCCTGCAGGGGTGTACTGCTACACACACGCCTCATCATTTACCGCCTGGGGATGGACCCTTCAAGTGAGTACCGGCGAGGATGCTACCACGACACTTCACTCACGGCACCATCTCTAGTCCTAGGGAGTCGCCTATTTGAGTTGGGACCACAATCGGAATCCGGCCGATTGTTCCGATGCGGACTCAAACGTTGTGTGACTGCCATCGAGCTCAACTCGATCATGATCACTTGATTCAACGTGCCCACAACCTACGCCAACCACTTACCTTGGTTCCACCTGCTTGAGATCATTAAAGGGCGAACTACTTGCGACTCCTGGACTGGTCCGGGGTGAGGTACTAGGCCGAGAGGGGTCAGTGAGCCCAATGTGTGGTCGTACTCTTAGTCTTGGATAACAACACAAGAACTCGGGCATAAGGCAGTGTTCAACGACACAACCCACTATGTACTCCTACACAGCCTCTCATCGTTCACCTTTGTTTAAGGTAGATTCACCAACACGTTACCACCATCATTCACATGATCACTACCATCCCGACTCACAACAAAGTAGCCTCAAGTAACAACTCTAAGCATGCAATAAGTTGTACCAGTTGCAGGGGCCACAAGATAACAACCAACTCCTACATCTGATAGGATTGTGGTTTGCTTACTACTGTGACAAAATGATAGGTCATGCAAAGGAATAGGTTCAACTAGCGGTAGAACGTATCATGGTTACATCCTAAACATGCATTCGCGAGAATGAGAGGGAACTGGGATTTTATCGACATGATCAAAGAGGGGGTTCTTGCCTTGCTGACGATCACGAGGTACTGTACTTCTGACGCGGGGTTGAACTTGTCTCCGAGATCAACTCTACCGAGAAGATGCAATCACCGAAGCACTGAAAGTTAAGCACATTCAAGATAATACAATGCACATTCAAAATGCAAAACAAAGCATGGCAAGGTGATGATGTGACCTATGTTTAAATTGCAACATGTTAATTGAAGTTGATTTGAAAAGTGAATTCAAATTAAAACTCCAAGTGTTATTCAAATTTGGTCAACTTGCATTTGCTAATGTTTGTTCATTGTAAACCAAGTGTTCATGTATGTGAAATGCTTCTGAAGTGTAGGTCATGTGTATTGCAATGCATTGGTTCAAGTTAGAATGATCATAGTAATTTATTTGATTTAATACAAAAGATCCAAATAGCAAAATGCTACTGATCCCTTTTTAAGATCAACTCCAACATAGCTGAAAGTTGGAAATTAGGATAGAGGATTTTCACCTGATCATTTTTCATATATTACACTTTGAATTTGGAGTTATAGTTTAAAAGATATTCAATTTCAAAGTTTTCCTTATTTTCTGGAATTTACTGAATAAATTAAATGATTTAATCTTTATTGCATCAGCATTGCATCATGCTGACGTCAGGGGGTTTGACTAGTCAACTGACAGGGCGGCCCCACCTGTCAGCCTCACTGGGTTAGTTAGCTCTCTGTTAAAAATAAACACTGATTAATTAGGGGCCCTGGGCCTAGTGTCAGTGAGAGGAGGGGGTGGTTAGTAGAGGGATTAGGCCCTAATGGCCTGGCTGGCCGGCGGCTTCTGTACGTGGCGGCGCTACGCCGGAGGGCACGAGGAGGGGGTTGGAGGGCACGGGCTGGTGCCCCTCGCTCACCCGCACCCACTGGTGCAATCGGGGCAACGAGGAGAGGCTCCAGGCCATGGCGTGGTAAAGCCCGGCGGCGGCCGTGGTCTCTGCACATGGAGAACGACGCCAGGGAGCACGAGGAGGGGAGTTAGGCGGGGGGAAACGAGCGGAAGGTCACGTGGAAGACAACGACGAGCCCGGGGAGGCCGGAGAGGTAGAGACGGCGGCGAATTTGTCTTGGAGGTCGTCGGTGGCCGGCGACAAATCGAAGACACGGGCGACGTCTTCGGGGCGCCTCGGGTTCGATTCGTCTTGCAGCTTGAAGGAGTCGAGGGCGCTAGACCTTCTGGACAAGGTGGCGGGGAAGGGGAAGGCCGGTGGCCACGTCGGAGCACGGCGGCCGCTCCAGCTAGGTATCGGGCGGGCGCAAGAAACAGCGGAAGGGCGAGGAGAGCGAGCCAGAGAGAGAGAGGAAGAAGGAGGACGACTCCAGGCGTGCGTTGGCGAAGAGATAGGGCAGGGGAGGCAAGCTGCTGGCCACGACGACGCCGGCATGCTCGCCACGCCGTGAGCTGCCTGCCTGGCTCGGGGAGGAAGACGACCCTGCCCCTGGGCTAGGCCACCTCCCTGAGTTGGGCCCAGGTAAGGTGGGCTTTGCCCTTTTACTTTTTGTTTTTCTTTTATTTGTTTTCTGTTTAATTTGTTTGCCCCAAAAATAAATAGCCAGGGCATTTTATAAAATCCCCAATTATTTTTATAAACTCTAGGTGACTTAGTATTAGTCAACCCCAAGTTTTGGGAATTTTTGAAATTCAACTTATTTGAATCTCAATTCAAATAGGCAATTGATTTAATTTCCAAGCCACTATTTGGATTTTTGAAAAATCTATGAGCATGGGATTAATCCCAAATCACTTTTAAAATGATCACACTCATTTTTAGGATTTTTCAACACATCCAAAAGAATTTTGGAAAAAGATTTATTTCTGGCCTTTTTACTTAATTCATTTAGGGCTTTTCTTTTCCCCAATTCTTTTTCTTTTGCAATTTTTTTCAAGATGCAAAAATGCAAGCTAGGTTAAACACAAACCTAATTTAGGGTTCTGACACATAATCTCATAATCCATCAGATCTGAGCAAACTCAACATAGCAACATAGAAAACTGCAAAAGTGTCTCGATCATGTAAGGCAGCTCACGAGGTCTCGAAAGTGGAAGCACAAA
The DNA here is from genome assembly GCA_950022295.1 of Bromus sterilis. Classification (NCBI taxonomy): domain Eukaryota; kingdom Viridiplantae; phylum Streptophyta; class Magnoliopsida; order Poales; family Poaceae; genus Bromus; species Bromus sterilis. The sequence goes on along the minus strand of OX465598.1, from coordinate 247,603,318 downwards.
GAGCGGAGGAGTACATCACATAGCTACTGGTCACAGACCCGTGGTCCAAGGGGGACTACTCACGGCACATCCGGGAGGCTTCCATGGCGATGGATGGTCTCTCGGAGGGGATTCCTCCTTCCGGCAGGGTGCCAGGGCAGCTTCTCTTGGCAGCCACGATCTTGAAACGGCGGCGGCGGCGGTACAGAGAGGAGAACAGGAATAGAAGATCGATATTAGGGTTTTCCGTCACGGGGGGTAAATATAGTCGAAGGGGGGCACCGAGAGGGGCAACACGGCAGCCAGGAGGTCTCTTGGTGCGGCCTAGGGTGGGGCCGCGCCAGGGACTCTCCTGGGGCCCCGATGGGTCCACCCCCTCCTCTCTTGATTATTCGGGAAGCTTCCGGGTCCCTGATTTTTTATTGGATTTTTACGGAATTTATTTGGAACTTTTAATGGCCGGAAAACCTGAAATACAAAAACAGCAGAAAACAGGAACTGGCAACTGGGTGCACTGAGTTAATAGGTTAGTCCAAATATGATAAAAAGTGTATGAAAGTTCAAGAAAAACATGGCAAAGTCACACAAATCATGCATGGAGCAAGCAGAAATTATAGATACGTTTGGGACGTATCAACATCCCCAAGCTTAATTCCTGCTCGTCCTCGAGTAGGGAAATGATAACAAGCATAATTTTTGTAGCGACATGCCACACAACCATATAAGGACTTTTAAGTAAAGCAATCAAAGCATGCAATTAAATTCAAGTCTTAACAAGTAAGAGTCTATATTAGCATTGACACAAGCAACAAAAGAACAAAAGGTGCAAGAGATCTCGCTGTCCGTGACTCGAATGTCTCCAAATGGTGTTTGCATGCAAGAAAGGGGATAGGGAATACGAGATAAAAAAAATAGTTGTTGAGAACCACTATCTACTAAAGTTTCACACTTAGTCTCCTTTGGATTCTTATCTAGACTCGTCCCCAGACCACTAGTCAGGTACAAGTCAAACTGATCCACTCCCTTTTGATATTTTGAGCACTCATGCAATGGATGAGCGTGAGCAAGAAATTTGACACCTAAAAGGCGACACAAAAAGAAGGTGGAGGAGGAAGACAAAAAGGTGTGAAAGGCTCACGTCAATGAGGACAATCATAGGCGAGAGAAGGCCATATGATAGATATGATGTGAGGAGTAGGATTGCCATGCAACGGATGCGCATGTGAGCTAAAAGCTCTCCAAGGGAACTAGTGGGGGTGCATCAAACTTGCTTGCTCAAGAAGACCTAGAGCTCTTTTGAGGAGGCTCATCATTGGAATATACAAGCCAAGTTCTATAGTGTGAAGGGTCCCCACATAGCTATATGCATGTATGATGATCTCTATGGAGTACAAGGGATAAAGAATGAAGTACTAGTGTGGATCTCTCAAAAGGAATAGTAGTGTGCCCCCTTCTCTCTTTTTATTTTTCTTTTTCTCTTTTTTATTTTTATTTTTTTGTATTTTTTGGTGGCCTCAATGGCTCTTTCTATTTCTATCATTTGTCCTCTTTGGGATCTTTTGATTTTGTCCTCGTTGGGATCTTTTCCTCACTTTAGGGGCAACACTCTATATTTTACAAGAATATAGGAGATCTTTCACACTTTACAAAGGTACTCACATAAAGAAGATGTAACTATCATGATGCAAATGTATGCCTCTGGCATGGTAGCAGGATATGAAATGATACTAGCGCGTCACGTAGCAATGATTAGGGCAAGGCCCAACTAGCATGCGGCTCATCGATCAAGCAAGTAGCATGTATGACATGAAGATCAAGTCATGAGAAGGTGGATGTTGCATGGCAATGTATCTCGGGAAGGCTATGGAAATGCCTTGTAGGTAGGTATGGTGGATGTTTTGAGGAAATATATAAGGAGGTTTATGATGAAAGAGCGTATCATGCCAAGGGTTTGGATGTACCGGCGAAGGTGGACGCCAACTCTCGGAGTGAGAAGGAGGCAATGCACGACACATGAGAGGCTAGAAAAAGTATAGGTGGGTGGAAGTGTCAACTTTCGAATACTCACATTAGTCCGAAGAACTCATGCACTTATTATCGGTAACTCTCAATCTAATCAGGAGGTTCACAAAGAGACAAGTACCCCGAGGAGGAGTGTATGGGGGTTTGGTTATCCTTGCGCATCCTCGACTCATGGTACGTGAGTGTACTCTAATATTCGAACCCTCCAGAGGTTAGTGATCCATCTAGTAGCTAGAGTTCTCAACACGGGTTTTGGTTTTCGAAAATCACACGGATTTCCCAAAATACGAAATATATCACTAATAGGCTCGAGCTCTTGACACCAAAAGTTCAAACATTACTCTAATCAATACCTCAAAACTATTGCAAGTTACTACTACAAAGAGAATAGCAACTTCAACTACCTACTTTCTAGTCAAGACACAAAGCTCAGTGCAATAGGCAAACTCTCTAACAAGATAAAACATGCAACCTATAGAAATTTCAACCTAAGATAAAAGAAATCCTCTATAAGAAAACTAAAGCACAATAAATAAACAGGACATCAGCTAAGAAAAGAAAAAGAACAACTCACAACTAAGAGAATAAGCATGCAAATCCTATGAGGAGTTCTAGTTCTAGCCGAGTGTGTTTCTCTCCCACACAAAAGAAATCTGGGGTCTAACTTGTTATGAACAGCAAACAAAGCAAAAACAAACCTAAGAAAAGTAAAGAGCGAGATGCTCCAAGCATAGGACAAAACGCATGAAGTGATAAAAATATAGTGAAACGAGGGACGAACTGATAATTGTTGATGAAGAAGGGGATGCACGGGGGCATACCCAAGCTTAGATGCTTGAGTCTCCTTGAATATTTATTGGGGGTGCACATGGGCATCCCCAAGCTTGAGCGTTTGACACTCCAGGATCTTCTTTCATCATCTTCCATCGCACACTTGAAAACTCCCTTCATACATAACTCATTGTAAACTGATTAGAGAGGTTAGTACCCTATTAAAATAATTTTTCCCTTACTGGAAATAAAGATACTCTTGAAGAGCTACTATTTCTCAAGATTTTCAAAAAGTTTTTGCAAAGAAAAATCAAGCTTAAGGTTTGCAAAAGTTAGGAGGGACAAAACGTGGCTGAATTTGTGAAAAACAGAACAACATGTAGTAAATAATTTTTAGGGGCACTTCTGCAACTCAAATAAAAAAAACTCAAAAAATACGAAAGTTCCGTGATTGTATAGAGCACGCCGTGTAAAAAATTCAGCTCAAAAATATGAACTGGTAATTTTCTATGATTTTTCCCGTCACGAGGCCAGAATCTGTTTTCTGGACAGCATGTCACAACTTTCACTTCCCTTATCATATGAGGCTATAAATGGCACAAAGCTTGAAAAGTAAAGATACAATGATGTTTCTACAGTAGTAAAAATCATCAAGACCACTAAAAACAGAAGAAAAACAAAAGTAAAACCTAAATTCGTTGCGGGCTGCCTCCCTAAAGCGCTTCTTCAAATCCATTAGCTAGGCTTAAAGCAAAAGATTAAGTCTTATCAAGAAAATAACTAGCCCGTGTGACGGACTCAAAAGGAAACTTAATCTTTTTCCTAGGGAAATGTTCCATCTCTTTCTTGAGAGGGAATTGGAATTTGATATTCCCCTCTTTCATGTCAATAACATCACCCACGGTACGAAAAAAGGACGTCCCAAAATAATTGGACAAGAGGGCTCACACTCAATGTCCATAATAGTAAAATCAACGGGAACATAATTGTCATTGACAATGATAAGCACATCATCGATCTTCCCCAAAGGTTTCTTTACGGAAGAATCCACAAGACAAACACCAAAAGAACAAGGATCAAAAGGTTTCAATTCAAGCATATCATACATTCTTTTGGAAAAAACGGAGGTACTAGCTCCAACATCACAAAGATCAAAGCAAGAGAAGTTATTCAATTTGATTTTTATCATAGGATCCCAACCATCTTCTAGCTTCCTAGGTATGGAGGCTTCTAGTCTAAGCTTCTCCTCCCTAACTTTGATTAGAGCATTGGTTATATGCTCTGTGAAGGCAAGATCAAGTGTGCTAGTGTGGGGGTCTCTAGACATTTTGTGTAGGAAACCAATAACTTCAGGTAAGGTGCAGTTGTCAAAGTCTAGATCACTACTATCTATGAAGGAGGTAGTGATATCATTTAGGCCCACTTGTTTGAAAGCCTCTATGTCCATAGAGGTTTCTTCATCTACGGTTGAGGTTGTAGCATCACCATTGATAGGTCCAGTGGGACTAGGGTTGTGATGGGTGCTAACAGTTTGTACATCTTCAACAACTTGGATAGTAGCTACTGTGTGGTAGGTCGGAAGGATCTTAACTCTCTCTTCTTCCTCCTTTTCTCTAGCCCATCTCTCTTTAAGTTTGCCCAACATCCTAACATTTTCATTAATTTGCACTTGGATAGTATTCATAGGAGTGGTTTTCCTCTCCTCGGGGGGAGAAGTTCTAATCTTAAGCATCTCAACATCATGGGCTATGTTGTCTACCTTCGAAGAGAGAATATCTAATTTGTCTAATTTCTCTTCTACACTCTTGTTGAAGGTCTTTTGGGTAGTGATAGAGTCTTTGAGCAAGGTCTCTAGTTCAGAGGTGGAGTTTTTGGTGCTAGGATAAATGTTGTTGTTCCCATAGTTGTTGGATGGGAAAGGTCTAGGATTGTTGCTACCAAAATTACTCCTATAAGCATTATTGTTGAAGTTGTTTCTAGAGATAAAGTTCACGTCTACTTGTTCTTGAGCAACCAAGGAATTTAAAGGAACATCCCGAGGATCAATAGGAGCTTGCTTGGTAAGTAGAGACATGATCAAGTCAACCTTTTCATTAAGAGAGGAGATCTCCTCGACAGAATTTACCTTCTTACCAGTTGGAGATCGTTCGGTGTGCCACTGAGAGTAGTTCAACATCATCTCATCAAGTAGCTTCGTGGCAGCACCAAGTGTGGTTGACATGAAAGTTCCTCCCGCGGCCGAGTCTAACAGATTCCGCGAGGTAAAGTTTAAGCCTGCATAAAAAGTCTAGATAACCATCGAGGTAGTCTAACCATGTGTAGGTAAGTTCTTAACAAGAGATTTCATTCTCTCCCAAGCTTGGGCAACGTGTTCATTATCCAACTGCCTAAAATTCATAATGTTACCTCTCAACTGGATAATTTTAGCAGGGGGATAGTACTTCCCAATAAAAGCATCCTTACACTTGTCCCAAGAATCGATACTATTCTTAGGTAAGGATTGCAGCCACTCCTTGGCTCTTCCTCTCAAGGAGAAAGGAAAAAAACTTCATCTTGACGATGTCTCCATCTACTTCCTTGTACTTTTGCATTTCACAAAGCTCAACAAAATTATTTAAGTGCAAGGCAACATCCTCTCCAGCACCTGAGAATTGATCTTTCATAACAAGATTAAGCAAAGCAGGTTTAATTTCATAAGAAGGTGCTGAAGTGGCAGGTGGAGCAATAGGAGTGCAGATAAAGTCACTATTGTTGTGACTAGTGAAGTCACACAACTTGGTGTTTTCATTGGAACCCATAGTAGCAGCAGGTATTTTTGGTATTTTTGATAAGGGACACAAAAGTAAAAACTGAAAGGTAAACTAACAAGACTAAAAAGCAAAGATAAAAGATAGTGTGCAACTCCCCTATCTTGTAGACTGTTGTCCCCAGCAACGGCGCCAGAAATTGGCTTGATATGGTGAGGATAGTTCTCTCACTCCTCGTTGGTTACCCCAAGTGGAAGGTGAGATGTAGCATAGCAGCAGATTTCCCCTATGCAAAGGATAGGGTTTGTCTCCCGTTGGACTCGCAGAAATACAAGAAGGTGGTAAAGTGAACAGTGGCGCCGAGGTTGCTAACTTCGCCTGGACCTGCACACACAGCAAATAACTTTGCTCCCAACGAGTACAGAGGAGTTGTCAATTCCTCCGGCCTTGCTGTTTACAAAGGATCAACGCAAGAGATAATAGTAGTGGCAACTGAAAGTAAAGACTGAAAGTAAATTGAAGGTGTAAACAATGATGGAAATATGGACCAGGTTCCCGTGATGTTCACTAGTGATGTCTCTCTCCCAAAAGACGATAAAAGTGCTAGCGAGGTAAACAAATCACAGCTGCGTAATTGACAGGATTATAAACGCACCACAATGCTAACTATGCTACAAAAGAAAGGAAGGGGCTCAAAAGCAATGGGAAGTACGCCAAGGTAAGTAGACCGAAATCCATCTGTATCTACTACGAATCATCCACCTTGAGATATCTATCCAGAACATCTCGCTGGTATTAAGTTGCGAATCCCACCCAAAGTGTAAACTCAAAGCAACAGACAACTGCATTAAAAGAACTATGCGTAAAGTAAACAATCCTTGCACTCGCAAGTACAAGCACCGTTGTTTTATCCCTGGTGGCAACATCACATCCCCTAGTCTCATGTTTCTGTCACTCAAGCTAGACATCAAGGGGCTGAACCCACAATCAAGAATAATGATCCCTCTTGGAGTTGCAACAAATCACTTGGCCAAAGTAAAATACGGCAACGGAGAACATGCAAGAATTTAATAAAGAACACAAATATAAAAGAGAACCAAATATATTACTCATCACAATCTGAACATAATCTCATAATCCATCAGATCCTAGCAAACTCAGCATAGCAACATAGGAAACTACAAAAGTGCCTCGATCATGTGAGGCAGCTCACGAGGTCTCGAAAGTGCAAGCACAAAAAGGGGAGGAGTACATAACATAGCTACTGGTCACGGACCCATGGTCCAAGGGGGACTACTCACGGCACATCCGGGAGGCGTCCATGGCAATGGATGGTCTCCTGGAGGGGATTCCTCCTTCCGGCAGTGTGCCGGGGCAGCTTCTCCTGGCAACCCCGATCTTGAAACGGCGGCGGCGGCGGTAAAGAGAGGAGAACAGGAATAGCAGATCAATATTAGGGGTTTCCGTCACGGGGGGTAAATATAGGCGAAGGGGGCACCGAGTGGGGCCACAGGGCAGCCACGAGGTCTCCTGGCGCGGCCTAGGGTGGGGCCACGCCAGGGACCTTCCTAGGGCCCTGGTTGGTCCACCCCACCTCTCTTGATTATTCGGGAAGCTTCCGGGTCGCTGATTTTTATTGGATTTTCCGGAATTTATTTGGCACTTTTAATGGACGGAAAACCTGAAATACAAAAACAGCAGAAAACAGGTACTGGCAACTGGGTACACTGAGTTAATAGGTTAGTCCAAATATGATAAAAAGTGTATGAAAGTTCAAGCAAAACATGGAAAAGTCACACAAATCATGCATGGAGCAAGCAGAAATTATAGATTCATTTGGGACGTATCAATATGTTGTGGCCACAAGGGGGAAAAAAACGGTGCTTGTAACCCCGGTTGCAAGGATTTTTTACTTTACGCAAAGTTCTTTTTAATGCAGTTGTCTGTTGCTTTGGGTTTACACTTTGGGTGGGGCTCGCAACTTAATACCAGCGAGATGTTCTGGATAGATATCTCAAGGTGGATGATTAGTAGTAGATGCAGATGGATTTCGGTCTACTTATTTTGGCGTACTACCCATGCTTATGAGCCTCTTCCTTTCTTTTGTAGCATAGTTAGCATTGCGGTGCGTTTATAATCATGTCAATTGCCCATCTGTAATTTGTTTACCTCGCATAGCAGTTTTATCGTCTTTTGGGAGAGAGCATCACTAGTGAACATCACGGGACCCCGGTCCATATTCTCAACACTGTTTACAAGCTCATTTATTTTCTCGCATTTACTTTCAGTTGTTGTCATTATCATTACCTCTTTTGTTTGATCCTTTGTAAACAACAAGACCGGAGAGATTGACAACCTCTCTGAACTTCGTTGGGAGCAAAGTTAATTGTGTTGTGTGTAGATCCGCGTCAGGTGCGCCGCTGACACCTACTTATCATCGCCGGAGTCCTACGGGAGACAAACCCTATCCTCTACATAGGGGAAATTTGCTGCTATCCTACATCTCACCTTCCACTTGGGGTAACCAACGAAGGGCGAGAAGCCATTATCACTTCCACGCCATCAAGAAAATTTCTGGCGCCGTTGCCGGGGACTCCGAGTGATAAGATAGGGGAGTTGCCCACTACCTTTTACCTTTACTTTTTAGTCTTGTAAGTTTAAATTTCTGTATTTATCTTTGTGTCTTATATTAAAAATCGCACAAAAATTATTTATCTTGCTAGTAGCTGTCATTATGTCTGGTCCTTTTGCCTTTGTTGAGACAGAAGTTCTCACCTTTAAACAGAAAGGTGGTGAAAGTTTAAAAGATGCTTGGTATAGAATTAATGATTCTCAAAAAAGAGCCACCAAGAAGCAACCCACTACTATCCTACTTAGAAATTTTTATGTTGGGATTACTCCTTGGAATAGGTTCATATTAGATACTGCTATCAGTGGGAATTTCCTAGAATCTCCAGTTTTGGAGTCTCTTAATGTTATTGAAAATCTTGTTGGAAACCTCCCTATTGTTAGCATATAAGAAGATATAACTCTAGCTCACATTATGAAGAAACATGAAAAGATAGAGTTATAAATACCAAGTATAACTAGGATAAATGAGTTGGATCGCAAGATTCAAGGGAATTTCAATAGACTCGATAGCTCCATGCATAAAATTATTAAAACTTTGGAGACCATCAAATTCCATGATATGGATCCTTCTAGGATTGATACGTTTAAGGAAATCATTAATACTCTAGGGAACACTTTCTCCTGAATCAAACCCAAAAAGGTAGAGACTCCGACAAGAAAGGAACCCAAGCTCAACTATGTACCTAAGGTTCCCCGACCCAAAAATAATCCACCCACTGCCAAGGAAGTTGAAACCGTGAAAACTTTGGAAGAAATACCTCTCTTTGACAAATTTATAAATGAAGCTTCCACTGATTTTCCGCATTTTGGTTTTCTCACTAGAAGTATCTTTATTAGGCCTTTATTTTAAAGACCTCTTAAGAATAGTTGTACAATTGAAGAGCTTTTTTATGATCTCGATGATGGATCAATTGATACGACTTCATCTTTTGCCTTATGCCTAGCTTAAAGGCATAAATGAAAGCGCTTGTTGGGAGGCAACCCAAGATGTTTTTCTTCTATTTTTAGCGGTCTTGATGATTATTACTACTGTAGCAACATCATTGTATCTTTATTTTCAAGCTTTGTGCCAAGTTATAGCCTCATATGCCAAGGGAAATGAATGTTGTGACATGCTGTCCAGAAAACAGATTCTGTCTTCGTGACGGGAAAAATTGGATCAAATCACCAGTTCATCTTTTTGAGCTTATTTTTTACACAACGTGCTCTATACAATCACGAAACTTTCTGTTGGATATATGCTCTAGAGGCAAATAATATATGATTATTCCAATATATCTAAAAAATTCATGACCAGTTTCATACTGTGCTGGAACTGTATTAGTGAAACAATGATACAAGTGTGGTATAGAAACAACCAGAGTTCCTAGTCAGCCTCTCATGATGACTAGTTTATCGTGAACTAATGATTGTGGTTTCACGATCATGGACAATCAAGTCAATTGACGGTAAGGTCACCTCATTGAATGAATGACGTGATGAACATTACCCAATGCAAGCATTACAACATGATCAAATCGTAAAAGTTTAGTGTTGTAATTACAGAACGCAGTAGCCTGTTCCTTTGACCGTGAGATCACGGATAATTGCTATCTTCTGAGGTTGCTTTGAGTGCATTAACCGTCACACTGAAACATGGTGACCATAAAGGTATATCTTGGGCTATCCGATGGGATATGTTGAGGAGTGTTGATTCAAGAGCGGGATTTGTTAATCCATATAATGGAAAGATACTTCATGGCCAACTCGGTGAGATTGCATCCATAAAGCTGCACAGCGTGTGACTAGGTCACAAGGATGAATATCACGGAACGAGTGAAAAAAGATTTGTCGGTAACAAGATAGAACTAATGCATTGGATGCAGTTGATTGAATCTTGGACTAATCTAGTATCGCATGACAAAGGGAATGGTATACAACGTGAACGGTCCAATCGGTTACATCCGGAATACACAGGGGTCATTATGGGCATCCAAGTCCCTCTATTGATCATTGACCATAGCCTTTTTCTCGGTCATGACTGGAGTGTTCTCGGACCGTAGGGTAACACACTTAAGGGCTCGATGAATATCGCAGACCTATTCGGAACTATCGGAGTTACCGGAGAAGAGAGAAAGACGTACCGGAAAAGTTCTGTGTTGGTCCGAAGGTTGTTCGGAGTGAGCTGGAAGGAGTTCCGGATCATCAAGAGATGAAATAATATGTATTATTTATTAATTAAGTGAATTAATAATTAATAAATTTTTATTTATAATTAAAAAGTGCAATGGGCCAGCTTTGGGAAAGAAGCCCATTAGGGGAATAAAAGAAAAAAGAAAAAACAGAGAGAGAGGGAGGCGCCATGGGCCCTAGGGCCCATGAGTGGTGCGCCCCCCTCCTCCCTTGGCCGGCCACCTCCCCCTAGCAAGGGACTTTAGTCCCACATTGCTAGGGGAGAGGGGTTGACTCCCTCCCCTTTGCCTATATATAGATGGGCAGGGTGCACATATTTAATACACAGAAATTCGTGAGAAAATAAATATTACACCGAATTGAGATCGGTTTTCACCGGTCTTCTCCCCTCTCTCGTCTCTCTCAAACCGGGGCCCCCTTGCCTGGAACCTGTGCTGGGATTGAGGCTTCTCCACTATACGCACGCCGTCGTGCTGCTGAAACTCTGGTTCCGGAGGTCTACTTCCTCCACCTTCGTTGGACCGGAGAACGGAGGTCGTCATCGAGTCCGTACGTGTGCGAGTACTAAGAGGAGCTGCACGTGCGGCACTACCACCCAACAGGGTGCTAACACAGCCAGGGGCTGTGAAAGGTTTACGGCTTCATCAACCACGTTTGCGGGAACGTTTCCCGCGCAACGGACTACACCCCGAGGTATGTTATTCCGCAAGTCTTTCCGTTACAGCATTACAGCTAGATAGATCTTGGGTTAAGGGCGGCGCTAGTTAGAAAAACTATTGTTTTCTGCTGTGAGACCCAACAGTGGTATCAGAGCTAGATCTATGCTTAGTTTTCCTGTACGGTTAGAACCCATCGGGGATGTGGGCGTTGATTCTACGATTGTTACCCTCTCACGTGTACTTGTTATATCGGTGGCATTGTTTGATGAAGCGGCCCCCGACCTTACGCGTACGCTTACGCGAGACTGGTTCCACGCTTGACATACGGATTGTACCGTATAAAGTGGCTCTGGGGGTGTCTGTCTCTCTTACTTTAGCGGATATGGCATTTGCAATGGAGGGCCCCATACGGGGTGTAATAGAGACAATCTATAATCAGCATTGTGGTTCAATGTTCGTAGAAACGGTTGATCTATGAATAGCCATAGCAGCCACGTAAAACATGCAATATACAAATATAGAGGCGTCTAACTTTATATTGCAGAGGGGGCTATTGTTGTTTGCTTAATCTTGATGTAGTGATAGCTTTGCAATGTGTCACTAGAAAGTAGTAAACGTTCATCATGATGAAACAAACTTAAATGGAGACCCTGTAGACTTAGTGCCACCATGATCATACATCTTAAAACTTGCTAGTATAGGATACACGACGGTAGCATTAAATAATATGATGCCTTATAAAATTCCAAACATAAGTATTCTACCGAAGTGTGCACCACCTGGAAGGTTGTCTTTATGATAGGTAGGACGTGAAGATCGGGTGTCATACAAACATTAGAGTTCGCATGAGGTTGGGCCTGGCAAGCCTAGCATATGTCGATATGGCCTTGTTAAGCAGCATATAACACTAAGGTCAATTTGGCGAGCCTAGCATATGTAGATATGGCCTCGGAATACTAGAGATCGAAAGATCGAGCATGAGTCACATAGAGGATGTGATCGCAAAAACTAGTTTTCTACCTTTGAAACTAATCCGTCGGCCGTTGTGATATTCGAGGACGGATAGTGAATCTGGATCATGTAATCACTAAAACTTCTTAGGGATGATTGTTTTAGTGTGAGATCATCTATAATATGATTATTATGAACTCATTGTTATGAACTAGTCTTAATTGTTTTCCTTGCAAATATTTTGAGAAAATTAAAATGGACATGAATCAGTATCATGGATTGGTTACTTTCTTACGTGGTGAAAGACTTAAAGATGATGGGTCAAATTTTGTTGATTAGTACTTATACCTTAGGACTGTGCTCAAGAGAGCTAACCTCTTGTTCGTGATACAAGAGCGTATGGGAGACCCTCCAGTAGACCACATGGATGAAAAAGTAATGCTTGATTACCATAATCGTCGAAGGACTTATGCCATGGTTAAAAGTGTCATAGAAAATAGCTTTCCGCAAGATTTATGAACAATATGCGGATATGGACACGTTTGACACAATCGACATGATGAAGTCATTGTTTATACATCAGTTCAGAATGGCCAGATTTGAGTTAGAAAATGAGTTTCTTACTACAAAGATGGAAGAGAACACTTGTCTGAAAACTCACGTAGCCAAGATGCATGGGATACATCTGAAACTCGTGGAGGACATTGACTATTGGACCACAGAGGAGTCTGCTATAAACATGGTGCTACACTCGCTTCCACCGAGTTACACAGAATTTGTCCATGACTATGTTGGAAGAGGTGAAAGCCTTCAGTTCTTTGAGTTCATGGTCAACCTCCGATATTTAGAGGTTGAACCCATTGAAGGAGAAATTGTTGATGGAGAAGGTATATGTTTGATATACTCGTTATAAATGTTTGTTCCCTTATACAACATTTGTAGTTTAATAAGTATTTGATACTTGTTCTGTTTTATGAAAACAGGGCCTGCCGTTGCATGGACGGGAAGAGGTGCGATCCAGGATTGATGGCAACCAAGACAGTTGATGGCCACCAAGATTTCACCAAGACATCTATCATAGAATTATAATTAGAGTATTAGATAAATCTTTTGTAATCAATCGAATATGAACACTTAGTGGTATGTCTTCCATCTCGCGAGACAAAGTTATTCATGTTTTGAGACAAGTCAGTTGTTCCAGTTTGATGAATAAAGTGTGCTTATACTATGATTGCAATTGAGTTTATAATATGATAGAAGCATTTATAAAACACCATAATTGTCAAGTGATATTCAATGTTTAATGATTAAGTTATTATGAATACCAATAAGGTGAAAAGTCATAGCTATACTAAATGCATGAGATGAATTCATAAGTGATGAAGTCATTAGATAGTTGATCTATTAACTCATGAATTTATTATCAACCAAGATGACTAATGACGGAGTTCTAGCAAAGTAGAGCTTGCGCTAAACATTGTACATATATGATGTATTAACCAAGCGCATGAATAATCATTAAAGATGCTTTGCATGATTAATTGAACAAGGAATTCAATTGAGATCATAAATCTGAGATTACGGAATCATAGTGATGTTGGATATAAGAATACAAATCACCATGATGTGATTAAAGTAATGAGTATTATAGTTGACATAAATGGGAGACTTGTGGAAATAATGCCAAAAATTACGATGGAAGTTTAAAGTGCTAAAGCACCTAAAACCATTCGTAGTCATGCTAAAATGTAGTGTGGTCTAAATACATTCCCCTTACGCTAACGCTATTGAATGAACAAAGTTGTTATAATTTATTAAGTTAAAACACCCACTTCATGAAATAAGGAAACCATTCTGAATTTAATGAAGCTGATGACTCCATATGATGATGGTGTTAGAATGTTTCTAGAAGTTTTATATGATATAAATTTCTTTGTATTAGAGTTGTGAGCAATTGTAAAACACACCTTACCAAATAGAAAAACTTGTATTTCTTGAATTGGGGAATGAGTAGATGGTTCTCAAGGAATAAACCAATGGGAGAAAAGTGAATTCTTTGACCAGGGTGATTGACCCTGCCTCCAGATAACAGAGTAACGCAACGAAAAACGTTCCGCTGAAATGACTCCATGAGAAGAGGAAATATGCTATTGATGATGATCATGGTATATTAGTTAAAGCCTTAGTTTAAAAATAAGAAAATTGTCATGAATACGTTCTGTACAGAACAATAATCATGAGTCTTCTTAAGTGAAACAAAAGGGACACTGCTCATAAATTACGAAGGATTGATGGTTACCTAGGAAACGAGGAGAAATGAAATCATATTGAGTTGCATATGGGATGGCTCACATCCTATGAAATAAAGCAGTTATTTCACATTCCGAATGACCAGGAAGTTATTAAGAATGATGCAACACATAAAGGCATGATTTGGCACATAAAAGGTGTTATGGCTAAATTCAATAATGATTGACTACGGAAGCGTAGTAATGCTAAATCAATATGGTTATTTCATTCACGAACACAATGAAGGGGCCATAGCTTGAAATTGCATCACATTCAAATTGTGGAATTTGAAGAGAAGTAGCAATTGGCATAACAAAAGAATGTTTGGATAAGATGGACCATAGTACCTCAAGGCAGAAACTCTCAACCTTGATTTGTTCAAGTGATTTTGAAGTAATCAAAATATTGAGATGGACTACAATTTCATGAAACTGAGTGGGAGCTTTGGAGACTTCCTGAAAACTTGGAATGCAGAGAGCATTTTCTGAGTGGGAGCTTTGGAAGCAATATTATTATGTCTGACATAATTAGAATAGAATCTTAATAAAAGCTTACTTACAGATATATGTCGGATATATTTGAGTGGGAGCATAATATCAATTTCATATATATATACGATGATATATGTGAAAACAATCTCATATATATATACGTTGATATACATGGAGATTAAGGCTAATAAGATAAAAGGATTACGAGAATATTATATGAACGAAATACAGATGTGTCACACACTAAAATCTATAAGGATAGATTAGGACACGTGTAATGAACATCAAAAGGATTGGAATGATATCCTAAACAAGAAAAGGTTCTTGTGGCTAGGAATTATATAAAGGATGTAAATCCTTAATATCACAAAATAATGTTTTAATGGAATAATAGGGATGCACTTTGTCTCAAGACATGTGATCCTATATGATCTTTGACATATGATTCTAGCATAAAACGGAAGTTGTGAATCCAATAACAGAATGACTCAAAAGTTCTTAGAAGAAGAACAGGTTCCGATGTGCTTGGTTGGCAAAACATAGAACCTGAGCAAAGTCCAAGAATTCAGTATCTGAAGAGAAACTGAGGACAATACTCTAAATGATAGAAAAGATAACATACTTGAATGTAATACAGGATTACGATTGCAAGCCTTATTATGGGTCTATATGAATTAGAGATATCACCAAAAGGAATAGAAAGGAAATGTGAGCTATAATTTCACGAACCAAAACTCTACAAAATATAAATATCTACTTAAGGAAGTAGAAGGTTGAATAAAGTTTAGCGTAAGAAGTTTAGACTTCTGGCTGAGTGTATTTTTCAGTATACATGACTATGGGAGTCCTAGGGACTAAAACCATTTTGTCATTAGAGAATACTGTAAAATAAGAAGTCTCACTCTCTTGCCAAACTTATAATTCAAGCATTATTTGATAATGAAGGGTACATCAAGCAAGTTGACCAATACCTGTTGCAAAGGAACATATGAATCTGAACGGGTACAGATCGTTGAGGAAACCTCTTCCATGAGCAAGCATGATCAATAAACACTTATATGATAAGATGATTATGATCGAGAAAATATGCAGCTAGATCATGTGCTATCTAGTGCAAGTGGGAGACTGTTGGATATATTCTCTAGAGGCAAATAATATATGATTATTCAAATATATCTAAATAAGTTCATGACCAGTTTCATACTGTGCTGGAACTGTATCAGTGAAACAATGATACAGGTGTGGTATAGAAACAACCAGAGTTCCTAGTCAGCCTCTCATGATGACTAGTTTATCATCAACTGATGATTATGGTTTCACGATCATGGACAATCAAGTCAATTGACGGTAAAGTCACCTCATTGAATGAATGACGTGATGAACATTACCCAATGCAAGCATTGCAACATGATCAAATCGTAAAAGTGTAGTGTTGTAATTACAGAACGTAGTAGCCTGTTACTTTGACCGTGAGATCACGCATAATTGCTATCTTCTGAGGATGCTTTGAGCGCATTAACCGTCACACTGAAACATGGTGAACATAAAGGTGTATCTTGGGCTATCCAATGGGATATGTTGAGGAGTGTTGATTCAAGAATGGGATTTGTCGATCCATATAATGGAAAGATACTTCATGGCCAACTCGGTGAGATTGCATCCATAAAGCTGCGCAGCGTGTGACTAGGTCACAAGGATGAATATCACGGAACGAGTGAATAAAGATTTGTCGGTAACAAGATAGAACTAATGCATTGGATGCAGTTGATCGAATCTTGGACTAATATAGTATCGCATGATAAAGGGAATGGTATACAACGTGAACAGTCCAATCGGTTATTTCCGGAATACACATGGGTCATTATGGGCATCCAGGTCCCGCTATTGATCATTGACCGTAGCCTTTGTCTCGGTCATGACTGGAGTGTTCTCGGACCATAGGGTAACACACTTAAGGGCTCGATGAATATCGGAGACAAATTCGGAACTATCAGAGTTACCGGAGAAGAGAGAAAGACGTACCGGAAAAGTTCCGTGTTGGTCCGAAGGTTGTTCGGAGTGAGCTGGAAGGAGTTCCGGATCATCGGGAGATGAAATAATATGTATTATTTATTAATTAAGTGAATTAATAATTAATAACATTTTATTTATAATTAAAAAGTGCAATGGGCCAGCTTTGGGAAAGAAGCCCATTAGGGGAATAAAGTAAAAAAGAAAAAACAGAGAGAGAGGGAGGCGCCATGGGCCCTAGGGCCCATGAGTGGTGCGCCCCCCTCCTCCCTTGGCTGGCCACCTCCCCCTAGCAAGGGACTTTAGTCCCACCTTGCTAGGGGAGAGGGGTTGACTCCCTCCCTCTGCCTATATATAGATGGGCAGGGTGCACATATTTAATACAGAGAAATTCGTGAGAAAATAAATATTACTCCCAATTGAGATCAGTTTTCACCGGTATTCTCCCTCTCTCGTCTCTCTCAAACCGGGGTCCCCTTGTCTGGAACCTGTGCTGGGATTGAGGCTTCTCCACTATACGCACGCCGTCGTGCTGCTGAAACTCTGGTTCCGGAGGTCTACTTCCGCCACCTTCGCTGGATCGGAGAACGGAGGTCGTCATCGAGTCCGTACGTGTGCGAGTACTACGAGGTGCTGCACGTCCGACACTACCACCCAACAGGGTGCTAACACAGCCAGGGGGCTGTGAAAGGTTTACGGCTTCATCAACCACGTTTGCAGGAACGTTTCCCGCGCAACGGACTACACCCCGAGGTATGTTATTCCGCAAGTATTTCCGTTACATCATTACAGCTAAATAGATCTTGGGTTAAGGGCGACGCTAGTTAGAAAAGTTATTGTTTTCTGCTGCGAGACCCAACACTTTCGTATGTTCTGAGTTTTTTTATTTGAGTTGCAGAAGTACCCCTAAAAAATTCTTTACTACCTGCTATTATGTTTTTCACAGATTCTTCCACGTTTTGTCTCTCCTAACTTTTGCAAACCTTACGCTTTCTTTTTCTTTGCAAAAACCTTTTGGAAATCTTGAGAAATAGTATCTCTTAAATAATATCTTTATATCCAGTGGGGAAAATTTATTTATTAAGGGTACTAACCTCTCTAATCAGCTTATGATGAGTTATGCATGAAGGGAGTTTTCAAGTGTGCGATGGAAGATGATGAAAGAAGATTCGGGAGTGTCAAGCGCTCAAGATTGGGGATGCCCCCATGCATCCCCAATAAATATTCAAGGAGACTCAAGCGTATAAGCTTGGGGATGCCCCCGTGCATCCCCTTCTCCATCAACAATCATCAGTTTGTCCTTCGTCTCACTATATTTTTATCACTTCATGCGTTATCTGCTATGCTTGGAGCTTCTCGCTCTTAGGTTTCATTTTTAGTTTTCTTTAGCTTTGCTTGCTGTTCATCACAAGTTAGACCCCGTCTTACTTTGTGAGGGAGAGAAGCATGCTCCACTTTCAAAATCTAGAACACATCATAGGATTCTTCATGCCTATCTTTTTACTGTTGTGTGTTCTTTATCTTTTCGTAGCTACTGCCATGTTTAGTTTTAGTCTTAGTTTGTCTTTAGCAAGAGCTTTGGATTTTGTTTAGTTTGTTGCTGGAACTCTCTTTAGTTTTCATGTTTATCTTGTCAAGAGAGTTGGTTGTTGCACTGAGTTGTGTCTTATCTTGAAAGTAGGTTATTGAGGTTGCTATTTAAGTTTAGTAGTAACTTGCAATAGTTTTGAGGTATTGATGTGAGTAATTTTCAAACTTTTGGTGTCAAGAGCTCTAGCCTATTAGTGATAGGTGTCGTATTTTGGGCAATCTGTGTTTATTTTCAAAACCTACAAAAACTAGTTGAGAACTCTAGCTACTAGATGGATCGCTAATCTTTGGAGGGATCGAATATTAGAGTACACTCATGTACCATGAGTCGAGGATGCGCAAGGATAACTAAACCCCCATACACTCCTCCTTGGGGTAATTGTCTCTTTGTGAATCCCCTTACTAGATTGAGAGTTACCGATAATAAGTGCATGAGTTCTTTGGACTAATGTAAGTATTGAAATTTGACACTTCCACCTCCTCATATATGCTAGCCTCTCCTGTGCCATGAATTTACTTCTTCTCACTCCAAGAGTTGGCGTCCACCTTCGCCGGTACATCCAAACCCTTGGCATGATACGCTCTGTCATCATAAACCTCCTTATATATTTCCTCAAAACAACCAACATACCTACCTATCAAGGCATTTCCATAGCCTTTCCGAGATATATTGCCATGCAACATACACCTCTTCAAGACTTGATCTTCATGCCATACATGTTCCTGCTACACTGGCAGCGGCATACATTGCATACATCATGATAGCTACATCTTCTTCATGATTTGAGTACCTTGTAAAGTGTGCAAGATGTTCTATACCCTCTTGTAAATTAGAGTGTTGCCCTTAAGTGAGGAAAAGATCCCAAAGTGGACAAAATAAAAGATCCCAAAGAGGAAAAATGAGAGTTAAATAGAAAGAGCCATTGAGGCCACCAAAAAATACAAAAAAATATATAAAAAAAGAGACTAAGAAAATAAAAAGAGAGAAAGGGGCAACACTACTATCCTTTTGAAAGATCCACACTCGTACTCCCTCTTATCCTTGTACTCCATAGAGATGATCATTCATGCATATAGCTATGTGGGGACCTTCACACTATAGAACTTGGCTTGCATATTCCAAGGATGAGCCTCCTCAAAAGAGCTTTAGGTCTTCATGAGCGAGCAAGTTAGATGCACCCCCACTAGTTCCATTAGAGAGCTTTTTCAGCTCATATGTGCATCCGTTGCATGGCATTCCCTACTCCTCACATCATATCTATCATTTGTCCTTCTAGCCTATGATTGTCCTCATTGATGTGAGCCTTCCTCACCCTTTTTGTCTTCCTCCTCCACCATATTTCTCTCTTTGTCTTCCTAAGTGTCAACTCTCGTGCTTACGCTCATCCATTGCATGAGTGCTCAAAATATTGAAAAGGAGTGGATCAAATTGACTTGTACCTGGCTAGTGGTCTCGGGACGAGTCAAGATAAGATTCCAAAGAAGACAAAGTGTGAAACTTTAGTAGATTGAGTTCTCAAAAAAATACCTTTTTTCTCGTATTCCCTATCCCCCTTCTTGCACGCAAACACCATTTGGAGACATTCGAGTCACGGACAGCGAGAGCTCTTGCACCTAATGTTCTTTCGTTGCTTGTTTCAATGCTAATATACACTCTTGCATGTTATGACTTGAATTGAATCACATACCTTGATTGCTTTACTTTGAAAAGTTATTATATGGTTGCTAGCATGTCACCACAGAAATTATGTTTATTATCACTTACCTACTCGAGGACGAGAAGGAATTAAGCTTGGGGATGTTGATACATCTCAAACGTATCGATAATTTCTGCTCGTTCCATGCATGTTTTGTGTGATATTTCTATGATCTAGATACACTTTCATACACTTTTGATCATATTTGGACTAACCTACTAACTTAGTGCACCCCAGTTCTAGTTCCTATTTTCTGTTGTTTTTTTATTTCAGTTTTCCCCCGTATTAAAAATGCTCCAAAAATTCAGGAAAAATCAGATAAAAAATCAGTGCAATGGAGCATTCCCGAATCACTAAAGTGGGGCCAGAGGGCCACCACCAAGTGTCCGGGTGGCCACCTGGCGCCAGGGGGGGTGCCTGGACCCCTGGTGGCCCCCCTGCTTGCTCCCCTTCGCCTATTTATTCTCCTTCACGGGGAAACTCTGAAGATAGAACCCTATTCCTCAAACTCGCTTTTGTTCCGCCGCCGCCGCGCTTCCAAGATCGGGAGCACCGTCAGGACCCTTCCCGGCACCCTCCCGGAGGGAGGATCGACCTCCGGGAGCTTATCCTCCACCATGGACGCTTCCCGGATGTGCCGTGAGTAGTTTCCTTTGGACCATGGGTCCGTGATCAGTAGCTATGTGATGTTCTCCTCCCCTCTTTGTTCTTCATGGTTTAGACCTCGTGAGCTTCCCTACATGATCGATGCACATATGTAATTCTCCTGCTATTGCTATGCTGAGTTTGATGGGATCTAATGGATTATGAGATTATGTTCAGATCGTGATAGAGTAATATATTTGGTTTTGATCTCTTATATTTTCGTTCCTAAGTACTTCTTGCATGTTCTCCGTTGCTGTTTATTGCTTTGGCCAAGTATTAGGTAGTGACTCCAAGAGGGAACCTTATGCTCGATTGTGGGTACATGCCCCCTGATGACATGCTTGAGTGACAGAAACATGAGTCTAGGGGATGTACTGTGGCCACAAGGGGGAAAACAATGTTGCTTGTAACCGCGGTTGCAAGGATTGTTTACTTTACGCAAAGTTCTCTTTAATGCAGTTGTCTGTTTCTTTGGGTTTACACTTTGGGTGGGGCTCACAACTTAATACCAGCGAGATGTTTTGGATATCTCAAGGTGGATGATTAGTAGTAGATGCAGATGGATTTCGGTATAATTATTTTGGCGTACTGCCCATGCTTATGAGCCTCTTCCTTTCTTTTGTAACATAGTTAGCATTGCGGTGCATTTATAATCCTGTCAATTGCCCATCTGTAATTTGTTTACCTCGCATAGCAGTTTTATCGTCTTTTGGGAGAGAGACATCACTAGTGAACATCACGGGACCTCGGTTCATATTCTCAATACTGTTTACAAGCTCAATTATTTTCTCAAATTTACTTTTAGTTGCCATCATTATCATTATCTCTTATGTTTGATCCTTTGTAAACAACAAGACCGGAGAGATTGACAACCTCTCTAAACTTCTTTGGGAGCAAAGTTAATTGTGGTGTGTGCAAATCTGCGTCAGGTGCGCCGCTGACACCTACTTATCATCGTCGGAGTCCTATGGGAGACAAACCCTATCTTCTACATAGGGGAAATTTGCTGCTATCCTACATCTCACCTTCCACTTGGGGTAACCAACGAAGGGCGAGAAGCCATTATCACTTCCACGCCATGAGAGACCACACTTCATTCCGGGTGAAACTAGTGAGCTCATCTTGCATTGCAATGAGCCAATCCGCATCCTCAAGTGCTTGTTCAACCCTAAGTGGTTCAATGCTAGACACAAATGAGAAGTGAGCACAAAAGTTCATAAGTTGACGACGAGTAACTATACCTTGCCCCAATCCCGTGAGGATTTTATCAACATCACCCTGTCTAGCCACCAATGGCATGGTAGAAGTTGGAGTTTCAATAGGCTCCAACATTCGGGTTCATGATATATATTTGGTTCATCATCAAGGGTGGAGCCAACTTCAACAACATCATTTTCTCCAAAGCAAATGCGGTCAAGACGATCTCGTGAATCAACCGCATCATCAATTTGTGGTTGAGCAACCACATTGGATTGTAAAGGGTCTTGTTCTTGTTCTTGGATAATGGGCTCATCATGAGCAATTGGATCTTGAGTGGTAGGAGGAGGTGCTTGTGGCGGTGGAACACTTGGCCCATCACCCACCTCATCATCTCTAGGAACTTGAGCAATGGGCACAAGGTCTCCAATGCCCATAGCCAAGATGCCTTGAGAGGAATCTTCATTATTACCTACATCACTTAGATCAACTTGCTCCCCATGGGAGCCATTAAATTCATTGTAACATCCCAATTTTTACAAATTGGATGTTAATAGATCATCATATGCCAGTCATGCTGGAGTTTTGCATTATTTGATTTTTTTCTGAATATTTAAAACATTTTTCAACTTAAGGCAATTTTATTGGAGAGGATATAATATGACTTATCCCCATTTTAAATAAAGTTGAAAAGTGTTAAAAATATTTTTTTTGGTGTTTATAAACTATGTCATAGGAATTATAAATGACTCAAATTTATATTTGGGGTTTTTATAATTTTTATATGGAGTTTATTGCATAAAAGGTATTTATGAAAATTGCATAATAGCTGAAATAATAATTTCGGCAAAAACAATTATTTTTATTATTTTATTTATTGTTGTGACATTTTTAAAATTCATATTTTGTTATTTAAAAATGTTCTCCGTAGTCGGTTGATCAAATAAATTTAAAAAAAATTGGATTTTCGTTTTGGGCCTTCCAACGGCCCAAACGACTATTTTGCGCCGCGTGCGTTCGGGTCCGATTCGGACTCAGATTTTTTTCCTGGGCTATATATATTTTTTGATTTTTCGTTTTTCTCTTTTTTTGGAAACCCTAGAAAAAAAATCCCGCGGGCCCCGCCGCCGAGTTCATCCGCTGCCGCCTTCGTTTCGCCGCCGGAGTCCCCGCCGCCGGGCGCCGCCGCCGCCTTGGGTGAGAAACGCCGCCGCCTCCCCGCCAAGCGCGCCGCCCCCGTCCGCGCGTCACGCGCCGCCGCCCCTGTGCCTCGCCACGCCGCCGGCCGCCGGGCCGGTTAGGTCGAGCCGCCCATGGCCGTTAGATTTGCATCCAACGGTTGCGGTTAGATCTGGCCAGATCCAGATCAGTTATTTTTTAGGGTTTCGATTTTTTTGGTTTAGCCCGGTTAACCGGTGGTTATCTAAATAGCGGACGTTCGCCGGAGTGGACGCCGTTCGCTCCGTAGCCGAGGACCTGTTCATGACAGAGAAGTTATTTTAATTACGATTAGGCCCTTTTTCACAGATTTCACCCTAGAACGGTTTTGGCTATTTCTTTTAAACCATAGCTCCGTTTTAGGTGATTATTTTTGCGTTGCGACCGTGGTGAAGTCTAGTTTACCTTAGGATGCACTTTGCACTGTTAAACTTTTCGAATTTTAATGTTTTACAGATTTAAAATCAAACTTTCGGTGACCATATCTTTTATACGGTGTATTCGTTTTCGCCGATTCCATTTGCGTTGGGATCGTGGTGACTTGTAGTTATCGTTTAGCTACTGTTTAATTGGTTTTATTGTTGTTCATTTGGTTCTTTTACTGTTGCATTGTTTATGTGTTGCATGTGTATTGAATGCATTATTGTTGATCGTGTAGATTGTCTGGAGTGCAAAAAGGATCAGATATAATTGTTAGAGTACTTCAACACCGTTCAAGGCAAGTTTCACTTTTGGTTAATCTTCACTTTTGATTATGCACATACTAAGTTTCTATGCATGTGAAGGTTGTTATGTTATGCTGAAACCTGGTAGGATAGTCACATGTTTTGATTGATTCTTATATCCAACGTTGTTATGTTTTAGTATTTCTTGTGCTATGTGATTATGTGCTTACTATTGCAGTGATAATCATGGGGGGAATTATTGTGTTATTCAAGTGTTGTGACAACATTGTTATTAGTAAAATAGTAACTTGAAATTGAGGTACTGTAGAGTGGTATTGCATCCTGAGGGGTTTGTAATATTCACGTACGATTGTTTGTGTGGCATTGCACCCTGAGGGCTCTGCAATGTTCAATTGGTGTCTAGGTAGTGGCACTGTATCCTGAGGGCTCTACAGTGTTCACGATAGGGTGTTGTTGCATCCTGAGGGCTCTGTAACAGTCACGAATGTGTTTGTAGTGGCATCGTATCCTGAAGGCTCTATGATGTTCACGAATAGGAGGTACGTGTGCAATTGTATCCTGAGGGCTCTACAATACTCACGAAACCATGATCCCGAGGGCTCTCATGGCTGCCATTAGAAATCCTATGATCCTGAGGGCTCTCATAGGCGGTTTAGTTAGATGTTGTCCTTTGTGGGTTGATATTAACTTAAGATGATAAAAATGTTGAGTGGTAAGTAGAAGTAGATGAATACCAACTTTATGTACAACAAACCAAGCTTGATTCATGTTCTTGATTTGAAATTAGCTGTAGGATTGCTTTATCACTTGTGTTACTTGTCATACAAATCATATGTACTGACCCGTGTTTAGGCTGTAACCTTCGTGTTGCAGGTTTCTCAGAAGATTAGTGTGTTATGATAGGGTTGCGAGTCTACACTCAGCATGTCGCTTGTGGACGTTGAAGGGACTCCTCGCTATTAGTTTGCTTCCGCTATAGTTATATTGAATAAGCTAGCCTTGAGCTATGCAATTTGTCATTTTTTTTGAATTCTGGATCATACGTTGTAATAATGATGCACTTGTACTTTGATATACATCTATGATACTGTGTGTGCGAGCGAGTTCGATCCATGGACTGGCACTTGATCACAGAGACTCCGATTCTAAGTGAATCGGGTTGTTACATTCATCAAAATCCATGTCACAAGTTTCCACAACACATCCGGTGGATTTGTTGTAGATCCTGTAGGCGTGAGAGTTTGAGGCATACCCAACAAATATACCCTCAATTGTTTTGGATTGAAACTTAGCTAACCGGTCTTTCTTATTGAGAAAGAAACACTTACAACCAAATACTCGAAAGTATTCGACGTTTGTCTTGTGACCGGTTAGAACTTCATAGGGGGTCTTCATCAAGATCTTACGAAGGAAGAGCCGGTTTGATGCATGGCATGCAGTGTTGATGGCTTCGACCCAAAAGCTATATGGTGACTTGTAATCATCCAACATGGACCGGGCCATCTCCACAAGAGTGCGGTTCTTCCTCTCGGCTACACCATTTTGTTGATGGGTTTATGGTGCAGAATATTTATGCTCAATCCCCTCATCACTCAAGAATTCTTCCAAGGTGTAGTTCTTGAATTCAGTGCCATTGTCACTTCGTATTGCCAAGATAGCCATGTTGTATTTTCTTTGGGCTTGCTTGGAAAAGTCAATGAAGGTGGCCTTCGTCTCTTCCTTGGACTTGACGAAGAACACCCACGTGTATCTTGAATAATCATCAACAATGACAAGGCCATATTTCTTCCCACCAAGACTATCCCATGATGGAGGCCCGAAGAGACCCACATGAAGGAGCTCCAAAGGCCTTGAAGTTGACATGATATTCTTGGGGGTGTGCTTAGCTTGATGATGCTTCCCGGATGTGCATGCACTACACACACGATCTTTCTCAAAAGATACGTTCGTTAGTCCGAGGATGTTTTCACCCTTTAGGAGATCTTTCATATTTCTCAGGCCAACATGGGCTAGCCGGCGATGCCATAGCCACCCCTTGTCGTCCTTGGCCATTAGACAAGTTGCATGGTAGGTACTCTCTTTCGAGAAATCAACCGTATAAAGGTTTCCATCCAACTCTCCAACAAAGGCCACTTCGAGCGTATCTCTCCTAAAGACTTTCACACTTGTTAGACCAAATAGTGTATCATAACCAACGGAAGCTAATTTATGAACGGAAAACAAATTGTATTTAAGGGATTGGACAAGCATGACATTTGCAAGAGACATGTCATTAGTAATAGCCACCTTGCCCAACCCAAGTACCTTTCCCTTGGAACCACCACAAAAGACAATGCTCATATATGGTTGAATAGCATCCATGAATTCCTTGAGAAAACGGCTTTCTCCGGTCATATGATTGGTGCATCCACTGTCAATCACCCATTTTACTCCACTGGAGAGAGCATCCTGCACATAAGTTTAGGCTTTGGTTAGAGGTGCCCATTTTGCAATGGGACCTCTAAGGTTAGTAACAAGGGTCTTTGGAACCCAAATAGTATAGAAACAGAAAGCATTACGGGGCCCAATGAATTTTGCAAACACCTCTCCATCCTTTGCCATACGGAGCACATAGGATGGAGGAATCTTCTCCTTCTTCTTGTTAGGAATGGGCTTGCCCCTAGTGGCCTTCCCATTCCCAACACCAACCTCATCAACCCTTTTCTTACCTTTGTCCTTGTGCCCTTCACGAACAAAGATCACCTTTTGAGGAGTTGATCCCTTTCTAATGGTTACATCCTTTGTCACACTCGTACTTGGATCAAACGCAAGTCCCTCCTTAGCAAAGGACTCCTTGTGATGACTTAGTACATCATTTAGGTTTTACTCACCTTGGGCACAAGTCAAGAGGTCCTTCTTTAATTGAGCATGAAGGGCTAAGTTCTCCTCAATGAGAGATGCTTGATCAAGAGTAGAGTTAGTAGCACAAGCATCAACATGTACAATAGTGGGAGGAGACATCTTAGTAAGTGTTTTTATGTGAGCAAGTTTGTGAGCCTCAAGATTCTTTTTAAGTGTGGTGAGTTCATCATCTTTTGTCTTGAGACACAAGGTGAGTACCTCAACATCCTTAGAAAGGGAGGTGTTTAGCTCCACAAGCTTGCTCATATCATTAGCAAGTTCCTTACAAATTTCATTATCCTTTTTCAAGGAGGCAACATGCTTGTCATTTAAGTCGTTTGATGTGTGGACAACTTTGCACAAGTTATCATTTCGAGCTTCCTCAAAGTCAACCTTTCGCTCAAGGAGAGAATATTTCTCCTTTTCCTTGGTGAGGAGGATTTCAAGATCCTTAATGGTTGTGGAATTATTACCCACCACATCCATAAGTAATTGAAACATTTTGAGCTTGTTTCCTTTGAGAGATCTCATCATTTTGCTCACTTTACCAAACAACAAATCTTCACAAGTAGCATGCGCATCATCACTTTCCGCATCATGAAATTCATCATGAGGTTCGGAAGAGAACATGAAGGACTCATCAATAGGAGTTACCTTGATCTTGGCCGAGGAGGAGGGAGTGTCATCATCAACCAACTTGGCCATGAGACACTTGTGTGCATTGCCGGTGTAGTCACTCATTTCTTCTTAAACTTGTTGTTGAGAGGGTTTGGGAGATTCTTGGAAACTTCCTTCCGAGGAAATCGAGGCTTGTCCTCTCTCTTCTCATATGGACAATCCTCCGCAAAGTGTCCCAGTCTCTCACAGTTGTAGCAGTTTCTTGTCTTCTTCTTTTGTATTCTTCCCTTGAAGTCCCCTTTGGTGAACCTCTACACAAAAAGAGCCATATCATCATATGAGGGAGTGATACGTCCAAAATGTATCTATAATTTCTGCTCGCTCCATGCTTCTTTTGTGTGATATTGCTATGATATTGATGCACTTCCTTACAATTTTGATCATATTTGTACTAACCTATTAACTCAGTGCACCCCAGTGGCAGTTCCCGTTTTCTCCTGTTTTTGTATTTCAGGTTTTCCCATTATTTAAAGTGCCAGAAAAATTCCGGGAAAAATATAGGAAAAATCAGCGTACGGGAACCTTCCAGAAGAGCCCTAGTGGGGCCAGAGGGGAGCCAGGGGTGGCCCAGGCGGCCACCTTGCGCGTCCACCCCCTAGGCCGCGCTAGGGGGGCGCCTGGGCCCCTGGTCCACCTCTGGCTGCCCCCCTTCGCCTATTTATTCCCCATGACAAGAAACCCTCGGGGAAAGAACCCTTTTTCGCGATCTCTCCTCTGTTCTGCCTCCGCCGCGCTTCCAAGATCGGGAGCACCAGGATCCCTCTTCATGGCACCCTGCCGGAGGGAGGAAGCACCTCCGGGAGCTTCTCCACCACCATGGATGCTTCCAGGATGAACCGTGAGTATTCCACCTTGGACCATGGGTCTATGATCCGTAGCTATGTGATGTTCTCCTCCCCTCTTTGTTCTTCATGGTTTATACCTCGTGAGCTTCCTACATGATCGAGGCACATATCTAATCTTTCTACTGTTACTATGCTGAGTTTGCTGGGATCCGATGGAATATGAGACTATGTTCAGATTGTGTTTGAGTAATATATTTGATTCTTTTCTTTTATATTTATGTTCTTGAGTAATTCTTGCATGTTCTCCATTGCTGTTTATTGCTTTGTCCAAGTAGTAGGTAGTGACTCCAAGAGGGAGCGTTATGCATGATTGTGGGTTCATGCCCCCTGATGACTAGCTTGAGTGACAGAAATATGAGTATAGGGGATGTGCTATTGCCACAAGGGAGAAAACAACGGTGCTTGTACTTGCGTGTGCAAGGATTGTTTACTTTATGCAAAGTTATTTAATGCAGTTATTGGTTGCTTTGAGTTTACACTTTGGGTGGGGTTCGCAACTTAATACCAGCGAGATGATCTGGATAGATATCTCGAGGTGGATGATTAGTAGGTAGATGCAGATGGATTTCTGTCTACTTGTCTTGGCGTACCGCCCGTGCTTTTGAGCCTCTTCCTTTCTTTATAGCATAGTTAGCATTGGTTTGCGCACATAATCCTGTCAATTGCTCAGCTGTAATTTGTTTACCTCGCATGGATAATTTATCGTCTTTTGTGAGAGAGACATCACTAGTGAACATCATTGGATCCCGGTCCATATTTCCAACACTGTTTACACCCACTATTTATTTTCCGCTTTATTTACCTTTCCGTTGCTATCACTATCATTATTAACCCGTAAGTTTGATCCTTTGTAAACAACAAGGCCGGAGGGATTGACAACCTCTCTGAACTCTTTGGGAGAAAATTTATCTGTTGTGTGTGCAGGTCCACGTCAACCGCCTAATTGCTGGCGCCGTTGTCACCATCCTGTCGTTGTTGGAGTCCTACTGGAGACAAACCTTGGTATCTTCACCGAGGGAAATTTGATGTTGTCTACATCTCAAGCTTCCACTTTGGGTAGCCAACGAGGGGTGAGAAGCCATTAAAGCTAATTTCTGGCGCCGTTGCCGGGGACTCCGCTCTTCAAGATAGGGGATTTGCAAACTATCTTTTCTCTTTGCTTTTTTAGTCTTGTTAGTTTACCTTTCAGTTTTTGTCTTTGTGTCCTTTATCAAAAATCCAAAATAAATAAATAGTATGTCTAGTTCCATACTTGCCAATCAATGCCTGACTTCTTCGAAACCAGATCTTATTGGCATGGAGGATTCACCGAGGATCAACAAAAGTGGTACAAGGAACACCGCTTGTCTCAAAAGGGGATACACTTATGGAAACAAATACACCAGTTGTATGAGTATGCTAGAAACTTGTGATCAACATATAATATATCTTTCTGCAGGGATGAATCTTGTTGCTTTATGAGGCACAAACACCTTTCCTTCCAATGTGAGTACAAGGATGATGAAACCTTAGCTTCTTATGCTAAGGGAAACTATGATTTTTATGATGCAGAGCCAATAGAAGAATTTGTTGCTTATAAGGGTGCCTATGAAATTACTTCTCTTCATAGAAATATTAATGATGCCCCTTACAAATCTGAGAGTCTTGCTATACTTAACTATTGTTCGGAAAATTATGATGCAAATTATTATATTACTGATCATCTTGAGAGAATCTCTCCCCCAAAGGAAGAGACTAATGTTTTGCAGGACTCTATGAAAGAAGAAATTGATGAAACCGAAAGCTCCTTGGATGAAAATGAGGAGGAGAGTGACGAACATAAGGAGGAAGAATGGAGCCATCCATGTCTACCTTCTAATGAGATTAACTCTTTGAATCTTACCTTATATGAGTGTTATGATCCTATGGATTCTTTTGAAATATCCCTTTTTGATGAAGTTGATGCCTTCTATTCTTATGACCATGATGCCACTATGGATGATGCTTACGGAGATGAACTTTCTATAGTTCCTCATGTTAAGCATGAAATTGTTGCTATTGCACCCACACTTTATTTTCCTATTATGTTTTTGAAATCTCCAAATATTTTGGAGAGTTTTGTCCTTGTTAAACTTCAATGTGACGGGTTGCATTTATCTTATGATCCTAAAGACCGTGTTGAAAACTATACACGTGTGCTTGCAGGTCATGAACACCATGATTTATGTGAAAGTTATATTCTTGATGTTGTTCATGATACTACTGAAAATTACTTTGAGAGAGGAAACCTTGGTTCTAAAATCTTTCATGTTGAAAAAACACCTCTCTTTTTGATGAAATTTTCAAAGTTGCTCTAGTTCCACCTTCCTATGCTTGTCACTTTGTGATTCTTTGATTTATTTTCTTATAAGATGCCTATGCATCAGAAGTGGGTCAGGCTTAAATGTGTTTCATATTTTCTTCTTGATGCTCTCTGTTGCTTCAAGTCCTTATTATTATGAGAGCATCTTTTATAATCTTTATGCCTAGCTTAAAGGCGTAAAAGAAAGCGCTTGTTGGGAGGCAACCCAAGATGTATTTACTTCTTTTCTTAGTGTTCTTGATGATTGTTACTACTGTAGCAACATCATTATATCTTTACTTTTCAAGCTTTGTGCCAATTATAGCCCCATATGACAAGGGAAGTGAAAGTTGTGACATGCTGTCCAGAAAACAGATTCTGTCCTCGTGACGGGAAAATTCATAGAAAATTACCAGTTCATCTTTTTGAGCTGAATTTTTTACACAGCGTGCTCTATACAATCACGGAACTTTCGTATGTTCTGAGTCTTTACTACCTGCTGTTCTGTTTTTCACAGATTCTGTCCTGTTTTGCCTTTTCTTCGTTTTACAAACCTTAAGCTTGCTTTTTCTTTGAAAAAACTTTTTGGAAATCTTGATAAAAAGTAGCTATTCAAGAATATCCTTATTTAAAGTAGAGAAAAATATATTTTATTATGGGTACTAACCTCACTAATCAGATTATGATGAGTTATCTATGAAGGGAGTTTTCAAGTGTGCGAGGGAAGATGATGAAAGAAGATCCAGGAGGGTCAAACGCTCAAGCTTGGGGATGCCCCCGTGCATCCCCAATAAATATTCAAGGAGACTCAAGCGTCTAAGCTTTGGGATTCCCCCATGCATCCCCTTCTCCATCAAAAAATATCAGTTCGTCTTTCGTTCCACTATATTTTTATCACTTCATGCGTTATGTGCTATGCTTGGAGCGTCTTGCTCTTTATTTTCATTATATTTTTATTTAGCTTTGCTTGCTGTTCATAACAAGTTAGAACCCAGATTTGTTTGTGTGGGAGAGAAACACGCTCCACTTTCAAAACCTATAACACATTATAGTATTCTTCATGCTTATCTTTGCTTTGTGTGTTCTTTATCCTTTTCATAGCTGCTGTCATGTTTAGCTCTTAGTTTTCATGCTTATCTTTTTAAGAGCTTTTTTTAGTTTTTTGCTGGAACTCTCTTGAGTTTTCATGTTTATCTTGTTTAGAGAGTTTTCCTGTTGCACTGAGTTGTGTGTCTTGACTTGAAGTAGGTAATTGAGGTTGTTATTCAATTGTAGTAGTAATTTGCAATAGTTTTGAGGCATTGCTATGAGTAATGTTTGGACTTTTGGTGTCAAGAGATTTAGCCTATTAGTGATAGATGTTGTATTTTGGGCAATCCGTGTTTATTTTCAAAACTTACAAAATTAGTTGAGAACTTTAGCTACTAGATGGATCACTACTCTACGGAGGGATCGAATATTAGAGAACACTCACGTACCATGAGTCGAGGATGCGCAAGGATAACCAAACCCCCATACACTCCTCCTCGGGGTACTTGTCTCTTTGTGAATCTCCTTATTAGATTGAGAGTTACCAATAATAAGTGCATGAGTTCTTCGGACTAATGTGAGTATTCGAAAGTTGACACTTCCAACTACCCATATTTTTCTAGCCTCTCCTGTGTCGTGCATTCCCTCCTTCTCACTCCGAGAGTTGGCGTCCACCTTCGCCGGTACATCCAAATCCTTGGCACGATACGCTCTGTCATCATAAGCCTCATTATATCCTTCCTCAAAACAGCCACCATACCTACCTATCAAGGCATTTCCATAGCCTTTCCGAGATACATTGCCATGCAACATCCACCTTCTCATGACTTGATCTTCATGTCATACATGCTTTTGCTTGATCGATGAGCCGCATGCTAGTTGGGCCTTGCCCTAATCATTGCTACATGACGCGCTAGTATAATTGCATATCCTTCTACACTGGTAGAGGCATACAGTTTCATAATTCATGATAGTTTCATTTTCTTTATGTTGAGTACTTTTGTAAAGTGTGAAAGATCTTCTATACTTTTTGTAATATATAGAGTGTTTCCCCTAAAGTGAAGGAAAGATCCCAAAGAGGACAAAATCAAAAGATCCCAAAGAGGACAAATGAGAAAAATAGAAAGAGCCATTGAGGCCACCAAAAAAATACAGAAAATAGAAAAAAGAGAAAAATAAATAAAAAGAGAGAAGGGGGCACACTACTATTCCTTTTGAGAGATCCACACTCGTACTCCATCTTATATCTTGTACTCCATAGAGATTATCATTCATGCATATAGCTATGTGGGGACCTTCACACTATAGAACTTGGCTTGTATATTCCAATGATGAGCCTCCTCAAATGAGCTCTAGGTCTTCTTGAGCAAGCAAGTTGGATGCACCCCCACTAGTTCCATTGGAGAGCTTACATTAGCTCATATGTGCATCCGTTGCATGGCAAGCCCTACTCCTCACATCATATCTATCATTTGACATCTCTCGCCTATGATTGTCCTCATTGATGTGAGCCTTTCACACCCTTTTTGTCTTCCTCCTCCACCTTATTTCTCTCTTTGCCATCCTAAGTGTCAACTTTCTTGCTTACGCTCATCCATTGCATGAGTGCTCGAAATATCGAACGGGAGTGGATCATTTTGACTTGTACCTGGCTAGTGGTCTGGGGATGAGTCAAGATAAGAATCCAAAGAAGACCAAGTGTGAAACTTTAGTATATTGAGTTCTCAACACAAAAATACTTTTTTCTCGTAATCCCTATCCCATTTCTTGCACGCAAACACCATTTGGAGACATTCGAGTCACGGACAGCGAGAGCTCTTGCACCTTTATGTTCTTATGTTGCTTGTTTCAATGCTAATATAGACTCTTGCCTGTTATGACTTGAATTGAATTACATGCCTTGATTGCTTTACTTAAAAGTTCTTATATGGTTGGTAGCATGTCACCACAGAAATTATGCTTGTTATCATTTACCTACTCGGGGATGTTGATACGTCCAAAACGTATCTATAATTTCTGCTTGCTCCATGCTTCTTTTGTGTAATATTGCTATGATATTGATGCACTTCCATACACTTTTTATCATATTTGGACTAACCTATTAAGTCAGTGCACCCCAGTGCCAGTTCCTGTTTTCTGCTGTTTTGTATTTCAGGTTTTCCAATTATTTAATGTGCCAGAAAAATTCCGGGAAAAATATAGGAAAAATCAGTGTACGGGAACCTTCCAGAAGAGCCCTAGTGGGGTCAGAGGGGAGCGAGGGGTGGCCGAGGCGGCCACCTGGCGCAGCCACCCCCTAGGCCGCACCAGGGGGCGCCTGGGGCCCCTGGTCCACCTCTGGCTACCCCCCTTCGCCTATTTATTCCCCGTGACGAGAAACCTCGGGGACAGAACCCTTTTTCGCGATCTCTCCTATGTTCCGCCGCCGCCGCGCTTCCAATGTCGGAAGCACCAGGAGCCCTCTTCCCGGCACCCTACCGGAGGGAGGAACCACCTCCGGGAGCTTCTCCACCACCATGGATGCTTCCCGGATGAACCGTGAGTAGTCCACCTTGGACCATGGGTCTATGATCAGTAGCTATGTGATGTTCTCCTCCCCTCTTTCTTCTTCATGGTTTAGACCTCGTGAGCTTCCCTACATGATCGAGGCACATATGTAATCTTTTTGCTGTTGCTATGCTGAGTTTGCTGGGATCCGATGGATTATGAGACTATGTTCAGATTATGTTTGAGTAATATATTTGATTCTCATCTTTTATATTTATGTTCTTGAGTAAATCTTGCATGTTCTCCATTGCTGTTTATTGCTTTGGCCAAGTAGTAGGTAGTGACTCCAAGAGGGAGCGCTATGCATGATTGTGGGTTCATGCCCCCTGATGACTAGCTTGAGTGACAGAAACATGAGTCTAGGGGATGTGTTGTTGCCACAAGGGAGAAAACAACGGTGCTTGTACTTGAAGGTGCAAGGATTGTTTACTTTACGCAAAGTTCTTTAATGCAGTTGTCTGTTGCTTTGAGGTTACAATTTGGGTGGGGTTCGCAACTTAATACCAACGAGATGTTCTGGATAGATATCTCAAGGTGGATGATTAGTAGGTAGATGCAGATGGATTTCGGTGTACTTGTCTTGGCGTACCGCCCGTGATTTTGAGCCTCTTCCTTTCTTTATAGCATAGTTAGCATTGGTTTGCGCACATAATCCTATCAATTGCCCAGCTGTAATTTGTTTACCTCGCATGGCTAATTTATCATCTTTTTGGAGAGAGACATCACTAGTGAACATCATTGGATCCCGGTCCATATTTCCAACACTGTTTACACCCACTATTTATTTTCTGCTTTATTTACCTTTCCATTGCTATCACTATCATTATTATACCGTGCGTTTGATACTTTGTACACAACAAGTCCGGAGGGATTGACAACCTCTCTGAACTCGTTGGGAGCAAAGTTAGTTGTTGTGTGTGCAGGTCCACGTCAACCGCCTAATTGCTGGCGCCGTTGTCACCTTCCTGTCGTTGTTGGAGTCCTACTGGAGACAAACCTTGGTATCTTCACCGAGGGAAATTTGCTGTTGTCTACATCTCAACCTTCCACTTTGGGTAACCAACGAGGGGCGAGAAGCCATCATGGAGTATCATCGGAGTTATCATCATCTTCATACTCATCTTCTTCCTCCTCATCATCATCAAACTCCTCGAGCCTAGCCTTGAGTGCAAGGTTTGAGGATGGACCACCATATGTGGCAAGAAGTCTCTTGGACTCCTTTAGGTGCTCTTCATATTGCAAGAAGGTGGCAATCACATCATCCGGTGTCATCTTTAATAAGTCGGGCATACGCCTCAATTCCCACACCATTTGATGAGAATATACCATGAGAGCATTCAACATCTTGTCCACAAGGTAACGGTTGGTGATTTGATATCCATCCAAAGATTTCTCACATGTGAAGGATTGTACACGAGCAGAGAGAACTTTGTGACGCATATGGAGTTGTTGAGGCGTCTCGTCTTTCTTCATGTGAAGGTTGTGTAATGCATTCTTTGCGGTCTCATATCTTGTCATTTGAAGAGTACCGGTGCTGGACTTAGCAATGAGAATAGTATCCCCCATCTCCTTGGCATTGATGATATGGAGAAATGGTTCACAAGTCAACTCATCCATTCCTCTTTTCAAGAACCCGATACCAGCAAGGTTGAGATGTCTATCAAACACTTCACTTGTTGTAAGGTTGTTTGGATCAACGGGATAATAGTCCTTCACGGAGTCGGTGAGGTTCCACATGGGTTCGCACACAAACCTAAGATAATCTGACATAAGACTTTTCCAATCCAAAAAGTTAGTGTTCTCGGTTAGTACCGGCGGATTGCCATTGAAGTTATACTTAGATTCCACAAGCTTAGGATCAGGATAGTCCCATTGGTAGGGACCACCCCTTTGCAAGGGAACTTCGGGACCGGGGTACACAAAGGTCTCTTGTGGGGACCTTGGGGCCGCACCACTTGATGTTTGTGACTCCGATGCCGGAGCCTTCATCCTTGCAAAGGAGGCTTCCATTTCCTTCCTTTGATTGTCTAAAGCCTTTTGCAAGGCTTTTTCCATATCGCCGGAGGTGAACAACTTAGGATCCTCAATCTCATAGTTAACATGCCCCGTGGAAGGAGGCAATGCAGCTTGTGCGGAGGCCCTTCGTCAAAATCCAATCTCTCGTCTTCCGAACTAGCGAAATCCGCAGCAATTGCTACCTCCTCCACATTGGCACCAGAACTTTCAGGAATTCCGTCCTTGGTCATCTCGCTCTAGAGCGGTTAAGCAACAAGAATAGAGCATGAGGCTCTGATACCAATTGAAAGGATGGAGATAGACCTAGAGGGGGGTGAATAGGTATTATTACAAATTTTAACACTACTTAGCAATTTTAGGCAATAATGCGGAAGATAAAGGTGTGCCTAACAATTGCAGGGTTGACCTAGCTAAGACAAGATAAACAATAAGCACAATATACTAAAGCAAGTGAGGGATGAATAATACGGTAGCACAAGTAATAAGGGGAAAGAGTAGGGATAACAGAATGACGCGAAGACAATGATTTATCCCGATGTTCACTTACTTGGAGGGAAGCTACTCACATTCGGAGAGAGTGGGTGAAACCACGAAGGCACACCAACGCCACGAAGGCTCACTCTATTCTCCTTGAGAAATCACAACGAAGGCGATTCCCAACCACTACCGGTTGATCTTAAATGTGGTCACCAAACCCTCACAAACTCAACGGGGGTAATCACAATGGTCGATTCCTCTCCGAAGAACTCCTACCCTCCTAGGAGTCTCCAACCTCCAAGAAAAACAAGATCAACGGGGAAAGCTCAAGACTTGCTCAAAACGCAATTTCCTTTGGTTGAAAGATCGGGAGGTGGCGGATCTATCACTGGGTGAAAGATCCGTCAAGAACTCTCAAGGAACTCTCCGGCATCTAAGATTTGGTGAGGGAGAGAGTAAGAGGGAGCACTTG
The DNA here is from genome assembly GCA_950022295.1 of Bromus sterilis. NCBI lineage: Eukaryota > Viridiplantae > Streptophyta > Magnoliopsida > Poales > Poaceae > Bromus > Bromus sterilis. Next base: position 247,566,299 of record OX465598.1, on the reverse strand, counting down.
TGTTCTTGTGTGTTTGCAAATGAAGTGGTCAACCCTCACAAGTGCGTGTGAGGGGGTATTTATAGCCCAAGGGACAAAATGGCCGTTGGGGCAATAAGCTGTGCAAATGTCGGACGTCCGTTCGGAGTCAGACGTCCGAAAGTCCAAATGTCGGACGTCCGAAAGTCCAAATGTCGGACGTCCGAAAGTCCAAATGTCGGACGTCCGAAAGTCCAAATGTCGGACGTCCGAAAGTCCAAATGTCGGACGTCCGAAATAGGTCGGACGTCCGTAATGTTCTAGAGGAAGACATCATGCAACAGAGGGATCTGAGCAGTGACAAATGTATCGGAGGTCCGACAGGGTTCGGACGTCCGACAAAACGGACGGCTGCGCTCACTGGACATTTGTGCGCAATCTAGAGAGCGAAGTGTCAGACATCCTAAAGGTTTCAGACGTCTGAAGTGTCGGACGTCCTAAAGGTTTCGGACGTTCGAAGTGTCGGACGTCCGAACCATGTTGGAATTCCGATGAAATTTCATGCTCACTGACCTCTCCAACCGAAAACCTGCATGTGAAATGTCAGACGTCCGAAATGAGTTGGACGTCCGAAACTTTGAAATGTCGGATGTTCGATGCATGTCGGACGTCCGAAAGCAGGTATTTGATTTTTTACACTTAGCTTTAATTCTGTGTTTGAATGTTTTTGTTTTAATTAGCTTTGAGCAAATCTTAAACACAAACCCACTGATACCCTCTTAATAGTGCGGGGATCCCTATACTCAAGAATAACCAAAAATCTTACGCTTCAACTTCATTGGTTCCATTTCTTGAGAAATTTGATAAGATCAAATGGTCCTTGACCCACAACCACAACGAACCGAGGAAAAATACCTGAGATATACTTGGCAAGCATTATATATTAGTCCCCTATACGTATATTGTCATCAACATCAAAATATAATTAAGGGCATGATTGAACTTTCATATGCTTTATGTGATGTTGGAGCTAGTGCCTCCGTTATTCCCAAAAGAATGTATGATATGCTTAATTTCAAATCTTTTGATACTTGTTATTTTGGTGTTCGACTTGTTGATTCTTCCATAAAGAATCCTTTAGGAAGAATTGATGATGTGCTTATTATTTTCAATGATAACTATGTTCCCGTTGATTTTCTTGTTATGGACATTGAATATGATCCTTCATGTCCAATTATTTTGGGACGTCCTTTTCTTCGCACCATTGGAGCTATCATTGACATGAAAGAGGGGCCATTAGATTTCAGTTCCCCCTTAGAAAGGGAATGGAACACTTCCCTCGAAAGAAAATCAAGTTACCTTATGAGTCCGTTACACGGGCAAGCTATTCTTTTGATATTGATAAAACTTGATTTTCTTGTATCATGCCTAGCTAAAAGGCATAAAAGAACGCGCTTGTTGGGAGGCAACCATAGATGTTTTTATTTTTAGTTTCACTGGTCTTGATGTTTGTTACTACTGTAGAAACATCATTGTATCTTTATTTTCAAGCTTTGTGCCAAGTTTTAGCCTCCGGTTGCAAGCAAGTTCAAAAGTTGTGACATGCTGTCCAGAAACAGATTCTGTCCCCTTGACGGAAAAATTCGGATAAAATCACCATGTCATATTTTTGATCTGAAATGTTTTGACAGCATGATCCATAAGTTTGTCTTTCGTGCATCTGTTCTGAGTCTTTTGATTTGAGTTGTAGAAGTACCCCGAATAAATTATTTACTACCCGCCGGTCTGTTTTTCACAGATTCTGCCACGTTTTGCGTTTCCTTCATTTTGAAAACCTTAAGCTTGCTTTTTATTTGCAAAATCTTTTTTTCAATCTTGATAAATAGTAGATCTTCAAGAATATCTTTATTTCCGGTAGAGATTTTTTTTATCATGGGTACTAACCACTCTAATCAGCTTATGATGAGTTTCGTATGAAGGGAGTTTTCAAGTATGCGAAGGAAGATGATGAAAGAAGATTCGGGAGTGTCAAGCACTCAAGCTTGGGGATGCCCCCATGAACCCCAAGAAATATCCAAGGAGACTCAAGTGTCTAAGCTTGGGGATGCCCCCGTGCATCCCCTTCTCCATCAAGAATCATTAGTTCATCCTTCTCCATGCTATATTTTTATCACTTCATACGTTATGTGCTAGACTTGGAGCGTCTCGCTCTTTTATTTTTAGTTTTTTTTTAGTTTTGTTTGCTGTTCATAACAAGTTGGACCCTAGCCTTCATTTTTTGGGAGATAAACACACTCCACTCTACCGTAGAACACAACATAGGCTTGCATGCTTATCTTTCCTTTTGTCTGTGTTTTGTATCTTTTCATAGCTGCAGTCATGCTTAGCTCTTAGTTATCTTGCTTATCTTTTTAAGAGGTTTTGTTTAGGATGTTCTAGGAACTCTCTTGAGTCTTCATGTTTATCTTGTTTAGAGAGTTGGCTTGTTGCATTTAGTTGTGTGTCTTGCATGAGTAGGCAATTAAGGTTTCTATTATAAGTGTAGTAGTAACATGCAATAGTTTTGAGGTATTGATTAGAGTAATGTTTGTACATCAAGGTGTCAAGAGCTTGAGCCTATTAGTGATAGGTGTCGTATTTTGGGAAATCCGTGCTTATTTTCAAAAACTACAAAAAATTAGTTGAGAACTCTAGCTACTAGATGGATCGCTAACCTCTGGAGGGGTTGCAATATATAGAGTACCCTCACGTACCTTGGGTTGAGGATGTGCAAGGATAACCAAACCCCCATACACTCCTCCTCGGGGTACTCGTCTCCTTGTGAACCTCCCGATTAGATAGAGAGTTAGCAATAATAAGTGCATGAGTTCTTCGGACTAATGCGAGTATTCGATTGTTGGCACTTCCACGTTCCCATATTTTGCTAGCCTCTTCATTACCGTGCATTGCCCTTTCTCAACTTGAGAGTTGGCGCATACTTTGCCGGTGCATCCAAACCCTTGGCACGATACGGTTTGTCATCATAAACCTCCCTATATCTTCCTCAAAACAGCCACCATACCTACCTATCAAGGCATTTCCATAGCCTTTCCGAGATACATTGCCATGCAACATCCACCATCTCATGAATTGATCTTCATGTCATAAAAGATTTTGCTTGATCGAGGAGCCGCATGATAGTTGGGCTTTTCCCTTATTATTTCTACATGACGCGCTAGTATCATTGCATATCCGGCTACACTGGCAGAGGCATACATTTTCATACATCATGATAGTTTTCATCTTTCTTTATGTTGAGTAATTCTTGTAAAGTGTGAAGATCTTCTATATGCTTGTAAATTATAGAGTGTTGCCCTTAAGTGAGGAAAAGATCCCAAAGAGGACAAATTAAAATATCCAAAAGAGAACAAATGAGAGATAAATAGAAAGAACCAAAGAGGCCACAAAAATGCAAAAAAATAGAAAAAACCGAAAAAGAATTAAAAAGAGAGCAGGGGAAACAATACTATTCCTTTTGAAAGATCCACGCTCGTACTCCATTGCTATATTTGTACTCCATAGAGATTATCATTCATACATAACTATGTGGGGACCCTTACACTATAGAACTTGGCTTGCATATTCCAAGGGTGAGCCTCCTCAAATGAGCTCTAGGTCTTCATGAGCAAGCAAGTTGGATGCACCTCAACTAGTTCCATTAGGGAGCTTACTTTAGCTCACATGTGCATCCGTTGCATGGCAATAACTACTCCTCACATCGTATCTATCATTTGGCCTTCTCTCGCCTATGATTGTCCTCATTTATGTGATCCTTTCACACCTTTTTGTCTTTCTTCCTCATCATTTCTCTCTTTGCCATCCTAAGTGCTAACGTATCTTGCTCGCGCTCATCCATTGCATGAGTGCTTAAAGTCCAAAGGGAGAGTATCAGTTGGATTTGTACCTGACTAGTGGTCTGGGGATGAGTTAAAATAAGATCCCGAAGGAGACCAAGTGTGAAACTTTAGTAGATTGAGTTCTCAATTAAACTATATATATATATATTAATCTCTAATCCCATCTCCCATTGCTTGCACGCAAACACCATTTGGAGAAATTCGAGTCATGGACAGCGAGAGCTCTTGCACCTTTATGTTTATGCTTTGCTAGAATTAATACTAAGACTCTTGACTTGAATTGCACATCTTACACATTTTACTTTGAAGTTCTTATATGTGTGTTAGCATGTCACCACAGAAATTATCAGTGTTATCATTTACCTACTCGAGGACGAGTACGAATTAAGCTTGGCGATGTTGATACGTCCCAAACGTAGCTATAATTTTTGCTTGTTCCATGCGCTTTTATGTGACATTGCTACATGTTTTTCTACACTTTTATACCATTTTACACATATTTGGACTAACCTACTAACTCAGTGCACACAGTGCCAGTTCCTGTCTGTTGATGTCTTTAGTTGCAGTGATTTTCCCCAAGTTAAAATGCTAGAAAAATTCCGGAAAAATCATAATAAAAATCAGCGTCAAGGAACCTTCTGGAGCCACCAAAGGAGAGCCGGAGGGGGGCGACTCCCTCCCAGGCGGCCAGGTGGCGCGGCCCCACCCTTGGCTGCGCCACCAGGGCGCCTGGGAGGTGGGCCCCACCTCTGGTGCCCCCCTTCGGCCTATTTTTACCCCTTGTCGCAGAAACCCTCGAGATGAAGCTCGTATCGTGAATTACATCTATGTTCCGCTGCCGCCGCGCTTCCAAGATTGGGAGCACGAAAAGACCTCTTCCCGGCATCCTGCCGGAGGGAGGATTGACCTCTGGGGACCTCTCCACCACCATGGACGCCTCCCGGATGTGCCGTGAGTAGTCTACCTTGTTCCATGGGTCCATGACCAGTAGCTATCTGATCTCTTCTCTCCACCCTTGTTCTTCAATGTTTAGACCTTGCGAGCTGCCCTACATGATCAAGGCACCTATGTAATTTTCCTGTTGTTGCTATGCTATGTTTGCTAGGATCCGATGGATTATGAGATTATGTTCATATCGTGATGAGTTATATATTTAGTTTACCTTTTATATTGAGAAGTAACATTATGAATTTTAAGCAATTGGATAATGAACACGTTGCCCAAGCTTGGGAATGTATGAAATCTCTTGTTAAGAAATGACCTACACATGGTTTGACTACCTGCATGGTTATCCAGACTTTTTATGGTGGCTTGAACTTTACCACGCGGAACCTGTTAGATTCGGCCGCGGGAGGAACCTTTATGTCAACTACACTTGGTGCTCCCACAAAGCTTCTCGATGAGATGATGACCAATTATTCCAAAGGGCACACCGAACGCGCTCCAACAGGTAGGAAGGCAAACTCTGTCGAGGAGATTACCTCCCTAAATGAAAAAGTTGACTTGATTATGTCTCTACTTACCAAGCAACCCTCTATTGATCCTCATGATGTTCGTTTAAATTCTTTGGTTTCACAGGAACAAGTAGATGTGAATTTTATTGCTAGAAACAACTTCAACAACAATGCTTATAGGGTAATTTTGCTATCAATCCTAGACCGTTTCCATCCAACTATGGGAACAACAAAACTTATCCTGGCAACAACTCCTATAATCCAACTTACAAGGAAACATACCTACCTAGCTATGAGAAATTGGTAGAAATAGAGAAGGCTACTAAGAATTATATGCACACCCAGTTTGAACAAAACAAAGTCTTCTCTATGAAATTAGGTGAGCACATTGCCATTTTGCAAAACATTAGTAAACAACTTGAGAGCCTGAACAGTGAGATTTCTAATCTCCAAACTAGACTTACCGCCACTGAAACCTATGTTTCAAATATGTCCCACACACAATATACCTTGATAAATCAAATGGCGGCCAAACCGGAAATTATCCCTATGGAAGAAGATAGAATTAAGAGCCTTCCTACACACCACACAGTTGCTACTATACAAATTTTTGAGGACACCCAAACTATTAGCACCCAACACACTCCTAGTCCCATTGGACCTATTAATGGTGATGCTAATACCTCAAACGTAGAATAAGAAACTCCTATGAACATAGAGGGTTTCAAACAAGTGAGCCTAGATGACACCACTACAACCTTTGATAGTAGTGATATTGATTTTGATAGTTTTACACTCTCAGAAGTTATTAGCTTGTTGCACAAAATGTCTAGAGACCCCCACACTAGCACACTAAATCTTCCTTCACGAAGCATATCACTAATGCTCTCATCAAATCTAGGGAGGAGAAGCTTAGAATAGAAGCTTCCATACCTAGGAATATAGATGATGGTTGGGATCCTATGATAAAAATTAAATTGAATAACATCGCTTACTATGCTTTATGTGATGTTGGAGCTAGTACCCCCGTTATGCCCACAAGAATGTATGACCTGTTTGAATTGAAACCTTTTGATCCTTGTTCTTTTGGTGTTCGTCTCGTTGATTCTTACGTAAAGAAACCTTTGGGGAATATTGACGATGTTCTCATCATTGTCAATGACAATTATGTTCCCGTTGATTTTATTATTATGGACATAGAGTGTGAACCTTTATGTCCAATTATTTTGGGACGTCCTTTTCTACACACCTTTGGTGCTGTTATTGACATGAAAGAGGGGGATATAAAATTTCAATTCACTCTCAAAAAGGGGATGTAACACTTCCCTAGAAATGAAATCAAGTTACCTTTTGAGTCTGTTACGCGGGCTAGCTATTCTCTCTCTCTCTCTTGATAAAACTTGACTCTTCTTTTGCTTTCTGCCTAGCTTAAAGGCGTAAAAGAAAGCGCTTGTTGGGAGGCAACCCAAGATGATTTTACTTCTGTTTTTAGTGGTCTTGATGATTGTTACTACTGTAGCAACATCATTGTATCTTTATTTTAAAGCTTTGTGCCAAGTTTAGCCTCTTATGATAAGGGAAGCAAAAGTTGTGATATGCTGTCCAGAAAACAGATTCTGTCTTCGTCACGGAAAAAATAAAAAAAATCACCAGTTCATCTTTTTTATCTGAGTTTATTACACAACATGCTCTATACAATTGTGAAACTTTTGTATGTTCTGAGTTTTTTGATTTGAGTTGCTGAAGTACCCCAAAACAATTCTTTACTACCCGTTGCTCTGTTTTTCACAGATTCTGCCACGTTTTGCCTTTCTTCACTTTTAAAAACCTTAAGATTTCTTTTTCTTTGCAAAAACCTTTTGTAAATCTTGAGAAACAATAGCTCTTCAAGAATATCTTTATTTCCAGTGGAGAAAAATTATTTCATTAAGGGTACTAACCTCTCTAATCAGCTTATGATGAGTTATGTATGAAGGGAGTTTTCAAGTGTGCGAGGGAAGATGATGAAAGAATATCCGGGAGTGTCAAACACTCAAGCTTGGGGATGCCCCCATGCATCCCCAATAAATATTCAAGGAGACTCAAGCGTCTAAGCTTGGGGATGCCCCCGTTCATTTCCTTCTCCATCAACAATCATCAGTTCGTCCTTTGTCTCACTATATTTTTATCACTTCATGCGTTATGTGCTATGCTTGGAGCGTCTCGCTCTTAGGTTTCCTTTTTATTTTTCTTTATATTTGCTTGTTGTTCATAACAAGTTAGACCCCAGGTTACTTTGTGTGGGAGGAAACACGCTCCACTTCAATCTAGAACACATCATAGGATTTTTCATGCTTATCTTTCTGCTATTGTGTGTTCTTTATCTTTGGTAGCTACTGCCATGTTTAGTTCAAGTTTTAGTCTTTGTATTTAGCAAGAGCTGTCGGGGGGATAGCCCACAACTAGACCCGGCCTGAAGATTAGAGTCGGCCAGAAGACAGGTCCTGGAGACTAGAGTCGGCTGACATGAGTCACCTCCATGAGTCGGCCTGACAAGAGACTCTCCTCTACAAGATTCGGCAAGACAAGAGACTCTCCTCTACAGGAGTCGGCCAGACAGGAGACTCTCCTCTACAGGAGTCTGCCAGACAGGAGACTCTCCTTACAGGAGTCGGCCAGACATGACACTCTCCTCAACAGGAGCCGGCCAGACAGGAAACGCTCCTCTGCAAGAGTCCACTTAACTTGGAAGATTACAAGACTTAGAGTAGGACTCGGATTGATATCCGACTTGTAATACAAGATGAGACTAGTTTGTATCAGAATAGGACTCTACATGTAAGATTCCCCTTCCACCTATATAAGGAGGGGTAGGGCGCCCATAGAGGCCAAGTCCACCAGAGTAGGCTTTCTCCATAAGATTAGGCTTTCGCCATGAGAGTAGGCTTTCGCCAAAGTAGGCTTCCGCCAAAGTAGGCTTTCGCCAAAGTACAACTGTAAGAGAGTCGGCAACACGTCGGCGACTCCCTGCAAGCAAAGGAATAAGACCTGGCCACAAACAGCATGTAGGTTCTTTACCGGACGATGTTTCACGCGTCCTGAAGCTGTATAAAATCACGTTTTCTCTCTCTGTGATGTTCTTCTTCCTCCTACACTCATAGCAAAGGCCCCATAATCAAGTTCTCTCATGAGGACATCTGCCGTGACTTTCCCACGACAGTTGGCGCCCACCGTGGGGCTACGCACAAGTGTGTCGTCATCTTGGAATAAATCCTCATAGGGATCGAGAAACTCATGATCGTCCGGACGAAGAAGAAGCGACACGAACAAATCTACATCAACAAGTCGACGATCCACCGACTCTGGCAGGACTCGATCTGACCTAGGTGCATTGCAACCCTGGTTTCTTCAACATCTACATCAAGCTCATTAAGAAAACAAGAAAAAAATTCGAGCACGCGACTCGAAACTCGACTACAACATTGACCCTCGCGCACAGCTTATACGTCCCAAACGTATCGTTAATTTCTGCTTGCTCCATGCATGTTTTGTGTGATATTGCTATGATCTAGATACACTTTCATACACTTTTGATCATATTTGGACTAACCTATTAACTCAGTGCACCCCAGTGCCAGTTTCTGTTTTCTGCTGTTTTTCTATTTCAGTTTTCCCCCATATTAAAAGTGCACCAAAAATTCGGGAAAAATAAGATAAAAATCAGCATGAAGGAACCTTCCAGAGTCCTGAAGGGGGACCAGGTGAGACCGACCAGGGCCCCAGGTGCCTAGTTGGCGCGGCCTAGGGCTTGGCCGCGCCAAGGCGCCTGGACCCCTGGTGGCCGCCTGGCTACCCCCCTTCGCCTAAATATCTCCCATGACGTGAATCTTCCGAAGACATAACCCTTTTTCTCGATCTCGCCTCTATTCCGCCACCGCCGCTCTTCCATGATCGGGAGCACCAGTAGACCCCTTCCCGGCACCCTGCCGGAGGGAGGATCGACCTCCGGGAGCTTCCCCTCCACCATTGATGCTTCCCGGATGTGCCGTGAGTAGTTCCCTTTGGACCATGGGTTCGTGATCAGTAGATATGTGATGTTCTCCTCCCCTCTTTGTTCTTCATGGTTTAGACCTCGTGAGCTGCCCTACATGATTGAGGCACATATGTAATCTTTCTTCTTTTGCTATTATGAGTTTGATGGGATCTGATGGATTATGAGATTATGTTCAGATTGTGATAGAGTAATATATTTGGTTCTTATCTTTTATATTTTTGTTCCTAAGTAATTCTTGCATGTTCTCCGTTGCTGTTCATTGCTTTGGCCAAGTAGTAGGTAGTAACTCCAAGAGGGAACGTTATGCTCGATTGTGGGTTCATGCCCCCTGATGACACTCTTGAGTGATAGAAACATGAGTCTAGGGGATGTGTTGTTGCCACAAGGGGGAAAACAATGGTGCTTGTAACCGCGGTTGCAAGGATTGTCTACTTTACGCAAAGTTCTTTTTAATGCAGTTGTCTGTTGCTTTGGGTTTACACTTTGGGTGGGGGTCGCAACTTAATACCGGCGAGATGTTCTAGATAGATATCTCAAGGTGGATGATTAGTAGTAGATGCAGATGGATTTCGGTCTACTTATTTTGGTGTAGTCCCCATGCTTTTGAGACTCTTCCTTTCTTTGTAGCATAGGTTAGCATTGCAGTGCATTTATAATCCTGTCAACTTCCCATCTGTAATTTGTTTACCTCGCATAGCAGTTTTATCGTATTTTGGGAGAGAGACATCACTAGTGAACATCACGGGACACCGGTCCATATTCTTATCATAGTTTACACGCTCATTTACTTTTCTTCTTTTACTTTTAGTTGCTATAATTATCATTATCCCTTGTGTTTTGGTCCTTTGTAAACAACAAGACCGGAGAGATGGACAACCTCTCGGAACTTCGTTGGGAGAAAAGTTATTTGTGTTGTGTGCATGTCCAGGTCAAGGAAGCAACGTTTGTCGTAAACGGTGCCATTATTTTCTTGCCACCTACTTATCATTGCTGGAGTCCTACGGGAGACAAACCCTATCCTCTATATAGGGAAAATTTGCTTCTATCCTACATCTCACCTTCCACTTGGGGTAACCAACGAAGGGCGAGAAACCATTATCATCATCTCGTACATCAAGAAAATTTCTGGCGCCGTTGCCAGGGACTCCGAGTGATAAGATAGGGGAGTTGCCCACTAACTTTTAGCTTTACTTTTTAGTCTTGTTAGTTTACCTTTCAGTTTTTATCTTTGTGTCCTATACCAAAAATTACAAAAAAATCTGCCACACTTGCTGCTACTATATGTTCCACTGAAAACACCAATTTTTGTGACTTCACTAGTCACAACAACAAAGACTTTATCTGCACTCCTATTGCCACACCTGCCACTTCAGCTACATCTAATGAAATTAAACCTGCTTTGCTAAACCTTGTTATGAGAGATCAATTCTCTGGTGCTGGAGAGGCTGCTGCTTTACACTTGAGTAATTTTGTTGAATTATGTGATATGCAAAAGTATAAAGAAGTAGAAGGTGATGTTGTTAAGCTCAATCTTTTTTCCTTTCTCTTTGAGGGAAGGAGCTAAAATCTGGTTTCAATCTTTGCCTAGGAATAGCATAGATTATTGGGATAAGTGCAAAGATGCTTTTATTGGAAGTATTACCCACCTTATAAAATTATCCAATTGAGAAGTAACATTATGAATTTTAAGCAATTGGATAATGAACACGTTTCCCAAGCTTGGGAACGTATGAAATCTCTTGTTAAGAAATGCCCTACACATGGTTTGACTACCTGGATGGTTATCCATACTTTTTATGCAGGCTTGAACTTTACCTCGCGGAACCTGTTAGACTCGGCCGCGGGAGGAACCTTTATGTCAACTACACACTTGGTGCTGCCACAAAGCTTCTCGATGAGATGATGACCAATTATTCCCAATGGCACACCGAACGCGCTCCAACAGGTAGGAAGGTAAACTCTATCGAGGAGATTACCTCCCTAAACGAAAAAGTTGACTTAATTATGTCTCTACTTACCAAGCAACCCTCTATTGATCCTCATGATGTTCCTTTAAATTCTTTGGTTGCTCAAGAACAAGTAGATTTGAATTTTATTGCTAGAAACAACTTCAACAACAATGCTTATAGGGGCAATTTTGCTAGCAATCCTAGACCGTTTCCATCCAACTATGGGAACAACAACACCTACCCTAGCAACAAGAACCCCACTTCTGAACTAGAAAGTATGCTTAGAGACTATATCACTACCCAAAAGGCCTTCAACAAGAATGTAGAAGAAAAGTTGGCTAAATTAGATAATCTTTGTTTTAAGGTAGACAGCTTAGCCCTTGACGTTGAGATGTTGAAAATTAGAACCTCTCCCCTTGAGGAGAGGAAGGCCACTCCTATTAATGCTATCCAATTACAAATTAATGAAAATATTAGCATGATGGATAAACTTAAAGAAAGATGGGCTAGAGAAAAAGAGGAAGAGGATAGAATTAAGAGCCTTCCTACACACCACACAGTTGCCACTATCCAAATTGTTGAGGATACCGAAACTATTAGCACCCAATGCACTCCTCGTCCCATAGGACCTATTAATGGTGATGCTAATACCTCAACCGTAGAAGAAGAAACTCCTATGAATATAGAGGGTTACAAACAAGTGAGCCTAGATGACACTACTACCACCATTGATAGTAGTGATATTGATTTTGATAGGTGCACCCTCTCAGAAGTTATTAGCTTGTTACACAAAATGTCTAGAGACCCCCATACTAGCACACTTAATCTTGCCTTCACGGAGCATATCACAAATGCTGTCATCAAAGCTAGGGAGGAGAAGCATAGGATAGAAGCTTCCATACCTAGGAAGCTAGATGATGGTTGGGACCCTATGATTAAAATTAAATTAAATAACTTCTCTTGCTATGCTTTATGTGACGTTGGAACTAGTACCTCCGTCATGCCCAAAAGAATGTATGATATGTTTGAATTGAAACCTTTTGATTCTTGTCCTTTTGGTGTTAGTATTGTTGATTCTTCTGTAAAGAAACCTTTGGGGAAGATCGAAGATGTTCTTACCATTGTCAATGACAATTATGTTCCCGTTGATTTTATTATGACGGATATAGAGTGTGAACCTTTATGTCCAATTATTTTGGGACGTCCTTTTCTTTGCACCGCTGGTTCCGTTATTGACATGAAAGAGGGGAATATAAAATTTCAATTCCTCTCAAAAAGGGGATGGAACACTTCCCTAGAAAGAAAATCAAGTTACCTTTTGAGTCCGTTACACGGGCTAGCTATTCTCTTTCTCTTGATTAAACTTGATTCTTCTTTTGCCCTATGCCTAGCTTAAAGGCGTAAAAGAAAGCGCTTGTTGGGAGGCAACCCAAGATGTTTTTACTTATGTTTTTAGTGGTCTTGATGATTGTTACTACTGTAGCAACATCATTGTATCTTTATTTTCAAGCTTTGTGCCAAGTTATAGCCTCATATGACACGGGAAGAAAAAGTTGTGACATGCTGTCGAGAAAACAGATTATGTCTTCGTGACGGGAAAAATCGGGTAAAATCACCAGTTCATCGTTTTGAGTTGAAATTTTTATACATCGTGCTCTATACAATTGCGGAACTTTGGTATGTTCTGAGTTTTTTATTTGAGTTGCAGAAGTGCCCCGAAAAAATTCTCTACTATCTGCTATTCTATTTTTCACAGATTCTTCCACGTTTTGTCTCTCCTTACTTTTGCAAACCTTAAGCTTGCTTTTTCTTTGCAAAAACCTTTAGTTAATCTTGAGAAACAGTATCTATTCAAGAATATCTTTATATCAAGTGGGGAATAATTATTTTATTAAGGGTACTAACCTCTCTAATCAACTTATGATGAGTTATGTATGAAGGGAGTTTTCAAGTGTGCGATGGAAGATGATGAAAGAAGATCCGGGAGTGTCAAGCGCTCAAGCTTGGGGATGCCCCCATGCATCCCCAATAAATATTCAAGGAGACTCAAGATTCTAAGCTTGGGGATCCCCCTGTGCATCCCTTCTCCATCAACAATCATCAGTTCATCCTTCGGCTCACTATATTTTTATCACTTCATGTGTTATGTGCTATGCTTGGAGCGTCTCGCTCTTAGGTTTTATTTTTAGTTTTCTTTAGCTTTGCTTTCTGTTCATAACAAGTTAGACCCCGTATTAATTTGTGTGGGCGAGAAACACACTCCACTTTCAAAATATAGAACACATCATAAGAGTTTTCATGCTTATCTTTTTGCTGTTGTGTGTTCTTTACCTTTTCATAGCTAATGACATGTTTAGTTTTAGTTTTAGTTTTAGTTTGTCTTTAGCAAGAGCCTTGGATTTTGTTTAGTTTTTTGCTGGAACTATCTTTAGTTTTCATGTTTATCTTGTTAAGAGATTTGGTTGTTGCACCGAGTTGTGTCTTGTCTTGAAAGTAGGTAATTGAGGTTTCTATTTAATTTTAGTAGTACCTTGAAATAGTTTTGAGGCATTGATGTGAGTAATGTTTGAACTTTTGGTGTCAAGAGCTCTAGCCTATTAGTGATAGGTGTCGTATTTTGGGCAATCCGTGTTTATTTTCAAAACCTACAAAACTAGTTGAGAACTCTAGCTGCTAGATGGATCGCTAATCAATGGAGGGATCGAATATTAGAGTACACTCACGTACCATGAGTCGAGGATGAGCAAGGATAACCAAACCCCCATACACTCCTTCTCGGGGTACTTGTATCTTTGTGAACCTCCTTATTAGATTGAGAGTTACCGATAATAAGTGCATGAGTTCTTCGGACTAATGTAAGTATTGAAAGTTGACACTTCCACCTCCTCATATTTGCTAGCCTCTCCAGTGCCGTGCATTGCCTTCTTCTCACTCCGAGAGTTGGCGTCCACCTTCGCCGGTACATCCAAACCCTTGGCATGATACGCTCTGTCATCATAAACCTCCTTATATCCTTCCTCAAAACAGCCACCATACCTACCTATCAAGGAATTTTCATAGCCTTTCCGAGATATATTTCCATGCAACATCCACCTCTTCATGACTTGATCTTCATGTCATACATGTTCCTGCTACACTAGCAGCGGCATACATTGCATACATCATGATAGCTACGTCTTCTTTAAGATTTGAGTACCTTGTAAAGTGTGAAAGATCTTCTATTCCCTCTTGTAAATTAGAGTGTTGCCCTTAAGTGAGGAAAAGATCCCAAAGTGGACAAAATAAAAGATCCCAATGAGGAAAAAATGAGAGTTAAATAGAAAGATCCATTGAGGCCACCAAAAAAATACAAAAAAAAGAAAAAAAAGAAAAAAAAATAAAAAGAGAGAAATGGGCAACACTACTATCCTTTTGAAAGATCCACACTAGTACTCCCTCTTATCCTTGTACTCCATAGAGATGATCATTCATGCATATAGCTATGTGGGGACCTTCACACTATAGAACTTGGCTTGCATATTCCAAGGATGAGCATTCTCAAAAGAGCTCTAGGTCTTCATAAGAGAGTAAGTTAGATGCACCCCCACTAGTTCAATTGGAGAGCTTTTCTTAGCTCATATGTGCATCCGTTGCATGCTAATCCCTACTCCTCACATCATATCTATCATTTGTCCTTCTCGCCTATGATTTTCCTCATTGATGTGAGCCTTTCTCATCCTTTTTTGTCTTCCTCCTCTTCCGTACTTCTCTCTTTGCCATCCTAAGTGTAAACTCTCGTGCTTAAGCTCATCCATTGCATCAGTGCTAAAAATATTGAAAAAGGAGTGGATCAAATTGACTTGTACCTGGCTAGTGGTCTGGGGACGAGTCAAGATAAGATTCCATAGAAGACCAAGTGTGAAACTTTAGTAGTTTGAGTTCTCAACACAAAAATACTTTTTTCTCGAATTCCCTATCCCTCTTCTTGCACGCAAACACCATTTGGAGACATCCGAGTCACGGACAGCGAGAGCTCTTGCAACTAATGTTCTTTTGTTACCTGTTTCAATGCTCTTGCAACTAATGTTATGACTTGAATTTAATCACATACCTTGATTGCTTTACTTTTAAAAGTTCTTATATGGTTGCTAGCATGTCACCACAGAATTTATGCTTGTTATCATTTACCTACTCGAGGACGAGCAGGAATTAAGCTTAGGGATGTTGATACGTCCCAAATGTATCGATAATTTCTTCTTGCTCCATGCATGTTTTGTGTGATATTGATATGATCTAGATACACTTTCATACAGTTTTGATCATATCTGCACTAACCTATTAACTCAGTGAACCCCAGTGCCAGTTTCTGTTTTCTGCTGTTTCTCTATTTCAGTTTTCCCCCGTATTAAAAGTGCTCCAAAAATTCGAGAAAAATCAGATAAGAAATCAGCGTGAAGGAACCTTTCGGAGTCCCGAAGGGGGACCAGGTGGGACCCACTAGGGCCCCAGGCGCCTAGCTGGCCAGGGGGGCGCCTGTACCCCTGGATGCCCCCCTGGATGCCCCCCTTTTCCTATATATCTCCCGTGACGTGAAACTTCCGAAGACAGAACCCTTTTTCTCGATCTCGCCTCTGTTCCGCCGCCGCCACGCTTCCAAGGTCGGGATCACCGTCAGGACCCTTCTCGGCACCCTGATGGAGGGAGGATCGACCTTCGGGAGCTTCCCCTCCACCATGGACGCTGGCCGGATGTGCCGTGAGTAGTTTCCTTTTGACCTTGGGTCCGTGATCAGTAGCTATGTGATGTTCTCCTCCCCTCTTTGTTCTTCATAGTTTAGACCTCGTGAGCTGCCCTACATGATCGAGGCACATATGTAATCATTTTGCTTTTTCTATGCTGAGTTTGATGTGATCTGATGGATTATAAGATTATATTCAGATTGTGATAGAGTAATATATTTGGTTCTTATCTTTTATATTTTTGTTCCTAAGTAATTCTTGCATGGTCTCCGTTGCTGTTCATTGATTTGGCCAAGTAGTAGGTAGTAACTCCAAGAGGGAAAGTTATGCTCGATTGTGGGTTCATGCCCCCTGATGACACGCTTGAGTCTAGGGGATGTGTTGTTGCCACAAGGGGGAAAACAACGGTTCTTGTAACCGCGGTTGCAAGGATTGTTTACTTTACACAAAATTATTTTTAATGCATTTGTCTGTTGCTTTGGGTTTACATTTGGGGTGGGGCTCAGAACTTAATACCAGCGAGATGTTCTGGATATATATCTCAAGGTGGATGATTAGTAGTAGATGCAGATGGATTTCGGTCTACTTATTTTGGTGTACTTCTCATGCTTTTGAGCCTCTTCCTTTCTTTGTAGCATAGTTAGCATTGCGGTGCGTTTATAATCCTGTCAATTTCCCATCTGTAATTTTTTTACCTCACATAGCAGTTTTATCGTCTTTTGGGAGAGAGACATCACTAGTGAATATCACGGGACCCCGGTCCATATTCTCATCATAGTTTACACGCTCATTTACTTTTCTGCTTTTACTTTCAGTTGCTATCATTATCATTATCCCTTGTGTTTTGATCCTTTGTAAACCACAAGACCGGAGAGATTGAAAACCTCTCTGAAATTTGTTGGGAGCAAAGTTATTTGTGTTGTGTGCAGGTCCAGGTCAAGGAAGCAACGTTTGTCGTAAACAGTGCCATTGTTTTCTTGCCACCTACTTATCATTGCTGGAGTCATACGGGAGACAAACCCTATCCTCTATGTAGTGGAAATTTTCTGCTATCCTACATCTCACCTTCCACTTGGCGTAACCAACGAAGGGCGAGAAACCATTATCATCATCTCGCAAATCAGCAGCTCGCAGGACAGAAAAAACATCCGCATTGTAGACGCTCCAGGAGGTGACTCAGAACTCATATTGAAGATCCCGTTGGTGAAACGATTGTAAATTCTGTTGGTTACAAGCTGTTAAAATTTCAGCCAATTCCAATGGTTAGATCTCCCTGACCGACTCCTAGACTGAAGATCTATCGAAATCGGGCGGAACTCCGCACGACTTCAGAAAAAACAATCCCGAGGATGACTCGTACATCAATTTGAAGATCCCTTCGGCAGAAAGTTGCCGGATATAATCCTTTGGCACCAGAAAAAAATTCAGGAAATTTCAATGGTTAGATCTCCGTGACCGACTCCCGCACTAAAACCCGTTTTTGGATCTAGGCAAGATCGCGAAATCCAACTACAATTTTAGCACAAATTTTCATCGGTTTGCACCCGGGCATTGCGACAACTACTGTTCGAGCAAAATTATTAGACACATATGTGTCTTCTTCCAACCGTTTGGCCGTCGCTATCAGTAGCTCGATATATGTGTCAAACTATCAACCACTGACTCCTACGAAGATCAGTCACAACCTCACCACGGTTGCCTTCTATGGTTCTCTGGGTTTTTCTCTACATCATCAGATCAATGCTTGTTTATTTATCAATCCACATACATGGAGTCCGTAGCCATCTCCTCAATTCGACTCAAGACTCGGGGGCTACACCTCCTACATGATCCATTAGAGATGGAGATATATTATTTTTCAACGACGGATTATAATTGACCATCACAAATTTTGGTCCATTAATTTCGATGGTAAAATCCTGGCTTAGATTCCAGTTCATTGAAACAACTTCCGGCTCTCTTCGTGAATTTCAGTTTATTGAAAATCCCGGCTTCCTTCATGAGTTCCGTCTTACTGGAAAATCTTGGCTCAACAATGAGATTCCGGTTCATCCAAAATTCCGGCTCCTTGACGAGTTCTGACTCATTTAAAATTCCGGATCCTCAATGATTCCCGGCTCATAAAAAAAATCCGGCTCCTCGATGAATTCCGGTTCATCGGAAATTCTGGCTCCTTTATGGATCCAGGATCATTACAAATTACTGGCTTCTCAAGAAATCTCGGTAAGACTCGACATATCTGGAACCCAGAATTTTTCATTTTATGCATTGCACCTTTATTGTCATATCATGATGCATTTCCTAATTAGATCTTCATCGCAAACAGGCTCTCGCCATAAAGTCGATCTCCATCGCAATAGTCTCTTGCCATACTTATTCATAGAGTCGACTCTCATCATGATTGACTTTTCTCGATATATTCATATCTCATCATATACATCGCATCATATTGCATCAATTACATATTTTTACATCTTTTTCTCAGAGACCTGGGGGCTTGATCAACCCTCTATCGTCACTGAGCATGTATATTGCTTTGATAAGGCAAATCGGGTGAGCTCAATGATACTCATCGACTCCTACCAGAAAAGCCGGCATATATATGTAAAACTTCACATGTGCTTGCTTTGGTCGAAACTTTGGGGTTTACATAAAACACCTATCGAATTTCGTCCTAAGAGCCAGGCACGCTAGTCATTGAAAAGCCGGGTCTACAGAGATGTTTCGACTCCTGAACCAATAATCTCTCTCAACGCGAGAATATGAGGTCTAAGTCGGCTTCT
Source organism: Bromus sterilis (assembly GCA_950022295.1). Lineage (NCBI taxonomy): Eukaryota > Viridiplantae > Streptophyta > Magnoliopsida > Poales > Poaceae > Bromus > Bromus sterilis. The sequence goes on along the minus strand of OX465598.1, from coordinate 247,547,508 downwards.
ACTAGCCTCTTCATAAAATCATCATAGCATACTTTCTTTTCTATCATTTCATATGTCATAAAACTATGCATAAAATATGAGCATTAACCTGTGTGACTCGGTATGACACAAAGATGCTCATACCGACTCATGGGGACTATAGCTCGAATTTCTCTCTGACTCGACATGACACAGAGATGCTCATATCGATTCATGGGGACTATACCTTCTGCATTGCATCTTCTGCATTTATATGTCGACTTCTGTCGCACCGGCTCTCGCCATATATATAAGTCGACACTTGTCGCACTGACTCTTGCCATATAAAATATATAAGTCGACTTTCGTCGCACTGGCTCTCGCCACATTCAGATGCTCATACCGACTTGGAGTTGGCACACATTATTCTGGGCTGCTGAAGGAAACATATTCCAGCACTCGAAGGGCCACTCTATTTGGAAGCTGGGAACACAACCCATCATATCATATCTCCCGGATTCAGCAAATTCGCATTCATCGGTTTTTATCAGCAAGCAAACATTTGCCGGCTTCAACAAAAATTGTCGGATTTGGCATATAATACTTACCGACTTCAGATAACAAGCAAGAAATTTTAAGTCCAAGGTTGCTGCAGGAAAGAAAACCCGGCACTTGGGGGCTACACAAGCATGACTATTTTATATACGAACTCCAAGTCATCACGAGATGATAAGCTCGGAGCTTGGGGGCTATAGGTGATACGGACATAAAATTGCCCGAAAATTTTTCCCGAGTCTTTTGACAAGACACGGAAGAGCAAAAAGCAACTTTTAACTCAAACATGGAAGAGCTCAAAATTGAATCTTATCGGGTTCATTGACATGAATCAGTGGAGCTAGCCGGCCTAATGGTTTGGCCTCCAGACCCGGTCTTTACCCTAACTATTCATTATACTGAAAGTTTACCATGGACGCGCACCCATCGTTCTCTTCTATGACAATCTCATTGCTAAGGAAAAGCAGAGGAAAGATGAAGCCGACGCCAAGATTGCGTCCAAGAAAAACTTGGGGGCTATTGTCAGGGGGATAGCCCACATCTAGACCCAGCCTGAAGACTAGATTCGGCCAGAAGACATGTCCTGCAGACTAGAGTCGGTTGCCATGAGTCACCTCCATAAGTCGGCTGACATGAGTCACCTCCATGAGTTGGCTGACATGAGTCACCTCCATGAGTCGGCTAACATGAGTCATTTCCATGAGTCGGCTGACATGAGTCACCTCCATTAGTCGGCCTAACAAGAGACTCTCCTCTACAAGAGTCGGCAAGAAAGAAGACTCTCCTCTATAGGAGTCGGCTAGATAGGAGACTCTCCTCTATACGAGTCAGCCAGATAGGAGACTCTACTTTCCTGGAGTCGGCCAGACAGGAGACTCTCCTCAACAGGAGTCAGCCAGACAGGAGACTCTCCTCTACAGGAGTCCACTTAACTTGGAATATTACAAGACTTAGAGTAGGACTCTTATTGATATCCGACTTGTAGTACAAGATGAGACTAGTTTGTATACTAATAGAACTCTACATGTAAGCCTCCCCCTTCCACCTATATAAAGAGGGGTAGGGGGCCCATAGAGGCCAAGTCCACCTGAGTAGGCTTTCGCCAGGAGAGTAGGCTTTTGCCATGAGAGTAGGCTTTCTCCAAAGTAGGCTTCCGCCAAAGTAGGCTTTCACCAAAGTACAACTGTAAGAGAGTCAGAGACACGCCGACGACTCCCTGTGAGCAAAGGAATAAGACCTGGCCACAAAAAACATGTAGGGCCTTTATCGGACGATGTTTCCCGTGGCCTGAAGTTGTATAAAATCGCGTTTTCTCTCTTTGTGATATTCTTCTTCCTCGTACACAAGTAGCCAAGGCCCCATAATCAAGTTCTCTCATGAGGACATCTGCCGTGAATTTCCCACGACAAGAGCCATGGATTTTGTTTAGTTTTTTGCTGGAACTCTCTTTAGTCTTCATGTTTATCTTGTTAAGCGAGTTGGTTGTTGCACTGAGTTGTGTCTTGTTTTGAAGTAGGTAATTGAGGTTGCTATTTAATTGTAGTAGTAACTTGCAATAGTTTTGAGGTATTGTTGCGAGTAATGTTTGAACTTTTGGTGTCAAGAGCTGTAGCCTATTAGTGATAGGTGTCCTATTTTGGGCAATCTGTGTTTATTTTCAAAACCTACAAAACTAGTTGAGAACTCTAGCTGCTAGATGGATTCCTAATCTTTTGAGGGATCGGATATTACAGTACACTCACGTACCATGAGTCGAGGATGCGCAAGGATAACCAAACCCCCATACACTCCTCCTCAGGGTACTTGTCTCTTTGTGAACCTCCTCATTAGATTGAGAGTTGCCGATAATAAGTGCATGAGTTCTTCGGACTAATGGAAGTATTGAAAGTTGACACTTCCACCTTCCCATATTTGCTAGCCTCTTTGGTACCGTGCATTGCCTTTTCTCATTCCAAGAGTTGGCGCCTACCTGCCGGTGCATCCAAACCCTTGGCATGATACGCTCTGTCATCATAAAACTCTTTATATCTTTCCTCAAAACAGCCACCATACCTACCGGTCAAGGCATTTCCATAGCCTTTTCGAGATATATTGCCATGCAACATCCACCTTCTCATGAATTGATCTTCATGTCATACATGTTCCTACTACACTGGCAGATGCATACATTTGCATACTTTATAATAGCTACATCTTCTTTATGTTGAGTACCTTGTAAAGTGTGAAGATCTTCTATACTTCTTGTAAAATAGAGTTTTTCCCTTAAGTGAGAAAAAGATCCCAAGGTGGACAAATTTAAAAGATCCCAAAGTGGACAAATGAGAGTTAAATAGAAAGATCCATTGAGGCCACCAAAAAAATAGAAAAAATAGAAAAAAGAAAAAAAAGAAAATAAAAAGAGATAAAGGGGCAACACTACTATTTCTTTTGAAAGATCCACACTCATACTCCCTCTTATCCTTGTACTCCATAGAGATGATCATTATGCATATAGCTATGTGGGGACCTTCATACTATAGAACTTGGCTTGCATATTCCACGGATGAGCCTCCTCAAACGAGCTCTAGGTCTTCATGAGCGAGCAAGTTGGATGCACCCCCACTAGTTCAATTGGAGAGATTTTCTTAGCTCATATGTGCATCCGTTGCATGGAAATCCCTACTCCTCACATCATATCTATCATTTGGCCTTCTCGCCTATGATTTTCCTCATTGATGTGAGCCTTTCTCATCCTTTTTTGTCTTCCTCCTCCTCCGTACTTCTCTCTTTGCCATACTAAATGTCAACTCTCGTGCTTAAGCTCATCCATTGCTTGAGTGCTCAAAATATTGAAAAAGGAGTGGATCAAATTGACTTGTACCTGGCTAGTGGTCTGGGGACGAGTCAAGATAAGATTTCAGAAAAAGACCAAGTGTGAATCTTTAGTAGACTGAGTTCTCAACAAATAAATATTTTTCTCGTATTCCCTATCCCCCTTCTTGCACGCAAACACCATTTGGAGACATTCGAGTCACGGACATCGAGAGCTCTTGCACCTAAAGTTATTTTGTTACCTGTTTCAATGCTAATATAGACTCTTGCATGTTATGACTTGAATTGAATCTCTAACCTTGATTGCTTTAATTTTGAAAGTTCTTATATGGTTGCTAGCATGTCACCACAAAAATTATGCTGTTATCATTTACCTACTCGAGGACGAGCAGGAATTAAGCTTGGGGATGTTGATACGTCCCAAACGTATATATAATTTCTGCTTGCTCCATGCATGTTTTGTGTGATTTTGCTATGATCTAGATACACTTTCATACACTTTTGATCATATTTGGACTAACTTATTAACTCAGTGCACCACAGTGCCAGTTCCTATTTTCTGCTGTTTTTCTATTTCAGGTTCCCCCCATATTAAAATATTTCACGTTTCCCCCATATTAAAAGTGCTCCAAAAATTCGGGAAAAATCAGATAAAAAATCAGCGCAACGGAAGATTCTGGAGTCCCGAAGGAGGACCAGAGGGGACCCACTAGGCTCCAAGCGGCCACCTGGAGCGGACTAGGGCTTGGTCGCGCCACGGGGGCGCCTGGACGCTTGGTGGCCCTCCTGGCTGCCCCCTTCGCCTATATATTCTCCCTGACGCGAAACCTCCGAAGGCAGAACCCTTTTTCGCGATCTTGCCTCTATTCCGCCGCCGCCTGCTTGGTGTGCGATGTGATGATAGTGATTTCTCGCCCTTCGTTGGTAAACCCCAAGAGGAAGGCGTGATGTAGCACAACAGAAAATTTCCCTCACTAAAGATACCAAGGATTGTCTCCAGTAGGACTCCGGAGATGATAAGTAGGTGTCAGCAGCGCAACTGACGCGGACCTGCACACAGACGCAAATAACTTTGTTCCCAACGAAGTTCAGAGAGGTTGTCAATCTCTCCGGTCTTGTTGTTCACAAAGGATCAAACACAAGGGATAATGATAGCAACTGAAAGTAAAAGCAGAAAAGTAAATGAGTGTGGAAACAGTGATGAGGATATTGACCGGGATACGTGATGTTCACTACTGATGTCTCTCTCCCAAAATACGATAAAACTGCTATGCGAGGTGAACAAATTACAGAAGGGCAATTGACAGGATTATGAACGCACCGCAATGCTAACTATGCTACAAAAGAAAGGAAGAGGCTCAAAAGCATGGGCAAAACGCCAAAATAAGTAGACCAAAATCCAACTGCATCTACTACTAATCATCCACCTTGAGATATCTATCCAGAACATCTCGCTGGTATTAAGTTGCGAGCCCCACCCAAATTGTAAACCCAAAGCAACAGACAACTGCATTAAAAAGCACTTTGCGTAAAGTAAACAATCCTTGCAACCGCGGTTACAAGCACCGTTGTTTTCCCCCTTGTGGCAACAGCACATCCCCTAGACTCATGTTTCTGTCACACAAGCGTGTCATCAGGGGGCATGAACCCACAATCGAGCATAACGTTCCCTCTTGGGGTTACTACCTACTACTTGGCCAAAGCAATAAACAACTACGGAGAACATGCAATAATTACTTAGGAACAAAAATATAAAAGATAAGAACCAAATATATTACTCTATCACAATCTGAACATAATCTCATACTCCATCAGATCCCATCAAACTCAGCATAGCAACAGCAGAAAGATTACAAAAGTGCCTCGATCATGTAGGGCAGCTCATGAGCTCTAAACCATGAAGAACAAAGAGGGGAGGAGAACATCACATAGCTACTGATCACGGACCCATGGTCCAAAGGAAACTACTCACGGTACATCTAGGAAGCATCCATGGTGGAGAGGAGACTCCCGGAGGTCGGCCCTCCCTCCGGCAGGGTGCCGGGAAGAGGTCTGCTGGTGCTCCCGATCTCGGAAGCGCGGCGGCGGCGGAACAGAGACGAGATCGCGAAAAAGGGTTCTCTTCTGAGGGTTTCTCGTCACGGAGAATATATAGGCGAAGGGGGGCAGCCAGGGGGGCCACCAGGGGTCCAGGCGGCCCCCTGGCGTGGCCAGACCCTGGGCGCGCCACCAGGGCGCCTAGGCCCCTGGTGGTGGCCCTCTGGCCCCACTCAGTTTCTTCTGGAAGGTTGTTCTGCGCTGATTTTTTATATGATTTTTCCCGAATTTTTGGATTAATTTTTATATGGGGGAAAACTGAAATAGAAAAACAGCAGAAAACAGTAACTGGCACTGTGGTGCACTGAGTTAATAGGTTAGTCCAAATATGATAAAAAGTGTATGAAAGTGAATCTAGATCATAGCAATATCACACAAAACATGCATGGAGCAAGCAGAAATTATAGATACGTTTTGGACGTATCAACATCCCCAAGCTTAATTCCTGCTCGTCCTCGAGTAGGTAAATGATACTAGCATAATTTCTGTGGTGACATGCTAGCAACCATATAAGAACTTTGGAAAGTAAAGAAATCAAGGTTAGAGATTCAATTCAAGTCATAACATGCAAGAGTCTATATTAGCATTGAAACAAGTAACAAAAGAACATTAGGTGCAAGAGCTCTCGCTGTCCGTGACTCGAATGTCTCCAAATGGTGTTTGCGTGCAAGAAGGGGGATAGGGAATACGAGAAAAATATTTATTTGTTGAGAACTAAATCTACTAAAGTTTCACACTTGGTCTTTTTCTGGAATCTTATCCTGACTCGTCCCCAGACCACTAGCCAGGTACAAGTCAATTTGATCCACTCCTTTTTCAATATTTTGAGCACTCATGCAATGGATGAGCTTAAGCACGAGAGTTGACACTTAGGATGGCAAAGAGAGAAGTACGGAGGAGGAGGAAGACAAAAAAGGATGAGAAAGGCTCACATCAATGAGGACAATCATAGGCAAGAGATGTCAAAGGATAGATAGGATGTGAGGAGTAGGGATTGCCATGCAACGGATGCACATATGAGCTAGGAAGCTCTCCAATGAAACTAGTGGGGGTGCATCTAACTTGCTCGCTCATGAAGACCTAGAGCTCGTTTGAGGAGGCTCATCCTTGGAATATGCAAGCCAAGTTCTATAGTGTGAAGGTCCCCACATAGCTATATGCATAATGATCATCTCTATGGAGTACAAGGATATAGAGGGAGTACTAGTGTGGATCTCTCAAAAGGATAGTAGTGTTGCCCCTTTCTCTCTTTTTATTTCTTTTTCTCTTTTTTCTATTCTTTTGTATTTTTTTGTGACCTCAATGGCTCTTTCTATGTAACTGTCATTTGTCCTCTTTGGGATCTTTTATTGTGTCCACTTTGGGAGCTTTTCCTCACTTAAGGGCAACACTCTATTTTACAAGAAGGTATAGGAATTCTTTCACACTTTACAAGGTACTCAAAATCATAAAGAAGATGTAACTATCATGATGTATGCAATGTATGTCGTTGCCAGTGTAGCAGGAACATGTATGACATGAAGATCAAGTCATGAAGAGGTGGAAATTGCATGGCAATATATCTCGGAAAGGCTATGGAAATTCCTTGATAGGTAGGTATGGTGGCTGTTTTGAGGAAAGAAATAAGGAGGCTTATGATGACAGAGCGTATCATGCCAAGGGTTTGGATGTACCGGCGAAGGTGGACACCAACTCTCGGGGTAAGAAGAAGGCAATGCACGACACGAGAGAGGCTAGCAAAATATGGGAAGGTGGAAGTATCAACTTTCAATACTTACATCAGTCCGAAGAACTCATGCACTTATTATCGGTAACTCTCAATCTAATAAGGAGGTTCACAAAGAGACAAGTACCCCGAGGAGGAGTGTATGGGGGTTTGGTTATCCTTGCGCATCCTCGACTCATGGTACGTGAGTGTACTCTAATATTCGATCCCTCCAAAGATTAGTGATCCATCTAGTAGTTAGAGTTCTCAACTAGTTTTTGTAGGTTTTGAAAATACACACGGATTGCCCAAAATACGACATCTATCACTAATAGGCTAAAGCTCTTGACACCAAAAGTTCAGACATTACTCACATCAATACCTCAAAACTATTGCAAGTTACTACTAGAATTAAATAGCAACCTCAATTACCTACTTCCAAGACAAAACACAACTCAGTGCAACAACCAACTCTCTTAACATGATAAACATGAAAACTAAAGAAAGTTCCAGCAACAAACTAAACAAAAGCCAAGGCTCTTGCTAAAGACAAACTAAGACTAAAACTAAATATGGCAGTAGCTACGAAAAGATAAAGAACACACAACAACAAAAATATAAGCAGGAAAAATCCTATGTTGTGTTCTAGATTGGAGTGGGGCGTGTTTCTCTCCCACACAAAGTAAGATGGGGTCTAACTTGTTATGAACAGCAAGCAAAACTAAAGAAAAATAAAAATAAAACCTAAGAGCGAGATGCTCCAAGCATAGCACATAACGCATGAAGTGATAAAAATATAGTGAGACGAAGGACGAACTGATGATTGTTGATGGAGAAGGGGATGCACGGGGTCATCCCCAAGCTTAGATGCTTGAGTCTCCTTGAATATTTATTGGGGATGCATGGGGGCATCCCTAAGCTTGAGCACTTGACACTCTTGGATCTTCTTTCATCATCTTCCATCGCACACTTGAAAACTCCCTTCATACATAACTCATCATAAGCTGATTAGAGAGGTTAGTACCCTTAATAAAATAATTTTTCCCCACTGGATATAAAGATATTCTTGAAGAGCTACTGTTTCTCAAGAGTGCCAAAAAGTTTTTGCAAGGAAAAAGCAAGCTTAAGGTTTGCAAAAGTGAAGAGAGGAAAAACGTGGCAGAATCAGTGAAAAACAGAACAGCAGGTAGTAGAAAAAAAATTCGGGGCACTTCTGCAACTCAAATCAAAAAACTCAGAACATACGAAAGTTTCACAATTGTATAGAGCATGCTGTAAAAATAATTCAGATCAAAAAGATGATCTGGTGATTTTATTCGAATTTTTCTGTCCATGGACAGAATCTATTTTCTGGACAACATGTCAAAATTTTTGCTTCCTTATCATAAGAGGCTATAACTTGGCACAAAGCTGAAAAATAAAGATACAATGATGTTGCTACAGTAGTAACAAACATCAAGACACAACAAAAACAAAATGAAACCTAATTCATTGTGGGCTGCCTCCCAAAAGCGCTTTCTTTTATGCCTTTAAGCTAGGCATGATGCAAAAGAAGAATCAAGGGTCTCCAAGATTAGAATCATAAAAATCTTCAAATTGATTTTCAATAAGCTCATTCTTCTTCTTCCTAGGAAAGAGGTACTTACCTTTCGCCATATCACGTAAGCGTATGTGCCCGTTACCAATATCAATGAAGCCTTTCATAGCACGGAGGAAGTCTCTTCCGAGCACAATGTCACTTTGGTTTGGCTCCTGATGAAAAAATCCATTGGTGCAGTCCTATGAAGGAATGCAACTTGGAATTCTTTTACCTTTCCTTTAATCTCTGAAATATCTCCATTAGAATGTTCATGATAAGATGATAATTTATCCATATCTAGCTTTAAAGAATCATAAACTATTTTTGGCATAGTAGAAACTGTGGATCCAATATCACAAAGAGCAAGGAAGCCTTGGTTAGAGATGCTAATCCTAACAAAGGGCACCCAATCATCATCTATCTCCAACATTTCTTTCGTGTTGGACTGAAGTTCCTCTACTTTCCTCAAGTCTAGAGCATCCAATCTTTTTTCAATAGTGGCAAGTCTATCTATGACAGTATCAGTACTACGATCATAAACAAAATAACTAGATAGACTATGCAAAATATCAAGAGCCCTAACTTCATCACACTCTAGAAAATCTCCTTCAGCTATAATATCAAGAGAGTGTTTACACCACTTAAAAAGACCATGGTAAAAATTTCTAAGCACAATTTTTAAAGGTATCCAAGGCATAATTATTTTATGTGCTTCAGAGATTCTGTCCCATGCCTTCTTCATATTTTCTCCGTCTCTTTGATGGAAATCGAGAACTTCCGATTCCCGCAAAGCACCTAGCCCTAACATGTTCATCTAAACAAGGTCTACTAACAGCAAGATAAACAATTTTTTTTGATTTTTGATATAGGACACAAAGATTAAAACTGAAAGGTAAACTAACAAGACTAAAAAAAAGGTAAAGGGTAGTGTGCAACTCCCCTATCTTAGCAGTCGGAGTCCCCGGCAACGGCGCCAGAAATTCTTTGCTTGGTGTGCGAGGTGATGATAGTGATTTCTCGCCCTTCATTGGTAAACCCCAAGAGGAAGGCGTGATGTAGCACAGCAGAAAATTTCCCTCAGTAAAGATACCAAGGTTTGTCTCAAGTAGGACTCCAGAGATGATAAGTAGGTGTCAGCGGCGCAACTGACGCGGACCTCCACACAGACGCAAATAAATTTGTTCCCGACGAAGTTCAGAGAGGTTGTCAATCTCTCCGTTCTTGTTGTTCACAAAGGATCAAACACAAGGGATAATGATAGCAACTGAAAGTAAAAGAAGAAAAGTAAATGAGTGTGCAAACAGTGATGAGGATATGGACCGGGATACGTGATGTTCACTAGTGATGTCTCTCTCCCAAAAGTTGATAAAACTGCTATGCGAGGTGAACAAATTACAGAAGGGCAATTGACAGGATTATGAACGCACCGCAATGCTAACTATGCTACAAAAGAAAGGAAGACGCTCAAAACCATGGGCAGAACGCCAAAATAAGTAGACCGAAATCCAACTGCATCTACTACTAATCATCCACCTTGAGATATCTATCCAGAACATCTCGCTGGTCTTAAGTTGCGAGCCCCACCCAAATTGTAAACCCAAAGCAACAGACAACTGCATTAAAAAGCACTTTGCGTAAAGTAAACAATCCTTGCAACCGCGGTTACACGCACCGTTGTTTTCCCCCTTGTGGCAACAGCACATCCCCTAGACTCATGTTTCTGTCACTCAAGCGTGTCATCAGGGGGCATGAACCCACAATCGAGCATAACGTTCCCTCTTGGGGTTACTACCTACTACTTGGCCAAAGCAATAAACAACAACGGAGAACATGCAAGAATTACTTAGGAACAAAAATATAAAAGATAAGAACCAAATATATTACTCTATCACAATCTGAACATAATCTCACAATCCATCCGATCCCATCAAACTCAGCATAGCAACAGCAGAAAGATTACAAAAGTGCCTCGATCATGTAGGGCAGCTCACGAGGTCTAAACCATGAAGAAAAAGAGGGGAGGAGAACATCACATAGCTGCTGATCACGGACCCATGGTCCAAAGGAAACTACTCAAGGTACATCCGGGAAGCATCCATGGTGGAGAGGAGACTTCCGGAGGTCGGCCCTCCCTCCGGCAGAGTGTCGGGAAGAGGTCTGCTGGTGCTCCCGATCTCGGAAGTGCAGCGGCGGCGGAACAGAGGCGATATCGCGAAAAAGGGTTCTCTTCTGAGGGTTTCTCGTCACGGAGAATATATAGGCGAAGGGGGGAAGCCAGGGGGGCCACCAGGGTTCTAGGCGGCCCCCTGGCGCGGCCAGACCCTGGGGCGCGCCACCAGGGCACCTGGGCCCCTGGTGGTGGCCCTCTGGCCCCACTCAGGTTCTTCCGGAAGGTTCTTCTGCGCTGATTTTTTTATCTGATTTTTCCCGAATTTTTGGAGCAATTTTTATATGGGGGAAAACTGAAATAGAAAAACAGCAGAAAACAGGAACTGGCACTGTGGTGCACTGAGTTAATAGGTTAGTCCAAATATGATCAAAAGTGTATGAAAGTGTATCTAGATCATAGCAATATCACACAAAACATGCATGGAGCAAGCAGAAATTATAGATACGTTTTGGACGTATCAACGCCGCGCTTCCAAGATCGGGAGCGCCCACAGACCTCTTCTCGGCACCCTGCCGGAGGGAGGATTGACCTCCGAGAGCTTCCCCTCCACCATGGACGCTTCCCGGTTGATCCGTGAGTAGTTTCTCTTGGACCATGGGTCCGTGATCAGTATCTATGTGATGTTCTCATACCCTCTTTGTTCTTCATGGTTTATACCTCGTGAGCTGCCCTACATGATCGAGGCACATATGTAATTTTCTGCTGTTGCTATGCTAAGTTTGCTGGGATCTGATGGATTGTGAGACTATGTTCAGTTTGTGATTGAGTAATATATTTGGTTCTTATCTTTTATAGTTTTGTTCCTAAGTAATTATTGCATGTTCTCCGTTGTTGTTTATTGCTTTGGCCAAGTAGTAGGTAGTGACTCCAAGAGGGATCGTTATGCTCGATTGTGGGTTCATGCCCCCTGATGACACGTTTGAGTGACAGAAACATGAGTCTAGGGGATGTGCTACTGCCACAAGGGGGAAAAGAACGGTTCTTGTAACCGCGGTTGCAAGTATTGTTTACTTTACGCAAAGTTCTTTTTTAATGCAGTTGTCTGTTGCTTTGGGTTTATACTTTGGGTAGGGCTAGCAACTTAATACCAGCGAGATATTCTGGATATATATCTCAAGGTGGATGATTAGTAGTAGATGTAGTTGGATTTCGGTCTACTTATTTTGGCGTACCGCCCATGCTTTTGAGCCTCATCCTTTCTTTGTAGCATAGTTAGCATTGCGTTGTGTTTTTAATCCTGTCAATTGCCCAGCTGTGATTTGTTTACCTCGCATAGCAGTTTTATCGTCATTTGGGAGAGAGACATCACTAGTTAACATCACGGGACCACGGTCCATATTATCATCATTGTTTACACGCTCATTTTATTCTCTGCCTTTAGTTTCTAGCTGCTATCACCATTATCATTATCCCTTGCGTTTGATCCTTTGTAAACAACAAGAGTGGAGAGATTGACAACCTCTCTGAACTTCGTTGGGAGAAAAGTTATTTGTGTCGTGTGCAGGTCCAGGAGAAGCAAGTGATTCTTTTCAGACGGCGCATCACTTGCCGAACCACCTACTTATCATTACCGGAGTCCTACGAGAGACAAACCATATCCTCTACACAGGGGAAATTTGCTGCTATCCTACATCCCACCTTCCACTTGGGGTAACCAACGAAGGGCGAGAAACCATTATCATCATATCGCGCATAAGTGGTAATGGTATGCCATCCGTCATATGAAGTCTTGGGTGCATAGAAGGACGTCCTGCTGTCCTCCCAAGATGAAGGCTCCGCACCCCAAGAAGAAGGTCCCTCGCCCCACTGGGCAATAGGATCCTCCTGGGGGTGTGGAATCTCCTCCCGCTCCTCCTGAGCAACCCCCTCCATTGGGTTGTGGATCTTCTGCTGGACAACAAACTCATCCAACTCGAGTGCGGTGAAAGACCATCCGTTCCTGCTAGTATAGTTAAAAAAAAGTGGTGCAGGTAGACGGATCTGGCAAGTGGTAGTCTCGCCAAATCTCATAACATAAACAAGGTTACCAAACTCGGAAGTCTTGGTAACAAACTCATGCCTCTTCATAGCAGCAAGATCAAAGCGTAGAAACGGAAAAGGCGCATCATCAACACGTGCAGAGAGCTCAAGCCGCTCAAGAATAAGTGTGGTGTAAACGCCACCAAAGTGAGGTCCTTTGCCGTTGTTCGCGACAAGGCGGCGAGCAATCAAAGCACCAATATTAGACTCAGTTCTTCCTGAGAGGGCGGTGATATGCGGGAGAGGATAATTGCTTCTCGCCCTTCGTTGGTCACCCCAAGTGGAAGGTGAGATGCTGTGTAGCGGCAAGTTTCCCTAGGTGAAGATACCGAGATTTAGAGTATCGACCAGTAGGACTCCGGCAATGGTAAGTAGGTGTCAGCGGCGCAACTGACGTGGACCTGCACACGACATAAATAACTTTGCTCCCAACGAAGTACAGAGAGGTTGTCAATCTCTCCGGTCTTGTTGTTTACAAAGGATAAAAAACACAGGATAATGATAATGATAACAACTGAAAGTAAAAGCTATAAAGTAAATAAGCTTGTAAACAATAATGAGAACATGGACCGGGGTTCCGTGATGTTCACTAGTGATGTCTCTCTCCCAAAAGATGATAAGACTACTATGCGAGGTAAGCAAATTATAGATGGGCAATTGACAGGATTATAAACGCACCACAATGCTAACTATGCTACAAAAGAAAGGAAGATGCTTATAAGCATGGGCAGTACGCCAAAATAAGTAGACCGAAATCCATCTGCATCTACTACTAATCATCCATCTTGAGATATCTATCCATAACATCTCACTGGTATTAAGTTGCGAGCCCCACCAAAAGTGTAAACCCAAAGCAACAGACAACTGCATTAAAAGGAACTTTGCGTAAAGTAAATAATCCTTGCAACCGCGGTTACAAGCATCGTTGTTTTCCCCCTTGTGGCCACAGTACATCCCCTAGATTCATGTTTCTATCAGTCAAGCGTGTCATCAGGGGGCATGTACCCACAATCAGAATAACGTTCCCTCTTGGAGTCACTACCTACTACTTGGCCAAAGCAATAAACAGCAACGAAGAACATGCAAGAATTACTTAGGAACAAAAATATAAGAGATAAAAACCAAATATATTACTCTATCACAATCTGAACTTAATCTCATAATCCATCAGATCCCATCAAACTCATCATCACAAAAGCAGAAAGATTACATATGTGCCTCGATCATGTAGGGCAGCTCCCGAGGTCTAAACCATGAAGAACAAAGAAGGGAGGAGAACATCACATAGCTACTGATCACGGACCCATGGTCCAAAGGAAACTACGCACGACACATCCGGGAAGCGTCCATGGTGGAGGGGAAGCTCCCGGAGGTCGATCCTCCCTCCGGCAGGGTGCTGGAAGGGTCATGAAGGTGCTCCCGATCTTGGAAGCGTGGCGGCGGTGGAACAGAGGCGAGATTGCGAAATAGGGTTCTGTCTTTGGAAGTATCCCGTGGCGGAGAATAAATAGGCGAAGGGGGAAGCCAGGGGGGCCGCCAGGGGTCCAGGCGCCCCCCTGGCACGACCAGGCCAGGTAGCCGCCTGGGCACCTGGTGGTGGCCCCCTGGCCCTCCTTCAGGGCTCTGGAAGCTTCCTTCACGCTGATTTTTTATCAGATTTTTCCCAGATTTTCGGAGCACTTCTTATATGGGGGAAAACTGAAAGAGAAAAACGGCAGAAAACAGAAACTGGCATTGGGGTGCACTGAGTTAATAGGTTAGTCCAAATATGATAAAAAATGTATGAAAGTTTATCTAGATCATAGCAATATTACACAATACATGCATGGAGCAAGAAAATAATATCGATACGTTTGGGATGTATCAACATCCCCAAGCTTAATTCCTTCTCGTCCTCGAGTAGGTAAATGATAACAAGCATAATTTCTATGGTGACATGCTAGCAACCATATAAGAATATTGAAAAGTAAAGAAATCAAGGTATGTGATTCAATTCAAGTCAAAACATTTAAGAGTCTATATTAGCATTGAAACAGGTAACAAAAGAACATTAGGTGCAAGAGTTCTCGCTATCCGTGACTCGAATGTCTCCAAATGGTGTTTGTGTGCAAGAAGGGGGATAGGGAATACGAGAAAAAAAAGAATTTTTGTGTTGATAACTCAATCTACTAAAGTTTCACACTTGGTCTTCTTTGGAATCTTATCTTGACTCGTCCCCAGACCAGTAGCCAGGTACAAGTCAATTTGATCCACTCGTTTTCGATATTTTGAGCACTCATGCAATGGATGAGCGTAAGCACGAAAGTTGACACTTAGGATGGAAAAGAGAGAAATATGGTGGAGGAGGAAGACAAAAATGGTGAGAAAGGCTCACATCAATGAGGACAATCATAGGCGAGAATGCTAAATGATAGATATTGTAACACCCCGGGTGTCACGCTACAGTGATCACCTTGTTAAATGCCATGTCATCATGATTATGCTAATGATGATCCCCCTTGACCATGGCTTGTCCAAATTCAACCCAATTAAAAATTCCAAAACAAAGTGGCAATTAATGTTCAACCCAAAAATTGTGGAACCAGTTTTATAAAATCCCTAATAATCATTAGGTCTCATTAAAAATTTAATAGGATTTAATTAAAATGTTTTACTAAATTAATCAAATCAAAACAGTGTCAAATCAGTGGCATTTAATCCCGTTTAAATAAAACAAAAATGCAAATGATTTTATTCTTGGGCCGAACATTTTGTGGCATGGCTGTATTGTGTCACCCTAATAATGGAGCAAAGAAAATATTTTACAACACTCAAATGATAACAAAACAAAATGGAGACAATAATAAAAGGGAAAATAGAAAGGAAAAATAAACAAAAAGCCTATCAACCGCCTAGGCCAACTGCCAGCCCGGCCCAAGCCACCTTGGCCCCCTTGTGCCCTAGACAGAACATCCCAAGCCGCCCCCTTCATCTCTCTCTCAATCTCACCCCCGATCCCCTCGATCCCGATCCCCTCTTCCTCCTGGACGTGGCGGCCGCCGATTCCGGCGAGACCTGGCCGCCCCGGTCGTCGTCCAGCACCCCCCTGGAGTCCCCTCGTCCGCCGCGCGGCACGCCCGACACCTCCCGGTGACTCCGCGCCTCCCATGGCCACTGAATCCTCACGCGGGCACGGTGGCCCCAACCCATCACGGCTTGCCGAAGCTCGGGGCCTGCCGTGGTCTCGACCGCCTCCTGTCGCCCTCTCACGCGCCCTGGAGGCCACGCCTCCTCTCCCACGCCTGGCCCCTGCCGCCCCTGGTGCCCACGGCCGCCGTGGTCATCTCCGCCATCCCCACTCCACCCCGAGCCCCGGCCGACCCTGCTCCCTATGTGAGCACCCCCCTCTCTCTCCCCGATGCCGTCTATCATCGTCGTCCCGTGCGCCGTGGCCACCATGGACAGAGCCATCGTTCTGGTCGCCCGTGCCGCGCCCGTGCTCACCCCGTGTTGGCCGTGCTCTGGACGCGCCCCGGGCTCCACTGGTCGCGCTCACCGCCTCGCAGCCTCGCGCCGACTGAGCCTGGCCGCGCCTTGCACGTACATGCGCGGGTCTGGCCGCTCGTGGTCGAGCCCCCCCACCCGCCCTTGCCACTGTCGCTGCTGCTGAACCTGCATGGTTGATGCTGTTGCTTGCTTCTACTGAAGCTTTTCTGAATTTTGCTAAGTACAAAAAAACTGATGATGGATACTACTTTGGACAGCAGTAAAATAAGGGCAAACACAATTTAAACATGGATAAAATTATGTGGAATGTTTGTACACCTAACAAGCTCCAATTTGTTCCATTGGACCAACTCCATTGGATGCATAGATAAATTCCTATGAAAACCACAAAACGCCAACTTTAA
The DNA here is from genome assembly GCA_950022295.1 of Bromus sterilis. Taxonomy (NCBI): domain Eukaryota; kingdom Viridiplantae; phylum Streptophyta; class Magnoliopsida; order Poales; family Poaceae; genus Bromus; species Bromus sterilis. The sequence goes on along the minus strand of OX465598.1, from coordinate 247,530,724 downwards.
CAGATTCTGGAAATTTTGTTAAGCAGTACTTTCTGGTCCGAGTTTTAATTAAGTAAACGGGATCTGCTAAAAATTCCATCCTTATCGGATTCGAGATCACTGACAACCGATGAAGTTTGGTATAGGACACAAGTTCATCGGAGGAGTGGAACCCTAAACAGCCTCCCGAACACGGCTATTGTATACTTATAACCGGTATTTCCAGACTTAGCCAATTTTGGTGAAATCCAGATATGGGGAATGACATGCTGGACCCCTTGCACTGTTTATGTAAATGAATTATTTTATTAGAGCCCTGTCAATGACACCAGGGTCCCACCTGCCAGTTGATCAGTCAACCCCACTATTCCGGATAATTTTGAATTAAACAATAAAAGAAATCAAGAAATGATTATATAATGGTTTAAAACTCTAGAAAATCATACAAAATTAACCGTAGCTCAGATCAAAATACTTTCTACATGAAAGTTACTCAGGAAAATACAATGCATAAGAATACGCCACCCGTGTATCCACCACACCCCTCTAACATACCAAACACGGAACATTTCTCCTCCGGCTCATCTGTTTGTCAGACGACCGGAGCCCGTAAAACTGTCCGGATGAAAATGTTTTGTGAACGAAAGTTGTTCAGAATGAATCAACGAGCCCGATTATAATCTCCACTTGTCTGTCAGATGTATCTAACACTGCAGACATGGAACCTTCCCCCCCGGATCATCGGTCCGGTAATCAATCGGTACTGATGAGTCATCCCCGGATAAATTATCGCTCCGCTGAAAATACTTAACACTGCGTTAGAGCCCCGTTGCTTTGTATCTTCTATGTCATACATTTGTATTGCTATTATTGTTGTGTATTTACTGTTTCTCCCCCCCCTATTCTCCGGCGGACCCCGTTGCTGCCGCCGATGACACCATCGAGTTCGACTACTTCGTCGACGACCGTACCGCTACTACCGAGCTTCCATGCCAGCAGAGCCATTTCCTTCCCCAGATATCGCCTATCTTTCCGTACATTTCTTGCACTAGGCATGGTTACTGCTGCTGCTACGTTACAATCCTATTCAATTGCATAGCATGTTTTTGTCGCCCCTTGATGTACCCTCCTTTAATCCTATGCTGCCTATTATTACTTATGCATTTTCAGCAGTAAACCCTGCGCATTGTTAGCTAGGTTTAGAATAGCAGGCCGTGATCACTCTGGTGAGTGACGCGGAGACAAAATATTATAACTGCAACAGGTACGGATCAATGCTGACGCCCTAGGGAACCTACAACGGCGAGACTCTGCCGAGTCGCTTTGAGTTTGACTCACGAGTGGACGGACTCGTATTTCACTCTCGTCGGCTCTGTAGCGTAGCATCACTGGGATGATACGAGGGTATTCCTCTTTAGTTTATTCCGCTGGTGTCTCGGCATCACCGGGGTGATACGAGAATATTCCTCTTTAGTTCATTTCGCTGATGTCTCTGTCGAACCTCTTCAAGTGTACCATCGAGTGTGATTCCTCCTGGTTTCACTTGATGGTAGGCACTCGAATCAACTAGTGTCCTTACATGTAAGGAGTCGGGTGACCCAGCGGTGCCCGCGCAGGGTATCTTAGCGGAACGACAGGTCAGGTGTATTCCACCGGTGTGCGGCGGGCCTGGTACTGTTCGTGGCCGACAGATATCCTGTTGTACGAAAGTCGAGCTCTTCGGAGCAAACGCGAGACAAGGTAAGGAGACGGTTCACCTTGTTGGTAACCGCACGAGTTGGTGGAACGTCAAGGCAGGCACCGACGTTACTGGTGGTCCTGACTGCTGCCGTTGTCCGCGACTCATTCAATAAGGGGCAACGATAACGGTTGTCTCGACAGAAAAATATTAAAATGCTTAACGGGTTCGACGGATGACTTGAGTAGCCTTTTGGCTTGTACGCACTACCTATACGTGGGATTACGCGTTTGGGCGCCTCCGCAATGTAGCCTCGTTCGAAAGCTCTGAAAGACGTCCAGTTCAGCATTGCGGCAGGGACGGATCGCGCTGCGACGTTGGAATTCACCCTCCTCGCAACGACCCGGAGAGCGAGGGGTGATAGGCCCATGACCCCCTTGCACTTAGGGCTGTAGACCGGCGGGGACCTCTCTGATGAGTCGTAGGATGGACTGCGTTGTGTTGGATAGCCTCGGTGGGGTGCTCCCAAACCAGGTGTACGCCACCCTGGAGATCCGAGCGTGTAGTGTCACACTAGTGCACCCCTGCAGGGAAGATTAATCTATCGATAGCCGTGTCCACGGTAACAGGACGCTTTATGCTGAAGCCAGACTCTACCACTACAAACTACTACTATTAAACTGTTGGTTCCGGTTTATTTTCCTCGCGGGGATGTTGAGGGACGGATCTCGGAGGCATTGATATTATTAATAATTACAACTTATTATTATACAATGCTGCAGCAACTTCTGGTGCATTGTTACTTTCATTACTGTTATATTAAACTGTTGGTTGTTTCTTTTCTCATGCTGCAAGACATCGTCAGAAGATGCTAGTCTTCGATAGGCCTAGCTTCTTACCCTTATTCTGATTTCTATCTTGCAGTCCACTATACATAGCCTCCCCTTTCCATTTGATACAAATGCATAAATGCTTAGTAGCGGACGTAAGACTCGCGGGTATGCTAGATACTCACCTACTTTACTTTTCCCCTTTTATTGTTTTGCCTGATTGGCCGCTGCAGTCGACGTTGGAGTCCAGGAGCAGGAGATCCCCGATGCCGACCACCGCAACGTGAAGATCCCGGATGCCTTCTACGACATCGAGTTCCCCTTTGACCAGGAGTAGTTTGGAGGTTCCCAGGCAGGAGGCCTTGCCTTTTCGATCGTGTTGATTTTGTGCTAGCCTTCTTAAGGCAACCTTGTATCCTTGTGTCTGTACTCAGATACTATTGCTTCCGCTGACTTTGTGCTCTCGAGCTGTTGTATTCGAGCCCTCGTGGCCCCTGGCTTGTATTAAACATCTTGTATTTTTTTTATTTGTAGAGTTGTGTTGTGATATCTCACCGTGAGTCCCTGATCTCGATCGTGTACCTTGCGTGTATGATTACTGTACACAGTCTGATTTTGGGGGCCTCACAGATATGATGTGAGGAGTAGGGATTGCCATGCAACTGATGCACATATGAGCTAAAAAGCTCTCCAAAGGAACTAGTGGGGGTGCATCTAACTTTCTAGGTCATGAAGACCTAGAGATTTTTTGAGGAGGCTCATCCTTGGAATATGCAAGCCAAGTTATATAGTGTGAAGGTCCCCACATAGCTATATGCATGAATGATCATCTCTATGGAGTACAAGGATAAGAGGGAGTACTAGTGTGGATCTTTCAAAAGGATAGTAGTGTTGCCCCTTTCTCTCTTTTTATTTATTTTTTCTCTTTTTTTCTCTTTTTCCTATTTTTTTGGTGGCCTCGATGGCTCTTTCTATTTAATTCTCATTTGTCCTCTTTGGTATCTTTTATTTTGTCCACTTTGGGATCTTTTCCTCACTTAAGGGCAACACTCTAATTTATAAGAGGGTATAGAAGATCTTTCGCACTATACAAGGTACTCAAATCATAAAGAAGATGTAGCTATCATGATGTATGCAATGTATGCCGCTGCCAGTGTAGCAGGAACATGTATGACATGAAGATCAAGTCATGAAAAGGTGGATGTTGCATGGCAATATATATCGGATAGGCTATGGAAATGCCTTGAATGGTAGGTATGGTGGCTGTTTTGACGAAAGATATAAGGAGGTTTATGATGACAGAGCATATCATGCCAAGGGTTTGGATGTACCGGAGAAGGTGGACGCCAGCTCTCAGAGTGAGAAGAAGGCAATGCACGGCACATGAGAGGCTAGCAAATAGGAGGAGGTGGAAGTGTAAACTTTCAATACTTACATTAGTCTTAAGAACTCATGCACTTATTATCGGTACCCTGAGGAGGATTGTATGGGGGTTTGGTTCTCCTTGCGCATCCTCGACTCATGGTACGTGAGTGTACTCTAATATCCGATCCCTTAAAAGATTATTAATCCATCTAGTAGCTAGAGTTCTCAACTAGTTTTGTAGGTTTTGAAAATAAACACGGATTCCCCAAAATAGGACACCTATCACTAATAGGCTAGATCTCTTGACACCAAAAGTTCAAACATTACTCACAACAATACCTCAAAACTATTGCAAGTTACTACTAAAATTAAATAGCAACCTCAATTACCTACTTCAAGACAAGACACAACTCAGTGCAACAACCAACTCGCTTAACTAGATAAACATGAAAACTAAAGAGAGTTCCAGCAACAAACTAAACAAAAGCCAAGGATCTTTTCGTGGGAAATTCACGGCAGATGTCCTCATGAGAGAACTTGATTATGGGGCCTTGGCTACGAGTGTACGAGGAAGAAGAATATCAAAAAGAGAGAAAACGCGATTTTATACAGCTTCAGGCCCCGGGAAACGTCATCCGATAAAGACCCTACATGTTGTTTGTGGCCAGGTCTTATTCCTTTACCCACAGGGAGTCGTCGGCGTGTCACCGACTCTCTTACAGTTGTACTTTGGCGAAAGCCTACTTTGGCGGAAGCCTACTTTGGAGAAAGCCTACCCTCATGGCGAAAGCCTACTCTTATGGCGAAAGCCTACTCTGGTGGACTTGGCCTCTATGGGCGCCCTACCCCTCTTTATATAGGTGGAAGGGGGAGGCTTACATGTAGAGTTCTATTCTTATACAAACTAGTCTCATCTTGTATTACAAGGCGGATATCAATACGCGTCCTACTCTAAGTCTTGTAATCTTCCAAGTTAAGTGGACTCCTGTAGAGGAGAGTCTCCTGTCATGCCGACTCCTGTTGAGGAGAGTCTCCTGTCTGGCTGACTCCTGTAAAGGAGAGTCTCCTATCTGGCTGACTCGTATAGAGAAGAGTCTCCTATCTGGCCGACTCCTGTAAAGGAGAGTCTTCTGTCTTGCCGACTCTTGTAGAGGAGAGTCTCTTGTCAGGCCGACTCATGGAGGTGACTCATGTCAGCCGACTCATGGAGGTGACTCATGTCAGCCGACTCATAGAGGTGACTCATGTCAGCCGACTCATGGAGGTGACTCATGTCAGCCGACTTATGGAGGTGACTCATGTCAACTGACTCTAGTCTCCAGGACCTGTCTTCTAGCCGACTCTAGTCTTCAGGCCGGGTCTAGTTGTGGGCTATCCCCCCGACAGTAGCCCCCAAGTTTAGCTTGGACCAATCTTGGCGTCGGCTTCATCTTTCCTCTGCTTTTACTTGGCAATGAGATTGTCATAGAAGAGAACGCTGGATGCGCGTCTAACGAGGGGGTGACCCCACGACTCCTATGGATGAGCCTACCCGGTGTCCCAGAAGACAGAAGGCCCACAAAGATGCCGCCTAGGCCCAGCCTTGGCCCACTAGTGGCACCGACGTAGGATTCCGTGAGTCATAAGGAAGGTGCAAACTTGCCGTACGGAACAAGATCATGGTTAGGAAACCTCATCTGTAATCAGGACGGACTCCCCGAGACCTAGCCTAGTAAATAATGGCTAGGAGGGGAGACGTCCAATCAAGCAATACACAATCTGTAACCTAGCCTTGTGCGCACCCGCCTCATCTTCCCTGTAATCGCCATCTCCAATCAATAATATCGAGCAGGAACGTATCCTCCTGTTAGCCGACGAGCTTATCGTCCAACCTGTGCCTCTCATGACTAACCCAGGGTCCCTGGCCATGGGATTTGCCGGGGTACATCCCGGTCAATTGGCGCCGTCTGTGGGAACTACAGAGGTTGGAATTACGATCTCGGCGGTTCCGTCTCCAGCAAGCCGTAACTCAAGGGCAAGAACCAGATGCAATCTACCCGAGGAACTCAAGATCACGACGAACATCTCTGCCACCCCGGCAAGATCACTCGGCCAAAAGCCGTGCCAAGACCAATACTACGGAGGCAACCGAGCCCACCGCCAGCGAAGGAGAACTCGACGACCCAAAAGAAAGGCACGAGGGTTCTACACGGAGACCCCGATCGACGAACTACAACATGAAGAAGAGGACCTGCTGGTCACTCAACGACCCACCGCCACCCGGGCACCCGCCGCACAACAAGACACTGACTCCGAGCTCGAGACCAGCGACCGCCAAGACCATCACCAACAATGAAGAAATCGACGACCCAGAAGGCAGGCGCGAGGATCCTACGGAGCGACTCCACCCGATGAGTCGAACTATACAGCCGCACGATCGCCGACCACTCGACGACCCGCCGTCGCGCGGACAGCCACCACCCGCCAAGGCAGCGACTCTGAGACTCGGACCGGCGAATACTACGACCCTGATCGAAGTCCAGATGAATTCGCCAATCTCATAAGGAACCAGAATCTAAGTGCAGGGATCGAAGTCGACCCGCGAGCTCACGAGCACCCAGCGGACCACTCGCTATTTTTCCGAATCTCAAGGAGGAAACGACACGCCGGGTCTAGCAAGCTCACGGTCAGGGAACAGCTATAAGGACCATGCACGATCCACTGCTTCGAAGACAAATGGGGAAACATCAGATCGAGTCACACTCTGGCAGACTGCCACCTGTTCAATGAACTCGCCGATAGCCTCAAGGAAGAAAAACCGCAAGAAGTCAAGCGCGCCCGACGAGCCGAGCAGTCGCCCACTCAAGGACAGGTGTACACGATCCAAGAAGGCAAGGTATCGCAAGCCCAACAGGACGCCTACACCCTGCAGGCTAGAGCAGCCGAGAATCTTAACGCAGTCGAAGTCTACCAGCTACACGATGCAGAAACCAGCATCACGTTCTCCCAGAGCGACCACCCGCCTGCATTCCCAAGGCCGGGGCACGCGCCCCTGGTCCTCGATGCTCAAATCGGAGGGTACGACATGGACAGAATCTTCATGGATGGAGGCAGCAGCATGTACATAATCTTCGTCAGCACCCTGCGCAAGATGCTGATCCCTCGATCAGTATGGAAGAAATCAAGCACCGTGTTATACGGAGTAGTCCCAGGAGAAGCATCTACTTACCTTGGATTAATCGAGCTCGAAGTCTTCTTCGGCAATAGACGCAATTTTGCAAGACGCACCCTCGAGTTTGAAGTACTCGATTGGCAATCACGGTACCACGCCATATTGGGGCGTCCAGCGTTCGCACAATTCATGGCGATTCCGCACTACGCCTACCTTAAAGTCAAGATGCCAGGATCCGCGGGTGTCATCACAGTCAACGGGAGCTTCATCAAGTCAGACAAATGTGACCGCGATTTCCACAAAGTCTCTGACACCTTCGGAGCCGAGCAAGAACTCACAGAAATAACCATGGCGACAGACAAGAGTATCTTTCCGCTAGCAAGCCGAAGCGAGTCAAAAGAGTATGGACGGGACTTCAAGATCGACAGCGACACGGTCACCCACCAGGTGCACCCGACAGACTCAGAAAAAATAGTCCGCGTGTACGCCCACCTCCCGGAAGAGCAAGCGACGACCCTCATCACTTTCCTCCGCGAAGAATGGGAAATCTTTGCCTGGTGCCCAGCCGACATGCCAGGAGTACCGCGCGAGTTCGCAGAGCACGCGCTGCGCATCAAGCCAAACACCAAGCTAGTGAAGCAGGCGCTACGAAGATTCTGAGAACCCAAACGCCGAGCAATCGGGGAGGAAGTCAACCGACTACTCGACGACCAGTTCATTCGACAAATGAAGAAAGCCACTTGGGTCGCCAACCCTGTGTTGGTCCCCAAGAAAGACACGGATGTACTGCGAATGTGCGTCGACTACGGGTCAATCAACAAACACTGCCCAAAGGATCACTTTCCCCTGACAAGAATCGATCAGATAATCGACTCGACAGCAGGATGTGATCTACTATCGTTCCTCGACGCCTACTCAGGATACAATCAGATCAGGATGAAGGAAGAAGACGAAGAGCATACATCATTCATCACCCCTTATGGCGTATTCTGCTACAGAACAGTGCCTTTTGGACTCAAGAACGCAGGTGCTACATACTAACGAATGATGCAAGCATGCTTAAAAGAGAAAATCGGAAGAAATGTACAGGTCTACGTGGACGACATCGTCATCAAAACCTACTCGTCAGCTCGGAAGTGAACGCTGCCTCTCGAAGGCAGCAGTTGTGCCTGGAGCGGAGAATCCACCAACCAGGCGGAATCGTCAGCTACGAAAGCCAATGATCCGAAACGGAAAACCTCTCCGACGATGAGCTCGGGGCCGTGAACCGACGAAGAGGATGGGGAAAATTCCATCTCTACGATTGCTGATCAACTCAGCCCCACGGTGGGGGAGCCAACTGTCGGGGATATAATCCTGACAATAGATATAGGGGTGTAAAAGGAGCTAAATGAATATGTACGTAGAGTGGTTGACGCAGGGAGAATTATACAGGTTAGGCCTCTCCTTAGAGATACAAACCTTAGTCCTGTCCCAGGCTGACTGGGGTGTTCTTGCTCAAGAGTATGATGATTAGAGTTGTGCGTGCCCCCACCGGAGGAGGGGGGCTTATATAGAGTGCGCTCCTGCCCCCTTAATGCCTCGGTTTAAATGGATCTTAATTACAAGAATAAATGAGTACTAAATACAAGAAACGGTCTGCCCATTACTACTAATAAAGGGGGAGAAACGCCCGCAGCCTTGAATGCTTCCTGTCCGTTGCGTTCCTGTCCTCCGAGTAACGAATGGCTCGCCGATCTCTTCCGAGTGGTGTTCTACTCGGATTTTACCTATCTTCCGAGTGACTGCGTACTCGGAAATGGTTTATGTTCTCGGAGGTCGTTAATTTCTCCATGTTTTTTACTGATCTTATTTTGTTGGGTGTGTTTGGGAAACCAAGGTCTTAAGGGTACCCCTTGGTTTCCCCTGCCTAGGGATATAACTTTAGTATTACCACAACAGTAGCCCGCAAGCGCTTTCGGGTGCTCGTGATTGAGGCAACTGACATTTGTCAGATTTTCTGAGGTATGCGAAGATTAAACTCAGTAAGAGGCCAGGAAGGGCTTTATTGATGTTTGAACTTTTCCCTCGAGTGTGAGTTGGGCAGGTTAGCGGAAAATTTGGCAACACTCAAACGTCACTCGGAAGAGGTGGACTGAGGCCTCGGAAGGCGTGTCTCGGAGTAAAAGGCCTTAAACTCCATATGAACCAAATTTGTAAAGTTCAATTTCCTAGGACATCGTAACGAGTCCTAGGCCATGCCACGTGGGACATTGATCCTTTACCCCCCCCCCCCCCGCCCGGGTCTTACTGGTGACCTGGCATTCTATGTCAGAGACGGGCCACCAGCGAGTTAATTAATCGGATTTTTTCTCGAGTAGTTGGGTGCCATATTTCCGTTTTGCGGAAAACCCCAAGTGGTTCTCTTCGTTGTATTTCCGAGTGACCACTTACTCGGTCGCCACGTGAGCTTAGTGATTTCTTCCGAGTGATGGCGTACTCGGAGAGTTTGGTCGGTGTATTTATGCTTCGTATCTTCCGAGTAGTCGATGTGATTTCGAGCTTTGAATCAAAATCAGATTCGGTCTTTTAGAAAGGATCTTGCTTTGTCAGAGAATCTTCTTGCCCAGACAAGTGGGCGCACTGTTGGGCCTGTCTCCTCGATTCCCGCGGCGGTCTTATAGGATAATAATTAACTGCCCGTGGGAAAGTGGGAGGGATTATGGGGAAGTGGAGTGGTTTTCTGGGGAGGGCAACCGGCAGGCTGGTAATGGGGTGCAGATGTGACGCGTGGCGGTTGCCGCCTCGAGCTATAAAACCGCTCCTTCCTTTCGGTTTGGGCTAGATCTGTTCTCTTCCCCCGCGCAGCCGCTCTCACTTCTCTCTTTCGCTCCACCTCTTTCTTGCTCACCTGCTTTCGCCGTCGGGAAGCCTTCGCCGGCCGTCCGTGCTTCATCCTGGGAGGCCGTCACTCGCGCTGCCCTTCTGCCGCCGCCGAGAACATGTCTGCAGTGGAGTGGCTCCCGTCAGTCATGACGGAGGACATGCTACTGGGGTACCAGGATGCTGGCCTGGTTCCCCGCGAGGGTTGTCGCCTTCCAGCGGCTGGGGAAGAGGAGCCCGCTCCACGGGACGGTGAGAGGGTCCTTTTGCTTTCGCATGTGGACCGTGGGTTTTCTCTTCCTCCGCATCCCTTCTTCTTGGATTTCTTGGCTTTTACGGGTGCCCAGCTCCATCATATTGTCCCCAACGCTGTTACTCTCCTCTCCAGCTTCTTCACCCTCTGTGAGGGATTCTTAGGCATAGAGCCTCACTGGCATCTTTTTCGTAGCATATATGTCATTAAGCCCCAAAAGGCGAAGAAGTCTGGGGAGGGTGGTGGCGTGGAGTTCAATCACTTGTGCGGCGGTCTATTCTTGGCTAAGAAACAAGGGGTGCAGTATTTTCCTTCTAGTCTATCGGATTCTGTTAAGAATTGGCAAAATAGTTGGTTTTATTGCAAGGTGGTTGAGGGGCCGGGAGTGCGAACCTTGCCTCCCTACTCGGACGTTAGACTGACTTCCTCCCAGGGCTGGAATCCTCGGCGCACCAATGCTGAGAAGGAGCAGGTGATCCCTTTGATGCCTGAAGTCATTAGGATGAAGAAGAATGGCTTGGATGCTATGGATTTGATAGCCACTTTCGTGATTCAGAAGATTCAGCCTCTTCAAGCCAGGGCTCGGGGGATGTGGGCGTACTCCAGGTTGCAGGATGACACCCGTTATAATAACACTAAGATGCCCCTGCATGAATTCGAGCTCCAGATGAAGATGATAACTAGCGTGACCCATGGTCTCCAGCCGACTGGCCGAGTGAGTCCCCTCAGCATCGAGAATCCTCCGACCTTGGTATGCTGTCCCGTGCAATGGGTTTCTTGAGTGTGTGTCGTTTGTTGATTCTGACTCGGACTTCTCTGTTTTTTCTAGGATTTATCTCAGTTCCACTCTCCTATTCCTCTGGCTCCGCAACTTCCAGCTGAGGAGGATGAAGATAGTACTGCTGGTGCGGGGATCGGAGTTGAGGCGGGAGAGGAGCTGGAATCCGAGGTGACCCGAGCTCAGGCGGCGTCCGAGCAACGCTCCAAAAGCAACCAGGACCGCGAGTCGGCGCGGGAGGGGCTTACTCGGACACGCAAGAGGGCTCATACTCCGAGTGGCGAAGAGGGCAGTGGAAAACTTCCACCCTTAAGCCTCAATTCTGGGAAGGTCGCGCCTATGAAGAAGAAGAAGCTTGTCATGCTTGGTGGTCGAGAGGCCAACCCCTCGGGGGAGGGGGTTGCTGTTGAAAAGGCCAAGGGGGATGGAACTGGTCGAGCCAGGGTTGCTCCCCCAAGGCATGGTTTGAAAATCGTCAATAAGTAATGGTGTTGGCTCTCTTATGATTTAGCGCTCTGTTGGTTTCTCGGGTCCTTCCTCAACTGTTCTGTTTTGCAGTGTACGTCCGAGTGGTTCTGAGTCGCTGCCTGGGATCGAGGATCCCGGTGTTGAAGCTTTCGAGGATGTCAGTACTTGCGGGGTGACTGACTTTCCTGTCATGGACACCATTCCAGAAGATGTTGTTGGGGAGAATTCTTCATTGTCTCTGTTGAGGATCCTACTACTGTCATCTTCCTGCTTTTGATTGTTTGCTATGTCTATCGCAGATATGGATAATGACTCCTCTGCCGGCCTAGATCGGATTGTGACTGAGCCGGCCGCTACTGATACCGCTCCTCCTGAGCTGATTTTTCCTGAGGGAACGGTGTCCTCTTCTTCCGGACCTGGCGTTCCTGCTGAGGAGGCTGTTGAGGGGACCCCAGTCGCCCCGGCAACTACTCAAGGGGGCGGGCCCGCCATCTCGCCATCCATTCCAGTAGGTGCCTCGGTGGAGAGTGCCATTGTTGGTGGTTTGAAGGAGTCTTTGGTAAAGGCGACTCAATTTGAATTGCGGCTGCGTGAGCTAGCATCCGAGGCCGAGTTGGTGAAGACCAACATGCACGTAAGTACTTACGTAAGTTTTCTACCCAGTGGGTGTCGAAATGGACTTCGGGCGTAGTGTTGTTAATCTGTAGGTTTTAAATCTCCTCTAGGGACACTTTTAGTGCACCCAGTGGGTGTAGCCCCCAAGGCTCCGAGTAACTTCTTGAAGTTATTCGGAGTCTTTTAGGTAGGAGATGTAACTTTGGTGATCTTCCAGTGGGCGCACTTCTTAGTGCACCCACTAGGTGTAGCCCCCAAGGCTCCGAGTAACTTTGTGAAGTTATTACGAGTCTTTTGATAGGAGGTTTTTATTTTAATGAACTTCCAGTGGGAGCACTTCTTAGTGCACCCAGTGGGTGTAGCCCCCAAGGCTCCGAGTAACTTTGTGGAGTTATTCAGAGTCTTTTGATAGGAGGTTTTTATTTTAATGAACTTCCAGTGGGAACACTTCTTAGTGCACCCACTTGGTGTAGCCCCCAAGGCTCCGAGTAACTTTGTGAAGTTATTCGGAGTCTTTTGGTAGGAGGTTTTTTATAACGTGGTACTCCTTTCGTCTTCATAGGAGGCATGCAAGCTTGGATTGGCCTTCGTGAAGTTGCAGGAGGAGAACAGTGCTGCCAAGAGTGCGTACAAGGCGCTGCTTGAAGAGCACAACAAACTTAAGAAACAGCATGCTGAGGACAATGGTGAGGACTCTTGCGTTCCTGTGTTGGAATTTTTCATCTTCCTATTTATACGGTTGGAATTCTGTTTGCAGCAGCGGCGAAGAAAGCCTTCGACGCCAAGGTTAAAGAGAACGATGATTTCGTTGCAAAAATGAAGAAAGAGATAGACCAAGTTGAGAGGCGGGCCAAGGAGAAAAAAAATCTTTGGAAACAAGTTTGTACCATTAAAAACAGGCGGTGAAGGAGAACGAAGCTTGTATCACGAAACTGGAGTCAGACTTGGAGAAGTTATCTGAGCTGCGTGCCGAGGATGAAAAGAAACATCAAGCCGAGTTGGAAACTACTCGGAAGGCAGTGAAGGCATCTGAGGAGTATTGCGCTGGGCGGTTTGCTGTTTTCAGTGAAACCTTATCTGGTGAGTTTTGTGAACCAATTATGATGGCGAAATGTTCCCATGTCTTTCATTATGTATTCATCCTCCTTATTGATGCAGCGTATGGGACGGACCCGGAGGCCGAGCAAGCGTGCATGGCTGAGTTTGCCGAGATGATGAAAAGGGACAATTACACGCCGGTAATGACAGAATTTTCTCTGGCTCGAGGTCTGTTGACCATTAGGTGTGCGAAGGCGAAGAAGTTTGCTGAGGAAGTTATGGGCGTTACTCTGGCCTTGAAGAGCAAACTGTCTCCTGATGAGGGAAGCAGGGTGAAGCTGGACACTGTCATGCCCGTCCTCCGAGAGGCCCCTCAGCAGCTGGTAAGATGGAAGCGTTCAGCGGCGCGGAGTGGTGCGAATTATGCCCTTGCTTTGACCAAAGCACATTTTTCGGAGCGGGTCCATAATCTGGAGCGGGTTGGCGGTGGTGATCCAAAGGATAGTCAGAGATGCACTGCCTTTCTGCCGCGATATGCTGAGACTGCCAGCCGTCTTGCCTTGATGCCCGATCTGGATTTCTTCGTGGAGTCGAATGGTGTGACAAGTGAATCAGACGAGGCGGGCGAGGAATGAGTGAGCCCGATTGGACAAGTGTGTCGGAAAAACAATGATGTTGAATTTGCCTCGGAATGACGAGTGACTTTGTAATAAGATAACTGCTTGATGTCGTGATCTAGGTACTGGGAACTCCTTCGTTTTATGAATTCCATTTCTGTTTGGCGGTGGAAAACGTATTTATCTGCCGATGCTTCGTTTTGTCCTTCTTGGATTTTTCTTAGTTTTATCTGAGCTGCGCACGGCTCTGAAAAAACTGATTTTATGACTTTAAGTGACTCCCACGTCTGCTGAGACTTGAAAAGTACTTAGAAAAACTTCTATTGATGATCTTGTAGACAAGATCCTCAATACAAATGATGTTGTGCTTCCCCAAGCCTCGTGGGTTTTGGGAAGCACTTAGAATGTGTTTTCTAGATCCTCGGCCGAGCTGCGCACAGCTCGGATAGAAAATCTGATTGTGACTTTTCGTCCGAGCTGGGCACAGCTCGGAAGAAAATCTGATTTTATAACTTTAAGCAGCCCCCAAGTCTCTTGAGACTTGAAAAGTACTTAGAAAAACTTCTATTGATGATCATGTAGACAAGATCCTCAATGCAGATGATGTTGTGCTTCCCCCAAGCCTCGTGGGTTTTGGGAAGCACTTAGAATGTGTTTTCTAGATCCTCGTCCGAGCTGCGCATAGCTCGGATAGAAAATCTGATTTTGAGTTTTCGTCCGAGCTGGGCACAGCTCGGAAGAAAACCTGATTTTATAACTTTAAGCATCCCCCAAGTCTCTTGAGACTTGAAACGTACTTAGAAAAACTTCTATTTATGATCTTGTGGACAAGATTCTCAATGCAGATGATGTTGTGCTTCCCCAAGCCTCGTGGGGTTTTGGGAAGCACTTAGAATGTGTTTTCTAGATCCTCGTCCGAGCTGCGCACAGCTCGGATAGAAAATCTGATTTGGAGTTTTCGTCCGAGCTGGGCACAGCTCGGAAGAAAACCTGATTTTATAACTTTAAGTAGGCCCCAAGTCTCTTGAGAGTTGAAAAGTACTTAGAAAAACTTCTAGTGATGATCTTACGGGCAAGATGCTCAATGCAGATGATGTTGTGCTTCCCCAAGCCTCGTGGGGTTTTGGGAAGCACTTAGAATGTGTTTTCTAGATCCTCGTCCGAGCTACGCACAGCTCGGATAGAAAATCTGATTTTGAGTTTTCGTCCGAGCTGGGCACAGCTCGGAAGAAAACCTGATTTTATACTTTAAGCAGCCCCCAAGTCTCTTGAGACTTGAAAAGTACTTAGAAAAACTTATATTGATGATCTTGTGGACAAGATCCTCATTACAGATGATGTTGTGCTTCCCCAAGCCTCATGGGGTTTTGGGAAGCACTTAGAATGTGTTTTCTAGATCCTCGTCCGAGCTGCGCACAGCTCGGATAGAAAATCTGATTTTGAATTTTCGTCCGAGCTGGGCACAGCTCGGAAGAAAACCTGATTTTATAAATTTAAGCAACCCCCAAGTCTCTTGAGACTTGAAAAGTACTTAGACAAACTTCTATTGATGATCTTGTGGACAAGATCCTCAATTCAGATGATGTTGTGCTTCCCCAAGCCTCGTGGGTTTTGGGAAGCACTTAGAATGTGTTTTCTAGATCTTCGTCCGAGCTGCGCACAGCTCGGATAGAAAATCTGATTGTGAGTTTTCGTCCGTGCTAGGCACAGCTCGGAAGAAAACCTGATTTGTAGTAACGGAAAACAGATTGAGCAAGGCATACTATGTGTATGAAATAATATTTTATTCAGATCTTACAAGCGTACTTATGCATAGAAACGTCGCAATAGCTGGGCGTTCCATGCATGAGGCTCTTCTATCTTATTAGTTACATCGTACAAGTGATAGGCCCCATTGTGTAGTACTCTAGAGATGACATATGGGCCTTCCCATGGGGGAGCTAGTTTGTGGTCCGAAGTTTGCTTGATGCGAAGTACCATATCGCCCTCTTGAAATGAGCGAGCTCGAACATGTCGGTCATGCTATCGGCGAAGGTCTTGCTGACAGAACGCCGAGCGGGTGAGGGCTAGGTTTCGCTCTTCTTCCAAGAGATCAACACCATCTTGTCGTGCTACTTCGGCTTTGGCTTATGTGTACTGGCTTACACAGGGGGCATTGTGCTTAAGGTCACTCGGGAGAACTTCTTCTGAACCATAAACGAGGAAGAAAGGGGTTGACCGAGTAGAGCGATTGGGAGTTGTCCGCAATCCCCACAAGACCGAAGGGAGTTCGTCGACCCAGGCACCCGCTGCTTCCTTCAGTTCCCGAAGTAGCCGAGGCTTGATTCCCTTGAGTATTAATTCGTTTGCTCGTTCGACCTAGGCGTTGGATTGTGGGTGTGCGACTGAGGCAAAGTTGACCTGAATACCATTGGTCCAACAGAACTTCTTGAATTCAGCCGAGTTGAAATTCGACCCATTATCAGTGAAGATGTCATATGGAACACCAAACGATGTATGATGCCTCGCATAAAGCTGACTGCTGTGGCAGAGTCTAGGGTCTTGATAGGTTTTGCTTCTATCCATTTTGTAAACTTGTCTACTGCAACCAAAATGTGGGTGAAACCATGCTTGCCCGTTCGGAGCGGTCCGATCATATCCAGTCCCCATACTGCGAATGGCCAGGCTAGGGGGATTGTCTTCAGCTCGGAGGCTGGTTTGCGTGGCTGGTTGGCATAGAACTGATAGCCTTCGCAATGGTCCACGATGTACCGAGCATCGTTGAGGGCTTCAGGCCAGAAGAAACCATCTCGGAACGCTTTTGCCACCAACGTCCGACTTGAGTCTTGGTGGCCACAATCTCCTGCATGGATGTCTCGTAGGATGCAGCGGCCTTCCTCCTCGGAGATGCACCGTTGGGGTAGCTGAGTGATGCTGTTTCTGTATAACTCCCCATTGATCACTGAGTAAGACTTTGATTTGCGAACGATTTTCTTAGCTTCTATCTCATCGTCAGGAAACTATTGTTTTTGCAGATAAGCAAGGATTGGAAGTGTCCACTCGGGGGGAATGATCTCCACATCAAACACCATGTCAACTACTGCGGGTATATCTTCTTTGTTGGGGATGTTCTTGTCAGGCAGCATATCTAGATCGGCTTCTAGGAAAGGATCTTCCTTGACTGTTGGAGAGTGCAGGTGCTCCAAATAAATTCCTGGCGGGATCTGACCCCGGGTAGAACCCAACTTGGCTAGGTCATCTGCTTCCTGATTTTTAACCCTCGGAATGTGATGGAGCTCCAGCCCATCAAATTATTTCTCCAATTTTCTCACTGCTACGCAGTAGGTTGTCATTGCTGGAAGCCGAATGTCTCATTCTTTCATTACTTGATTGATTACTAGGTCTGAATCTCCGAATATCATGAGTCTTCTGACTCCGAGTGAAATGGCCATTCGCATGCCGTATAGAAGAGCTTCGTACTCGGATTCCTTATTTGTTGCTGGGAAATGGATTTGGAGGACGTATCTCATCTCGTCTTTCCTTGGAGAAACCAGTACCACCCCTGCCCCTGCTCCATTCAGCATCTTGGACCCATCAAAGAACATCGTCCAATGTTCTGGTATTGGCTGTGGGGGATGTTGGACCTCAATCCACTCGGCCAGGAAATCCACCAGTGCTTGCGACTTGATTGCTTTTTTGGCTTGGTAATTGAGGTCAAAGGGTAGTACGTCCAAACTCCATTTTGCTATTCTACCTGTTGAGTATCTGTTGTTCATGATTTCTGCCAGGGGAGCTTCAGAGACCACTGTGATGGAATGATCCTGGAAATAATGTGCAAGCTTCTGTGATGCCAAGTAAATTCCCATTGCCAACTTCTGGTAGTGGGGATATCTCTGCTTGGATGGTGTGAGGACTTCGGAGATGAAGTACATCGGTCTTTGTACCTTTTGTAATTTTCCTTCTTCTTCTCTTTCCACCACTATAGCTACGCTAACAACTCGGCTTGTGGCTGCAATATATAACAAGAGCGGCTCTTTTTCTTGAGGCGCTGCCAGGACCGGCCGAGTTGACAGTTGCTTTTTTAGCTCTTCAAACGCCATTTGAGCTTCTTCCGTCCAAACGAAATTTGGTGATTTTTTCATCAGCTGGTAGAGAGGTAGGGCTTTCTCTCCCAGTCTGGAGATGAACCTACTGAGTGCTGCGAGAAAACCTGTCAATTTTTGGATGTCTCGGAGCTGCTTAGGTGGCTTCATGTTTTTAATTGCCGCGATTTTTTCCGGGTTGGCTTCTATCCCCCGCTCGGAGACCATGAATCCGAGTAGCTTCCCCGCTGGCACACCAAAAACGCATTTTCAGGATTGAGCTTGATGCTATAGGCTCAGAGGCTCTGAAAAGTTTCAGCTAAGTCGGCTAGCAAACTACTTCCTTTAACCGACTTGATCACGATGTCATCCACATAGACCTCCACATTTCTGCCGATTTGCCAGATCAGGCAGTTCTGCATCATGAGTTGATCCGTAGCACCTGTGTTCCTGAGTCTGAATGGCATCGTGATATAACAAAAACATCCAAATGGGGTTATGAATGCTGTTTTAATCTCATCTCGTTCATATAGTCGGATTTGATGGTAACCCGAGTACGCATCGAGGAAACATAATCTCTCGCAACCCGATGCGGAATCCACAATCTGGTCAATGCGAGGAAGAGGTAAATGGTCTTTTGGAAAAACTTTATTGATATGACGGAAATCAACACAAGTTCTCCAAGATTTATCTTTCTTCGGAACCATTACAGGATTTTCTAACCACTCGGAGTGGAAGATTTCCCTAATGAATCCGGCTGCTAATAGTCTAGCTATCTCCTGTCCGATGGCCTTCCTTTTCTCGGAGGAAAACCGCCGAAGGGACTCTTTCACCGGTCTTGCTTTCGGATCAATGTGTAACTTGTGCTCGGCCAACTCCCTTGGGACTCCAGGCATATCAGGAGGCTTCCATGCGAAGATATCCCAATTCTCACGGAGGAAGTTGACGAGCTCGAGTTCCTATTAGGGATCCAAATCGGTTGCAATGTTGGTGTATTTGTCTTTATCTGTGGGATGTATCTGTACCCTCTTGGTCTCTCCGGCTGACTCGAATGAAGATGTCTTCTTTGGCTGCAGTAACTCGGATGAGTCAACGGATTTTTTGTACTCGGCCAGCTCGACCTCAGCCATTTGCTGGTCAGCTATCAGGGACCCCTTCTGCAACAACTCTTCGGCTTTCTTGTAATCTCCTGAGACAGTGATCACGCCGTGCGGGCCAGGCATCTTTAGCTTCAGATAGACGTAACAGGGGATGGCCATGAATTTTGCATAGGATGGTCTTCCAACTAAAGCATGGTATTCACTCAGAAAATCTACCACTTCAAAGGTGATCTTTTCTTTCCGGAAGTTACTCGGAGTACCAAAGACCACATTGAGGGAGATCATTCCGAGTGAATATGCCTTTTTCCCTGGGATTATCCCATGAAATTCCAGATAGCTTTTGCGAAGCTTGGACATCGTAATTTCATGCTGTTGAGAGTGCTTGCATATAAGATGTTAATTCCACTGCCACCATCCATCAAAAAATTTCTGATCCTGAAGGTCCCATTCCCTGTTTCCACCAAAGGATCAACAATCATAGCATGCCTTCCTGGGTGAGGGATGTGAGGAGGGTGATCCGACTGGTCGAAGGTGATTGGGACGTCAGCCCACTTCATATAACTCGGAACTGCCGGAGCTGCTAAGTTAACTTCTCTGAACCTTATCTTTTCTACCCTCTTCGACTCCCGTCCTACGAAGATGACTAACACTTCGTCTTCTCTTGGGAAGCCTTCGCTGTCCAGATCTGGGCTGGGCGCTTTCTTTTTTCCGGTATCCTTATCTTGCTGAGGACCTGTCCTTGCATTCTGGGCCGCTCTTTTGATCAGGCGACATTGCCGAGCTGTATGCTTTGGAATAACTAACTTTCCCTCGGCATCTCGGGTGGTGTGAAGAGGACAAGGTTGATCCAGGACTTCATCATCATTGGACGGCTTTTTCTGCCGCGGCTGCCACTCCTTTCGTGCCTGGCCCTTGCCATGAATACCTGAAGCGTTTGCTGCGGCCACTAACTCTGCGTCCGTTGGGGTGTCCTCTGCCTTTCTCTTGTTGTTTCCTCCGGTCTTCTGCTTCGGGTTAGGCGCCGAGTTGTTGCCTCCTCTATGATGCTGGTTCTTCTGCCGAATCTCCTCTTCACCGTTGGCATATTTATTTGCTATCTCCATCAGTTTTCTCAGTGAGGTGACGTGAGGTGACCTTGCCAACTTGAGACTCAGCTCTCTGTACTTGACGCCTTGCTTGAAGGCATGAATAGCCTGGAACTCGGAGACTCCTTCAACCGAGATATGAAGTGTGATCCATCTCTCGATATAATCCCGAGTAGATTCAGTACTTCTCTGGACACACAATTGTAGCTCGGTTAGGCCACCGGGTCTCTTGTAGGTCCCTTCAAAATTCTTGACGAACACATTCTCGGGGTCTTCCCAAACCCAGATGCTACTAGGGGGGAGTTGATTCAACCATGCCTATCTCGTATCCTCCTCCTCCTCCGATTTGCATCAATGGCAGGTGCATCATGGCTATCTCGTATCCTCCTCCTCCTCCGATTTGCACGGCTATTCTGTAATCGTCTAACCATGTCTGAGGTTTAGCATCACGTCGGTATTTATCCACCCCTTGAGCTATCCTGAAGTGGGCGGAATAGGGGTAGACCGAATCCTTTCGCTGAAGCAAACTGGCCCCGTGGCCATTGAGGGCCAAGCTTGGTCCTGGCGATGCTATCTAGCGCGATCGACTCGGCTTTGTACTAGGTGGCTTCGGGCGTCGTCTTCAACATCAAAATGACGGTCATCCCGGTGCCAAGGGAACTCCTCTCTCCGCGGTGCGGGCCGACCCGTCCCGCGAGCTTCTGCCCTCCTGTGATCTTCATGCCGATAATGTTCCTGGTAGCGGTCTCCTCGGGGTTCATCTCTGCGCCGAGGCGAATTGTTCTTGTTTCTCCTTGATTCTCCATAGGGCGTGTGCACCGACAGTGACGTTCTTGCAGGGGGAACTTGGGAATGAATTCGCTGCTGTGATTGACTGACAGCAGCATTTTGATCCACTGCAGTTTGCAGCAAAAACGCCAGGTGCTGAATTTCCTCCGCTTCCGATCCACTGGGCTGCAGAGAATTTGCAATCCGAGTTGCCTCTATGAGATTTTCTACTGGGGTACCCATAGCTCGAAAAGGTTCCCGGCCTAGGCCCCGCAGTTGTCGACTTGTTCGGCTTTGCCTGAGCCGAGCTACCTCCTGAGCTTGGCGCTCCAAGGTGTTTTCTAGCTCGGCCAGGTGCTCTCGCTCAGCCAAGTTAATCAATCTGGCTGCCTCCAGGCCTCGCCCTTATAGAGTGCTTGTGTCGATGGGGGCGTTTAGCAGCCGCTCAGCCGCTTCTGCTTCTTCCCGCTCCTCCCGAGTAAGGGGCTGGGGTTGTCGACTTGCTTCTCCGAGCTCTAACCTTCGGAAAGCGGATACACGCCGGGCTGGCTCCCGAGCGCCAGCCCTGGATGGACTGTTAGCTTCGTCTCAGGCGTGATTATCCCGAGCTGGCGATGGCTGAGAGGGCGGAGTCTCGGCCATGCACACTTCCGCAAAAGCGACTAGGGCGCCGCTGCTTCCTTCTTGCTCGGCGCCCGACTCGGGGTCAGACGTCGCCATGCCTTCTTCTTCGACCGAGTCGAACAGAGGCAAGAGAGATGCTGTGGAGCCTTCTCTTGCGATCAGTTCATCCAGGGACTTCTGGGCCGACTCCACCGAGTCGATGACTTCCACCTGCTGTATCTAGACCGATTTTCCACAATGATGAGCGCGCGGGCGGCCCGAGCGTTCTTCTTATGGCGGACAGATAACGGCGCAGGTGCTTGGCGATGGGCCGATAGTTGGAGGCGCAGGGGCCCCGACACGTCAGCTCGGAAGTGAACGCTGCCTCTCGAAGGCAGCAGTTGTGCCTGGAGCGGAGAATCCAACAACCAGGCGGAATCGTCAGCTAAGAAAGCCAATGATCCGAAACGGAAAACCTCTCCGACGATGAGCTCGGGGCCGTGAACCGACGAAGAGGATGGGGAAAATGGCATCTCTACGATTGCTGATCAACTCAGCCGCACGGTGGGCGCCAACTGTCGGGGATATAATCCTGACAATAGATATAGGGGTGTAAAAGGAGCTAAATGAATATGTACGTAGAGTGGTTGACGCAGGGAGAATTATACAGGTTAGGCCTCTCCTTAGAGATAAAAACCTTAGTCCTGTCCCAGGCTGACTGGGGTGTTCTTGCTCAAGAGTATGAGGATTAGAGTTGCGCGTGCCCCCATCGGAGGAGGGGGGGGGCTTATATAGAGTGCGCCCCTGCCCCCTTAATGCCTCTGTTTAAATGGGTCTTAATTACATGAATAAATGAGTACTAAATACAAGAAACGGTCTGCCCATTACTATTAATAAAGGGGGAGAAACGCCCACAGCCTTGAATGCTTCCTGTCCGTTGCGTTCCTGTCCTACGAGTAACGAATGGCTCGCCGATCTCTTCCGAGTGCTGTTCTACTCGGATTTTACCGATCTTCCGAGTGACTGCGTACTCGGAAATGGTTTCTGTTCTCCGAGTAACTCGTTACTCGGAGGTCGTTAATTGCTCCATGTTTTTTACTGATCTTATTTTGTTGGGTGTGTTTGGGAAACCAAGGGCTTAAGGGTACCCCTTGGTTTCCCCTGCCTAGGGGTATACCTTTAGTATTACCACGACAATCGCCAGGATGCAAGAACCAACCAACATCACAGGCGTGCAGCAGCTCACCGGAAGACTCGCAGCCCTGAGTCGTTTCATCAGCAGATTGTGAGAGCGCACGTTGCCATTCTACCAGTTGCTGAGAAAAGGAGAGAAATTCGAGTGGACTGAAGAAGCCCGCAAAGCATTCACGGACCTGAAGAAGACACTGTCGACCCCACCGACCCTGGCGGTACCCAAAGAAAAAGAACAACTATACCTCTACGTAGCAGCACGCAACATCGTGGTAAGCACAATACTCGTCGTCGAGCGCACAGAGGAAGGCAAGATCCAGAGCATACAGAGGCCGATCTACTACCTCAGCATGCTCTTGACAAAATCCCAGCAGCGGTACCCGCACTACCAGAAGCTACTACTGGCCATCATCACGACCTCAAGAAATGTGTCGCACTACTTCGACGAGCACCCCATCACAATCGTGAGTAGCGCACCACTCGCAGACATTCTCAACAACCCCGGAGTGACTGGGCGAGTCGCCGAGTGGAACATTGACCTCATTCCACGGGACCTATAATTCAAGCACCCGACAGCAATCAAGG
This sequence comes from Bromus sterilis, assembly GCA_950022295.1. NCBI lineage: Eukaryota > Viridiplantae > Streptophyta > Magnoliopsida > Poales > Poaceae > Bromus > Bromus sterilis. The sequence goes on along the minus strand of OX465598.1, from coordinate 247,507,697 downwards.
CCCAAGTACTCCCAGATTTTCTGGTTGAGTGGACGGAGGTCCAGACACCAGCCCCCCCGGACCTGTCGAACTCATGGACAATGTTCTTCGACGGGTCCAAAAGACATCAAGGAGCCGGAGCAGGAGTCGTTCTGGTCTCCCCCAAAGGAACCAAACTCAAATACATCCTCCAGATCAACTTCAGCCACGCCTCCAACAACGAAGCCGAATACGAGGCACTGCTCTATGGCATGTGTATGGCCAAAACATGCGGTGCCACTCGCCTCGTAATCTATGGAGACTCCAACCTCGCCGTACAGTAGGCGATGAAAGACTGCAACGCAGTAGCCGACAACATGGCGGCCTATCAGAAGCTCTACAACGCACTCGAAGGAAGTTTCGACGGCTGCGATCTCAATTATATCCCCAGAGCAAACAACACAGAAGCCGACGAACTCGCAAACATCGGCTCGACTCGAGGACCAGTACCACCCGGTGTCTTCCTTGAAAGCATCAGCCAGCGATCCATCAAGGAGAAACCAGCAGCACCAGAGGCAACTGTAGACGACGACACCATAGGGCCAGCACAAGTAGCATCAGCAAGTCCATTTAAAGGCAACAACAGCCAAGAGGTCGAACCTACGAATTCAATAGCACTTGAAGGACCATCATGGACAAGACCGTTCCTCCGATTACTAATTGAAGGCACACTACCGCAAGACGTCTCAGAAGCCCGACGCATCAGCCGCCAATCCAAGGCATTCACAGTCATCAACAGACAGTTATACAAGCGAAGCATCACCCAGACACTCCAGAAGTGCATCGATGAAGAAGACGGCAAAGCCTTACTACTCGAAATCCACGAGGGCACCTGCGGGCACCACGCGAGCAGCCGAGCGCTCGTATCTAAAGCGTTCCGAGCAGGGTTCTACTGGCCCACTGCGATGAAAAACGCAGAAGATATCGTACGACGCTGCATCGCCTGTCAAAAATTCGCCAGCAGGCCGCACGCCCCAGCCTCAGAACTCAAGACCATACCACTATCATGGCCCTTCGCCACCTGGGGACTCGACATGGTGGGCCCACTGAAGAAATCATCAAAGGGAGGAAGAACTCACCTGCTAGTAGAAGTCGACAAGTTCACCAAATGGATCGAAGCAGTGCCCATCACCAGCTCCACAGCCCTCACGGCGGTGAACTTCATCAAATCAATCATCTTCAGGTTCGCGGTGCCGCACAACATCATCATGGACAATGGCACAAACTTTACAGCAGCAGAATTCCAGAACTTCTGCGAAGAATTGGGCATCAAAATCAACTATGCATCAGTCGCACACCCACAATCCAACGGCCGGGTGGAAAAAGCAAACAGCCTAGTATGCGGAGGACTAAAAAAGCGGCTCCTCGCACCACTCGAGCAGGCCGCGTGCAACTAGGTAGAAGAACTCCCTGACGTACAATGGAGCCTACGCACCACCCCGAATACTGCAACCCAGTACACACCTTTCTTTATGGTGTATGGGTCGGAGGAGGTGCTACCACATGACCTCAAATTTGGGGCACCCCGGATCTCAGGGTACGAAGAAGAGGAAGCAGAAGAAGCGCTGCAAGATGGAAAAGACATAGAAGACGAAGCAAGGGACACAGCCCTAGCAAAGTCAGAGGGATACCAGGACAAACTGCGCACTTACCAAAGCAGTCGCCTGCACACCAGAACCTTCAATAATGGCGACCTTGTCCTACGGCTCATACAAGAGAAAGTTCACAAGCTCGCCCCCCAATGGGAAGGACCGTTCATAATCACAGAAGCCATAGGAGGAGGCGCCTATAGACTGAAGAACCATAAGACAGACGAGGACGTGGGAAATCCATGGAACGTAGCGAACCTACGCCTGTTCTACCCATAATCTCCACCAGTCATGCTCATCTGGCAGCTCATATAAACCTTCAACGCAATAAAATGATGTTGCCTCGCGATCTCTTACCAAAGTGCTCGGGGGCTTGAGCACAAAAACTCCCCCCGAGAGACGCTATCGTCGCAATCGCGATCTCTTACCAAAGCGCTCGGGGGATCAAGCACAAAAACTCCCCCCGAGAGACGCTATCGTCGCAATCGCGATCTCTTACCAAAGCGCTCGGGGGCTCGAGCACAAAAACTCCCCCGAGAGACGCTATCGTCGCAATCGCGATCTCTTACCAAAGGGCTCGGGGGCACGAGCACAAAAACTCCCCCCAAGAGACGCTATCGTCGCAATCGCGATCTCTTACCAAAACGCTCGGGGGCTCGAGCACAAAAACTCCCCCCGAGAGACGCTATCGTCGCAATCGCGATCTCTTACCAAAGCGCTCGGGGGCTCGAGCGCAAAAACTCCCCCCGAGAGACGCTATCGTCGCAATCGCGATCTCTTACCAAAGCGCTCGGGGGCTCGAGCACAACAACCCCCCGAGAGATGCTACCGTCGCAATCGCGATCTTTCAAAAAAGCCTCGGGGGCTCGATTGAAAAATCTCCTCCTGAGAGAGATCATCATCGCTCACGCAGCCCGAAGCTCAAAAGGGTCCAAGCAAAAACCCATCGACAAGCGCCACCCGTTGAACTCTGTCCGGAATCAAAAAGAAAGACACGACTACAACCATATGGAAACACCCTATACTCTGAAGAAATACGGACGGAGCGCAGGACGCAGGAAAATATTTAAGTCCTCACCTAATCGCCAACGATCACCTGAAGAATCGAGGGCTACTCCCATCGGGAGCGCTACCGCGCACCCGATAAAAGACAGAAAATAATGGAAGAATGACAAAGGAAACATATCTCAGCCTACGTTCGACTCTTCGACTCAAATGTAGCCTCGGGGGCTACTCCCATGGGGAGCGCTGTCACGCACCCGATAGAACCTGAAGTGCGAAGTTTTTGATGGACTCGAAGACAGCTCTCGGTTGCAAAGGACTCGAAGACAGTCCTCGAACACTAAGGACTCGAAAACAACTATCGGTTGCAGAGGGCTTAAAGAAAATTTCATTACAAAGGCTCAAGCACAAGTTAATATCACAAAGGATCACTTTCAGTAAAAAAAAGAGAGATTCAAAGTACATTGGATAGAAGGCAGCTCTGATTGCTCGAGGGCAATCCTCATTACATGGAGAACTAACCTAGTTACAAAAGGCACAAGCAGCCAATAATCCTACAACATCAATCACCCAAGGAATTATGACTTCTACATGAGTGCCCATGCTGGGATGATTGGCACCAACACAGCGACCATCATCACAGATAAAGGAGGAGTCGAAGCAGCAGGCTCATGGTGTCAATGACATAAAAAAGGTGAAGCTCGACTTATTTGCAAAACAGTTGAAGACATTACTCCACCAGCTTCTTCTCCTGCTCCACCAGCTTCTTCTCCAGCTCCACTCGAGCTGCCGGCGAAGATGATGCTGCCGCCTCCAGTTCTACAAGGTCGCCTGGCGCGCCCGCTTGACTGGTGGTTTGACGTCGAGATCCTCTTTAGCACCGTAGGGGGAAGCAGTTGAAGACGGCTCCGCATCAGCACCCGAAGAGTCACCGGAGGAGGAAGCAGTTGAAGACGCAGGAGAAGGACTCCTCGACCTGTCAGAACCATCACTGCCTGTCTCCGCCCAGTACGGATCCATCCGGTTGCCGCTCGGGTCAAAAGCACAGATGACAAGAGTGTCTTTACCATCAAAACGGCAACAAAGAGTGTCACCATCACGCAGGTTCAGCCGACGAGCAAAGGATTTCCAGCCAAAGCCAAGAAAAATCAAGCGGGAACTATCGATCTCCAACTTAACATAAGAAGGAGATCGAGCGCACCCCTGAAGACGAAGCAGCAAGCCATCAAGGACACGCACAGAAACAATGGCAGCAAATGTAGAAGGAAGAATAATACGGGCAGCGCCCCGGCCACGGACGTGCAAGAGAAAGTCATAACACCAAACACCCTCCTCCGAGGAAGAGGAGGAAGGCACCAACGCTGCACCATGACGACCACCGCGAGAAGACCGTGGAGTACGACCACCACGGCCGCGGCGAGCACGACCACGACCAGTCATACCAGCTCCACGCTTGGGTGCCATGAAAAGAGGAAGAGAAAGAGAAGCAAGATTAGCAGAGGGCGAATACCACTGCTAGAAGAAAAAGAGGGGCCTATTTATAGCACAAACCCCACATAGAAATCAAAGACCAAGAACGCCGGGTGATTCGAATTCAGAGGCAAAGATGCCTTCACACGGGCGGCACAGTGCGCTGGACGCGTTAAATCTCGCACGGTTTCAATGCGCGCATCGATAACTCAACAGGCGGCTGCAGCACGCCACCAAAAGCCATCATTATGACTGGTCATGCAGACATGACGGTTAGCAACCAGAGCATCTTTTGACGGTCCTCCAGCAAGGAGATAGTTATCTTCACCAAAAAAAAGGTAAATTAAAGAGGCAGTCAGCAGAAGAGGCAGCGTGCAAGCACCATTTTTTGCATAAGTTTAAATACATTTTTCAAATATATCTAACTCCCATCGGGAGCGTATCCACCTGCGAGAGTTTTGGGTGCTCCCTCACCCAGAAGGAAAAATGTGCTCGAGTGATCACTCGCACCTACGAGAGTCTCAGGTGCTCCCTCACCTAGAAGAAAAAACATGCTCGAGTGATTAATCGCACCCATAAGAGTTTCGGGTGCTCCCTCACCACGACACGAGATGAGCAGACTTGCACTCGCCAGATCGAGCGGTCCCAGAGTATCGGGTGCTCCGTCACCCTGAGATTAAAAGCGATATTCGAGTGATTACTCGCAAAACTTTATATATACGCAAGCACTCGACGACCTCCCGAGCAAATATCCCCCTACACCTGAGCACTCGGAGAAGCTCCACGAGTGACCGCTAAAACCGCCCACTTGATTGTTTATTCCAAGTGGGTGCATTATCTACTAGGCTCCGCGCCTCAATAAAAATACATATTCCTGGAACACGATACACTATGCCCAGATGCCACGCAAGCTTAGTGTGTAGGTAAGACCCCGCTGCGAAGATCGGCCGGGCTGGGACTTGCCGAAGAGCGATTTCACTCCCAACCTTTTCCATGCGCATGCATGATAGAAAAATCCGGGCGGACTTGCCTAGGCTATGAACTTTACTCGCGGCAATTGATCACTGTAAGACCTGCAGCGGCATGACTTTTGCTAGACACCAGTGTTCCAAGCTCATGTCGAGGGACATGGGTCTGAGTGGGCTACTGTGGTTTTTTCCACTAGTGCAATTCACCAAGGCTCGATCAGTCGACACCTTGGGCCCTTTCATCTTAGCATCCCTCGAAACAGGTTTTGTCATGGCCCTAGACTGTCAGCGACCTGCGGTTGAACCGTGCATACATAAAAACAACGCTAGAGTGGATTCGAGTCCCTGCGCGCCTCTTCGAGTACCCCAGGCACTTGTAAAGGAGAGTCTTCTATCTTGCCGACTCTTGTAGAGGAGAGTCTCTTGTCAGGCCGAATCATGGAGGTGACTCATGTCAGCCGACTCATGGAGGTGACTCATGTCAGCCGACTCATAGAGGTGACTCATGTCAGCCGACTCATGGAGGTGACTCATGTCAGCCGACTTATGGAGGTGACTCATGTCAACTGACTCTAGTCTCCAGGACCTGTCTTCTGGCCGACTCTAGTCTTCAGGCCGGGTCTAGTTGCTGGCTATCCCCCCGACAGTAGCCCCCAAGTTTAGCTTGGACCAATCTTTGCGTCGGCTTCATCTTTCCTCTGCTTTTACTAGGCAATGAGATTGTCATAGAAGAGAACGCTGGGTGCGCGTCTGACGAGGGGGTGACCCCACGACTCCTATGGATGAGCCTACCCGGTGTCCCAGAAGACAGAAGGCCCACAAAGATGCCGCCTGGGCCCAGCCTTGGCCCACTAGTGACACCGACGTAGGAGTCCGCAAGTCAAAAGGAAGGTGCAAACTTGTCGTACGGAACAAGATCATGGTTAGGAAACCTCATCTGTAATCAGGACGGACTCCCCGAGACCTAGCCTAGTATATAAGGGCTTGGAGGGGAGACGTCGAGATCAAGCAATACACAATTTGTAACCTAGCCTTGTGCGCACCCGCCTCGGCTTCCCTGTTATCACCATCTCCAATCAATAATATCGAGCAGGAACGTATCCTCCTGTTAGCCGACGAGCTTATTGTCCAACATGTGCCTCTCATGACTAACCCAGGGTCCCTGACCATGGGATTTGCCGGGGTACATCCCCGTCAGCGTCCATGGTAAACTTCCAGTATAATGAATAGTTAGGATAAAGACCGGGTCTGGAGGCCAAACCATTAGGCCGGCTAGCTCCACTGATTCATGTCAATGAACCCGATATGATTCAATTTTGATCTCTTCCAGGCTTGAGTTCAAAGGTGCGTTTTGCTCTTCCGTGTCTTGTCAAAGACTCGGGAAAAATTTTACGGGCAATTTTATGTCCATATCACCTATAGCCCCCAAGCTCCGAGCTTATCATCTCGTGATGACTTGGAGTTTCGTATATAAAATATCCATGCTTGTGTAGCCCCCAAGTGCCGGGTTGTCTTGCCTGCAGCAACCTTGGACTTACAATTTCTTGCTTGTTTTCTGAAGTCGGTAAGTATTATATGCCAAAGCCGACAATTTTTGTTGAAGCCGGCAAATGTTTGCTTGCTGATAAAAACCAATGAATGCGAATTTGCTGAATCCGGTAGATATGATATGATGGGTTGTGTTCCCAGCTTACAAATAGAGTGGCCCTTCGAGTGCTGGAATATGTTTCCTTCAGCAACCCAGAATAATGTGTGCCAACTCCAAGTCGGTATGAGCATCTGAATGTGGCGAGAGCCAGTGCGACGAAAGTCGACTTATATATTTTATATGGCAAGAGTCAGTGCGACAAGTTTCGACTTATATATATGGGGAGAGCCGGTGCGACAGATGTCGACATATAAATGCAGAAGATGCAATGCAGAAGGTATAGTCCCCATGAATCGGTATGAGCATCTTTGTGTCATGTCAAGTCAGAGAGAAATTCGAGCAATAGTCCCCATGAGTCGGTATGAGCATCTTTGTGTCATACCGAGTCACACAGGTTAATGCTCATATTGTATGCATAGTTTTATGACATATGAAATGATAGAAAAGAAAGTATGCTATGATGCTTTTATGAAGAGGCTAGTAGAAGACGACTTAGACCTCATCTTCTCGCGTTGAGAGAGATTATTGGTTCAGGAGTCGAAACATCTCTGTAGATCCGGCTTTTCAATGACTAGCGTGCCCGACTCTTAGGACTAAATTCGATATGTGTTTTATGTAAACCCCAAAGTTTAGACCAAAGCAAGCACATGTGAAGTTTTACATATATATGCCGGCTTTTTCTGGTAGGAGTCGATGAGTATCATTGAGCTCACCCGATTTGCCTTATCAAAGCAATATACATGCTCAGTGACGATAGAGGGTTGATCAAGCCCCCAGGTCTCTGAGAAAAAGATGTAAAAATATGTAATTGATGCAATATGATGCGATGTATATGATGAGATATGAACATATCGAGAAAAGTCAATCATGATGAGAGTCGACTCTATGAATAAGTATGGCGAGAGACTATTGCGATGGAGATCGACTTTATGGCGAGAGCCTGTTTGCGATGAAGATCGACTTAGGCAATGCATCATGATATGACAATAAAGGTGCAATGCATAAAATGAAAAATTTTGGGTTCCAGAAGTGTCGAGTCTTACCGAGATTTCTTGAGAAGCCGGTAATTTGTAATGATCCTGGATCCATAAAGGAGCCAGAATTTCCGATGAACCAGAACTCATGGAGGAGCCGGATTTTTTTATGAGCCGGGAATCGTTGAGGATCCGGAATTTTAAATCATTCAGAACTCGTCAAGGATCAGGAATTTTGGATTAACCGGAATCTCATTGTTGAGCCGAGATTTTCCAGTAAGCCGGAACTCATGAAGGGAGCCGGGATTTTCAATAAACCGGAATTCACGAAGAGAGCCGGAATTTTTTCCAATGAATCGGAATCTAAGCCGGGATTTTACCATCGAAATTAATGGACCAAAATTTGTGATGGTCAATTATAATCTGTCGTTGAAAAATAATATCTCTCCATCTCTAATGGATCTTGTAGGAGGTGTAGCCCCCGAGTCTTGAGTCGACTTGAGGAGATGGCTAGGTACTCCATGTATGTGAATTGATAAAGAAAAAAGCATTGATCTGATGATGTAGAGAAAAACCCGGAGAACCATAGAAGTCAACCGTGGTTAGGTTGTGACTGATCTTCGTAGGAGTCAGTGGTTGATAGTTCGACCAATATATCGAGCTAGTGATAGCGACGGCCAAACGATTGTAAGACGACGCATACGTGTCTGATAATTTTGCTCAAACAGTAGTTGTCGCAATGTCCGGGGTGCAAACCGATGAAAATTTGAGCTAAAGTTGTAGTTGGATTTCGCGATCTTGCCTAGATCCAAAAACTCGTTTTAGTGCGGGAGTCGGTCACGGAGATCTAACCATTGAAATTTCCTGAATATTTTCTGGTTCCAAAGGATTATATCCGACAACTTTCCGCCGAAGGGATCTTCAAATTGATGTACGATTCATCCTCGGGATTTTTTTTTTCTGAAGTCGCGCGGAGTTCCGCCAGATTTCGATTAATCTTCAGTGTAGGAGTCGGTCAGGGAGATCTAACCGTTGGAATTGGCTGAAATTTTAACAGCTTGTAACCAACAGAATTTACAATCGTTTCACCAACGAGATCTTCAATATGAGTTAGGAGTCACCTCCTGGAGTGTCCGCAATGCAGATGTTTTTTCTGTCCTGCGAGCTGCTGATGTGCGAGATGATGATATGGTTTCTCGCCCTTCGTTGGTTACCCCAAGTGTAAGGTGAGATGTAGGATAGCAGCAAATTTCCATTATATAGAGGATAGGGTTTGTCTCCCGTATGACTCCGGCAATGATAAGTAGGTGGCAAGAAAACAATGGCACCGTTTCCGACAAACGTTGCTTCCTTGACCTGGACCTGCACATAACACAAATAACTTTGCTCCCAACGAACTTCAGAGAGGTTTTCAATATCCCCGGTCTTGTTGTTTACAAAGAATCAAAACACAAGGGATAATGATAATGGTAGCAACTGAAAGTAAAAGCAGAAAATTAAATGAGCGTGTAAACTATGATGACAATATGGACCGGGGTCCCGTGATATTCACTAGTGATGTCTCTCTCCCAAAAGACGATAAAACTGCCATGCGAGGTAAAATAATTACAGATGGGAAATTGATAGGATTATAAACGCACCGCAACGCTAACTGTGCTACAAAGAAAGGAAGAGGCTCAAAAGCATGAGCAGTACGCCAAAATAAGTAGACCCAAATCCATCTACATCTACTACTAATCATCCACCTTGAGATATCTATCCAGAACATCTCGCTAGTATTAAGTTGCGAGCCCCACCCAATGTGTAAACCCAAAGCAACAAACAACTGCATTAAAAGGAACTTCGCGTAAAGTAAACAATCCTTGCAACCGCGGTTACAAGCATCGTTTTTTTCCCCCTTGTGTCCACAGCACATCCCCTAGACTCATGTTTCTGTCACTGAAACGTGTAATCAGGGGGCATGTACCCACAATCGAGCATAACATTCCCTCTTGGAGTCACTACCTACTACTTTGCCAAAGCAATAAACAACAACGAAGAACATGCAAGAATTACTTAGGAACAAAAATATAAGAGATTAAAACCAAATATAATACTCTATCACAATATGAACTTAATCTCATAATCCATCAGATCCCATCAAACTCAGCATAGCAAAAGAAGAAAGATTACATATGTGCCTCGATCATGTAGGGCATCTCACGAGGTCTAAACCGTGAAGAACAAAGAGGGGAGGAGAACATCACATAGCTACTGATCACGGACCCATGGTCCAAAGGAAACTACGCACGGCACATCCGGGAAGCGTCCATGGTGGAGGGGAAGCTCCCGGAGGTCGATCCTCCCTCCGGCAGGGTGCCGGGAATGGTCCTGACAGTTCTCCCGATCTTGGAAGCGCGGCGGCGGCGGAACAGAGGCGAGATTGTGAAATAGGGTTCTTTCTTCGGAAGTTTCCCGTGGCGGAGAATAAACAGGACAAGGGGGGCAGCCAGGGGGGCCACCAGGGGTCCAGGCGCCCCCTGCGCGACCAGGCCCCTGGCCGCGCCAGGTGGCCGCCTGGGCACTTGGTGGTGGCTCCCTGGCCCTCCTTCGGGGCTCTGGAAGCTTCCTTCACGCTGATTGTTTATCTGATTTTCCCGGATTTTTGGAGCACTTTTTATATGGGGGAAAACTGAAATAGAAAAACGGCAGAAAACAGAAACTGGCATTGGGGTGCACTGAGTTAATAGGTTAGTCCAAATATGATCAAAAGTGTATGAAAGTTTATCTAGATCATAGCAATATTACACAAAACATTCATGGAGCAAGAAAAAATTATCGATACGTTTGGGACGTATCCACATCCCCAAGCTTAATTCCTTCTCGTCCTCGAGTAGGTAAATGATAACAAGCATAATTTCTATGGTGGCATGCTAGCAACCATATAAGAACATTGAAAAGTAAATAAATCAAGGTATGTGATTCAATTCAAGTCAAAACATGCAAGAGTCTATATTAGCATTGAAACAAGTAACAAAAGAACATTAGGTGCAAGAGCTCTCGCTATCCGTGACTCGAATGTCTCCAAGAGCTCTCGCTATCCGTGACTCGAATGTCTCCAAATGGTGTTTGCGTGCAAGAAGGGGGATAAGGAATACGAGAAAAAAAAGAATTTTTGTGTTGAGAACTCAATCTACTAAAGTTTCACACTTGGTCTTCTTTGGAATCTTATCTTGACTCGTCCCCAGACCACTATCCAGGTACAAGTCAATTTGATCCACTCCTTTTCGATATTTTGAGCACTCATGCAATGGATGAGCGTAAGCACGAAAGTTGACAATTAGGATGGCAAAGAGAGAAATATGGTGGAGGAGGAAGACAAAAAGGGTGAGAAAGGCTGACATCAATGAGGACAATCATAGGAGAGAATGCTAAATGATAGATATGATCTGAGGAGTAGGGATTGCCATGCAACTGATGCACATATGAGCTAAAAAGCTCTCCAAAGGAACTAGTGGGGGTGCATTTAACTTGCTCGCTCATGAAGACCTAGAGCTCTTTTGAGGAGGCTCATCCTTGGAATATACAAGCCAAGTTCTATAGTGTGAAGGTCCCCACATAGCTATATGCATGAATGATCATCTCTATGGAGTACAAGGATAAGAGGGAGTACTAGTGTGGATCTTTCAAAAGGATAGTAGTGTTGCCCCTTTCTCTCTTTTTATTTCTTTTGTCTCTTTTTTCTATTTTTTTCTATTTTTGTGGTGGCCTCGATGGCTCTTTCTATTTAACTCTCATTTGTCCTCTTTGGTATCTTTTATTTTGTCCACTTTGGGATCTTTTCCTCACTTAAGGGAAACACTCTAATTTATAAGAGGGCATAGAAGATCTTTCACACTTTACAAGGTACTCAAATCATAAAGAAGATATAGCTATCATGATGTATGCAATGTATGTCGCTGCCAGTGTAGCAGGAACATGTATGACATGAAGATCAAGTCATGAAAAGGTGGATGTTGCATGGCAATATATCTCGGAAAGGCTATGGAAATGCCTTGATAGGTAGGTATGGTGGCTGTTTTGAGGAAAGATATAAGCAGGTTTATGATGACAGAGCGTATCATGCCAAGGGTTTGGATGTACCGGCGAAGGTGGACGCCAGCTCTCAGAGTGAGAAGAAGGCAATGCACGGCACAATAGAGGCTAGCAAATATGAGGAGGTGGAAGTGTCAACTTTCAATACTAACATTAGTCTGAAGAACTCATGCACTTATTATCGGTAACGACTCATGGTACGTGAGGAGTGTATGGGGGTTTGGTTATCCTTGCGCATCCTCGACTCATGGTACGTGAGTGTACTCTAATATCCGATCCCTCAAAAGATTAGTAATCCATCTAGTAGCTAGAGTTCTCAACTAGTTTTGTAGGTTTTGAAAATAAACACGGATTGCCCAAAGTAGGACACCTATCACTAATAGGCTAGATCTCTTGACACCAAAAGTTCAAACATTACTCACAACAATACCTCAAAACTATTGCAAGTTACTACTACAATTAAATAGAAACCTCAATTAGCTACTTCAAGACAAGACAAAACTTAGTGCAACAACCAACTCTCTTAACAAGATAAATATGAAAACTAAAGAGAGTTGCAGCAACAAACTAAACAAAATCCACGTCTCTTGCTAAAGACAAACTAAAACTGAAACTAAACATGAAAGTAGCTACGAAAAGAAAAAGAACACATAACAGCAAAAAGATAGGCATGAAAAGTCCTATGATGTGTTCTAGATTTTGAAAGTGGAGCGTGTTTCTCTCCCACACAAAGTAAGACGGGGTCTAACTTGTTATGAACAGCAATCAAAGCTAAATAAAAATTAAAAATAATACCTAAGAGCGAGACGCTCCAAGCATAGCACATAACGCATGAAGTGATAAAAATATAGTGAGACGAAGGACGAACTGATGATTGTTGATGGAGAAGGGGATGCACGGGGGCATCCCCAAGCTTAGACTCTTGAGTCTCCTTGAATATTTATTGGGGATTCATGGGGGTATCCCCAAGCTTGAGCGCTTGACACTCCCGAATCTTCTTTCATCATCTTCCATCGCACACTTGAAAACTCCCTTCATACATAACTCATCATAAGCTGATTAGAGAGGGTAGTACCCTTAATAAAATAATTTTTCCCCACTAGGTATAAATATATTCTTGAAGATCTGTTTCTCAAGATTGCCGAAAGGTTTTTGCAAAGAAAAAGCAAGCTTAAGGTTTCCAAAAGTAAGGAGAGACAAAACGTGGAAGAACCTGTGAAAAACAGAACAGCAGGTAGTAGAGAATTTTTTCGGGGTACTTATGCAACTCAAATAAAAAAATCAGAACATACGAAAGTTCCGCGATTGTATAGAGCATGCTGTGTAAAACATTCAGCTCAAAAAGATGATTTGGTGATTTGATCCGATTTTCCCCGTCACGAAGACAGAATATGTTTTCTGGACAACATGTCACAACTTTCGCTTCCCTTGTCCTATGAGGCTATAACTTGGCATAAATATTTGAAAATAAAGATACAATGGTGTTTCTACAGTAGTAAAAATCATCAAGACCACTAAAAACAAAAGTAAAAACATCTTGTGTTGCCTCCCAACAAGCGCTTTCTTTTACGCCTTTAAGCTAGGCATAAGGCAAAAGAAGAATCCAGTTTTATCAAGACAAAGAGAATAGCTAGCCCGTGTAACGGACTCAAAAGGTAACTTATTTTATTTCTAGGGAAGTGTTCCATCCCATTTTTGAGAGGGAATTGAAATTTTATATTCCCCTCTTTCATGTCAATAACGACACCAACGGTGCAAAGAAAAGGACGTCCCAAAATAATTGGACATAAAGGTTCACACTCTATATCCATAATAATAAAATCAACGGGAACATAGTTGTCATTGACAATGATAAGAACATCATCGATCTTCCCCAAAGGTTTCTTTATGGACGAATCGACAAGACGAACACCAAAAAAATAGGAACCAAAAGGTTTCAATTGAAACATATCATACATTCTTTTGGGCATGACGGAGGTACTAGCTCCAACGTCACATAAAGCATAGAAAGAGAAGTTATTTAATTTAATTTTTATCATAGGGTCCCAACTATCATCTAGCTTCCTAGGTATGGATGCTTCTATCCTAAGCTTCTCCTCCCTAGCTTTGATGAGAGCATTTTTGATATGCTCCGTGAAGGTAAGATTGAGGGTGCTAGTGTGGGGGTCTCTAGACATTTTGTGTAGCAAGCTAATAACTTCTGAGAGGGTGCAACTATCAAAATCAATATCACTACTATCAAAGGTGGTAGTAGTGTCATCTAGGCTCACTTATTTGAAACCCTCTATGTTCAGAGGAGTTTCTTCTTCTACGGTTGAGGTATTAGCATCACCATTAATAGGTCCAATGGGACCAGGAGTGCATTGGGTGCTAATAGTTTAAGAAACCTCAACAATTTGGATGGCAAATGTGTGGTGTGTAGGAAGGCTCTTAATTCTATCCTCTTCCTCTTTTTCTCTAGCCCATATTTCTTTAAGTTTAGCCATCATCCTAATATTTTCATTAATTTTTAACTGGATAGCATTAATAGGAGTGGTAGTCCTCTCCTCAAGGGGAGAGGTTCCAATTTTTAACATCTCAACATCAAGGGCTAAGCTGTCTACCTTCAAACAAAGATTATCTAATTTATCTAACTTTTATTCTACATTCTTGTTGAAGGCTTTTTGGGTAGTGATAAAGCCTCTAAGCATACTTTCTAGTTCAGAAGTGAGGTTCTTGTTGCTAGGGTAAGTGTTGTTCTTCCCATAATTGGATGGAAACGGTCTATGATTGCTAGCAAAATTTCCCCTATAAGCATTGTTGTTGAAGTTGTTTCTAGCAATTAAGTTCACATCTACTTGTTCTTGAGCAACCAAAGAATTTAAGGGGAAATCATGAGGATCAATAGAGGGTTTCTTGGTAAGTAGAGACATAAGTAAGTCAAATTTTTCATTGAGGAAGGTAATCTCGTCGACAGAGTTTACCTTCCTACCTATTGGAGCGCGTTCGATGTGCCATTGGGAATAGTTGGTCATCATCTTATCGAGAAGTTTTGTGGCAGCACCAAGTGTAGTTGACATAAAGGTTCCTCCCGCGGCCGAATCTAACAGGTTCCGCGAGGTAAAGTTCAAGCCTGCATAAAAAGTCTGGATAACCATCCAGGTAGTCAAACCATGTGTAGGGCATTTCTTAACAAGAGATTTCATACGTTCCCAAGCTTGGGCAACGTGTTCATTATCCAATTTCTTAAAATTCATAATGTTACTCCTCAATTGGATGATTTTAGAAGGTGGGTCATACTTGCCAATAAAAGCATCTTTGCACTTATCCCAAGAATCTATGATATTCCTAGGCAAAGATTGAAACCAGATTTTAGCTCCTTCCCTCAAAGAGAAAGGAAAAAGCTTGAGCTTAACAACATCACCTTCTACTTCTTTATACTTGTGCATATCACATAATTCAACAAAATTATTCAAGTGTAAAGCAGCATCATCTCCAGCACCAGAGAATTGATCTCTCATAACAAGGTTTAACAAATCAGGTTTAATTTCATAAGAGGTAGCTGAAGTGGCAGGTGTGGCAATAGGAGTGCAGATAAAGTCTTTGTTGTTGTGACTAGTGAAGTCACACAACTTGGTGTTTTCAGAGGAACCCATAGTAGCATCAAGTGTGGCAGATTTTTTTTGTAATTTTTGATATAAGACACAAAGATAAAAACTGAAAGGTAAACTAACAAGAAAAAAACTAAAGGTAAAAGGTAGTGGGCAACTCCCCTATCTTATCACTCGGAGTCCCCGGAAACGCGCTAGAAATTTGCTTGATACGCGAGACAGGATAATTGCTTCTCGCCCTTCATTGGTTAACCTAATGGAAGGTGAGATGCAGCGTAGCGGCAAGTTTCCCTCAATGAAGATACCGAGGTTTAGAGTATCGACCAGTAGGACTCCGGCAATGATAAATAGGTGTCAGCGGCGCAACTAACGAGGACCTGCACACGACACAAATAACTTTGCTCCCAACGAAGTTCAGAGAGGTTGTCAATCTCTCCGGTCTAGTTGTTTCCAAAGGATCAAAAGCAAAGGATAATGATAATGATAACAACTGGAAGTAAAAGCTAGAAAGTAAATAAGCTTGTAAACAATGATGAGAATATGGACCGGGGTCCCGTGATGTTCACTAGTGATTTCTCTCTCCCAACAGACGATAAGACTGCTATGTGAGGTAAACAAATTACAGATGGGAAATTGAGAGGATTATAAATGCACCGCAATGCTAACTATGCTACAAAACAAAGGAAGAGGCTCATAAGCATGGGCAGTACGCCAAAATAAGTAGACCGAAATCCATCTGCATCTACTACTAATCATCCACCTTGAGATATCTATCCAGAACATATCGCTGGTATTAAGTTGCGAGCCCCACCCAAAGTGTAAACCCAAAGCAACAGATAACTGCATTAAAAATAACTTTGCGTAAAGTAAACAATCCTTGCAACCGCGGTTACAAGCACCGTTGTTTTCCCCCTTGTGGCCACATCACATCCCCTAGACTCATGTTTCTGTCACTCAAGCGTGTTATCAGGGGGCATGTACCCACAATCGAGCATAACGTTCCCTCTTGGAGTCACTACGTACTACTTGGCCAAAGCAATAAACAACAACGGAGAACATGCAAGAATTACTTAGGAACAAAAATATAACAGATAAAAACCAAATATATTACTCTATCACAATCTGAACATAATCTCATAATCCATCAGATCCCATCAAACTTAGCATAGCAAAAGAAGAAAGATTACATATGTTCCTCGATCATGTAGGGCAGCTCACGATGTCTAAACCATGAAGAACAAATAGGGGAGGAGAACATCACATAGCTACTGATCACGGACCCTTGGTCCAAAGGAAAAAACTCAATGCACATCCGGGAAGCGTCCATGGTGGAGGGGAAGCTCCCAGAGGTCGATCCTCCCTACGGCAGGGTGCAGGGAAGGGTCTTGACTGTGCTCCCGATCTTGGATGTGCGGTGGCGGCGGAACAGAGGCGAGATTGCGAAATAGGGTTCTGTCTTCGGAAGTTTCCCGTGGCGGAGAATAAATAGGTGAAGGGGGCAGCCAGGGGGGCCACCAGGGGTCCAGGTGGCCGCCTAGGCACCTGGTGGTGGCCGCGGGGCCCTCCTTCGGGGATCTGGAAGCTTCCTTCACGCTGATTTTTTATCTGATTTTTCTTGGTTTTTTGGAGCACTTTTTATATGAGGGAAAGCTGAAATAGAAAAACAGCAGAAAACAAAAACTGGCATTGGGGTGCACTGAGTTAATAGGTTTGTCCAAATATGATCAAAAGTGTATGAAAGTGTATCTAGATCATAGCAATCTCACACAAAACATGCATGGAGCAAGCAGAAATGATCGATACGTTCGGGATGTATCAGGCGGCTGCCAAGATAGCAATATCTGGCCCCGAAATGTTGCTCGTATTGTCATGAGCTAACACCCCTCTAGAAATATATTATGCAAAATACCTGAGGTGAGGAAACAAAATGCTGGATATCTTCCTCCGGTGAACGTCCTTCAGATCCTTTCTGCAAAGGGAAGTGAAGAGGGCCTTCAAATCGGTGGGGTGAGTAGGTATCTTGGTCTTCCCAACATTCCGAACACCTAAAATTTCACGAAACTCTGCCGACTGCATGATAATAACTTTCTCATATATTCTAAATTCAACCATAGCCGTTTTATCATTATACTTAAACCAGTTGACAAAATAATATGTGAGTTTTGGATACTGTGGAACCTGATGTGTCACAAGGTGCGTCAAACCTGCAGCTGCACAAATATCAAACTCATTCTTAATACATGTAGCTGTAAGAAAGTCCAAAAACGGGTACGTCATGGCATGTGTCGTGTCTGTCTCGTAGAGCAATTCCTGTGGCACAATATCATCACTGTAACTCATCCTCGCAGAAGAGGATGAAGTTGCAGCTCTAGTTATTCTATCCGTAGGCTTGGGCCTCTTCTTCCCAAGCCATCCCTTAGCCTTTCCAAATAAACTCATTTCTAAATTTCTTTTGAAAAGTTACAAAAACGAATATCTAAGAAAAATGAGTTGAGGAAAACTACTCTACTCACTTCTCTAAGGCATATACTTGCATCAAAAATTCAAAAATAAATTTCTAATCATGCATGCAAGCTCATATGAACAACACCAAAAACTTCTAAATACTCATAAACCTGACCACCATTCAAAATTATAATTGGAGGGGTGGAGGAGGCACATACCAGGGAGCAAATGCTCAAAATTTTAACTCAAATGATGGGTTGAGTAGAGAGATTAAAATTTGGCTCCAAGAACTCGGGTTCCAACAGCAAAAAAACGAGTTGCCGGAGTGAGAGAGAGAGAGAGAGAGGAAGAAGAATCACCTGAAAAGGGGGGCTGGTGGGCCCAAGCGCCCTGGTGGCGCGGCGAGGGGCCAGGCCGCGCCACCTGGCTGCTTGGACCAGGGGTGGCCCCCAGGTCAGCCCCAGGTGCCCCTGTGCTTCTTATTTTTTCAACATTTTTTATATTTTTTTCTGGAATTTTTCTGACAACTTCATTTCTGAGAATTTTCTGAGGTGGCGAAAGCTGCAAAAACTTCCGGAGAGCTCGAAACAGTGGTTAAACCTATGAAGTTTCAAAAGCATAAACTATGGTACGACAAGATAGATGAAAGCTAAAAGAAATGCAAGTATAATAAGCTCCCCTTTTTACTTATATAAAACTTGTTTATTAGCAAGGTTGATCAAGTCTTACTACTACACAAGTGATATATCGAGCAAAAGTTTCACTTCTTATAAGGCATTTATGGTACCTTTATTTGGAGGGAGACTGTCCCTACCATGATTGTTTTATATTTTTGATGCACATGTAGAGGACAGTCCCAATCACCAATCTTCACAGTCTCAATATTCTCAATGGAGTTAAGGCCTTGCCTTTTATCGATCTTCTTCGAAAAATATACCGTGTTTTCTTTATCATTAACATTGAAAGTGACCTTCCCTTTATTGCAATCAATAATTTCACCTACGCTGTTAAGAAAGGGTCTACCAAGAATAATAGACATGCTCCCATCTTTGGGCATGTCAAGCACAACAAAATCAGTAAGAAACAAACAATTAGCAACCTCAACAGAAACATCCTCACGAATACCAATGGGAATGGTTGTTGACTTGTCAGACATTTGAAGAGAGATATCTGTGGGGATTAGTTTAGCTAAACAAAGTCTTTCATAGAGAGAAAAATGCATAACACTCACCCCTACCCAAGATCACATAAGGAAGTTCTAACATAATTATTCTTTATGGACAAAGGAATGGTGGGTACACCTGGATCACCGAGCTTCTCAAGAATCTTGCCACTGAAAGAATAGTTAGCAGGCATAGTAGATATTGCTTCATTAGGGACTTTTATTTTATTAGTCACAATATCTTTCATATACCTCGAATACGGAGGCAACTTAATTGCATCAGTCAAAGGAATTTTCAGAAAAATAGGCTTCATCCATTCACAAAATTTATTGTAATGCTCTTCTTCCTTAGTTTTGAGAGACTTACCTGGGAAGGGCATTGGGTTTTCTACCCATGGTTCTCGTTCCTTCCCGTGATTCCTTGCAAGAAGTCTTCTCTAGTATATCTCTTGCGTTTATCTGGTGCTTCTTCTTCTCGCACTTCAGGAGGATCATTCTTCTCTTTATCTTTATCAGGTTCAGCACCGTCTTCAGTTTCAGCATCAGAAGTAGATATGGGATTAGTATCAACAATAGGCTCTTCTTCAACTATGGGATCATTTGAATTTTTAGCTTCTTTGTGTTTCTTCTTCTTCTTCTTCTTCTTCTTCTTCTTCTTCTTAGGGGAGCTGACGATATCTTCTTCCTTCATTTGAGAATCTTGCTCGATCCTCTTGGGATGTCCCTCTGGATAAAGTGGATCTTGGGTATGGGTGCCTCTCCCGGTTTTAATCCCGTAGGCCTGCATTTCTTGTTTGGCATTGTTAGCTAGAAAATATTTTTGCACATTAGAAATTTGTTCAAGATGAGTTTGAACCATATGAAAATGCTTAACAAGGCCTTTAACATCATTAAAGTTCTACCTAGAACATCAATCAAATTTTGATAGCAAGGGTATTATCATGTAACTGACTTTGAATCCTCTCATTAAAGTGATTTTGCTTCATAATAAAATTATCAAGCTCATCTAAACATTGATCAGGAGGCTTACCATGAGGGGTATCACTTGCATTGAAATAAAAAAGAGAGTGTACCTCTAGCGTAGGAGGGTGAGTGGTAGGCTCACAAAGTTTTTCAATAGGAGGTAGATTCTTCACATCTTCAGCTTTAATACCTCTCTCTTTGAATACCTCTCTCTTTGATAGACTTCTTAGCTTCTTGCATATCTTCGGGGTTCAAGACGAGCATTCCCCACTTCTTTGATGGTGGAGGTGGTTCGGGGTCGGACCAATCTTCGTGATTTTTGGCTATTTTTCCCATTAGTTCTTCAGCATCGTCCGGTGTTCTTTCCCTGAAAACACAACCAACACAACTATCTAGATAGGTTCTAGATTCATCAGTTAGACCAACATAAAATATATCAACAATTCATTCTTAGGGACTCCATGTCCCGTCCTAGCCTTGAGCAAAGCTTTAGGGAGGTGCTCATCCTGCAACTGTTTAAAATTATTAATTCTTCGCAAAGCAGCATGTTGCATATGTGCAGGAAAATATCTCTACTCCTATAATAGAGTGAGTTGGTGGTCATGGTGTGTCTGCCTTTGTGTGAGATCTACTGTTCGATATTTAATGTAAGGCTGAGATTGACTGGTTGTCCCAAGTTCCCCCAAAGGGCTGAACACAACGTCAATAGTCTAGAGGTTCTCCTTTCAGGAAAGTGACCGAGCCTTCCAGAACCCGGCCTCCTTATCCAAATTCCCTGCGGTCAGCCCCTCCTTTCTCTTCCCCGGTGGGGGCGAGGATCCTTTCCCTTGTGTACCTCTTGTTGTAAGTTGTCAATAGGTCAGATTTTTTTTGAGATTTTCCCTGGTTTCTCTCCTTCTAGATCTGGCGTGTCGGTCATCGGAGATGGAGACAAAGATGATTGATTGTAGCGGCGGTTGCTATCATGTACGGATTATTTTCTACAGTAAGTAACTTCGTTTTTCTCTTTGTGGCTATTGGCATTGATTCCCTGCTGTGCCTGACTCGGGTTCTCTTCTCAACCTCCAACGCAAGGCTCTTTGTTCTGTGTTGCACTGCTGCCCATGGAGGATACCAACAATAGGATCGCCATGAGAAGGCCTGGGCGTTGTAGGCTCAGAAGATTTCCTTTGTTGGCTAGCTACTTGTTCCCACAAGTGCCGATGTCAACTACCTCGAGCGACTGTGTTATTCTCAACCGTGCACAATCGCTCATCCCTAAGTTCAGTGTTTGTCCTGTCAGACCCAAAGAAGGTGCTCAACTTTTCTGGAGCAGATATCTGTGATACGTGCAATTGTATGACTGAAACCATGGCCTCTCCAAAACATGTTTAGAAACAAATTGGTTGTGGATCTGCAAAGTACATCATCAACTATGGTTTAAGCCTTGGGGAAATCACTCAGATCCCTCCCCTCTGGTTGTTACCAGAATTTCTATTAAATAGATTTAGTATTTTTTATTTTGATCTGTGTCAGAATTTTGTACTTGCGTGATTTATTTTGTGCAAGGAAAATGTAGCAGCATGATCAAGCATTGCTAAATGTAAACTTAAGTGGAGAAGTTATCAAGCCCTACACTGAAGAAAGAAAGATAAGCTTTTCCACTTTGTTATATAAAGTAATTTAACTTCCCAGTTCACTTAATATTATTGTGTATTGAACGCAATGTGAGTAATCTTTTTTACAGAAGAAATATATACAATTGTGTAGTTGTAAGAGATTAATGGAGCAAGAAGGGCATGCAATGTTTTCTTCATCAGATCCACTAGAAGAAAATATCTACTAGAAGAAGATATCTACTTCGAAATGCTAATTTAAAAAAGATATGCTACATTAGTAATGTCCTTCTCATATGTGGTCTGAGAGATATGCTCGATAATGAGTGCAGTGTTGCTTATAGATATATTTTGGGACAATTACATTTCTACCCCTAGTTATGTCCCACTCGTCTGTTTTGACCCTAGTTTAAAAAACACACCTGTTCTGTCCAAGCCACTTCGCGAATCTTATGCTTTTTCCCTTTGACCGTTTGACCGTAACTTTGAAAATTTCAGAGAAGATTCATACTAACTCAAAAAAATGCAAATAAGATATCAAAATGTTCAGAAAAACATCACCTATATGTGCGTGTCATTTGCAATCATGAAAAACTTGTTGGAAATTTCCCATCTGAGTTCGAGCTCATATGATCTTAGCATGAATAACAAAATCTCAAAAAATTCACAAAATTTTAAAAAAAATCCGAATTATTTCTCATGTAAACATTGGCAAATGTTTTAAGTTCTTGCAAAGTTTCATCTTGAAATAACATTCATGAAATTCATGGAAAAAAAGACAAATTCAACACTCCAAAATTCTTTGTTTCAGAGTGTTGGATTTGTCTTTTTTGCCACGACATTCATGAATGTTATTTCGTGATGAAACTTTGCAAGAACTCAAAAAATTTGTCATTATTTACAGAAAAAATAATTCAGAATTTGTTTGAATTATTTGAGATTTTTCTATTCACGCTAAGATCATATGAGCCCGAACCCAGATGGGGAATTTCCAACACTTTTTTCATGATTGCAAATGACACGCACATATAGGTGATGTTTTTATGAACATTTTGATATCTTATTTGCATTTTTCCGAGTTAGTATGAATCTTCTCTGAAGTTTTCAAAGTTATGGTCAAACGGTCAAAGGGAAAAAGCATAAGATTCCCAAAGCGGCTTGGACAGAACAGGTGTGTTTTTGAAACTAGGGGCAAATCAGACACGTGGGACATAACTAGTGGTAGAAATGTAATTGTCCCATATATTTTTCCTGACTTCAACATGTGCCTTTCATCTCATTATGTGTTACCCCAAACTCCAATGAGTTAATATATCAGTTTCTAATCTCTACAAGTAAATTTTGATGTTGTGTAAGGTCTGTATGATCAGAATCCTATTGGGAACTATGTATTTTTTCTGTATGAAAATATTCTGACTTTAGACTATTATACCTACGTAATTGTTGGAACTATTTTGAAGAAGATATATTTCATGTTATCTTATTTTGTTTAGTTCTCTAGCAAGGAAAATCCTATATGATGCTCATACTCAACCAAACGTAGAGTCTTGTGGGCTGGCCCACACCATGGTTAGAGACGAGATGGTCGAGTTGGAGACGAAGACAATGTGTCCAAATCAGATTTTGGTGCATTATATGGTATCTTGTCCATACCATATGTTATCACGTGTTAACTAAGTTCCCAATTCTTGAATTTTCATGCATGTCTGATTTTTTTGTTTTTCTATATGCACCAAAAAGAGGAAACTGGAGGCTTTATTGCACAAAAGGTGATCAAGTGTGCACATAATCATTTGCAGTAAGTAGTGATAAAGCCGAGAAAGGAGAACAAAAAATCTTCCTAAAGGTCAAGATGGCGAAGAAAATGTTAGGCTTGGATGAAGAGTATTTGTACTCTCTATAGAGAGATAGGTTCTCGTATTCCCTAATACGGTATGAGAATTGGAATTTCACAAGTTTCTGCTTGAAATAGTGTACAGAAATGGATTCTTTGCAAGAAAAGAATTATTTCTACTAAAAATGGATTGGAAAGCGTATGATTGTACTTGATGCATACCTAACAATATAAAAACTTTTTATCAATGTTTGGGAACAATTTTTATTGTTTCGTAGCAATGAACTATCTGTTGAATGTATAGTTAAGTAAACAATGTTTCACCTAGTCTTTTATGATTCTGTACATAGCACGAGCATCTTACTAGTTTAGCAACAAATGATTGAGATAATTATTGAGGACTTTTAATAGAGCCATAAGGTAGTGCGTCATACCATGCTTTAGCATCCTCCTTCAAAGAAAAAGGAAGAAGCTTAGTAACATAATAGTTTCTCTTCTCATCCTCTGTAGCAAATAAACCACATACATCAGTGAATTTTGTATGGTGTGCTATAACGTCATCATTTTCTCTGCCATAAAAGGATTCAGCTTCAACTGTAGATATAAGTGAAAGATCAACAGAGAAATCAAAATCAACATCTTCAATGAAAATAGGAGATGAAGAAAATTAGGATCTGGGCTAAACTTGTTCTTGATGGAGTGTTTTTCAAGAAGATTCTTAACAGCACCAGGGTCAGAGTCCGCACACTATGTAAGTTCCCTTCATAAATCATCATCAAATTCAATATAATCATCATCAAGGATTCTTTCCTTGAGACCACTCAAGTCTGGGTAACCAGGAGATCTGCAAATAGGATAACGTGTAACAGGAATTTCAATTCCAGATTGTTTTGCAGCCTTAGCAATTTGAGATTCAAGATAGCGACCATGAGAACCGGCTCCTCAAAAGTTGTGGAAGCATCATCAAAAGTATCAGACATAGTAACATACTCAGTAGAAGCAGCATGTGGTGGTGGTGAAACAAGCTTACTCATAACAGATGGTGAATCAAGCGTAGCACTTTTTCTAAGAGCGGTACCTTTTCTTCTGGTTGATGGTAAAATAGGGACCTTGGGGTCTCCTTTCTTACCCACATCAGATAAATTACAGCAAGCAGAATAACTTCGAGTAGACTTATAAATAGAGTTATGCTCCCCGGCAACGACGCTACAAAATAGTCTTGATGACCCACAAGTGTAGGCGATCGCGATAGTCTTCGTGGGTAAGAAAACGCAATTTATTGATCCGACACAAGGGGAGCCAAGTAATATTTATAAGCTTTGACAGTTGAGTTGTCAATTCAACCGCACCTGAAAGATACTTGCTTGGCAACAAAATATAAGTGGTAACAGTGGTATGGAAGTGATAGTGCTAATGGATATAATGGTAGCAAAGCAACGAAAGTAAAAATGGTAAAGTAAAGTAGCTTGTGACTAGCAGAATTAAAACACTGTAGGCTAGGTGGACGGATGGTTGGCCGCTGCATGGATGAGAGACATCATGTATTATACTTGGGGCAAGGCACACGAAAAAGTAATGATCATCTAGGCATATATCAAACATTAGGCATGTATCCCAAAGGTAGTTGTACGTGCTTGCAATAAGAACTTGCACACCATCTTTTGTCCTACCATCCCGCTACAAACGGGGCCAAAGGGAACTTATGGAGATTAAGGTGCTCCTGTCAAAGAGCACCGGGACAAAGCATTAACAATCAATGGATACTTGGAATCCTCAAATAATAGTCCATCCCCTTTGGTGTCCCAAGTTGTCACCACTAGGATCGCCGGTTCCGGACTATAATAGGTGCATACAACTCATACATAGGATCAAGAACAAAAATATATTCATGCAAACATATAGGGTTCAGATCTGAAATCATGCCACTCAGTCCCAAAGTGACAAGCAATAAGAACAACAAGTTGTAGCAAAGATGATAAACACCATACTAGATGATATGCAATATGTCCCCAACAATCTGATAAACAATTACATGATCTAACTCATCCAATCCCTACCATCCCCTTTGCCTACAGAAGGGAATTACCCACACATGAAAGGAGAAGTCATGGAGGGATGATGGAGTGCCGATGGTGATGACGATGGCGATGATTCCCCCTCACCGGAGGCAAAAACAGCCTCCAGATTAGCTCTCCCAGAGAAGAACAGAGGGTGGCGGTGGCTCCGCGACGAGAATTGGAAAAGCGACTTTTGTTCTGGGGTTTTCTCGATGAGGGAAAAACAGGAGTCCTCGTAGGGCACCAGAGGGGGTGGGGCCCTCCCAGGCGCCATTGTGGCGCGGCCAGGGGCCAGGCCGCGCCACCTGGCCGCCTGGCCAGGGGCAGCCCCCCTTTGGCCCTCCTTCTGACATGTGGCTCCTCTCGGTGTGTGGATTTTCTATAATTTTTCCTGGAATTTTATGAGACACCTAAAAATCCATTTTCCTACACACAAGAAAACCATACATGCAACTCTGCTGAAAACAACGTCAGCCCGAGTTAGTTTCATTCAAATCATGCAAGAATGAGGTCAAAACAATAAGTAAAGTGTTTGGAGAAGTCGATTCGTTTGAGACGTATTAACAGGGATTACCCAGGTTCAGGCCCCTCGATCGGTAAAACCCATACTTCCTGCTCGATGTATTATATGGTGGAGGCGATTACAGTGGAGGTCTCGATGAGATTGCTCTAGCCGAGGGTGTAGCTATGCGAGATTGGATGCTCTAGACATCCCCTCTCCCAGCCTTTATATACTAGGCTAGGTCTCTAGGAGTCCATCTAGGTTTACATAGAAAGTTGCCTATTCTAGCTAGTATTGGAGGTCACGCCTGGGACTCCGTACCGTCGTGGTCTCCATGTCAGCGTAGCCGTCGGTGCTTCGGGTGGGATAATCTTGTGCGAGTCGAAGCTTCCAGTGGGCCTTCCGTCTTGAAACGCACTAGGTACCCTCATGCTGAGGAGTTGTGGGGTTATCCCCTCATCAGTAGCCCCCGAGTGCCTGAGGGACTCGAACCTATAATAGATGGAATAGTGCGTGTCGCTTTGGCAAGTCATAAGTTTTATTCGTGAGAGATAGTTTTGAGAGGGATGCTTACCTAAATGCCCCGAGACACTCGACGGGTCGATCCTCAGTGAATTGCGCTCACGGCAAATACCACAGTAGCCTAGTCAAGCTCGAGTCCCTCGACACGAACTTGGAAACAACTGATGTCAAGCAAGATCCATGTTGTTGAGGGCTTATAGGATCAATGCTGCCAGTTTAAGTACTGAATACGACCCTAACGGTTCCGTTAGTGGTTAATCTCTATCATGCACCGAGCATGGTATGATCGGGAGTGAAGTCGGGCAGGGGAAAGTCCCGGCCCGGCCGATGGATCAGCGGCGTCTTACCTACACGCTAGCTCGTGTGGCATCTGGGGTGCAGTGTTTCACAATCCAGGTCATTTAGTAGGGTTGTGCGACCAATATAGAGTGCACCCACTTAGAAATCGATCGAGTGGAATTATAGTGTGAGCACTTGACGGGCCTTCGGGTGCTCGCTCGAGGAGCTAATATAGAATGAACCCATTCCGAAAACGATCGAGTGGACTTATAGTAAGAACACATGCTGAGCTTTTGCGTGCTCACTCGAAGATGCAGTTGCTTGTTTCTCATGTCTATTTGCGAGTAGGCACTCGGGCGCTTTATAGTAGGGGCGAGTAAACACTCAAGTCTTAAAAAGGTGTTGTTCTGAATATGCTGAGCGGACTATCCACTCGAACCCTTGTAATGTGCATCGTACTGCCTTTGCTCTATTAACAGTGGTGGAGTGCTCCCGATGGGAATTTATTTGATTAAATCAAATAAAATACAAGAAAGAAGTTTTTAGAAAAGAGATAAGAATCTCTTCCTTGTCAGCGCGCCTGCGAGGGCATCGAAAAGTCCCGTCATATCCTGCAGAGATGTGAAAAGGCGTAACGATGCTTCTTGATGACGTATGTAAGATGACAGCGGTCTGCTGTGGGTTGTCACTTCCGTCTGTGGCTATGATGACGCTTCGATATGCGCGGGGATTTGTTTGCTTCTTTTATTCCGCCTGTTGGGTTTCCGATGTTGTGTTATTTATTGCTAAGTTTGAATAGTGTTGGATGCGAATAACCGCCTTTGTCTTGGAATCCGTACGGTTGCCTGCCCCGATTTTTAATTGCTTGTATTGCGCCGTTTCATATTTCGTTGAACTAGATGGACCCATTTACTCTTGAGTGGGTGTGACGGGGATCAACCCCGACAAATCCCATGGTCAGGGACCCTGGGTTAGTCATGAGAGGCACAGGTTGGATGATAGCTCGTCGGCAAACAGGAAGGCACGCTCCTGCTCGATATTATTGATGGGGGAGATGCGATTACAATGGATGCCAAGGCTGGAGCGCTCAAGGCTAGGGTTACAGATGATATTGGTTGCCCTTTGGCGTCGCCTCTCCTAGCCCTTATATACTGGGCTAGGTCTCGGGGAGTTCATCTACGTTGACAGGTGAGCTTTCCTAACCCTAGCTTGCTCCGTACGACAGGTTTTCGCACCTTTCTTGTGAGTCGCAGACTCCTACATCGGTGCCGATTAGCGGGCTAAGGCGGTATCTTCATGGGCCTTCTATCTTCAGGGACACCAGGTAGGCTTATCCGTAAGGAGTCGTGGGGTTACCCCCTCGTCAGTAGCCCCCGAGTGCCTGGGGGACTCGAAGAGTCGCGCAGGGACTCGAGTACATCCATTCATCAGTTATTTGTATGCGCGGTACAACCGCGGGTCGCTGGCAATCTGGTGGCCATGACAAAACCTGATCTGGAGGACATATTTTAGCTTTGTTCCTTTAGGGGAGATGAGCACAACTCCTGCCCCGGATCCTTGTTGTCTCTTGGACCCATCGAAGAACATTGACCATGAACTTGATAGGTCTAGAGGGCCTGGTGTCTGAACCTCTGCCCACTCGACCAGGAAATCTGGGAGTACTTGGGCTTTGATGTCTGTTGGGTGCTTGAACTGCAGGTCCCGTGGGCTGAGCTCAATGTTCCACTCGGCGACTCGTCCAGTCGCTCCAGGGTTATTGAGTATGTTGGCGAGTGGTGCGCTGCTCACGATTGTGATAGGGTGCTCCTCGAAGTAGTGGGACACCTTTCTTGAGGTCATGATGATGGCTAGTAGTAGCTTCTGATAATGCGGGTACCGCTGCTGGGATTTGGTCAGGAGCATGCTGAGTTAGTAGATTGGTCTCTGGATGCTCTGGACCTTGCCTTCTTCTGCGTGTTCGACAACGAGCGTTGTGCTTACTGCACTGTTACGTGCTGCCACGTAGAGGTATAGCTTCTCTCGTTCCTTGGGTAACGCCAGGATTTGTGGGGTCGAGAGTGTCTTTTTCAGGTCCGCGAATGCTTGGCGGGCTTCCTCCGTCCATTCGAATTTCTCTCCTTTCCTGAGCACCTGATAGAAAGGCAGCGTGCGTTCTCCCAGCCTGCTGATGAAGCGGCTTAGGGCTGCGAGTTTTCCAGTGAGCTGTTGTACTCCTTTGACGTCGGTTGGTTCTTGCATTCGGGCGATGGCTTGGACTTTCTGAGGGTTTGCCTCGATTCCTCGGGCAGAGACCATATAGCCGAGCAGCTTCCCTGCCGGTACGCCGAATGCGCACTTCTTTGGGTTGAGTTTGATTCTGTATTTGTTGAGCGCTGCGAAGGTTTCGCGCAGGTCGTCGAGTAGTGTGGCTGCTTTGTAGGTCTTGATGACTATGTCGTCCACATATACTTGCACGTTTCTTCCGATTTGCTCCTTCAGGCAGGCCTGCATCATTCGTTGGTATGTGGGGCCTGCGTTTTTGAGCCCGAAGGGCATGGTCCTATAGCAGAATACGCCATAGGGGGTGATGAACGATGTGTGCTCTTCGTCTTCTTCCTTCATCCTGATCTGGTTGTATCCTGAGTAAGCGTCAAGAAAGGAAAGTAGATTGCACCCTGTTGTCGATTCGATTATCTGATCGATTCTAGGCAGGGGGAAGTGGTCCTTCGGGCAATGCTTGTTGACTGGTCCGTAGTCGACACACATGCGCAGCACGGTCGTGTCTTTCTTGCGCACCAGCACTGGGTTGGCTATCCAGGTGGCTTTCTTTGTTTCTCGGATGAACTGGGCGTCGAGCAACCGGTTGACTTCCTCTCCGATTGCTCTGCGCTTGGGCTCTGAGAATCGTCTCAGAGCTTGCTTCACCGGCTTCGTGTTTTGTTTGATGCCTAGGGCGTGCTCCGCGAATTCGTGTGGTATTCCAGGCATGTCGGCTGGGCACCAGGCAAATATTTCCCACTCATCTCGAAGGAAAGCGACGAGGGCCGTCGCCTGCTCCTCTGGTAGGTGGGCGTACACGCGGACTGTTTTGTCCGGGTCCGTCGGGTGCAATTGGTGAGTGATTGTGTCGCTGTCGATGCTGAAGTCGCGTCCGTACTCCTTAGATTCGCTTCGGCTCACCAATGGGAAGGTACTCTTGTCCGTCACCATGGCTATTTCTCTAAGTTCTTGCTCGGCTCCGAATGTGTCGGAGATTTTGTGAAAGTCACGGTCACATTGATCTGATTTGATGAAGCTTCCGTTGATCGTGAGGACTCCTGCTGATCCTGGCATCTTGAGCTTGAGGTAGGCGTAGTGTGGGACCGCCATGAACTGCGCGAATGCTGGCCGTCCCAATATGGCGTGATACTGTGATTTCCAGTCGAGTACCTCGAACTCGAGGACGTGCTTTGCGAAGTTGCGTCGGTTGCCGAAGACAACTTTGAGTTCGATGACTCCGAGGGATGTGGCTGCTTCTCCTGGGACTACCCCGTGTAACTCGGTGCTCGATTTTCTCCATACTGATCGTGGGATCAGCATATTTTGCAGGGTGCTGGCGAAGATGATATTCATGCTGCTGCCTCCGTCCATGAAGACCCTATCCATGTCGTACCCTCCAATTTGTGCATCGAGCACCAGGGGCGCGTGCCCCGGTCTTGGGATGCGGGTGGATGGTCGTCCTGTGAGAACGTGATGCTGGTCTCCGTATCATGTAGCTGGTAGACTTCGACTATGTTTATGCTCTCGGCTGCCCTAGCTTGCAGGGTGTAGGTGTCGCGTTGTGCTTGCGGCACCCTTCCCTCTTGGATCATGAGCACCTGTTCTTGCAGTGGGCTGTGACGTCCTTCCGGGCTTGAGGGCGGCGATTGTTCGGGTCGCCGGTTGTGCCTGTCTTCTTTCTGCTTCTCCTTCTTGAGGTCGTCGGCTAGCTCGTTGAACAGGAGGCAGTCTCTCAAAGTGTGGCCTGACCTGACGCGTCCCCAGTCATCCTCGAACCTGTGGATCGTGCAGGGTCCTGCTAGCTGCTCTCTAGCCGTGAGTTTGCTAGATCCGGCATGCCTCTTCCTTCTTGAGATTTTAAAGATTTGCTCGTGATCCTACGGGTGTTCGTGGAAGCGAGGGTCGGTTTCGATTCCTCGACTCATGTCTTGGTTCTTGATGAGGTTGGCGAATTCATCTGGCCTTCGATCTGGGTCATAGTACTCGCCCACCGGTGTCTCGGAGTCGCTGTCCTGACTGGCGGCAGGTGTTCGTGCGACGGCGTGTCGTCGAGCGGTCGTCGGTTGCGCGGCTGCGTGACGTGGCTCGTTCATTGGAGCCTCGCCGTAGATCTCCCATGCGCGCCTTTTGGGTCGTCGATTCCTTCTTCCTTGGCGATGGTTCTGCTGATCGCTGGTTTCGATCTCGTAGTCATCGTCTTGATGTGCGGCGGGTGCCCAAGCGGCGGTGGGTTGTCGAAAGATTTTCAAGTCCTCCGCTGCGCATCGCGGTTCGTCGAGTGGAATTCCTTCGTAGAGGCCACTCGCCGTTCTTCTGGGTCATCGATTCCTTCGGCGCTGACGATGCACTTGGCCGTTACCGTAGTATCGGTCCTGGCACAGCTGTAGCCCGAGCGGTCTTGATGGGACGG
The DNA here is from genome assembly GCA_950022295.1 of Bromus sterilis. Taxonomy (NCBI): domain Eukaryota; kingdom Viridiplantae; phylum Streptophyta; class Magnoliopsida; order Poales; family Poaceae; genus Bromus; species Bromus sterilis. Next base: position 247,476,357 of record OX465598.1, on the reverse strand, counting down.
CAGAGATTTTCGCTGTGATCTTGAATCCTTCGAGTGGGCTAGATCTGGTCCTTGCCCTTGAGTTGTAGCTTGCTGAAGACGGGACTGCCGAGATCGTGATCCCAACCTGTGTACTCCCCACGGTCGGCGCCAACTGACGGCGATCAACCCCGGCAAATCCCATGGTCAGGGACCCTGGGTTAGTCATGAGAGGCACAGGTTGGACGATAGCTCGTCGGCAAACAGGAAGGCACGCTCCTGATCGATATTATTGATGGGGGAGATGCGATTACAATGGATGCCAAGGCCGGAGCGCTCAAGGCTAGGGTTACAGATGATATTGTTTGCCCTTTGGCGTCGCCCCTCCTAGCCTGTATATACTGGGCCAGGTCTCGGGGAGTTCATCTACGTTTACAGGTGAGCTTTCCTAACCCTAGATTGCTCCGTACGACAGATTTTCGCACCTTCCTTGTGATTCGAAGGCAGTATCTTCATGGGCCTTCTATCTTCAGGGACACTAGGTAGGCTTATCCGTAGGAGTCGTGGGGTCACCCCATCGTCAGGGTGTATAAATATGGGTTATTTCTTTGTGTTTGGTAGGCCATCTTCTTCTTCTTCGTCTGTTCTTTGGTTTATTCTCATGGCTCCTAAACGATGTGCTCGCGGTGCTTCTGATGCTGGTGCTTCGCATGGCTCCACCAGCCGTGGTCGCCGAGGCTGAGGTGCGCGTGTTGCAGGTGGAGTCGTCGTTCATGGTCGTCGTGGCCGTGGTGTGCGTGCTCCCCGCACAACACGTTGCCACCAAGGGCGTGGGAGTTCTTCTGTCGCAGTTGTGGATGAGGGTGTTTGCGTCCAGGATTTTGTTCTTTACAGCCGTAGCCGTGTTACTGGCCAGATCCCCCTTCCTTCTTCTTTTTCTGCTGTTGTTTCTAAACTTGGCTTGGATGGTCTCTGGCTACACCTTCAAGGCTACCCTTACTGCCCTCTCTGGGTGTTGCTCCGGGTACAATCTTCATCCTTTGTTTTCTCGGAGTCGGGTTAGAGTGTGGTTGCCCGCCTGTTTAATGTGTGCAAAGGTGACAACCTCTGCTGCCGTTTTGATGGAGAGGAGACCCTCTCGATTAGGGCTTTTGACGCTGATGGAAATCGGCTGGAGCCTTGCTGGGAGAGCTCGAGCGACTACAACTCCGGAGGCGCGGGTGGCGCTTCCATTTCTTCCGCTGGCGACTCCCCTGCTGGTTCTCGCACCTCTGAGTGATCGACTGGTGGTGGTAGTGATAGCTACTCTAGTTTTGAGCAGGACGCTGATGTTAAGCCTCCGATCAAGTGGACTCGCCGATAGGACAAGGCCAACAAGCTTGTCATAAGTCGAGCTTCACCATGTAGACTTAGAGTTGAACATTTTCCTTTGTCTGTCATGATGCTCGACAGAATGTAGGGTAGTGCCAATTATCTCAGCGTGAGCACACATGTAGAAGTCATATTTCCTTGAGATGCTGGCCTTGTAATCCTTTTGTGTAAAGAAACTCCTTTGTATGTCCTGTTGTAAGACTTTTTGCAAATTAATATATTCCGGGAACTTTTATTGTGATGAACTTAATTAAGTTTTCCGGTCTTTGTCTTGTTCTTCATCTGGACTGATCTCTAATTTATTGGGTGCACGACAGCACTCCCGATGGGAGTAGCCCCCGAGGCTTCAGCCAACCGCTAGTGATTGGGTGAGGGCTTTATAGATTGCCGGGTCATTTTATTTATCCCTTGATGTTGGGTGTGAACTTGCTGCTTTTGTCTACTTAGATAAGGCGAGTCCTTGGTTTATCGGGTGCGTGACAGCGCTCCCTATGGGAGTAGCCCCCTAGGCTTCGGCCAATCGCTTGTATATTCCAAGGATGAGCCTCCTCAAAAGAGATCTAGGCTTCATGAGAAAGCAAGTTGGATGCACCCCCACTAGTTCCATTGGAGAGCTTACCTTAGCTCATATGTGCATCCATTGCATGGCAATCCCTACTCCTCACATCATATCTATCATTTGGTTTTCTCTCGCCTATGATTGTCCTCATTGATGTGAGCCTTTCACACCTTTTTTTCTTCCTTCCCTATCATTTTTCTATTTGCCATCCTAAGTGCCAACATATCTTTCTTGCACTCATCCATTGTATGAGTGCTCAAAGTCGAAAGGGAGAGGATCAGTTTGACTTGTGCCTGACTATTGATCTGGGGGCAAGTCAAAATAAGATTCCGAAGAAGACCAAGTGTGAAGTTTTAGTAGACTGAGTTCTCAATTAAAAAAATATAGTATTTTTATGCTCTAAACCCATTACCCACTTCTTGCACGCAAACACCATTTGGAGACATTCCAGTCACGGACAGCGAGTGCTCTTGCACCTTTATGTTCTACTTTGCTAGTTTCAATACTAGATATAGACTCTAGCTTGTTATTGTCTTGACTTGAATTGCATATATTACTTGCTTTACTCTGAAGTTCTTATGTGTGTTAGCATGTCACCATAAAAATTATTTGTGTTATCATTTACCTACTCGAGGACAAGCAGGAATTAAGCTTGGGGATGTTGATACGCCCCAAACATATCTATAATTTATGCTTGTTCCATGCTCATTTGGGTGACATTACTATGTATTTTTCTACACTTTCATACCTTTTTACACATATTTGGACTAACCTACTAACTCAGTGCACCCAGTTCCAGTTTTTGTCTGTTGTTGTCTGTGAATTGCAGGTTTATACCCATATTTACAGTGCCCAAAAAATTCCAAGAAAAATATGTAAAAAATCAGCGTAACGGAAGACTCCAGAAGCCCAAAGGAGAGTCGGCTCCTGGCGCGGCCAGGGGTGGGGCCGCTCCCAATGGCCGCCTGGGAGGATGAAACCTCCCCTGGTTACCCCTTCAGCCTATATTTACTTCCCGACACAGAAACCCTGAAAAGAGTCCCCGCATAGCGATTTTCAACTCTATTCGCCGCCGCCGCGATCCTGAGATCGGCACCGCCAGAAGACCTCGTCCTGGCACCCTGCCGGAGGGAGGATTGATCCCCGGGAGCTTCTCCACCATCATGAGCGCTTCCCAGATGTGTCGTGAGTATTCCCCCTTGGACCATGGGTCTATGGCCAGTAGCTATGTCATGTCTTCTCTCCAATTTTGTGCTTCAATTCTTAGACCTTGTGAGCTGCCCTACATGATCAAGGCACTTATGTAATCTTTCTGTTGTTGCTATGCCTTGTTTGCTGGGATCCAATGGATTATGAAATTATGTTCAGATCATGATGAGGTATATATTTTGTTCTCCTTTTATATTTTCTTCTTGAGTAATTCTTGCATGCTCTCCATTGCTTTTTATTGCTTTGGCCAAGTAGTAGATAGTAACTCCAAGAGGGAGCCCTATGCTTGATTGTGGGTTTATGCATCCCAATGTCTAGCTTGAGTGACAGAAACATGAGACTAGGGGATGTGCTATTGCCACCAGGGAGAAAACAATGGTGCTTGTAACCGCGGTTGCAAGGATTGTTTACCTTACGCAAAGTTTGTTAATGCAGTTGTCTGTTGCTTTGGCTTTACACTTTGGGTGGGGCTCGCAACTTAATACCAGCGAGGTGTTCCGGATAGATATCTCAAGGTGGATGATTAGTAAGTAGATGCTGATGAATAAACGGTCTACTTGTCTTGGCGTACTGCCCATACTTTTGAGCCTCTTACTTTCTTGTGGCATAGTTAGCATCACGGTCCGTTTATAATTCTGTCAATTGCCCAAGTGTAATTTTTTCACCCAGCTTAGTTGTTTTATCGTCTTTTGGGAGAGAGACATCACTAGTTAACATCATGGGACCCCGGTCCATATTTCACCATTGTTTACACCTCAACTCTTTACTGCTTTATTTCCTATCAGTTGCAATCACCATCACTTTTTCCACCATGCGTTTGATCCTTTGTAAACGACAAGGCCGGAGAGATTGACAACTGATACGTCTCAAACGTATCTACTTTTCCAAACACTTTTGCTATTGTTTTGGCTTCATTCTTGCATAATTTGGACGAAACTAACCCGGACTGACGCTTTTTTCAGCAGAGCTACCAGTGGTGTTTTATATTGTGCAAGTTTCTGAAAATTTTGGTACGATGGAAAAATCCACAAAAATTATATAAAAAATCAGCGTTCCAGAAGCTTCGATGAAGCCAAAGGGGGGCCACAAGGCAGCCAGGGGACACCCAAAAGGGTGTGGGGGCGCGGCCCAGCCCCTGGCCGCGCCACCTGCCCTCCTGGGTGGGTCCCACACCCCCTGGTGACCTACCTTGGCCTCTATTTATTCTCGTGACGAGGAAACTCCAAAACATAAGTTGCTTTTCCAATCTAGGTCGCGGAGCCTCCGCCACCCTCTGTTCTTCTCCGGGAGAGCTAATCTGGAGGCTGTTTTGGCCTCCGGCGAGGGGAAATCATCGCCTCTCCATCACCCCTCCATGACTTCTTCTCTCATGAGTGAGTAATTCCCTGCTGTAGGCAAATGGGATGGTAGGGATTGGATGAGTTAGATCATGTAATAGTTCATCAGATTGTTGGGCGGCATGTTTCCTATGATCTACTTGGTGTTTATCATCTCTGTTACAACTTGTTGCTCTTAATGCTTGCCACTTTGGGCCCGAGTGCCATGATTTCAGATCTGATCACCCTTTTGTTTCTTGAGTTTAGGTGTTCTTGATCCTATCTATGAGTTGTATGCACCTATTGTAGTCCGGAACCGGCGATCCCAATGGTGACAGCTTGGGACACCAAAGGGGATGGACTATAATTTGAGTATTACGTGTATCCATGAAGTGTTAATGCTTTGTTCCGGTGCTCTTTGACAGGAGTAACTTAATCTTCCTAAGTTCCTTTTGGCCCCGTTCGTAGCGGGAGGGTAGGACAAAAGATGTTGTGCAAAGTTCTTATTGCAAGCACGTACAACTACCTTGGGATACATGCCTGATGTTTGATATTTTACTAGATGATCCTTTCTTTTCTGTGAGCCTTGCCCGTGTTAGAATCTATTACATGTTTGTTCTCATCCAAGCAGCGCCCAACCATCCATGTCCCTAGCCTATAGTGTTTCTTTCCGCTTATTACTAGTTGTTTACTTTCGTTGTTTTACTTTTGCTGTTTCACCATCACTATCATCACTATTATCACCTACACAACCACTAGCATATTACCTTTGCTACTAATACTTTTGTGCAAGCAAGTGTTTATTTCAGGTGCGGTTGAACTGACAACTCAATTTTACGTATTCTTTGTGTCCCCAAGTGTCGAATCAATAAATTGGGTTATCTTGCCCGCGAAGACTATCTCGATCCCCTACAGTTGAGGGTTATCAAGTACTGTTTTCTGGCGCCGTTGCCGGGGACCATAGCTTTATTTATAGGTCTACTTTAAGTATCCTGCCTGCTGCACGTTATCCACTATGGGTAAGAAAGTAGACCCCAAGGTTCCGATCTTACCATCCCTTACGAGACGAGGTACTACTCTTAGCACTAGTACTAAACTTGATTCACCTTCAGTTATGAGTAAGTTTGATTCACCTCAGTTACATGCTACTTCTGCTGAGTCTGGCAATATGTCAGACGCTTTTGATGATACTTCTACTACCTTTGAAACTACTGGTTCACTTGGTTATTTTATTGAAGAACATATTGCTGCTGCTACCCGATTCTCGGGAGTTGAAATTCCTGTTACCAAAACCCCTATTGGAAAATTCATGATTTTACTGGCCTTAAGGAGAAACTCCTTGAGGACGATTATGTTATACTTGATGATGATTTTTGCACGGAGCTTAATGAATGTGTTGTTTCCGACCCTGCCGCTATAACGAAGTTGCTAGCAAAGCACTCCTTGAAGAACAAGTTTACTCCTGATCCTACTTTTTCTATGTCTCCTATATGCATCACTGATCCTGATTATGATTTCTCTATTGACCTTTCACTTATATCCGCGGTTGAAGCTGATCCCTTTTATGGCAGAGAAAATGATGATGCTATCGAGCACCTGACCAAACTCATTGAGTTGGGTAGCTTGTTTACTACTGATGAAAGGATCCGGAACTTTTATGTGACCAAGCTTCTTCCTTTTTCCTTGAAAGGAGATGATAGAGTATGGTACGATGCACTACCATGTGGTTCCATTCAAAGTCCTCAAGACATGGCTATATCTTTCGTTGATAAGTATTTTCCTGCTCATATGCAACATGCTGCTTTACAAAGAATTTATAACTTTAAACACTTGCAGTATGAGCATCTCCCTAAAGCTTGGGGGAGATTTTGCAGTCTGATGAAGGATAGACCCAGACATGAGATCCCTAAGAATGAATTACTTGATATATTTTATGCTAGTCTAACCGATAAATCTAAATCCTATCTAGATAGTTGTGCTGGTTGTGTTTTCAGGCAAAGAACACCGGACGATGCGGAAGAATTGATGGGAAAGATTGCCAAAAACCACGAAGATTGGTCCGTCCCTGAACCACCTCCACCACCAAATAAGAGGGGCATTCTTGTCCTATTCCCCGAATATATGCAAGAAGCAAAGAAGTCTATAAAAGAGAAAGGTATTAAAGCTAAAGACATGAAGAATCTACCTCCAATTGAGAAGATGTGTGAGCCTACCACTCACCCACCCATGGTAGAGGTACACTCTCTTTTAGATTTCAATGCAAGTGACGTTCCTAAAGGTAAGCCTCCTGACAATGTTTAGATGATCTTGATAATTTTATTATGAAGCAAAGTCACTTCAATGAAAAGATACAAGGTCAGTTGCATGATAATAATCTTGCTATCAAAAGTTTGCTTGATGTTCTAGGAAGAACAATTAATGATGTTAAATGTCTTGTTAAGCATTTTCATATGGTTCAAACTCAGCTTGAATAAATTTCTAATGTGAAAAAATATTTGCTTGCTAACAATGCCAAACAGGACAATTTACATGCCTACGGTATAAAGACCCGGGGTGGAACACACACCCAGGACCCTCTCTATCCAGAAGGACATCCGAAGAGGATCAAGCAAGATTCTCAAGTGCAGGAAGAAGAAATTGTTAGCTCTCCGAAGAAGAAGAAAAAAGAAACACAAGGAAGCTGACAATTCCAATGATCCTATAGAAGAAGAAGAACATGTTGTTGATCCAAACATCATATCTACCTCTGATGCTGAGACTGAAGACGGTGTTGAACCTAAAAAAAGATGCTGAAAAGAATGATCCACCCGAGGTTCGAGAAGAATAAGCACTTAATAAGCGTAAGAAGTACACTAGAGAAGACTTCATCGCAAGAAGACATGGGAAGGAACGAGAACCATGGGTACAGAAATCCATGCCCTTTCCAGGCAAGTCAGTCAAAACCAAATAAGAAGAGCACTACAACAAGTTTTGTGAGTGGATGAAACCTCTTTTTCTTCAAATTCCTTTGACTGATGCTATTAAGTTACCTCCTTACTCTAAATATATGAAAGATATTGTTACTAATAAAAGAAAAGTTCCTAATGAGGCAATATCTACTATGCTTGCTAACTACTCTTTCAGTGGCAAGATTCCTGAGAAGCTCGGTGATCCAGGTATACCCACCATTCCTTGCTCCATAAAGAATAATTATGTTAGAACTGCCTTATGTGATCTTGGTGTAGGAGTGAGTGTTATGCCATTTTCTCTCGACAAAAGGCTTTGTTTAGAGAGATTAATTCCTACAGATATCTCCCTTCAGATGGCTGACAAGTCAACGGCCGTCCCGATTGGTATTTGTGAGGATGTCCCTGTTGAAGTTGCCAATTGCTTAATACTTACTGATTTTGTTGTGCTTGACATGCCCGAGGATGGGAGCATGTCCATTATTCTTGGTAGGCCTTTTCTTAATACCGCAGGTGCCATTATTGATTGCAATAAAGGGAAGGTTACCTTCAACGTGAATGACAAAGAACACACGGTGTATTTTCCAAAAAATATCGACAAAAGGCATGGCCTTAACTCCATTGAGAATATCGAGACTGTGAAGATTGGAGAATGGGATTGTCCACTACATGTATACCACAAATACAAAACAATTATGGTAGGGACAATGTCCATCAAAGTGAGAGTGCAATGATCACTTCATAAGAGGCGAGACTTTCTGCTCTATATATCGCCGGTTTGTTGGTAAGACTTGATCAACCTTGCTAACTAGCATGTTTTATATAGGTAAAAAGTTGACCTTGTTATGTTTTCATTTCCTTCAGCTTTTATTCTCCTTGTTGTACCCAAAGTTTTTTCTTAAAGCTTCAGTTGTTATAACTTTTGTCTCAAGTTCACGAAAGTTTGTGCAGCTTTTTGAACTTTGAAAAATTCTCTAAAGTGAAGTTGCCCAGAAAATTCCAGAAAATTCAAAATAAAAATTTCCAGGTAAAAAGCCATCGGGGAGTACCTGTGGCTGACCAGGGGGGTCAACCCCTGGCCCAGGAGGCTAGGTGGCGCGGCCCAACCCCTGGCCGCGCCACACACCCTCCTGGGGCCCACAAGCACCCCCTTCTGGCATCTCTTCTCCCACTCTCTCTCTCTCTTTCACCTCAAAAACTCGTGTTCTTGCTCTGGTTTCGTGTTCTTGCTATTCTTGAGCACGGAACTTCGATCTCCCTCTACAGCCACTCGTTTGAGCTAAAATTTGGAACAAATACTCCTTGGTATGTGACTCCCTCACCCCTCCAATTAGTTTTCTAGTTGGTGGCTTCATTAGTGAGTATTTAGTAGTTCTTGGTGTTGTTTAGTTGAGCTTAAATGTTTGTGTAGAAATTTATTTTCCAAGTTTTGTTGCTAGTTTGAGCCTTCGTAAAGTAAGTAGAATGTTTTGCCCAAACTAGTGTTGTTGAAACCTTCATTTTTGTGATTTGTCAAAAATTTCATAAATGGATAGGCTAGGAAGATGGCTTGGGAAGAAGAAACCCGAGCGCTCTAGCCGTGTTACACGGTCCACAGCTTCACCTTCGGCTACGAGAGTGAGCTCTAACAAAGAAATTGTACCCTTGGATCTGTTGGACGCATCACTCGCAAAGGCCATGGCATTCCCATGTAGATATTTCATGGCGGATGTCGGCATACAGGAAGTGTTTGACCCCCTGTGTGCCAGAGCAGGTTTGACACGGCTTGTGACGAGCCGTGTGCCACAGTATGAAACGCTCACTGCTATATTTATTAACAGTTTCAGATTCTATCCTGAAAGTGATGCCATTGCATTTCAGATTTATGAAAGGTTACTAACCATGCCTATGAGTACCTTTTGTGAAGCTTTAGGTTTGCCCGACAGAGGAGAGAAGAGGAGGAAAAAATTTCAAACTGCTGCACTCAAGATCCTTCTCGACTCGTTGTGCAACACTGAGGTGAGGAACACTAACCGTCAGAAGATCTCCAATATTTTTTTTCCTCATCTCATTTATTTCGCATATTATATTGCTAGAGGGGTGTTGGCTCGAGACAACACGAGCAACACTTCTTCGCCTGATACTGCTATCGTGGCGAAGACCCTCTCAGGGAATCACGAGTATCATGTGGGCACGCTGATTGCTAGACGCCTTGCTGCTAATAGCAACAAGGTGGATCTCTTTGGTGGCATTTATGCCACACTTCTTTTGCAGTTTCTCCGAGGAGAACCGCGCCCAGATGATACAGTTTTTCCTTTTGTTAGTCTTGACTTGGCTGCCATGAAGAGGCATTTCTTTGTTACTAGGGCCTCTGACCGACATGCACTTGATTATATTTTACGGTTTGAGGGCGATGTGGAACGCATCATCCGTCTACCTAGACCACTTGTGTTTGATTTTTCTCGCAGGAACGGATACCGCTTTTCAGATACCCAGTTTGATGAGATCATGGGAAGATACTAGTTTCACGACCCCACGGAGGGGGTTGCGCCAGATGAGGAGGAGCGCGTGGTGTATCCACCCGTCCAGTAGGAGACCGTCGCCCCATGGGACGGAGGGTCTTCCTCTGGTTGGGATGAGGTACCTTCCTCATGGGAGGATCCGAGGACTTCAGTGTACGCACCGGAGGGCTCATACAACCCTTGGACTTACCATTACCCCGGAGCAGGAGGCTCCTTGGGACCGCAGTAGACGAGCCCAACTTAGGCCAAAAGCCTAAGCTTGGGGGAGTACGTACTCTCCTCCCCTTTCCATTGTATCTTCCGTTTTGTTCGCTTTTATCATTTTGAAGTTTTTGCCTGTTCTTCTTTGTTCTTTCATTTTGCAAACACCCAAAAAGATTTCTCCTTTATTTTTTTTCTTTTTTATTTAGCCTTTGAAAAACCCCAAAAAGATTTTCTTTCTCTCTTTAGTTTTCTTTGTTTTCAGAGTTCAGCTCGAGTCCGTAATGGCATTTGATTATATTTCCTACATTCGATTGTGCAAGTGACAAGGCAGTAATGACGAAAATCGACGGAAGGGATGCAACAAGGAAAGCCGGTATGAACTCTTTTTGTTTCTACTTTTGTACATATGTCTGTACTTATGCTTAGAGACCAACTTGTAGCGACATAGTGCTATGTTTACAATGCTTTCCCAGTGGTTCATGCTTTCTTTGTGGTTAGTCTCAAATAGCTAGAGTTCATAATGTGTTGCTTGAAATGATTGGCATGCATTGCGTTGTTCATGGTTTGGCATATTGAAGTGGCATTTCCCTCCGGGGAATTCTTGGATCGACTTGGCACATGTTCACGCATGTTAAGACTAAAAATTATGTTCTGCCTTGATGACCTTTTTATTTCAGAATAGTTATATCACTTTCATGCCCGATTCAATGTTACTGTGTCGCTCTGCATGATTATGAAAATTATTGCTCTCTATTTGGTCGCTTCCCAGTCTTTTGCTAGCCTTCACTCGCACCAAGCAGAATTCTGCTTGTGCATCCAAACTCCTTTTCAAACCAGTTGTTCCATTTGAGTCCACCATACCTACCTATATGTGGTATTTACCGGCCACTCCTAACTTAGACTTTCTTGTGCCATCTCGAAATTTATTCAAAAGCTTCCCCTTTGGAACCGTACAAGCTCATGGTGCGGTGATGGAAAATCAGTATCTTTCATGCCAAAAATATTTTTACGGAAGTTTTAACTAGTCAACAAAAAATATATATATGAGAGTTGCACATCCCCCATATTTGATGATGGAGTGAAATGGACCAAATGCTTCTTATGATAGATGGAACGATACCCTCCTTCCATCCTTGAGGCAACATAAAAGGTTCCGTAGACCATCAAAGGATTTATGGATAAGGGAACATGTGTAAGCAAGAAGCATGAATATGGTTGGCATGGGAGATATTGAGAGACCTTTACCGTTCATCATTGACTGGAAAGTTTTACTTCTCAAAAGAGTTTTATCTCTGTTTTCAAAACCAAGAGCTCTGGCACATGTTTAGTCTTTGCTTCCTTTCACGGGTTTTCAACCTTGCCATCAAAATCCACGGTTCGGGAGTCTCACCTTCTTTCTTCAAAGCACCAACTATTGAGAGCATAATTTTCATTCTTAGTGTAACATTCATTGTCCCAAAGTACTAAATTGTCTTCTGCATGCTTGTTATATTACTAGTTTGAAATTCTTAGTTCTAGTTTCCTTTAAAACTCCAGAGGAGTTTCTACATTTATGTTTTGCTTCACTTATGGAGGCTAGCAAGATACCACTCTAGTATGTTCATGCTATGTGCATTGTCATCTTGAATTGATTTTCAACAGCTTATTATTTACTTTTGTTTGTTTGTGACTGATCACATGAAAGAAGGATTGCTTCGTGCATTGTCTTTGTAGGAAGGTGTCAAAACTTGCTAAACTCTTACGTAGTACATGCTTATATACATCTAATGAAGCAAAAGAGTTTGTCAAAGTTTTCTTTGTCGCATCCAGTTCGTTGAACTGAATTGCTTCAGGACAAGCAATAACTAAGCTTGGGGGAGTTGATACATCTCAAATGTATCTACTTTTCCAAACACTTTTGCTATTGTTTTGGCTTCATTCTTGCATATTTGGACGAAACTAACCCAGACTGGCGCTGTTTTCAGTAGAGCTACCAGTGTTGTTTTATATTGTGCAGGTTTCTGGATATTTAGGTACGCTGGAAAAATCCACAAAAATTATATAAAAAATCAGCGTTCCAGAAGCTTCGACGGAGCCAAAGGGGGGCCACAGGGCAGCCAGGGGGCACCCAGAAGGATGTGGGGCGCGGCCCAGCCCCTGGCCGCGCCACCTGCCCTCCTGGGTGGGTCCCACACCCCCTGGTGACCTACCTTGGCCTCTATTTATTCTTGTGATAAGGAAACTCCGAAAAAGAAGTCGCTTTTCCAATCTACGTCGCGGAGCCTCCGCCACCCTCTGTTCTTCTCTGGGAGAGCTAATCTGGAGGCTGTTTTGGCCTCCGATGAGGGTAAATCATCGCCATCGTCATCATCATCGCCTCTCCATCACCCCTCCATGACTTCTTCTCTCATGAGTGAGTAATTCCCTGCTGTAGGCAAATGGGATGGTAGGATTGGATGAGTTAGATCATGTAATAGTTCATCGGATTGTTGGGGGCATGTTGCCTATCATCTACTTGGTGTTTATCATCTCTGTTACAACTTGTTGCTCTTAATGCTTGCCACTTTGGGCCCGAGTGCCATGATTTCAGATCTGATCACCCTTTTGTTTCTTGAGTTTGAGGTGTTCTTGATCCTATCTATGAGTTGTATGCACCTATTGTTTTCCGGAACCGGCGATCCCAATGGTGACAGCTTGGGACACCAAAGGGGATGGACTATAATTTGAGGACTCCTTGTATCCATGAAGTGTTAATGCTTTGTTCCGGTGCTCTTTGACAAGAGTACCTTAATCTTCCTAAGTTCCTTTTGGCCCTGTTCGTAGCGGGAGGGTAGGACAAAAGATGTTGTGCAAAGTTCTTATTGCAAGCATGTACAACTACCTTGGGATACATGCCTGATGTTTGATATTTTCCTAGATGATCCTTTCTTTTCTGTGAGCCTTGCCCGTGTTAGAATCTATTACATGTTTGTTCTCATCCAAGCAGCGCCCAACCATCCATCTCCCTAGCCTACAGTGTTTCTTTCCGCTGGTTACTAGTTGTTTACTTTCGCTGTTTTAATTTTGCTGTTTCACCATCACTATCATCACTATTATCACCTACACTACCACTACCATATTACCGTTGCTACTAATTCTTTTGTGCAAGCAAGTGTTTATTTCAGGTGTAGTTGAACTGACAACTCCATTGTCAAAGCTTGTACGTATTTTTTGTGTCACTGACGGGGATCAACCCTGGAAAATCCCATGGTCAGGGACCATGGGTTAGTCATAGAGATAGGCACAGGTTGGACGATACTCATTGGCTAACAGGAGAAGCTCTTCCTGCTCGATATTATTACGTGAGGGGGCGATTACAATGGAGGCCAAGGCGAGTTCTCGCAAGGCTGGGATGAGTATATGCGTATTGAGTTGATCTGGACGTCAGACAAGCGACACATGGGGCACGATTTACCCAGCTTCAAGCCCCCGGAGGGAAAACCCTACATGCTGCTTGTCTGATCTTGTATTGATGATGATGTACAGAGGTGCCGCGAGGGCTTCGGTGGAGAGAGATCTGTCTAATTCTATGCGTGGGGGTTGAGAGCTTGTCTAGAAAAGTGCCCCTACCTTGCTTTATATAGATAGCCAGGTAGGGTTTACAAGAGTCCTAGTCAACTACAAGTAGGAGTCCTTGTCTTGCGCCTCAAGTCTTCGGCTTCGCGTCTTATTCCATCATGTCGGTGTCCACGAGTGGGCCCCTGGTGGGCCGCCAGCCATAACACGCACCAGGTACCCTCACGTAGAGGAGTCATGGGGTAACCCCCTCGTCAGTAGCCCCCGAGTGCCTGGGGGACTCGAAGAGTCGCGCAGGGACTCGAATCTGCAGTAGCCGCTGATGTCTACGCAGACTTCTATTCTTGTAGACTATGTTGGGCCTCCAAGCGCAGAGGTTTGTAGGACAGCAACAATTTCCCTCAAGTGGATGACCTAAGGTTTATCGAACTCAGGGAAGTAGAGGTTGAAGATGGTCTCTCTCAAGGAACCCTGCAATTAAGATACAAGAAGTCTCTTGTGTCCCCAACACACCTAATACAACTAGGAGTTGTATAGGTGCACTAGTTCGGCAAAGAGATGGTAAAATATGGGTGATAGGAGTGGTAAAATGAAGTAATATAAATCTGTAATAAAAAGTGCAGCAAAGAAACAAGTGGTAAACATGAGCACAAACGGTATTGCAATGGTGGAAACAAGGGCTGGGCTTCATACTTTCACTAGTGGCAACTCCCAACAACATTAACATAGTATAATCACATGATATTCCCCATAAAACATGCAATGGAGACGTACTCGGAGGTCATTCCTTTGTGGTCAAGAGAGCACGAGAATTGTGTAGGGCTACAAAAGCACACCTCAAAGTTCGTAGTTCTCAATCAATGGATTTCCCAATGTCACCGCGGCCATGCAAAGAGAGTACCACAATCACCACAACATATCTCAAGGATAGTCAAAGACAAACACCAAGAGACTCTCAATCTTCAATCAACACACAAAAGAGGAAATCACTCATGATAATATTCTTCTAACCCATGTCCAATAGACCGCTGTCACCATGGTCTCGGGGATTATACTAGATAAGATCAAGTGAGTACATCAATCCAATACATAGAGGAAGGGGAAATATCATGGGATCACCCTAGATTAACATAGCATATGATCACAACGAAGATCACTTCATGGGAGAGAGAGAAGAACACATAGCTACTGGTAGAAACCTCAGCCCCGAGGAGGAACTACTCCCGCTTCATGGAGGGAGGAAGACACGTCGATGGAGATGAATCTGGGGGAACTTCCCCGTCCGGGTAGGGTGCCGGCACAGGAATTCTGGTCCCCCAAAGCTTGTTGGCGATGGCGGCGGAGATCGGAATCGCTTCTGGAAAAAGTACTTCGATATTAGGGATTTCCTCCGCGGGGGCTAAATATAGGCCAAAGGAGGGGGCCAGGGGGGCCACAAGGCAGCCAGGAGGGCAGGTGGCGCAGCCTAGGGTGGACCCGCGCCGGGCACCCTCCTGGGCCCCTAGTGGTGGCCCTCCTGCCATGTCTTGGTTATTCCAGAAGCTTCCGGGACGCTGATTTTTTATATAATTTTTCCGGGATTTATTGGGCACTTTAATTGTTGGAAAAACCTAAAATACAAAAATAGCAGAAAACAGGAACTGGTAACTGGGTGCACTGAGTTAATAGGTTAGTCCAAATATGATAAAAATGTATGAAAGTTCAAGCAAAACATGGAAAAGTCACACAAATCATGCATGGAGCAAGCAGAAATTATAGATACGTTTGGGACGTATCAACATCCCCAAGCTTAATTCCTGCTCGTCCTCGAGTAGGCAAATGATAACAAGCATAATTTCTGTGGCGACATGCCACACAAACATATAAGGACTTTTAAGTAAAGTAATCAAAGCTTACAATTCAATTCAAGTCTTAACAAGCAAGAGTTTATATTAGCATGGACACAAGCAACAAAAGAACAAAGGGTGCAAGAGCTCTCGCTGTCCGTGACTCGAATGTCTCCAAATGGTGTTTGCGTGCAAGAAAGTGGATAGGGAATACGAGATGAAAAATTATTTTTGTTGAGAACTCAATCTTCTTTGGAATCTTATCTTGACTCGTCCCCAGACCACTAGCCAGGTACAAGTCAATTTGATCCACTCCTTTTCGATATTTTGAGCAGTCATGCAATGGATGAGCGTAAGCACGAGAGTTGACACTTTGGATGGCAAAGAGAGAAATATGGTGGAGGAGGAAGACAAAAAGGGTGAGAAAGGCTCACATCAATGAGGACAACCATAGGCGAGAGAAGGCCAGATGATAGATATGATGTGAGGAGTAGGGATTGCCATGCAACGGATGCACATATGAGCTAAGAAAAGCTCTCCAATGGAACTAGTGGGGGTGCATCAAACCTGCTTGCTCATGAAGACCTAGAGCTCGTTTGAGGAGGGTCATCCTTGGAATATGCAAGCCAAGTTCTAGTGTGAAGGTCCCCACATAGCTATATGCATGTATGATCATATCTATGGAGTACAAGGATAAGAGGGAGTACTAGTGTGGATCTTTCAAAAGGATAGTAGTGTTGCCCCTTTCTCTCTTTTTATTTTCTTTTTCTCTTTTTTCTATTTTTTTGTATTTTTTGGTGGCCTCAATGGCTCTTTCTATTTAACTCTCATTTGTCCTCTTTGGGATCTTTTGATTTGTCCACTTTGGGATCTTTTTCTCACTTAAGGGCAACACTCTAATTTAAAAGAGGGTATAGAAGATCTTTCACACTTTACAAGGTACTCAAAACATAAAGAAGATGTAGCTATCATGATGTATGCAATGTATGTCGCTGCCAGTGTAGCAGGAACATGTATGACATGAAGATCAAGTCATGAAGAGGTGGATGTTGCACGGCAATATATCTCGGAAAGGCTATGGAAATGCCTTGATAGGTAGGTATGGTGGCTGTTTTGAGGAAAGATATAAGGAGGTTTATGATGATAGAGCGTATCATGCCAAGGGTTTGGATGTACCGGCGAAGGTGGACGCCAACTCTCGGAATGAGAAGAAGGAAATGCACAGCACGGGAGAGGCTAGCAAATATGAGGAGGTGGAAGTGTCAACTTTCAATACTTACATTAGTCCGAAGAACTCATGCACTTATCGGTAGCTCTCAATCTAATAAGGAGGTACACAAAAAGACAAGTACCCCTAGGAGGAGTGTATGGGGGTTTGGTTATCCTTGAGCATCCTCGACTCATGGTACATGAGTGTACTCTAATATCCGATCCCTCCAAAGATTAGTGATCCATCTAGTAGCTAGAGTTCTCAACTAGTTTTGTAGGTTTTTGAAAATAGACACGGATTTACCAAAATACGACACCTATCACTAATAGGCTAGAGCTCTTGACACCAAAAGTTCAAACATTACTCACATCAATACCTCAAAACCATTGCAAGTTACTACTAAAATTAAATAGCAACCTCAATTACCTACTTTCAAGACAAAAAACAACTCAGTGCAACAACCAACTCTCTTAGCAAGATAAACATGAAAACTAAAGAGAGTTCCAGCAACAAACTAAACAAAAGCCAAGGCTCTTGCTAAAGACAAACTAAAACTAAAACTAAACATGGCAGTAGCTACGAAATGGTAAAGAACACACAACAGAGAAAGATAGGCATGAAAAATTCTATGATGTGTTCTAGATTTTGAAAGTGGAGCGTGTTTCTCTCCCACACAAAGTAAGAAGGGATCTAACTTGTTATGAACAGAAATCAAAGCTAAAGAAAACTAAAAATAAAACCTAAGAGCGAGACGCTCCAAGCATAGCACATAACGCATGGAGTGATAAAAATATAGTGAGACGAAGGACGAACTGATGATTGTTGATGGAGAAGGGGATGCACGGGGGCATCCCCAAGCTTAGATGCTTGAGTCTCCTTGAATATTTATTGGGGATGCATGGGGGCATCCCCAAGCTTGAGCGCTTGACACTCCCGGATCTTCGTTCATCATCTTCCATCGCACACTTGAAAACTCCCTCCATACATAACTCATCATAAGCTGATTAGAGAGGTTAGTACCCCTAATAAAATAAATTTTCCCCACTGGATATAAAGATATTCTTGAAGAGCTTCTGTTTATCAAGATTGACAAAAGGTTTTTGCAAAGAAAAATCAAGCTTAAGGTTTGCAAAAGTTAGGAGAGACAAAACGTGGCAGAATCAGTGAAAAACAGAACAGCAGGTAGTAAAGAATTTTTTAGGGGTACTTCTTCAACTCAAATAAAAAAACTCAGAACATACGAAAGTTCCGTGGTTGTATAGATCACGCTGTGTAAATAATTCAGCTCAAAAAGATGAACTGGTGATTTTATCTGATTTTTTCCATCACGAGGACAGAATCTGTTTTCTGGACAGCATGTCACAACTTTCACTTCCCTTGTCATATGAGGCTATAACTTGGCACAAAGCTTGAAAATAAAGATACAATGATGTTGCTACAGTACTAACAATCATCAAGACCACTAAGAATAGAAAGTAAAAACTAAAAGTAAAGATAACAAGGGTTGTCTCCCTAGAGCTCTTTCTTTATAGCCATAAAGATAGGCTTAAGATTTTAATGATGCTCTCGTGGGAATAAGAGTTGGAGAACAAAAGAGAGCATCAAGAAGAAAATACCAAACACATTTAAGTCTAACATGCTTCCTATGAAAAGGGATCTTATAGAGAAATAACTCATTGAAGCATAAAGATATTAGCATAGGAAGGCAAAATAAATGCAACTTCAAAACCTTCAACATAAAGAGAGGGAACTTTATATTATTGGAATATCTATAAGCATATGTTCCTCTCTCATAATAATTTTCAGTGGGATCATGAATAAACTCAACAATATAAGTATCACATAAAGCATTGTTACCATGATCCACATGCAAAAGGGTACTCTTACTCTCCACATGAGCATAATCTTTCTCATTGGTAATAGTGGGAGTAGGACTATCATAAACAGCTTGAACACTATAGATTAATTGTGTATTAGGAAGATGGTGTTCAACAAGGGAATAATTCCCTCCATGATTATGACAAGTTTCATAAGGATAATTTCTCCTTATGTCATAGGTACCTTTATAATCACTATAGATAGGAGTTATAACATCATCACAGTAGAGAAGATCATTATCATTGCTAGCAACTATATTTGTAAACATGTTGTCTTTATTCTTACTAGCAAAAGAATTATCAATTACCACATCACTAATGGGTAAAGGACTTGCAATCCTATCATCCCCAAGCTTAGAGCTTTCCATATCATCACTCTCAGAGGTGGTACAAAAAAGATTTTCAAGATCATAAGTAGCATTATCATCATTTTCCCAATCACAAAAAGTAACATGCATATCATAATCAAAATCATCTTCAATAGGGCCTACGGACTTAACATCAGGATAATAATGAATGCAATCAACCTCACCGTCCTCCAAATTTTTTCGTCCGTTAGTATAAAAATTGATGCGAGGGATGTGCTCAGGCCAGGTTGATACCCATTCTTCTTCCTTCTTGCTCCTCTTCTTCCTCCTCCTCTTCTTTTTCTTATTCTTCAAATTAGGTGGGAGTGGTTGGAGATGATGTTTCTCCACATATCCTGGTTTATCATTAGAAACAATAGGGGAAACTTGGGAAAAACTCTCCTTTTTATTAGTAGAGATATAAGAGACATTTTTATACTTTGGTAAAGTTCCCTCCTTTCTAATCTTACTTATGTAATCATTTTCATGGCAATTAACAACACAATAGAGATGGCAATTTTGCAAAGTGTTGCTAATTCCTAAGGCATTAACATCTAGCCAAGAAGTCTTTTCTGATAACTCTTCACACATCAAAAATAACATAAGTTCATCATAAAGATCGGAAGTGATCATGTTATCACACAACTGATTAACAGTTATGCTTTGAAATTTCATGCATTGAAAATTGAAGTGACCCTCTATACAACAAAGTTCACAAGTAAAAGGATAAAGGTCAGACAATTCTCTTGAAATTTCATTTAAATCTTTGACCCAAGTGATTGTTATTTCATGCTTATATTGCTTACAATACTTCTCTTCTTCAATCATAGGCCTTTCCCAAGGTCTATCCACTCCACAAAAATTAACATGCTTATATCAAACTTCATTTTCAGGTATTGGATCCTGCATGTTGCAATCATCATGAACAATTTCATTTTCTTTGCAAATCTCTTTAAAAGGTTCATGATGCTTGATCCAATTCTCCTTGGGCATATTAAGATGTGAAGCAAAATATTTGAGGTAATCAACAAGGAGTTGAGAATCAAGCCCAAACTTAGCACTAAACTTATTAAAACTTGCAGTTTCAACAAACAACTTAATGCAATCATACTCATAATTTATACCTGACTCTTTACCTTTGTCGATCTCCCAATCTTCAGTATTGCGTTGAATTCTTTCAAGGAGTTCCCATTTAGCATCAATCTTTTCGTTTGTGAAAGAACCCATAGAGGAAGCATCGAGCAAGTCTCTATCCTGTCGAGAGAGCCTTTCATAGAAATTAGTAATAATTATATCTTTCAAGAGCCCATGGTTAGGACATTTTAGCATGAAAGTTTTCAGTCTCCCCCAAGCTTGAGCTATGCTCTCTCCGTCGTGAGGATAGAAATTATAAATATAATTCATATTCTCATGAAATTCATAAAGAGGATAAAACTTGGAGTAAAAGAGAGACTGGATCTCTTCCCAATCCCGTAGGTGAGAATCATCTAGTAGCCTATACCATTCCAATGATTTTCCTTTCAGTGACAAGGCAAACAATTTCTTCATGACTTCACCTCTTGTCAAACCTGAAATCTTAAATAACTCACAAAGTTCTGTAAGTTTCAACAAATGAATACTAGGAATTACTGTCCCATCATCAAAATCATTCATAATTGTTTCAACTATCCCAAGTGGTATTTTGAACGGGATACATTCAATAGGTGGAGGAGACTTCTCTACCACGGGTGTGGTAAATCGGCCTTCCCCAAACAGCGAACTAAGAGTGCAGTTTTCCATAAATATTACTAGTGAAAAGTAAAAACAAAAAACAAAAAGATTTAATTGCAAGATCTAAAGATATACCTTCAAGCACTCACCTCCCCGGCAACGGCGCCAGAAATAGCTTGATGTCTACGCACACTTCTATTATTGTAGACTATGTTGGGCATCCAATCGCAAAGGTTTGTAGGACAGCAGCAATTTCCCTCAAGTGGATGACCTAAGGTTTATCGAACTCAGGGAAGTAGAGGTTGAAGATGGTCTCTCTCAAGCAACCCTGCAATTAAGATACAAGAAGTCTCTTGTGTCCCCAACACACCTAATACAACTAGGAGTTGCATAGGTGCACTAGTTCGGCGAAGAGATGGTAAAATATGGGTGATAAGTTTGGTAAAACGAAGTAATATAAATCTGTAATAAAAAGTGCAGCAAAGAAACAAGTGGTAAACGTGAGCACAAACGGTATTGCAATGGTGGAAATAAGGCCTAGGCTTCATACTTTCACTAGTGGAAACTCCCAACAACATTAACATAGTCTAATCACATGATATTACCCATAAAACATGCAATGGAGACGTACTCGGAGGTCATTCCTTTGTGGTCAAGATAGGACGAGAATTGTGTAGGGCTACAAAAGCACACCTCAGAGTTCGTAGTTATCAATCTATGGATTTCCCAATGTCACCGCGGCCATCCAAAGAGAGTACCACAATCACCACAACATATCTCAAGGATAGTCAAAGACAAGCACCAAGAGACTCTCAATCTTCAATCAACACACAAAAGAGGAAATCACTCATGATAATATTCTTCTAACCCATGTCCAATAGACCGCTGTCACCATGGTCTCGGGGATTATACTAGATAAGATTAAGTGAGTACATCAACCCAATACATAGAGGAAGGGGAAATATCATGGGATCTGTAACACCCTCAGATCCAGTACAGTAATCACTACAGTGATTCCACTGTTAGTGATCATAATTACTGTTGCTAATCCAGCCATGATCACCTTGATCATGGCTCTGTCAAATTCCAACCCTGATAAAATTTTCAAATTCCCCCTTGTGATGTTGTTAAAGCAATGTGATCATGGATCTGGATCATCAGGAATCAAAACAAGTCCAAGCCATTTGAATTGAAATTCAAACAAACCCTAAATGCCTTTTGATGGATATTAAAAAAAGGTGAAAATAAAATCTTCTCCAAAAATCTTGGAACCACTTTTATAAAATCCCAAATAATCATTGGACCATGCCAATGTGGTCATGGGTATTTATTGTGCTATGGAAAATTCCAAACCAATAATAACAGTAGCAATTCCAGGACAGTTACTCATTTTATAATAAAATAAAATATCAAATGAGTTTAAAAAAACTCTCAAACTTTTTGTGGCACTCTAGGTATATGCTCTACTAATTATGGAACAATAATTGTATTATAAAAAAATGCCTAATCCATTTAAATAATTGCTAACAGAAAAGAATAAAAAAAACCTAGGGTAGATAAATACAAAAGCACTAAACTAACGCTCGTGGGCGAGGCCCACCCGATACCCCACGGCCCAGCCACCCAGGCCCACTCCCACCCCTCCCTTCTTCTACCTCGTGCTACAGGGGATGCCGATCGGCCATGGCGGCAGTGCGCGTCCACGCCGAACCCGCTCGCCCTCCAGGTCGCGACAGTGCTCCCCCATGGAGACAAATACCCCCCCCCCCCCGGGATTTGTGGATCGGGATCCCGATCAGACCTCACTCGCTTCCCCCCCTCGCCATCTTCTTCTCGCTCGGTCCCGACCCGCCATGGACGCGCTTCCGAGCTCGCGTGGCCACTGAGCAAGCCAGCCCCGTACGACATGTCCGGGAGGTGCGCCGCGAACGTCCACGCCGTTCCCCCCCACCAATTCGATCCGCCGAGCCACTGCCTCGCCGCCCTGGTCTTCTTCTCTGGCCACGGCCACCACAAACCGCCGCCCGATTCACCGCCAACGCAGTCTCCCCGCGCACGCTGCCCTCCCCGAGGAGTTCGCGGTGAGCACCGCCTCCTTTCCCCCCTGATCGTCCTCGGTTTGTTGCGATGGAACGGCCGCCCCACCTAGACCGACTCCGGCCGCCGCTTCGAAGGTCGCCGCCGTCGTTTCGCTCCTCCCCGTGGTCGTGGGCATGCACCACTGGGTGCGGGTGAGCCAGGGCTTCTCCCTGGTGCCCTTGGCACCCCAAGGTGTGGCCGGGAGCACCCGCCCGCCGTGGCCAGAGGCCACCGGCGTTGAGCCGCCGGCCAACCGTGGCCTAATAGCCCCCCCAGCCCACTGACCCCTGGGACCCACCCAGGGGATTAACCCACTAACCCCTCTGTTAGATTAGTTAAAAAAACGATTAGATAAAAGTGTCTCACTGACAGGTGGGGTCACCCATTTAAATAACCCCTCTGTATTAATTATATTTTTAATTATGCCCCTGTGGCAATGACATCTGGACCCCACCTGTAAGCATTTAAAATAAATAGAAATTGTTTTATTAAAATTGTTAGTATGACATGTGGGCCACCCCCTGTTTTTATTAATAAAAATGTTTTATTAGAATTGGGTCACTGACATGTGGGACCCCCATGTCAGTTGACCAGTCAAACTGTTGTGGATAATGTTACTGTTTTATTAATAAAAATAATTACAGAAAATCTTTTAAATGATTTAAAACTTTGAATTTGAATATCTTTTAAACCGTAAGTCAGATTCAAAAACTTTATACATCAAAATTGATCAGAAAAATATAACGAATACGGATACGCTATCTGTATGTCTACCACCCCCCTCTAACATACCGAGCATCGACATTCCCCCCTTCGGGTCGTCTGCCGGTAATTCCCGGTACCGATAAAAATTGCCCGGATCAAAATACTTTGTATACGAAAGTTACTCAGAACGGATCAACGATTACAGATACAATACCCATATCCTCACCACACCCCTCTAACTTACCGATCATCGAACTGTTCCCCCCTCCGGTGGCACTGTCCGATGATTGCCCGCTAACCGTTAAACTGTCTGGTACTGTTAGAGTACCTGTTTGAATTTATCCCGAACACGAAAGTTGTTCGGAATAGGTCAACTAGTCCGGATACACCACCCACACGTGTGTCGGATGTCCACGACACCTCCGGCATGATATCTTCCCCCCTCCGGACACCTTGTCCGATAATCATCCGGAGCCGGTATTTCATCCCCGGATGAATTCCCACTCCGAGCAACTTGCTTCGTACTGCGTTAGAACCCCGTTTACAATTCATCTGTCATGTCTTGCATTTGTATTGCTATTATTGTTGTGTATTTATTGTTTCTTCCCCCCTTAATCTCCGGTAGACCCCGCTGCTGCCGTCGACTACACCGATGCTGAGTACGACTACTTCGTCGACGATCGTACCGCTACTACCGAGCTTACAGGCAAGCAGAACCATTCTCTTCCCCAGATATCGCCTATCTTTCCGTACATTTCTTGCACTAGGCATTGTTACTGCTGCTGCTACGATTACAATCCTACTCAATTGCATAGCCTGTCATTGTAGCCCCTTGATGTGCCTTCCATTAATCCTATGCTGCCTATTATTACTTATGCATTATTCAACAGTAAACCCTGCGCATTGTTAGCTAGGATTAGATAGCGGGCTGTGATCACTCTGGGAGTGATCGCGGGAACGATATATATTACAACTGCAATAGGTACGGATCAATGCAGACACCCTAGGGAACCTACAACGGCGAGACTCTGCTGAGTCGCTTCGAGTTTGACTTACGAGTGGAATGGACTCGTATTTCACTCTCGTCGTCTCAGTAGCGTAGCATCACCGGGATGATACAAGGTTTACCTCTTTAGTTCATTCCGCTGATGTCTCAGTCGAGCCAGCTCAAGTGTACCATCGAGGGTGATTCCTCCTGGTTTCACTTAATGGTAGGGACTCGAACCAACTGGTGTCCTTAAAGGTAAGAAGTCGGGCGACCCAACGGTGCCCGCGAGAGGTATTGCGACGGGACGACAGGGAGGGTACGACCAGTGTACCGGTGTGCTTGGCCCCTGATCGTTGGCCGCGAGAGTTACCAACCCACGAAAGTCGAGCTCCTCCCGGAGCACAAGCGAGACAAGGTAAGGAGACGGTTCACCTTGTTGGTAACCGCAGTGACTTGGTGGGACGACGGGGCAGGCACCGATGTACTGGTGATCCTCGCTACTGTCGTTGTCCGCGGGTCGGTTAAGTCGAGACAACGATAACGGTTGTCACGCAGGTTAATTAAAATGCTAAATGGTTCAGTGAATGTCTTGAGTTGGCTATATGCCATGTACGCACTACCTACCCGTGGGAACTACGAGTTATGGGCTCCTCCGCTTCTTAGTGTCGTCCGAAGACTCTTCAGACGTCAGCAGTACCGCGGGCTGATTGCCGGGAAGTGGTGTTGTCTTATTTGCCGCGGCAGTGTGATTTTTATTTGCTTTGATTTAACTTCACCGGCCAGTCACGCACCGTGCAGGAGTACGTCGGGGTTAGGGTCCAAAGCCCCGCGTACATAGGATATAGTCTGGCGGATGACCTCTCTGTTGAGTTTGAAAGATGGGCTATGAAGTGTCGGATAGCCTCGGTGGAGCGTTCCCTAATAAGGTTCCCGCCATCCTGGAGATCCGTGTGTGTAGCGTAACACAAGTGCACCCCTGCAGGGAAGATTGATCTATCGATAGCCGTGTCCACGGTAACAGGACGCTTTATGCTGAAGCTGGATCTTACCACTAGAAACTATTATTATTAAACTGTATGGTTCCGGGTTTTCTTCCTCGCGGGGATGTCGAGGAGGTGAACTCGGAGGCATAGTTAATTATTACAACTTATTATTATTATACAATGCTGCAGCAACTTCTGCTGCATTGTTACTTTATGCTTTATATAAACTGTTGGCTGATTCTTATCTCATGCTGCAAGACATCGTCGGAAGATGCTAGTCTTCGTTAGGCCTAGCCTCTTACCCTTGCTCTGAGTTTCTGTCTTACAGTCCACTATATACAGCCTCTTCTTTCCGTTGATACAATGCATAATGCTTAGTAGCGGACGTAAGACTCGCGGTATACTAGATACTCACCTGCTTTATTTCCTTTACTGTTTTGCCTGATCGGCCGCTGCAGCCGACGTTGGAGTCCAGGAGCAGGAGATCCCCGATGCCGACCACCGCAACATCAAGACCCCCGATGCCTTCTACGAAGTCGAGTTCCCCGTTGACCAGGAGTAGCTTGGAGGTTCCCAGGCAGGAGGCCTCGCCTTTTTGATCGAGTGTTGATTTTGTGCTAGCCTTCTTAAGGCAACCTTGTATCCTTCTGTCTGTACTCAGATACTATTGCTTCCGCTGACTTTGTGCTCTCGAGCTGTTGTATTAGAGCCCTCGTGGCCCCTGGCTTGTATTAAATAGCTTGTATTATTTTATTTGTAGAGTTGTGTTGTGATATCCCATCGTGAGTCCCTGATATCGATCGTGTACCTTGCGTGTATGATTACTGTACACGGCTTGATTTTGGGGGCGTCACAAGTTGGTATCAGAGCTGACTGCCTGTAGGACACCCCTTTCCAACTCCTTGGTCGAAGTTGAGTCTAGTATTTGCAAAACTACCTTGCTAACTTAATGTTTGGCTTACGGGCCCACATCGATGTCACTACGTGTGATATCTATGGTATTAGGATCTTTTTCTCCGTACCTATGCTCTGGGACTCTGATCTCTTATCCTTGCTGGTAAGTTTTATTTACGCTGACTTTAGGTTCTCGTACCTCCTTCCTTTCGGAGAGCACTGCCTTCCCGATGATCGCCTGATTCACCTGAAGATCCTGACGATTACTCTCTGATAAATTCCCGAGAACCCATGTGTTCATCGCCTTTGCAATCCCCTGCCACCGACAAGTCTGTGTGGATAATTGCATCCACCTCCCGATCTGGAAATCACAATTTCCTTGTACTTAAGCATCAAGTTATTCCGGTGCTTCTGCCACCCGATGCCTTGGCATCCTTTCCCTTTCTGGTTGAGTGCCCATACTCACATCGGATCCTTTGCGAACCATCCGACCTTTTGTGGATTACTATCCGACTATTCTTACATGGCTTATTCCATGTGTCGATTGGATTCATCGTGTGAAATACCCTCCATGCCCCCTCGATGATTTTCGTTATCGTCGACAACCTCCCTTGTCTCCGTGCCAATACAACTTGATCATATATATCGTGCTCTGCTTTCCCTTGGGAAGGTTATACATGTGATACTTGTGTATCATCACTTTTTCCCGTCCATTGGTCTGTTGATCAGACAATGACATTTACCTTTCCGTTGGTCTGTTTGATCAGACAACCATGTTTTACCTTCCATTGGTCTGTTTAATCTTTCTTGTGATATAAATTATCTGAGCAGCGATGATTCCCTGCTTATCTAAACACCTTGGTGTACTACCCCATCAGTAACCCTTGTTGCCATTGTTGATGACATCTCGGTAGCCAGCGGGACGAGAACTTTGCCAATTGGTCCGCCTCGTATTAACGAGCAGGAAAATGGTTCTCAATGTCCACTGCTCCTGGTATCGATGTTGTTGCCGACATAGCGGACAAGGTATTCTCTGACCATCCTTACATCGTGATCGCGTAATATGCCACCACTCTAAGCCACAGTTCCACAGGACCGAAACCTGACTCTTGTCATTGACCATGTGAAATTCCGTCCGATATCAGACTCAGTGATTGTGTCTGATGATCAGGGCCCCTTTCCCATCTTCCGTCATCGGCATCAAATGCGTGCCTATCCTCTTAAAACTTCTCATGATGTACTTCCCTGAGGTTAAACTCGGAAGGACTTTGTACCCCATACCCTTGAACAACCCCATTTGATGGATCTTGTATCAATCCGACCCCCTTAAGCTTTACCTCTTAACATGTTCGTAAGTGCGATGAAGCCCCCGACGAAAGGATGAAAATCCATCGAGATGCACTGATACAGTACAGTGAAGGCCTCAACGTGAAGGATTAATTTCTTCGAGTAGGACAACAAGAACCAGAAGAGTTGTTAGAAGGCGAAACCAAAACTCTACCCCTAACACTACTTTTAATTCTCGGGACGAGAATTCTTTGTAGTGGTGGAGAATTGTAACACCCTCAGATCCAGTACAGTAATCACTACAGTGATTCCACTGTTAGTGATCATAATTATTGTTGCTAATCCAGCCATGATCACCTTGATCATGGCTCTGTCAAATCCCAACCCTGATAAAATTTTCAAATTCCCCTTGTGATGTTGTTAAAGCAATGTGATCATGGATCTGGATCATCAGGAATCAAAACAAGTCCAAGCCATTTGAATTGAAATTCAAACAAACCCGAAATGCCTTTTGATGGATATTAAAAAAAGGTGACAATAAAATCTTCTCCAAAAATCTTGGAACCACTTTTATAAAATCCCAAATAATCATTGGACCATGCCAATGTGGTCATGGGTATTTATTGTGCTATGGAAAATTCCACACCAATAATAACAGTAGCAATTCCAGGACAGTTACTCATTTTATAATAAAATAAAATATCAAATGAGTTTAAAAAAAATCTCAAACTTTTTGTGGCACTCTAGGTATATGCTCTACTAATTATGGAACAATAATTGTATTATAAAAAAATGCCTAATCCATTTAAATAATTGCCAACAGAAAAGAATAAAAAAAACCTGGGGTAGATAAATACAAAAGCACTAAACTAACGCTCGTGGGCGAGGCCCACCCGATACCCCACGGCCCAGCCACCCAGGCCCACTCCCACCCCTCCCTTCTTCTACCTCGTGCTATAGGGGATGCCGACCGGCCATGGCGGCAGTGCGCGTCCACGCCGAACCCGCTCGCCCTCCAGGTGGCGACAGTGCTCCCCCGTGGAGATAAATACCCCCCCACCCCCCCGGGATTTGTGGATCGGGATCCCGCTCAGACCTCACTCGCTTCCCCCCCTCGCCATCTTCTCCTCACTCGGTCCATGCCCGCCATGGACGCGCTTCCGAGCTCGCGTGGCCACTGAGCAAGCCAGCCCCGTCCGACATGTCTGGGAGGTGCGCCGCGAACGTCCACGCCGTTCCCCCCCACCAATTCGATCCGCCGAGCCACTGCCTCGCCGCCCTGGTCTTCTTCTCCGGCCACGGCCACCACAAACCGCCGCCCGATTCACCGCCAACACAGTCTCCCCGCGCACGCTGCCCTCCCCGACGAGTTCGCGGTGAGCACCGCCTCCTTTCCCCCCTGATCGTCCTCGGTTTGTTGCGATGGAACGGCGCCCCACCTAGACCGACTCCGGCCGCCGCTTCGAAGGTCGCCGCCGTCGTTTCGCTCCTCCCCGTGGTCGTGGGCATGCACCACTGGGTGCGGGTGAGCCAGGGCTTCTCCCTGGTGCCCTTGGCGCCCCAAGGTGTGGCCGGGAGCACCCGCCCACCGTGGCCAGAGGCCACCGGCGTTGAGCCGCCGGCCAACCGTGGCCTAATAGCCCCCCCAGCCCACTGACCCCTGGGACCCACCCAGGGGATTAACCCACTAACCCCTCTGTTAGATTAGTTAAAAAAACGATTAGATAAAAGTGTCTCACTGACAGGTGGGGTCACCCATTTAAATAACCCCTCTGTATTAATTATATTTTTAATTATGCCCCTGTCGCAATGACATCTGGACCCCACCTGTAAGCATTTAAAATAAATAGAAATTTTTTTATTAAAATTGTTAGTATGACATGTGGGCCACCCCCTGTTTTTATTAATAAAAATGTTTTATTAGAATTGGGTCACTGACCTGTGGGACCCCCATGTCAGTTGACCAGTCAAACTGTTGTGGATAATGTTACTGTTTTATTAATAAAAATAATTCCAGAAAATCTTTTAAATGATTTAAAACTTTGAATTTGAATATCTTTTAAACCGTAAGTCAGATTCAAAAACACTGAGGTCAATTTGGCAAGCCTAGCATATGCATATATGGCCTCGGAATACTAGAGATCGAAAGATCGAGCATGAGTCACATACCTAATGTGACCGCACAAGTTGTTGTCTACCTTTGAAACTGATCCGTCGGTCGTGTGATATTCGAGGGCGGACAGTGAATTTGGATCATGTAATCACTAAAACTTCTTAGGGATGATTGTTTTAGTGCGAGCTCACATATAATGTGATTATATGAACTCATTATTGTGAACTAGTCTTAAGTGTGTTCCCTTTAATTATGTTTCTATAAAATGGAAATGTCTCAGTATCATGAATTGATTACTTTCCTACATGGTGAAAGACTTAGAGAGGATGGGTCAAATTTCATTAGTTGGTACTTATATCTTAGGGTTGTGCTCAAGAGAGCAAACCTTTCGTTCGTAACAAAAGAGCATGTGGGAAATTCTCCAGCAAACGACATGGATGAACATGCAACGACTGATTATCAGAATCGTCGAAGGACATACGCCATATCTAAAAGTGTCATAGAAACATCCATCCCGCAAACCTTACGTCACCAGTATGAGGATTTGGACACGTATGAGATGATACACCGGCTGAAGTCATTATACTTGCATCAGTTTGGAGTTGCTAGATTTCAGTTAGAAAGTGAGTTTCTTTCTACAAAGATGGAAGAGGGCTCTTGTCTAAAAGCACACCTGGCCAAGATGCATGAGATACATCTGAGCCTCGTAGATGACTTTGACTATTGGACCACAGATGAGTCTGCGATATACACTATGTTACACTCGCTTCCACCGAGCTATATAGACCATGTACATGGCTATGTCGACAGAGGTGAAAGCCTCGAGTTCTCTGACTTCATGGATAGACTTCAGTATCTGGAGGTTGAACCCATTGAAGGAGAAGTTGTCGATGGAGAAGGTATATACTTGATATACTTTATAAATGTTTGTTCCCCTTTATACAACACTTGCAGTTAATGAGTATCTCATACTTATTTTGTTTTATGAAAACAGGACATGCTGTTGCATGGACGGGCCAGTTGATGGCCAGCATGGATTCTACCGAAACATCTATCATAGGAGATACTTAGAGTATTAGATAAATCTTATGTAATCATTATAGTATGAACACTTAGTTGAGTGTCTTGCATCTCGCGAGACAAAGTTATTCATGTAATGAGACAAGTCAGTTGTTCTGATTAAATGAATAAAGTGTGCTTATACTTTGATTACGTCTTGATTTATATTATGATAGAAAGAATTATAATACTGCTATTATTGTCAAGTGATATTCAATGTTTAATGATAAAGTTGTCTTGAATACAACAAGTCAAAAGTCATGATTAGATTTAATTGCATAAGGTGATTTCATAATTGATGAAGTCATTAAATAAATGATTTGACTTATGCATTTATTATTAGATGAAAGTCATAACTTAATTGCATGAGATGGATTAGATACACGATCTATGAACCTCTGCATTAAATATGACCATGGCAAAGTTCTAGCAAGTAGAACTTGTGCCAATCATTATAGATGAATGATGTATTAAATGGGCACGTGAGTTATCTTTAAATACTTCATATGATTAATTGAAATTTGTATTCAATTTAGATCATAAGACTGAGATTCAGGAATCACAGTGTGAAGTAGAATACAAGGATACAAATCACTACGCTATGATCTAAGTGATAAGTATTAATATTGACATAATGGGAGACTTGTGGAAATTGTACCACAAATTATGATGGAAGTTTAAAGTGCTAGACTACTTAAACCACTCGTAGTCATACTAAACTGTAGTATGGTCTAAATGTTCTTTTCCCTTGCGCTAAAATTATTATCCAACAAGGTTGTTTAATTCATTAAGTTAAAACACCCACTTCATGAATTAGGAAACCATCCTGAATCTAATGAGACCAGATAGCTCCATAAATGATGGTGTTAGAAAGTTTCTAAAGAAAGAATTTCTTTTTGTTGAAATTAAAAGAAATTGAAATTACACGTTTTTCCCGAATAGCAAAACTTGTATTGCTTGATTGGTAATGCGAGAAGAAGGTTCTCGACACATACCCAATGGGAGATAGTGGAAACTTTGACCAGGGTACTAGA
Organism: Bromus sterilis; assembly: GCA_950022295.1. NCBI lineage: Eukaryota > Viridiplantae > Streptophyta > Magnoliopsida > Poales > Poaceae > Bromus > Bromus sterilis. The sequence continues at coordinate 247,444,648 of OX465598.1, read as the reverse complement.
CCTTGCCTTCATAATATCAGAGTATTGCAACGGAAGCATGTTCCGCTGTAACAACACTGTAAAAGAAGGGAATATGACATGGATGATAATCATGGTATATGAGTTAAAGCCTTTGTTGAATTTAGAAGGTTGTCATGAATACGTTTTGTACAGAACAATAAACATGAGTCTTCTTAATGAAAAAAAAGGAATAAAGTTGCTTGAAATGCAAAGGAATGATGGTAGCCTAGAACACGACGAGAAATGAAATAATATTTAGTTACATGTAAGATGGCTCACATCCTGTGAAATAAATGGGTTATTTCATATTCCCGATAAACTGGAAAGTTATTGAGAATAATGTAACGGACATAAATCATTATTTGGCTCATAAAATTGTTATGACCAAAGTTCAATAGTGATTGACTATGGAAACGTAGGAATGATTTAATCAATAAAATATTTCATTTACACTACAATTAGGCCATATCCTGGAATTGCATCTCGTTCAAACTTAGGATTTGAAAATGAATTGCAATAGGCATGACAAAATTTTATTTTGTTAAAGGATGGACTATAGTACCTCAAAACAGGAAACCCTCAACCTTGATTTGATCAAGTGATTTTGTAATGACAAAAATATTTAGTGGGCCTGCAGTTTCATGAAACTGAGTGGGAGCTTCGAAGACTTCCAAGAAACTTGGAATGCAGAGGGCGTTTTCTGAGTGGGAGCTTTGAGAAAATTATTGTTATGTAAGACATAAGAATAAATACGTTAACTTGATGAAAGTTGGACCACAAATATATGGGTATATGATAGATATATTTGAGTGGGAGCATGATCATTACCTCAAACATGTATGCATTGATATGTGTGAAGAATGCTCTCATATATATATATATATATATATATATATATATATACATATATATATATGATATGCATTGATTTGTGTATATGGAGAATCATATCATATACATGTGTGTATTATGATATATATAGAGCACTAGTTGACCCGTTGCGCCAAATGGCGCAGAGACCCGTTGAATCCATGTTGTTGATGAAAGTAGTTTCATGTTTTTTTAACTCGCTTATCACGGGTAAAGAAAACATCTGTAGAACATGGATAGGTATTTGATATGTTTTCATCAAGAATGTATATGGCATACATAACATAGACTTAATAGATATTGAAAAAAACTATTAGTAGTGCTTACATACATGGCTTGGTTAACTCTTGGTTTGAACATGTCTAAATAAAAAGAAAAAGTACACATTAGGGCATTTCTGCTGCTAGGGCATACAAAAGGTGTACAACACATCACACCTTTGAAAGGGTTAGCCTAGGATATTTTTCCGATCGCACCATTCTAAAAACCCCTTCTAATGCTTCTGAACTTCTTCTCTGAACTGATCACCCTACGCTTGAGCCTTTCCGCCACTTTCTCAATGTTGATAAGAGGGTCGTTGATAAGCTGATCTATGGGTTCTTTTCCAGCTGATTTGTTCAGTGTTGTTACATTGCATATATGATTAGAAAGCCCATGCACATATCTTGTCAGAACAAACCAGCCCAGTGCATTGTTCTTGTTCTTGTATCTGGCCATCTTAAGATTATTCTTCATGGATTTGATTTTCATCTCCATCCATTCTTTCTTTTTTTTTGGTTATAGCTAGTTGGTGCTTCAAGGACTTATTTTCTTCCTTTAATTTCTTCATACCGTTGTAATTGTAGTCTCTTATCTCAGTTGTTACCATGCGTTTTATGTATCCCATTGCTTCCATAGCAGTTGTGTCCTCTGACATTGCATAATTCACAGATTGTATTCCAGGGATAGCCATGCGATTGCTGTCATTTCCATGGTATGACCCAGGCGTGTGGAAAAAAATGGTTGCACGAATTCTACCCCCATGGCACTGCTTTCTACGGTACTCAACCATTGGAAGACCCAAAGATTCTAAAAGAACATCTAGCATAATCTTGTATGGGATTTTCACCAGGGGCGGTGTCACCTGCGATATCAAATAGATGCTAAGCTGTAATAAGACAGAGTATTTGATAGAGCATGGGTAAAGTTGTGGATTTGATATCTACTGGGACCTTTTTCTTCATAGCTATTTAAAAAATTCTAAAGTAGATTAAGATAAAAGGATATTGTCTTGTTGGAATCCATATGGTAGTGAGATGCTTGTTTTCCAAAGACATGAGTTAATTGGCAAAAGTACTAAACGCACTTTGTATAAGATATGAGCACTGATTATAATATAAGCCAACAAAATGAGAAGAGGAAAGAGCCATACTGAGTAACTACCCAACAGTAAACAACTAGTTCGTTGGGCTGATACTAACTGTTCTATGCTAACATGAAAATCGCAATGCCAGTACTAGTAGGTATCCTATAAATGTAGCAACAGCAAATGAATACGATTCCTGTAATAGATTGCCAAATGGTTGTAATTACTAACCTCAGAACGTGGTTGTGAGTTATCATACTCATTGTACCATGCTGCATATGGTGGCAGGTGGTCGTGGATCTCGTCGAGGTATGTTGCGTGACCCTGCGGCAACCATATACAATAGCAAATCCTTGGTGAGGAGAACTAATCTTAGGCTGACAAGGGGATGCACCAATTTTCATCTTCATCACCAAATCGTAAGGGTAGTTACCTGTGGTTCCGTCGAGAAGTGCTCCTGCCGACGAGGCGTTGATAGAGAAGGAGCAGGTTCGGGCAGCAAACTTGATTGTGCCTCCGCTGGTGATTCCATCGGTAGAAAAGATTACTCTTGGCAGTGTGAGGAGGATAGCTCTGTCTATCTAGGGTTCTGAAAAGGAGCACTCTATCGATCTAGGGCTACAGGTCGCCCTCCTCATAGTACTCATATGACCACCTTATGGGCCTTTTGTCCAGGCTGCTGTAACTGAGTCCATAGAAAACAATACCCAAGGCCTTACCAATTCAGGAGGCAGCCAAGAAGGCATAAACCTAGTCCAAGAAGCAAAATCCAAGGAATAAGGGTTTAGAAATAAAGGGAGTTAACATGCAAAACAAAGCGGTCATGTTCAGTTTTTTGCATCTAATTGATGTATAATACACAGAGGTTATGCTAGACCATGCACCTAATTATTTTATAAAAGGATGTGGCACCCTGAATCTACTTCAACCATGGATTAATGCACACAATCATGGGTAGGTAAGGAAGGAAATCAACAATGGAGACATTTCAAAATTCAGAATTAGAGCTAAATAAAAAAAATACGCTGAATTTGCATTAGAGAAGGAAACAATGATGCAGTGCATTTAAAAATGCACGATGAGAGCTAAATAGAAAAGGAAACTAGTAATGCAATACATTTAAAAATACAGAATCAGAAAAGTACAGTGGTTTAAGAAGAATATATTTTTTGGACAAAAATAATTAAAGGAAGGGTAAACATGCACAAATGAATAAATACATCTAATCCAAAGGAGAGCAAACCATGAGTAGTGGCAGGCTGGCAGCAGGTTGCAGATTCAGCAATAGAGCAGCTGTTGCAGCCTGTGAAATAAACGCAGACATAACCATTAGACGATAGCAGGTTTAATTAGGCGATAGAAGATTCACCTAGTATTTTGCCAGGACATTTTTTGTAAAAAAGTTTCATTAGGCAGGACCATCAGTGAATGAAAGCCATACATTGGTGCTTCCAAAAGCTTAAAAAAACAATTTGTATAAAGGTGGAGAAGAGATTTGTATAGCCAGTGATTGTGACCACTATATTAAATCAAATTCATATACCATGAATGCTAGAAGAGTCACAACAGTTTAGTATCTAAATATTTAGGGAAGGAAAAGATTGTGAATTTAAGAAGAATATCTTGTTTGGGCATTTTTTTTGTACACAAATTGCATTAGGTAGGACCTTGAGCAGCGGCAGCAGCTTTAAAAGAAGGGTAAACATGCACAAACGGATAAATACATCTAATCGAAAGAAGAGCAAACCTTGAGTAGTGGTAGCAGGCTGTAGATTCAGCAATAGAGAAGTTCTTCCTACCTGTGAAATAAACGCATAGATAGCCATTAGACAATAGCAGGTTTAGTAGTATCGGTACAAAGAATAAAACATCATTCACTCTATCCATAGCACATTTTGATCGATGAGCCATCTAATCTTAAACATGCAGAAACAAAAGAAAACACACACGCATGGGTAGTTAAGAAAGGAAAATAATAATGCAACACATTTTAAAACACAAGATAAGAGATAAATAGGAATGAAAATTATGCATTTTTTTCATTAGGCAGGACTATCAGTGACTAAAAGCGGTGCTTCCAAAAGCTAAAAAAACACCTGTACAAAGGCGGAGAAGAGTTTTTTATCGTTAGTGATTATGACCACTATATTCAATCAAAGGTATATTCCATGAATGCTAGAAGAGCCACAAAATTTATTATCTAAATACTTAGGGAAGGGACAGTATAGGAGTTTAAGAAGAATATTGTGGCTGGACAATTTTTGTAAAAAAGTTGCATTAGACAGGACTATCAGGGACTGAAAGCCATACGTAGGTGCTTCCAAAAGCATAAAAAAACATTTGTACAAACGTGGAGAAAAGATTTTTACAGTTAGTGATTGTGACCACTACATTCAATGAAAGGCATATTCCATGAATGCTAGAAGAGTCACAACATTCTAGTATCTAAAGATTTAGGGAAGGGAAAGATTAGGAATTTAAGAATAATATTTTGTTTGGAGATTCTTTTATAAAAGGAGGGTAAACATTATTAAGAAGAGATGTTGGTTGCTGTCTTCCTATCCCCTTGTATTTACTGAAACTAAGATTTGCGACCACAAATGATTGATATGTGTTAGGCGTCCTCAATATCCATGCCTTTATTTTTACTGCATCCAATAAATATTATTATGACAACCTTGAGCAGCGGCAGCAGCTTGTAGATTCAGAAATAGAGTAGTTCTTCCAACCTGTCAAATAAACGCAGAGATAACCATTAGACGATAGAAGGTTTAATTTTCCAAGAGGCAGCAGACAACCATCTTATCGAGCAGCACTCAAGCATTTCATCGAAAACCTAGAACGCATATACCCACACAGAGGCAGAAGAGGTGAGCACCAACCTGGACAACAACAGAGGAATGGCCTACGCCCCCCACGCACGAGGCAATGCAGAAAACCAACAGCAAGCTGCACACCAATTGAGCAAACAAAAACAGAGGGGGTCAATAAACAAGAGAAGGACCGAAAGAGATGAACTGGAAAAGGATAAGAGGAAGAACCTTAACCAACAGCACCCATAGAGCACCGGTCGGCCATGGCAACAACCGCAGTCCAACCCTTCGAATTGGATGAGCCGAGCCGAACAGGAGAGGACGCAGCAGTGTGGAAGGGTGGGGGACAGGGAGCGAACGGAGCGAGCGTGGAGGGAATGAACGACGAAGAAGAATGGAAGGGAAAACCGAAGAGAAAATCCCCCCGTCCACTGCGATCGGATGGGCAACACTCACAGAGAAGCAGCAGAACCCACCACCAGAGAGAGCAATGAACGCCCGGTGAGACGAAGCCACGCCGTGAAGCAGGCACGTCCATGGAGCCTGCCCGCGCGTAGGGCACAGTAACAAGCCAACCTACCCCTCCCAACCACACAGAGATCGGCGAGGGATCAAAACAACAGCCGGCGACCAAATCATACCAATGACGTGCGGGGCCAGTGAACGCAGGGCCCAAGCGGCAGTGAGCAAGATGGGAAGGAATAGACGACCTGGGGGTAAAAAAAGCGGAAGTACCCGGAGACAGGCCGCGGCGTGGCGCTGCTGCTGTTCGCCGCTGTTCGCCCCCTCCCTCCATACGCGAGACGCGACGCGGGCCGAACATGAGGTGTCGGGGGATTGGTACCCGGGTAGGCTAACCCAAGAGGAAGCAAGATTTCAAGACAAGGATGGGCCAATTGGGCTGCAGCTGGGCCGAGCTAGGCAGAGGTACGGCCGATTTCTCTAAGGCAATCGGCCATACCAAGTGCCGGCAGTCGGCCCAGGCGCAATCGGTCCAACCTTTTGTTCATTGAAGACGATCGTCCGATTGGCCTGCTGCTGGACCGAGGTCGTTTCCTAGAAGACCGATGGCCCAGAGCAATCGACCTTACCCAGGAACCACCAGTCGGTCCAGGCGCAATCGGAGCTACCTGACACCCAGTCGGGGGTATGATTACGAGGTCATAAATGCCATATCCCGAGATATCTGGGTGGCAGGAAGGCCAAGTCACATCGAGGATTTCCGGGAGATACGATGTCGACCTCTCTGCCGATTCCGCGGACAGGCCGACAAGACCGTACCTCATAGCTCCACTATTCATCACTAGACCCTACAAGGTAGCAGCATGGGCCGCCGCTCGTAGGCTCCGGATCACCCGGATAGGAGCAGTCGGTGGGCCCAGGCCGATTAGAGGTTGACAGCTGGGCCCATTCGGCACTGAAGTTACCGAAGTACCCTGGACTCACACTATAAGAGCCAGGGTACCCCTCCTGCGCGAGGGACACCACACCTGAGATCTCATTAACTCTTTCTCCTTTCAGTTCATTTACTGCCCGTAGTCACTCCTCAGGGAAGCAGGAGAAGACCTTGCCCACGGCGGCGGTTTACTCCGTCCCCTGAGAAGATAGAAGAGCAGTTATTGTAGTTCCTTCATTGATATATAAGAGACAAGCAGGAGTAGGGGTGTTATCTCTCCGGAGAGCCCCGAACCTGGGTACATCGTGGTGTCTTCACCGTGCTTGTGCCCAACCCGATTCCGGCACCATCGACATTCCCTCCCTCGTGTCTTCCCCTCACTTTAGCCATCCCCATGGCATCTGCCGTCACATATCGACGACAGTTGGCGCCCACCGTGGGGCAGACCGAGGCGTCGACTGGAGTCAAGATCCGGACGGGATCAACCTCTGCATGGGGCGGTAGCCACGCCTCTGGCCTGATTCTAAGGCGTGGGGCAATCGACTATGTGGTGGACTACTCGGCGCAGTACAAGGAAGGAGCTCCCTTGCCGCCCGGGGTGTCGCTGCAAGTCGGAAGTCACCGTCTCTTCATCGGTGCCTTCCCTAAGGCATATCCAAGAGACATCCGAGTTTTCTCATGTGCTACAGACCCTCTCTTGACCAGGGGCTGCGCCGCAGCACCTGGCCAAGGGGAGGGCCGACTGCACGCTGCAGTCATGATGGCGGGAGCGTCGTCCTCGACCAATCGGGACCCGGCAAGCGCAGCAAGGAAGGCAAAGGAAGTGGATGATGCAGCAGAGCGAATCGGCACCAGTGCGTTGCGGGATGTGCTGTACACACCCGTCAACAGGTATGGTGATCCGGAGCAAGTGCATACCGAGCTGGAAACGGCACGGCTTGCACTGGCTCGCAGGGCCGAGCAAGTGCTGGCTGAGGAGCGTCGGCTGGGAGCCATCACTCGGGAATACAACGCAGCGCATGCAGGACCGCGCCGGCCGATTGAGCCCGCAGTCCTGGAAGACCTGAGAAGCTGAGGAAGAGCAGTACACCAGCAGCTATCAGGAGCTGAGCAGCCGGAGCATCCGAGAAGGCCAGCACAACCGGAGCAACCGGTGCAATCGGCATTTGTCCAAAGGCCCACATATAGCACACCCGACAAGAATCTGAGAGCAGCCGAGCAGATAGCGCTTGAGCTGGAAGAGTTGGAAGGAGATGAGCGGCGCGAGCAGTCGCGCCGAATGCGTGAACTGATAGCAGCCGCGAAGGAGCAGAAGATCGCGGCAATGGCAAACCAAAACGCTGGGCCAGAGGCATCAAGAGGGACAATGAGGCCGAATGCGGGAGCTAGCCAGCGGCCGAATGCGTCGCGCCAGAATCGGCACCAGCCCGCGCCATCTCGGCATGACAGCAAGGTCAGAAGCAATCGCCCAACAGCAAGCAGAAGAATGGAAGAGCCGGCTATTAACAGCAGGCGCCATGACATGCCGCAGCAGTCGGCACCGAGACCAGCAATCAGCACCCGACTTGGCCCTCGCCAAATCGGTCAGAATGATGCAAGGCATCGCATTGATCTCCTGGAGAAGGAGGCCCAGGAAGATGAAGAAGGAGAAGCTGGCCCAGCATGTTTCGGTCATCGCATTCGAACGGAGAAGTTCCCCAAAGGCTTTACACTGCCGAGAGATACCCCCAAGTACAATGGCTCGGTAAAGCCTGAGGACTGGCTGTCCGATTACCTGACAGCAGTTCGCATTGCGGGAGGCAATCGGCGTGTGGCAGTTCGCTATGCACCGCTCATGCTGCAGGGTTCATCTTGGACATGGCTGAATAGTTTGCCCAAGGACAGTGTGAACTGTTGGGAGGACTTCACGACTGCGTTCATCCACAACTTCACAAGAACATATGAAAGGCCCAACCTCCCTCGGCAGTTAGCTTTGTGCGTGCAAGGCAAGGACGAGCCCCTCTGAGATTACCTGTCTCGGTGGATCAAGTTGAAGAATTCATGCGAAGGAGTCCATGAGATTCAGGCCATTCAGTACTTCACTGATGGATGCCTGGCCGATTCAATGCTGAAGCACAAGCTGCTCCGCAAAGACTTCACATCGCTCGCCGAACTCATGAAGGTGGCAAATGCTTTCGCTATGTCCGATTCTGCGATGCGCCCTATCCAACTCGGACTTGGAGGTGTGATCCAGTCACCAGGGGCTCCGCAGTCGGACACAGGAAACCAAGGCCTCAGTCGGAAAGAGAGAAGAGAGAACAACCGCAACAACAACAACAACAACCAGCAGAACAACGGCAAGCGAAAGGACGAGCAACCGGACACTCAGTATGGAAGTCGGCAGGTGGCCGCTGTTCAGAACGAGGAAGACCCAGCGGCTGCAGGAGGCAGTCGGAAGATGAGGCCAAACGTGAGACTTCCAGGGAAGATGAAGCCCAAGTACACGTTTGAGGACATGTTAGATGTACCATGCAAGTTGCACAGTACGCCTGGGAGGCCGTTTGCACACACTACTCGGCAATGTGATTTCGTGAGAAGGATAGCAAAGGGAGAAGCTTTACCACCACCACCACCACCACCACAGAACAGAGGACCACCTCAGCAGCAGAACCAGTACCCGCAGCAAGATGCAGCATATATGATTTTTACCAGTGAGTCCACAGATAAGGGCAGTCGGAGAGCCCGAGCCCAGGAAGTCAATGCAACAATGCCGCCGATTCCCCAATTCATGCACTGGTCCGAGTGTCCGATATCCTGGGACAGAGCAGATCACCCCGCTATTTTTCCGAATCCGGGCAACTATCCGCTGGTGGTGGATGCTCTGGTCACAGGACCAAAGTTTTCATGCAAATTCTCAAGAGTGCTGGTTGATCGAGGAAGCACAATCAACATCCTGTACCGAGATACGATGCTCAAGCTAGGACTTACAGAGAGGGATTTGGAGCGCAGTCGGACGACATTCCACGGGATTGTCCCTGGGTTGTCTTGCACCCCCTTGGGTCGCATTCGGTTGGATGTCATTTTTGGCACAGAGGAGAATTTCAGGAGAGAGCCGATTTGGTTCGAGGTGGCCGACCTTAGCAGTCCATACCATGCTTTGTTGGGATTACCAGCATTTGCCAAGTTCATGATCAATGCACAGCAGACATACCTGAAGATGAAGATCCTGGGGCCAAGCGGCGTCATCACAGTCACCGGAGACTTCAGGAAGTCCCTCGAATGCACATCCGCTGGCAGCAGTTTGGCTGAGTCCTTAGTGGTGGAGACAGAGAAGCGTCAGCTCGGCAAGGTGATTGCAATGGCGCAAGCGCAGAGCAAGAATCCACTGCCGGTTGGCCCAGCAAAGAGAGCAGATGAGGAATCGGCTTTTCAATCAGCCAAGGACAGCAAGAAAATCGCTCTAGATCCCTCCGACTCGACCAAGTTTGTTGTGGTCGGAGCTGGACTTAGCGACAAATAGGAAAGCGAGCTCGTCGAGTTTCTCCGTGAGAATCGGGACATCTTTGCATGGTCTCCACAGGACATGCCTGGTGTTCCGAGAGAACTCGCCGAGCACAAGCTGCACATTCGGTCAGGCTCGAAGCCGGTCAAACAACCCCTGAGACGTTTTTCTGAGGACAAGAGAAGAGCAATCGGCGAAGAGATTGCAAAGTTACAAGCTGCAGGTTTCATCATGGAAGTGTTTTACCCCGAGTGGCTGGCCAATCCAGTCCTCGTCATGAAGAAGAACAAGACTTGGCGTATGTGTATAGATTACACTTGTTTGAACAAGGCATGCCCCAAAGATCCGTTTGCTTTGCCCCGAATTGACCAAGTGGTTGATTCTACGGCCGGCTGCGAGTGGTTATCCTTTTTGGATGCTACTGCTGGATATCACCAGATAAAGTTAGCCGCGGAAGATCAGATCAAGACAGCATTCATAACCCCTTTCGGGGCCTATTGCTATATCACCATGCCTTTTGGTCTGAAAAATGGAGGTGCCACTTATCAGCGCATGATGCAAAGATGCACACACTCTCAGCTCGGCAGAAATATCCACGTTTACGTGGACGACTTGGTGGTGAAGTCGGCAAGGGGAGTCACATTGTTGGACGACCTCAGAGAGACCTTTGCAAATCTGAGAACCTATCAGATCAAGCTCAACCCGGAGAAGTGTGTGTTTGGAGTCCAAGCCGGCAAGCTCTTGGGGTTTCTCGTTTCCGAGAGAGGAATCGAATGCAACCCCGAGAAGATAGCCGCAATAGAGCGCATGGAGCAGCCCAAGACCTTGAAGCAAGTGCAGAAGTTCACCGGTTGCCTCGCATCCCTCAGCCGATTCCTCAGTCGGCTGGGCGAGAAGGCAATTCCCTTGTACCAGTTGATGAAGAAGACAGAGAAGTTTACTTGGAGCCCCCAGGCAAATGAAACATTCCGAGACCTCAAGCGCATGCTATCCACGGCACCGATTCTGGCTGCCCCGATTGAGAAGGAGCCCATGATGTTATACATTGCGGCAACCAATCGGGTGATCAGCGCAGTTATGGTGGTGGAGCGGCCCGAGAAGGACAAGGCACAGCAAGTCCAGCGTCCAGTGTACTACATCAGCGAAGTGCTTTCGGCATCCAAGAAGAACTATCCTCACTACCAGAAGATGTGCTATGGAGTATACATGGCGGCCAAGAGATTGAAGCCATATTTTCAAGCCCACTTGATCACTGTTGTCAGTTCGGCTCCATTAGCCGACATCATGGGAAGCAAAGATGCAACCGGAAGAGTGGCGAAATGGGCAATCGAAGTGGCCAGTCATGGCATCCAGTATGAGCCAAGGACTGCAATCAAGTCGCAGGCACTAGCCGATTTCCTGGTGGACTGGGCTGAAACTCAGTACATGCCACAGCTCCCCATGTCGGAGGTCTGGCGAATGCACTTCGATGGCTCCAAGATGAAGAATGGCCTAGGGGCTGGGGTGGTGCTCACGTCCCCAAGAGGAGATCAATTGCAATATGTGCTCTAGATTCACTTCGCAGGATCAAACAATGTAGCCGAGTACGAAGCCCTTGTGCATGGTGTCAAGCTGGCCAAGGAAATCGGTATTCGGAATATTGAGTGCTATGGTGACTCCGATCTGGTGGTACAGCAGTGCTCGGGCACGTGGGATGATAAAGATGCTAATATGGCAAGCTACCGATTCCTGGTGCAGCAAATCAGCGGATACTTTGAAGGTTGTGAGTTCCATCATGTTCCAAGAGCAAATAATGAAGCAGCAGATGCATTGTCCAAGCTTGGTTCCACAAGGCAAGCAATTCCACCAGGCGTATCTCTCGAGCATATCAAGAAGCCATCCATCACTCCGTCACCAGACTCCGAGTCCATATTCATCTCGGAGACCGATCTTGAAGCTCTGAGAAAGGCAAAAGAAGTTCAACCGGCCAAGCCTGCGACCATGAAGAAGCAATCCAGTGCTCAGGGTGTCTCGGCAATAGCACCAGGGGCTGCCGATTGCGAACCAGGGGCTGCAGAAGAGAAGAAGAAGAGCGATACCACAGAGAAGCAAGCAGAGGCTGCGCCAGATGGCACAACCTCTAGAGAGCAAGTGATATCAGAGATTGCCGATTGCAGTAATGAAGTTTCAGACCCAGATGAGAAGTCAGCACCAGAGGCTGCCGAATGCGTGCCAGGCGCCGCAGTCGGCAGTTCGCAAGCAGAAGAAGAGATAGCACAGGTTCAAGAGGCCGAGATCGAGCAGGCCAATGCTCAAGAGACCGAGATCCAAGAAGAAGTCTTACCCCAGCAGGCAGCAGTAATGGTAGTGGTCAGTGCGCCATCATGGGCACAGCCGATTCGAGATTTTTTGGCAGATGGGATCCTTACACCAGATTTGGCATTGTCCAGGCAGATCAGTCGCCGATCTTGGGCATATACAATCATCAACAATGAGCTGATGCGCAAGAGTCCGACTGGTGTTCTTCAGAGGTGTGTTGAAGAGGACAGAGGCTTGGAGCTGCTCAGAGACATCCATCAGGTTGAATGTGGTCATCACGCGTCAGCAAAGGCAATCGCCAACAAGGCTTTCTGACATGGTTTCTACTGGCCAACTGCACTCGCTGCAGCTGAAAATCTGGTGAAGCACTGTAAGGGTTGTCAGCGTTTCAAGGCAAAGAGTCATCAGCCAGCATCGGCACTGAAGACCATCCCAATAGCTTGGCCGTTTGCAGTTTGGGGTTTGGACATGGTCGGACCATTCAAGAGAGCTAGAAGCGGCATGACACATCTCCTGGTGGCAATCGACAAATTTACCAAGTGGATCGAGGCAAGACCAATCAAGAAGTTGGATGGACCGACTGCAGTCAAGTTTGTGGCCGACATCGTATGCAGATATGGTGTTCCTAACAGCATCATCACCGACAACGGCACAAACTTTGCAAAGGGGGCATTGGCTCGATATGCATCTCAGCAAGGCATTCGGCTTGATCTGGCATCTGTGGCACACCCACAGTCCAATGGTCAAGTCGAAAGGGCAAATGGACTAATCCTATCGGGTATCAGGCCCAGATTGGTAGAGCCACTTGAGAGGGCACCTGGGGCATGGATTGATGAGCTCCCCGCAGTACTTTTCAGTTTGAGGACCACGCCGAATAGGTCGACTGGATTCACTGCTTTCTTCCTGGTATATGGTTCAGAAGAAGTCATCCCCTCCGACATCGAGTTTGATTCACCTCGGCACGCCTTGTACACTGAAGAAGAAGCTAGGATGGCAAGAGAAGACGGCATTGACCTCAAGGAAGAAGCTTGTTTATTGGCCCTGTCCAGGTCAGCAATCTATCAGCAGAAGTTGCGGCACTACCACAGCAAGAAGATCCGACCTCTCTCTTTCCGAGAGGGGGACATGGTGCTACGCCGAATCCAGAAGACAGATGGGCAGCACAAGCTATCCTCACCTTGGGAAGGGCCATTCATCGTCAGCAGAGCGCTCAAGAACAACTCCTACTACCTGATCGACTGCACCAAGGGAACTAAGCACAAGGACACGTCGGGAACAGAAACAGAGCGGCCGTGGAACGCCGAGTTGTTATGCCCGTTCTATAGTTGAACGGCATAAATTTATGTGAGCCATTCGGCAAAACAATCAGTTAAAGTTATCATGTCTCTGAAAATGAGCATTCGAGTACTTTTCGTATAATTCCATTCGAAGAGCTAGCCCTAATCGGCAACGCTCCGTCAGACCCGAGACGTGCATAGCATACCCGGGGACTGGCCGACCACGAGGTCAAGAAAATAAGCCATCGTGGCACTGGGACTGCAGGCTGGCTCGCAATCGGACACCCAGCTCAAGCGCAAATCACTAAGGGGTTTGTGGCATTGAAAAGGGTGACGATTGAAGCAGTCGGTAGTACAAATCCCGGGAAACAACTCGAAACATGCCACCACAAGCAGCGCCGACGAGATAAAGTCGCCGATTGCGCCGCAAACTCGGACACTAGATCCAGAAGCGAGCAATCGGCGCCTGCTGTTGCAGAATCCTTTGCGTTAGAAATCTTGTCGTGTAAACATAAAAACTCATCGAACCTTGGCTGGATGTTTACTGTTGATCCGATTGCGGACCGCATGTCGGCAGCAAGATCGACACAGTAAACATTCCCAAGCGCAGCCGATGAAAGAAACCGGCAAAGACGCAAAGTTGATCGCACATGAAATTAGTTAAAACAAGCAATCGATTTGCATCAAAAGTAACAGGCCCAAGGCCGAATAAGTTCATTACATCCAGGTCCCCAGTGGATGTCGGCAGAATTAAAATTGTCTTACAAGGAAAAGTAAAACCGATCTAATATCGGCAGGTGGACAGTCCGAATACAAATCAAGATGGCACATCTCAAGCAGTCGGAGGCACCAAGCTGGGGGATGGAGCAGATGGATCCGATTGAGCTTCAGAACCGGCAGCATCAGCTCGTTTCGTCTTCGGAGAGGTCTGAGATGAATCGCTGTGGGAAGGCTCCTCGGCTAGCGCAGAGATAGTTGAAACAGGGAGTGGATTCCCTCCGTCATCAAGATATGGAGTGTAGTCATACGGAGAGAACCAGTTCGCCATAGTGCTGGCCAGCCGATTGACTTCAGCGTAGGTTTTCTCAAGAAGGTCCCCGGCACCATCTCGGAGGCTGTATAACTTGGAGAGTTTCACCTGAGGGTACCAAGTCAATATTGTCTGAAGGGCGGTCTCCGCACCAGTACGACCCGTGGAATTCAGCAGAACGTCAATCCGACGTGGGATAGCCTTGAGGAGAATCCCAGTTTGCTCAGTGGTCGCATTCGGAGTTTCCCCTTGATCAGAATCTTCCGCCTCTTGTGGGTCGTCCTTGCGGACCTCGGCGGAGGAGTCGGCAGCATGTTCCATTCTCTTTAGTCCGGCCTTGAGCTCAGCCGCCGGCCACAGGGCTTCGGCAATCTTCAGAATTCCGAGTTTGAAGGACAGGGCCACTCCCTGGATGACCTGAATGCGAGCTTGAGTGCCGATCAGATATTCATGTCGGGTCCAAACGTTGTCCGCGTGGTCACAAGTCCCTCCGGCAGCGATATGATCCTCCCGAGACTTGGCGACAGCGGCGTAGGCAGCCGCCTCAGATTCGGGCCAGGCCTCTGTGTCAAGAAGGAAAAAGGTGAGAAATCAGATACAAGAAGAAAGCAATCGGAAAATGCAATCGGCATAAAGGAAGACTCACCGCTAAGGAGAAGATCCATGTCAGTTAGCGAGTCGCAGAAACCCTTGGCTCGGCGGCGCATTCGGGCATTCTCTTCAAGATGCTGCTTCTCCATTTCTTCATATTTGGCGATATGCTCGTCGCGATCCTTGCGAATGGAATCCCGCGTGGAGACTGCTTCATCCCTCTCGGCTTGTAAAGCATCTCGGGCGGAGACTGCGGCATCCCGCTCGGCAAGAAGCCCAGCGCTGGTAGCCGTCACAGCAGCAACGTCCGCAAGATGTTTCTTTTCAAGAGTTGCCATCTCGGCGCGAAGATTGTGAATAGTCCGGTTCAAGTCAGTCTCTACCCCTTGCAGCCGAGTCACTTCTTCAGAAGCTTTGGCAAGAGCTGGGCTCTGCTGGTTAAGTTCTGCAGTTAATTCAAAAATCCGGCCCTGGAGGTCACCTACCAGAGGAACAGTACCTAGAAGAGAGCATAGAGACATGAGCGCTAGAGCAATCGGCTAGTGGAGAAAAGGCAGATGGGCTAGAAGATACCTTTCAGTTTGGAGGTCTCGGCTGACAGGTTGTTGACCTGCAGCTGGGCCTGGGCGAGGGTCCGGAGGCTGGCAGTATAAGCTTCAAGAAGTTTCTCTAAGACATTTCGTTTCTCCTCCATAACAGCCTGAGAAGAACAGTACGACAAAGTCAGTGATAGAGCAAAGAACGCTAAAAGATCCGAACCGATTGTAACCAATCGGCCCCGAATCTCGGGGACTACACCGAGTGGGTGCGCTTGCGCGCACCCACCGGAAGGAAAGTCCACCGATTGAGGAAGGCAAATGAGAAAAGCAAAAATGCTAAAAGATCCGATCCGATTGTAACCAATCGGCCCGAATCTCGGGGACTACACCCAGTGGGTGCGCTTGCGCGCACCCACCGGAAGGAAAGTCCACCGATTGAGGAAGGCAAATGAGAAAAGCAAAAATGCTAAAAGATCCGAACCGATTGTAACCAATCGGCCCGAATCTCGGGGACTACACCCAGTGGGTGCGCTTGCGCGCACCCACCGGAAGGAAAGTCCACCGATTGAGGAAGGCAAACGAGAAAAGCGAAAGTACTAAGAAGATCCAAACCGATTGTAATCAATCGGCCCGAATCTCGGGGACTACACCCACCGGAAGAAAAATTGCCGAAGTAAAACAGAGGTACAGAAGGAAAGGTTAAAGAGTTTACCGAATGGTGAGAGGTCAGCTGTTGAAGGTCCCGAGCAAGGGCCTCGGCGAATTCATTCACCCGGCTCAGAGTGCTCGTCACGGGACCCTGAGGACGAGGCGAAGCGTCAGGCTCAGCGCCGACATGATGGGCGCGAGAGTATTCAGCACGGAAGTGATCCACCGAGCGCATAAGAATCTCGGAGGGGGAGGAAATCGGCGGTGGCATTGAAGTAGGAACGATGGCGAAAGCTGTAGTGGGAAGGACTGGCGGTACGGACATTGGTGAAGGACCGGACTCACCCGATTGCGGCGGCGGCGCAACCGGGCGAGTCGGAGCAGAAGTGGTAACAATGACTGGCGGAAGAGTTGTGGTCGTCGGCGGCGCTGATAGAACAGCGGGTGGCGTGGTAGCAATGGTTGGCGGTGCCGACATCACAGTCGGCGGCGAGATCGTCACCATTGGTGCGTCAGGCACGGCGGTCGACGGAGCGGGAGTTATAGCAGCGGCGGCCGGGCTGGAGCGGCGTGGCGGGGACGGGGCAATCGGATCGACCGATTGCGTTCCCCCGACACCAGGAGATACCGGGTCGGCCGCACGCTTGATGATCTTTGGGGCGAGGTCGGAAGGAGACGTCTTCTGGGCTGCTGCGAGCCGAGCTCTCTTGGCAGCACTTCGGCGTCTTTGGAGGAGTGATTAGTGGCGGTCGGCCGCTTGCGAACAGCCGCAGCAGAAGCAGCGGGCGAGATGATGGCGCCGACACGAGCCGGAATCTCGGTGTCGATGTCATCAAGCCCAATCGGCTCGCTGAATGGAGAAAGGGAGAAGAGTCAGTACAAGCAGAGGTAGCAAAGTACTGCGCAGAAAGTCAGAAGCATACCCGATCGTCCGAGGTGCGCCGGTAGGCATTCGGCAGCGGAGTGGGGCGACATTCAGCGGCGCCTGAGTGGTCGGCCTTCGAGCTGTCGTCTTCTGGGCCTGCTTGCCTTTGTGGGCAGTCGGCGCGGTTTGGATGACCTTGGAGGGAGCGGTACCAGAGGAAGAGCCAGCTGCCGAGATGCGTTTGGCTGGCACCCTGGGAGGCTTATCCCGAGGAGCTGCATCAGGAGCAGCACCCGTTGAGATACTATCATCGTCACTCCAATCAGCCAAAAGTCGCTCAAGGGAAGAGTCGGGCGTACCCCCTTGAGCTGGCAGCCGAGTGGTGGTCCTTGGAAGGATGGCGCGCGCAGCATCATCATCTTCGGCGTCCATGGGGTCGGAGGATTCCCCAGAGGACTCATCTTCATCCTCATCATCTTCACTGAACTCGGCGGAAGGGATCTCACCATTGTACTCAAGGTCAATGGGGTCCTCTTCCGTGCGATCAGGGGCAAACACACCAGCTTCCTGGCCGTCCTCCATGAGGTCGGACTGAATGAAGTGCTAAAAGGGGCACAAGTGATCAGAGCAATCGGAAGAGCATGTAGTTTGGAAGAAAAAGCAATCGGAAGAGCAGGCAGTCGGACTGAATGAAGTGCTAAAAAGAAGGCACAAGTAATCGGAGCATACCACAGGCGGTTTCCGTTGTCGGGTAAGGTAGGCAAGCCCGAACCGGAAAGGATCAGGCAGCACACTGGCGGTGATGGCTTTCACTCGGGCGCAGAGGATCTCGGTCTTCATTTCCCACGTGCAGAGCCGAGTGGGGTCCCGAGGCCCCGACACGTCGCAGAGACGGTGCGCTCGGCGCTGCAGGGGAAGAATTCGCGCATGAAGCCATGCCGCTATCAAGTCGGTGGGAAGGAGTCCCTCTCGCTCCAGCTGGGTGACCCTGGTGGCTTGAGCGTCGACGTCGCAATCCCCAGCACCGTGCTTCAGAGCCCATTGATGCTTCTCAACCGTCCTAGCGAGTGAGAACTCGGGCAGGTTGAGGAGGTCGGGGCCTTGATCGGGAGACTTGACGTAGAAGAACGACGTCTGCCAGTTTTTGCAGGACTGGACGATGTCGGGGCTGCGATATTTTATCTTGCCGGCTGCGGCAAGACAACTGCCGCAGTCGGTCATATCAGTCGGATAGGAGGGTTTGCCGCCTTCGATGGTGGGGGCAATGATCTCTCCTGTTCGAGCATTGTGAGCTCGGAGGTTGAATAAGCGCTTGAAGAGCGCGATGCTAGGTCGGCAGCCAAGATAGCCCTCCCAGAGTGTCACGAACCCGGAAAGGTTCATGATGAAGTTGGCGGCGAGATGATGAGGCTGAAGTCGGTGGAACTCAAGGAACTCGCGGAAGAAGGCGCTTGCGGGAAGGCCGAATCCACGCTCAAAGTGAGCGAGGAAGACGACCCTCTCGCCCGTGCGCGCGCTGGGCACGACGTCGGCCTGGCCCGGGATCCTCCATTCGATCTCTGGCGGCATCTTTCGGGCGCGAATCAGTGCTTTGACGGCGACGACGGTGGCTTGGGATCCCTTCCAGCACCCGCGGCTCGCCTGCGAGACGTCCCGTCGTGGCGCCATCGATTCCGCAGAAGAGGAAGGAGAGGAAGCAGATCGAGGTGGAGCAAGACCGGCGAACTGCTGCGGCAGCGGACGAGGCGGCGAGGAGCGCGAATCAGTTGCCGGAGCAGGCGGGAGAGCAGAGGTCCGCGGGAGAGAAATCTGCGCGAGGAGCGGCAATGGCGCAGAGAGAGAGAGAAAGCTGGAGGGTGAAGGAGATGTGTTGGAGAAGGAAGAGGCGAGGCTCCCCCCCGGTGGCTTATATGGGCGGCGGGGGAGGGGAGTGGGATCACCCCGTGGCCATGTGGCCTGGTGTGACCTAGGGCACAAGGAAGCCAACCGGCAGATCAGCACAGAGGATCCTGGCACAGAAGGCGAGACGTGCGACGTGGGGGTCAGCTCCTGCAGTTATGTTACGTCGCGCGTGGGTCGTAGGTCCCAGCTCATTGATCACGTCGTGGGCAAGTCGGAGGTAACCGTTGGAGCGCAATCGGCAGAAGGTACTGTTCCAGAAAATGAAGATACGAAGCGAGAAGGAACCAAATCCAATCGGATGGGAACGAGGTCAGCCGAGTGTGATCTCCGAGTCGGCCGACGAACTCGGAATGACGCACTCGAAGAGGCCATAGCAGTCGGAAAACCTCAAGACAAATTGAAAAACTGCAAAGGCCCCGCGGTCAAGTGACTGTGGGACCTTTACAACTTTAGGGGCTACTGTCGGGGGATTGGTACCCGGGTAGGCTAACCCAAGCGGAAGCAAGCTTTCAAGACAAGGATGGGCCAATTGGGCTGCAGCTGGTCCGAGCTAGGCAGAGGTACGGCCGATTGCTCTAAGGCAATCGGCCATACCAAGTGCCGGCAGTCGGCCCAGGCGCAATCGGTCCACCCTTTTGTTCATTGAAGACGATCGTCCGATTGGCCTGCTGCTGGACCGAGGTCGTTTCCTAGAAGACCGATTGCCCAGAGCAATCGACCTTACCCAGGAACCACCAGTCGGTCCAGGCGCAATCGGAGCTACCTGACACCCAGTCGGGGGTATGATTACGAGGTCATAAGTGCCATATCCCGAGATATCTGGGTGGCAGGAAGGCCAAGTCACATCGAGGATTTCCGGGAGATACGATGTCGACCTCTCCGCCGATTCCGCGGACAGGCCGACAAGACCGTACCTCATAGCTCCACTATTCATCACTAGACCCTACAAGGTAGCAGCATGGGCCGCCGCTCGTAGGCTCCGGATCACCCGGATAGGAGCAGTCGGTGGGCCCAGGCCGATTAGAGGTTGACAGCTAGGCCCATTCGGCACTGAAGTTACCGAAGTACCCTGGACTCACACTATAAGAGCCAGGGTACCCCTCCTGCGCGAGGGACACCACACCTGAGATCTCATTAACTCTTTCTCCTTTCAGTTCATTTACTGCCCGTTGTCACTCCTCAGGGAAGCAGGAGAAGACCTTGCCCACGGCGGCGGTTTACTCCTTCCCCTGAGAAGATAGAAGAGCAGTTATTGTAGTTCCTTCATTGATATATAAGAGACAAGCAGGAGTAGGGGTGTTATCTCTCCGGAGAGCCCCGAACCTGGGTACATCGTGGTGTCTTCACCGTGCTTGTGCCCAACCCGATTCCGGCACCATCGACATTCCCTCCCTCGTGTCTTCCCCTCACTTTAGCCATCCCCATGGCATCTGCCGTCACATATCGACGACATGAGGTCAGCCAACATGACTACCGGGCGCGCGGCAGGCTGCCCCGCTGACCCAAAAAATCATCACCCAGCCATTTGGATCCTTCCCGAGCCCACAGGTCATCGCCCATTCAAAATTCACGACGCGGTCAAAACGAAGCAGCGAGCATGCAGGGAGCATCCAACGGCCAGCAGCGAAAATAGCACAACGTTGACTCAAATCGAACGAGCAGGAAGCATGCAAGTCGAGGGAGCCTCCTGGTAGCGAGTTGGCTAGCCTCCTTATTGGTTTAAAAAAGGTAGATAATAGCAAGATTACAAGAATCTTCTTTTATGTGAAGTACCAGCACGTTACACGGTGAAATCTATAATGATAGATTAAGATACAACTAATGAACCAAAGTAAAGGTTGGAATAATGTTCTAGACAAAAAATAGGTTCTTGTGGCTAGAAATTATATAAAGGATGAAAATCCAAATATCACAAGCAATGTCTTGATGGAAGAATAGAGATGCACCATGTACTTGGACATGTGATCTTATATGCTCTTAGCATATGGTTCTACCATAAAACATGTGTTGTGAATCCCTCAAAAGAATGACTCAAAAGTTCTTGAAAGAAGAACAGATTCTGACGTACTTTAGGAGTAAAACACAGAATCTGAATAATGTCCATGCATTCAGTATATGAGGAATACTGAGGACAATGCTCTAAATTATAGAAATGATAATAGACTTGAATGTAATGCAAGATTACAATTGCAAGCCATATTATGGGTCTATATAACATTAGAGACATCACCAAAGATATGAAAGAAATGTGAGCAAGATTCACGATTCAAAAACACTACAGACATAATACTACTTAAGGAAGTAGACGTATGGATAAAAGTTTAGCGTAAGAAGTTTCGACTTCTGGCTGAGTGTATTTCCCAGTATATATGACCATCGATAAGTCTTCTAAAGACTGAACCAAAAGGTCATTGGAGGATACTGTGAAATAATAGTCTCACTCTCCCGCAAAACTTATATCCGAACATTATATGATAATGGGTGGCATGTCAAACTAGTTGACCAACACCAGTTTTAAAGGAAACATACGATTCTGAATTGGTGCAGATCGTTGACGAAACTTCTTCCATGAGCAAGCATGATTAATGAACACTTATATGATAAGATGATTATGACCGGTAAAATGCGGCTAGATTATTAGCACTCTAGTGCAAGTGGGAGACTGTTGGATATATGCTCTAGAGGCAAATAATATATGATTATTCCAATATATCTAAGAAAGTTCATAACCAGGTCATATTGTGCTAGAACTGTATCAGTGAAACAATGGTACATGTGTGTGATGGCGTGGAGGAGGTAATGGCTTCTCGCCCTTCGTTGGTTACCCCAAGTGGAAGGTGAGATGTAGGATAGTAGCAAATTTCCCTCGGTGAAGATACTGAGGTTGATTTCGACCAGTAGGACTCCAGCGATGATAAGTAGGTGTCAGCGGCGCACCTGACGCGTACCTGCACACAATACAATTAACTTTGCTCCCAACGAAGTTCAAAGAGGTTGTCAATCTCTCTGATCTTGTTGTTTACAAAGGGTCACACACACAAGGGATAATGATAATGATGTAACATCCCAATTTTCTAAATTCTGATGTTAATAGATCATTATATGCATGTCATAGTGGAGTTTTGCATTATTTGGATTTTATGAATATTTTAAACATTTTTACCTTAAGGCAATTTTATTGGAGAGGATATAATATGACTTATCCCTATTTTAAAATAAAGTTGAAAAGTGTTGAAAATATTTTTGGGTGTTTATAAACTGTGTCATAGGAATTATAAATGACTCCAATTTATTTTTGGGATTTTTCTATTTTTTATACGGATTTTATTGCATAAGAGGTATTTATGAAAATTATATAATAGCTAAAATAATAGTTTTGTAAAAAACAATTATTTTTATTATTTTATTTTATTTTTGTGACATTTTTTAAATTCATATTTTATTATTTAAATATGTTCTCCGTAGTCGGTTGACCAAATAAAATTAAAGAAAAAACAAGTTTTTGTTTTGGGCCTTCCAGCGGCCTAGTCTGCTATTTTCGCACCGCATGCAATTTGAGTCCGTTACGGACTCAGGAAAAAAAATATCCGGGCCTATATATTTTTTTCGTTTTTTCGTTTTTTCTCTTTTTTCTGAAACCCTAAAAATCCCACGTGGGACCCGCTCGAAACCACCGTCGCCGTTCCGCGCCGCCGGAACACCGCCACCGGTACGTCGCCGCCGCCCCACCTCCTCACTCCTCGCGCCGCGCCTTCACCGCCGCCGACGCGTGCGTGTGCCGCCGCCCCCGCAGCGCCCCGCCCCGCCGACTCGCCGGCCGGCAACCGCCGCGGGCCGCCGCCCGCCGGTTCGCCGGTTTGCTCGCCGCTGGTTTGTCGGCCGTCGAATCGAATTCCGACGGTCCGGATTGGATCTGGACGTTTTTTTAGGGTTAGGTTTTTTTTTCGGTTAACCCCGGTTTTGTTATACAGCGAACGCTCGCCGGACCGTTCGCCGGAGTGGACGCCGTTCGCTCCGTAGCCGAGGACCTGTTCGCGACAGAGAAGTTATTTTATTAGCGAATATGCCCTTCTTCACAGATTTCATCCTAGAACGGTATTTGCTATATCTTTTAAACCGTAGCTCCGTTTTAGGTGATTCTTTTTGTATTGCGACAGTAGTGAAGTCTAGTTTACAGTAGGATGCACTTTGCACTGTTACAATTTTCGAATTTGAATTTTATACAGATTTAAATTCAAACTTCCGGTGACTGTATCTTTTATACGGTGTATCCTTTTTCGCCGATTCCAATTGCGTTGGGATTGTGGTGACTTGTAGTTATCGTTTAGCTTCTGTTTAGTTGGTTTTCTTTCTGTTCATTCGATTCTTTTACTGTTGCATTGTTTATGTGTTATATGGTGTATTGAATGCAATACTGTTTGATCTTGTAGACTGTCCGGAGTGCAACGCTTCGTTCTATGAAGAGTGTGATTGTAAGGAATAGGATCAAGGCAAGTCATACTTTGACCATTTCACAACCTATATTTTTACTTATGCATGTACCAAATATCACCCTATGCATGTGTAGGAAGTTTTATATTATTATTGCTGCAAACCCGGTAGGGTAGCCATATGATCTTATCCTGTTTGCTTAGACAACCTAGCACGTGCTTGCTATATATTTTCTATGCTTGTAGACGTGGATTGGTTTGAGATTTCATTGAGATATGTGAGGATTTAAGGACTTGACTAGCAACCTTTAATTACAATACACCTCTGGACGGGCAGGGAGTGCTTCCTGGGGGCTCGTGCCTTATCTAAGGCGAGACCGGGTTGTACCCCTAATGGATGGTTTTGATGGTCGAAAGTACGTCATGGTATCTACCCTCTAAACGTAAGTGGGCGCTGTCCAGGCTCAAAAAGATCAGACATACTTGGTGACTAGGAGCTTCCATGTACAGCCACTGGACATATGGGCTCTGGCTTAGTTGAGTACGATGTAGGAAGCCTCTCCCGTGAAAAGCTAGCAGATGTAGATGTGATAGGTGTACCGGCTTGCCGTTGGGTGTAGGTGACCTCTTCTGAAAGACTTCGTCTCAATCTTCGGGTTGAGTCCAGCGGGAAAAGTGTACTAACCTCTACAGAGTAAAAACTAATCATGATTAGCCGTGTCCTCGAGCTACTAGACATTACTGTTACTGCAGGATATTGACAGATGAATCACCATAATAAACTTGAGTGGGCAAGATTTAATAAAGGGTGTGGATTTGAACTGGCGTTGCCCAGTTCAATCTTAAGTAGTAAGTAAAACTAAAATTTTGACTAGGTAGATTGGGAAAAATCAGCTTTCTGCAAAACAAAACCATAAGCCTTTCCTTTGACTTATCCTGGCATGTAGCGATAGGTCTGTTATATCCTTTTTCGTGTGAATTTCCATACAAATCAGATGTACTGACCCGTTGTCGGGATGTAACCTTCGGTGTGGCAGGTTTTTCAGATGACCAGTAAGGTGCGTTTAGGGTCGCGGGTCTTCACTCAACATGTTCGCTTGTGGATGTTTATGGGAATCCTCGTTATTTTCTTTGCTTCCGCTATATTTATGTTGAATAAGCTAGCCTTGAGCTATGCAACTTGTTATTTATATTATTCTGGATCATACGATGTAATAATGATGCACTTGTACTTTGATATACATCTATGATACTGTGTGTGCCAGCGAGTTCGATCCAGGGACTGGCACTTGATCACAGAGACTCCAATTCTATGTGAATTGGGTCGTTTCATATGGTATCAGAGCAGTGTGTTGACTATAGGACGTGACCCTAGAAAATGGATTAGAAAAGCCATATGAATGAAAATATTACTTTATATCACTATGTCTTGTACTTACTTACCTTCTCTATCTCATATTCATACCTGTTCTAATCTTGCCTTTCCTCTCTTTGATTATAGATGACTACTTTGTCTTACCGCTCTATGGCGTTTGGACCTGACCTCGGAGGGATTTGGCCATCACCTGAACATCTACGCGCCAGTCTTTAAGCCGGACATAGTAGAGACAAGGGGATCTAATTCCTACTGGCAAGTGGAAGCATTTCTTCTCAAGAGAGAGATGGAGGAAAGGGTGATCACGGAGTCATTCAAGTTGCATGCCCCGGAGAAGGGGCAGTGTTTGCGCATAGCCTCTCACATGGCTCTTGGACGCCTCGTCAACCGGTATACCGGCCAGCTAAAGGGTATGGTGTACGAGAATATGACCAAGATCCATCCATCGGGGAACATATGGCCAAAGAAGTTCAAGATTTTGCCCGGGACCATTTGTCCAAGTACAACTACCTACTTCATCCAGAGCCTGGAGAAGCATATCCTCAACCTGGAGAAGAGCACCCAGTCGGATCTCTACACCATCACTGAGTTGCAGCAGAAGAACAACAAGCTCAAGAGGGACACCAACAAGATGAAGAATGAGAAGATGGAGATGCAAGAGGAGATCAAGAGGCTGAAGGAGAAGCTGAAGGCCAATGGTGTTGAAGAAAAGGAAGAGGAACCAGAAGTGGAGACTTCGGGAGAGGAAGATGAACCGAGTCCCAAGAGGTTCAACCGTATTAGTGGGCGTGAATACCGTATGTTGTTTAGCAAAGACAGCGTTCGGAATTTCTTCACCGGCAATTAGATCATCGTTATTGTGTTAGCGTATTTTACCATGTAGAATTACTCGCTATGGAAATACTAGGTTGTTTGATATACTCTTATATTCGTGGTTGTGTTGAGGATCTTATATTAGTTATGCTATATATTTTGAGACTATATGGTGTGATTGTATTTTCCTATTGGTATGAGTGCTTTTTCTTGATGATATTGATGATTGATGATTGGTGATAATTGTATGTTGATTGTGTGGTATGATATGTTGTATATGTATATGTTGTCTTGATCATAATAAGCATATGGGGTAGGATATATTTCCCTAGCTACTTTTTGTCTATAAATTACCTATTCTTTCCCAACAGATGCCACCGAGACGTGATCCCACGGGAAATGGGAACAACAACAATGAAGTGTCGGCTTACATGCAGCAGTTACTTCAAGGACAAGCCCAGCTGATCCAGTTGCTCACTCAGAATATGGGCAACAACAACAGCAATGCTCCACCACCACCCCCACCTGTGAACACGCTTGCAAGGTTCCTGAGGTTGAATCCTCAGAGGTTCTCTAGCACTCCTGAACCCATTGTGGCAGATGACTGGCTTTGTTAAGTTAGCCAGAACATGGAGATAGTTGGATGTACTGAGGCAGAGAGAGTGAGGTTTGCCTCACATTTGCTAGAGGGTCCTGTCGCAGCAGGGTGGGACAACTACTTGGTGACTTATCCCATCGACACCATCACTTGGGCTCAGTTTCAGGCTGCTTTTCGCGCCGCACATGTCTCTGCAGGCACCATGGCTTTGAAGAAGAAGGAGTTCCTCAACTTGCACCAAGGAGGTCGCACAGTAGCGGGGTATGTAGAGGAATTCAACAAGCTTGCCCACTATGCTCCAAATGATGTCAACACGGATGCAGCTAGACAAGAGAAGTTCTTGGAGGGTCTGAACGATGAGTTGGGAGTTCAGTTGACGGTGGCTACTTTCAACAATTGCCAAGGAATCATTGATAATGCCATTGTGCTGGAGGGGAAACATCAGGCTATGGAGTACCGCAACAGGAAGTACAACAACAACAAGTACAACTCAGGGCCACAGCAGAAGCAGCGCACTTCCTATAATGGGAATGGAGGACATAATCATCATGGTGGAGATGGACATCACCATCATGGTGGAAATGGACATAATCATCATGGTGGAAATGAAAACAATCATA
This sequence comes from Bromus sterilis, assembly GCA_950022295.1. Taxonomy (NCBI): domain Eukaryota; kingdom Viridiplantae; phylum Streptophyta; class Magnoliopsida; order Poales; family Poaceae; genus Bromus; species Bromus sterilis. The sequence goes on along the minus strand of OX465598.1, from coordinate 247,417,757 downwards.
ATGGAGGTAATGTCCACAACCATAATGGCCACAATCATCACAATGGGCACAAGAATGGCAATGGCAATGGGAAATGAAATGGAAATGGAGGGAACTACAACCAGAACCGTCAAGTGGTGAATGCTCAGAAGGACCTTAGTCAAGTTCAGTGCTTCAAGTGTAGGAAGATGGGACACTACTCCAACATGTGCCCGGAGAACAAGGAAAACAATGGGAATTTTGGAGTCAGCAAGCCCAATCCTTTCAACAAGGGGCATGTGAACCATGTCAATGTGGAGGAAATCTATGATGAGCCTGATGTAGTGATTGGTAAGTTCCTTATCAATTCAGTACCCGCACTTGTTCTTTTTGATTCCGGTGCATCGCATTCATTCATATCAAGGGTATTTTTGGATAAGCATGAGTTAACTACTGTAGTTCTTAAGTCATCTATGCTTATAAGTTCCCCGGGAGCAGAGATGGCAGCTAGTTTGGGATGCTATCAGATAAGCCTAGCCATAGGGAAGCATGATTCTCCTGCAGATTTGATTATCTTGAAGTCACAAGGTTTGGATGTTATATTGGGCATGGATTGGATAGCCAAGTACCAAGGTGTTATTGATTGTGCCAGTCGGTCCATCACTCTCCGTACACCGACTGGGCAGAAGATCAGATATGTGTCCAAGTATAAGCATCAGCACGCTCAGGTGAATTCCCTTACGAGGGGTAGTGTCGTGGGAAAGTCACGGCAGATGTCCGTAAAGTCGGACTTGATTATGGGGCCTTTGCTACGAGTGTACGAGGAAGAAGAACATCACACAGAGAGAAAACGCGATTTATACAGCTTCAGGCCCCGGGAAATATCGTCCGGTAAAGACCCTACATGTTGTTTGTGGCTAGGTCTTATCCCTTTGCTCACGGGGAGTCGATGGCATGTCAGCGACTCTCTTACAATTGTATTCAGGCGAAAGCCTACTTTGGCGTAAGCCTACTCTCATGGCGAAAGCCTACTCTCATGTCAAGAGCCTACTCTCATGGCGAGAATCTACTCTCATGTCGAGAGCCTACTCTGGTGGCGAAAGCCTACTCTAGTGGAACTTGGCCTCTATGGGTGCACTACCCCTCCTTATATAGGTGGAAGGGGGTGGCTTACATGTAGAGTCCTATTCTGATAGAAAATAGTCTCGTCTTCTATTACAAGTCGGATATCGATCCGAGTCCTACTCTAAGTCTTGTAATCTTCGAAGTTAAGTGGACTCCTGTTGAGGAAAGTCTCCTGTCTGGCCGACTCCTATAGCGGAGAGTCCCCTGTCTGGCCGACTCATGTAGAGGAGAGTCCCCTGTCTGGCCGACTCCTGTAGATGAGAGTCCCCATCAGGCCGACTCATGTTAGCCAACTCATGGAGGTGACTCATGTCATCCGACTCATGGAGGTGACTCATGCGAGCCGACTCATGGAGGTGACTCATGTCAGCCGACTCTAGTCTCCAGGACCTGTCTTCTGGCTGAGTCTTCCTTTTGGGTGCTATCTTCTGGCCGGGTCTTATCAGTGAGTAATCCCCCCGACAGTAGCCCCCAAGTTTATCTTGGACGCAATCTTGGCGTCGGCTTCATTTTTCCTCTGCCTTTTCATGGAAATGAGATTATCGTAGAAGAGAACGTTGGGTGCGCATCCATGGTAAACTTCCACTATAATGAATAGTTAGGATAAAGACTGGGTCTGGAGGCCAAACCATTAAGCCGGCTTGCTCCACTAATTCATGTCAATGAACCCGATATGATTCAATTTTGCACTCTTCCATGTTTGGGTTCAATGTTGATTTTTGCTCTTCCGTGTCTTTTCAAAAGGACTCGGGAAAAATTTTACGGGCAATTTTATGTCCATATCACTTGTAGCCCCCAAGTGTCGAGTTTATCATCTCGTGATGACTTGGAAAAATAGCTTTGCTGGTGTAGCCCCCAAGTGTCGGGTTGTCTTGTCTGCAGCAACTTGGGACTTGTTCTTGTGAAATTGTCTTCGAAGTAGTGTAGCCCCCAAGTGTCGGGTTGTCTTGCCTGCAGCAACCTGGGACTTAGAGTTTCTTGCTTGTTTTCTGAAGTCGGCAAGTATTATATGCCTAAGCCGGTAATTTTTGTTGAAGCCGGGAAATGTTTTTCTTGCTGATAAAAACTGATGAATGCGAATTTGTTGAATCCGGTAGATATGATATGATGGGTTGTGTTCCCATCTTACAAATACAGTGGCCCTTTGAGTGCTAGAATATGTTTCCTTCAGCAACCCGTAATAATCTGAATGTGGCGAGAGCCGATGCGACGAAAGTGGACTTATATATTATATATGGCGAGAGCCGGTGCGACGGAAATCGACTTTATATATGGCGAGAGCCGTTGCGACCGAAGTCGACTTTATATATGGTGAGAGCCGTTGCTACCGAATTTGACTTTATATATGGCGAGAGCCATTGCGACCGAAGTCGACTTTATATATGGCGAGAGCCGTTGCGACCGAAGTCGACTTTATATACGGCGAGAGCCGTTGCGACCGAAGTCGACTTTATATACGGCGAGAGCCGTTGCGACCGAAGTCGACTTTATATACGGCGAGAGCCGTTGCGACCGAAGTCGACTTTATATATGGCGAGAGCCGTTGCGACCGAAGTCTACTTAGGAATGCAGAAGATGCAATGCAGAAGTTATAGACCCCATGAGTCGGTATGAGAATTTTTGTGTCATGCTGAGTTTTAGAAAAGTTCGAGGTATAGTCCCCATGAGCCGGTATGAGTAGCTTTGTATCATGCCGGATGACAGAGATTTTTCGAGTTGTAGTCTCCATGAGTCGGTATGATCATCTTTGCGTCATGCCGAGTCACATAGGTTAATGTTTTTATTGAAATATGTTGGTGTTTCCATTGACAAAGCTAGTGTTTTAAAAGAGCTTTGAAGAAAGCCAGTATTTGTGCTAGCTTGCCACGGTTGCAGCCGAGCCATATTCTTTTTATAGTCGGCGTGTATGCAATAAGGTTGTGAGGAAAAATGGTAGCAAAAGAAAGAAAAAATGCTATGATGCTGATGTATGAAAAAAGTAAAGTGCAAAGACTCATATAGAAGTCGACTCTGGATTGAACATGCCTCATCTTCTCGGGTTGAGAGAGATTATTGGGTTATCCAGGAATCGAAACCTCTCTGTAAGCCGGCACATATGACTAGCGTTCCCTGTGTTTAAACCCAAACTCGATAGGCATTTCTGTAAGCCCCAAGGTTTTTTGACTTCAGTCGGGTACACGTAGGTCGTATGAGCTTGAGCTATACATGCCAATATTAAGGCGTGGTTAGCCATTTCATGTATATGCCAGGATTTCTTCGGATAAGAGTCGATGGATGCCATCGAGCTCCCCTACTTCCCCTGAATAAGCCATACACATGTGGAGTTTTACATATATATGTTGAGTTCTCAGATAAGAGTCGATGAATGTCATCGGGCCCCCCGATTCCCCTGAATAAGCAATATACATGCTCAGTACCAATATAGGGGTTGATCAAGCCCCCTGGTCTCTGAGATATGAGAATGCAGAAGTTGCAATGCATCATGACATGTAGTGTATTATGCAAGATGAGAAGAGAGTAAATTCATAGTGCATAAGATGCAATGTATGGAGAAGTTGGCATGACCAAGGTCGGCATACCTTAGTGTGGCGAAAGCCGGTGCGACGAGAGTCGACTTGTATTTTATATTTTCTGGCGAAAGACGGTGCGATGAATGTCGACTTTATATATTTATGGCGAAAGCCGGTGCGACAAATGTCGACTTTATATATTTATGGCGAAAGCGGTGCGACGAATGTCGACTTTATATATTTATGGCTAAAGCCGGTGTTTTGTAATGGTCATGGATTCATAAAGGAGCCAGAATTTTTGATGACCCAGAATCTCATTGTGGAGCCGAGATTTTCCAATAAACCGGAACTCGAGAAGGGAGCCGGGATTTTTCCGATGATCCAGAACTTAATGAAAGATCCAGAATTTTTCCATCGAACCGGAATTTGGGTCGGGATTTTACCGATGATCCGGTACTCAATGAAAAGAGCCGGAATTTTCCCGATGAACCGGAACTAAGCCGGGATTTTACCATCAAAAACAATGGACCAAAATTTGTGATGGTCAATTATAATCCGTCGTTGAAACATAATATATCACAATCTCCGATGGATCCTATAGGAGGCGTAGCCCCCGAGTATTGATTCTACTTGAGGAGTCGGCTGGGTACTCCATGTATCTGGCTTGATAAATAAACAAGCATTGATCTGATGATGCAGATAAAACCCGAAAAACCATGGAAGGCAACCGTGGTGAGGTTGTGGCTGAGCTTCGTAGGAGTCAGCGGTTGATAGTTCGGCCAATATGTCAAGCCGGCAATAGCGAGAGCCAAGCGGTTGTAAGCCGATGCATATGTGTCTATTAAGCACGATGTTGTAAGACGACGTGTATGTTGACGTTGACTGTGGCGTTGTGATCCGACATGAAACGAGGCAAGCCGGCGTGGCCACAGAAAATAATACATGTCCTGAACCTACGTGCACAAGATTGCGCAAACAGATAATAAAATTCTTGATAGAATAAATTTGTAGACCAATGATTTAGGAGAGATATCGCCTGATGACTTGCTCAAAAGGTAGTTGTCCAATGTCCTCCTAAGTTGAGCCGAATTCGCGATTTGGAATTTGCGATCTCGCGTAGATCAGAAAACGCGTTGTAGTCCGGGAGTCGGCCACGGAGCTCTAATCGTTGGAATTTTCTGAAATGTTTTTTGGTAGTAAAGGAATATATCCCGCAGCTTTCCACCAGAGGGATCTACGACTTGATGTACGAGTCGACCTCGGGAATTTTTTTGCTGAAGTCGTGCGGAGTTTCGCCAGATTTCAATAGTGCTTCAGTGTAGGAGCCGGATAGGGAGATCGAACCGTTGGAATTGGCTTAAATTTTAACAGCTTGTAACCAACAGAATTTCCAATCTTTTCACCAAAGGGATCTTCAATATGAGTTCTGAGTCGCCTCCTGGAGCGTCCGTAATGCAGATGTTTTTTCTGTTCTGCGAGCTGCACGCGAGGGTCAATGCTGACCTCGAGTTTTGATTCGCGCGCTCGAATTTCTTCTTGTTTTCTTCATGAGCTTGATGTAGATCTTGATGTAGACGTTGAGAAAACCGAGGTTGCAATGCACACGGTTCGCATCAAGTCCTGCCAGAGTCGGCGAATCATTGACTTGTTGATGTAGATTTGTTCATGCCGGTTCTTCTTCGTCCGGACAACCATGAGTTTCTCGATCCCTATGAGGATTTCTTCCAAGATGACAACACCCTTGTGCTTAGGCCCCACGGTGGGCGCCTACTGTCGTGGGAAAATCACGGCAGATGTCCGTAAAGTCGGACTTGATTATGGGGCCTTTGCTACGAGTGTATGAGGAAGAAGAACATCACAGAGAGAGACAACACGATTTATACAGCTTCAGGCCCCGGGAAAACATCGTCCAGTAAATACCCTACATGTTGTTTGTGGCTAGGTCTTATTCCTTTGCTCACGGGGAGTCGATGGCATGTCGCCGACTCTCTTACAATTGTATTCAGGCGAAAGCCTACTTTGGCGAAAGTCTACTTTGGCGGAAGCTTACTCTCATGGAGAAAGCCTACTCTCATGTCGAGAGCCTACTCTCATGGAGAGAATCTACTCTCATGTCGAGAGCCTACTCTGGTGGCGAAAGCCTACTGTGGTGGCGAAAGCCTACTCTGGTGGTGAAAGCCTACTCTGGTGGCGAAAGCCTACTCTAGTGGAACTTGGCCTCTATGGGTGCCCTACCCCTCCTTATATAGGTGGAAGGGGGTGGCTTACATGTAGAGTCCTATTCTGATACAAAATAGTCTCGTCTTCTATTACAAGTCGGATATCGATCCGAGTCCTACTCTAGGTCTTGCAATCTTCCAAGTTAAGTGGAATCCTGTTGAGGAAAGTCTCCTGTCTGGCCGACTCCTGTAGAGGAGAGTCCCCTGTCTAGCCGACTCCTATAGAGGAGAGTCCCCTGTCTGGCCGACTCCTGTAGAGGAGAGTCCCCATCAAGCCGACTCATGTCAGCCGACTCATGGAGGTGACTCATGTCATCCGACTCATGGAGGTGACTCATGTGATCCGACTCATGGAGGTGACTCATGTTAGCCGACTCTAGTCTCCAGGACCTGTCTTCTGGCTGAGTCTTACTTTTGGGTGCTATCTTCTGGACGGGTCTTAGCTATGAGTAATCCCCCCGACAGGTAGCCTGGATGATGTGCGTGTTGTGAAGGATTATCCGGGTGTGTTTCCAAAGGAGTACCTGGCAGGGGGCCTATTGCTAAGAGGCCGTATAGGATGCCCGCTAATGAACTTGCAGAGTTGAAGGAGCAGATTAGAGAGTTGCAGTCAAAGGGATTCATTCTCCCAAGCTCGTCACCTTGGGGATCTCCAGTGTTGTTTGTTGAGAAGAAGGATGGAACCCAGAGGATGTGTGCGGATTACTGTTCTCTGAATTATCTTACTATCGAGAACAAGTCTCCTCTACCTGTGGTTAATGATCTATTTGATCAGTTGGAGGGAGCTTGTGTGTTTTCTAAGATTGATCTTCGTTCTGGTTATCACCAAGTGAAGATTCGGGAGAAGGATATTCCGAAGACTGCTTTTACTACAAGGTATGAATTGTATGAGTATACCGTTATGTCATTTGGATTGACTAATGCTCCTGCATACTTCATGAATATGATGAATAAGGTGTTTATGAAGTTCTTGGATAAGTTCGTTGTGGTGTTCATTGATGATATACTGGTGTATTCCGAGAATGAGCAAGAGGATGAAGCACATCTGCGTTTGGTATTGGAGAAGCTCAGGGAGCACAAATAGTATGCCAAGTTCAGCAAGTGTGAGTTTTGGTTGAAGGAGGTAGGATTTCTTGGACATGTGGTGTCGGGAGATGGAGTAGTTGTGGACCCATCCAAGGTTTCAACAGTTACAGAATGGGAGACACCCACGACAGTTGGAGACATTCGCAGTTTCTTGGGGCTTGCAGGATATTATAGGAGGTTCATTGATAATTTCTCCAAGATTGCAAAACCAATGACTAAGCTGTTAAACAAAGAGAATAAGTTTGATTGGAGCGTGGAATGTGAAACCAGCTTTCAGGAGTTGAAGAAACGGTTAGTAACTGCACCAGTTTTATGTTTGCATGATATACATAAAGATTTCCAAGTATATTGTGATGCATCTCGTCGAGGACTTGGTTGTGTTTTGATGCAAGGAGGTAAAGTTGTTGCTTATGCTTCACGTCAGCTTAAGAACCATGAGCAGAACTATCCTACACATGATTTGGAGTTAGCTGCAGTTGTTCATGCATTGAAAACATGGAGGCAATATCTTGTTGGTAATCATTGTGATGTATTTACTGATCATAAGAGTTTGAAGTATATCTTTACTCAGAAGGAATTCAATCTCAGGCAGAGTAGATGGCTAGAGCTTATTAAGGATTATGATTTGAATGTGCAGTATCATCCTGGTAAAGCAAATGTGGTTGCTGATGCATTGAGCCGTAAGAGTCGTATCAATGTTGCTAATGTTGAGAATATGCCACTCGAGTTATGTGAGCAGTTCAAGAATCTCAGGTTGGAGATAGTTCCTAAGGGATATGTGGCAACATTGGAGGTGAATCCAGATCTGTTGGAAAGAATCAGAGAAGCTCAGAAGGGTGATGTAGAAATTCATGAATAAAGGAGAATATGACCAAAGGGAAAGCAGAGGGTTTCCATGAGGATGAGCATGGAGCCATTTGGTTTGAGAAGTGCATTTGTGTATCGCAAGATGCGGAGATCAGGAAGTTGATTCTTCAGGAGGCACATGATTCACCTTATTCTATCCATCCCGGGAATACCAAGATGTACTTAGACTTGAGGGAGAGATTTTGGTGGCCTATCCTAAAGCGAGAGATAGCTCAGTATATTGCATTGTGTGATGTTTGCCAGAGAGTCAAAGCTGAACATCAGAAGCCAGCCGGGTTTTTGCAGCCTTTGCATATACCCGATTGGAAGTGGGATCAGATAGCTATGGACTTTATTACTGGTTTACCCAGGACTCGGTCAGGATATGATTCTATTTGGGTGATTGTTGATCGTTTGACCAAGGTTGCTCACTTCATTCCAGTAAAGACAACTTAAACAAGTGCTAAGCTAGCCAAGATTTATATGACCAGGATTGTTTGTCTGCATGGAGTTCCAAGCAAGCTAGTGTCTGATAGAGGTACTCAGTTTACATCCAAGTTTTGGCGTCAACTGCATGAGACCTTGGGCACCAGGCTGGAATTCAGTACAAATTTTCATCCACAGACAGATGGGCAGATAGAGGGAGTGAATCAGATTCTGGAGGATATGTTGAGAGCTTGCGCATTAGACTATGGGTCTAGTTGGGATGATAATCTACCATATGCTGAGTTCTCATACAACAACAGTTATCAGGCTAGTCTGCAGATGGCACCATTTGAGTTACTGTATGGCAGAAAGTGCAGAACACCGTTGATGTGGGATGACGTAGGAGAACGTCAGTTGTTTGGACCAGACCTGATCAGAGATGCTGAGGAGAAGGTCAAGTTGATCCGTGATAGGATGAAGATAGCACAATCCAGGCAGAAGAGTTATGCAGATGCTAAGCGCAAGGATGTAACCTATGAGGTTGGAGACCGTGCGTATCTCAGAGTTTCACCAATTCGTGGGATCAAGAGGTTTGGAATCAAGGGCAAGTTAACACCACGTTTTGTGGGGCCTTACAAGATCTTGGATCGGAAAGGAGAGGTAGCTTATCAGTTGGAGTTGCGAGAAGCTTTGTAAGGAGTTCATGATGTGTTTCACGTATCCCAGCTGAAGAAGTGTCATGCAGAGATGGCAGATATTCCTTTGAGAGATACAGTTCCACTGGAGGCAATTCAGTTGGAGAGTGACCTGACTTATGATGAGAAACATGTGAAGATTCTGGAAACTGCAGAAAGAGTTACCCGCACCAAGACAATCAAGCTATGCAAAGTTCAGTGGGATCATCATACCGAGGAAGAAGCCACTTGGGAGCGAGAAGAAGATTTGAAGCAAGATCATCCACACCTCTTTGCTAGCCAGCCCAAATCTCGAGGACGAGATTCATCTTAAGGGGGGGGGGGTAGGTTTGTAACATCCCAATTTTATAAATTCGGATGTTAATAGATCATCATACGCATGTCATGCTGGAGTTTTGCATTATTTAGATTTTATGAATATTTTAAACATTTTTCAACTTAAGGCAATTTTATTGGAGAGGATATAATATGACTTATCCCCATTTTTAAATAAAGTTGAAAAGTGTTGAAAATATTTTTGGGTGTTTATAAACTGTGTCCTAGGAATTATAAATGACTCAAATTTATTTTTGGGATTTTTATAATTTGTATACGCAGTTTATTGCAAAAGAGGTATTTATGAAAATTGCATAATAGCTGAAATAATAGTTTCGGCAAAAACAATTATTTTTATTATTTTATTTTATTGTTGTGACATCTTTAAAATTCATATTTTCTTATTTAAAAATGTTCTCCATAGTCGGTTGACCAAATAAATTAAAAAAAATGAGTTTTTGTTTTGGTCATTCCAGCGGCCTAGTCTGCTATTCTTACGCCGCGTGCAATTTGAGTCCTTTTCGGACTCAGGAAAAAAATTCTGAGCCTATATATATTTTCGTTTTTTCTCTTTTTTCTAAAATCCTAAAAATCCCACGCGGGGCCCGCTCGAAACCACCGCCGTCGTTCCGCGCCGCCGGAGCGCCGCCACCGGGACGCCGCCGCCCCGCTTCCTCACTCCCCGCGCCACGCCGTCAACGCCGCCGCCCCAGCCCCCGCCCCGCCGGCCGGCAACCGCCGCGCCGCCGCCGCGGGTTGCTGCCCGACGGTTCGCTGGTTTGTCGGCCGTCGGATCGAAATCAGACGGTTCGGATTGGATCTGGACGTTTTTTTTGGGTTAGGGTTTTTTTTCGGTTAACCCCGGTTTTGATATAGAGCGAACGCTCGCCGGACCGTTCGCCGGAGTGGACGCCGTTCGCTACGTAGTCGAGGACCTGTTCGCGACAGAGAAGTTATTTTATTAGCGAATAGAACGTTATTTGCTATATCTTTTAAACTGTAGCTCCGTTTTAGGTGATTCTTTTTGCGTTGCGACCCTAGTGAAGTCTATTTTACAGTAGGATGCACTTTTCACTGTTAAAATTTTCGAAGTTGAATTTTTTACAGATTTAAATTCAAACTTCCGGTGAAGACCCGCGACCCCAATTGCGTTGGGATCGTGGTGACTTGTAGTTGTCGTTTAGCTACTGTTTAGTTGGTTTCTTGCTGTTCATTTGGTTCTGTTACTGTTGCATTGTTTATGTGTTATATGGTGTATTGAATGTTATACTGTTTGATCGTGTAGACTGTCCGGAGTGCAACGCTTCGTTCTGTGAAGAGTGTGATCGTCAGGAACAGGATCAAGGCAAGTCATACTTTGACCATTTCACAACCTATATTTTTACTTATGCATGTAGCAAATATCACCCTATGCATGTGTAGGAAGTTTTATATTATTATTGCTGCAAACCTGGTAGGGTAGCCATATGATCTTATCCTGTTTGCTTAGACAACCTAGCACGTGCTTGCTATATATTTGCTATGCTTATAGACGTGGATTAGTTTGAGATTTCATTGAGCTATGTGAGGATTTAAGGACTTGACTAGGAACCTTTAATTACAATACACCTCTGGACGAGCAGGGAGTGCTTCCTGGGGGCTCGTGCCTTATCTAAGGTGAGACCAGGTTGTACCCCTAATGGATAGTTTTGGTGGTCGAAAGTACGTCATGGTATCTACCCTCTAAACGTAAGTGGGCGTTGTCCAGGCTCAAAAAGATCAGACATACTTGGTGACTAGGAGCTTCCATATACAGCCGCTGGCCATATGGGCTCTAGCTTAGTTGAGTACGATGTAGGAAGCCTCTCCCGTGCAACGCTAGCAGATGTAGATGCGATAGGTGTACCGGCTTGCCGTTGGGTGTAGGTGACCTCTTCTGAAAGACTTCGTCTCAATCTTCGGGTTGAGTCCAGCGGGGAAAGTGTACTAACCTCTACAGAGTAAAAACTAATCATGAATAGCCGTGTCCCCAGTTATAGACATCCTGGAGCTACTAGACATTACTGTTACTGGAGGATCTTGACAGATGAATCACCATAATAAAATTGAGTGGGCAAGTTTTAATAAAGGGTGTGGATTTGAACTGGCGTTGCCCAGTTCAATCTTAAGTAGTAAGTAAAACTAAAATTTTGACTAGGTCGATTGGGAAAAATCAGATTTCTGCAAAACAAAACCATAAGCCTTTCCTTTGACTTATCCTGGCATGTAGCGATAGGTCTGTTATATCCTTTTTTGTGTGACTTGCCGTACAAATCAGATGTACTGACCCGTTGTCGGGCTGTAACCTTCGGTGTTGCAGGTTTTTCAGACGACCAGTAAGGTGCGTTTAGGTTTGCGAGTCTTCACTCAACATGTTTGCTCGTGGATGTTGATGGGACTCCTCGTTATTTGCTTTTGGTTCCGCTATATTTATCTTGAATAAGCTAGCCTTGAGCTATGCAACTTGTTATTTATATTATTCTGGATCATACGATGTAATAATGATGCACTTGTACTTTGATATAGATCTATGATACTGTGTTTGCCAGCGATTTCGATCCAGGGACTGGCACTTGATCACAGAGACTCCAATTCTATGTGAATTGGGTCGTTACAAATGATGATAGCAACTGAAAGTAAATACTGAAAAAGGAAATAGCTTGTAAACAATGATGAGGTTATGGACCGGGGTCCCGTGATGTTCACTAGTGATGTCTCTCTCCCAAAAGACGATAAAACTGCTATGCGAGGTAAACAAATTACAGATGGGAAATTGGCAGGATTATAAACGCACCGCAATGCTAACTATGCTACAAAATAAAGGAAGAGGCTCATAAGCATGGGCAGTACGCCAAAATAAGTAGACCGAAATCCATCTGTATCTAATACTAATCATCCACCTTGAGTTATCTATCCAGAACATCTCGCTGGTATTAAGTTGCGAGCCCCACCCAAAGTGTAAACCCAAAGCAACAGACAACTGCATTAAAAAGAACTTTGTATAAAGTAAACAATCCTTGCAACCGCGGTTACAAGAATCGTTGTTTTCCCCCTTGTGGCCACAGCACATCCCCTAGACTCATGTTTTTGTCACTCAAGCGTGTCATCAGGGGGCATTTACCCACAATCGAGCATAACGTTCCCTCTTGGAGTTACTACCTACTACTTGGCCAAAGCAATAAACATCAACGGAGAACATGGAAGAATTACTTAGGAACGAAAATATAAGAGATCAAAACCAAATATATTACTCTATCACGATATGAACATAATCTCATAATCCATCAGATCCCATCAAACTCAGCATAGCAACAACAGAAGAATTACATAAGTTCCTCGATCATGTAGGGCCGCTCACGAGGTCTAAACCATGAAGAACAAAGAGGGGAGGACAACATCACATAGCTAATGATCACGGACCCATGGTCCAAGGTAGACTACTCACGGCACATCCGGGAAGCGTCCATGGTGGAGGAGAAGCTCCCGGAGGTCGATCCTCCCTCCGGCAGGGTGCCTCGAAGGGTCCTGACGGTGCTCCCGATCTTGGAAGCGCGGCGGCGGCGGAACAGAGGAGAATTTTCGAAATAGGGTTTTGTCTTCAGAAGTTTCCTATGGCGGAGTATAAATAGGCGAAGGGAGGCAGTTAGGGGGGCCACCAGGGGCCCAGGCGACCCCCTGGCCCTCCTTCGGGCTTCTGTAGTCTTCCGAAACGCTGATTTTTATCTGATTTTTCCCGGATTTTTGGAGCACTTTTTATAGGGGGAGAAACTGAAATAAAAAACAGCAGAAAACAGGAACTGGCACTGGGGTGCACTGAGTTAGTAGGTTAGTCCAAATATGATCAAAAGTGTATGGAAGTGTATTTAGATCATAGTAATATCACACATAACATGCATGGAACGAGCAGAAATTATCGATACGTTTGAGATGTATCCAGATCCCCAAGGTTAATTCCTGCTCTTCCTCGAGTAGGTAAATGATAAAATGCATAATTTTTGTGGTGACATGCTAGCAACCATATAAGAACTTTGAAAAGTAAAGCAATCAAGGTATGTAATTCAATTCAAGTCATAACATGCAAGAGTCTATATTAGCATTGAAACAAGCAACGAAATAACATGAGGTGCAATTGCTCTCGCTGTCCGTGACTCGAATGTCTCCAAATGGTGTTTGCTTGCAAGAAAGGGGATAGGGAATACGAGAAGAAGAAGTATTTTTGTTGAGAACTCAATCTACTAAAGTTTCACACTTGGTCTTCTTTGGAATCTTATCTTGACTCATCCCGAGACCACTAGCCAGGTACAAGTCAATTTGATCCACTCCTTTTCGATATTTTGAGCACTCATGCAATGGATGAGCGTAAGCACGAGAGTTGACACTTAGGATGGAAAAGAGAGATGTATGGTGGAGGAGGAGGACAAAAAAGGTGAGAAAGGCTCACATCAATGAGGACAATCATAGGCGAGAAGGCCAAATGATAGATAAGATGTGAGGAGTAGGGATTGCCATGCAACTGATGCACATATGAGCTGAAAAGCTCTCCAAAGGAACTAGTGGGGTGCATCTAACTTGCTCGCTCATGAAGACCTAGGGTTCTTTTGAGCAGGCTCATCCTTGGAAAATGCAAGCCAAGTTCTATAGTGTGAAGGTCCCCACATATCTATATGCATGAATGATCATCTCTATGGAGTACAAGGATAAGAGGGAGTACTAGTGTGGACCTTTCAAAAGGATAGTAGTGTTTCCCCTTTCTCTCCTTTTATTTCTTTTTCTCTTTTTCTATTTGTTTGTATTTTTTTGGTGGCCTCAATGGCTCTTTCTATTTAACTCTCATTTGTCCTCTTTGGTATCTTTTATTTTGTCCACTTTGGGATCTTTTCCTCACTTAAGGGCAACACTCTAATTTACAAGAGGGTATAGAAGATCTTTCACACTTTACAAGGTACTCAAATCATAAAGAAGATGTAGCTATCATGATGTATGCAATGTATGCCGCTGCCAGTGTAGCAGGAACATGTATGACATGAAGATCAAGTCATGAAGAGGTGGAAGTTGCATGGCAATATATCTCGGAAAGGCTATGGAAATGCCTTGATAGGTAGGTATGGTGGCTGTTTTGAGGAAAGATATAAGGAGGTTTATGATGACAGAGAATATCATGCCAAGGGTTTGGATGTATCGGCGAAGGTGGACGGCAACTCTCGGAGTGAGAAGAAGGCAATGCACAACACAGGAGAGGCTAGCAAATATGAGGAGGTCGAAGTGTCAACTTTCAATACTCACATTAGTCCGAAGAACTCATGCACTTATTATCGGTAACTCTCAATCTAATGAGGAGGTTCACAAAGAGACAAGTACCCCGAGGAGGAGTGTATGGGGGTTTGGTTATCCTTGCGCATCCTCGACTCATGGTACGTGAGTGTACTCTAATATCCGACCCCTCAGAAGAGTAGTGATCCATCTAGTAGCTAGAGTTCTCAACTAATTTTGTAGGTTTTTGAAAATAAACACGGATTACCCAAAATACGACACTTATCACTAATAGGCAAGAGCTCTTGACACCAAAAGTTCAAACATTACTGACATCAATACCTCAAAACTATTGCAAGTTACTACTAGAATTAAATAGCAACCTCAATTACCTACTTCTCAAAACAAGACATAACTTAGAGCAACAACCAACTCACTTAACAAGATAAACAAACTAAAGAGAGTTCCAGCAACAAACTAAACAAAATCCAAGGCTCAAAAACTAAGACTAAAACTAAACCTCGCAGTAGCTACGAAAAGATAAAGAACACACAACAACAAAAAGATAGGCATGAAGAATCCTATGTTGTGTTCTAGATTTTGAAAGTGGAGCGTGTTTCTCTCCCACACAAAGTAAGACGGGATCTAACTTGGTATGAACAGCAAGCAAAGCTAAAGAAAACAAAAAATAAAACCTAAGAGTGAGACGCTCCAAGCATAGCACATAACGCATGAAGTGATAAAAATATAGTGAGACGAAGGACGAATTGATAATTGTTGATGGAGAAGGGGATGCACGGGAGCATCACCAAGCTTAGATGCTTGAGTCTCCTTGAATATTTGTTGGGGATGCATGGGGGCATCCCCAAGCTTGAGCGCTTGACACTCCCGAATGGTCTTTCATCATCTTCCATCGCACACTTGAAAACTCCATTCATACATAACTCATCATAAGCTGATTAGAGAGGTTAGTACCCTTAATAAAATAATTCCCCCCTGGATATAAATATATTCTTGAATATCTACTGTTTATAAAGATTGCCAAAAAGTTTTTTCAAACAAAAAGCAAGCTTAAGGTTTGCAAAAGTTAGGAGAGACAAAACGTGGCAGAATCTGTGAAAAACAGAACAGCAGGTAGTAAAGATTTTTTTAGGGGTACTTATGCAACTCAAATCAAAAAACTCAGAACATACGAAAGTTCCGTGATTGTATAGAGTACGCTGTGTAAAACATTCAGCTCAAAAATATGATCTGGTGATTTTATTTGATTTTTCCCGTCATGAGGACGAAATCTGTTTTCTGGACAGCATGTCACAACTTTCACTTCCCTTGTCATATGAGGCTATAACTTGGCACAAAGCTTGAAAATAAAGATACAATGATGTTGCTACAGTAGTCACAATCATAAAGACCACTAAAATCAGAAGTAAAAACATCTTGGTTTGCCTCCCAACAAGCGCTTTCTTTTACGCCTTTAAGCTAGACATAAGGCAAAAGAAGAATCAAGTTTTATCAAGAGAAAGAGAATAGCTAGCCCATGTAATGGACTCAAAAGGTAACTTGATTTTATTTCTAAAGAAGTGTAACATCCCATTTTTGAGAGGGAATTGATATTTATATTCCCCTCTTTCATGTCAATGATTGCAGAAACGGTGCGAAGAAAAGGACATCCCAAAATAATTGGACATAAAGGTTCACACTCTATATCCATAATAATGAAATCAACGGGAACATAGTTTTTATTTGACAATGATAAGAACATCTTCGATCTTCCCCAAAGGTTTCTTTACGGAAGAGTCAACAAGACGAACACCTAAAGAACAAGAATCAAAAGGTTTCAATTCAAACATATCGTACATTCTTTTGGGCATGACGGAGGTACTTGCTCCAACGTCACATAAAGCATAGCAAGAGAAATTATTTAATTTAATTTTCATCATAGGGTCCCAACCATCATCTAGCTTCCTAGGTATGGAGGCTTCTATCCTAATCTTCTCCTCCCTAGCTTTGATGAGAGCATTTGTGATATGCTCCGTGAAGGCAAGATTAAGTGTGCTAGTGTGGGGGTCTCTAGACATTTTGTGTAGCAAGCTAATAACTTCTGAGAAGGTGAAACTATCAAAATCAATATCACTACTATCAAAGGTGGTAGTAGTGTCATCTAGGCTCACTTTTTTGAAACCCTCTATGTTCATAGGAGTTTCTTCTTCTACGGTTGAGGTATTAGCATCACCATTAATAGGTCCAATGGGACCAAGAGTGCATTGGGTGCTAATAGTTTCGGTGTCCTCAACATTTTGGATAGTGGCAACTGTGTGGTGTGTAGGAAGGCTCTTACTTCTATCCTCTTCCTCTTTTTATCTAGCCCATCTTTCTTTAAGTTTAGCCATCATCCTAATATTTTCATTAATTTGTAACTGGATAGCATTAATAGGAGTGGCCTTTCTCTCCTCAAGGGGAGAGGTTCTAATTTTTAACATCTCAACATCAAGGGCTAAGATGTCTACCTTCAAACAAAGATTATCTAATTGAGGTGGATTTTCTTCCACATTCTTGTTGAAGGCTTTTTGGGTAGTGATAAATTCTCTAAGCATGTTTTCCAATTCAGAAGTGGGGTTCTTGTTGCTAGGGTAAGTGTTGTTGTTCCCATAAGTGGATGGAAACGGTCTAGGATTACTAGCAAATTTGCCCCTATAAGCATTGTTATTAAAGTTGTTTCTAGCAATGAAGTTCACATCTACTTGTTCCTGAGCAACCAAAGAATTTAAAGGAACATCATGAGGATCAATAAAGGGTTGCTTGGTAAGTAGAGACATAAGTAAGTCAACTTTTTCATTGAGGGAGGTAATCTCCTCGACAGAGTTTACCTTCCTACCTGTTGGAGCGCGTTCGGTGTGCCATTGGGAATAGTTGGTCATCATCTCATCGAGAAGTTTTGTAGCAGCACCAAGTGTAGTTGACATAAAGTTTCCTCTGCGGCCGAATCTAACAGGTTCCGCGAGGTAAAGTTCAAGCCTGCATAAAAAGTCTGGATAACCATCCAGGTAGTCAAACCATGTGTAGGTCATTTCTTAACAAGATATTTCATACGTTCCCAAGCTTGGGCAACGTGTTCATTATCCAATTTCCTAAAATTCATAATGTTACTCCTCAATTCGATATTTTTTGCAGGTGGGTAGTACTTCCGAATAAAAGCATCTTTGCACTTATCCCAAGAATCTATGTTATTCCTAGGCAAAGATTGAAACAAGATTTTAGCTCCGTCCCTCAAAGAGAAAGGAAAAATCTTGAGCTTAACAGCATCACATTCTACTTCTTTATAATTTTGCATATCACATAATTCAACAATATTATTCAAGTGTAAAGCAGCAGCATCTCCAGCACCAGAGAATTGATCTCTCATAACAAGGTTCAATAAAGCAGATTTAATTTCATAAGAGGTAGCTGAAGTGGCAGGTGTGGCAATAGGAGTGAAGATAAAGTCTTTGTTGTTGTGACTGGCGAAGTCACACAAATTGGTGTTTTCAGCGGAACCCATAGTAGCAGCAAGTGTGGCAGATTTTTTTTTAACTTTCGATATAAGACACAAAGATAAAATAGAAAGGTAAACTAACAAGACTAAAAAGTAAAGGTAAAGGATAGTGGGCAACTCCCCTATCTTATCACTCGGAGTCCCCGGCAACAGCGCCAGAAATTTGCTTGTTGGCGTGGAAGTGGTAATGGCTTCTCGCCCCTCGTTGGTTACCCCAAGTGGAAGGTGAGATGTAGGATAGCAGCAAATTTCCCTCGGTGAAGATACCAAGGTTGAGTTTGACCAGTAGGACTCCAGCGATGATAAGTAGATGTGAGCGGCGCACCTGACGCTGACCTGCACACAATACAATTAACTTTTCTCCCAACGAAGTTCAGAGAGGTTGTCAATCTCTCCGTTCTTGTTGTTTACAAAGGGTCAGACACACAAGTGATAATGATAATAATGATAGCAACTGAAAGTAAATACTGAAAAAGGAAATATCTTGTAAACAGTGATGAGGATATGGACCGGGGTCCCGTGATGTTCCCTAGTGATGTCTCTCTCCCAAAAGGCGATAAAACTGCTATGCGAGGTAAACAAATTACCGATGGGAAATTGACAGGATTATAAACGCACCGCAATGCTAACTATGCTACAAAAGAAAGGAAGAGGCTCATAAGCATGGGCAGTACACAAAAATAACTAGACCGAAATCCATCTGCATCTACTACTAATCATCCAACTTGAGATATCTATCGAGAACATCTCGCTGGTATTAAGTTGCAAGCCCCACCCAAAGTGTAAACCCAAAACAACAGACAACTGCATTAAAAATAACTTTGTGTATAGTAAACAATCCTTGCAACCGCGGTTACAAGCACCGTTGTTTTCCCCCTTGTGGCCACACACATCCCCTAGACTCATGTTTCTGTCACTCAAGCGTGTCATCAGGGGGCATGTACCCACAATCGAGCATAATGTTCCCTCTTGGAGTTACTACCTACCACTTGGCCAAAGCAATAAACAACAACGGAGAACATGCAAGAATTACTTAGGAACGAAAATATAAGAGATCAAAACCAAATATATTACTCTATCACGATCGAACATAATCTCATAATACATCATATCCCATCAAACTCAGCATAGCAACAGCAGCAGAATTACATAAGTGCCTCGATCATGTAGGGAAGATCACGAGGTCTAAACCATGAAGAACAAAGAGGGGAGGAGAACATCACATAGCTACTGATCACGGACCCATGGTCCAAGGTAGACTACTCACGGCACATCCGGGAAGCGTCCATGGTGGAGGAGAAGCTCCCGGAGGTCGATCCTCCATCCGGCATGGTGCCGGGAAGGGTCCTGACGGTGCTCCCGATCTTGGAAGCGCGGCGGCGGAACAGAGGATAATTTGTGAAATAGGGTTCTGTCTTCGGAAGTTTCCCGTGACGGAGAATAAATAGGCGAAGGGGGACAGACAGGGGGGGCCACCAGGGGCCCAGGCGCCTCCCTGGCGCGGCCAGGCCCTTGGCCGCGCCAGGTGGCCGCCTGGGTGCCTGGTGGTGGCCCCTGGCTCTCCTTCGGGCTTTTGGAGTCTTCCGACATGCTGATTTTTTATCTGATTTTCCCGGATTTTTGGAGTACTTTTTATATGGGAAAAAACTGAAATAAAAAAAGCAGAAAACAGGAACTGGCACTGGGGTGCACTGAGTTAGTTGGTTAGTTCAAATATGATCAAAAGTGTATGAAAGTGTATCTAGATCATAGCAATATCACACAAAACATGCATGGAGCGAGCAGAAATTATCGATACGTTTGAGATGTATCAGTGTGTTACAGAAACACCCAATGTTCCTAGTTAGCTTCTATATCAATAACTAGTGCATGGTCAACATGATGATCGTTGTTTCGCGATCATCGACAATTAAGTCTATTGACTATGAGGCCACCTCACTGGATGAGTGACGTGATGAACATTACCCAATGTAAGCATTACAGCATGATCAAACTTATGAAGGTTCAGTGTTGTAATTACATAACGTAGTAGACCGTTCCTTTGACTGTGAGAACTTGCATAATTGCTATCTTCTCGGATGCTTTGGCTTACATCCCACCGCCTGACTAAAATATGCTGGCCATAACGGTTGTATCTTGGGTATTCCGTTGAGATATGTTGATTAGTATTGTTACAAGAGCGGGATTTGTCAATCCATGTGATGGATAGATACTCAGGGCCCACTCGGTGAGATTCCATCCATAAAGCTGCGCAGCGTGTGACTAGGTCACGGGGATAAATATCATGGAACGAGTGAATAAGGATTTGTCGGTAACGAGGTTTAACCAGACATAGGATGTGATTGATCGAATCATGGACTAATCCAGTATCGATGACAAAGGGAATGCTATACGACGTAAGGTCCAATCGATTTTGATATTCGGAATGCACAAGGGTCATTATGGGCATCCAGGTCCCGCTGATGATCATTGACCGTAGCCTCATCTCGGTCATGAATGGAGTGTTCTCGGACCGTAGGGTAACACACTTAAGGGCTCGATGAAATCGGAGACCTTTTCGTAACTATCATAGTTACAGGAGAATAAAGGAAGCAGCACCGGAAAAGTTCTGTGCTGACCCGATGGAGTTTCGGAGTGAGCCGGAAGGTCTTCCGAATCACCGGGAGAAGGAATAATATGTTTTTGTTATTAATTAAGTGAGTTAATAATTAAAAACATTTTATTTAATATTAAAAAGTGCTATGGGCCTTATTTATGAAATAGGCCCATTAGGGGAAAAAAGGGAGAAAGAAAAAGGAAAGAAAAATGAAACACTACTAGGGAATGCCCTTTTAGTGGCGTTCTTTTTTTCTGTTTAGTGGCGCATTATGGATGCGCCACTAACAACAAGCCACTAATAAGGGCTTATAGAAATGCGGCACCTCTAAAACTCTTATGCGTGGCGCATATAGAAATGTGCCACCCATAAGCCCTTATGGGTGGCGCATTCTGCAAATGCGCCACCCATAAGAGTCTTAGGGGTGGCGCATTCTGAAAATGTGCCACCATTAAATTTTTTAAAGTTTGAATCTGGATCTGGAAAACAAATTTTTTTATTTTATTTTTTTTTCTTAATCTCAGGTTAGTATGCTTAATGCTCGGTCACTATGCTTAATCTCATGTCAAATTTCCCCGAGGATCACTAACTTCTCGGTTCTATTCAACTCCCACTCCAGCTCACCTAGCAGGCACTTGTTGATATATCTATCATATAAATCCTATTGAACCATGTTGATGTTCATGGGTGTGCTAAAATTTTCAATATTTTTTTGAAACTTTCTCAATGGGACCATTAGAAAATTTTGAAATTTTTTTAATAAAAATGAAAAAAAATAAAAATTTTTTAATGTTACTAGCTAAAATTTTCAACTTTTTTTTTGAAACTTCCCGGTCGGTCCTCTAGCCTATTTTGAATTAAAAAAAATTAAAAAATATATTCAAAAAAATTCAAAAAAAATTCTGTTACTAGTGGCGCATTTCATACAAAATGAGCCACTACTAAGTTCAAAAAAAATTCAATTTTCTTCATTTTTTTGGCCTCCTGATCTTCAAACGCCCGTAACTTTTTTCTATTAGGTTTTCGAGTAGATGAGTTTTCATACAAAAAAAATATTCATCGGAGGTCGTATGCAAAAGTTATGCCCATTTTACAAAATTCTCGAGAGATTTTGCAAAAAAAGTCGAAATTCATATTTGTAAATTTTCCTAACAACTAGACCACATATCATATGGGAAACTTATTTTCTTTTATTTTTTTTCAAATTGAAACGACGGTCCACCGGGGGGTGTGTATTTGGGAATTTTCCCGCACAGTTTTTTTCTTTGGAAACGTTGGGTGTATATGCAAGATGCGCCACCCCTAAGAGCTTATGGGTGGCGCATTCTGGATGCGCCACTAATAATTCCTTATGGGTGGCACATTTCCAGAATGCGCCACCCATAAGCTCTTAGGGGTGGCGCATTTCCAAAATGCGCCACCTATAAGGTTCTTAGGGGTGGCGCATTTCTCCAAATGCGCCACGTATAAGGGGATCCAGGGCTGTCCCACTCTTAGGGGTGGCGCATTTTGGAAAATGTGCCACCTATAAGAGCTTATGGGTGGCGCATTTTTTACCAGTGTGCCACCCCTTACAACATAGTGGCGCATTACATATAAAATGCGCCACTAATAAGGTTTCCATGTATAGCTATTTCTCTAGTAGTGAAAGGAGGGGGAGGCGCCATGGGCCCTAGGGGCCATGAGGGTGGCGCACCCCTCCCCCCTTGGTCGGCCACCTCCCCTTAGCAAAGGGACTTTAGTCCCACATTTCTAAGGGAGAGGGGTTGACTCCCTCCCCCCCCTATATAAAGACATGTAGGGTGGACTTTTTTAAAGACACAGAAATTCGTGAGAAAATAAATATTACTCTGAATCGAGATCGGTTTTCTCTGGTCTTCTCCCCTTCCTCGCCTCCTCCACGGTGGGACCCCCTTTTTTGGGGCCTATAGTGGGATTGAGGCATCTCTGCTACACGGAGGCCTTCGTGCTGCCGAAACTCCGGTTCCGGAGGTCTACTTCCGCCACCTTCGCTGGATTGGAGATCGGAGGTCGTCATCGAGTCTCGTACGTGTGCGAGTACTACGAGGTGCTACACGTGTGGAACTACACCCATCCGGGTGCTAACACAGCCAGGGGGCTGTCCACTTCGTTCGACTACACCAACCACGTTTGCGGGAACGTTTCCCGCGCAACGGACTACACCCCGAGGTAAGTTATTCCGCACTCCTTTCCGTTACGGTAATACGGCTAGCTAGATCTTGGGTTATGGGAAATGCTAGTTAGGAAAAATTTGTGTTTTCCGCTGCGAACCCCCACAGAAGACGGCTACCTTGGGAGAGGAATATTCGTGGTGCCCTTTCACCTAGGTTTCCTCCGAGTCTCGGATTCATTAATATAAGTGACAAAAAATGGTATTCAATGGTGAGAAACAAGGCCTAGGCTTCATCTTTCACTAGTGGTCGCTCCCAATAACATTAACATAATTGAAACATATGATATTTCCACCAAAAGCATACAAGGGTGGCGTAACTCAAAGATCATAGTTTTGTGGTCAAGAGAGGACGAGAATTGTGTAGGGCTCCAATAGCACGCCTTAGACTTTGTGTACAACATCTATAGATTTCCCAATGTCATCGCGTCCATCCAAAGAGAGTACTAATAATCACCACAATATATCTCAAGGATAGTTTTAACACAAACACCAAGAGACTCTCAAATCCTCAATCAATCCACAATAGAAGAAATAACTCATGAACATATTCTTAAAATCTATCTCGAATAGACCCAATGTCACCATGGTCTCGGATATTATAATAGATATTGTCAAGTGGGTACATCAAATCCAATACATAGAAGATGGGGACACATCATGGGAGAAAACTAGATTAATATAGCTAATGAGCACAATCAATATCACATCATAGGAGAGAGAGATAACCACATAGATCAATGTACAAGCCTCATCCTCGAGGATAAACTAATCACACATGGACTTGGTGAGCAAGAGAGAGTTGCTGATGAAGAGGTACAGCCGGAAAGAGATGAAGGAGACGGCGACGACCACGACCCTTGGGGGGCAGCGGCCCTTGGGCCCTTCTTCTTCCTTGGAGATGGTGCTGGTCTGGAGATTGATCTCCCCCTCAAGACGGCTGACTTGGGGGAGGAATTTTCATGGTGCCCTTTTACCTAGGTTTCCTCCCTTCATAAAGACTCTCGGATTCCCGTCATCCAGATTACGTCTTCAGCAGAAAGGGCTTCACGGGGGCATACAAACTCGGATTGGGATGAATTTAATATCTAGAACTATCAAATTGTTTTTCTATACAACTTTGTAGTTTTAAGTATTTTCATTTGAGGTCGTCTTCTAACTTTTTCGAGGTGATATCTAAAACATGTATGCTTGGGACAGATTTCGAGAGAGTTGAGTAGAACTCCAACAAGGCTACTTTTTATAATTTTTCCTTTATCCAAGTAATACCTACACATAAAGTACAAAAACAAGAACATGTACAGTTTTGTAACCATTAGTAGGTTAGTTTCTAAATTTATTATAAAAGACATAAAAGTGCACCAAAACGTTTAACAATGTCAACCAAATAAGCATGGAAAAAGAAAAAAATTATAGATACATTTGGGACGTATCATCGGGGTCAGATCCACCACGTCCACAATGGTCAGCTGGGCGTGCCCACGGCAGGGCGGGGCGAGGTGGCGTGGCAATGGCGGACGACTGTCATGGCCGCGGCGTGGCGGGGCGGGTGACGTGGACACAACGGACGACTGGGCGTGGCCGCGACGGGGTAGGGCTTGTCCCTGGTGGCCGACGTGGCCTGGCCGCAGCGGCTGGCAGGGCGGGTGGGGGGCGTGTCCATGTCGGGAGGCAGGCCAACTCCACTGGCAGGGAGGAGAGGAAGAAGAGTTAGAATAAAAAGATGGCAGGTAAGGATTGGATTGTTCTTTATTTAAATGAGGTTTTTTTAAAGCGGCAAAATCCATGTCAAATACGAGGTTAAACAATGTTTAGTGCATTTTGTCAAAATTAAAATATGTATTCGGTGCATATTGTCAAGTGTATGTATTGTGGTGGTTTTTTTATAGTAACGCATGTATTGTGATGGTTCTTGTAAGGCCCGATATGCGGTACTATTATAGATCTAGAAGTTTCCATCCAGATCCGAGGACGAAGCACATATCGGTCCCACCGCGACATATGACAATGCCATATGCCCCGGATTTTCAACATGATATCACAACATTACAGGTACAAGGATACAACATGGCGCAGAAGCCAGAGGAGGGCGCGGCGCGGCTCGGATCCCGGCGGAGGGCGTCGAGGGGTGTGCCGGATTGTGGCATTGGCGGCTGTGGGAGGCAGCGGCCGGCCGCGAGCTCGCCTCAGCGGCTCCATGGCGCGGGCGGCGGAGCGCCGGTCCCTGCAAGGGAAGAAGGAGGTGAGGGGGTGAGAGGGAAGCGAGGCGCGGGAGGAAGAAAGAGGAGAGGGAGGCCGCGGGTGCCGTGGCGGGCTGGCGGCGGGCCCAACCGGCTAGAGGTGGGAGGAGGCCATGGTGGGGCGACGTGGCGCGTCCTGGAGCCTCAAATCTCCGATCTGACGGCTCCAGAGGGCCAGTGGGCTAGGGTTTCGTATTTTTGGGTCATCGGTGGGCAGATCTGCGAATTTTCAGGGGGTGGTTGCAATTTTGTCTTAGGGGAAACCCTATAAAGGGATGGGGGAGTGGTGGTCTTTATATAGTTGGTCTGGCTGGCAAGTTTGCGCAAAATCCCTCGGGTTTTCTCCTCGCGTCCGATACTCCATGTTTCTGACCGCCAGGCGCGCATACGATCTCCGATTTGGGTGAAATCTCGAACCACGCGCTCAGCGCGGAGAGCCCGTCAATCGTACCTCACTTTGACACCGTTCCGAGAACATTTTCCGGCGCTCAATAAAATAACCCATTTAATTATTAAACGGGGTTTTTTCGTTCCATTGGCTACGGCTGGTCTTGTGCCGGTTGCGATGGCGCTCGGGTGAAAACCCGGTGTCGCAAAGGCCGAGTGTCAGGGTGGCAAGGGTCGATCTCCGTCCGGTACGAGATAAGAGGGGGAAAATAATCGCCGACCGATAGATCGGGGATGCAAACACCGCAAACAAATCAGACAATCAAACAATTCACACGGAAAACAAAAAAATTTATTTTTTGTGAAATCTGGGCTGTTACAATACAAGAACACCAAGAAGGGATCTCGTCCCGAGATCCTGAACGATCCGGAGGATAGGAGATGAGAGAAAAGAGAGACGACGATCTTCAACACCACCAACAAGGGACTCTGCTCCATGTCGACGTCGAACTTCCGTCGAGAGAAATTTCCACAAAGAGATGGCAACGTCGGAGAACGAAACCATCGGGAGATCAAGAGGAAGAATTATAGCTCAAAGCGACAATCAAAGGAAGCATTCTCACTGAAATCGTGAGGAAACTAGGCAAGAGGACTGAAGTCAACAGATGACCAAGATGCAAACCAGAGTCGGACAGACTAAAGGTACTACAGGATTTCCCAACCATGAGACCGGAATCGAGACAATACGCTGCAAGCAAGGCGTTGTAACGGTTCCGAAACTCCACACACTCGAGATCCTAGAGTTTGAAGGGGATAAGGCGAGAATTAAAACACTTACGACACTTGTCCTGACCAGAGCAGGGGTAAGGAGTAAAAAGATTCCTACTCTCCGATAAGTAACTTAATAACTAGAAAATAGTTTTCGTCTAGACTCGACTTCGGCCAGAAAAGGGATCCTACGGTCGGTAAGGCTCTGATACCAAGTTGTAAGGCCCGATATGCGGTACTATTCCAGATCTAGATGTTTCCATCCAGATTCGGGGACGAAGCACATATCAGTCCCACCGCGACATATGACAATGCCATATGCCCCGGATTTCCAACATGATATCACAACATTACAGCTACAAGGATACAACATCTCATACAATCGGCAAACAACTTCCTTAACACAATACATCAGCGGAAGATACATGTCTGAGTGCAGACTACGATATAATGCCTACTGGCAAAGAGAAAATCATCGATCCCCATAACCACACGGGTCCAGGCCCTCCGCCGGGATCCGCCTAACTAGTCGTCGTCGAGTCTCCACGTGAAATGTCGATCACCATACCTGTTGTCGACCAAGAACCCTGAAAAGAGTTTGAGGGTAGCTCATGAGTACAGAAGTACTCAACATCCAACTGTAGTGGTCAACTGACCCAGCAAGGACTTCATCACTCGTCGTTCTAGGATAACAAGTAGTTTACGGTAAGGATGGGGTAAGTGGTGAGGTTGCTGTCGCACTAGCATTTATCAAGTGGCTAACGATCTAGAGAGTAAGATAAGAAGCCAAGCATTCGATGAGGAATCGCCTCAAACAAGTCTTGCTATCAGCTACTTACGCAAACATAACACCTATCCAATCCTTGTCCTCCTCTTCGCATCCCGATTAAGAAGAAGCAGTCAAGGCACACACACATTGATACAGTTGTTAAGATTATCTCAGTTGTTGTTGTCTATGAACAAGGAGTAGGTCTCAAGTCGTCCATAACCGTGGACACGACTTCTCGAAAAGATTTAACCCTGCAAGGGTGTACCAACTTCCCATTACAAGGCTCCGCACGCACGCCCATCTCTCTCAGTTGCTACCCATCACAAGAAACCATTTTATGATTTAGTTCCGAGAGATCCGAAACGACAGGTCCCTCTAACTAACAACGAACAAATCCGGGTGGCCCCCGGGGAGTCGACACCCAACCCAAAAGCCGGCCACGCTCTCGGATCAGACTCTTCCGTATGTCTAAGGTCGGGGTTAGCCTCACCTGAACTCAGGGGCTTCCCTAGCTCACCAATGTGGACCAACAAAGGAACTTTGTCTCTGCTGGCCCGAGTTGTTTTAAATCCACTAGCTGCAGACCAGTTACGCACACGGTTTCAAATGGTAAAATAAGCTTGGGCCACCACTATAAATGTTTGAAGCTAGATAGGTAAGAAAAGGGGACCCCATAGCATCCCAAACCGCGGTTAGGCACGCTCAATCTTAAAACCAATACCCGGAACTCGGATCCTAGGTGACTCGAATGGAACAAAGCGTCGGGGCGGGATAGCCTAGACCTTCCATCCTTCGTCGAGTATAGTCAACATTTATAATAATCATATCATCCACAAAAATATAATAATGTGATAGCCCAATCCAAGGAGTAACAGGATGTAAAATTCGTAGCATCCTAAGCATGCATACTAAGAAGGGGCTGAGCAACGAGCAATAGTAACATAGCAGTACATGGTTTGCTGGGAGGGGACATGGTTGTATCGGTTTGAAAGAGGCTGTAAACATGTGGTAGGATCAAACATCGAACCTAACCTAAACTAGCATGCAAACCGCTGGTTATAATAGAACGGATCATAAGTAATGTATAGTCCTTGCCTGTTGATAAGTCAAGATCCGAAGGTGTAGTTGATCGCAAGCTCGCATCGTCTCCGAGAGTATCCTCGGGAGCACACAAGAAGTAAACACTGGAAAAGGAAATCGATGAGCAAGCATCTATTACTACGTAGCAATCACCAGAAAACAATATCAAGAGGTAACACGAGACAAATCACGGCACCGCATCTATCGTCGAGAGAGGTTACTAACACGTTAAGTGGAGTACTCGTCGGACACGACGATACCGCACATTTAGAAAGGTTCAAGTTGTTTAGCTACACAAGATGAGAAAAGTTTATTAACATGGCATCTCAATCAAGCATGGCATAACACACAAACATGGCAAGAGGTGAAGCATAAGGTAAACTATCTATGCTAGTCAATTTAAGTGAGGCACAACCTAAACACGGCATAACACTAAGTGCCCACGACAATTAAAGCATTTGGTACTGTTCTGCCCTAAACCATATTTAGCTTGGTTAACAACAGCAAACAATAGCATAAACACAAAGTAGATGAAATTCTAATCAAGTTACATATAAAGAACACTCGAAACGGAGTTACGGTTAAAAAGATATAAGCAAAACAAGTTATGCACACAATCTTCCAACATTAGGAAGCACACTTTAGAGCAATGCATAAACATGATAACGAATGCAAACATGCTCACAAATGATATGCAACTAAAGTAGACATGGCAGGTAAGGCATGGAAAAGGTAATCATGCAAATAAGCATCATGAACAATTAATTGTAGCCCATGCAAAATGCAATAAAACATTACTGGTCTAGGACTTAGTGAAAATCAGGAAAACAGGGGAGAAACTGTTATTTTCATGCTGTATAAACAGGAGCAAAACTATATGTAAATGTGCAGCAACATGACATAGCAATATATGAGCATGAAGTAGACATGGTTATGAGCAGTTACAAACAAGAATCATGGTCATAGGCATAACAGATCAAAATATATTAAGCATGCAACATAGCATCGAAAAGTTACAGACTTAGTGAAAAACAAAGGTGGCTGTCAACAATAGCAGGATAGCAACTTTGGAGCTAAACATATCGTTGACCAGGAATGTAAACATGACAATGCAATACATATAATGAAAGTAGACATGGCATAGATCAAAATGACATATTGCAATGCTCAATAGGATGCATGGTTAAAAAGATATAGGGAAGCAAAGTCGCAACTTTATATAAACAGCAGCACACTAACAGCAAGGTAGCTACTTTGGGTGATGAAACAAACATCATGCAGCAGGAAAATATGACATGTGAATGCATAGCATTGAAGTAGACATGATGCTTAACAGGATGCAACAAAAAATCACTCAATTCCGATGAACGGTTGCGACGCAACTGTCACCCGAAGTTTCAATCAAGCAACAGTTTTCAGCAGCAGTTAACAATAGTTTGCAATTAACGATGTGATGCCCTGTTTGACCAACAATTACACAATCAAGATGACTTCGAATCAAAATGCTCACCAAAGATGAACTGAAGTACACACAAAACTAAATAATTTTCCTTTTGGGCGCAACGTCATACGAGCTATGGTTCAAGCGTTATTAACGTCGCAAGATTGAATCAGCACCAATATTCCCAGGACTTAACAGAAAAAAACGAGTAAAACAGAAAAAAAAAGGGGGCCATCTCGGCCTCACCATGGGTCGCGGCCCATCTGGCCGAGAGGGGAGGCGCGGCCTGGCTGGGCCCGTGCGGGGCAGGCCGTGGGCCGCGGGCGCTGGAGGGCTGTCGGTTGGCCTGGTGGGCCGAGGGCGTCGATGGCCCATGGATGGCTGGCTGGAGGCGGCCGCGGGATCGGGCTCCTCCCGACCACGGCGCGGCAGGCGGTGCCGGCTTGGTCTCCAGCCACCGGAGTGGGGCGGAGTGGCGAGCGCGGAGGTCGGAGGAGGGCGGCGCGACTCGGATCCCAGAAGAGGGCGTCGAGGAGTGTGCCTGGTCAGGGCGTTTGCGGCCGTGGGAGGTAGCGGCCGGCCGCGAGTTCGCCTCTGCGGCTCCTTGGCGCGAGCGTCGGCGCGCCGGTCCCTGCAAGGGAGGGAGGAGGTGAGGGAGGTGAGAGGGAAGTGAGGCGCAGGAGGAAGGAGGAGGAGAGGGAGGCCGCGGGCGCGGCGGCTCGCCGGCGGCGCCTCACCGGAGGCCGATGGCACATGGGAGCACGGGCGGCGGCGCGGGCTCCCAGGCCCAGATCGGGGCCCTGGAGGGCTGGCGGCGGGCCCAACCGGCTGGAGGTGGGAGGAGGCCATGGTGGGGCGACATGGCGCGTCCTGGAGCGTCAGATCTCCGATGTGATGGCTCCAGAGGGCCAGGGGGCTAGGGTTTCGGATTTTTGGGGCTTTCGTGGGCAGATCTGCGAATTTTCAGGGGGTGGCTGCAATTTTGGCTTAGGGGAAACCCTAGAAAGGGGTGGCGGAGTGGTGGTATTTATATAGGTGGTCTGGCTGGCAAGTTTGCGCAAAAGCCCTCGAGTTTTCTCCTCGCGTCCGATACTCCACGTTTCTGACCGCCGGGCGCGCATACGATCTCCGATTCGGGTGAAATCTTGAACCACGCGCTCAACGCTGCGAGCCCGTCAATCGTACCTCACTTTGACACCGTTCCGAGAACACTTTTCGGCGCTCAATAAAATAACCCATTTAATTATTAAACGGGGTTTTTTCGTTCTGTTGGCTACGGCTGGTCTTGTGCCGGTTGCAACGGTGCTCGGGTGAAAACTCGGTGTCGCAAAGGTCGAGTGTTAGGGTGGCAAGGGTCGGTCTCCGTCCGGTACGAGATAAGAGGGGGGAAATAATCGCCGATCGATAGTTCGGGGATGCAAACGCCACAAATAAATCAGACAATCAAACAATTCACACAGAAAACAAAATTTTTATTTTTTGTGAAATCTGGGTTGTTACAGTTATGTGCTTTTTTACTCTACGGCGCTGTCGGGGGGATGGTTCAAGGCCATAACCCGGCATGATGGTAATCCAAGCCGACTCCGCAGAGGAAGGCCCAGAAGGAGACTCGGCAATGGTTCGGGTCGTACTAAGCGTGAAGACCGAAGGCCTTAGAAGGAAATAGACTTACCTTGAAGAACAAGGAAACTAATTTTAATTAAACTAGGACCCTACTTCATGTAGGAGTCAGATTGTGTAGACCCTAGGACCCGGCATCTATATAATCCAGCATCCTGGGACATCAAAAGAACAACTCAACTTAGAACCTCTCGAGACATAGGTAGAAATTTCGCACCCTTGTAATCGAGAAGTCGACACCCAATAATAGAAAAGCAGGAGTATGTCTTTAAATTACGAGGGGCCGAAACCTGGGTAAACTCTTGTGTTATGTGCTTCTGCCGACTCTCTCCTCCTATCCACCTCGTAGAAAAGGCCCCGCGTTAAGTCCTCCAATGAGGACATGTGCCGTGACTTTCCCACGACAGTTGGCGCCCACCGTGGGGCCTGCGCACGCAGGCGTCGTCATCTTGGAGGGAGCTCCGTGAGGCATGGAAGGTTTCGCCATCGGCCGGATTACCAGAAGCCGGCGAGGGAAGCTCTACATCGACCACACCGTCTGGGGTCCCGAGGCCGACTCCGTTGAGTTGGGCTATCGGGTCCTAGTCGGTTCCATCCACCTCTTCATCGGCAGGTTGAATGGATCTTAGCCAGAGCCAGATTATGATGTCCCTACCGAGGCTGCAAGTCAGTTAAACCCCGGCTCCAGGCAAGCCTTTGTCGGATTCGCCAATGGATATCTAGAGCCGACGCGTTCTGTCGAGACCTTGGTGCAAGACGACTCGGCGGAACTATCTGATGCCGACTCGTACCCCAGTGAAGGAAGGTATACAAACACTGGGTCGATCCGCTCCGTCAGAAGTAACAAACTCGGGTCTGAGCCAGATGAGTATGCCCCAGATTTCCCTACTTCCAGACGCTGCTTTGTTCCACCGTGTATATGGAAGATACTCAAGTTCCGCAGCAAAACCAGAATACGACGGCCAACATGGTCGTGAACCAGACCGGAACGTCAACCACCCGTGCGGAAGAGCTGGCCTTGACCGGAACAGAGGCCCTCGTTTCTTCCGTGAACGCTTTATGTACGGTTCTCGCCACCCCAATCACTGTGTAAAACAAGGAGTCACGGAAGGAAGAGATTGACGAGCTCGAGAAGCAGATATCCAGAATACATGGGGAAATCCAGTTGGAGAAGGAAAGGATGGCAGAAGAAGAAGGTCGGCTCGCACGAGAAGCCAGGCGCCTGCGGGAAGAGTCTGCATAGTTGAATGCTCAGATAGCAAACCACACCGCCACCCTCCAAGGCAGACATGCAAGTCGGATTCCGCCAGGTATGGTAGGGCAAGTACTCTTTCAAAATCCACAGCAGGCAACTAACCCGCCAGGGTTCACACCTCCATGAGAACTGGCTAGGTTTCACCCCCGCCTAGCCACTACAACAACCCCAGGCAGAATTTCTTGGCTGCGACACATTATCTGACCAACATCCCCATCCATGGAAACACCCCTGCGGACCTCACCACGCGAGAAGCTATGGCGATGCTCAAAACTGCAGTCGCCCAATGATACGTCTCAAACGTATCTATAATTTTTGCTTGTTCCATGCTCATTTTGTGTCATTGCTACATCTTTTTGCCATGCTTTTGAATCATTTACTAGACTAACCTACTAATATAGAGCCCAGTGCCAGTTTCTATCTGTTTTGTCTTTGCAATGCAGAAAAAGTCCAAAAATGAAGCTGCTCAGAAAATTCCCAAAAAAATACCAAAATTCTTATTCATCAAAAGAGTCCTCCAACTGGAGGAGGAGCTCTGGGGAGGTCCACGGCCCCCAGGCGCCCTCTGGGCACGGCACGAGGGGACCCGCGCCACCTGGCCGACTGGTTGACCTGGGACCCCCCCCCCCTCGGTCTCCCCTTTGGCCCTATTTAATATTTATTCCCCCGACGCGAAACCCAGAGATATCCAACTCCATTTTCCAGAAGCGCTCCCGATCTCCGCCGCCATCGAAACCTAGCTTAGGGGGTCACCAGGATCCTGCTCTGGCACCTTGCCGGAGAGGGCCTTGGCCCCCGGGGTCATCTTCATCAACCCATCTTCGCTCCATGATGCTTCTTAAGTAGTTCCTCCTTGGACTACGGGTTTTTGGCAGTAGCTATGTGGTATATTCTCCCCCTAGATCTTCAATGCAAAGTTCTCATGAGCTGTCCTACATGATTGAGATCCATATGATGTAATTGGTGTTGTGTTTGTTGGGATCCGATTAATTGTTACATTGTTATTCAGTCCTAAGAAGTTTATGGATTATTGTTGCTGCAATTTGTTGTTATTAATGCTTGTTACTAGTGCACGAGTAACATGATTTCAGATTTGGGAACTTTATGGTTGCATGATTATAATTGTTGTTCTAGATCTTATCTACGGTTGTTATCACTTATTATAGTCCGGAACCGGCGATCTCAATGGTGACAACTTGGGACACCAAAGGGGATGGGCTATAATTTTAGGATTACATGTGTTCATAAAGTTTTAATGATTTGTTCTGGCGCTCTTTGACAGGAGCACCTTAATCTCCATAAGTTCCTTTTGGCCTCGTTGGTAGTGCGATGGTAGGACAAAAGATGTTGTGCAAAGTTCTTATTGTAAGCACGTACAACTACATACGGAACACATGCCTACGTTTGGTTCTTAGACTAGGATGCTCTAGTTTGTTCTTTGGCTAGAGTTAGTGCAATTTTGTCAATTGCCCAACTGTAATTTGTGCACCCAACACTTGTTCTTTTGCTTGGAGAGTTACCACTAGTGAAACCTTGAACCCCGGTCCATCTTTCATCTTTTATTTCTTCGTTGTACTATTGTTCTCTTTTCTTCTAGTACTTTGTTACTACTTTGTGATGTTGGTGATTGGGGAAGTCTTGAAGGCTACACCCGTCAACACACCGTTGCTACTAAATATGTTTTCTAGTTTTTTCAGGTGTGGTTGAATTGACAAGTCAACTTCTAAGGCTTATAACTATTCTTTGGCTCCCCTTGTGTCGAATCAATAAATTGGGTTATACCTACCCACGAAGACTGTTGCGATACCCTACACTTGTGGGTTATCAAGACTATTTTTTGGCGCCGTTGCCGAGGAACATAGCTTTACTTATAATTTCACTTGATAAGTACAATTTGCTTATTAATCTGTTTTCTTACAATGATTACTTTCTTTGAAACTAAATCTTATTGGCAAGGTGGATTCACGGAGGATCGACAAAAATATTATAAGGAATACTGCTTGTCTGAAAAAGGGATATTTATATGGAAACTTATAGCTCGAGTTGATAGATATGCTAGAAACTTGTGCTCTGATTATGATAAATCTTTTTGCTGTGATGTATCTTATTGCTGCTTGATGTTTAAACACCTTCCTTTCCAATGTTGGTGTAATGATAATGAAACCTCGGTATCTTATAATAAGGGACATTATGATTTCTTTGATGTATCACAAATAGAAGAATTTGTTGTCTTTAAGGGTGCCTATGGAATTGCTTCCTTTGTTGAGGATATTGAAGATGCCCCTTACAAATCTGAGAGTCTTTCTATACTTAAATATTGCTTTGATAATTTAAAGGATGATGCTTATATTACTGACTATCTCAAAAGGTTCTCTCTACAAGAGGAAGAGACTAATGCTTTGCAAGACTCTATGGAAGAAGAAATTGCTGAAACTGAAAGCTCATTGGATGAAAAAGAGGAGGAGAGTGACGAACAAAAGGAGGAATAATGGAGTAGCTACCCATCTCTACCAACTAATGAGATTAACTCTTTGAAACTTACTTTATATGATTTCCCTCCATGCTTACCGAAGGAGGATGAGTGTTATATTGATTGCTATGATCCCATTGAATCTTTTGAAATATCCCTTTTTGATGAAATTGATGCTTGTGGCCATGACGCCCCTATGAATGAGACTTTCAAGGATGATTTTTCTATTGTTATTTATTATAACCCTTGCCATTTTGATAAATCTTATGATAACCCTCTATTTTTTCCTACTATGGATGTTCTTAATGATGAGGAGTTTTTCTTAGAAAGTTTATATGATTATGTGCTAATAGATCATGAAAAGCATGCTTTATGTGATGGTTATATTGTTGAGTTTGTTCATGATGCTACTGAAAATTATTATGAGAGAGGAAAATTTGGTAGAAATTTTCATGTTAGGAAAACACCTCTCTCCATGTTGAAAATCTTGAAGGTGCTCTTGTTTTACCTTCCTATGCTTGATACTTTGTGCTTCATTTATTTATTTTCTTTCAAGATGCCCATGCATAGGAAGCATGTTAGACTTAACTGTGGTTTATCTTTGCTCCTTTGATGCTCTTTTTCGTGCTTCAACTTTTTATTCTTTTGTGTGAGCATCATTACACCCATGCCTAGCTAATGGCTTTAAAGAAGCGCTTCTTCGAGGCAGCCCAATACGGAATAGTTTTTTTCTTTTTTTGTGTCTTAGCTGTTGTTACTACTGTAGAAAATCCATTGTATCTTTCTTTTCAAGTTTTTTACCAAGTTTTAGTCTCTTATGATAAGGGAAGCAAAAGTTGTGATTTGCTGTCCAGAAAACAGATTCTATTTGCTTCATTGCAAAAATCAATAAAAATCACCAGTTCATCTTTTAGCTGAATTTTTTACACAACATGCTCTATACAATTTCTAACCTTCCATATGTTTTGAGTTTTCCTATTTTAGCCACAGAGGTTCACCTGAAAAATCAATCTTTACAGTCTGTCCTGTTTTGGCAGATTACCTATTAGTGTACTAACCTCTCTAATAAGTTTATGAGAAGTTTTGTGTGAAGGAAAATCAGAGGCAAAAGCTCAAGCTTGGGGAAGCCCCGGCACCCCCAACAAGTATTCGAGGAGACTCAAGCATCTAAGCTTGGGGATGCCCTCGTGCATCCCCTTCTTCATCAAATAATTATCAGGTCGTCTCTCTCAATACTATACTTTTATTACTTCGCATGATTTGTGTTGTTCTTGGAGCGTCTGTATATTTCCTTTTAGTTTAGTTTTGTTTTGTTTGCTGGTCATTACAATGTCAGACCCAAGCATGCTTGATTGGGAGAGATACACGCTCCGCTTTATCATAGAACACAATAGAGCTTCACTTATATTTGTTGAGTGTTAAATTTATCTACCGCCTGTTTTGTTAGCTCTTATTCTTCACTTAGATCTTGTTTGAGAGCAATTAATTTATTTTGTAGAAAGTTTATAAATCTCTTGCTTCACTTGTATTTGTTTAGAGAGTTGTTTCTGTTGCAATGGTTTATATGTCTCATGGTATGATTTATATGTGGTGTATAGGAAATCTAGATCACTAGGTATAGCCTAGGATATCTTGCAATAGTGTTGAGGTATTGATTGAGTAATGATGAATGTTTATGCAATTGAGCTTGCGTCCATTAGTGATAGGTGCCATATCTTGGCTAACCGTACCTTATTTTCGAAAACTAAAAAAAATGTTGAGAACTCTAGCTACTAAAAGGATCGCTAATGTTTGCGGGGTTGGAATATATAGAGTACCCTCTGCTTGCGCGAGGTGATGATAGTTATTTCTCGCCCTTCGTTGGTAAACCCCAAGAGGAAGGCATGATGTCGCACAGCAGAAAATTTCCCTCAGTAAAGATACCAAGGTTTGTCTCCAGTAGGACTCTGGAGATGATAAGTAGGTGTCAGCGGCGCAACTGACGCGGACCTGCACACAGACACAAATAACTTTGTTCCCAACGAAGTTCAGAGAGGTTGTCAATCTCTCCGGTCTTGTTGTTCACAAAGGATGAAACACAAGGGATAATGATAGCAGCTGAAAGTGAAAACAGAAAAGTAAATGAGTGTGGAAACAGTAATGAGGATATGGACCGGGATACGTGATGTTCACTAGTGATGTCTCTCACCCAAAAGACGATGAAATTGCTATGCGAGGTGAACAAATTACAGAAGGGCAATTGACAGGATTATGAACGCACCGCAATGCTAACTATGCTACAAAATAAAGGAAGAGGCTCAAAAGCATGGGTAGAACGCCAAAATAAGTAGACCTACATCCAACTGCATCTACTACTAATCATCCACCTTGAGATATCTATCCAGAACATCTCGCTGGTATTAAGTTGCGAGCCCCACCCAAAGTGTAAACCCAAAGCAACAGACAACTGCATTAAAAATCACTTTGCGTAAAGTAAACAATCCTTGTAACCGCGGTTACAAGCACCGTTGTTTTCCCCCTTGTGGCAACAACACATCCCCTAGACTCATGTTTCTATCACTCAAGCGTGTCATCAGGGGGCATGAACCCACAATCGAGCATAACGTGCCCTCTTGGGGTTACTACCTACTACTTGGCCAAAGCAATAAACAGCAAAGGAGAACATGCAAGAATTACTTAAGAACAAAAAATATAAAAGATAAGAACCAAATATATTACTCTATCACAATCTGAACATAATCTCATAATCCATCAGATCCCATCAAACTCAGCATAGCAACAGCAGAAAGATTACAAAAGTGCCTCGATCATGTAGGGCAGCTCACGAGGTATAAATCATGAAGAACAAAGAGGGGAGGAGAACATCACATAGCTACTGATACGGACCCATGGTCCAAAAGAAACTACTCACGGCACATCCGGGAAGCATCCATGGTGGAGAGGAGACTCCCGGAGGTCGGCCCTCCCTCCGGCAGGGTGCCGGGAAGAGGTCTGCTGGTGCTCCCGATCTCGGAAGCGCGGCAGCGGCGGAACAGAGGCGAGATCGTGAAAAAGGGTTCTTCTTCTAAGGGTTTCTCGTCACGGAGAATATATAGGCGAAGGGGGGCAGCTAGGGGGACCACCAGGGGTCCAGGCGCCCCCTGGCGCGGCCAGCCCCTAGGGCGCACCACCAGGGCGCCTGGGCCCCTGGTGGTGGCCCTCTGGCCCCACTCAGGTCCTTCCGGAAGGTTCTTCCGCGCTGATTTTTTATCTGATTTTCCCGAATTTTTGGAGCACTTTTTATATGGGGGAAAACTGAAATAGAAAAACAGCAGAAAACAGGAACTGGCAATGTGGTGCACTGAGTTAATAGGTTAGTCCAAATATGATCAAAAGTGTATGAAAGTGTATCTAGATCATAGCAATATCACACAAAACATGCATGGAGCAAGCAGAAATTATAGATACGTTTTGGACGTATCACCCTCGCGTACCATGGGTCGAGGATGCGCAAGGATAACCAAGCCCCCATACACTCCTCCTTGGGGTACTTGTCTCTTTGTGAATCTCCTGATTAGATAGAGAGTTACCGATAATAAGTGCATGAGTTCTTCGGACTAATGTGAGTATTCGATTGTTGGCACTTCCACCATCCATATTTTGCTAGCCTCTTTGGTACCGTGCATTGCCCTTCCTCACCATGAGAGTCGGTGCATCGAAACCCTTGGCACGATACGCTCTGTCACCATAAGCCTCAGTATATCTTCCTCAAAACAGCCACCACACCTACCTATCAAGGCATTTCCATAGCCTTTCCGAGATATATTGCCATGCTACATCCATCGTTCTTCATGTTCATATGACTTATCCTTCATTTTCATATTGCCTTGCATGATCTCATAGCCTTCATGTAGTTGGGCTTTGCCCGCTATTCATATTTTTGCTGCATGTTGCGCTTGATCATTGCACATACTACTACACTGGAAGAGACAGTCATATAGAGTCATTACTTTTTGATTCAGAGTTGTAAGTAAATAAAAGTGTGTTAATGTTCTTATAGAGTGTTGTTGGATATGTGTCCTCGAGGCAAAGTAATGAAAATATTTGTCCCATATTCGCTTTGTTCATAATACGATTTATACTATGCTAGAACTGTATTGCTCGGAAACACTAATACACGTGTGGTATAAAACCCATCCCTATCTATACTCAGGTGTACTAGCTCGTTGGGAAATCGATGCTCATGGTTTCCTGATCATGAGGTACGAACCGCCTATTGACAATGAGGTCATATCATTAGGAGAATGATGTGATGGACACACACCCACCTAAATCATTGCGATATGATCAAGTCACTTGGTTCAGCATTGCGATGACTTTGTAACATATGACTTAGTCCTTAGAGCGTCTAGATCATACGTAATTGCTATCTACTAGGAGGCTTTGATTTGCATCCACCGCCTGACTGAAATATGTTGGTTATAAAGGTGTACTTTGGGCATACGATATAGATATGTTGATGAGTATGCAAGTAGATCAAAGAGGGATTTGTCCGTCCATGTGAACGACAGGTACTTTGGGCCCACTCGGTGATATTGCAACAATAACTTGCAAGCAAGTGACTAGGTCACAAGAGATGTAATAGGCATGGGAGAGTAAACTTGTTTGTTGAGAATGAGATGTGAACCTGGTATAAGGATACCAACGATCAAACCTTGGACAAACAAAGTATCACTAGACAAATGGATCATGTCTTATCGTTAACGGTTTCCAAAAGCGATTGAACTTCATTCGATGGAAGCGCAGGGACTATAAAGGATTGTAACTAGGTCCAATTGATTAGCCATTGATCGAAAAGAGTGTCTTGATCATGTCTGATGTTTCCCGGACAATAGGGTGTCACACTTAAGGTTCAATCGATGCATTAGGATTGATTCGGGATCAAATAGAGAGAAACACCAGAATAGTTCCGGGAGAGAACGGAAGATGTTCCAGGGATTTTCAAAGGTTCAAAATAAAGTTTAATTATGTTTAATAATGTTTTATTATTTAATTATCTGAATTAAATATTAAAATATAACTAAATTAATTAAAATGGAAAAAGGCTTAATGGGCCATATGGGGCCCATTATGGGAGGAGGGGGTTTCCCCCCTTGGGCTTGGCGCCAAGGGTGGGGCCCATCCCCCCCTTGGGAGTTTAGTCCCAAATGAGGGAGGGGAGGAGGATCAAACCTGCCCCTTGGCCTATATAAGGAGGGGTAGACCCCCCTTTTTCCGTCATCCAATTGAGTTATCTCTCTCACTTTCTCCTACCTCGAGCGGACTCCCCTTGTTTGGAGTTTCACCTGGTTGGGAGTTCTCCACCAAAGCATGTCATCGCTCTGCCAGAGTCGGGATCTGAATCTGTCTTCTTTCCGCTTCTCGCCTGGTTCAGAGCCCGGAGGGAACATCGGTTGCACTGTACATGTGTAATCTCCTCGAGGCACTACATTCGGTGGTGCTACTTCATCGTCGGAGGTCTCCACAAGTCATCATCGCCGGTGGCCTTCTACACGACAGGGAGGACGTAGGTTCAGAGTCTATGTTAACCATGTTCGTAGAACGTTTCCCTCTTTCGGTCTTCAAAGGTATGAACACTGATTCCCTCCGTTACTTTACATCGCCATAGCATGGATCTTGGGTTCGGGTATCGTAGGTTGGAAAAATTATTGTTTTCTGCCCCGTATCCCAATAGTGGTATCAGAGCTAGCTATGTGTAGATGTACGGGTAGAACACATCGTGGAAGTGGGCATCAATTCTCCATTTGTTACCATCCCACGTGTACTCATTTAACATTGCGGCAATGTCCTGATGAAGCG
This sequence comes from Bromus sterilis, assembly GCA_950022295.1. Taxonomy (NCBI): domain Eukaryota; kingdom Viridiplantae; phylum Streptophyta; class Magnoliopsida; order Poales; family Poaceae; genus Bromus; species Bromus sterilis. The sequence goes on along the minus strand of OX465598.1, from coordinate 247,377,122 downwards.
TCCCCGACCGACCTTACGCGTTTACGCGAGACTGGTTCCGCGCTTGACATATGGCTTGTACCATATAAGTCGTTGGGGGTCTGTCTCTCTAACATTAGCGACGCGAAGATGTTTGCAACGGAGGGCCCTCATAGGGGTGTAATAGAGACAATTGTGGAATTGGTGTTGTGGCATGTTTTCGAAGGATAGAAACGGTTCTCTCTATCGAAACCCCTAGCTGCCACGTAAAACTTGAAAAAGATATAGTAGAAGGCGTTTAACTTTAATTTTCATGAAGGGGGATCATAGCATGTATGATTTACAATTTAACTTCCTGTTTTGGCAAACATGGTAGATTTAACGATGGTAGCATAAATAGGATCATCTCTCTCAATACCAGTATTGTGTTCTCCCTTAATGGGCACCGCCTGGAAGGATCTCCCTTATGACCGATATACCAGAAATGGATGTCATACGTAATAAACGGCATTCGCATGAGGTTGGGTTTGGCAAGCCTAGCATATGTAGATATGGCCTTGCTAAACAGCTAACATTAAGGTCAGAATGGAAGGCTTGGCGTATGTATATGCGGGTCTGGGCACAAAAGATCGAAATATCGAGCACAAGTCACATACCTGATGTGATTGGCATGATGGCCTACCTGAGCCACATACTGATGGGCGTGACGATCGGGTGAGGTATGGGGTGTAGGATTGTGTGATCACTTAGTTAAATTGAGAGGTGTTTATCTAAGTGGGAGCTTTCTAGAATTTAAGTTAAAAATTGAAACTCCACATTATGAACAAAAGTCTAAATATGTATATTTGTGAATCACCATTGTAGATGGCAGTACCACGTCCCTCATTCAACTTAGGGTCATTCCTAGAGAAAGAGAAACTGAAAACCGATGGTTCAAACTTCACCAACTGGTTCCGCACTTTGAGGATTCTCCCCATTCCCCTCAAAATGGCATACGTACTAGAGGCCGCGTTAGGTGATGCACCACCAACAGATGCAAGCTAGGATGAGAAGAATGTATACCTCTCCAAGCCTGATGATTACAACCTTGTCCAGAGTGGCATGCTCTATTCCATGGAGGCTGAGTTGCAGAAACTCTTTGAGAGGATGGGTGCTTATGAGATTATCACCGACCTCAAGGCCGTCTTTGCACCTCAAGCCAGGGCTGAATGATACGAGGCTTCTGAAGCCTTCTTTTCGGCTAAGATGGATGAGCACAACAGTATTAGTGAGCACGTAGTCAAAATTTCTGGCTACGTTCAACGCCTGAATGCTCGGGAATGTCAGATTCCAGATGAACTTGCTATTGATAGGGTGCTGCAATCGTTTCCCCCTAGATACAAAGGCTTTGTGATAAACTACAACATGCAAGGGATGACTAAGACCCCATCTGAGTTATTCGCCATGCTGAAAAGTGTTGAGGTTGAGATCAAGAAGGAGCACGCTGTGTTCATGGTCAACAAGACCACTGAATTCAAGAAGTCTGGCAAGAAGGAGAAGGGAAAGAAAGGAGGCCCTAAGAAGGATGGCAAGTCAGTTGTCGTTCATCCAAAGGCACCTGACGAGGATCAGCCTCGGCAAATCCCATGGTCAGGGACCCTGGGTTAGATCGTAGAGAGAACAGGTTGGCGATACTCGTCGGCTAACAGGAGAAGCACTTCCTGCTCGATTGTATTATGCGACGGGGCGATTACAGTGGGAGTCTAGGCAATTTCTCGCAAGACTAGAGGCGATGATTGTAGATTGGATGTCCTGAGACGTCCCCCCTCCCAGCCTTTATATACTAGTATAGGTCTCGGAGAGTCCGTCTCAGGTTTACAGGGATGTTTTCCTAATTCTATCCTTGCCTTAAACGCCAAGTCGTGACTTCCACATTGATCGCGGACTCCTACGTCAGTGCTTGGAGCGGGCCAGTCGTGGGCCTGACGAAGCTTCCAGCGGGCCTCTTGTCCTTGTATGCACCAAGTATCCTCATACGTAGGAGTCGTGGGGTCACCCCTCGTCAGTAGCCCGCGAGTGCCTGGGGAACTCGAAGAGTCGCGCAGGGACTCGAATTCATCCTCGTTCGCTTTGCGCAGCGTAGCTGCGAGTCGCTAGCAGCTTTAGCCATGACAAATGTTTAATTCCAGGGATGCTAAGCTGAAAGGACCCAAGGTAGTCGACTGGTCGAGCCTCGTTGAATTGCGCTAGTGGCAAATACCTCAGTAGCCCAATCAAACCCGTGCCCCTCGACACAAACTTGGGAACGACCGGTGTCTAGCAAAGTTCATGCCGCTGCAGGTCTTATAGGATCAATGTTGTCGGTCCCAGTAAATAGCCTTAACGCGTCCGTTATCGGCTCATCTCTCAATCATGCGAGCACATGAAAAATGTCGGGAATGAAGTCGCGATGTGGAAATTCCCGGCCCGGCTGTCTGCGCAGCGGGGTCCTACCTACACGCTAAGCTTGCGTGGCATCTGGGTACAGCGAGTTGCAGCCCAGGCATCGTTTTTTATAGAGGCGCGGAGCCTAATTATACATGCACTCACTTGGAATAAACGATCAAGTGAGCTATTAGCGGTCACTCGCGGAGCTGTTTCATGAACTCGGGCGAGGAAAATAAGAAATCGCCCACTCGGAAAGTCATCGAATGTGTGAGTAGTCTATATTGTCGAATACTTGTTGTGTCTTTGTGAGTAGTCACTCGATTGCGTTGTTGTCTTCGGGGTGAGGGAGCACCTGAACTCTGAAGGTACGTTGTTTCTGCTAGTGCGAGTGATTACTCGAGCACGTGTTTTGTCTTCTGGGCGAGGGAGCACCCGAAACTATGTAGTCGATGTGAATTCAAATGGTACGAGTGGTCACTCGGGCACACCTTTGCCTTCTGGGTGAGCGAGCACCCGAACTCGAATAAAGGTACTCCCGATGGGAGTAAAAGATTTTGGAATCGGTATATTTTGGCACCGAGAGATAAGTAACCTTTGCCAGTCTTTTGTTTTTTCCAATTATTTTTATCTTGATCCGTCCTTCTTGGGATGTCGCGTTGATAGGTGTTGTCATTCTATTTGGTAACCTATGATGATGCTTGGTCTTCGAACCATTGTGTCTTCTGGCCAGTCATAATGACGACTTGGACGCCGTGCTGCCTGGTGCCCGTTGGATTTTCTAGGCGTATATGGGAACAGGCGAGATTTGACGCGTCCTTTAAATATTGCTGACCATATGGAGGCATCTTGTCTTGGAATTCATAATGCCTGGCGTGTTTGGTCTTTGGTTTAATGATGGCGTATCCTGGACTTCTGCGTTTTTACCCATTTTGCCCCTAGGCTACGCTATAAATACCCGTTGCTTTTTGCTTGGGCTTGGTCATCCATTTTTCTCCCATCTTCTTCTTCTTCCTATGGCTCCCAAGCGGGGTGGTTGTGCGTCTGGCCAAGTTCGTGGTCGGCGCGGTCGTGGTGGCCGTACCCCTCGCTCTTCTCGTGGTGGGCGCCGTGGGGCTGCGGCGACACCCTCTTCGTCTTGTGCGGATGATGGTGTTTGGCGCTACGACTTCCTTCGGCGCATTCTTAGTCGCACTGCTACTCGGATTCCTCTTCCATTTTCATTTGCCTCCATTATTTCTGAGCTTAATCTGAAGGGTTTGTGGCTTCAGCTTCAAGGGTGTGCTCGGTCTCCTGCCTAGGTTGAGCTTTCTGTTGATGGATCTTTTTTATTTTTCTTCATGCTGGCTAGAGGTCGTTTTCCCAGCGGCTAAACTTGCGTGATGGGGATAGTATTTGATGTCGTTTTGATGGTGAAGACACCCTCATTGTTCGTGCGTTTGACGCCGGCGGCAATCGTCTGGATCCATACTGGGAGGAAACAAGCAGTGACAGTTCTGATGGGTCGATGGGTGGTTCGCCTGCTTCTCCTGTGACTTCATCTTCTGCCGACTCCTCAGCTGATGGTTCTTGCTCTTCTAGTTCTAAAGATGAGCTCGATGTCAAGCCGGTCGTCAAGCCGGTGCGTCCGTAAGCGGGGCACCTTGTAGAACTGGAGGGCGGCGACTTGCTTCTTCACAGGCTTAGTTGTTACTTTGTCTGTGGTGATGCTTGTCAGGTTGTGGGACGAAAGTGCCAATTATATCAGCATGAACACACATGTAGAAGTCATAATTCCCTGGGATGATTGGTATTGTAGCTCGTCTGGTAGCTGCTCGAGTCCTTTTGTAATGGGAGTTGTCCTCGACTCCTTTGTAATGGAAAGTTGTCTTCGACTCCTTTGTAATGGAAAATTGTCTTTGACTCCTTTGTAATGAAGAACTGTCTTCGACTCCTTTGTAATGAAGGGCTGTCTTTGACTCCTTTGTAAAGGAAATTTGTCTTTTACTCCTTTGTAATGAAGGACTGTCTTCGACTCCTTTATAATGAAGGACTATTTTTGACTCCTTTGTAATGGAAAATTGTTTTTGTCGGGTGCGCGGCAGCGCTCCCGATGGGAGTAGCCCTCGAGGCTACGTTTTATTTGTAGAATCAGACGTAGGCTGCAAGCTTTTATGCATCTGAACTGTCTTTTCTTGTAGTTTCTTGGTTTGTTCCAAACTTTTTATCGGGTGCGCGGCAGCGCTCCCGATGGTAGTAGCCCCCGAGTCTTTAGGTGATCGTTTTGTGATCAGGTGAAGACTAATGAATTTTTCAGTCTTTCTTTGTTTATCTTTAAAGCGTGCCTGAATGAGTTTTTTGTGGCTGTGTAAGCCGAATATGTTGTCCGTCGGGGGGACTGCGTTCTAGCCTCCGAGTTTCTTTTAGGTAGCGTCGCGTAAGCGAAGATAGCGTCTCTCGGGGGGGTTGTGCTCGAGCCCCCGAGTGCTTTTAGGTAGCGTCGCGTAAGCGAAGATAGCGTCTCTCGGGGGGAGTTTGTGCTCGAGTCTCCGAGTGCTTTTAGGTAGCATCGCGTAAGTGAAGATAGCGTCTCTCGGGGGCAGTTTGTGCTCGAGCCCCCGAGTGCTTTTAGGTAGCGTCGCGTAAGCGAAGATAGCGTATCTCAGGGGGAGTTTGTGCTCGAGCCCCCGAGTGCTTTTAGGTAGTGTCGCGTAAGCGAAGATAGCGTCTCTCGGGGGGAGTTTGTGCTCGAGCCCCCGAGTGCTTTTAGGTAGCGTCGCGTAAGCGAAGATAGCGTCTCTCGAGGGGAGGGGGAGTTTGTGCTCGAGCCCCCGAGTGCTTTTAGGTAGCATCGCGTAAGAGAAGATAGTGTCTCTCGGGGGGAGTTTGTGCTCAAGCCCTGAGTGCTTTTAGGTAGTGTCGCGTAAGCGAAGATAGCGTCTCTCGGGGGGGGGAGTTTGTGCTCGAGCCCCCGAGTGCTTTAGTGGTATTTATTTGGGCAACACCTTTTATTGCTTGTGAGTTTTTACATGAGCTGCCAATCGGTGCTGCTGCTGATACTCCTGCTGGGGCTTATGAGTAGACTATGGGTAGAACAGGCGCAAGTTTGCCACGTTCCACGGGTTTCCCACGTCTTCGTCATTCTTCGGATTCTTCAGCCTATATGCACCTCCTCCTATGACCTCGGAGATTATGAAGGGTCCTTCCCATTGCGGGGCAAGTTTGGGCACTTTTTCTTGTATTAGTCGCAGGACGAGATCTCCTTTGCGGAAAGTTCTGGTCCGCATGCAACTTCTTTGGTATGTGCGTAGTTTGTCCTGGTATCCTTCTGACCTTGCTAGGGCTGTGTCCCTTGCTTCATATGCAGTGGCTTTTCATCCTGGAGCGCTTCTTCTGCCTCTTCTTCCTCGTATCCCAAGATTCGGGGGGCTCCAAACTTTAGGTCGTGCGGTAGTACCACTTTTTCTCCGTACACCATGAAGAAGGGTGTGTACTGGGTCGAGGTGTTGGGGGTAGTGCGCAAGCTCCACAGGACAGCGGGGAGTTCTTCTACCCAATTGACTGCAGCTTGTTCGAGTGGTGCGAGGAGCCGTTTTTTTATTCCTCCGCACACTAAACCGTTTGCTTTCTCCACCTGGCCGTTAGATTGTGGGTGCGCGACTGACGCGTAGTTGATTTTGATGCCCAGATCTTGGCAGAAGTTCAGAAATTTTGTCGCTGTGAAGTTTGTGTCGTTGTCTGTGATGATGTTATGCGGTACGCCAAATCTGAAGATGATGGATTTGATGAAGTTAACTGTCGTGAGGGTTGTTGAGCTGGTGATTGGCACCGCCTCGATCCACTCGGTGAACTTGTCTATTGCTACTAGTAGATGCGTTCGGCCTCCTTTTGAATATTTCTTGAGTGGCCCCACCATATCGAGTCCCCAGGTGGCGAATGGCCAGGATAGTGATATGGTTTTGAGTTCTGATGCTGAGGCGTGCGGCCTGCTAGCGAATTTTTGGCAGGCGATGCAGCGTCGTACGATGTCTTCCGCATTTTTCATTGCGGTTGGCTAGTAGAACCCTGCGCGGAATGATTTGGCTACGAGTGCGCGACTGCTCGCGTGGTTCCCGCAAGTGCCTTCGTGGATCTCGAGCAATAGGGCCTTGCCGTCTTCCTCCTCGATGCACTTTTGAAGGACCTGAGAGATGTTGCGCTTGTAGAGCTATCCGTTGATTACTGTGAATGCTTTAGATCGTCGGCTGATGCGTCAGTCTTCTGCGACGTCTTTTGGTAAGGTGCCTTCGATTAAGAATCGAAGGAGCGGCTTTGTCCAAGCTGGACCTTCGGGCGCGGCTGGTTCTGCTTCTTTGGCTGCTTCGTTGCCTGCGTCGTCTGTAGGGTTCGCCGCCGCTACCTGTGCTTGTTCATTTGCGTCGTTTTCCTCTATGACTGCCTCCGATGCGGGTGCCTTGGTTTTGATTGACCTCTGGCTGATGCTTTCTAGGGAAACGCCTCGAGGGATGGGTCCTCGGTTTGATCCAATGTTTGCGAGCTCGTCTGCTTCTGTGTTATTTGCTCTGGGGATGTAGTTTAGTTCGCTGCCGTCGAATCCTCCTTCCAGGGTGTTGTAGAGTTTCTGGTAAGCCATCATGTTTTCTGCGACTGCTTTACAGTCTCTCATTGCCTGCTGGACGACGAGGTTGGAGTCTCCATAGATGGAAAGGCGAGTGGCGCCGCAAGCTTTCGCCATGCGCATGCCATGGAGTAGTGCCTCGTATTCTGCTTCGTTGTTTGAGGCATTGCTGAAGTTGATCTGAAGTACGTATCTGAGTTTGGCTCCTTTGGGGGAGATTAGAACGACACCTGCTCCATCTCCTTGCTGTCTTTTTGACCCGTCGAAGAACATTGTCCACGAGTTGGACAGGTCTGGGGGGCCTGGCGTTTGCGCTTCTGCCCACTCGACCAAAAAGTCTGGGAGTACTTGGGCTTTGATCTCCGTTGGGTGCCTCAATTGTAGGTCGCGGGGAATGAGCTCGATGTTCCATTCGGCGACTCTGCCAGTTGCTCCAGGATTGTTAAGGATGTCCGCGAGTGGTGCGCTGCTCACGATCGTGATGCGATGCTCGTCGAAGTAATGTGTTACTTTCCTTGAAGTCATGACGATGGTGTATACGAGCTTCTGATAGTGCGGGTACCGCTGCTGAGATTTTGTGAGGAGCACGTTTAGGTAGTTGATTGGCCTTTGGATGCTCTGGATTTTGCCTTTTTCCATGCGCTCGACGACGAGCGTCGTTCTGACTACGCTGTTGCGTGCCGCTATGTAGAGGTAGAGTGGTTCTTGCTCCTTAGGCACCGGCAGGATTGGTGGTGACGAGAGGGTCTTCTTTAGGTCTGCGAATGCGTTGCGGGCTTCCTCAGTCCACTCGAATTTTTCTCCTTTTCTGAGCAGCTGGTAGAATGGTAGGGTCCTTTCTCCCAGCCTGTTGATGAAGCGGCTCAGTGCTGCGAGTTTTCCTGTGAGTTGCTATACGCTCCGGATGTTGACTGGTTCTTGCATCTTTGCGATTGCTTGGACTTTTTCAGGGTTTGCTTCGACTCCTCGAGCGGAGACCATGTATCCGAGTAATTTCCCGGCTGGGACGCCGAACACGCACTTTTTTGGTTTGAGCTTGATTCTGTACTTGTTGAGAGCGGCGAAGGTTTCGCGGAGGTCGTTGTGTAGTGTGCCTGCGTTGTGTGTTTTGATGACGATGTCGTCAACGTAGACTTGGACGTTTATGCCGATTTGATCTCTCGGGCACGCTTGCATCATCCGTTGGTAGGTGGCTCCAGCATTTTTCAATCTGAAGGGCATTGTTTTGTAGCAGAATACACCATAGGGGGTGATGAACGAGGTGTCTTCTTCGTCTTCTTCTTTCACCCTGATTTGGTTGTATCCTGAGTAGGCCTCGAGGAAAGATAGGAGGTCTCATCCTGCGGTGGATTCGATTACCTGGCCTATCCTTGGCAGGGGAAAGTGGTCCTTCGGGCAATGTTTGTTGATGGGCCCGTAGTCGACGCACATCCGTAGTACGTCGGTGTCCTTTTTGGGTACCAAGACTGGGTTTGCGATCCAGGTGGCCTTCTTCGTCTCTCGAATGAATTGTGCGTCGAGTAGTCGATTAATATCTTCTCTAATGGCTCTGTGCTTGGGCTCTGAGAATCGGCGCAACGCCTGCTTTACTTGTTTGGTGCTTGGGCGTATATGCAGTGCGTGTTCTGCAAACTCTCGTGGTATTCCGGGCATGTCAGCCGGGCACCAAGAGAAAATTTTCCACTCTTGGCGGAGGAAGGCCTTGAGGGTGGCTGCTTGTTCTTCTGGGAGGTGCGTGTAGATTCGAACCGTATTGTCTGGGTCCGCTGGGTGAACTTGGTGGTGACTTTGTCGCTGTCGACGCTGAAGTCGCGATTGAATTCTTTTGGCTCACTTCTGCTTGCTAGTGGAAATATGCTACTGTCTGTTGCCATGGCTATCTCTTCGAGCTGTTGCTGGGATCCAAACGTGTCAGAAACTTCATCAAAATAACGGTCTCACTGGTCTGATTTGATGAAGCTTCCGTTGACCGTGACGACCCCTGAGGGTCCTGGCATCTTGAGCTTGAGGTATGCGTAGTGCGGGACCGCCATGAATTGTGTGAATGCGGGTCGTCCTAGTATGGCGTGGTATTGGGACTTCCAGTCGAGTACTTCGAACTCGAGGACTTTTCTTACAAAGTTGCCCTTGCTGCCGAAGATGACATCGAGCTCGATTGCTAAGAGGGAGTCGGCTGATTCTCCTGGGACTACACCGTGGATTGAGAAACCTAATTTCTTCCAGACTGACCGTGGGATCAGCATCTTGTGTAGGGTTAAGCTGCTGCCTCCGTCCATGAAGATTATGTCCATGTCGTAGCCACCAATCTGAGCGTTGAGCACCAGTGGTGCGCGTCCTGGTCTTGGAATTGTGGTTGGGTGGTCGCTTTGTGAGTAGGTGATGTTGGTTTCTGCGCAATACAGTTGGTAGATTTCTGCTGTTTGGAGGCCCTCGGTTGCTCGGGTCTGCAATGTGTGGGCGTCCTATTTTGATTTGGAGGGTCGCCCTTCTTGGATCATGCAGACTCGTTCGTGGGACGCGGGATATTGCTCTTCCGTATATGGTGCTGGTGACTGCTCGGTTCCTCGGGTCCGTTTGGCTTCGCGCTGCTTCTCCTCCTTGAGACTGTTGGAGAGTTCAGTGAATAGACGACACTCTCTCAAGGTATGGCTTGCTCGAAGGCGTCCCCAGTCGTCCTCGAAACAATGGATTGTACATGGTCCATCCAGTTGTTCTTTGGCTGAGAGCTTTCTTGAGCCGGCGTGCCTTCTTCTTCGGGTGACTTGGAATGACTGCGAGTGGTCTTTTGAGCGGGAGTGGAACCTTGGATCGAGTTATATTCCGTCGTTGATCGATTGGTTCCGGATGAATTTAGCGAATTCGTCTGGTCTTCGATCTGGGTCGTAGTACTCGCCGGTCTGGGTTTCGGAGTCGCTCTCCTGTCCCGCGGCGGGTGTCCGGGTGGCGGCGAGTCTTTGAGTGGCTGGCGAGGCTTCTGACAAATATTGCGACTCCTCGAGTGGGATTCTTGCGCATAATTCTTGTGCTTTTTTTAGCGTCCTGGTTGGCTTCGCGGTCGTGGCTTGTGCTCGACTTCTGGATTGCCGAGTTCTTTTCCGTCGATGACGACTTTGGTAATCGTCAAAATATTGGACTTGGCCCAGCCGCGGGCCGAGCGATCCTGGTGGAGCGATGGAGAGGTGTAACAGCCCAGATTTCACAAAAATTAAAAATTTTGTTTTCTGCGTGAATTCTTTGATTGTCTGATTTGTTTGCGGTGTTTGCATCCCCGATTTATCGATCAGCGATAATTTTCCCCCTCTTATCTCGTATCGGACGGAGACCGACCCTTGCCACCCTGACACTCGACCGTTGCGACACCGGGTTTCACCCGGTCACCGTCGTGAAAACCCGCACGAGACCAGCCGCAGCCAACGGAACGAAAAACCCCGTTTAATAAGTAAACGGGATATTTTTATAGCGTGCCGGAAAGTGTTCTCGGAACGGTTCCAGCGCGAGGTGAACGCCACCGGCTCGACGCACTGATTGCGCAGTTCGAAGTTTTACCCGAATCGGAGGTCTTGCGGACCCTCGGCGGTCAGAAACGTAAACACCGCGCGCGAGAGAGAAAACCCGGGGATGTTTTTGCAAACTGCCAGCCACCTGGGCTATATAAAGGCCACCACACTCCCACCCCTTTCTAGGGTTTCCCTAGCCACAAAATTGCAGCCACCCCCCTAGAATTGCCCAGATCTTCCCAATAAACCCCCAAATTCGTGAAACCCTAGCCCCAGGCGATCTGGACCGTCAGATCTGGCGATCCAACGGCCCAGATCGCCCCTAGCCCATCTCCTCTCTCCTCCCGCTGCGCCCGAGCTCCGAGCTCCGCCGCCACCTCGCCTCCGCTCCGGCCGGCGAGCCGAGCCGTCGGCAGCCGCGCACCCCTGCAGGTCATGCCGCCGCCTCCTCCTTCTTCCTCTTCCTCTACCCTCTTCCCTCTCTCCCCGTGACCTCTCTCTCTCACTGTCCAGGAACCGCCATGGATGCCCTGAGCTTGAAGCTCGCCGCCGCGCCGCCCAAGACCCAGCCGTGGACGCCCTTGCACGCCGGCGGCCGGATCCGCGCCCTCCGCGGCCACCTTGCCCCCCACCATGCCGTCCCGGCCGGCGCACCTCCTCCCGTGCTCGCCGGAGCCACCAACCGCCGCCGCTGCGGTCGAGGACGAGGCAGCCAGCCAGTCCGCGCAGCTAGGCCGCCAGCCGCGAGTGTGCCGGCTTCGCGGCCCAGGCCAGCCAAGGCCCAGCGCGCCAGCCACCTCTGTCCAGTTGGGCCGGCCCATGCGAGGTCGTTCCTTTTTTTCCTGAGCACTGTTTTTTTTTATTTGGCAGATTGTGCTGCGTTTTGCCGCGGTCCGTATCTTTTTAACCGTTAGTCGGATAGGGACGCTTTCTACATGAAAGTTGCTCCGTTTTTCGCGTAGATTATTAAAATGTTCTCTTTTGACATGTTTGAACTTGTTTACATGTTGTTGACCTGCTAATTACAACTGCTTGCCACTGTAAACTGTAATTGCAATAACTTTTCAACCATTGCTCTGTATAAAATGTTTCTTATGTGTAACTTGACTAGAATTTTGTGTAGATTATGTTTATGCTGATATTTCTTGCTAATAAAAATAATAAAATTATGTTTAGGGCAGAACAGTACAAAATTCCATTTTTATCGTGGGGTCCGCAATAGTTTGCCATGTCTAGGATTTTACCCCACTTAAATTGACTAGCTTAGGTAGTTTATTTATGCTTCACCTCTTGCCATGTTTGTGTGATATGCCATGCTTGCTTGAGTTGCCATGTTAATAACCGTTGGTTGATCACCTGTAGCTAAGCAACTTGAACCACCGTAAACGTGCGGTATTCGTCGTGTGTGACCGATACCCCACTTAAACTGTTAGTAACCGTTCTCGACGATAGATCCGTATCGCGTTGCTGTGTCGTGTGATGTCTTCTTGATCTTGTGTTGCCTCGTAGTAATAGAGTGCTTGCTCGTTGATTGCTTTCCAGTTTTTACCTCTTGTGTGCTTCCGCGGGTACCTCTCGGAGACGATGCGAGCTTGCGATCAACTACATCTCCGGAACCCGACTTATCAACAGGCAAGGACTATGCATTACTTATGATCCATTCTATTTCAACCAGCGGTTTGCATGCTAGTATAGGATAGGTTCGATGTTTGATCCTACCACATGTTTACAGCCTCTTTCAAACCGATACAGCCATGTCCCCTCCCAGCAAACCATGTACTGCTATGTTACTATTGCTCGTTGCTCAGCCCCTGGTTAGTATGCATGCTTAGGATGCTACGATGTTACCCTGTTACTCCCTGGTTTGGGCTATCACATTATTATATTGTTGTTGATGATATGATTATTATAATGTTCACTATATTCGACGAAGGATGGAAGGTCTAGGCTATCCCGCCCCGACGCTTTGTTCCATTCGAGTCACCTAGGACCCGAGTTCCGGGTATTTGTTTTAAGACTGAGCTTGCCTAACCGCGTGTGGGATTTTATGGGGTCCCCTCTTCTTACCTACCTAGCTTCAAACATTTCCAGTGGTGGCCCAAGCTGATTTACCATTTGAAATCGTGTGTGTGCTGGCCGGCCGCCAGTTCTTTACAAACCAACCCAGACCAGTGAGGACATAGTTCCCATGCTGGCCCACCTTGTCCGGCTGAGGACCCGGTTTCTGATGTGTGATTAACCGGCTATCCAAACCTGCGACAGACGGGAGAGACCAGATCGAGAGCGCGGCCGGCTCCTGAGCTGGATGTCGACCCACCGGGGGCCACCCGGATTTGTTCGTTGTTAGCTAGAGGGACCTGTCGTTTCGGATCTCTTGGAACTAAATCATAAAATGGTTGCCTGTAATGGGTAGCAACTGAGAGAGATGGGCGTGCGTGCGGAGCCTTGTAATGGGCAGTTGGTACACCCCTGCAGGGTTAAATCTTTTCGAGAAGCCGTGCCCACGGTTATGGACGACTTGAGACCTCCTCCTTGTTCATAGACAACAACAACTGAGATAATCTTAATATAACTTGATCACCGTGTGTGTGCCTTGACTGCTTCTTCTTCGTCGAGATGCGAAGAGGAGGACAAGGATAGGCTAGGTGTTATTTTTGCGTAAGTAGTTGATAGCAAGACTTGTTGGAGGCGATTCCTCATCGAATGCTTGGCTTCTTACCTTACTCTCTAGATCATTAGCCACTTCATAAATGCTAGTGCGGCAGCAACCTCACCACTTAGCCCATCCTTACCGTAAACTACTAGTTGTCCTAGAATGACGAGTGATGAAGTCCTTGCTGGGTCAGTTGACCACTACAGTTGGATGTTGAGTACCTCTGTACTCATGATACTACCCCCAAACTCTTTTCAGGGTTCCTGATCGACAATAGGTATAGTGATCAACGTTTCACGTGGAGACTCGACGACGACTAGTTAGGCGGATCCTGGCGGAGGGCCTGGACCCGTGTGGTTATGGGGATCGATGTTTTTCTCTTTGCCACTAGGCATTTGCTTGTAGTCTGTACCCAGACATGTATCTTCCGCTGTTGTATTGTGTTTGAGGCAGTTGTATGCCGATTGTATGAGATGTTGTATCCTTGTATCTGTAATGTTGTGATATCATGTTGGAAATCCGGGGCATATGACCTTGTCATATGTCGCGGTGGGACCGATATGTGCTTCGTCCCTGGATTTGGATGGAAACATCTAGATCTAGAACAGTACCACATATCGGGCCTTACAACTTGGTATCAGAGCCTTATCGACCGTAGGATCCCTTTTCTGGCCGAAGTCGAGTCTAGACAAAAAAAACTATTTTGTAGTTACTAAGTTAGTTATCGGAGAGTAGGAATCTTTTTACTCTTTACCCTTGCTCTGGTCAGGACAAGTGTCGTAAGTGTTTTTATTCTCGTCTTATCCCCTTCAAACTCTAGGATCTCGAGTGTGTGGAGTTTCGAAACCGTTACAATGCCTTGCTTGCAACGTATTGTCTCGATTCCGATCTCAGGTTTGGGAATTCCTGTAGTACCTTTAGCTTCTCCGATTTTGGGTATCATTTGGGTCATCCATTGCCATCCCTCCTTTTTACCAGTGTTTTTACGACTTGCGTCGAAAAGCACTATCCCTTTGACCAGGTTTTAGCTGTCGTTCTTCCTCTTGACACTGACGGTTTCGTTTTTCCGACGATGTCGTCTCTCTGCGGAAATTTCTCTCGACGGAGTTCGTTGTTCGACATGGAGCACAGTCCCTTGTTGGTGGTGTTGAAGATTGTCGACTCTCTTTTCTCTCCCCCTCTCTCCCCCGGATCGTCCAGGATCTCGGGACGAGATCCCTTGTTGGTGGTGTTGTATTGTAACAGCCCAGATTTCACAAAAATTAAAAATTTTGTTTTCTGCGTGAATTGTTTGATTGTCTGATTTGTTTGCAGTGTTTGCATCCCAAATTTATCGATCGGTGATTATTTTCCCCCTCTTATCTCGTATCGGACGGAGACCGACCCTTGCCACCCTGACACTCGACCGTTGCGACACCGGGTTTCACCCGATCACCGTCGTGAAAACCCGCACGAGACCAGCCGCAGCCAACGGAACGAAAAACCCCGTTTAATAAGTAAACGGGATATTTTTATAGCGTGCCGGAAAGTGTTCTCGGAACAGTTCCAGCGCGAGGTGAACGCCACCGGCTTGACGCACTGATCGCGCAGTTCGAAGTTTTACCCGAATCGGAGGTCTTGCGGACCCTCGGCGGTCAGAAACGTAAACACCGCGCGCGAGAGAGAAAAACCGGGGATGTTTTTGCAAACTGCCAGCCACCTGGGCTATATAAAGGCCACCACACTCCCACCCCTTTCTAGGGTTTCCCTAGCCACAAAATTGCAGCCACCCCCCTGAGAATTGCCCAGATCTTCCCAATAAACCCCCAAACTCGCGAAACCCTAGCCCCAGGCGATCTGGACCGTCAGATCTGGCGATCCAATGGCCCAGATCGCCCCCTAGCCCATCTCCTCTCTCCTCCCGCTGCGCCCGAGCTCCGAGCTCCGCCGCCACCTCGACTCCGCTACGGCCGGCGAGTCGAGCCGTCGGCAGCCGCGCACCCCTGCAGGTCACGTCGCCGCCTCCTCCTTCTTCCTCTTCCTCTACCCTCTTCCCTCTCTCCCCGTGACCTCTCTCTCTCACTGTCCAGGAACCGCCATGGATGCCCTGAGCTTGAAGCTCGCCGCCGCGCCGCCCAAGACCCAGCCGTGGACGCCCCTGCACGCCGGCGGCCGGATCCGCGCCCTCCGCGGCCACCTTGCCCACCACCACGCCGTCCCGGCCGGCGCACCTCCTCCCGTGCTCGCCGGAGCCACCAACCGCCGCCGCTGCGGTCGAGGACGAGGCAGCCAGCCAGTCCGCGCAGTCAGGCCGCCAGCCGCGAGTGGGCCGGCTTCGCGGCCCAGGCCAGGCAAGGCCCAGTGCGCCAGCCGCCTCTGTCCAGTTGGGCCGGCCCATGCGAGGTCGTTCCTTTTTTTCCTGAGCACTGTTTTTTTTCTTTTTATTATTTGGCAGATTGTGCTGCGTTTTGCCGAGGCCCGTATCTTTTTAGCCGTTAGTCGGATGGGGACGCTTTCTACATGAAAGTTGCTCCGTTTTTCGCGTAGATTATTAAAATGTTCTCTTTTGACATTTTTGGACTTGTTTACATGTTGTTGACCTGCTAATTACAACTGCTTGCCACTGTAAACTGTAATTGCAATAACTTTTCAACCGTTGCTCTGTATAAAATGTTTCTTGTGTGTAACTTGACTAGAATTTTGTGTTGATTGTGTTTATGCTGCTCTTGATTTCTAATAAAAATAATAAAATTATGTTTAGGGCAGAACAGTACCAAATTCCATTTTTATCGTGGGATCCGCTATAGTTTGCCATGTCTAGGATTTTACCCCACTTAAATTGACTAGCTTAGGTAGTTTATTTATGCTTCACCTCTTGCCATGTTTGTGTGATATGCCATGCTTTCTTGAGTTGCCATGTTAATAACCGTTGGTTGATTACCTGTAGCTAAGCAACTTGAACCACCGTAAACATGCGGTATTCGTCGTGTGTGACCGATACCCCACTTAAACTGTTAGTAACCGTTCTCGACGATAGATCCGTATCGCGTTGCCGTGTCGTGTGATGTCTTCTTGATCTTGTGTTGCCCCGTAGTAATAGAGTGCTTGCTCGTTGATTGTTTTCCAGTGTTTACCTCTTGTGTGCTTCCGCGGGTACCTCTCGGAGACGATGCGAGCTTGCGATCAACTACACCTTCGGAACCCGACTTATCAACAGGCAAGGACTATGCATTACTTATGATCCATTCTATTTCAACCAGCGGTTTGCATGCTAGTATAGGATAGGTTCGATGTTTGATCCTACCACATGTTTACAGCCTCTTTCAAACCGATACAGCCATGTCCCCTCCCAGCAAACCATGTACGGCTATGTTACTATTGCTCGTTGCTCAGCCCCTGCTTAGTATGCATGCTTAGGATGCTACGATGTTACCCTGTTACTCCCTGGTTTGGGCTATCACATTATTATATTGTTGTTGATGATATGATTATTATAATGTTGATTATATTCGACGAAGGATGGAAGGTCTAGGCTATCCCGCCCCGACGCTTTGTTCCATTCGAGTCACCTAGGACCCGAGTTCCGGGTATTGGTTTTAAGACTGAGCGTGCCTAACCGCGTGTGGGATTTTATGGGGTCCCCTCTTCTTACCTACCTAGCTTCAAACATTTCCAGTGGTGGCCCAAGCTGATTTACCATTTGAAACCGTGTGTGTGCTGGTCGGCCGCCAGTTCTTTACAAACCAACCCGGACCAGTGAGGACATAGTTCCCTTGCTGGCCCACCTTGTCCGGCTGAGGACCCGGTTTCCCATGTGTAATTAACCGGCTATCCAAACCTGCGACAGACGGTAGAGACTAGATCGAGAGCGTGGCTGGCTCCTGAGCTGGATGTCGACTCACCGGGGGCCACCCGAATTTGTTCGTTGTTAGCTAGAGGGACATGTCGTTTCGGATCTCTTGGAACTAAATCATAAAATGGTTGCCTGTAATGGGTAGCAACTGAGAGAGATGCGCGTGCGTGCGGAGCCTTGTAATGTGCAGTTAGTACACCCCTGCAGGGTTAAATCTTTTCGAGAATCCGTGTCCACGGTTATGGACGACATGAGACCTACTCCTTGTTCATAGACAACAACAAATGAGATAATCTTAATATAACTTGATCACCGTGTGTGTGCCTTGATTGCTTCTTCTTCGTCGGGATACGAAGAGGAGGACAAGGATAGGATAGGTGTTATGTTTGTGTAAGTAGTTGATAGCAAGACTTGTTGGAGGCGATTCCTCATCGAATGCTTGGCTTCTTACCTTACTCTCTAGATCATTAGCCACTTCATAAATGCTAGTGCGGCAGCAACCTCACCACTTAACCCATCCTTACCGTAAACTACTAGTTGTGCTAGAATGATGAGTGATGAAGTCCTTGTTGGGTCAGTTGACCACTACAGTTGGATGCTGAGTACCTCTGTACTCATGATACTACCCACAAACTCTTTTCAGGGTTCTTGATCGACAACAGGTATGGTGATCGAAGTTTCACGTGGAGACTCGATGACGACTAGTTAGGCGGATCTCGGCGGAGGGCCTGGACCCGTGTGGTTATGGGGATCGATGTTTTTCTCTTTGCCACTAGGCATTTGCTTGTAGTCTGTACCCAGACATGTATCTTCCGCTGTTGTATTGTGTTTGAGGCAGTTGTATGCCGATTGTATGAGATGTTGTATCCTTGTATCTGTAATGTTGTGATATCATGTTGGAAATCCGGGGCATATGACCTTGTCATATGTCGCGGTGAGACCGATATGTGCTTCGTCCCTGGATTTGGATGGAAACATCTAGATCTGGAACAGTACCGCATATCGGGCCTTACAAGAGGTTTGCGATGAATTTGAATTCCTCGAGTGTGCTGGATCTTGTTCGAGTCCTTGAGTTATGATTTGCTGGAGATGGGACCGCCGAGATCGTGATTCCAACCTGTGTAGTCCCCACGGTCGGCGCAAATTGACGAGGATCAGCCTCGGCAAATTCCATGGTCAGGGACCCGGGGTTAGATCGTAGAGAGAAAAGGTTGGCGATACTCGTCGGCTAGCAGGAGAAGCGCTTCCTGATCGATTGTATTATGCGAGGGGGCGATTACAGTGGGAGTCTAGGCGAGTTCGCGCAACACTAGAGGCGATGATTGTAGATTGGATGTCCTGAGACGTCCCACCTCCCAGCCTTTATATACTAGGCTAGGTCTCGGAGAGTCCGTCTCAGGTTTACATGGATGTTTTCCTAATTCTATCCTTGCCTTAAACGCCAAGTCGTGACTTCCATATTGATCGCGGACTCCTGCGCCGGTGCTTGGAGCAGGCTAGTCGTGGGCCTGACGAAGCTTCCAGCGGGCCCCTTGTCCTTGTATGCACCAAGTATCCTCATACGCAGGAGTCGTGGGGTCACCCCCTCGTCAGCACCTAAACCTGGACCCAAGCCAGGAGTGGGGTGCTTATACTGCAAGGGTGATGGCCACTGGAAATGCAACTTCCCCAAGTACCTAAAGGACAAGAAGGCTGGCAAGATTACCAAGAAAGACGAAGCTATATTTGATATACATATTGTTCATCTGTTCTTAACTAACACCGGGACCAATTCCTAGATATTTGATATAGGATTTGTTGCTCATATTTCTAATCCCGTTCAGGAACTAAGGAATAAGCGTCGTTTGATGAAAGATGAAGTGACGATGCGCGTGGGAAACGGCTCTCAAGTTGAAGCATTGGCGATCGACACGAAGCATCTTAGTCTCCCTTTGGGATTAGTTTTGGTTTTGAATAAATGCTACTATGTACTCGCTTTGAGTGTGAACATCGTTAGTGGTTCTTGTTTGAAGAAAGACCACTATTCTTTTAAGTCAGATACAATTGGTTGTGCGATTTATAAGAGTGATGTGTTTTATGTTCACGCGCCGGAAAGAAATGGTTTATTCATACATTATCTCGATTGTGATGTTTCTCATATCAACAATATAAATGCCAAAATATTAAAGGCGAGTGACGAAGAGCACATGACGATGTGGCATTGTCGACTTGGTCATATAGGTATAAAGCGCATGGAGATGCTTCATAAAGATGGACTTCTGTAGTCATTGGATTTTGGATCCCTTGACACATGTGAACCATGCCTTATGGGAAAAATGACTAAGACTCCATTCAATGGAATAATGGAGCATGCGACGGACTTATTAGGGATCATAAATTCAGATGTATGTGGACCTATGAATGTCCCTACACGCAATGGTATTCATTACTTCGTGACCTTCACTGATGATTTAAGTAGATATGGATATATTTACTTAATGAAACACAAGTCTGAAACCTTTGAAAAGTTCAAGGAATTTAAGGGTGAGGTCGAGAATCAACTTGGAAGAAAATCAAGCTCCTTCGATCGGATCAAGGAGGCGAGTATTTAAGTCATGAGTTTGGCAATCATCTGAAGGCTTGTGGCATTGTACCACAATTTACGCCGGCAGGAACGCCTCAGAGGAATGGTGTGTCTGAACA